>JAREYC010000005.1:76502500-77817500 GCA_030015325.1 Cryptoblepharus egeriae
ACTTCAAGCATTACATTTTGGATGATACTTTTCTGTAGTGGACCCAAAGGAACAGCAAATAGTAACAGGAATGTTTTTCCTCTTACTGGGATTATGTCACGTGCCAAAAGTGGCTATATCTGACTGGAAAACCAGAAATGATGTTCTAAGGCTTCCGAACATTCTCGGTACATGATGGAAACATAGCTCTGGTCACCTCTAGATGTGTCAGAGCAGTCTGATATCAAGGGTTCATAATAAGCCATTGCTTGTACAACCCATGGTTTATCCCATGGTAGATAGATTATCAACAGACCAGAACTGGGAGCCAAACTGTGCTTTCTGGCTCTAGCACAAGGCTGTGGCATGCAGCTAAACATGGGTGTCAAAGATGCACAGCTGGAAAGCAACAGCCAAAGACTACATCAATTATTGCCAGCTATTGACTGTCCCCATATCTAGCTTATGATGGGCCTATGGCCTGATCCATCTGAGGCTTTTCTTATGTTCTTATGACGGCTGGTGAATGAAGACTGGGAATTTGTTAGCTCCCTAAGAGCACAGTCCTAACCATGTCTACTCAAAAGTAGGCCTCATTTTGTTCAAATGGATCTTACTCCCAGGAAAGTGTCCTTAGGATTGCAGTCTAAATCTTATTCATGTAAAGCCCAAATGTTTGAAAATGTTTGAAAAGTCACTCATGTAACTGATTGACTCAAGTACATTTATTTATTCATTCATTCATTCCCCACCTTTGCTCTGTCAAAACAGATGCCCAAGGTGGCTTACAGTCAGGTTGGTAAGCATAGTACTGTACTATACATGTACGGAGATAACAGTGAACAATACTTCTGATTTTTATAATGCTTTTCACTGTTCGAAGTACATTACTTGCATTCACATATTTAATCCTTACAAGAACCCAGGAAGGGAAATATTCTTAACTCTCCATCTTGAATATTGGGGGCAAGGCAGCGAGCCATGGTTTGCATAAGGGGTTTTACAATTCAAGGGCTGCCTGATTAAGGCTGCAATCCTAAAGACACTTTCCTGGAAGTAAGACCCATTGAACTCAATAGGGCTTACTTTTGAATAGACATGGTTTGGATTGTGCTCTTAATCACTATGCTATATCATTTCCACATACTACTAGGCAACAACACCTGCAGTCCTAAACTCCACATAGGCCAACCTTAGCCCCAGCGTAAGTCTGTTGCTGTGGAATAAGCCACTTCTGTGCCACTCCTGGTGAAGGATTAGGCCAATGCACACATATGCACTTGCCTCTCTACACCACAAAAGGAACGGGAAGACAGTTGAGTTGCACTGGCCTCGATTAGAACTGCACCCAAAATGTGTTATTTGACCTTCATCTGCGACTTTTCTTTTTATAATGCTATATTCTCTCTGACATATGCATATGCATACATTTCTATTGCTTATTCAGAGGCAGAAGAGAAATGCTTTCTTATATGTTCCCAAACCTGCATTTGGTAAAATAATCATAGTTTGTAGTGAGGAGGGAGAACATGAGATGACTTGTTCCAGGAGAGAACTGGAGGATGAAGGGCTTGACCTCTCCTGTACCCATTGATTCATCCATGCAAATTCACGTACTGGAATTTGAATTACAAATACCGGTTGCTGGAAGGCAAAAAGATTGAGATGGAAGGAGGTGAATTACTTACTCCTGGTCCTATGCCTTGGCTCCATCCATCAAGATCCTACTTGTTATTCCTGAATGATCCCCAGGGGAACAGGGATCCGAATAAGCTCATTGCTTCAGATGATGCTGAGGTAAGGTCATATGCATATCCACCATACAGGTGAAACTAGCACAGCTCCAGAAGAACTATTTATTATTTATTAGTTTATGCCCCTCTGGAGTGTCCAAAATGATCTGCTCAAATTGGGGGGCTCATATATAGGTCCCCGGATCCCTTTAAGGAATGGGGGAAGCAGGAATGTTGCAGCATGATCCCCAGGATCGTGCCCTTGCAGGGGAATGGGAGACTATTTTTAAATGTTACAAAGACCCTGCCAGAGTCAGGGTGTGGGAAGGAGTGTTTGCAGGATTCCCCCAGGATTGCAAAGAGTGAAAATAGCAATCAGGTTTAAACTGAAAGTTTATTTCAATCTTTGCAAGCCTTGGGGAATTCTGCAAGTGCTTCACAAGGCTCCCTACACCACCAAAACCCTGGCAGAACCTCTTTAATATTTAGAAATAGCCCGCATTCCTCACAGGGGTGTGATCCTGTGGATTGCGTCACTACCCTAGCCGCTCTCTGCAAAGAATTACTCAGGGAGTAAAGCTCAGTGAAAGCTTGAGAAGCACTGCTTTAGGAGATGAAAAGGTCAAATGACAGGTCTGCCATATGCTTGTAGTATAAAATGATGAGAAGTTAAAGGGCAGAGGAATAGAGACAGAAAAATTTGTAGGTCTTTGCTGTCCATCTCTCTGATGGCCTGGTGAGGGTTTGGATCATTTTTGGAAAATAGAGGAGTCTGAGCCATTAATGAAGATGGCTCAAAGGGCTTAGTTCAAGATCTACCCTACCTGATTTCTGGCTGGAAACCTGTATGCCTGTTGGAGTCAAAGCATTCCTGGAATGAAAGAAGGAACCAGCACTTTCTCATCCTAGAAACAAACAGAAGTCTTACGATCTGAGATTTTTCTGGCCAGCTATAATCCACAGCTATGTGTAATTGGAAATTATATATAATCCTGTGTTCTTTGGCCATTTGGAAAACTGATGTTGGAGACATCAACTCCAACAGCAACTTTCCAAATGGCCAGAGACCCCAGGAATGAACACATAGCAGTAAACTGAAGTGCTTAAGGGATGGTGCAATGTTTCCACCTTCTCTCAATTCATAACAAACCTCAGGGCATAACAAGCCTCAGGACTTATAATACAACCCAAGGACATGTGAGATCTTCCACTTGCATGCCTAAGAAAGACTCTGGTCCATAAAGAGTCCTGTGGGAACTTAAACCCTCCTTCTGCATCTGAGGCCCTGGGGCAACTAGCACATCACATGGATGTTCTAAAGCAGGATGACTCTTCAGTCCCAAAGTAGCAAGAAATGGGTGAAAATAGCAAGTCACTGATGCTATCAAATCATGGAGCATGCAAGCGTGCCCCAGGCATATCCCTGAGTTGTTCTTGAGAGCTTCTTCACATCTCCAATGGCTGGCAACCACCCAATCCCATAGCACCCCACAAACCCTTTGTGTGCCAGCCCACAAGAATGACTTCTTGTGTGGCTCAAGGAAGGGCATTTGCTATGTTTGAGTTTTTTTGCAGTACCTAGAAACGTTGGATGCTTTATAACAATAATATAATAATTATTAATATTATTTATAAAAATAATTTTATATTATTTATAATTATTATTATAAAAAATAATAATAGTCGTCCATTACACTTTTCATTACACTGGAACTTGCACAATAAGACATTTCTTAGACAGTTCTGTTTTTCTTCCATCTATTACACTGTGATGTTTCTCACAGTACAGTAGCTAATACCAGATGCTCAAAGGGGAAAAAATAGACTTTCTCCCCTCCTCCTTTTAAATCTACATTTTCAGCTGTTCAACCCTGAGAGGAATTTCCTTTCATTCCCATCTGCTGATCAGCTCATGCCCTGGAGCACAAGGAAGTAGTGCACTGTTTTCCCCACTGATGGTTGTTGGAATCCTTGCATATGCTCTTCCTGTTGACAAAGTTCACAGCGACTTTGCTGCTTATAACAATTTCCAATGATATATAACATGATGATATTATCATTCATACATATTCTATTTTTTCACAATTTTGGCTACTAGTGTAGCCTAAGCTTGTTGCCTCATGTGAATGTAACCCCCTGCACACCATAGCAATGCCATCGCTTACAACCCAACCCTATCCCCAAATTAACAACATTGGGATGGCACTAAAAGCTTCCTCTTTTCCCTTTTTCTTCTAAGCTTAGGGACCAGGGGGGAAGTTTAGGATTCCTCCCCGAGCACATTTCCCTCATACCTATCTTTATCCGTCTTTCTTCCTTTGGAGGCATCTTAAATACACATTCATATGATGGTCAGTATTATACGCACAAAGTATTATTTGCATTATCTGGAAGATTATTTTTGATAGTTGATTTTCTTAAGAAACCTGTAATAATAACGTGTATTTTCTTAAGAAACCTGATTGAATGTCTTTGTCTCCAATCTTTGTCTCCAATCTATTTTTTAAAGAGGTTGTTCCTTACTTTTGCACAGTGCTTTTTATTCTAGACAGTTTGAGATCCTTATTCAGGAGCATTTTTATTTTGCCTTTGTCTATTTTTTTAAAACTTGGAAGATGCAGCGCTCATCCCCCTGTATCCTTCCCAAGGGAAACATTTATTAATAATTCCCTTCACAGCTCCCTTGGTAACAGACAGCAGAGAGATATTCATCTCCTGCTTGTGGGTTTTTGAACACAATCCTATCCATAACTACTCAGAACTAAGCCCTATTGTGTTCAATGGGTCTTACTCCTGGGAGAGTGTTTTTTAGGATTGCAACCTTTCAGAGACATCTGGTTAGGTACACTGGGGGGACAGGATGCTGAATGAGAAGGGCCTTTTATGGCCTGATTCTGTAGGGCTCTCCTTAAGTTAACAGATGACAGGTTGTTCAATGTATTAGCCATGAAAATTAAAAGGAGCATCTTCAGAGGGAGGATATCTTATGGATGAACAGAAGGTGGCTCTCTTGGTCATCATGTCCTGCTTTTGTACATTCCAAGCATCTGCATTTATTGGACCAGATACCCTTTGGCCAGATTCTCTGGCTGGATCGTATTCTCTCTCCTATCTTACAATAGGGATTTTTTTGTGTGGCCTTTTGTTCCTCTCATAGTATCAAATTCTCAACCTTATCAAATTTACCTGATTTCTAAAAAAGGCTAGGAATTTCTTCACACCCCTCTCTTTGGAACCTTGTCTTCCTTTTGCAAACACTGCCTTCTCATGCAAATACTGATTGGCACAGCTTTCCCAGGAGGAGACCATAAGAACTGGAAAGATATGACTCCAGATTAGCATGATTGCCTAAGGGAGGGGAGGGTAGAGTGAACTGCAGAAGGTGATTCTGTCTCTGATTAATAAATAGTTCAAATCCTACTTGAACCTATAAGAACAGGAAGCTGGGGGTGGAAAGGCACCACAATAAACCATATAATTGATCCCTCCACTTACCACTGGAGAAATTTGGAATACCAATGGCAACATATAGGCATTCATCTGCCATTGCCACTGCTGTCATGAATTGCTCCAATGTAAACTGCAAAGGACTATTTACATAGGCATGGTGGTCCCTGCTGCACTTACTATGCCATGCTCACATAAGGTAACCATATAGAATGGAGGACAGAATGCCTGTACCTGTAAGTATTGCATAGAAGAGGGAATTTAGGCAGGTGTATCTCAGCAAAGAAGGGTTTAAAAAACAGAACCTGCCTAAATTCCTTCGTCTATATCAGGGGACTCCAAACTTCCCACTTCAGGGTTCCTGGACCTTTAACAATTGTGTAGAGGAGAGAATTTCAGCAGGTGTATCTTGTGATCTTTGAGATAAAAAGCTTCACCTGATGACGTTTCCACCTCTACACAGTTATTAAAGGTCCCGGAGCCCTGAAGTTGAATGTTTGGAGATACCTGTACTATACAACTGTTAAAGGTAGAGGCACTCTGTCCTCCATTCGATATGGTCATCCAGCCCTCACAGTCTAAGGTACTGCACACTACTATTTAGAAATCTACCTGGAGTGTTGTATATACAGGCTAAATTTGATTCTCTCCTTAAAAATTTGCCTTCAGCTTGGCCTGGAGATGCTATGGCTCTCATTATGCAATGCATGAAATAATGTATACGAAGAAACTCCAAAGCCTAGGAAAGTGGTTTCTCTTTTCTTCTTTCTTTTTTAAAGATTTCCTTAATCTTTGCAGACCTGAGCGATAGATATATCTTGATGAAATCATGCAATGAAAGTTGATCTTCACATCTCTGGGCAGCAGGTGCCCATTAGTAGAAAAGGATCCCATCATAAAATCAATAGGTTAGTCAGCATTAGAAAAAAGGTTTTCATTTTTTAAAAAAAATCAGAAAAAAAATTAACAAAATGTCTTCTCTGCTGGACTGCCTAGATCCCTTCAACTAAGATAAAATAAGCCAGGATTCTAGATTAGATTCTGCAGCCTTGAAGTTGAAGTTGGATATATAGTATACACCGCCTTTTCCCATTCTCTATAGTTTCCATTTCCAAACACAGACCCCACAAATCAACCCAAAAGGAAGTCTCTGATAATTGCATTGAACCCTGAGCTACACCTAGTGTTTAGTCCTGAGTAAGCAAAGGTGAACCTATCCGGTGAATGTGGAGCTCATCCAATGGTCCAGAAGGCATCCTCAACCATCTCCCCCAAAGGCTGTAGGTGCAATCCTAATTTGGGCCAGCACAACATATTGGTCTTTCCATTCCTGTGATGATGCAGAGAGGCAAACGTATGTCTGTGTATTGGTCTTACCTTCCCCTAGGAGTTGTGCAGAAAGTGGCTTACAGTTTTGTTACAGTTACAACTACTCCAAGGCCAGCCTGGTTTAAGACAGCCTATCAAGAGATTAGGATTGCAGTTTATATACATAGGGTGATTTTTTAAATATGAAAATTTCAATTAAAATCTAATTAATTGTATAATTTAATACTTATAATTATTAATTAAATAATTAATATGGGGGCATATGGAGTTGTAAACAAAATTGGTGGACCCTGGATGGCAAATGAGCAGCTGAGCTGAATCCCCAATGAGCATTCCAAAACAGAGTTTTATCCCCCTAAAAATCCAATTAAAAGAATTATAGTATAGTATTAAAAAATACTCTCTGGCATGGGGGGACTGTGGAGACTGTAGCCAGACCATAGACTATATTATCTGAGGCATTTGTTGCGTGATCACAACAATCTTTTTCAAACACCTCCCTATCCACTGAAGTACAGGTTCATACTCAACCTAGTCTTAATAAAAAATGGAGTATTGTTCTCTACATGGGAAAGCTTCATTGTCCATTCTCAACATATTACTGGAAAACATTTGAACAGTTCATAAATTTAAACTGGCATTTAGTGGCTGAGGTTTGACTAATATAGGAGGTTTTTTTCTGTAACTATGTTGGCAGTTTCAAGCTATTTTTCAGGTAGATTTCAGGTAGAACTATGCTTTCATTTATTGTTATTGACCCAGAGCTTTTGGAATAGGACAAGTGAGGAATACGAATAAATTTGCACCAATTACATAAATGTCAGGCTAGAAATAAAAAGTGTTTCAGCTACCTGTTTAGCCCTGTCACTTTCTACTCTTCTGCGTAAAGATCAATGAAAAAGTTATGCTTTTTTTCTGCCTGGGAACTTATCAATAAACCATCCAACTTCTGAAATCCCGGTATCAGTGATGCTTGAGGGGGAAAGTGCCTTTGATCCAGGCAAATGTTCATTGGTATGCCTGTTACATTTAATTAAAAAATAATGGACAAAAGCTATCCCACGAAATGGCACTAAACTTATTAGTTGTGCCAGAACAATGTATACATGCCATTTAAAAGGACAATAATGAGCCAAATAAGAAAGAATGGCTGTGAAAGGTGTAGGAAATGATTAAAATGGTCACATTTATCATCATTAAGAAGTCTCCTTGTAACATCTTTTATAATAGAAATCTGGAGACCAGTTGTTCTCTGTCCTCAATATTCAATAAATGATGAGGAATAATCTTGGATTAATATAATGTGACAGCCTTGCAGTAACTTTATTTATATGAAAAGAGAAAGGACACAAACCCCCTTGGTGTTGGCATAACATTTTGCTTGGCCAAGAATTGCTCAATTAAATAAAACTGTTTTGAGAAAGACAAATTATCCATGCTGCCTTACTGCACAGAAATGAAGGAAGCCTACGTTCAGATTACAGGTCCAACCTTGTTATACACGGATTTGACTCAACACAAATGGCCACTACAAATTACCGTTTTTAAAACTGCTTTTCTTCCTGTTGTAGAGAGGCAGTCATGCAGGCAATCGTTCCATTATTCTGCTGAAAGGCCAAGGGTCTTTTGCATTTTTATTTGCTGACTGCCTTTCTAAAGCAGTTTTGAAACAATTGTAAAGAGGCAATTTTTAAAAAATTTTTAACTGCTTTTATTTAAAGCAGTTAAAATAAAATAAGCAGTTATTTTATTTTTTGTGTATCAGCATGGGATTGATATATACTGATGTGTATCAGCATGGGATTAATATATATTGATATATTTTTTGTGTATCAGCATGGGATTGATATATACAGCATGGGAATCAGCATATACTGATTGTGTATCAGCTGAAGATGTTGAGGCATATAACCTTATCCCATTAGGACCAATGGAGGAGCAAGAACTCTAGATATGGGTCTTTAATGCTGCAATCCTAATCTCCAGTTAGGTCGGCCTAAACCCAGCATAAGTCTGTGGAAAACATGTGGAAAATGTGGCCAAGATTCACCCCACAAGCATGCCTTGTTATCCTCCCTATCGACCCACCTCACGATGCGTCTTGTTCTGAACACAGCCCCCACAAATCAACCCAAAAGGAAGTTCCTGATAATTGCATTGAGCTACACCGTTGTCTTGAGGACAAGTCACCGTTTTTTAATAAAAAAGAAAGTTTATCCCTTATCAATTAGACTCCAGCAGCCAGCTTCATCCTGTATAGGTGGACACGGTCTTATCTGCACTGGCATATGCCAGGACAGATTGACTGGAAGCCTTGTTATGTCAAAAGCTTCAGGCTCAAGTTTTTATAGGAGCAGAAAAATCCCAGAGTCAGCGCAAAGAAGGCTTCCAGCAGTCGCCCAAGGGTGCCTGCCTGCCTCACTGCTGTGATGACAGTAGAAACTTGGACGATGACAGAAATGCCTTCCAAATGCCTAAAAGAACACCTTTCATTTTTCTCCTCAGAAATTCAACATGGGGCTTCCTCACTCTCTGGAGCATTTCATTTACCCAGGTGCTGCCTAAGCAAGGACTGAAAATGAACCGTGCGTTGTTCCTCCCATTACAGGATGCACATGAAAGCATTGAATTGGCCATGAATGCATTTGGGCCCTCACTTTAATTCACAGAAGTGCTAACAAAATGGCCTAAACCCTATGCTTCCTCCTCCATGTTCCTTGTCAGTTGGAACTCAGGAAACGGAGCCAAATTCAGCTGAGTCCTTGACTACACAAGTTGCTTTGTGAGTGTTTGACAGTTATACTAGCTGGTCTATGATTGCTTTCATCCTTATGCTTCTGTACTGATTATTATTCCTTTCCCATTTAAATTAATCTTGGTGTTTCAACATTAATTAGACTTTCTGTCCATTCCTGATAAAGGAGCCCTATGGAAACTGCCTCCAAATCTACTGTATGGAAAAAATACTAACGAATGAGAAGATACAAAGATCTTGTTTCAGATCCTCTCTCTGTGATAATCTTCTGTGCTACTGTTGTGTATTAAGGGGGACGTTCCACATTATCTTTTAGACTGTCCATTGTCAGAGAAAGAATAAAATGGATTCTCCCATTTTCCCCATTATGGCATTTTGCCTTCAAGTGTGCAACTATTTTATGTTGCCAGTTAGCTTAGATTGTGGGCTGTGGGTGGCACATGTGGTTAAGACACTGTGCCTGTTAACTAGCAGGCTAAGTTCGAGGCCCAGGTCAGCCCCACAAGACAGAGTGAGCTCCTGTCCTTAGCCCAGCTCTGCGACGCCAGCTGGATCCAATCGTATCGGCTCTGCCTTTCCATTGGACTAATTCAGTGGTGTGGAGAGGGTAACAGCTTGGGTAACAGCCTATCCTCCATAACAATCTAACACAGGCTTTCATGCTTTGCATGCAGCGTATGCAGCGCTGAGCACGATACCACAATCTTTCAAGACTGACGGAGGCCTGCATAGCTTACAGAAAGGGGAGCAGTGGCTGAGTGGTTAAAGATGCTGATTGGCTCAGTGGTTCAAGACCCACGTACCACATGATGAAGTGAGCTCCGTTACTTGCCCAGCTCCTGCCAACCTAGCAGTTCAAAAGCATGTAAATTCAAGTAGATAAATAGGTACCACTTTGTTGGGAAGGTAACAGCTTTAGCATTTAGTCCTGTTATCCACATAACCACGGATGTTCTTTGGCCTTGTAACCGGGATGAGCACCCATTCCCTAGAGACAGTTACAACTAGCAGGACAACCTGCAGGGGACATCTTTACCTTTTAGGTGACAGCACAGCTCATTACAAACTGAAGTCATCCCTACTCTTGCATCTTCTGCCTTTCTCTCAAGGTTAAAATTAATCAAGTTGATATTAGAGACACTGTTTATTTCTCCGTACGGCATTCTAATTTTTATTACTATTCTTTTCTGTTATTTGTGTATCTTTTAATGCATAATTCATAAACACACATCTCCTTCTCTTGTGATTTCTTGTTTGTTCCACTTGAAAAAAATTAACCAGCTACATTGTGGAGAGTTTCCTTTCTCATAGCAATAAAGTTTTTTAAAACCTCATGAAGATGTGAAAAAGAACTGAAATCCCAAAGGGGTTTTGTGGCATAGGAGAGTGTTCTGCACCATGGCAGTTTAATATACATGTCTCCTGTGTATCCATTGACTGCAATCCTGTTCATTTATCTTCCAAATCACTTTGGCAATCTGCGCCACGCATCACCTCCTCAGCTTCAGGCTTTTTGCTTCGTGTCTACGCATGTATGATGTCTCCTCTTTTCTTCATAGTTTTTGCCTTATAACCTATTCATATTGCTGCTATGAGTAAATCTAGCTGGCAGGTTGCAAGTACTGCTCTGTTCCAGCCTCCACTTTGCCAAAACTGGGAATGGTAAGAGTATGCGAGCTGGGGCCTGATCCTTTCCAACTTTGGCTACAATCCTAAAGTACTGGCATCCATCAGTCTCGAAAGATGACGATATTGTGCTTGACGCCGTACGCAAAGCATGAAGGCCTCGGTAGATTAATATAGAGGATAGGCTGTTACCCAAGCAGCAAATCTCCCCTCTTCATGCCACTGAAATAGTCAAATGGAACGGCAGAGCCAATACGATTGGTTCCAGTTGCGTCGCAGAGCTGGGCTAAGGACAGGAGCTCACCCTGTTGTGTGGGGACCCAGGTCTTGTACCCTGGTCTTCTGATCAACAGCACAGTGTCTTAATCACTTGTGCCATCCACAGCCTATGCAATGTAGCCAAAATACAGTTGCGTGGCAAGGAAACAGAGGCCAGAATAGGTGCCTCAAGATCATCTGGGAAGACACTACAATTACAAGAAGACACTACAGCTCAATCCTATCCTGCTTTGGAAAAGGCAGACTGACTCACTATTTCTACTCATTATTCACCTGACTGGATCTGATGCGGGGATGCCAGGTCATATCTGGAGTTATTTCAGATGTTCCTTCCAGAATGATTGTTAGGCTGCAATCCTAAAGACACTTTCCTGGGAGTAAGACCCATTAAACAAAATGGAACTTACTTTTGAGTAGACATGCTTAGGATTGTGCTCTTACACTCCTTAGCCTTGCAGAAGCTAAAGAAGAGGCTTGGATTGTGCCAAGGGTCTCACTGAACATGAAGAATCACTCACAGTGCAATCATATTCATATCTACTCAGAAGTACGTTCCATTGAGTTCAATATTCCCAAGAAAGTGCTCGTAGGATTGCAGCCTTACTGGGACAGTGTGAAGATAAACAAGAACTGGCTTCGATCTTGACCACTAGCGTCACTTTTTACCACTAGTGACACTCTCACACAATTACACAATACAGTGGTGTCTCACATAACAAGTTTAATTCGTTCCAGAAGCATGCTTGTTATGTGAAATGCTCTTTATGTGAAGTGGATTTTCCCATAGGAAATAATGGAAACTCAGATGATTGGTTCCACCACCCAAAAATATTCATATAAAAATATTAACTGTATGTAAAAATGATGACAAATCACTGTAATTGAAGTCTACTTAGGCTGCAATCCTAAAGAAACTTTCCTGGGAGTAAGCCCCATTTAACAACATGGGGCTTACTTCTGGGTAGACATGGTTAGGAGGCTCCAATCAAAGACACTTTCCTGGGAGGCTTACCTGGGCTGCTGCTGGAGGTTCAAGGTGGCTGGTGGGGGCACTTGAGGGCAGTTAGGAGCAACTGCCTTTGGCACCCCCAGGCAACTGCCCCAAGTTGGGAGTTAGAGGCAGCATCGCTGGCTGGCAGCCCTTTTAAACAGCCTCTGTGTGGAGCATCAAGGCTGCATAGCACGCGTGCCCATTAGGCACCAGAGGCATTTGTTATGTGAAGCAGATTTGCTATCTGAAGCAGGATTCCTTGGAAATTTAGACTTGTTATGTCAGTGGTTCTCAATCTTCCTAATGCCATGACCCTTTTATAAATTTCTCATGTTGTAGGGACCCCCAACCATAAAATTATTTTCGTTGCTACTTTATAACTGTAATTTTGCTACTGTTATGAATCGTAATGTAAATAACTGATATGCAGGATGTATTTTCATTGTTACAGATGAAATGTGTGTTCTATGCACACATTGAACACAATGGGATTTTCTTTCAGAGTAGGCATGCATAGGTTTGGGCCCTGAGGCTGCAATCCTATCCACATTTACATGGGAGTAAAGGCTCCCCTATAATGGGATTTATTTCAGAGTAGGCATGCATAGGATTGGGCCCTGAGGCTGTCCGTCAGCCCCAGTGCGCGTGCAGCTACAGCCAGAGGTCTGGCAAGCCTGACCTGGCCCCCTGCACCAGGGGTGTTTCGGCGACCTCCAGGAAACCTCTAGGCGACCCCAAAAGGGGTCCAGACCCCCACTTTAAGAAACGCTGTGTTATGTGGAACATACTTTATGTGAGGCACTTGTTATGAGATTTAGCACTGTATACAGACATCTACAAGTACCTCTGTTTATGTATGTACGGTATGTATATATTTATGGATGGAATCTCGATTATGATTTGTGGAACGTCACCAGTCCCATAGTTTTTACATCAGCTCCATATGTCCTTGATGAAGAAAGTCCAATAGAGGAATACGTTTGGAAAACATTTCATGGGGATGCATAAACAATGTGCATTTTGCTGGAAAATACCATATCAGAGCAGGAAAGTATCTGTTCTACTGCCCATACATATTTCCTGCAAAACCTGTGAATTCTTCATTCTGGCAAAACTTTTTGTCCAATGTAGTATACTCATATATTCCACCATGGGATAAAAGTGTTGTATCAGCTTTTTTCCTCCTGCACTTTCTTGGGGATCATGAGAAGGATCATGAGAAGGCCTAATTCTGACCAGCAATATCAAGTCATCCTGTTCATCATGATCATTCAAAAAGGAACAGGCTATTTTAGCATCACTCCAGGAATCATGGGATTCATTAGAAATGTGTTCCTCCGCAACCATGCTGCTGTGAAACTATTTGCCTCCGGTGATGCTGACAAACTGACTGCAATTAATGCCATTCAGACAGAGCTGGGCGCTTGCTGTGCCTTAATGAACAGGCGTCCTTATGAATAGCAAGGGAAACAGCTGATGTGTCATCAACTTTGATACACTGTTTTCAAGTGCTTGACTCAGCAGTGAGGTGACCAAGTATATCCTGAATGATCTTCACTGATGCTATTACCAGAGCAGCCCTCTAGTTTTGAGTGACACAGCAACCACTAGTAATGATGGACACACACACACGTTCATTTGGATACTCTGCCTTTAAAAGGAAAATTGCACAAGCCTTGACAAAACTGAGGTCTTAAGGGCAAATGAAGAGAAACTGTATAACCCTCAGGCTCCCTTCCTTGCCAATTTCTATTTAGAAAGTCATTTGTCTGGGTGGTGTTTTGGTGGCTTAAACCCAGCTGACAACCTCTGATGATTGTCCAGTATATAACCATGTAAGCTTTGTTTTAATATTATTCAATAGGGAATTCATTCATTGTCACAGTTGTACCCCACACTTTCTCCAACAAACTCAGGCTGGTGTGTATCAAGTTATCTCATTTTATCCTAACATCTCTGTGCAGTAGACTGAGGGTACCAGAATACAGGTGTTTTGTGCTTCAAGGCATCCCTGAGATGGGACACGGTGAGATACAGGAAACTGGGCTAGATGGGCCTTTAGCTCTTATGTTCTTATGCTCTTAGATTAAAAGACAGTCAATTCTTGATCAGAGGTCACTTTTGGGTAGGTGTTCAAAAAAGGAGAATTTTTTGACTGCCTAGATAAGATTGGTTTACCTATAGAGCTAAGAAATTGAAAAGGGGTATTTTTGTTTTGTCCAAGTTTTGTCCAAATTTGTCAACGTTTTGTCCAAGTTTTGACCAGAACACAAAGAAAAGGTTTCCATAAATTCAAGAGGTCTGATACTGAAAGCTTTGGTTTGTTATAGCTCACAGACAAAACTTGGGTTGATCCAAAACCTGGGATTCTCACACTCCTCAATCATTAATTATATCCTTAAACCTCCCTGCCCAATTTCTCAATCCTGACTCCTTATAATTTATGAGTAACAGAAATAACACCCATTAAAACATACCCCAGCACTGGAATCCACTGATCACATACCCCCATAGTGCTACTATTTGTTTACCACTACTCTGTATTTTCTGTTTCTAATCAGTTCTCCACCTTTTATGCATGTATATTTTAACAGCTTTCCTATCTATCCTCTGATCCCATGAGTGTTAAGATTACTCAGGTGGCTTTAGTGATGAACTTCGTTAAAAGCATTTTCGAAGCACAACTATAGTTCTCTATAGTTCTTTTCGAAGCACAACTCCAGTTCTCTCACCCATATCTGGTTTGCTGATATTCCCATAGAATGCTAAAAGGTCAGTGTGGCAGAATTTCATTTTCGGAAGCGAAGCCATGCAGATTTTTTTCCCCTCTGTGTGCTTACTCATTCTAGCTTGAATAATGCTTTCTACTCATTTACCTGGGATAGGCGTTAAGAGTAATGAGCCTTTAATTTCCTGGCTTCCTTTTCAAAATCGGAGTTATGTTGGCTGCCTCCCAATCTTCCTTCCAGGAGGTTGATTTTAGAAACAAGTTGCATAGTTTTCTTAGAGCTCAACTATTTCACATTTAAGTTCTTTAATAATGCTCATGCTTATGTCAGCCTGAAGATTTAAGGCAACTTTTAATTTGTCAGTTGGCACTAGAAGTTCATCTCTTGTTATCCTGTTTGACTGAAGGGCACAATCCTAACCAATTTAGGCCAGCACAACTCATCCATTTTCCCATTCCTGCGGTGGTGTGGGGAGACAGGTACATGTCTGTGCATTGGCCTAGCACCCCACTCCACAAATGGTACAGAAGTGTCTGATGGCACTGTTGCGACATCACCTGGCAAGCACAGGACTTGTGCCAGCCTAACCAGAATTAGGATTGCTCTGTTGGTTCTTCAGGTGCCATTTCTGGAGGAAGAAAAATCTGGTAGTGGTTTGTTAGATGTTGGATGGATACCTGGTATGTAACAGTGTATCCTCCATATTAATCTACCCAGGCCATTGTTCTCTGGAGAGGACCCTCAGAGCATGATACCATGGTCTTTTGAGACTGAAGGATGCTAATGCCACCTAGTATGTTAGGTATCTATCCAACAGATATAGGAAAGAATGGTACATAAACTTCGCTTCGTGTTTCCTCAGTCTCTCTGTCCTCTTTCAATAATCTTTTAATACAACATCTTGGATTAAATCCAATAGCATTACCTTGGCCTTCAGTGGTTCAGCTACCTCCCTGTATTTAAAAATATTTCTAGACAGTAAAACCTTGGATTGAGAGTAACTTGAATTGAGAGTGTTTTGCAAGTGATTTCTTGATAAACAAGTGAAAAAATAGTCCTGGCTGGCTGGGATATGGGCAATTTCAGCATTCTGCCATATGCTCAGCCTCTCCTCAGAGATCAGCCTATGCATTACTGAAGTAAGCCTATTAAAATCAATGGGCTCACTCCTATGTAAAAGGAGCAATGGAAAAAAACTGAGACACCAACAGCACTACCCAGAATAGTTATGGGACCTCTTACGTTGACGTAAGAGGCATTTACTCTGGATTGCTCTATGCATTTCCCATAGGTTTCCCATAGGTGGTGCCGTAACTACATTGACATAAGAGGTCCTGTAGTTACTCTGGATTGTGCTGCTAGTCTTGCATGTCTACTTTAAAGTAAGCCCTATTATAATCAGTGGGGCCAGTAGCGCAGCTAAGGGGATTGCAGGGGATGCAGTTTCACCGGGCTACAACCTTTAGGGGGCTACATGCTGAGCTTGACACTAGTGGCTAAAATTGTGAAAACTGGGTTATGTATGAATTATAATACCATCTTGATTATATTGTTGAAAAGGTAATTTTATGCAGAATGCAATAAAACAAACTTCACTGGAATACCTGTAATCTATCAAAGGTTATGCCAAATTAACCAGAAAATGGAAGCAAAAGCCTATGGAATAAAAATTGAATTTTTTAAACTCAAACACTCCCATGATACTGATTGCTCTGAGAGCCAATGAGATGTAATTCTGATACTGTATGGAACTAATAAGGTGTTCATATGAATCAGCTATCTTTTCCAAATACATATATTATAATACAGTTAACCCAAGTTAACTGGGTGTACAGGAACTTCTAAGTGATGCTCCTCATATTTAGCAAGGAAAGAGTAACCATTCCTCTTTGCCCCAGCAAAATTTCCCTAAACAATAAGGGGCACAACGGGGGGCACAATTTTCTTCTTTTTTTCCTTAATTAAATTTGATTTTATTTTTGCAGGGGAAAATTTCACAATTTTTTTTAAAAAATACCCCGGGATGACATCACTTCCAGAGCAACATTTACAGCTTTCCACCGGACTACATGATCATTAGATACACTACTGATTGGGGCTTACTCCTGTGTCAGGGGACAGATTGCAGCCTAAGAGACAAAGTGCAGGTTAATTTGTTTTAGTTTTCTTTCTATTTTTTATTTTCATTATTATTTTATATTATATTGCAGTATTGTGTAATCATTATAATATGAATATTTTGGGTTGTGGAACAAATCGTCTGAGTTTCCATTATTTCAAAATGGGAAAATTGGTTTTGACATAGAAGTGTTTTGTATTTTAAGCATGCTTCTAGAATGAATTATGCTCATAAACCATGGTATCACTGTATTTTGTTTTATTTTTGCTGTCTTTAACAATAGCTTCTTACACTATCCACCATTCATGCCCCCTTTTGTTCTCATGTGCACAATAATGAAAGAAGAGTTCTTCACTTTCATAGCTGCCTTAACACTGCTCATTAACATTGCTAACATCTTCATGGAGTTGTGGGACCTTCATGGAGTTGTGGGACCTTATCTATGGTGTACAACATCTGTATTTCTATTAGAAAGAAGTTCAATTATAAAGGTTTTTTAATACCTTCCAAGCTTCATGGAAAGATCTGACATTCCTATCAACTTTATTTTCACGAATCAAAACATTTTTCAGAAGTTCCCTCATTTGAGATTGCATGTGATGTTGAATTGTGGGGCAACATTCCACTTGACTTCAGTTAAATACCACCATGGCCATTATTCCTAAGGGGCTCACCAATATTTATATACTATCTAGACCCTGGGCTAAACTGCAGGATTATTGGCAATGGCCTGATCCTGAATAAGACTGAACTAGCACAGGTGGGGAGGGATCTATGACAAGGGTACTGTGTTCAGATATTGTAAAATGGCCATTGATGGGCTCACTACTTCTGAATACTTAACAATCATCACTACAAGAGATGGCAGCATGCTGGCACCATATCCTCACTGCCAGAATCTTCTGCCCACACCAGAGCCAGTAAACCTTGGCAGACAAGGGCAGGAAGGGAAGTGAGCCAAGAGGGGTGGATTAAGGCCCAGAAGGGGGCAGCATCAGCGGCAGTACCACTGCCTGTATTTTATTCCCTTTTCTAGCATTGACCCATCTTCTTGGGTTCACTCAGACACGCACCAGTAAAGGAGTTGGTGCAGATCCAAGTTGCCACTTGCAGTCAGTGGAGGCTTACCCCTGGGTAAGGGAAGAAATATTCCCCTAAGGACTAAGAGGAGACACAAATAGGATTGTGCTGTTTCAAGACCACTGCACTAGGGTACATCCACTAAAATTAAATGTTGGGAGTGTTAGGACAGACAGAAGAAAATATTTCTTTACCCAGCATGTAGTTGGTCTGTGGAACTCCCTGCCACAGGGTGTGGTGATGGCATCTACCCTCAATGCCTTTAAGAAGGGATTGGACAGATTCCTAGAGGAAAGGACCATCACAGGTTACAAGCCATGAGGGATTGTGTGTAGATTTGGAAAACCTCAAAATGCCAAATGCGGAGGGAGGAGCACCTGGATGCAGGTGTCATTAGTGCTCCCTGAAGCATCTGGTGGGCCACTGTATGATGGGCCAGGAACTAGGTGGGCCTTTGGCCTGATCCAGTGGAGGCTCTTCTTGTGTTCTAGCACGTAGATGAACATCACGTGACGTTTAGGCCTGTTTTGCTGATGTCTCCTGTTCTCCCACGTGAATCTTTGAATAGACAATAATGCCATACCACTGTTTTAATGGGAAAGAAATGGGTGATTGCAAGTGAGCGTTAAGATGTACGTTTACCAAGCAGCCAGGGCTTTTGGAGGGTCAGAACCACCAAAGCAGAAAGACAGAGATGTTCCCATGCCTCTGCAGGTGAAAACGTCTGGAGTATATTCCTCAGGCAGAGCAATGCTCATTGCACAAATGTAGTTTTCTTCCTAAGTGTGGAGTATACACAGATCTTTCTATGGGCTTAACCTGGTAGCGCATTGAGTTAATGGATTTTTCCTTCCAGGCAGAGCAGAGGGGGTGGGAACATCCATGCATGACAGACAGCTGCTGCTCTCGCTTGACTAAAAATTATCACTGCAAGACTCAGACCTATATTTCATTCAAACGATTCATGCAGTGTCTAGTGAGCCTTTAAGAGAGTTGGAAACTGTCAGGGATACCTGGGCTGCTGTCAAACAATCACTAACCCAAAGCACATTGGCCTCTGCAGCTCCACAGCTAAAAAAAGAAACTGCCAGGTGGAAATAAATGCAAGAGGTATTTGAAGTGACAGACAGACAGACAGACAGACAGACAGACAGAGTAAAATATACTGAGAGATTTCTGATTTTGGTAGATCAAATATTACACTAGGGTGCAATCCTAACCAATTTAGGTGAGCACAACTTACCCATTCTCACCATTCTGTGAGAATGGCACATGTCTGTGCACTTGCCTAACCCCCAGGAATGATGCAGAAGTATTTTACGACACTTTTGAGACACCCATAGGCCAGCATGGGACTTGTGCCAGCCTAACCATGGGTAGGATTGTGTTGTAAATTAACCTTCTTCTGAATGTTCAGTGCTGCAACCTGTATGATTCATTTTCTGTATTGTAATGTGCAAAAGAAAGCTGTCACTAGAGGCTGCAAGAAAGGAGAAGTGTGGGAAAGGGATTTATCTGTCGGCTATTTTTTTGCCCACAAAACTGCTTGTTGCTTTTCCGCCATTGGAAGAAAAGCAATTAGAGCAGTGGTTCTCAATCTTCCTAACGCCATGACCCCCTTTATAAGTTCTTCATGTTGTGGGGACCCCCAACCATAAAATTATTTTCGTTGCTACTTTATAACTGTAATTTTGCTACTGTTATGAATCATAATGTAAATATCCGATATGCAGGATGTATTTTCATTGTTACAAATGAAATGTGTGTTCTATGCACACATTGAACACAATGGGATTTATTTCAGAGTAGGCATGCATAGGATTGGTCCCTGAGGCTGCAATCCTATCCACACTTACATGGGAGTAAAGGCCCCCTGACTATAATTGGATTTATTTCAAAGTAGGCATGCATAGGATTGGGCCCTGAGGCTGTCAGTCAGCCCCTGTGTGCGCGCAGCTATAGCTGGAGGTCCAGCAAGCCTGACCTGGCCCCCTGCACCAGGGATCTTTAGGCGACCCCCAGGAAACCTCTAGGTGATCCCCAAAGGGGTCCCGACCCCCACTTTGAGAAACGCTGAATTAGAGGGAGAGGTGGGGCAATTTTGAGTGAGAAAAGTGGCTGGCAGAGAAAGAGTTAAGCACATTCACTCCACCTGCGTGGCTTCTACTTCAGATTGCAGCCTGCAGTGGCTACTTTGAACAAAATGGGAAAAGTTATATAGAACTTGCACATAATTTATCCTACATATCAAATTTAATGGGCGCTAGTTTTTCTGTGCACTGAGAGAAAGTTGCATTGGATCAGTGCCACATACCCAGATGGAAACGATATGAGTTTGGGAGAGTGTTAGACTTTTCAGCACTGTCCCTTCAATGTATATTCACCTAAAATACTTGGACACAACTTGCTATACTTTCCCCAAAAGAAGTCCTCACCCATCCTCTTGTCATTGGTGTTTCAACAGCAGGTACTTACATTTAAAGATGATAGCTTCCTGTTCAGCATTATAGCAGAAAGTCAGGAACATGGGAAAAGCTAGCACATTTTATAAGCATGAGGCTTTCTCATGAAGTCCAGGATGCCAGCTGTGTGATGTGTATGGCCACTTGCTTGACAGTCTGAGCTGGCCTGGACATTCAAACATGTTGACTCGTAGCACCATCAACTCATCATATAGTTCAAGTGGCCACAGAGAGACAGCTTCCACCTGGTGTTCACAGACCATTTAACACTCAGTACATTTTATGGAGACCAGGCTCAAACCGGAGACCATCTCTGGAGACCCATGAATCAGGCACTTAACTCTCTGTGCCATGTTATCAGAGTGAGGTACAATCAAACTGCAATCCAGAAACATCCACATCTTGAGCATCAAGTGACATTAGTGGGACAATCTAGTTTCAGTGGTTCTCACAGTGTGCCTTGCAACAATGTGGGAAGCTAATAATTGAGAAAGGGCATAAAACCATTTCTTGTCTGCATCAGAGTATGGACTTGAAGGCTTTGACCTTTGAAGTATTGACCTTGACTTTGAACTTCCATTTACCTTCCTCACACCCAAGATGCAGGGAAATCTCCATGTAGCACGAAACATAACCATTCCCCAGAGAGAGACAGTAATTGTTAAAGCAATTTAAATTTGTGTGGCTAAATTTAAACACTCTGTGTTTACATCTACAAAAAGTATGAATGTGATGAACCTGTATATCGTACAGGTACACGAATCAAAGAGAACCAAGAAACTATGAGCACAATCCTAACCATGTTTACTCAAAAGTAAGCCCCATTGTGTTCAATGGATCTTACTCCCAGGCAGGGCCTATGAGAGGGGGGTCCAGCAGGTACATTGTTCCAGGGCCCAAGAACTACAGAGGGGCCCATGACTGAAGGACCATTTGAGTGTTTGTTACAAACAAATTAATACGGTATATGTGCACACACACATATACATACACACATGCACACGTATACATACATATATACACATGTATGCACACATACATACATACAAACACATGCATACATACATACAATTTCAAACATTTGCAGTCTGCTATGTCACAAACTTGACTTGTTGACCTAGCAAGACTAAGCACTGAGCCCAGCATTGCCAGACAAGTTAATTTTGATAGCGTTATTAGAAATTTTGCACATAAGAAAGCCAGAAAAGCACTTATTAAATAGTTAAATTTTTTCTAACTTTTTCCTTGATAAGTTTTTAGTATTTTATATTGTCATATTACTTGAATACCGGTATGTTTTAACATAGTGTTTTATATGATCAATAAATGAGCACCTGTTGAAGTTTGTTGCACATTAGTTAGCCTCATTTTTTTTTTACTTTCAAAATAATTTTGCAAGTCTTACAGGCCCCAAATGGGTTTTGTACCACCTTAAAAAATTTCTTTTGGAAGCCCTGCTCCCAGGAATTGCAGCCTATTAGGATTGCAGCCTATGGCTCCCTGTTGAGTGTAAAGTAAATACAGTGATGCCTCACATAACAAATTTAATTCATTCTAGAGGCATGTTTGTTACATGAAACGTTCTTTACGTGAAGCAGATTTTCCCATAGGAAATAATGGAAACTTAGACTATTGGTTCCACAACCCCAAAAATATTCATATAAAAATATTAACTGGATGTAAAAATATGACAAAACACTGGGATTGAATTCAAAACATGCATTCAGTGTGCATGATCTTATGAAGTCTACTTAGGATGCAGTCCTAAAGACACTTTCCTGGGAGTAAGAACCATTTAACACAATGGGGCTAACTTCTGGGTAGACATGGTTAGGAGGCTGCAATCCAAGACACCTTCAAAGTATCTCCCCACTTTCTCCTTCTCTCTGTCCTGAGCGTCTCTCTCTCCCCTGCTCCCTTCTGGCTAGCCCTGAGCTGCTTCCCTCTTCTCCACTGCTCTTCTCTCCCTCTGTCCAGCGGACATCTGGCCACAGGAGGAACAGCGCAGAAGTGTTGCTTTCACTATGGGCAGGTGCGCTAGGCAGCCCTGACGCTTTTTAAAGAGGCTGCCGGCCAGCGTGGCTGCCCGAATTGCCAACGAATGTGTTCTTTACGTGAAGCACAGTTTGTTACATGAAGCAGAATCCTAGAGAAATTTTTGTTTGTTACGTGAAAAATACTTTACGTGAGGTGCCACTGTACACAGAAGCATACCTGCTAACTGTGTAATGTGTGAAACAGCCACATTATGTGCAGCAGTCGTCTTATACCATTGGGAACAGCAGTGCCATTCTGTATTTTAACTTATACTGACCTGGCCACCAGATGGTCTGGTCCTACCATCTCTAAAGCAGATGCTATCGTTGGCATTGCAAACCAATCACACGTTCTCTGCAGTGTCACCTTTTGGGTTGGGTGAAACTTTCATCATGAGAATGAAACAAACACACTGCTTTTTAAAAAGTTAAACTCAGGATTATTTATCTGCCACCGAAGCATTTGTTGTTCCACTGCTGATTAATTTTGTTTGCTATGTCACCGTAAAATAGGACACACACACTTCAGCGACAACAATCAAAATCATCCCATTAAGTGTTTGTGGGTTGTTGTTGTTGTTGTTGTTGTTGTTGTTGTTTTTAAGACAAATGCAAAAGAAATGTCAGCAACAATTTCAATGGGATCATTTGCGATGTAGGAAGTGATTTTTGTCAAATTGTTTCCCCGAGAATGGCATCATTGTTTATAACCGGAGCACTCCCCCATCTGCTTAAGAAAAAACAAAGTTGGCAGCATTGAGGCTAGAATGAATAGATTCTGCTGTAGTTCACTATACTGATCTTAATAATTTTGAGCAGAAAAAAGCTGAAGCAAAGAACAACATTCAATTCAGCAGCTGAACATAAATCAGAGTTGGTGCGTCAGGACTTCCACACTGGTTATAGGGTCCTCTTACTACTAAGATTCAATCTCATGAATCAGCAACATGCCTTTCCTTTGCCCCCTCGTTCCTGCCTTTGTCTTCCTTCCTCTTCTCTGCCCCAGCTTTGCTCTCTCCTTGCAACCATCCCCTTCCTGTTTATTCCTTCTTGTTCTCAATAATATGGTTGTTCCAGATCGGCGCCTCTCAAGAGTTTTGGTTTCCAGAGCCCATCACAGTTTTAAAAGGAATCTCAGGGAGACCAGCTGGTGCATGTGCAAAGTCTCAGGGATCCCAAGAGTGCCAACACACATGGAATGTGTGTTCCTTTCATCCTTTCTTTCTAGGAAGAAATATAGGATATAAATCAAAATATAAATAAAATAAACATTAAAAAGCAGGAGAGGAAGGAGAACCACAAACAGGAGAATCTGGAGGAATGGTTGAGCAAACTGGGCAGGGGGCTGATGGCAACCATTTGTGGTACATTCATGTCGACACTAAAGGTTTCTCATTGAGGCCCAGGCTTCCTTGAGAACTTTAAGAAACTCTATTCCAGATGATCAGAATATTTGCATTGATTATTTCAATGTTGCAGGGAATCCAGACCAAGCACCTTCCTTTGAAGAAGTACTATACTTCAAGTATACACCTTCCTTTGAAGAAGTACTATACTTCAAGCACACGCCCTGCATGTGCCAGTGGTAGAGTTGCCATAATTCTCTTCCACAAAATAGGGATAGAACCCCCTATCCAGCCAGCATGTGAACACAATCTCCAAAAACCGGGACTGTCATGGTTTTCCTGGACTTATAGCAATCCTAGCCAGTGGCAATACTGACAAGCCCAATATTGTGGAAGGGTCACTCATCCACACATCCATGAACATAATATACCACCACATGCCTTAAATAAAAGCTTCAGTAGTTTATGAAGGTCAAAATAGGCTATCTCTAGATGCTGTGGTGTAGCTTAATCGAGTGCAAAGTACTAAGTTTTGCAAAAAGCCTCACTACAGCATGAAAGGGGCACCTTCCCTTCCCTTCTGAGCCATTCCAGGTAGCAGGAGCAAAACAGTGTCATATACAAATCCTGTTTTGCTCCTTCTGCCTGGCCTGGCTCCGAAAGGGAAGGGCTCCTCACATGCTGTGATGTGGCTCCCTGATAAACTTAGCACTTTGCATCCCCTCTGGCTACATCTCTGCCTAGGTGAGAGAATGAACGCACACACATTTGACATTAAAAATGGAAACATACCGAGATGTGTAGAGCGGGAAGGATTCCACTCTTGGAGTTGCAACTTAAAGGAGTTTTAAAGGTCAATTGGAACATGAGTCCAACACTGAAGTTTAACCAATCTGATAGTGTCTTTCAGGACTTTAATGAGGATTATAGGTCTCTCATACAAAAAATAAATTACATTCCATTTGACAGATGATTGAATATCGTGTTAATGCTCTAATAATCAGTGTGTTTTCTTCCGTTAATTAGTTTTGCATGAGAGCTAAGTGTGCCACGGTGGCTCAGATAAGATTGTCTGCTGAGAGCCGAGATGTTCCAAATTCCAACCTCACCTCAGCCACAATCAAGTTGGATGACCTTGGTCAAATTCTATATGTATGAGGAATAGTCTGGCCTGCAAGAATAGTATTGTTGTAAGGTTCACAAAAAATACAATCCAGTGTCTTCTTTTTAGAACCGTCTCTGTTAACAGCTTGTGCATTTGGGGAAGAGGTTATTAGTTTAACAGAGCAGAAGGGTTAAAGCAGTCCCACTTTACTTGAAAAACATAATAACAGCTTTACACGAACAAAGGAAGAACTATGGAAATTGCGACAGACTGACAGAACATTGAAAGAGAAGTCATGACAGGAGAAGTCGTGAAATGGGAGGTCTAGAAAAAGTAGGGGAGAGCAAACCTACAAAACTTAAGTCAGAGGTTTCCAAACTCTCATGGAGTAAGGCTGCAATCCTAATCCTCACTTAGGCCAGCCTAAGCCCTGGGAAAACTCCTGTGCTGAGCTGGGAGTATCACAAAAGATCAATAAGACCAATTCCGGTGGGGGGGGGGGGTTGCTAGGCCAGTGCACAGGCATATGCAGAACTCCCCACATCATCATAGAAAGATAGGCCAGGTGTGTTACGCCCAACTTTTTAGGATTGCTCCCTATTACTTTATTTGTAAATCTTTTGAGCAATGCAATCGGGACAATTGCACTGCTGCCTTTGAGGGAAAGACTTTGTTTACCTTCTCTGGAGGGATCATTAAGCCTCCCTGGAAGGTCTAGGGAGCCTATGACTCCACCTGCAGCCTTTCTGGCTGTGTCAAACTCCTGATAAAAATGGGGAAAAGACCCACTTTCAGTTATTATTGCAAAACTGAATGTGTTTTTTTCCTTTTTATTAGGAAAAAAAAATCATTATTTTTTCAATTTTTATTAGGAATTGATCAGGAGTTTTATCAGGTGTTTGATGCTACTGGATGTAACGGGAAGAGAGTGTTGCAAGCTGTCCAGATGCTTCAAGGAGCCCTAGCAACTCAGTGGCAACAGTGCTGTTATCCCAATCACATACCTGTCATTGCTGTGGTCCTATCCCTTAAGGGGGCAGATATAGAACGTCTCTGGCTGGGGTGTTGTAATGCACCAGAATTAGGGAACCTCTGCTTAAGCAAACAACAACCCCCCACCTATGGATGCTATTTTTAACACAAATGCTGTCCCAGTAGATCTCAAAGTGGGGGTCGGGACCATCTTGGAGATTGCAAGTTCATTTCAGGGGGTCATGAAAAGCTGAATGCTGCCATCATAGAATCTGGCACTGTGTGGCACCATCTTGGAAGGGGGCACTCAAGCAACCCATACTTTGCTGAGAGCAATTCTCATTGAACAAAATGGAACTTACTTCCAAGTAGACACCAAGACACTCCGGCATCACAGTGGTGTCACGTCCTGTTTGATGTTTGATCTGCCAAGTCTTCAGGTTGACAGCACAGCACCTTTAACCACTGGATCACTGCAGTCCTTTGTAATGTAAAGAGATATAATAAAGAGGATTGACTGTACATGGGTGGCTTGGCCCACATGTTGTTTCTCTTCCAACAGAGGGAGATAGCAAGTACCATTTGATTCCATCTGAATGGGATTAACTCCATTTGGCTTCCTCGGTGGCTTCTAACCCACTCCCATACTAAAGTGATAGTCATGTGGAGTCAGTTCACGTGATAGACACATGTATAGTCACATGGATAGTGAAAGACACCTTTAAACATGTAAAGCTTGCATTACGAAATATAGTAATGGTGTGATAAATGTATTTTAATATTAAATGCAATAAAATGAAATAGAGTTGCTTAGTATTGCCCTTTTCCACTGAAATGCCATTCTCAACTGAACCCTACAGCTTTATGAAATTCAGATTTAATGCAATCCACAAGTCTTTGTAAACTCTCAAACGACTAGCAAATGAAATAAGCCAATTTCTTGAGCTTTCCTTTTTACTTATTCTATGGCAGCAATTTTCAACCAATGTGCCATGGCACACTTGGGTGCCATGGATGGTAGGCTGATGTACCGCAGGAGTTTATTAATGTATTAATTAATTTATTAATTCATTTCTTGATAAGGTAATTGGGGATTTGAGCCTCCAACCAACATCACGGTGTGCCTTTTGAACAGTAAAAAGCTGGTGGTGTGTCTTGACAATTTTAGTGCCTTGTCAGTGTGCTGCTGAGGTTTTTTAAAGATTGAAAATTGCTGTTCTATGTGCTCTCAACACAATTTACAGGGACCTTTCCAACCATCTCAAGCAGTTCTGATGCTGACATTTTATTAAGAAAAAGAAGCTTCATGTCAAGCCTTATGCCTTGATCATAATTGCTTCCTTTTACATTTGTGGCCTCTTTTCCACAGCTCAGCTGGCCAGTTTTTAGCATGTCATTCTTTTGACGCTGTGATTCTAATTCTTGACACAAAGATGGTTTGTCCTCTCTTTGATCGGATGTCAGTGGTCTTAATTGAGGAGCATCACCCCTCGCTTGTAGTTCCAAAATGTAGTTCGCTGCAACAAAGGCAGCTGTTGAAGAGTGCTGGGCAAAAAGATTTGTTAACTGGAGACATTTTGCCACCGTGTGATGCATGTCTATATATTACACTTCTTCACATTCCTCACAAAGCTAATTACCCATAGTTTGACTATGGTTAGGATAGGACTTCTTCCAGATTTCTTCCTTGGATTTTTATTTATAGGAAAGGTTGGCCTAGAACTGCTTGTATTCTGATTGACTCTGTTATCAATCGGTCAATCATTCAACATTCTTCTATTCAATTATTATAGTCATCATTATTCTAGTCAACCCTTTCCTTGGGGCCCTTAAAGCTTCCTGTTTAAATGGGCTGGGTGTACATCAGGTGAGTTGTCTACGCCATGAAGCAACCTGAAATGGTCATGTGAAGCATCCTGGTGGTGTCAAAGCAGGTTTCAATATATGCTAGAACAGGTAAGCTCTGCACTGGGTAGTGGAGGGGTGAGTGTTAGGGGTATAACAAGAGGGAGAGGGGAGGGTGGGAGTGTTTTTGGACCAGAAGGAGGGCAAGATTGGTAACAAGACTGGTGACAAATCCTATCCCTCTTCTTGGGTTAAGTAAACTAACACCAATCCAACAGAACTTCTGCCAACAATTTAATAGGTGCAAGTCTGACTTGATCTATTTCTGAGCTGGGGCTTGCCCTAGTGCAAGGGGATAAATGTCTCTTTATAAAAGGCTACAATCTTAACCACACTTTCCTGGGAGTAAGTACTATTGAACACAATGGGACTTCTGAATAGACATGCTTAGGATTACACTCTCAATGTCTCTCTATAGGATGCAGTGGAGTCTAGGATGCAGTGAACTGGTGCATCAGCATGGGAGAAGATTGAAGATTGGGTTGCCAATCAGTATTATCAGTGGTTCTCCAAGGTTTCAGACAAGAATATTTCAGTGCCCTGCCTGGAGGTACCAAGAATTGAACATGAATTGACCCTTCTGCAAACAAGCATGTGTTCTACCGTTGAACTAAAATGGCTGTTTTCTCTTGGCCTATCACTGTTGCTTTTGATGTTTTGCCCTCCTCTACCTTTTTCCTCCCCCTTTCCTACATTATTATGGCATTCGGACACAGAAAAAGTAATATCTGGCTGGAAAATAATAGAACTGTAGCCCCAGGCTGTTTAATGGCAGCCAGGAGTACACTCCAAAAATGGCTTGCAACTCCCTGAGGAAGAAGAAATATTTTGTATTAATATTTGATATCTTATTTAGGATGTGGAATCAGAAGCATGAAACCCACCGGAATGCAGGGAAAGCAATTCTCCATTAAATAATAGAGCATCACAGCTGGCCTTCATATTCCCCTGTTTGCTTGCAGCCTGACCTCACTGATCGCCTCTCCGGCAGACTCAATTTCGCTCCTCTGCCGCACAAATTAATGAGAATGCTAGTGGTGGTGACTTCAAAGGCTTTGTTACTTAGGTAGCTTTGTTTACGCTTCACTAGCTGGCTATCAAAGAAGGTGATGGGCAAGACTTTGTATCTTGCAGGGCTGCCTTGATGAATAATATAACTCTTTATGAAACTGAGCCCAGAGGTGCATTGCACCAGTTTTCTGAATCCTTATCAGTAATGGCAAAACTGCGTACTGTTGGAGGAGCAGTTTTGCTTCTTCCTACAACACTATTTTCCAAGGTTTATTTTTCCTCATAGGCACAAATATGTAAGGAAATCCTGTGATGAGAAACAGAAATCTATGGGTCAGATGCACTACCAAAATGCATCACACTTTCATGTGAGGTGACAG
This sequence comes from Cryptoblepharus egeriae, assembly GCA_030015325.1. NCBI lineage: Eukaryota > Metazoa > Chordata > Lepidosauria > Squamata > Scincidae > Cryptoblepharus > Cryptoblepharus egeriae. The sequence continues at coordinate 76,531,785 of JAREYC010000005.1, forward strand.
TGCTTGAACATCTCACTGTGGGATTCATATGATGTTGACATCTATCCATCATCTATCCATGGTCCGTCTTTGACTTTCCTTGGGAGGAAATAATCACATTCAGTACTGCAAAGCAGTAATATTGCTAAGGGGGTGGCGGGGGTGGATCACACTGGGTGATGCATCCAGAGAAGAGTCAAAGACAATTGTCATAACTCCCCAAAATTTGTAAATTCTTGGTATTTTCAAATAATGCCATCATGTTATATACCAATTGATGTGCAATTTCATGCAGAATGCAATGAAATATATCAATTTTATCAAAAGTTATGGCCAAAAAATCAATGGGGCAGGGCAACGGTAAACACCACACATGCTCCTCAGGCCCTTGCATTCATCCTAAACCTTGCAATTGCCCCTGCTGCTGTCTGGGTCCCATGTGCTGAACTCTTGGGTTGCTAGGACCTGCCTTGCCATTTGTAGCCCAACCTGAGGCTGTCATAAATAAGAATGATGCTCCTTGTGTGGCTTGAACTCCTAATCTCAGCACTGCCACAACTATATAAATTGTGTTTTATAAGTCCTCCATTGCACGACTGGAGCTGTCTCCGCACCTTTTGATATGTCTGCAAACAGGCCTGCTATTGCATCTGAAGGCCGCCCAAAATAACCGCAATGCTCTTATTTAGAAAATAAGAGTAAAAGAGTTTGCAAAATAAAAGGGGTGTTTGCAATTTGTTAGCTGAAAAGCATTGGAAGCTATATTTATAAACTAAAAGAAAAGATTAGATCTCACTTTTCAACAGTTATCACTTTTGGACAGTGTTGTTGTCCCTAACCCATCCAATAAGTGGGGGATACCTGTATTTCAGGTTTACTCTCCTATTAACATGAATAATTTGTATCGCTGTTTTCTTTTCAGTGTTAGCATCAGAGTTTGTTTTCCAACATGATCTTCTGACAATTTCTTCATAGCAAAATTTTGCATGCTGTGGCTCTGCAATTTAGTTTACCAACTGTCAGGATTTCTTGCCATCTAATTCATGCTTGTCTTCTATTTTGCTGCTCGAGTGACAGGAGGCAATTAAGAAACTCTGTGTTGATGAACCCTTTGCTGTTTGTGTGAGTTCCTCATGCATTGCCACCAACAACAAACTGAAACTATTTACAGTGCAAAAGAAATTTTTTTCAAACAGCTTTTGATGTGTGGGTTCTTAGATGTTTATGTTTCAACTGCATCTCATATGTAATAATTCCAGTGAATTCAATGGACCCAAGTAGGCATGCATAGGGTCACACTGTTATTGCCCAATACTATTGGCATATTATACTGATATACTGGTGGATATGCAATCCATTGGCATACCTAGTGGATCTCTGGCATGCCATGTACTTTTCAGAACTTCTGCCAGTGCAAAGATCATCTGCCATGCCAGGTAAGTTGGCAGCAGGGAAGATCATCGGTGGATTGGGACAGGGACTACGGTAATCCCTGTGTCCACCAGATTGAGGGCCTCTGGCTTGGCCCAACATGCCCACTTGGAACAACAAGATTTATGCCAGCAAATTAACTGTTGTGAATCTAAGTAGACCAATTGGGATCCAGGAATCGCTGGAGTAGGTAAGATTTCTTTAGTTGCCTCTGTGCAATGGCTTGAGAATAGCCACAAGCCAGCCCCAGTAGAATTCAGCTGTTAGTGTATTAATATTACAGCGATGTTGCAATTTGAACTTATAATACTGTTTTGTGAATTTGGACAATAAGCTTCCTGGCACATGTGGTCCTTTGGGACCCATTCATGTGCGCTGTTGACCCTCGTCCTGTTAACCTGTCCTACACAAATACCCAGATTCCTTGCCTTATTTTGCCTCGATGGAAGCCTGCAATTTGGTACCCAATTAAACAGCTTGAAGCCAATGAGCCTCATAAATCTTGCCTGTGTGCAGGATTCTAAGTTTTATCTTCTGCCTGACATTATACTGACATAAATTGCTGTACAATAAATGCATTTCACTAAAAACCATTCTGGAATAAGGTGCTGTAATGATTCCTCACTGAGTCTCAATTCATGAAAAACTCTTCTTTCTATGTGCTGTTGAGATTTGGTGATTGCTTTTTTGTTTTAAAAAAGGAACAATGAGATAAATTTGCATGATGAAAAGTAGTTTTCCCTTTTATTTAGGCTGGACACTATTACTCCTTGGTAATTAATTGTCTTGCAATTAGTTATGTTGGTCATTAGTTATCTGACCCCAAGTTCTTCACCCTCCAGAATCCATTTAAAAGGATCTCAGGTAAGGACCTCTAGAATAATGGTTCAGGCAGCTGTCGTGCATATATGCTTTTCAAGTAGACAGTGCGTATATGCTGGTGCATATATGGTGCATATATGCTTTTCAAGTAGACATACTTGCTCTGGAGCAAGTCCAGAGGAGAGCAACAAGAATGATCAGTGGGATGGAAGGGAAGCCCTACGAGGAAAGGTTGGGGGAATTTGGGATGTTCAGCCTGGAGAAGAGGAGGCTGAGAGGCGACATGATTGCCCTCTTCAGATACCTGAAGGGCTGTCATAGGGAGGAAGGGGCTCATTTGTTCATAGCTGCTTCTGAAAGCAGAACTAGAACCATTGGGCACAAACTGCAAGAAAGGAGATTCCGGCTGGATATCCAGAAAAAATTCCTGACAATGAGGGCTATTTGGCAGTGGAACAGATTGCCAAGGGAGGTGGTAGACTCTCCCTCACTGGGGATCAAGTAGAGGCTTGATGAGCACCTGTTGGGGATGCTCTAGGGGGATTTCCTGCTGCAGGCAGGGGGTTGGATTAGATGACCTACTAGGTCCCTTCCAACTCTATGATTCTATATATATATATATATATATATATATATATATATATATATATATATATATATAATGTATGTATGTATGTATGTATGTATGTATGTATGTATGTATGTATGTCTGGCGCATATATGCTTTTCAAGTAGACAGTCCTATGTTCAATGTTAGGTATATATGTCAACCCTAAATGTCAACTGAGGGTTGCTATATGTCCTGAAAAATAGGGACAGTCCTTATTTGGGGGGATTGTGTTCACATACTGGTAAGTGTGACTGAGGGTCCTGTCCCAATTTTGTGGAAGAGAATTATGGCAACTCTATCCATGTCCTATGTTCAATCTCTAGGAATGTCAGGTACGTTGAGTGCCAGGTATATGCCAGGTCCTATGTTCAATTGCATAATTGTTGAGTCCACAAAACCACAGCCCATGTAACATAACTATTTACCATTTCCCCTCCCCGTGCATCACATGGTCCCAATCCAGATTTCACCTTCCTGCCACAGCTGCTTTTAAACTGCAAAGAAAACTGAATGAATCTTCAAAGTTGTGTTTAGAATCTAATTTCATTTAGCAGTACTAAGCGATGTATCTCCAAAGATCTGGGCTAACCTTTTCTCTTTTGGTATTTTTTGCATCCAGAATTGATTTCCCCTGCGGTGCTTAAAATTTCTTATTTCTTGATACTCAGAATAACTTTTCCTCAGCAGAGAATACCTTGCTTGCTACTGACAGAACAGCATTCCTCTTACAACTGAGCAGTGAGAAGTTGAAATAGTCAGTGACTGTCTGAAATCCAGCTGTACAGACTACTCCAAATTTGGAGAACAGATTGTAGTCCAGATGTGCATCCAAGAAAAAAAATCTCTGCATCTTGACTGTAAAATAAAAATGTGGTTTGCAATGAAAGTTATCATCTCCTTTTAGACATGAGCCTGAACCTTGAGATGAATCCATACACCTGAAATTGGGATTGATGTTAGATGAATTCAGGTCGAGGTCATATTTTTCAAAAGAAGCTGCTTGCTCATCCCTAGCCAAAGTGACGAAACTTAGAAACTGCTGCCAACTTCTACCACAGACTGTCTCCCCCGAAGGCAATATCATTTGATGCATTTAGTTCATTTACTGCAAAGCCTCATTGAGTGGGGAACATGAAGCCAATATATATAAATGAGACTTTGGAAAAGTACAGGAATCTTCCAAGACTGGTAAAGGGGTTGAAAATTGATGCAAGATTCCAGACTAAGATGTTACTAATCCCATACCTTCTCCCCTAATTATGTTCAATTTGTTGTAATTACAATCAGTAGCAAAAATATTTCATTCCAGTACAGATAGGCAGATAGGAAGGGGTTTAGCGCAATTCCCTGTATATTATTTTGCAAAGACCCTATCTAAATGGTAAGATTGCCATCCTAGGCACTCACACACAAACACCATGCAGTTGAATTGAGGATAAAGTGGATTCCTTAGTGAAGAAAGGGGGGGGAATCATAGATAACTGCAGCTAAACTATTCAAATTGACCCTACAATCCACAGTAACTATGGGAAGACGTACGGGGCACTTACTCTGGACTGCTCTATGCATTTCTCATAGGTTTCTCATAGATGGCACCGACTGAACCTACGTCGGTATAAGATCCCGTAGTTATTCTGGATTGTAGCCTCAGCCATGAATAACCACTTAACCCTGGGAAAAATACATATATTGTATAGGTTGCATCATGGAGGTTGTTTGGTGAGATGTTGTTTGGTGAGATTAAAAGAGAGTCTCCTTACCAAAATTAATTTCTCAACTTGGCGCACAAAAGACCTCATTTTTCCCTGAAAATTTTTGGAATCCAAAAATTTTTTTTGAATTCCTTGGGTTTGGGAATCCTAAAAACCCAGATTCCAAATCTTAATTGTGTATGGATTGAGCTTACTGGGGGGACACTAACACATTGTACATATGATCATATTGATTTATACATATTTATTTATTCAATTTATATCCCGCCTTTCTTCCTAAAAGGACACTAAATGCAACTTGATTATTGCTTTGCATGTACATCTTCTAAAGTGCATCTCTGGTGTGCTCTGACAAACTGAACCCTGGATCCTTGGGTTTAAAAACCCATTTCTTAATCACCACATCCCTTTGCAAATCCACATTTTCCTGCTTCACAGCCCAGCCATCTCCACTGTGTTCTGGACTGATAATTTGGCATGTCACATGAATCCTCTTTTCAGACAAACCAATCTGATGGCTAATTGCAGGTCTGGTAATTGAGGTTTTTACTGGTGTGGCAGTTTTAGTTAAGGCCAAGCTGGGAGATCCTTTTTGGCTCATTATCAGATCACACTTTCTGTGCCATGGCCATGTGCCAAGATGCCATGAGCTGAATCCTCTCCACTGCGCCTTCGAGGGACAGGAGTGGTGAACAGAGAGCGAGCGAGCGAGCGAGCGAGAGAGAGAGAGAGAGAGAGAGAGAGAGAGAGAGAGAGAGAGAGAGGTGTCCCTCACCAGCATTGAAAAATTCTTCGTTTCCCCAGCTTCTCTCAAGGCTGAATTTCAGCCAGTGGAGAGAGGCTGCCTTTTGTCAAATGGATATTATATGTATGTCGGATTTTTCATAGTTGTTACTGTGGATCATGTAATGAGATGTCATGAGAAATTTAGGGCCAGACTTTAGGAAGCGAACACTGGCAGTTTGACAGGGATGGCAATACTGCCAAAATCCAAATGACAAACCAGTTCAGGTTCTGGAAACAGAATTGTCTACCTTTTTAAGCCATTCACACCCCTTTTTGCATGCCAACGGATGAGGGGTCAGCATGCCAGAATAACACACTTTTTGGGTATTAAGCCAACAAATCATTCTGCCAAATTAGCCCAGGCAGGCCAGAAAATAAGGCCAAGGAGAGGTTGGTCTGGGTAGCTCCGAAAGGCTTGTCACAGCTTTGCAACTATGTTCCAGCTCTTTGTGAGATTCAAAATAACTAGGGGAGTTCCAGTCATTGTGGGCACACACTATGACTCACGCATGAGTTGAATCAAAGGAGGTGGGGCTATTTATTTATTCATTCATTATCTTTATATTCTTTCTTTCTTATGTCAAAGCAAATGCCCAAACTGGCTTTACAAAGCTTTTAAAAATCATTTTTTTCCTCACAACAACCCTGCGAGGTAAGTAATGTTCTACAGGTGGCTCGTAGAACTATTCATGTCTGGATGGAATCCTTTTCACCCCATGACCATCATGTCTGGCATCCAGGAAAGCCTTCTAAGCTACTAGTAGGAGTAGTTTTCATGTCAACCAAGTTGTAAACGGCAACACAGCTATTTTCCCTGCTTTCCCACCACTTAAATGGCACCAAATCCTACCTGGACTCTGATTCTGCTCAATTTTAAGATGGAATAGAAATCTTTTTCATGTTAAAATTTTACAAGGATGTGGATTTTGAAGTTTCAATTCCCTTGTATGAAGAGGCATAAAACCTAAATTATAAATAAATGAGCCAGCTGGCAAGTGGATTCCACTTCTGTTTCAAGATGCCTTGAGTCAGCGATGATAGGGAGATATGTGGCCTTTTATAATATTCACTCACCCGCCCAATGAACCAAAAGAGTGGGAAATTGGAATATGCATGTAGTCAGCAAATTGCGTCCACGCTGACATGCTGTTCCCTGCGAAGTGGTCCCTATGCACAATGGTGGCTTTGCAGTGCCTGTGTGGGAAAGATCCTTGTCTCTGAAGGGAGCCTGAACACTGACCTGCAGTTTTATCTGCCTACACATCGTTGGCCTCATTAGCACCAGAAAGAGGTCACTGGCAGGACAGTTGCAGTAGCTGCACGGTGGGAAAAAATGAGGCTCAGCAACTGAGCTGAGTCATAATCTTTATTCAGGTTGTGGTCTTTCTGAGTCTTTAATGCACACTTTATTTTCATATAAGTCAAAAACAGAGAAAACAAAATAAAAACAACAAGAATGGACAAAAATTGCAACCAATATGAAACAAATCCATTGTTTTATTTTTGAGGATATTGTTTTTGAAAAGATTATTCCTGCTTCTAATTCACAGCAGTACAAACTTAACTTGCACTGGAATTAGCAGGCTGGAACACCAGCATTGTATCCAGCACAAGTTTTGGGACTGCTACTGCAGGAAAAGGGAGGCTTATCCTTTATAGGTTTATCTCCTATAGGTCCCCAAATGGTTCTACTCATATGTCTATACTAGCAGTGGCCTAAGTCCAGGTTGAAGGGAGCAGCCAGAGGCTGACACCCTGCCTCCCACTTCCCTCCCTTGCTTTCAATATCAATACTCTGCTATCACCTAGTACTGCTACATTAATTATTTTTTTTTTAATTTTAATTATTTTAATTATTTTTTTACATTAATTATTTTTATTATTTTCTGACTTCTCAACTACTGTTGTATTGGGTGTGCGATAGAGGTTTGTCTGTAATTGGAAAGCCTAATATTTTGGCATCTTCATTGTCAACAACTCAACAACTTTTTTCAATTTTGTGGTTCCAGCAATTCCTTTCTGCAGGTAACTTTATGTACAGTATTTACCGTATTTACTTGAATCTAATGTGCCATTGAATCTAATGTGCACCCTATACTCATAAACAAAATGCCATATTTACTCAAATATTAACCATCAAATCTAAAGCGCACCCTGATCTTGGAGACTAAGGCTGCAATCCAGAGCAAATTCAGCCTGCTCTGACCTAACTGCACTCTCCTAACTATTCTATATCCAGAGCAGAAAGTTATGCTGAATCCAGAGAGTCAGGAAGCCTGGGCTGCCCTAACTGCTCCAGAGCATGCTAAGTAATTGACACAAGGGGAAGACTTGCTCCTGAGGAGACACCCCTCAGATCACACTGGACAAGGAACAGTTGTGGTGCCTACAGTGGTGACATGACTCTGCACATCACCTGGTGCGGAAATCTGTGCGTTATCCCTGGGATGCGCCCCCCCCCCCACCTGGACTGCACAGTCACCAAAGTTGGCGCCTGCGCAGTTGTTTCTGAAGCCAACTGGCTTCAGAAAGAGTACTGCGCAGGCACCATCTCTGACACCTGCGCAGTGCTTTTCTGAAGCCTTTTGGCTTCGGGGGAGACTGTGCAGGCGTCAGAGTTGGTTCCTGTGCAGTACTCTTTCTGAAGCCATTCGGCTGCCGCTCCGCCTCCTGAGTGAGGCCGAATGGCTGTGCAGAGGCGTGGACTTTCTCTGCTCTAAGGAAGTCTCCTCTGAAGCTGTTCGGCATGCTCAGTGTGTTTCTGCGCAGTGCATCTCAGATGGCCGTTCAGGCCAGCTCCTCAGACAAGTGTCAGCTTCTGGCTGATTCTCCGCCTTGGAGCAGGCCTGAATGGGTGTGCTGACGCCCGGGGCCTGCCAAAGGACAGTCAAACTCCTCCGGCACATCACCCCATACGGAGCGCATCCCCAATGCAGCCCACACCAGCCGCACCAGTCTGGTGACGCCACTGGGTGCCTGCCTTATAAGGAGTCCCTGATGAGATGCCAGTACATTCTACAGTGAATACAAGGGGCTTCTTGGAGTGGCCTGCTGTATCCTGAGGTTTGTGGGCAACCGTAGTTTGTTCCATATCCTGAGGTTGAGAGGCAGGGGTTGCAGCTAGGATGGCCAAGAAGTCAGATTTTTGGTCAGCACTGCCATTCTTACTTGGGCCTTATCATGGACCCCTATGGGTCTACTCATTACTATACCTGCTCCTGAGGTGGTATAACTCTGAGGGCTGGAAGAGGGCATTTCTGCCTTGGAAACAGGCTCTGGATACAGAGTAACTGCTCTGCCCTAGGCAATGCTAAACATGCCCTCAACTTGCCTCTCCTGAGCTGCTTAGGCTGCCCCAGTTAGGGCAGAGCAGGTCCACCTCTCTTAGGGCACCCTATCTTCCCTTGCTCTGCCCTAAGCCTCCTTCAGAGTAACTGGGCTGGAGCATCTTGCAGTTGCTCCAACCTAGTGTTAGATAGGGCAACCTAAGGGCTCTTATGTGGACAGATTAGTTGCTCTGGATTGGGCTGTAAATTTGGCTGAAAAGGGTGAGCATTAGATTCGAGTAAATACAGTATATACAATTTTCAACTGAAAGTTCTCAAAGTGGTTTACAGAGAAAATCAGATTAATAACTCCCTGTCCCCAAAGGGCTCACAGTAAAAAAGATGTCAAATAACAACAGAAGCCACTAGAAAAGACACTACTATGATGTGGATGGTCAGTTACTCTCCCCCCGCTAAATAAAAAAGAAGCACCCACTTGAAAAGTGCTTTTATTCAGTTGGAGGACCTGCTTTATGATTTTTAAATAGCCTCGGGTCTTGAGGCAATTTAATTTTTCCATCATCCATTTTTTCAATGAGGCTCTGCTTGGCTGCTTGGCATAAACCATCAAAAATTTGTGTTTTATGGATCCTGACCCACAGTTTGGGAAACATTGATCTGTGACTATTCAAACATGCATTACAACTGCTGAACTGTCCTGCACCACATTGCTAAAGAAGGGGAACACCTTAGAACTAAAGCTGTTCCTTTTTTTAGGCAATAAATTTATTGCCTTCATCAGTGCAATGATATTTTATTAAAGCATTTATTAGTGCAATGTCTACTCATGTATACAATACATGTTTACTCATAAATAAATCCTATTAGGTGTAATGGGGCTTAAACCCAGGTATGTGTGGATAGGATTTCAACCTAAAAGATACAATTTTGCTTTTTTAAGCCACAATTAATGTATAACATGCACACCAAGAGGAAATCCAACTGAACTGATTGGGGCTTACTTCTGAGTAGACATGCATAAGGTTGTGCTGTTAAGTTCTTGTATGACAGTTCTAGCAGCTTTTGTCCTTTGAGTCCCTACCCACATTTCCAGACCTGCTGGAGAAGACAGATTTCTGGATCCATGCAAATGGTTGATATTTTGTTTTTAGGGCCTAACAGTGCTCAACGTGGCAGCTTCAGCCTTGGCATGCTTGCCTGTTTGACCCTTCTTCAGTCTATTCATTCCCTCCGCACAAAAGGCAGTCTTGTTTGAATCCATTTTGATGAAAGTCACTGAGCAGCAAAGATAGAGGCGACTTTCTCCATAGCCGACATAGCTGGGTGACAAGCGCCCTCTGTTCAGATGCTCTCTCTTCTCACCTCCTCTTTGGAGCTGTACAAAGGATGTAACTTTTTTTTTTCCCAGATTGGGGTTTAGAAGAATTTAGCTTCTGTGTGTGCAAAATTATGGATGAAAAGCAGCTCAGTTCCCATAATTGCATACATCAGATTAATATTTCCTTTGCAGTGACCGCACTGTGCATAGATCTGGTCTGTCAGCCTTCAAGAATTATTCATGCATCTGTTTCTTCAAGAAGGGACCAATTTTCTTCCTGTTCCATGATACCAAATATTGTAGTGTTAAATTTCAAGAGGGTGTAAGACAAAGGGATATCCCATTCTGGTGATATTCAACCATTTTCTTCAGAAGGCACACAGAAGGCGCTTAAGTTGTCAAGGCACACCATCAATGTTTTGATAAATGACAAGGCAAGGCTCTCTGCACTTCACCCAGTGGCCCTACTTGGGGCCTTCTCCCAACTCCTTTCCCCAAACTCCAGTGGCACAATTGTAGATCATTAGTGGCGCATCAATGTGCTGGGCACAGTATTGGAATAATGCTGTTTCAGTGGCGAAGGAGGCATTTCATAACAGCAGCTTTTAGCACAAAAACCCAAAGTACAGGAAGTTTTTATGAAGACTCACTAAAGAACATTGTTTCATTGCTGAAACTGAAAGGTGGCTAAGACGACACTTTTCCATAATATAAACTGGCAAAAAGAGAAGAGTGACTAAAGGGTGAATCCCCCTTGTGTGGTTGTTTCTGCATCTAACAGACCCACAAACCTTTTAGAAGCTGCATTGTAGATTCATCCTGGGACAGACAGGGAATCAGCCAATAGACAGGGTGAATCCAAATCCAATAAATAGTTGGGACCTATTGAACTGAAAGGAATTTACTTCTGAATAAGTATGCAGTGGCTAGAATCTCAGAGATATTTTTAAATCCAATTTTTTCCACTTTTATATGTTTATTGTAAAATTATCAGCCCGAACTCTAAATGTTTAGGACAACTTGAGCTAGATAATGAAATATAAGAAAGTTGAAAGTAAGAGTAAGTACAGGCATTCCAGAATTATTGTTTTTGTTGTTGTTGTTGTTGTTGAAGAAGAAAGAAAGAAAGAAAGAAAGAAAGAAAGAAAGAAAGAAAGAAAGAAAGAAAGAAAGAAAGAAAATGACAACACTTTTTTTTTAATTTGCTATGAGTTTACTACTTACCACTGATGACAGACCTGGTGATTCTTCAGAGAACAGAGAGAAATGGAGGAGTCAAAATAAGTGGAGGAGATAAGAAATAAATTTGCATTTGGGAAACACCATCCAGCATCCCTAAACATGTGATATCTTAGCAGAGAAATATTTGATGTATGGTGAACAAATTAATAAGTGGCAATGACAAACTTCTCTACTCGATCCTCAGTTGCATACAGGCTATAAAGAAGAGGCCAAAGCTCAGGTTCAGGGAGAAGGTTACTTTTCATTAAAAGCATCTTGGAAAGCAGCTGTCTTTTAAAGTAGTTGGACCAGTAGAGAGATGGACAGCCCAATCCTAATTCCCGTAGTGGCACTATAACTGCACCAATGCCAAGTGTGCTTATCCCATGGGGTTTTGTTTCCAGAGGCCCCTCACAGTGAGAGAACATTTGTTCCTTTAGCCCTGAGCTAAAGGACTCAGAACTACAAGTCCAACAGGACCCAGATCAGGAGACTGAGGCTGGGAAGGGAGATAAGATATTGCTGCTACTGATAACACACCTGGCCTTTACCGGCCAGTGGTGGGATTCAAATAAATTAACTTCAGGGTCTATGTCCCATTAGTAACCAGTTCTCAGAACCAGATGCTCAATAGCAAAGGGTTCTATAGAACCTGTGAGAACCCCCTGAAGCCCACCACTGTTTTGCCCCCCTCCACCCCAGTCTCTGTCCCATAATGCCCTTTGCCTATTCTGCACACCCCCATGCGCTGACTTACTTGAGCCACATCTTGCTGGTGGGTTGCCACCATGTGGACCCTGCCCTAATATTACCGTTGTGACAGCCATAAAGCCTGTTGTAGTTCCAATGGTGCAGCAGCCAGTCAGGATTGGGCCATCAGCAGTACAGATTTGGATATGTTCACAGAATTCATGGACTGTGCATGCAAAGTGGACTCTGAGACATGCTCAAATGTGATTTCCGTAGGTGTACACCAGCTGTACAAAACGGATACATAACACTTATAATGTACACCCTCCCAGGCTCCAGTGTGTGAACATGCAGGCATCTGTTTGCACCGTCATCTACAATGTAGCCAGAAGATCTATTTTTTGTCATTTGGTTTTGCAGTCCATAAGCAATAGAGAAGAAGAGGAAGATGCCTTGCTTTCAAGCCTCCAGAGTCAGGCATTCTCATCACCTTCCCACTGAATCCCCTAAAAGAGAAGACTCGGGATTTTAGAATAACAAGGATACATTTGCAAGCAATCTATCTCTATGTCATATATGAGCAGCCTTTCTTTCCTATCTTCATAGTAATGGAATGCCTCCCAAGTCTTTAAAAATAGATGTGACAATAATAATCACTCCCCATCACTCCCTTTCTCTTTTTTAGTCCCCCAGGCTGTAGCAAAAAATAACTTGATTAGTATATAGATCTGTTGCTGCTAGGAGGCAAGGAGAGGAGAATGTAGAGCTTAGTGTGCAGAACCAATTTTTTTTCTTTCAGTTCCAGATTCTGCCTATCTTTGGGATAGCAACACTTTCCTTTCAAAGTGTGGCAGGCTGAGAAGCATAGGAGCCAAGCTACTTGGCAGAGAGAGAGAGAGAGAGAGAGAGAGAGAGAGAGAGAGAGAGAGAGAGAAGAGAGAGAGAGAGTAATGCCTACAGCTATTTAGACCAGGTGATTGGCAATCAGTCTTTCTGGGCTCATTTTGTGTTTTTGGCACAATTAGCATGGATTGACTGTGTCCTTGACCAAATATGTTCGCATATTTATGCTATATTTATTCCCCCATTTTAAAGAACAGGGAAAAAATTCATTGTTTGTGAGTTGAGATTTATTTCATGCCTATGTAAAAGGAATGGCTTAAAGGAACTATACATGCGCAGGTAAAATGCGCATTATACGTATAATGAAAATAATAAAAGACAGTTAAAAGATGAATAAAAAGAAATCCAGTGGTTTAATACTTGCAGTATTAATGAAAAGTTTGGTTCACCCTTTAATTTTTTTTCCTTCTTTCCTTATCAGGCCATGGAGGAATATTACTTCTGAATGTTTTTTGCTACCTTTGTACTTAAATCTGTAATCTTTACTTTTTATCTTAATACACTGTACAATAAACTAAAATAAGGATAACCAGACTGTTAGGCACAAGGCTTGCATTTCCATGTACCTTAAAGAAACGCCTCTCTTGAAATCAATTAAGCATATCTGACTGACAGCACAAACTTATGTATATCCACTCAGAAGTAATCCCTCTGAATTCAATAGGATTTACTTTCAAGAGGTAAGTATTGTAGCCTAAAATAGGTTGGGTCTACTGATAAGACTGAATCCAATCTCTAGTCTAAAACATTACAAAATAATAAGCTGTAGAAGTGCAACAGAGAGTAGACATGACATTTGCTTCCTAGCAGGAAACTAGAGGGGTTAAAATCTTCTTGATATCACAGTGGATGCACTTTTTGTGAACATCCTCTTAATTAAACTCTACCTGTCTAGATCAGTCCACTAAAATGTCATGAGTGGGTTTTCCATTTGGTGATAATCACATAATACTGGGGTTTTTTTCTAGAAGAGATCACTGTAGTCACAAACTACTCATTCCAGCAATATTTAGGAACATATAAAGCTGCCTTATATGTAGTTTGATCATTGGCCTGTATGATAAGCGGTAGCTCTTAATGCTCTACAACAGGGTTCTTTTCTGGCCCAGTTACCTGGGGACTCTTTAATTGGCAATTCCAAATCTGGAACCTTATGTAAGAGGACATGCATGTCATCACCAGTATAGCTGCTCCCCATAAAGGAATTCTTCCATATCCAAATTTAAGTCCATTCTGATGTGTGCTTTGACCTATAGTTACCCTTATCCTCCTTTATGACAAAAACAAATCCATGTTTTAGAGGCTTAGGGGAAAAAGATCATTCCTCCCTGTGTGAATTCTGATAATCTTTTACTACTTTTTAGTTATTATTACAAATTATTTATTTTTAATAATGAGTGTTTCAAGTGATAGCACAATGTAAGAATTATTTTCCTGGCCTTGCTTCTGATAGAAAACAAAAACAGTCTCATGGTAAGTTACTATGAGATTTTGAAATGGGAAGGTTAGGGAGTCTGTAATAATCCATGATCACCTGAAGGTGCGCACTGTACTTCACTTGTCTATGAATATTGTACATAATGTACTGATGTGGAGCAAAGAGGCGAGCATGTTTGTGCAGTGCACCTGGTCAGTTGATTTTTCTAGAGCAGCTATTTTCAACCAATATGCTATGGCACATCGATGTTATACATTAGTAGGGCCATTGGAGGATGTCAGCTTCCCACCACCTGCATGGTGTGCCTTTTCAGTTGTCAAAAATATCTATGTGCCTTGACAATTTTAGCACCCTGTCAGTCTGCTGTGAGATGGAAAAGGTGGCAAACCATTGTAGTTAGCTGAAAATGCTTTCCTCAGACAACTTTGGTAGCAAGGTGATGTTAATTTAATGAGGATTATTGGATGGCTGCTAGCTGGAGCACATCCTGTACATTTAAGTGCAAAGTGGAGAGAAACAGCATGAGAAGAAGTACATAGGCAGCAAGAGAGGACATTTGAAATCTGGATGAAAGAAGCTTGAGTTCCTCAAAGGAATTGACAGCCAAGATGGTTTAGTAGATCAGGGAGTTCGACTGAGACCTGGAAGATCTAGGTTCAAATCTCTCCTTGGCCATGAAGTTTCATGGATGATCTTGGGCCAGTCACTTACTTTCAGCCTCGCCCACCTTACAGGGTTGTTGTGAGGACAGCAGTAGGAAGCTAGGAATTAAATCTCTGCATTTGCATTGGCATGGGAAAGGCAGGGTATAGGGTGCAATCCAGAGTAACTACGGGGAGTCCTTGCTCCTGTATAAGAACAATTTACTCTGGATTGCAATATGAATTTCCTATAGGTTTTCACTATGTGGTGCTGGTGCAGTAGCTACGAGTGCATGTAAAGTCTCTTACGTGCACCCGTAGTTACTCTGGATTGTAGGGTTAATCACACAAACAAATGCTTTTTGCTGAATAGGGGGACACACACAATACACTTGCATGTACTCTGTTGTTCTTCCATGCTCAACTTGATTAATAAACAGCTATCCTTAAGATCCCAAGTGTCCAGTCCTCTTTCCTTATAAAGCAAGCAGACACTATAAAAAGCTGATCAATGAACTTCCTATTGGTTGGGAAGTAGAACAATATATTTATATCTATAGATTTCTCACCCTGGCACTTTTTGTAGTGATCTGTTCCTGGAATATTTTTAATATGTGCTAATATGTGTTATTCTCCCACAGCAAAGCAGAACGTTGCTTTATTTTTAATAATTGCCTATTTACTTGGCAATAGGAACCTAGGACTGGAACATCACTCCCATTCTCTAAAAGTACACTCTGAAAACTTCTGCAAAAGAGCCTGGAAAAGCCAGAGTAGCATACAGATGTTGTGGTAGCAAAGGCCAGATGCAAAGATTCCACAATGGAGAAAAATTATGTAGCGCTCCAAGCAAAAAACTGTAAATGATTCTGTCCATTTTTTGCTTCATTATTTTCTATTTTAGAAAATGAATGTCCAAAATATTATGATGCCTGAGGGAGAAGAATCAAAATGATCACACTGTAAGAATAGAAGCGAACAAATTTAGCAGGCCTCCGTCAGTCTTGAAAGACTATAGTATCGTGCTCGGCGCTGCATACGCTGCATGCGAAGCACCTAAGCTAACAAATGGTACACTCAAATTTACTACTTAATGCAGAGATTCTCAATATTTTGTCTTCTTCTGGTACACTGACCTCTACTGTCTCCTCCACTTCTTATGGTGTAACTTCTGATTCTAGGATATTATTATGTAGTAGAGCTGCAGAACCCTGAAAGTTCAGTACAACTGAAAACAGAACCCAGAACTTTCAGAACCCTGAGCTACTAAGAGTTTTCTAGCTGTTCCTTTTCTAGCTGCCAAGACAATGCATAGAAGCAAGGGTTTGCTCCAGAAGAGGTGTTCTGAACTAGTCTGAGTAAACCACAGTAATCGTATGTCATAGCAGCAAAAAGAGGATGTTGGACATTCACCAAACTGTAGAATACCTAAGAAAAATGTAGGACATGGCAAAATAAAAGCCAAAAAACCCACTCATATATATTGTTTTCATGTGATTAATTTAAATACTATATTATTAATTATTAAATTTAAAACTGTTACATATCATTTATTATATATAATTTATTAATTACAAAATAGCTACAGCTCCCTGCTCACAAGGAAATGGAGGACAATGAAAAATTTTTCCAGGTCACAAGGCTAAAAAAGAGGGCATGTCCTGGAAAGGACATGTACTCTACAATCCAGAGTAACTGCGGGAACATGTAAGAGACATTTACATCGATGGAGTTATGGCACCACCTAGTGAAAACCCATGGGAAATTCATATTGCAATCCAGAGTAAATTGTTCTTACGTCGGAGCCCGTAGTTACTCTGGATTGCGTCCATAGTCTCCCTGAAGTAAACACCAAAGAGATCCCCCAAAGTTGGCAATTTTTACAAACACATATATCTTTTTTAGATGCATTTGTTAGAGTGTCATAGAGTGCAATCCTAACAGGCTGGCACAACTCATTGGTCTTCCCATTCCCAAGGTGATGTAGGAAGGCAAGTGCATTTCTGTCCACTGACCTAACACTTCCCCAAGAGTGGCGCAGAAGTGTCTTATGGCACTTTTGTGACACCCACAGGTTAGCATGGGACATGTGCTGGGGCTTAGGCCAGCCTAATTGGGGATTAGGATTGCAGCCAAAGTTGGGCTCCCTATTTATCATGTGCCATCAAAAGCCTGATCTTGTTGCTTTGCAATGTGTGAAAGAACCCTCTTGTGCCAGGAAGTGAGAGTACAGTCTGTGCTATCAAAATAAAACAGTTTCATACTTTTTGCTTTGCTGACTTTTGGTTATCTCTAAAAGTTATAGCTTCATAAATGCCAGTTTGTCTATAAAATCCAATTTGATATCTTTGACAGTGTTCTCAATTTAAGCTTTCCAGACTGGCTGGGAACACATTTATGTTTCCGTCATTTATTCAAAAGGAGGTAGGTACAAGGATCTATATATATGACAAGTCAAAATGCTAAACCCCATGCTTAGAAGACAAAATTGTCTTCTAGGTCAAAGCTAGCGCAGGTTAAAGTCTGACTAGGTCAAAGCTAGTGCAGGTTAAAGGACTTCTTTAAATACTGCAAGCATTAAACACTTTAATCTTAAAAATATCACAGATTAAATTTAAATCATGCTTAAGATGACATTATAAAACATGACTTTTAAAAGTGTTTGATGGAGATACTCTTTTAGAACCATAATTATTTTATCAGCCTAGGTTAAGTTATTGTTGCTGAAGTGGAAAGACTAGCACCTTTGGCAAGCATTCCTTACAGATAAACCTATTTGTAGCCTGGCTGTGGGTGGCGCAAGTGGTTAAGACCCTGTTCCAGCAGGCCAGGGTTCAAGACCTTGGTCGGTCCACACTAGACAGGGTGAGCTCCTGTCCTTAGTCCAGCTCTGAGACGCAGCTGGATCCAACCGTATTGGCTTTCCCTTTCCATTGGACTATTTCAGTGGCATGGAGAGGGGGGATTTGCTGCTTGGGTAACAGCCTATCCTCCATATCAATCTAACCCAGGCCTTTGTGCTTCGCATACAGCGTATGCAACGCCGAGCCGAGCACGATACCTTAGTCTTTCAAGACTGACAGATGCCTGCATGTGTAGCCATAATCATTCAATGAGTTAAATTAAGTGAGTGGTCCAGAAATACAGGTGTTCCTGAAGACTAAGCTCATGTGATCTGGCACAATATTCCATGCACTATTCCACACCCCTGCCCCAAGGCACCACCAAGGTTTGCATCACCTGGTGCTGAGGCCAGAGCATCACTCCTCTGTCTTATGCGTGGCCCTCATGCATGCACACTACACCTCTGAAGCCTCAAGCCTGCCACACTGCACCTCTGATGCCTAAGTGCCTGCCTTAGCCACTCAGGGCTGGAGACTTCAAAGGCACAACGCGCATGCATGAAGGTTGACCATGTGCACTGTGCATCAGATCTCTCCAGCCTAGCAATGGGAAAGCCTGTTCTTCACTAGGCTGGAGAGATCTGAGGGTGACACGCCAGAAGGATTCGTCAAACTCGTCTGGCATATCACCTCCTTCCACCATATCACCCAGTGCGGACCGCATCAACCACACCTCTGTAGCAACATCCTGCCCTGCTTTTTTCAAAAACCAGAAAAGGGAGCAGATGGCTTTGAGGCAGACAGAGCTGACATCTTGGATGCACAGTTGCAAAATTATGACTGCTCTGGGTGTTCACTGCAAATGATGCTGTACGTACAATGTATACATACACGAGGTGGTTTTCCTCTCCTGGGTAGCTGAAGCTGGCAAGTGAATATCTAGAATATCACAGTGTCAGTGGTGCCTCTCTGCTGGAGCCAGGCAAAGAAAGAAGTGAGAGATGTGGCCCTGCTTCTCATTATGCTCCACAGCTGAGGCTGGGTTAGGATGGATGGAAGCGCATGGAAACCTTGCGCTCCTAAGGAGTGTCTTCCTCTTCGCAACAGTCTCTGAAGACAAGTCCAAATGAAGCAGATGGAGGAAAGAGCACACGCATCACCTGGAGAAACTGAGCACCTGGAGGCAGAAAATGGACTGGAGAGAGCCAAATAGTTCAACTCCTCTTCCCACCTCTTCTGTCTAGAAATAAGATAGTCATTTATAAGGATTGAGCGCTGTTGAAATGCATCCCATTGTAATGAATGGGGCTTTCTCCCAGTTAAGTGGATTTGGGATTGTGGCCTTAAACAGCCCCATACGAAGAAAAATGTTGCCGTTTTAAGTGTCATTGAGATTGTAAATTAATTAATTGTAGATTGTAGAAAAAACAATTCAAATTGATATTAATTGTGGATAAATTTAAATTGTAGATGAATCACAACATGGGATAGTGCATTTTCCTGTAGCCCAGAGATAACATTATGTTGTTTAACAAGCAGACTTGTTTTCTTTTCAATCCTATATTTTTTGCATGTTTAACAGCAAGCAACAGATTGTAACAGATGTAAATGCATGAAAAATAGAATAATTTGCAGGTTGAGAAAGGGAAGATGTTAATTCAGGAAAAAGAGGAGGACTCCAGGGTTGTGAGGGGAGGAATGTACACCCTGACTTGTGTAGAAATTTCTTGATTCACCGACATCAAAAATGATATATTAAAATGATATTTTAAAGATGGACTGAAAGTTGAAAGACTGACAAAGGAGAGCTGTAGACATTAAAAGGATGCTTATGGACTGATTGAATTTGGCATGTCAACAATTTTGAAATTTAAACTCCACCAGACAAACCTTTGGGAAACTCATCTCAAAGATCTGATCTCTTGTAAGGGGATAGGTAGAAACGCTACTCAAGGTGCACAATGAAGTTTCACAGAATAAGGATTAGTACAACATGAATTAATACTGGTTCGACAATGCTGAACATTTTGAATTCTTCAGTCTCTTCCATGATATAGTGTATGTGAATATATGGACTATTTCTGCACTGCTCAATTATATAATTACAGTAATTTGACTGAAAACCATAAATTAAGGTACAGTTATAGAGTGTAATCCTAATCTTTGCAAGTTCACAGCAGTTGCTGTGTCCCTGCTACCTGTTGTAAACGTGCTATAAAATGCTTTTTAATTAAGTCAAGGCATCCCAGCAAGAAGGCCTGCACCACCCCACTAACACAGTAATCTTTGCAATCACACTGTGATCCAACACTCCACTAGCCTGATCTTTAGCATCTAGCCAGTGGAGTTAAGTAAAACACTTAACAGGACAGGGCAGGGGCTGGGAGAGGGCAACAAGATGATGTTCTGGAGGGAATGTAATGGGGCAGGACGACAGAATGGGCATGGATAGGAAAAGGCCCAGGACTGGAGAGCCATGATTGGCAGATGAAGTCTCCGCTGTACTTTAACCCTCTTCCTGGACCTGCTGACATTACAAGGAACTTCTGGATTTGTGCCTGTGATACACTAGCATAGATCGAAGAAGCCCCATTGGCAGGTTGAGGCTTTACCTAGTGTAAGGGAATACATGTCTAGCTTACCCCAAGCAGACCCTCAGAGCCTCCACTGTCCCAATGGGTCTACTCAGAACTACAACAGGACCCAGATCAGGAGACCCTCAGAGCCAGATTCAGTGTGTGCGGTGTGACCCAGCATCACCACTCCAGGTTAGGATTAGGCAGGGTGAGCATAAATCATGTTTGCAAAGGATGACAAGTCCCCTCCAAAAGGCAGGACACTCAGTGGCATCACCAGGCTGGTGCAGTCCACACCGGGTGATGTGCCCAAGGGAGGTGATGCAAAATGGGGGACTTACAAACTTAAAAACACACGTAACTTTCTCAGGAGGAATAAGCCCACTGACTATAATGAGGAGACTGGCAGAGGCTTGGATCTCTCCCTCCAGCCCTGTTCCTCCAGCCCTGTGTACTTTTCTAAGAGTAAGCCCACTGACTATAATAGGACAACTCTCTGGTGCAAGGGGACCATATGTCATAACTGAAAAAGAGGAAAAAAGTCCTCTTGTAGGACATAAAAGCTAAAAATACTCATATTTACATTTAATGTATAGTCATGTGGTTAATTTAATTTTAAATTAATTTTAAATAATGCTCACAATAAAGTTAAAACTATTACATGTACAGGCTGTCCAGACGTCTGATATTTATTACCTTGTCTGGGGGAATAGGGAAATGCAAGAATGCCTCCAGAATTTACAAGCCATGCATGCATATCAGATTTCCCTAGCTCTCAAACTCCAGCTCTTAACCGTTTCAGTGCCTCTTAACCTGCCTCAGCCAACAATTCAAGCTGTGCTCCACTTCTAGACCTGCAAGGTTACTCCTGCCTGGGGATACTCTGATTCCTCCTTCCCAGTCCTTTACATCCTGATCCTTCTGGCTCCCCATAGTCTGCTTTTGCACTCAGCACACCCTCAGGGGCACTGCAGATTTCTCTTGGTGGTTCCAGATCCCACATCCCTGATGCAGAGATGTCCTCCTTTCTATCCCCCTCCCTGCTTGATATCTTGCTTGTTTGTGTGTGTGCTTGTGTGTGTGTGTTTGGGTCTGAACCACATACGTTGGAGTCACTGGCTTGTGTTATGCTACTACAAATGGTTGCTTTAATGTCTGGGTCTGAATCATGCATTTTACAAGGTTCTCAAATTTAAAGGGTTGAAATTAAATACAGGAAAACAATATGAGTATTTCTGCTTTATTTTAACATGTCCTACATGTGTCCTACATTTTTGCAGTGTCTTCCAATTTTTTAAGCACATAGGAATTTTAAAGGTTAAGGGATTTAGCATTTGTCATCTGATCACCCTGTGCAAAAAACTTTGTGTCTGGGCATAAAAATAAATATCTGCTTTTATTTTCCATAATGCTGAAACACAAGTGCCAATTTTTCCCCAATTCATTCAAACCTGAACAGAACCTACATGAAGCTGAATGCCTCATTTGGCAAAGTTGTTTGGAAAACTTTGGGAACCCCCAAAATTGGTTCCACAACCCCCAAACCAGACTGGGATGGGGTGAGCGGAGAGTTCATCATTTTTCAATTTAAAATAGGTAATATAGTGTAATATATTATGTACAGGAAAGCAATACCAGTGTTTTTAGCTTATTTTTAGTGATTTTAGCTTATTTTAACATGCCCTACGTTTCCCGGGTAGGGAGTAGGAATTTTGGCCTTCGATCAGGAATTTTGGCCTTGCTGTTCAGGGATTTTGCATTTGGCGTCTGGTCACCCTGTACATGTATTTTATTACATCTAATTGATTAATTCCAAGAAGCCTACATGCTGCCTGCTCACAAGGAAAAGGAAGGCAATTAAGTTTCTCCAGGACACGAGGATGAAAAATAGGACATGTCCTGGAAAAAGAGTATGGTCACCCAGTACTTTCCTGGGAGTAAGCCCCATTGACTATACGGAGTACTTAGTTATGCAAAAAATTGGATTGCAGGCCTCAGGAGACACCACTAATGGTACCGTATATACTCACATATAAGCCGAGTTTTTTAAACTCTTTTTTTGGAGTTTAAAAAGCTCCCTCAGCTTATAGGGGGATCAAGCAACCAGCTAGTCCAGCAGGAGTTCCCAGGAGGAACAGGTCTCTTCATATTCCTCCTCCTCCCTCTCCCCAGGGGCTCCTCCATCCTGCCCCTTCTTTTCCTATGAAGCCTAAACAAGTCGGTGTCCAAATAAGTAGGTATATTTTCCAGTCAGGGTGAGAAGAATTTTCTGCCCTGAAGTCTTGGGGGGCAGTATTAAGGTAGCATCTCTCTGCTAAACATCTTATTTTGGTTAAAAATCTTATTCCTCAAAGGTTTTGAGGAGGTATTTTCTTGTTTGTTGGCAAAGGAGGGCAAAGGGAGGTCTATGCAAATGAGGTCCCCACTCCCCTCCTATTGTGTATGCTGAGTCAGGCAGGTTCATATAGGCCCCACTAAGAATTCCTGAAGAGACAGAGAGGACCTTTGAGTGCCTGCACTCCTCTCTCCATTCACTGCCTTTGCATGCCTACTCAGAAGCAATCCCATCCTAGTCAATGGAGCTTACTCCCAGGTAGGTGTGGATAGGATGGCAGCCACAGAGCCCAATCCTCTCCATGCCTGCTCAGAAGCAAGTACTGTGTGATCATATGTCCTCTTTTCCCAGGTCAGGTCCTCTTTTTTAGCCTTGTCTCCTGGTAGGGAAAAATACATTGCCCTTCTTTGTTTGCTGGCACCATTGAGCCATCATGGTCAAAGGACTGACTCCCAGGGAAGTACTGAGTGACCATATGTCCTCTTTTCCTAGGACAGGTCCTCTTTTAACTCATGTGTCCTGGGAAAATATCTTTACATTTACCAGTAACCTACTGATGCCTCAGTAAATGTTATTTTATTGGTATCTATTTTTACAGTATTTTGAAATGTACCTGTAGCTGCTGCATTTCCCACCCTCGGCTTATACGCGGGTCAATGAGTTTTCCCTGTTTTTTTGTGGTAAAATTAGGTGCCTCGGCTTATACACGGGTCGGCTTATATGCGAGTATATACGGTAATTTGGCCCTCTGTATGAAATGAATTCAACACCCCTGGTATAGATAATTGAAGAGTCACTGACTAATGTGACCACCCACTAAGAACAGATTTTTAGAAATTCAAACTCAAAAGTGATAAAAAGGGGTGCAATTTGTTTTCATCCCTTCACTTAACATTGCAGAATCACTGAGTCATCAAAGCCCAGGTCCAACCCCTGGACCAAGAAGCATGAAATTTGGCAAGCTTATTCCTTCCAAGACATAAGCACACACAAAGAACTGATTTTCAGAAATTCAAACCGTAAGAGGGTGAAAAGGGGTACAACGTGTTTTCATTCCTATACTTAACACTGAAGATTGATTTACTGGCTCCTCAACACCCAGCCCCGACCTCTGGACCTAGAAGCATGAAATTCAGGTACCCTCTAAGTACGTATTTGATGCCCTCTGTTGCCTAGTGGTGCATGGGGCCCAGTGGTATTGGTAGGGATGTGCATTTTCAGGTGGTGTCCGGTGCCCAGTGGTGCCCAGTGCCTGGCAGTGATGCCTGTGCCCAGCAGGAATGTCTGATGGCCAGTGGTGCCTACTGCCTGGTGGTGCCTGGTGCCTGGCAGGGATGCCTGTGTCCAATAGTGAAGCTTGTGCCTAGTAGTATTTCCTGGTGCCCAGTGGTGTCCACTGCCCACTGGTGCCCACCAGTGCCTAGAGCCTGTCAGTGCTCATCACCCACTGGTGCCCACAACTTGCCAATGGCCACCAGTGCCCAGTGCCTGTCGATGCCCAGTGCCTGCCAGTGCCACTGCCTCCCAATGGTCACCGCCTAGTACCAGTGCCCAGTGCTGCTTCCCACTGTGCCCAGCGACCTCCTGTGCCCTGCCATGCCCAGTGCCCAGATATATTCTTTAAATTTTACTCTGCAATTATAGGTAAGTTCAGCTAGTTTATTACATAAAATGTATTAATTATAAGAAGGCTATATCTGCTCACAAGGAAAAGGAAGACAATGAAGATATTTTTCCAATGCAAAAAAGAGGACATGTCCTGGAAAAAAAGGACAAGTAGTCACCCTGGGATTGGGCAACCTGTTCCATTCATTCCAGGACCAGTTCCAGGTTTCATGAGATCCTTTGCAAAGTGCCCTTCTTAGGTCTCCTCCTTCTGCAAGAGAATTACTCTGCCACTGTCACCTCTAAGAGGTTATGGGCATAGAGATAGAGTCAGAAATCTGCAGCCTGTCCCTGTGCCATTCTTGGGCCTCTTCCATCCAGTTAGTTTTGCCAGACTCTGATGCTGGCTCTGCATAGAAGCTCAATTAGTTAAGTCAGCCCCAATTAACATATGAAGAAGAAAAGGAAACATGTTTTTTTCCTTTGTTTTTGGAAATCACACAACATGTTGCAGCCAACTGCTATTTTAGAAGAGGCATTCCTGTGAGTCAGGGAGAAGGGGGAACACCTCTGCCTAAAACAGGGTCTGAAAACCCACAGTTTTGTGTGCCTAAAAACTCCAATTAACCTTCTGATTAAAACACCATCCTAAAAACAAACAGGTGCCTGGCTAACTGAGAGCACTTTTCTTAATTGATCAAAACCCTTTTGATCAATCAAAGTAACCAATTAAAGCTGCAGCTTTAATTAAGTTTGCCAGTGGACAAAACCACTTTCTGGCTGCAAATGTGTAAAATGTGCACACTCTTTAAACACACAGAAACACGTGTGTGCAAGCACCTTGTGATTTTCTCAAGTTCCCAAATCCATGCTGGAAAATGTGCCAGTGATCATGTGTGTGTATAACCACACTTTTAATCAGGAGCATAACGAGAAACACTGGCATCCCAGTCATTATGTAACACTGTGATATGATTCTCGTGGAGGAGATGCCAGAGAATTGATGACCTCTAATTAATGACTTATAAATAATAATTAATTAATTAATTATTCTACTTTGGAGAATTCCCCAATGTGCTTCTCCCATGTACCACTATTGTACCTAGATGGGTGCCAGGGTGACCATATGACCGGATTTGGTGACAGGGTGACCATATGACTGGATTTTTCCAGATTTCAACTCTTTTTTAGCCTTCTGTCTGTATGTTCTCCAAAAGGGCTTCATTGTCCTCCATTTTGGCTTCATTTTGGAACTTTGCCATGGTGTGCAGTACCCCGTCATGTATTGAAGAGCAGAATCCAAGGCAAAAATCAGTTGTGAAATATCTCCTTCCTATCAAAAGTTATGGCCAAAAAAACTAAAAATAAAAAATATGTATTGAACTCTTATGGGAAAGTGTCCAATACCACAGCTTTACTTGTGAGTAGGCAAATGTGCCATTGTCTGCTGGAAAGGCCAGGCTGCCTTTTAAAAAGCATCAGGGCTGCCTAGTGCACCTGCCCATAGCAAAAGCAACACTTCCACGCTGTTCCTCCGGTGGCTAAGCATCTGCCGGGCAGAGAAGAGTGGTGGAGAAGAAGGAAGTAGCTCAGGGCTAGCCGGAAGGGAACAGGGGAGAGAGAGGCTCAGGATGAAGCAGAGGAGAATGTGGGGAGACACTTTGAAGGTGTCTTGGATTACAGAAGAAAGTGTCTTTGATTGCAGCCTCCTAACCATGTCTACCCAGAAGCAAGCCCACTGTGTTAAATGGGGCTTACTCCCAGGAAAGTGTCGTTAGGATTGCAGCCTAAGTAGACTTCATAGGATCATGCACATTGAATGCATGTTTTGAATTCAATTACAGTATTTTGTCATCATTTTTACATCCAGTTAATATTTTTATATGAATATTTCGGGGGTTGTGGAACCAATCATCTGAGTTTCCACTATTTCCTATGGGAAAATCCATTTCACATAAGGAATGTTTCACATGACAAACATGCCTCCAGAACGAATTAAATTTGTTACATGAGGTGCCACTGTACCTCTGCTTTTAGTGTTTCCTATAAGAGAAACTAGGGTTTACTGCAGCTCTCCTATCTTTCTGCTTGGGATTCAGGTGTTTAAACATTGCTGTGCTTCATGTCTTCTCATGGCATCCAAAGCACATAAGAAACAGTTTTGACATGTGTTTTTTGTATCAGATTTGCGGAGAGAGGGTGAGGGGTGGGAGTGAATCTTCACATACTTTCAACCAGAGGTTCTCAAACTTTTCACTTTTTAGAACCCACTTTTTAGAATGACAATCTGTCAGGAAGTGAATCATTAATCTGGAAGTGATGGCATGGCCAAAAGTAACATCAAAAAAAGCAGGCCTCCGTCAGTCTTGGAAGACTATGGTATCGTGCTTGGCGCTGCATACGCTGCATGCGAAGCACGAAAGCCTGGGTTGGATTGTTATGGAGGATAGGCTGTTACCTAAGCAGCAGATCCCTCCTCTCCATGCCACTGAATTAGTCCAATGGAAAGGCAGCGCCAATACGATTGGATCCAGCTGGCATCGCAGAGCTGGGCTAAGGACAGGAGCTCACCCTGTCTTGTGGGGCCAACCCAGGTCTCGAACCCTGGCCTGCTGGTTAACAGGCACAGCATCTTAACCACTTGCGCCACCCACACCCCCACATCACCCACAGTGATGGCATGGCCAAAAGTAACATCATCAAGCAGAAAAATCCCAGTGTCCAATCCTATCTATACTTACCCAGGAGTAAGCCCTACTGATTGACTGGTATTGTTAAAAGCACATGCTTAGTAGCCTATCAAAAATCTAGATAGTGCACCACTTAAGCGCTTCTTTGTGCTTGTGATCTGGATAGTTAATAGCATCAATGAACAAATAGTAGCCCTTCCTTCCCCATCTCACCACATTCACACACTTTTTCAAATCAGGCTGCTGTGCATAGAAAATGGAAAGCTCAATCCTGTCTTCTCAGGAGGTTGATCTATTATAGTGAATGAGGTTTACTCCTAGGTAAGTGTAGATAGGATTGTAGCCTGACTTTTCTAAACCATGTTAAGGGTAATGATGCAGGGTGACTATAACCACAAAAAAGGACAAGTCACAAAAAAGGACAAGTCACAAAAAGGGACATTTTACAAAATGTAAAACACACAAGAAAAATGTAGGACATAAGAAATTAAAAACTAAAAACACTCATATATATTGCTTTCATGTGGTTAATGTAAACACTATATTATTAAATTTATTATATTTAAGAAATTAAAGGAAAGTGATGTGCTGCCTCTTCATAAGTTTTTTTCACAATTAAGTTTTTTCCAGAACATGAGACTGGAAAAAGAGGACATAAGGGCACCCTGGATGATGATGAGAATAGTAGAATGTGGTGGTGGTACAGAGAAAAAGTCTTCTCAGTCAAGTCTTCTCAGAAGTAAGTCCCATAATGGTGAACGGGTCTTACTTCCAGTATAGTGCAGATGGGAATGTAGCCTGATACTGCTGATAAAGGTGATGATGATGATGAAAACTATAAAACCAGGCAGGTTAACCATATGCAGGCCTCCGTCAGTTTTGAGAGACTATGGTATTGTGCTCTGCGCTGCATACGCTGCATGCGAAGCACGAGACTGGGTTAGATTGTTATGGAGGACAGGCTGTTACCCAAGCACCAAATCCCCCCTCTCCACGCCACTGAATTAGTCCAATGGAAAGGCAGAGCCAATACAATTAGATCCACCTAGATCCAGCTGGCGTTGCAGAGCTGGGCTAAGGACAAGAGCTCACCCTGTCTTGTGGGGCCATTCCGGGTCTCGAACCCTGGCCTGCTGGTTAACAGGCACAGTGTCTTAACCACTTGCGCCACCCACAGCCATAACTGGAAAAGAAGACAAGTCTCCCTGAAATGTGGACACCAAAGAAAAATATAGGACATGACAAAAACATCAAAAGTACATATATTGCTTTCATATGGTTAATTTAGACACTACTCTGTATTATTAAATTTACAACTAATGCATTTAGTTTATTACAAAAAAAATTATTAACTACAAGAGGTCTACAAGCTGCCTGCTCACAAGGGAATGGAGGACAGCGAAGATTTTTCCAGGACACAAAGCTAATAAAAGCACATGTCCTAGAGAAAGAGGACATATGGTCACCATTAGAACCAGGTAGTGGCACAGAGAAAAAGAGCCCAATCCTAGGCATGGCTACTCAGAAGTAAGTCCCATTATGGTGAATGGGTCTTACTTCTAGGAAAGTGTGGATGGGATTGTAGCCTGCTCCTTCTATCTGTGTTAAGGGTGATGAGGATGAGAACAGTACAAGCAGGTGGCACAGAGAACAAGACTCATTCTATGCAATCCTACACACAGGTAAGTCCCATTATAATGAATGGAGCTTATTCCCAAGAAAGTGTGGATGGGATAGTAACTGCTTCTTCTTACACGATAAAAGGGTGATGAGAACAATAGAAGCAGGTGGGGGCTCTGAGAAAAAGAGCCCAATCCTGTGAAATCTACTCAGAAGTAAGTCCCATTATGGTGAATGGGGCTTACTCCATGGAAAGTGGAAGGATGGTGTGTTAGCCTGCTTCTTCTAAACCCGTGTCAAGTGTGCTGATGAGAACAGTAGAACCACAGAGAATAAGAGAATAACAGTAGAACCACAGAGAATAAGAATAAGACATCCTATTTGAGTCTACTCGGAAGTAAGTCCCATTATTTTGAATGGGGCTTACTCGCAGGAAAGTGTGGATGGGATTGCTGCCTCAGAGCCCAATCCTAGGCTTGGCTACTCAGATGTGAGTAGTGAATAGTACTATGATACTCAGTACTATGATAGTACTCCGATGTGAGTAGTGAATAGTACCTATGATGGTAAATGGAGCTTACTCCCAGGAAAGTGTGGATGGGATTGCAGCCCATGGAGGAGAGGGTGTTCCTGCCCTGGCAGGTTCTGCACCAGCGGAGGAGTTGCAAAGGTGGCAGGGAGTGCAATGAAGGTGGGCCATGCAGCTCCCCAGCTATGCATCCTCCTGCTTGTGGCTGGGGAGGGCTGGCCTTAAAGCCTCCCCCTCCTCCTTCCACTGAGGCTGGAGTGCTGGCAAAGGAGGCTCTGCTCCAGTCGGCTGCAAGCTGCCTGGGGAAGGAGACCTGGCAGGCGGGCAGGCACGTGCTGCAGCAGCTGGGCTGGATCGGGACCCCAGCCTTCCTTGTGCTGCTGCTGCTGCTCCTCCTCCTCTTCGGGTGGTCCATGCAGCATCCTTGGACGCATCGCCTCTGCTCCAGGTGAGATTCACCCAAAGGATACAGAGCAAGGCATCTCCCATGCTACCCAGGTCTACTCAGGAGTAAGACCCATTATGTTCAATAGGTCTTATTCCCAGGAAAGTCTGGATAGGATTGTAGCCTTAGGCACTTTCCTCTGGGAGTAAGACCCACTGTATACAATGGGGCTTTCTTTTGAGTAGACATGGTTAGGATTGTGCTCTTACGCTGAAATCCTAAAGACACTCTCCTGGGAGTAAGACCTATTGAACGTAGTGGGACTTACTTTTGAGTAGACATGGTTAGGATTGTGTTCTTAGTCTTCTAAGCCATGTTAAGGGTGATGATGATGCTAGTATAATAAGAGACTAATTCTATGCATGTCTACTCGGGAGTCAGTCCCATTATAGTCAATGGGGCTTACACCCAGGAAAGTGTGGATCTCATTCTTCTAACCCATATTAAGGTGGTGGTGGTGAGGATGATGATAGTTGAATAAGAGACTCATTCTGTGCATATCTTCTCAGGAGTAAGTATCATGATAGTCAGTGGCTTACTCCCAAGAAAGCATGGATGGGATTGCAGCCTGTTTCTTCTAACCCTATACTGATGAGGATAAGGACAATAGAAGCAGGTGATGTTACAGAGAATAAGAGACTCATTCAATGAGTGTCTACTCGGGAGTAAGTCCCGTTATAGTGAATGGGGCTTACTCCAAGGAAAGTGTGGATGGGGTTGCAACCTGGTTCGTCTGACCAGTATTACTGGTGATGATGATGAGAACAGCAAGAGCTAGGTGGTGGCACAGAGAATAAGACGCTTAATCTGTGCAAGTCTACTCAGAAGTAAGCCCCATTATAGCCAATAGGGCTTACTCCCAGGAAAGTGTGGATGGGATTGTAGCCTCATTCATTTACTTGTTAAGGGGGATGATGAGAACCGTACAAGCAGGTGGTGGCACAGAGAAAGAGAATCATTCTGTGCATGTCTGCTCAGAAGTAAGTCCCTTTATTGTCAATGAGGCTTACTCTCAGGAAAGTGTGGATAGGATTTTAGTCTGAAACTTCTAATCCGTTTTAAGGGTGATGATGAGGACAGAAGAAAAAGAATAAGTGACTAATTCTATACATGTGTGCTCAGGAGTATGTCCCATTATAGTGAATGGAACTTACTCCCAGGAAAGTGTGGATTGACTGTAGCCTCTTCTAACCCATGTAAAGGGCAATGAGGATGTGTCTCGTTCTATGCATGTCTACTCAGGAGTAAGTCCCATTATAGTCAATGAGGCTTACTCCCAGGATGGGCTTCCTGTAAAACTTAGCACTGTTATAGCTACGCCACTGGGAATGTGCATGCAATGCTAACTCTGGTTCTGTTGGGACAAGCTGGACATGGGGAACTTTCAGAGAAGGTGGGTGTGGGAGTAATTCATTTATTTTTGTAAAGGCTTCATCCTCTAGGCACTGACCTGGCAATATTGACTATTATATGACTTGTTTCTGAGTATACAGGCATATGATCGGGCACTAAGGGTGCAATCCTGTAGGCACTTACCTTGTAATAAACCCTATTGGTTATAATATGACATGCTTCTTAATAGACATTAGACAGACATAGAATTGGGCTCCAAGGCAGCAATTACCTGGGAATAAGCCCCTTTGGCTATAATGAGACTTGCTTCTGAGTAGATAGGCATAGAATCAGGCTCTGAGCATGCAATCCTGTAAGCACTTACCTGGGAGTTCTTGCCATTGAATTAAGTGGGACTTACTTCTGAGTAGCCTTGCTAAATCACAACCTCCCCCTCATTGAGATAAGATTGTTCTCCTCCTCCCTGCCCCCAAGCAAATTGGATTTTGAAACATTAGAAGTGGACAGTGGAGAGGGGAATGGTGGTTTTCCCTCTCCCCTTTTTAGATCGGTCCATTTCCCTAGTGCCGGTGATTGACTCCCCTCAAACATCATTGAAACCCCTTGATTAATCCTTCCAGGATCTCTACTGAGATGTCACCTGTGCTGAAGAAGTGATGGGGTGAGAGGTAAGACATAAGAACCGGGTGCTGAGAAGGAAACCCTCTCACTTGAACATAGTACTTCCTTTTTTTGGTTCCAGCTAAAATCACCTCTTTTGTTTGGATTGAGCAAAATAAAGGTTATTAGGTCAGAATATGAAAATTGAATGCCATGGTGCTCCCCAAAATGTCTTCTTAATGATAATGTACTATGGATTGATCTGATACAGGAACAGCAGATGAACAGCACCATTTCACTGTTCAGTGAAAAAAATAGTCTCACACTGGTCCTTTGCCCTTGTCTTAACTGCTTCTGTTCAGGAGGGTCTAGGATGATCTAGGTTTAGGTCTAGATGAACAGATCTAGGATGATATGATGGAAGCAATAGCTTTGTTTCTCATTCTAAGTTCATGCAGATCAGAACTGCAAGACAGACACATTGGCAAGAGCAAGGAGGGTTTCAGGTCCGACAAGACTGAAGAAGTGCAGGACTCAGTTCCACACAGGCATCTTTGCTCTCCAAGGTCAGAATCCAAAGATTTCTGGATTCAGAATCCAAAAGAGCCAAGACCAGGTGTTGGAGTGAGCACTTAGTCCATGCTCAGAAGCATTGACTGGTTCTAAGATTAAACCATGACATTAACACGAGATTGCTGAACCAAGCCATTGCTCAGCTAAAGCTCAAATTAAGTCTTCTGAATATAGCGTCATTGAAGACCTAGGATGATAAGTCCTGCGCTAATTTGGCATGGCATCCTAGAAAAGATCAGGATACCCTATGCAAGGGTATCCTCTCTGTGGACAGAAGTCCTAGATGATGTGCACAGTGCAGGGAAATGCTCCTATATCTTGAAAAACTCAGGTGCTGAGGAGATGTTCTGCAGGCAAAAATTTATTCTCCAGATTGCAGTGATTGCTGTTGAACATTTCTTGGCCACCGTTAATCAACGCTGTTTTTTGAATCCAGTTTAGACTATTTGATTATTTGGATCTGGCTCCATCAGAGAGAGCAAATGATCAGGAGAAGCTCAGCTCCTTTTTGCCTTGGAGCTGGAAGAGGGATATTACCCTGTGCATACTGTGTGGGAAGTATAGGGGATTTCATGTTTTTGTGGGGGTGACTACAAAGCCATCAGCTACCTTTGTGGGACCTAGTGCTATACTGACTATCAGGCAAAGGCTAGAAAGAGAATGGGAGGACTTGCCCCAAAATGATGGGCATTGACCAATTTCTGTGGACCAGAAATATGGTTGCCGGCATCAACCAGAAATTTTTACCTGGGAAAACCTCTGATGTATTTCACTGCAGGAGAATAGCATGTGGTTTTAACATGGGGCAGCATCACAGACTGATGGAAGAGGCAATGGCTATACAGTACAGTACAGTACAGATGTTGGTATGTGCATAGAAGTTTTTACAGAGTTTTTGTTCAGAATGGTGTTATATGTGTACTTATGCTGGGATACAACAGCATCATGGGTTGCAGGAATTGTTACAGACCCCATGTGAACATGATAAATGGGGGTTTATCTATATGTATCATCAGATAATGCTTGTTGGACAGCCGGGATAGTGTTTTGAATGTGATCTTAATAGGAAACCCAGGTTGCTATATAATGTATGAATACTCCCCAAGTAGGGAAAAGGGCTCAGCAGAGATTATGAAGATGGTGTATTGAGTAAAGTGCTTTCCAAACTAAATTTCAGGAAGTGTTGTGGGCTGTGGATGGCGCAAGTGGCTAAGACACTGTGCCTGTTAACCAGCAGGCCAGGGTTTGAGACCCGGGTCGGCCCCACAAGACAGGGTGAGCTCCTGTCCTTAGCCCAGCTCTGTGACGCAGCTGGATCCAATCGTATTGGGTCTGCCTTTCCATTGGACTAATTCAGTGGCGTGGAGAGGGGGGATTTGCTGCTTGGGTAACAGCATATCCTCCATAACAATCCAACCTAGGCTTTCGTGCTTTGCATGCAGCGTATGCAGTGCTGAGCACGATACCATAGTCTTCCAAGACTGATGGAGGCCTGCTTTTTTTTTTGTGGGTCAGAGCTCGTACTCATTGATAGAGCAAAGGAAGGGTGCTGCAGGCTTCATTTTTTAATTTGTTACCAGTTGTGTGCAGAGTATGCTGGTGGAAGTGTATGCTATATAAAAAATAGATTTAAAGACACATTCCCAGATTTCTAGCTCCTAATGGAATAACGGAGTGCCTTAATATCTGCAGGAGTTTGATTCTGGGACTTCCTGCCAGCAGTTTAAAAAAAAATTAAAAGTGCATCTCTTTGCAACTACTGTACACTGATTTTTTTTCCCTACAGGAGTTCTTGGAACAGAACCCTAGTGTATAATGTGGGACATCTGTATAGTATAGTGTGCCTTATCAATTGTCAGAGAAAAGAGGGTGTACTTGACGGTTTAGTGTCTGACAAGCACTCTGCCTTGAGATGAAAAAGGTTGAAAATTGCTGGTCTAGCCTACCTAACAGGGTTGTCATGAGGTAACTTGGGAGAGAAGGTGGATGAAGCTGTATGAAGGAAGAATGGGGGGAAATGGTTACTTAGGGCAAAATCCAGAGTAACTACGGGGAGTCCTTGCTCCGGTGTAAGAACAGCTTACTCTGGATTCCAATATGAATTTCCCATAGGTTTTCACAAGCCGGTGCAGTAATTACAGGTGCACGTAAAGTCTCTTACGTGCTCCCTCCCGTAGTTACTTTGGATTTGGGGGAATCTGTGGCAAGAGATTGATCTTAAGTCGCATTGTTCCCAGTGGTTCATTAGGAAGTGTTTGTTGAGTTGATACACAGTATGCTCAGAATTCTGAACTGGGAAATGAAGCTAATAGTTTTGTTATCTTTATGTTTTTGTTGATAATTACTCAAAGAATAGCTTGTATGTCACTCAATAGTAAGTTAAGACTTTGTCTTCTGTGCAACTAGGGAATATTTTTATATACAGTATGTCCCTGGATGAATGAGAGTCAAGGACACAGAAGAGGGAGTAACTTGGACTTGAAGAAGGCTCTCCTCTGAGTAGCTGACAATCCTCTGCTGACAGTCCTTTTGGCTGAGAGAGTCTGATGGAGATGGAAGGAAAGATTGCTACTTAAAGCCATAGCCCACTACTTAGCAGGACTGTGGAAACCAACATCCACTTAATAAAAAACCCTTGTGATTTTCAAGTGACAAGACCTCTAATGAAAGCCATACGTGCAGACTGGAGACTTGCCCTGTAACCTGTTCGTGCTATCTCTTTCTCTTGAGAAGAAAAAAATAAAGGTTGATCCCATCTAGCAATGAGAGGGAGCTGCATTGCTTTTGTGGCCATGAATGCTTGAATGTACTGCAAACCATGGGTGTGCTAAGAAGGCAATCAGAAGTCATATTTGGGCTATAGGTTTCCCCTCCTTGTCAGTCTTCATCCCTTGCTGTGTCCTTGCATCAGAAGTTGCAGGAGTGAAGGTGAGCTCCTGCTGGATCTTTGTACATGGAGTTCTGGAGGTGAGAAGATAAAAGGAAATATAAGCCTTGTCCCTACATCTACATTTCCTATATTTGTTCAGTGTGCTAAGTTCCCATCACCCAAGTTCCCACTTCTGATAGTTTTCCAACCATAAGGACAACGTGATCTAGCACCATGCCTCCTTCCTAGTTAAATGAGACTTGTTCTTTGCTGAGGCTTACCGAATATATTCTTTATACTGTGCTGTGATTGCTTTTGTGATAGGGTCAAATTAGATATTATTTTAATCAAGCAGTGCATCAAATTTTGAGAGAACCACCACTTTTGCTAAATTGTGGGGACCGTTTCTAGTTGTAGGAGGATTCCCAAATCAGAAATGCATGCTGATAATACTGGTCAATCTGGGAGAGAGAGTTAGGCTTTTACCAGTGGTTGTGGTGGTACCAGTGGCATAGGTAAGGGGTGCAGGGGGTGCCGTTGCACAAGGCTACAACCTTTAGGAGGGCTACAAGTGGAGCTTGATACTAGTGGTTAAAATTGTGAAAACGGGGTATGTATGAATGACAATACCTTCATGTTATCTATCGTTGGAAAGGTAATTTAATTCAGAATCCAATGGAACAAATTGCATTGAAATATCTATATTCTATCAAAAGTTATGGCTAATGACAAAAGCCTATGGAACAAAAAATGGTTTTTAAATGCAATTTTCCCATGATACTGATTGTTTTGAGAGCCAATGACATGTAATTCTGATACTGTATGGAACTAATAAGGTGTTAATAGGAATCAGCTCTCAGTACATATATAATATACAGTACATTTATCATTAAAGTTACCCATTCTAACTGGGTATACAAGCGCTTCTAAGTGGTGCTCCTCTTATATTTAGCAGGGAAAGAATAACCATTCCTTTTTGCCCAGACAAGTTTCCCTAACCAATAATAAGGCTCACAATTTTCATTATTTTACTTAATTAAATTTGATTTTGTTATTGGGGGAATGGCAGCAAGTTCTTCTTTGACTCCAGATAGCACTTAGGTGCTTTAACTGTGCTGCCAGCAGAGCAAATGGGGGTGGTGAATTGCTGAGGAAACTGGACTAGATGGCCTGATCCAGTGGAGGGTCTTCTTATGTTCTTAGAGTAGCAGTGAAAGTGTTACCTTTCCTTCTGGGTGTCCACCTGCTGCTGAGAGCCACTTTTGTTTGATGCTCCTGATACACTCCAGAAAATAAGATCTGGCAGCAGCCAGGAGCCCAGCTTTCACCACTGCTACTGCTGCTACTCAAAGAGAATGCCTTCCAAGCTTTAAAGAACCTGGAGAAATTATAGGCACCAGTTTCTCCCTACTTTAGCCACATGATGTGGGACTGCATGCCTGCTTTTATTCAGTAAGTAGCATATTGATTCTGATCTGTCTTCCCACCCCCAACAGCTCTTTGTCTAGGAGGAGAGAAGCAAACCTCTGGTTGACACTTTTTTATGGGGTCAAATGAGGACATGATCCAGATTAGGGCCAAGACAAGGGCAGAAAGCTAGCCTCCTCTTTCTTCATCTTG
Source organism: Cryptoblepharus egeriae (assembly GCA_030015325.1). NCBI lineage: Eukaryota > Metazoa > Chordata > Lepidosauria > Squamata > Scincidae > Cryptoblepharus > Cryptoblepharus egeriae. Next base: position 76,568,281 of record JAREYC010000005.1, read on the forward strand.
TTCCATAATGTTCCATTTCCTATTTATTTAATGATGAACAAGCATCCTAACCCCAATCATGTGCTTAAAGAACATATGAAGAGCTGGATCAGACCAAGGACCCGTTTAATATCTCACAGTGGCCCAGTAGAGGTAGGCTACCTCTAATAAGTGGAGGTTGCATACTGTCTTTTGACTGTGATGAACCTTTCTTTCATAAATCAGACCTGTTGCCTTTTAATGACATCTTGGGCAGGTGCCATCACAATATCCTATAGTATGTTGCTGTACTATGGCTCTCAGTCAAAATCCTATTCCCTTGTGTACATGGAGGAGTAAAAGGGAAGGATGCCAGGTCCTGTGCACCAGTGCAAGAAGAACAGTGTTTGGGGAAGTTGAGGTCTTTCTGATTGAGGCTGAGCCCAGCTTTTCCAGCATGTTCCACACCTTGTGCTCGTGTCATGGTTCCAGTGTAGGAATTATACTATTGAAATATACTGCTGATGCAATGATATTGGTTATTATGCCACTATCGATGCACCATGCTAGTGTTAATGTTTTGTTCCATAGTTTTGGAGAGATTAAGCAATGACCCTATCCTTTGTGCTTCTGGCACAACTTTGGATCACACTAACACTACAATCCAGAGTAACTACGGGAGCACATAAGAGACATGTATGTCGATGTAGTTATGTCACCACTTAGTGAAAACCCATGGGAAATTCATATTGCAATCCATAGTAAATTGTTCTTACGTCGGAGCAAGGACTCTCCATAGTTACTCTGGATTGCGCCCTTAGGCTGCTATCCTAAACAACTTTCCTGGGAGTAAGATCCATTGAACACAAGGGGGCTTACTTGTGAGTAGAAATGGTTAGGATTGTGCTCTTAGTTGAGTCTGCAGGTGTCACACTTCCAACCTAGGAACTATTCATGGAATGAATGACTTCTGAGGGGTCCAGCAGCACAGCAAGGGTGATTGCCTTTGGCACCTCATGCAAACAGCAGCAACCACTTAGCATCACTTTCAGTGCACTTAACTCTGCATTGAATAAAGGCTAGTGGGCGTAGGAAGAGGAACCCCTGCAGCAATTAAACCTCAATGGAGTGTATTTTGAATGTCTATTGATATTGAATTAAATCCTGCCACATGTCAGAGCCAATCAAAATTACCAAGAATCCAAATATCCATTAATGAATCATTTCCATTTTTCTAACAAACCATGTGCTATGTGGGAATGAAACCACATAGAGTGCTGCTGCTAGATCCAAAATGCAGCCACCTCTGGTGTGAAATGAAGCAGTGGGCTCGGCAATGTATTTGCACAAAAACAGTACTTGGGGTTTGCATGAAGGACGCTGGCACACATTAAAGGTTGGAGAAGTGTTGAATACAGGAAGTAAGAATACACTGACTTCGTCTGAAATATTGATGCACCAAAGAGTGTTGATTCACATCTGGGAACTGAGGCTTTAAACCTAAACTCAATAAGGCGGCAATCCTATCCATGTCTACTCAAAAGTGAGCTCTATTGAATTCAATGGGTCTTACTCCCAGGAAAGAGTCTTTAGGATTGCAGCCTAAGTGGAATTAGCTGCCTTTCTGCTGCATAGAAATATTGGTCTATGAGCACAATCCTAACCATGTCTACTCAAAAGTAAGCCCTATAGTGTTCAATGGGTCTTACTCCCAGGAAAGTGTCTCTGGGATTGCAGCCTACGTGACAGGGATATTGTGAAAGATTGCTGCAGTAATGTATGCTTTGTACTTAGAATGCATTATTTATTTATTTACTTATTTTAGTGATTTGTACTCCATCTTTCTCCCCCAAGGGCATCCATATTATCCTAAGAGTTAAATCCTATGTTCAGAAATATGTCATATTATGGTTGATGGAGTTTACTTCCAGGTAAGCGCAGATAGGATTGCAGCCTAAATGGTGGTGGTATTTTTATTGATAGCAGGTGAGTTTCCTTCATCCTAATTCCAAAGTGGCTTGGCTAGTAAACGCTATTTACCTGGCTTCCCATTTCTTCCGCTCTGAGCTTGGAATATATTTATTTCATACTGATACGTTCCCCTAAATACATGTATTTCCACTAAATACATGTATTTCCAGAGTGGCTAACAAAAATTGCAGTAAAAAAATTCAAAACTCAAATGGCATAAATGTATAAATATAGAGTCATCCTGTAAAATGTTGACAGAAGTTATAAAATCCTACCTGTTACTGCATAAGAAACATCCATTGACACAACGCTAGTTATGCCAGCATCTGTAGGGGAGAAAATTGGACCATATGTTTCTCGAGGATTTCTCAGGGTCCCTGATAATTTGTTACTTCAACACTGGTGATCCTGGCTACTGTGCTACCTAGGGCAGGACCGCAGAATGCCATTCCCCTTCGCCACCCCTTTACTGTGGCATCCAAAGCTATGTGTGGCCTTCTCTGGCCCTTCGGTGGCACCACTAGGGTACTTATAAATTTCACTGGGACTCCCTTTCAGACTTAAAAATCTTCTGGGGGTCCCTGTCAAATTTCCTAGGATGCGATAGCACAGTGACACTAGAGCAGTCTTCTCAGAAGTAAGTCCTATTGTGTTTAATGAAATTTAACTCCCAGAAAAGCCCAGTGTCAAATTCCAAGATGGCAGATCCTATGCTCTTGCAACTCCTGTGAGACAATGTGACAACCCCGCAAGGGCGTCCCAATCCACAGTTTGAATACCACTATTCCCAGGAGAGGGAGGAGTGATGCCATTGACTAAAGCTATTTTCATCACTTTTTGTTATTTTCAACCAATTATTTCTTGTGATATTGAAAATGAAGTCTAAAAGCCTTTTAGAGGCCTCACAAGGGTTCCACACATCCAGAGGGCAGTCGAAGGTGGCAGTGGGAGGCATGGACGGCGGGGGGGTGGCATGGTGGCAGTGAGGTTCAACCAGTGCCACTGCCTCTAGAGGTGTGGTACCCTGGGGTATTTGCTGCCCTTGACCCGTCCAGGTACACAACTATGCTTCAACTTTACTATTCAGTACATCTGAGAAAGAGGAATGTGGGAAGGCCTCCCTTATTGTCGTGAGGAGGTGAGAAATGTGGCTGCAGTGGAGAGGATATGATTTCACTGGTTAATTTCCAACCTGCCGGATGTGGGGTGGGGGAGCAATGCCCAGGCAAAGGGCATTATAAGCCTTGTTCCAAACGTTGGTACCATCACTAACTATTATTTAATTCAGCTGTTTCTTCATGTGAAACACAACTTCATGGTAGGCAGTCTAAATTGTACCTTTCTTTGGTAGAATGATGTGTTTGTACAATATATAATGGGCACACTCCATTATGAATGTCTCTGTTCAGGCACCGCTGGAAAAAAGGGAATTACTCAAGGAACACAGTTGGACTGTAACTCCACATCCATTAGCTCTCATGGGGCTGGAGAGGGAGATGTTCTTGGGGGATTGTGTCCAACTGTGGCATAGAAACAACAATTATCCTCAGAGTTTTTAAGAGAAATTTCCCTTTTCTTCCAGTGCTCATGACTGATTTATATTATAATAGAGTACTTTTCCAACATGGAAAGTCTCCTATATATTAGCCTTTCCTACACAGTTGCCAGAGGCCAGTCCTCTTTTTTAATATGGGATAGTATACAAATATATGAGGGTGTGCAAAAGTAGGTATACAGTTTTTTAATGAAAAAACAGCATCACAATAAGGATGACATTCAAACTGATATACAAATCAAGCACAATCTCTTAAGTGCTCAAGTTGCCGACCTTCAGCTTTTACACATTCTTAACTCTAAACTGCCAGCCCTAAGCATTTACACATTCTTGACTCTTATAACTGTATACAGTGGCGCCTCACATAAAGTATGTTTCACGTAACAAACAAAAATTTCTCTAGGATTCTGCTTCACGTAACAAACTGTGCTTCAGGTAAAGAACACATTCGTTGGCAGTTGGGGCAGACGCGCTGGCCGGCAGCCTGTTTAAAAAGCGTCAGGACTGCCTAGCGCACCTGCCCATAGTGAAAGCAACACTTCCATGCTGTTCCTCCTGTGGCCGGGTGTCCGCTGGGCAGAGGGAGAGAAGGGCAGTGGAGAAGAGGGAAGCAGCTCAGGGCTGGCCAGAAGGGAGCAGGGGAGAGAGAGGCTCAGGATGGAGAGAAGGAGAAAGTGGGGAGACACTTTGAAGGTGTCTTGGATTGCTGCCTCCTAACCATGTCTACCCAGAAGTAAGCCCCATTGTGTTACATGGGTCTTACTCCCAGGAAAGTGTGTTTAGGACTGCAGCTGAAGTAGACTTCATAAGATCATGCACACTGAATGCAAGTTTTGAATTCAATCCCAGTGTTCTGTCATCATTTTTACATCCAGTTAATATTTTTATATGAATATTTTGGGGTTGTGGAACCAATCATCTGAGTTTCCATTATTTCCTATGGGAAAATCCGTTTCACGTAAAGAACATTTCATGTAACAAACATGCCTCCAGAACGATTTAAATTTGTTACGTGAGGCATCACTGTACCTACTTTTGCACCCCATATATGAATTTCTCCATTTCAAAACAATGTCCATTATGTTTTCCTTACCATGGCATACTGTTTATGTATACTGTTTATGCATGCATAGAGCATGACATGATGTGCTCAGGGTGCCACTGGGAGAATGGGTGCAAGAGCTCCCACACACTCCCTCGACTTCCCCACCTGGGGCAATCCAGGGAGCGTATAGGCATCCTCTGTAGCTGGTCCAGCTCTCCTCCCAGGCAGCTCCAGAGGACACATGTGCCCCACCTGGAGCACACATGCAGCTGGAAAGGAGCTTTTCCCAGCCAGCTGTGGACCGTGCATGCATGTCCTGTGGCTGGTGCACTCCAAAGCTGATCAGGCAAAGTTGCCTAGCCAGTCTGCATCTGCACACCCTCCTATATGGGAGAGACTTCCCAGCAAGGAGGGTGCACCTCCATCTATCCACCCCTAAGAGGTAGGAGTGATCTTCACCAGCACTGGCTGGGAGACCCAAGCTCTCAGGACACCAGGAGAGACTCAGCCCTCCCCCACACACACTGGCAGATTGCCAGTGGGAGAGTTGCTGCAGTGCACTGCATCCTCCAGGGCCCATGCACACATGATATATATCATGTGATACCGTATTTCCCGGCTTATTACATGCACCGGACCATGAGACGCACCAAAGTTTAGAGGAGCAAAATAAGAAAAAAATATTCTGAACCAAATGTACTAATATATTTAATAAAATATAGCAGAATAATATTTCAACCATGTAAAGTCAACAGTGGTATTAAGAACCATTATCACTGTCATTAACAAATGAGGAAAGACTAAGCTTCAAGCACTCTTCTAATTTTCTAGTAACCCCAAAAACTCATCATCTCTAGTGTCAGTGATTTGTGACTTTTGTACAAATCTCATTGCAAATGATCAGACAACAACATTTTGCACAAATCTCATTGCAAATAGTTCAGGAAGGCAGGTAAGTTGGGGGGTTCTTTTGGGGGGTAGGTAGGGAAAGGTGAGGGGATCTAGATAGATAGGGAAGAGTGAGGGATGCACAGGCATGGAGCAGGAGGGACCAGGTCTTGTGCATATCTACTTTGGAGCAAGTCTCCAAGCCAGGGAAGGCTGGTTAGGATTGCAACTGTGCCAGGGTGACCAGATGCCAAACCCAAAATTCCTGAACCCCAAGGCCAAAATTCCTACATCCCAGGGCAAAATTCCTACCTGCTTAAAAAATTGCCAAAAAATGTATTTTTTGTTTCTATGTTTTTGATTTTTACTTTTTTGGCCATAACGTTTGATAGGAAGGAGATATCTCAAAACTGATTGTTGTATTGGATTCTGCTCTTCAATACGAATCCAACAACATATGACATGATGGGGTAAGGTGCTCCAGGATTGGCCCTATCACTCTATCAGACGCACAGACATTTCCCCCCCCTTTTGGGAAGAAAAAAAAGTGCATCTTATAAACCGGGAAATACGGTATATACCATGATGATATCATGGTGTGTCAAGGGTTGCGGAGCACCCTTAGTATGCCTCTGTTTCCTTGCAAGAAACGACTTGCTAAAACATTGGGAGGGGGGTTCTATGTTAGAATAATGGTGGTTAAAGGAGAACACAATTGAGACCTATAAAATTTTGTGGTATAGAGAGAATGGAAACAGAAGATTGTCTTCCTTTGATACCTGAAATGAGCTGAGGGTTCATTCATTGAAACAGATTTGTGAAACATTTAAGTTGGACAAAAAGAGATACTTCTTTGCATAGCGATTATTGGTAGTCTGTAGACTTCATTGCCACAGTGTAGTGACTATTACTAGGTTGTATGGACATAAGGCCCAATTCTGTTCATGCTGTTTTGGCACTGCTGCATCCAGTGAATCCACTTGTAAAAGAACTAGACTACCCAAAAGGGTTTGAACAAATTCATGGAGGACAGATCAGTAGTGGCCATTAATCATGATGGTTTCATGCTACCTCCAGATCTAGTGGTATTATTGCCAGGGAGCAATGGTGGGAGAGATGTATATCTTCATCTCCTGCTCGTGACTACCAAGAGACATAGGGTCACTGGGAAACAGTGTTAGACTAGATGGGCTTTGGTCTTGATCCAGGAGGACTGCTCGTATGTTCTCTTGTAATAAATCTGCAAAGAACATCTTGAATTACAGTATTATATTGGAAATTGGCTTCCAATATGGCTTCGACTATGCCCTTTCCAGCAATGCCTTTGCTGTGTTTGTATTTCTTTCTTTCACACCAAGCTACTGGAAAATTTTTTGTGTAACTCAAAACTGAGCTTCAGTTGATCTAATGATTATCATGCCTTTAAGGCACAGGTAGCAAACTCAAGGTTGTGGGTCCATCTCACCGTTTTATGTGGTCCATGAGAGTTTCAAATGCACATGATTGTCTCACATAAAAGACTATGCTAAGTTAAAGTGACTTCCTCCTCCTCCACCTGCCTTATTTATTAAAATCTTAATAAACAATTTGGCCCACAACCTAGACGGTGTTTTAGATTTTGGCCCCTTGTGCTGATTGAGTATGACACCCTTGCCTTAAGATCTCTAGTTCTTTGCCAAAAAGCTCTAGATCAGTGGTTTTTCATCTCACGGGTACACTGACAAGGTGTTAAAATTGACAAGGTATGCCATCAGTTTTTTAATCGTTAACCCACCCCTAATAAAATACTTTCCCATGTTATACCACAACATAGTGGTTGAAAATCACTGCTGTAGATTCATACAAAGCCCTGTTCCTCTTGCAGGAGAAAACTGTGCTTTTCATATGTGTTGTGAAATAATTAATAATTGCAAAAGGTGATGGATACCCCAAAATGTAGGACTCCAAAATGTAGGACAAAATAAAAGCTGGAAACACTCATATTTCATGTGGCTAATATAAACACTATTTTACTTACAAACTTAAAACTATATTACATATAATTGATTAAAGGAAAGTTATGCATTGCCTGCAGAGGCCTGCCTGCAGGAAAAAGGATATTTCTTTTTTTCAGGAGATGAGGCTAAAAAAGAGGATATGTCCTGAAAAATAACATCCTATCTTCTTGGACCGGGGGGGGGGGGGGTTCTAGATCCGGCAGAGCACTCATCTCCACCAGTTTGGTCTTCATTTTGCCCCATTCCCTTTGCCTGCCCTGGAACACCTTCCCTCAACCTCCACTCCTTACTCCTCCACCTGGAGCAAGGTTTGAACTATGGGTAAAGTGCAATGGGCCTCCGGCCGGCACTAACTTGGAACAAACTGGCACTAAGCTGATGACAGCATTGATCTGGCAGTGAGTCTCACATGTGTCCCTTAACACAGTGGTCCTCAACCATTGTCGGACACTGCCCAGTTTCGTGGAAAAAACTTTTCCATGAACCAACTGAGATGTTCATGCCCAGCTCTCTCCAAGTCACGAACAAACTGGGCATGTGCAGCACAGTGACTAGGCTACATGTGCCCAGTTCACTTCAGGCTGGCAGGATTTGCCTGGCTGAAGATAGCATGGTTTCAGTCTCCAGTCCTGATGTGGCCCAGCCCAGTGTGAACTGGCACTGGGCCATGGACCCTTGTTTTAAGGAACACCAGTGCTGATTCCTTAGGATTGGGCCCTTCATTGGCTTAATTGATGAGCCACTCCTACCTGAGTGAATCATAAGACAAATGCTTTATGACCCCATAGTGAAGGTTTCACAATACATAACAGCTGAATAATTCAGAGCATTCAGAGATATTAATCTGTAAAGTTGATATGTTTCACTGATCCAGCTTCTCAAGCTTTCGAATTAAGTGGAGCTCTTTTCCAGTGGAATAAAAATGTAGGTACTCTCAGTGACATACAGTAGGTTCAAAATTACCAGGGGCTATCCAAGACTTTTTAGTAGAACTGCAACCTTAGTAGGAATGGGTTCAGGGTTGACCAGGTGGGACACACTCTTCAAAGACCCACCTCCATCAGATGGCCCACCTGACCTGACTAACCCCCAGTATCTGAAGTGCTATTTTGCAGGAGAAGGGGAGAACTTGTTCTTTGTGGCTCCTTATGGTAGGTCTCGATCCAGTGGGGCAAAATTATAAAGAAGTAGACTACATACCGGTATGAAGAAGACAGTCCTAACTTAAGAAATGCCTGGTACTGGAACAGTCTCCATTATGTTGTTATGGTACTGCCTCATTGGAGATTTTCAAGCTAATGCTAGATAGCCACTCATCAGGATGCTATAGTTAGTTGCCTATAGTTGCATTTAGCAAGGGATTGGATTAACTTAAGCAGATGATCTCTAATGTCCCTGCCAATTCTAACGTTCTGCAATATCATCTGTTATACCATCAGGAGGCAAATAGGCATATCATGGTGTGGAAATGCTGGGCAGCTGCTCTAGGGCTACTGCATCCATGGGCACCTAAGACCTTGTGTCGTTTCTCGTGGCTTCACCAGATGTGACCTGGAAAAAAGGACACTCATGTTAGGACCCCTCACCCCAGCTGAAAAACAGAATATGGAACTACTGTACTTAGGAGTGTTAAAGCACCTGGAAGAGTAAATCATCCTAAAACATTATCAAATGACCCTGTTTATGTCCAAAGAAGAAGTAATGAGAGAAGGGAGCTTGCCATGTCCCAATGATCCCTAAGATATCTCTGCCACCCAAAAATAGGATACTGGGGGCACTGATAAAAGATATGGGTTTTTCAGTGGATGACCTCAGGAACACTTAGTTCTAGTGCTAACCTTTATTTCATTGTTGGATTAATCAATTCCAAACTCTTTTAATCATTTAAAAGGGCAATCCTAATGGATTAGGAACACATTTTAAAAGTTAACTTATATAAGAACTTCTAACAACAACAATGAAACCTTCTATCATGCATGGTAGGCACCATCTTGGAAAATGCACTTGTCTGCTACTGTTATGGTGGGAGCATCTTCCAAGACAGCAGTTGACAGCACAAACTTGCATATCATTCAAAGCAGAGCTTTTAAGGTTTTTTTTTTATCACCACTGACACCAGAGACAGAAACTCTACTTGTGGGTGGATAGCTTGCCCCATAGTTAGAGCTACATTCTGCACCCTCCTTCCCTATTTGTGGTTTGTTTGTTTTTTTAGCTGCAGAGCCTCTTCTTGGTCACTGGTACAGCATTGCCTAGCGGTTTCCATTTCCATTGGAGTTAATCCAGCCAGGGCAGTGCCATGTTGTGACCATGACAGTGGAGCCCAGTACCATGTGATACTTTGCTCAGCTTTGGCTGATCCGCCAGCTGCAACCATACCTGAGTCATTCAGATCTGGCCACAGTGACCCATGCCCTAGAGACATAGAGACTAGACTATTGTAACACGCTCTATGTGGGGCTGCCTCTGAAGGCGGTCCGGAAACTTCAACTAGTCCAGAATGCGGCAGCCCGTGTGGTTGCTGGGGCTCGTCAGTTTGACTCTGTCGGGCCACTGCTTCAGCGACTACACTGGCTGCCCATTCGTTTCTGGGCTGAATTCAAAGTGCTGGTCCTGACCTTTAAAGCCCTAAACAGCTTGGGTCCAGGGTACCTGAGGGACCACCTTCTGTACAATCCGACCCGTCACCTAAGGTCATCTGAGGGGGCCCTACTGACTGTGCCGCCACTAAGTGACGTGAGAGGTGTGGGGGCCAGAGATAGGGCCTTCTTGGTGGTGGCACCCCAGCTTTGGAACTCCCTCCCCATAGAATTAAGGAAAGCTCCCTCATTGCAGAGCTTCAGGCGGAGTCTAAAAACCTTTTATTTCAAAGGGGCTTTTTAACAGGGCAGAGATTGGGGTGCTTTGGTTTTATATTGTTTTTACTGTATCTTTTAACCTATATGTTTTAATTGTTTTTACTGTATTTAATTATTTATGTTTCTAATTGTGTTTTATGTTTCTGCCACTTTGAGTTGGGCTAGACAGCCTGAGAAAGGCGGGATACAAATTTTTAAAATAAATAAATAAAATAAATATGCTGTGACATGTCACTGATAGATTAACACTGACCTTAAAAGAAAAGAATGCTATGTGCTTCAGAAATCATACTTTAATCAAGTGTAAATGTATGCAGGCCTAATTAATTAACTAAAACTAGTTTGCCTAATGAACTAATGCTTCATTGATCAGGCAACAGCCCTGCTTCTGAGCTAAAGAGTGTAGGTGGCTGCACACCCCAAAATCAGTTGATGATTTGGGATAAGCTGTTGTGAATAGGCCTACCTTTCCACTTCTATATATGGGCTGGATATGATGATGCTCTTTCTTCTGTATAAAGAACTGCTTCAAATGATTGGATAGGATGTGATCCTTAAGATCATCATGTAAAAAATACGTTGATGTGACACTGCTGTAAATCCTAGTTATTACATTGTCCATAAGGAAAAATGCTCTGCTGGGAAGAAAGGGCTGTCTAGTTTAGCCATAAAGATAAATAGTAGCTGGATAATAAATAGTTCATGGGATGATGGCAGAATGTCCCTAAATAAAAGTGTCTGCCTTGTGTGGTTGCTCATAGCTGAGCAAGTGATCCAGAGCACAGAATAGAGCATAGCTGGAAAAAAGATGCTTCTCATTTATTTCTTTTTCATTTTCTCTGTTGAAATGTGTTAAATATAAATACTGTTGATTGATTCTCATTCACAACACAGCACATACTTGGGGAGGATCTGGTGCGCAAGCAGTCACTTTCCTAGGTATCCTAACTCAGGAACAGCAGAATCATGAGCTCATTCTGACATCCATCTCTGGCAGCGGTGATGTTAGTTTCGTAGATTTTCATCCTCTTCCTCCAAGGAGCCTAGGGAAGTGTGCAAGTCACCAGAGTGAGGAGCAGGAAGGAGAACAGATTCTCTGCTTGGGCAATGAGGGTAGTGAGTAGGTGTTAAGACTGTGATGAATGGGTTGAAGGAAAGGAACGGAACCTTCCATTCCTCCCCACATCATTACCTATCAAGCTTGATAGTTTCTTGGCTAATAAGCTTTTAGTATTTCCTTCCAGAAATCCATGCTCCTATGGGTAGTTTCATCACTTACGATAGTCATCTGCTTATTCCAGATAGCATTCCCAGCATCTGTTATTTTTGTTCAGCTAGAGTTTCACTGGAGTTCTGTACTGCTTATCAGATTAACTGATGAATTTGCATTTAATAATTCAGTTCATTTTAAAAAAATAATCCTTCATCTGAAATAATACAAGCGCCACCTCTCTTTCTCTCTCTCTTGTCCCTTTCCCCTCTTAAACTTTAATTTCAATCTTGTCTCTGTTGCTGTGTGAATATTGCAATACTGCGACAAAAATCTATTAGTTGTGTTTAGCCTGGGAGGCTGCTGCATCAGTGCAGCTGAGCCCAGTGAAAATACTGAGAAAAATTATCTTAAGGGCCAAATTTTACATTCCTTTATTAAGCATGTATTTTGTAACTGTAGCAAGGGGCTGTAGCTTGCTGGTAAGGGACAAGATTTGCAGGTAGAATTTTCCGGGTACCTTCTTTAGCTAAGGCAGGATTTAAAAAATCCTTGCCTGGAACCTTGAACTGTCTGCCAAATATGCTTGAGTGAAAATGCTTGCGTGAAATGTACCAATGGTCTGATTTGATATAAGACAGCTTCTTATGCTATCTAATCCTAAGTAGTTGCAGGGTCAACCCCCCCCCCCGCCTCTAAAAATATTTTTTTAGATCCATGAGAGTTTATATTACATGACATCTGGATTACATTCACAGAAAGCTACAATTGTGCCTGCACTGTTAAGAAAAAGACAGGCACATTTTAAGCTGGAACTAAGATCCCCCAACCTGGAAGTATTGGGTTCCTCTTGCATGGAAGTAGGAACCATGAAAGATCCGAATTCTTGTATCTTATGGTATTAATTTTTGAAAGCGCCATTGGGCATCCTATTTTTTATAGGAGGATAAGGTCTGGTAGAAATGTTTTAATGCATCAGATGATGTAGCAGAGTACTTCACCCTTTTCCCACCAGCTACTTCCCCTATCCAAGCATGCTCGTCCTGTAGCTTTCTTCTCCTGATTTCACTTATTTTCACCTTTGTCCATCTCATGGCACACGAGGGCATTAAAACTGTTAAAATTGCAAACCACACTTTCAGCTGGTGGCTCACATCTCTCAATAGCTCTACTAATTTATGAGCCTCCCCCATATTTCTATGGCACACCTGCCACTGCAGCACATTGGTTGAAAATGGTTGCAGCCCATTGGTTGAAAATGGTTGCCTTATGGGGATGAAAATATTGGTTTACAAGGACAAACACACATTTTAAGCCCTCACAGGGAAAAGATGCTTGAGAAACAACCTGAAATGGAAAAGGGCAAAGGCCCTCTTTTCTCCCATCCACTTTTCTGCTCTCAGTACCCCTTCCTAGACAGGTTTTTCTTTTCCATCTAGTATTATGGCTCTACTGTACCCATTTGCATGTAATGCATAGTTACATGAAACTGACATATCCCTCTCTAGAGCCACACTTCACCATTATGATGCCTCCTCATCTTGTGCTTTTCGTGTGTATGTATCTGTTTAGGTACAGAAAACTGATTATGTGATTTGACGCTAAGAGGGAAGGCAGTGAAGTAATTGGGCTTCTGGAATGGTTCAGCATAAGAATTCATAACATAAATTTAGCGGAATTTTATGTGGCAAGCAACGGTTGATATTGTTGGTTTAAAAAGAAAAAAGAAGCCTATAAAAACCTATAAAATACCAGTGAACCAAAAGAATAAATAAATAAAAGTAGCGAAAAGCCTTTATGTTTCATGGTAGGTAGCCTACAATTAAACAAGAAGAATGTACTTGTGGGGTAAACTGCCTTGTTCCAATGCATGGGAACGAAAAACCGTGTGACTGTAAACATAATGCGGGTTTAACCATTTCTGGGGCTGATTGCCAATTCCACAAAGAAATGAAGCCTAATTTATTAAAACTCTTTATGTGTAAAACAGCCATGCACAGAACAGATTTCCTGGAGCTCAAGAGGACAAACATTTGGCCCGAGCTGGATTGAACCGCTTGGTGTGCAGATAGTGTTGGCCATCGCTCGGAAATGAGACCGTAATCGGCTGCGAAGGCTGTTGGAGGCATTGTTTCAGGGATCACGCTGGAATGCAAAGGCCAAAACCACTGTTTGGGACTGATGTGTTTTAAGTTAAGCATTTATTTGGTTTCACAGTTCTTGGTCTGGCAGCTCTCTGTGCGGCACGAAGCCACATAATGGAAAGGAAAAATGGGCATTCATAAAATTTAAATACTTACTGCAGACTGGGAAATACTGTCACATTAGACCAGAGCTGTTAGGTTTATGTAAATCCATATCGCAGTGTATAAAAAGAAAAGTCCAAACCCATATTAAAAATATATTGTTAGGGCAGGGAAAGACAGTGCCAGGTTCATGGCTATATCACCATATATTCCTGTTAATTTTACTCAGCCCATAAGTTCCATTATCTTCAGTGAATCTTGCTCTCAGGCAAACACATAGGATTGCAGCAATTACTAACTTTATTTGCATCAATGCTGTTGAGAGGGGCTGCACCAGTCCACAGTTCCTGTTGATCGCTCTTCATTAAATGCATATAGATTTGGTTACTGTTAGTTATTATTCACATAGCAGCAGCAACATGTGGTGTGGGGGCGGAAGGTGAGGCAGTGATGTCCCACAGGGATTCTTCGTAAAGGACTCTACCTCTGTCAGAACTGTGAGTGTGCAAACACTCACAACCCACACTCTCTGGAATAGCTGGAGCACATGGGTTGTTGGTGTTTGCATGATCACACCTATGGCAGTAGCAGCATTTTTCAAAGAATTCCAATGGAACTGATCTGCCTTACCTTCCGCCCCTGCACTGAAAACCTTTTATGGAAAAGTAATGCTTTTAGTTTTTATTTTTAATTTAGCGGAATTAACCCATCATTGCGGGAGTAAAATTTCAAGAATATTTGTGGGCCCCAGGCATTGCTGGGCACCGGCAGGTACTGGTGGGCAGTAGCGAGCATTGTTGAGTACCTGGCACTGGAGAGTACTGGGGGCATTGGCAGGCACTAGTGAAAAGCTGACACCTACAGGTATTGGGAACCCCTACCGGGCACCAAGCACCAGTGGACAGCACTGAGCAGCAGGCACCAACAGGCACTTTTCCACTACTCCTCCTATTTCCACTACCTGGACTGGAAGAGAAAGGAGGGAAAGAGCAGAAGAGTTAATGTAATGGAGAAAGGGATAATGGCTATCTAGGGTACTTCTCTTTTCTTTGCAATAACTCTTCTGCTCCATACCTCTCTTCCTTTTTTGACTGAGGAAACAGAGACTGGCCCATCACTGAGTAAAGGAGAAGTGTATTTGGCCTCTGGTGCCAAGAAGTCTTGGACAGCCCTCCAAACCTGCTAACTTTGGTGCGCTGTTTGTCTTCAGGTCAGACCATAGCCCTGATTCTGGAGTAATCAAAGTGGGCCTTGCTGCTACAAATTCCTAGCCACCACTCTTATTGGCACGTCCCATAGCTCAGGGGTGGGCAAACATTTTGGCAGAAGGGCCACATTGTCTCTCTGAAACTGCATTGGGGGGACAGGGTGGAAGAATTAATTTACATTTCAAATTGGAACAAATATATATAAATTTACATAAATGAATAGATTAGGGATGGAACATATGAATAAGTTTAGTAAAATTCACTCATATTACAAGAACATACAGGCATATAGAACTATGAACTCTTTGCTGCACACTTCATATAGAATGAAAACACACAGACCAAGCCATAATGCATAGACATAAGTTGTTCCAAGGCAAATGGGGGCAGTTAAAATAATGCCCATGGGTCAGTACGGACAGTCTCTGAAGGGGCAGAGGTTCATTGTAGTTTTGGGGGGCCTCAGAGGGCCACAAATAGCCCCTGGGTTGGGGTTTGCCCACATTTGCCATGGCTGACAGCAAAATAAAATAATCCTGTGGTTGCTGTCTAGAAAGGTGGGATGTCCATGTGTCTCATATAGTCCCTTTCGATCAGAACACAATGTCCTTTGACTTCTATCTTGTCCTTCCTGCGACATGTATGCAAATGGTTGAGAATCATTAAGTGCTCAGCTTAATTTAAATGCTGATTTATGCTCTAATCACAAGCATCCTTTTTTCCTTATTATATTTCTCCCCTTTTATTCTCAAGGCATGAGGCATATAGGACTCCAGCTCCTTATGCCATTCTAGATGCCCCCTTCCCCCTCCCATCACCCACTTTGGATGTTGTCCCAACTGCATACAACCTCAGCTTGGCAGCCTTCCTAGGATAAGACTCCACAATTGCTACCTACTTCAAGTCAAAAATCAATCAGCTGAGAAATTCCTTCTGTCTAGTATTCAGAAAATCAGTGTGTTTCCAAAAGACTTCAAGGCAGTAGGGGTTGGCAGGACCAAAACGTGAGGAAGAGCACCACCTTATTGGAATGCAACTGGCATGTTCAGGATCTCAGCAGAGAACACGTATCCTGCGCCGTTGCCAGATGGTTTGAAAGGATCCCCAATATGATAGTTCACCTTCAATGGTTGCATGTCAGAACACTGTAGTTTCATAAATTTCATATGTTCAAAGTGTTTCACATACATTGTTGTTGTACATCTTACAGTGACCTTGAGGAGCAGGCCAGTATTTGCTTATAAAGATTTTATCTAAGTGCCATGTGAGCTTAAAAATTTTTTTCTTTAACATGTGGTTGTGATTTATGGCTCAATCCTGTTCAGGCCCTACACCAACAGTGCATAGAAGCCAGAACCATGTCATATCATGAGTCTGCCCTGGCAGTGCCACACTGACTCAAAAAGGGTGAAATGCTCAAGCAAGCATTGTAATCCTCCACATCTGTCTCTAGTACACTCATATGTTTAAACCTCTGTGAATTTATTCAAATTTGAAATTAAATCATTTGTGCAGCCTCTGACACAGTGTCAGTGAGATGATGTGGCCCTCCTGCCAAAAATTTGGACATGCCTGCACTACACCATTCTGGTTCTTATCACTGACAGTGATTAGTGCCTAGTTATGTAATGTGAGGAAAATGGTGGCCCTCTCACCCCCCACTAGTAGTAGTAGGTAGTCACTGACTGGAGGCAGGGAAATTAATTGTTCATAGTACTGAGTTTGATACACTGAAGTTCTCTCTTGGCCGCTGTGTGGTTGTTTTGGAGAAACAAGAAACTGTGGAAGGTCTTAGTTGTAGGAGTTATGTGAACACCTTCTTCCAGTGTTTCATCTGCTCATACTCTCCTTCAGGTCCCCTGCCTTCAAGAAGGAAGCAAGTGGCTACCAGGGGTTCCTGCTACCAAAGACATAGTTTTTGTTGTTGTGGTGGCTCACTTATGGAAGTCCCTTCCTGAGATGACAGCTTGCTTGACTCCTTTATTGCTTTATTTTAGGCACCAGAACATAGCTTCCCTGTTCTTGCAGGCCTTCTAATACCTCCCAATGTCTCCTTGTGGCTTTTATTGGGTTGGAATTGGCGTTAGCTGGGCCAGCCCAAGACCTCCTGTCATCTGAGGCAGGCTGCCTAATTCTGCTTCTGCTGATCTCAGTGAAGGCAAGTAGAGGAGACAGAGATGGATGCTTTCCACCAATGTGCTGCCTGAGGGGACTGTTTCAGTTAACCCCATGGATGGGTCCCATTGATGGGTTTAGCCCAGGGTTTTAGCTTCTGTGAATGGCTTTAGTACTTCGCGGATTTTCCTGTTTTAAATGCTTCTGTTTTGTTGTGGTTCTTCTGTTCATTTTTATGATTGACAGTATTTATAATACAGTATATATTTTATATTGTATGCTGCCTGGTGCCTTTGAATGAAAGGCATTCACATTTTTGAAGAGAAATGTAAAGGAGAATTAAAGGAACCAGAGATGTCTTTAACAAGGTGGTTCTTTTGCAGGATTGACTTGGACGTAAAGTACCTTGTGCTCTTGCCGGCAAGCCTTCTTGACTTTCTCAGCTCTGACAGTCCTTGTTTTCCTCTCCTCACTCACATTGTACCCCCTTTCCTTGCCTTTCATGTCTGCAGGGCCCCTTTTTAACCTCCCACCCCTCCAAATCTGCACAAAGGTGAAAAGGAGCACCGAGTGAGGCACGGATGGCTCTCCTGTATCTGTCGCTCCTCTCCCCACCTCCAGCATGAATGAGGCCCTTCATGTGCTCCTCTAGAGGAAACACAGATGCTTTTGTTTGGCCGACTGGTAGGATAGGATGGAATTAATAAATCGGAGAGCTGATGTTGTGCTGCCGCATTCTTGTAATTTTAAGGCGAGATCATGAAAGAAAGCAAGGAGGGAATAGGAGCATGTTAATTTGTGTCGAGAGAAACCAGCCAAATATGTTTTATACTCTTTTTTCTCAGAGTATGTTTCTTTATCCATTTCTGATCCCTTTTCACCTCCTGTGTCCCGTTATTCTTCTCAGCCTCCTCTCTTTGTCTGCCGTTTGCTGCTTCATCTTGCTGCATTGTTCGTCTTTCTCCCACCTGCTCTGTCTTTGTTTTCCTACTTTTATTTCTTGCCCTCTTTTTTGTCCTCCCTCCATGCCTAGGAATTGGTCTTTCCTAATAATCCAAAGAATAATAGCAAGGTAAAGTGGCTTATAACCGAGCTCTACAGGGACTTCCAGGGTCCACTTCCTCATCCAACGGAATGTGTTTCCACACAAAGAATTGGTAGCTGATATTGACATTCCTGGAAGCCAGATGAACAATGGAGAAAATGAGCAAATATGGTGAAGGATATTCCTAGCCCAATCCTGAACCCAGTGGCAGAGGACCAGCCATTCCAAAATGGTGACCACGTTATGCTGTGGGTGCTGAAGTTAACTTCTAACTCCTTGCCTCCCCTACCTAAAAATACTGCTGGCCAGTGCTAGAACAGAGTCTGCCAACTGTGTGATGCTAAGGCCAAGTACCAACTGGTGTTGACCCAGTACCAGCACTTCTGTCTCTCCCAATGTGACAAACATGCTTAATGGCATGTTCTGCCACATGTACTGCCAGCAATAGAGCACTCAGGATTGGGCTCTTACTGTATATACTCTAGTAGAAGCCAAGTTTTTTGGGCCCCAAAAATGGGTCCAAAAAGCCCCGTTGGCTTATACTCAGGTGAGCTGAAAAGTAGCAGGATCAAACCCCATCATGTCATGTTGGATTTGTATTGAAGAGCAGAATCCATTGCAAAAATCAGTTTTGAGATATCTCCTTCCTATCAAAAGTTATGGCCAAAAAACAAAAACGATAAAAATTAAAAAAATACGTTTTTTGGCAATTTTTTAAGTGGGTAGGAATTTTGGCCTGGGGGTAGGAATTTTGGCTTTAGGGTTCAGGAATTTTGGGTTTGGCATCTGGTCACCCTGTCCTATGCGTGTCTACTCTGAAGTAAACCCCACTAAGTTCAATGAGGCTTACTCCCAGGAAAGTGTGCTTAGGACTGCAGCCTATGAGTTCCAAGAAGGCCACAAGGAAAAGGACCAGTACCAGTACCTGCTGCATTTCCCATCCTAGGCTTATACTTGAGTCAATAAGTTTTCCCAGTTTTTTGTGGTAAAATTATGTGCCTCGGCTTATACTCAGGTCGGCTTATACTCGAGTATATACGGTATATATCTCATTCATATCACATCTTCACATAACCCCTCTGGGAAACTTGGAATACTTATATCACTGTGACTGATGTACAAGCAGGGTGGAAATCCAAGCAGCATTAACATTGTTCCTCATGTTAATGAAGCAGGAACATGGTTTGACGTTCCACATATTTGGCATGAAATGAGTGTTTGGGGACAATAATAGAGAAAGCTTGTGAGCCAGTTTAGTTATATTAATGCCCCACTTTATCATCCGGGACAGGTTTAAAAAGTGTCATAGAGTTGAATTAATAGGAAGGTACAATATCTGTAACTGGTGGAGTTTAGCAGGTAGATTCAAGAGTAAGCTGATGTTTTAAACAGCCACGGAAGAAGCCTGCAGGCAGTGCTCATTGACAACACCCTCCCTCCCTATTGCTTCTCCGCAGTTGTTGTTATGCCTCTCAACAGAAGGTCCTATATAGCTTTTATGGCTAAAGGCCCTTGAAAGATGTATCCTCCATGATGATTTTGTCTGGTCCCCATTTAAAGCTATCTACAGCAGTGGCCACCACTACATTCTATGTGGCCAATTCTGTGAATTATTTGTTGCATGACGAAGTTCCTCCTTTCTTCTGTCCTGTTGCCAAATCAATTGCTCAAAGTGACTTTTTGCAAGTTCATTGTCCACCAAGCATTTGCATCCAGGTTGCAGTCCAATTCTGTCCATGTAAAATATGCAATGCTCCTTGTGTGACATTTGCAGAGAACATTCTGTCGTATTTGTACTATTTGGTCTTGCTAGTCATCTTGTTCTGTCCTGGTCTAGAACTATGGAAGCTTGTAAAAACAGCAGAATTTAGTAAATCATTTCTTTGGAGCTGAAAAAAAAACCCGGAACATTTTGACTGTTCTCATTTTCCATACATGACATTTCCTTGTGTTCCTGAAGGCAGAATACACTTCTGCCGCCTTCAGTTCTCAAACTGGCAGAGGTTCTGCTCCTTGAAATGCAACCAAAAATATGCCCAGGCTTTCCCTTAAGCTCATGTGATTTTGTTCAAGTGAAAGAATTGCCAACAGCTCCATATGCTTACATGACAGCTAAACTGAGCTGTCTGTAAAAGTCTGTGGGAAGCTCCATGAAAGGTTAGGTAGGCATAAGCTTGGGTAAAATCCATGGTGCTTATTCAGAGCTAGAGTGGAGCAGGGATCAAGTTTTGGACTAGAGCAAACTCAGTTTAAATCTTCACGTAGCCAGAAAAGCTCTGTAATCTGAGGCTAGCCTAACCTCTCTCCCAGAACTTCTGTGAGAATTGTATGGGGGTGAAGACTCATATATATTATGCTATGAAAAAGTGGAATATTGCAAGTTTTCTTAAAATGCGTTGAAAATGCTGAAGAGCAATCAACGTGTCCAGGTTTGCAGGGCTGCAGTCCAAAAAATTAAGACACAAGAGATGAATTACATTCAGTGGTGTAGATAAAGGAGGTGCAAAGTAGTAAGTTTTGCAGGGATTGCATTTGCCTCTCTTTTACTCCCATTGCTATCAGTGGTGGGCTCCAGCTGGTTCGCACCTACTCTATAGAACAGGTTGTTAAGAAGAGATAGGACATATAAAGTTTAAAAATAGCCATTTAAAAGTAACTGCCAGATGGGCATAGAACCGGTTGTTAATTTATTTGAATCCCATCACTGATCACTATGAATATCTTCGATGAGAGAAGAAGCCTCATGTACACTGTAGTGAGGCACCCTTTCAAAAGTTAGCATTTTACACCCCCAAAGCTACTCTACTGATTACAGTTACATTCTGCAGGTTTCTCCCTTGGGTTTGTTGCCTTACTCCACTCTTTAGTGCCTGATATGTTAGGAAGAGGGAACTACGGTATGCACCTATTTCCTTCTCATGGTCTTTCTTGTCTAGGTTTGAGCTGGTCTGCCGACCACTGGGACCCATATCTGCCCTTCCACTCCTGTCCTTATTGGTGCTCTGAAATTTTTAAAAACAGTGATAACAGCAGTGCAATCCCTGTGATTCTTTCCCATCCCCCCCCCCAGTATCCAAATCTGGCATCCCCATCACCCTTGACACCAGTCCACATCTGGGATAAATTTTGTTTCACATAAGATCAGTGCTGTCGGCAGGCTGCTCCCATCGTATTTTCTCTGCTACACCAGCTCCATCTCGCAAAGGGTGGCTGGAGCTGGGATGTCAACACGTAGGTGCCAATTCCTGTCACATCCAATCAAAAACATCTTTGTAAAGCTGAACATGGGATTCAGAAAAAGATTCTTTCCAAAGCACAGCTGGTAAGCTTAGCTGTAGGGGAAGCAAAACCTGAATTAAACACGTTAAATGCTGGACTGTCTTGCAGCATGCTTCTGGTCTGCAAGCTAGCATGCTGATTTGCTAATTGTGCAGCAATAAAACTTTTTAAGGGTGGAGTTGGGAAACTACCCACAAAATAAAACATTGGGGGGGAAAACAAAAAAAAAAACTACCCACATGCATGATGTTTGACATGCATGATTGAGGACTCTGCCCCAATTCACATACATTCGCACGCAAAATTCTTATTAGGCCCTCTGGTGACTGACTTGAAAATTGCACAAAAGCAAATTCTAGTAGTGAACTTGGAATCTTAAGCTTTCTGAGCCAGTTTGATCACCCAGAAATCCTAAGGAGTGGGGTTGTATAAAGAATTTATTCTCAGGAGCTCATGGGTAGCAGGGGTGTCTGATCATGGGCACCATGTCAAAGCTTCCAAACCATCCCTGGAATCACCTCTTGAAGCTGATAAGCTGTGAGGAATCGGACCTCCTGCCTTGGCGGAGCCTGGTGCACAATGTGCATGTCCCACAGGCAAAATCTATCACACAAGTTGGGTACGCACTTCATGAAGCTTCCAGTGAAGATTTCAAAAGCACCACCAGCTCTTGCCAGTTTTGGATTCTATCCAGCCAGCCCAGTTTGCCTGCTTTGCATCTGTTAGGGAGACTGGACCTGCTAACATTCTTCAGTGTTCCAAGTAATAATCAAGTTTGCAGTTGAAACTGGAACGCTGAAACTGGATTCTTACTCTTGGCCGATTCAACTACAGGCTATTGCTCATTTACAGTGATGGGAAAAGCCATACCATCTGCCTTTAAAACATTTGCAAAGGGCTAGAGCCCAAGGTCCCAGTCCTTCATTAAATTTCCCTGCTTAATGTTGTTCTGTATGTAGCTAATTCTTTTAACTATGTGCCTCGAGGTTTGGGGATGTACAATTTTTTTTTGTCGAACACCACACTAGAACCAGGGGACATCCACTAAAATTGAGTGTCATGGGAATTAGAACAGACAAAATAAAATATGTCTTCCCTAGCACGTGATGAGTCTGAGCAACTCCTTGCCACGAGATGCAGTGTTGATCTCTGGCACAGACGCCTTTACAAGGCGATTGGATAGATTTAGGAAGGAAAAACATCTTTGCATCACAACAGTGATGGTATTATAGTAGGCCACCTCAGAATGTCAAGTCCAAATGAATGACAACAAGATTGTGGCAAGTTCTTAAAGAGATGGGAGTACCAGAACATGTTATTGGTCACATGAGAAACTTGTATGTGGGCCAAGAAGCAAAAGTTAGAATCAAATTCCGAACAACAGAGTGGTTTAGAATTGGGAAAGGATTGTGGCAAAGCTGTATATTGTCACCTTGTTTACTTAATTTATATGGAGAGTACATTATGAGAAAGGCTGGGCTGGATGAATTGCAAGTCAGAATTAAAATCGCTGGGAGAAATATCAATAACCTCAGATATGCAGATGATACCACTCTAATGGCAGAAAGTGAGGAGGAACTCATGAACCTCTTGATGAAGGTGAAAGAAGAAAGTGCAAAATGTAGCTTAAAACTAAACATTAAAAATGCAAGATCATGGCTTATGGTCCCAACAATTTGTGGCAAATAGAAGGAGAAGAAATTGAAGTCGTGACTGATCCTACAATCCAGAGTAACTATGGGAAGACATAAGAGGCGCTTACTCTGGATTACTCTATGCATTTCCCATAGGTTTCCCATAGGTGGCACCATAACTATGTTGGTGAAAAAGGTCCTGTAGTTAATTCTGCACTGTAGCCTTAATTTATTTTCCTGGGCTCTAAGATCACTGTAGACAGTGAATGCAGCAAAGAAATCCAGACACATGCTTCTGGGGAGGAAAGTTATGACAGTGCTAGACAACTTAATTAAAAGTTGAGATGTCATCTTTCTGACCATGATCCGTAGTTAAAGCTATGGTTTTTCCTATCGTAATGTATGGCTG
The DNA here is from genome assembly GCA_030015325.1 of Cryptoblepharus egeriae. Lineage (NCBI taxonomy): Eukaryota > Metazoa > Chordata > Lepidosauria > Squamata > Scincidae > Cryptoblepharus > Cryptoblepharus egeriae. Next base: position 76,591,699 of record JAREYC010000005.1, read on the forward strand.
TGAGAGCTGGACCATAAAGAAGGCTGACTGCCAAAGGGTGGATGCCTTTGAATTACGGTGCTGGAGAAGACTCTTGAGAGTCCCTTGGATTACAAGATCAAATCAGTCCATCCTCCAGGAAAACATCCCTGACTGTTCACTGGAAAGACAGATACATAAGCTGAAGCTCAAATATTTTAGCCACATCATGAGACAGGAGGACTCCTTAGAAAAGAGTCTGATGCTGGGGAAAATGGAAGACAAAAGGAGAAAGGAATGGCAGAGGATCATGGTTAGATAGTGTCGCCAAGGCAAAGAATGTGAATTTGGACAGACTTCAGAAACTGGTGGAGGATAGGGTGGCCTGCTGTAGTCAGTGGTGGGCACCAGCAGGTTCGTACCTACTCTATAGAACCGGTTCTTAACAAGAGATAGTACATATAAAGTTTAAAAATAGCCATTTAAAAGTGGCTGCCAGATGGACAGAGAACCGGTTCTTAATTTCTTTGAAGCCCATCACTGGCTGTAGTCCATTGGGTCACAAAGAGTCGGACACGACTGAACAACTAAACAACAACAACAAAACAGCGTCTCCCTGCTGGTACATGAGAGGGTCTCCATGTTCTTTTGCATAATGTTTCCAACCTTTTTGCCTGTAAAGCAAACAATAGTATGAATAATTGAGAGCACATGCTGGAATTCAGTTTTGTGGTGGTAGGGGAGTGGTTGGACCACCAGCTGTTAAATTTCAAAATGTTAAAGTGTTTCTTTTTCTGTTCATTGTAGCTATTGTTAAACAATTGGGAGTCAAAAACCTTTGCCACACAGATACCTACCAGTAGATCACAATCTATGTTCCACCTCCCCCAGTGCAAACACTGGAGCATAGCATTGTGGGCAGTGAAACAAAGATGAACTCTTTCCAACAAATGCTTATGATACCAAGGCATTTTTTAAAATTCCTGCTATCATAGTCATTTGAACTGCGCCAAGACTGTAGCATTTCCAAGCATTGTTCTATTGATATTTAATGACTCTCAGTTCGGCCAGTACATACTTTTGGATGAAATATATGATTCTATTCATTCCTTTGTGAAATGGCACTGCAAATAATTATCCCTTTGCCTCCTCAGCACAGATGGCCTTGCCACTAGGTGGCTGCCTCAGACAGTACCTTCTAAGGACCAGTCTCTTTCCAATAACAGAATCCGATATCTCTTTCCAATTGTTGCTGCAGACAATGGAAAAAGCAGCTACAGGACGGGGAGGACATAGATGATGAGAAGACAGCCCATTCCGATGTCTGATTACTCCAGATTTGCCCACTAACTCACAGCACAGTGTGTTAGGCAGGGATGCAAAAATAAAGAATTATGAGTTCAGTAGATGCAAAACGGCAGGCCTCCGTCAGTCTTGAGAAACTATGGTATCATGCTCTGCGCTTCATATGCTGCATGCGAAGCACGAAAGCCTGGGTTGGATTGTTATGGAGGATAAGCTGTTACCCAAGCAGAAAATCCCCCCTCTCCACACCACTGATTTCATCCAATGGAAAGGCAGAGCCAATACGATTAGATCCAGCTGGAGTCGCAGAGCTGGGCTAAGGACAGAAGCTCACCCTGTCTTATGGGGCCGACCCGGGTCTCAAACCCTGGCCTGCTGGTTAACAGGCACAGCGTCATAACCGCTTGCGCCACCCACAGCCCATGCAAAACAAGAGTCCAAGCAAATGGGGGGGGTGAAGATGATAACTATCCATCTGCTTTTCAGTGGGCGTGAAGGAGCCTTCTCAGCTGCCCTTCGTGAGAACTGAAGGAGAACTTTGTCAGCCAGCATTTCAGACATCGGGGCCAGTGTTGTAACCAGACTGTGAATGTAACATCTTGAATGTAGTCTCTCTTGAAAGATAGAGACAATCTGTGTTTGTAGAAATCCCTTCGGGGATTTAGAATTTGCCTGCCTATGTAAACCGCTTTGATTAAAGACTGAGGAGCAATCCAGAATGTCCAGAAAAGCGGTATATAAGTGCCTTCTTGTTGTTGTTGTTGTTGTTATAATAACTAAAGAGCCCCACTGGATCAGGCCCAAGGCCCATTTGGTCCAGCTTTCTGTATCTCAGTGGCTCACCAATTGCTTCAAGGAACACACAAGACAACAAGAGACCTGTGTCTTGGTGAATGGCATCTGGTATTCTGAGATATCCTATATCCGTAGCCTATATCTAAAATAAGGACGTTGCACAAACACATCATGACTTGTAACCTGTGATAGGCTTTAATTCCAGAAATCTATCTAAAACCTTTTTAAAGGCATCTGGGCTAGGTGACAACACCTGTGTTGTCCTGTGACAACTCCTGTGACAAGGAGTTTCATAGTTTAATTACACACTGGGTGAAGATAGAGGCTACAATCCAGAGTAACTATGGGACCTTTTACACCCACATAGTTACGGTGCCACCTATGGAAAACCTATGAGAAATGCATAGAGCAATCCAGAGTTAATGCCTCTTATGTCTTCTCCTAATTACTCTGGATTGTAGGGATAGGGTGCAATCCTATTCATGTCGACTGAGAAGTAAGTCCCATTGTGTTCAATGGGTCTTACACCCAGGAAAGTGTGCTTAGGATTGCAGTCATATTTCCTTTTGTCAATTCTAACTTTTCCACCACTCAGTTTTAGTGAGTGTCCCCTTTGGGTGACATAAAAGGCCCAATTTTTGTTTGTTTATATTTTTACCTTTCCCTCCACTTAAGCAGAGTGCTCAAGTTAAGATAGAGCATACAGGGGAAAAAACCAGTGGAACTTAGAAAAAATTAGAAAGGGAGAAGCAAGAAAAAAGGGAAAAAAGTTCCAGAGTCTATCCTTTCCATATTTCAATCAAATTATCAAAAGACCTTGGCCCATCTTTTCCATTAATGCTTATTCTTTAAAGTCTGACATACTTTCTGACCAAAAAAAAAAAAAAAAGCTATGGAATCTTGGCCTTCATGCTCTTAACCAAATGCACATCCTGCCACTCTTCCAAATGTACACTCCACTGTAACCTATGATAGAAATCTTTCAGCAGAGATCTTCAATGTGTCAAAATGATTGTTGTCTTTTAACTTCTCTGGCAGCTTCATTTACCTTCTCAGCCAAAAACCAATTTTGCAAACCAGGTAATAAGCTGATGTGTTCAGAATAAACGGCAGATGAAGCTAGAAGGACTTTGCTTGGTTGTGTCTTGATCTGAGCTCGCTACAGTGTTGTGCATAAGAATGGCAGGCAGATGCTTCCGGACCCCAAGGTGCCACTTGGTCACAAAAGAGAAACACAGGGTGATGCAGTGATGTACAAAATGTGTGGCTGGGGGAGAGCAGGTAAGAGGCTGTAGAATGGCATCAGAAGGCAGTGGGGTATGCAGAATGAATGGGAGACATAGCACTTGTTTTTTAAGGTGGTGAGCATTGCCAAGTTGAATCCATCCTTCCCCCCTCTATTTGGTCCCAAAATATATCAATTCAGCAGAGCCTGCCGTCAAGGACAAAGCTCAGCAGCACAGATGCTTTTCCTTCAATGGACAGGAAAAAGAAACATGGGAGAGGTGATGACTCAGTGGACAGAAGGTCTTTGGGCATCATGGACAGCAGACACATACCCCCCACCACCACCAGAGTTCTGTAGATGGTGTTGCACCTACATTCCACCATAAGGAATATCAGGACATAAGAAAATTCCTGCTTGATCTTAACACCCTTCTAGCCCAGCACTGTGTTTTCCATAGTGGAACATCAGTTGCTGGAAAGCTCACAAGCAGGAGAGGAAAGGACCCTTCTGTTCCACCATTGCATCTTCTGACATTCAGAAGCATATGAACATACAGAAGCTTGCTGAACATACAGAATAGCCTCTGGATCCTTTTTTAAAGTATTAGTATTACTTTAGCTTCCTTCCAGTCCACTTGTATGGAGGCCAATTCCAAGGACAGGTTACTGTACATATTTTTGTGGAAAGATCAGCAATGTCATATTTGAGCTCCTTATGAACTCTTGAGTGGTTGCCATCTGGAACAAGGATCGGATACTTCTTAATTTGTCAATATGCTTTAGAATCTTTGCCCACTTTTCTTGATTCTGTCACACTTCTTTCTTGAGAAGGTCAATTGGCTCCTGGGTCTTAGCCTAGCATCTTCCGCAGTGAAAACAATATCAAAGACTTCATTCAGCTACTCTGCAACGTCCATAACCAATTTCACCTTCCCATTTACTGTCCCTTTACCTAATGGTCCAATTGCCTCCTTGATTGGTTTTCTATTTTATGCATTTAAATAACCCTACAATCCAGAGTAACTATGGGAGCATGTAAGAGACATTACGTGTACCCATAGTTATTGCACCACCTAGTGAAAACCTAAGGGAAATTCATATTGCAATCCAGAGCAAATTGTTCTTACACCAGAACAAGGACTCCCCATAGTTACTCTGGATTGCACCCTAAGTTTCTTTAAATTGTTGGGCCAGATGTTTTCAGCCATATGTTCTTCATCATCTTTTATTGGCACCCCCTTTTTAAAGGTAAAGATTAGGGTGTCCCCCACAGTATGTTCTGCTAGTCATGACCAACTCTAGTGGCTCATTCCCATTTCAAGATCACAGAGCCAGCATTGTCTGAAGACATCTCTAGGGTCATGTGGCTGTAGGGTTGCCATAATTCTCTTCCACAAAACCAGCACAGGACCTTCTGTCCTATTTGCCAGTGTGTGAACACAATTCCCAAAGATCAGGATTGTCCCTGTTTTCCGGAACATATGGCAACCCTATGTGGCAGGTATGACTAAAGGAGCACAGAACACTCTCACTTTCCCACCAAAGTGGTACATGTCGGTCAAACTGTAAACAGTGACAACTCCTGGCTTTGTTGTCTTGTGGTACCTTTATCAGCTTTCTGTCTCCCACCCAAAATTTATCCAACTCTGTTCCTGCTTAGCAGTCTTCTGGCAGCCCTCCACTCAACCACCAGGCCACGCATGTCCTTTCTGATCTTAGCTCCCTGCTCAAGACTCCTGAGACAGAAGTTCTGCGCACTCTGTCCTGGGAGTAAAACTTTTTGGGTACAGGGGTATTTATCTCAAAGTTAATATGCAAAGTGTTGTCATGCATGCAAGCTTTATGAAAAGCCAGATGATTGCTTGTCAAGTTTAGAAGGTTACAGCTCTTCAGCTCATGGCAGTTAGGAATTACTGTGTCACTACTCTTTGGTTAGTTGTTGGCCTCTGTGTGCATTTTTATTGTAACTTTGCATAGCATACTTAATTTTTGAATGCAAACTGCCTTGGGCTCCCTAGAAAAAAGTGATTTGACCAAACAAGCAAACAAGACTGGCATGGCAATGGGTGACAGGATGCTGCCATGGCTCCTGACCTCCTGCAGGCTCTGGCAGAGAGACTATTGCCTCCTTTATCTGCTGGAATCCCTGGCTTGCTTTCCCCACCAGCAGCCCACTGATGCAAAGCCGGGCTTGGTATTGTACAGATAACACAGAGCAATTGTGTATCCATGCGGAGCCCAACATCAACTTGTTCCTAATGCGCCAGCAGGCAAAAATCAACATCCTGAAATGTATAGTCACAGCATCAGCATCAGCCTTTAAACAGAAAAAAATTCTCTTTGAGAGTGATGGCTTTAAGTTCACATAATAATAGGAGGAGGAGGAGGAGGAGAAGCCAACCCATGATTAGAGAAAATTTGACACCTTCTTTATTCTCATTCAGTGGTTGGTTAGTTTCCCAGTTCATTGCTATTCTGATTCTTATGTCGATCTATTCTTGAAGATCAGCAGCTGCCTTCAGCTGGCCCTTCTTCCATCATCAGTAGGATGGCATAGATAACCCATAATTCTAAGCTATATGTTAAAGCTGCCCTGCTTCATGCCCTGTAGCTGATTAGGTTCTTCCTGTTAACCATGACCCACCTCCCTGACAGAGCTCAGGGCAAACATATTTGCATGTATTACTTTACGTCTTGCAGATTGTTGGCAGAGAAATGTCTTCTGGACTTTTATATCAATTTGTCTGCTGCTCCATTGCCTATCAGAAAGGATGTGCCGTGTTAATTGCTGTGTTACAGTCTGGCATCCCCAGCCTCATCATGTATTCAGAGAACTTTGAATCTAAGTTGTTTATTAGGATCCAAGGAGCATCAGTGCAACATTTTTGCTTATTCAAAAACATGGCCGTGGGGTGTTGGAGAGGGGCTGTAGCTTAGGGGATGAGCTCTTCCTATAAATATGGCATGTGTCAGGTTCAACCCTTTATATATCTGGGTACAATTGGGAAAACTCCACCTGAAAACATGGAGACCTGTACCAGTTACTATAGTATAAACCAGCAACATTTAACTGTGCCAGAAAAGATCTGCAGTAACATAGCTAAGGGGGTGCAGGGTGTTGCAGTTGCACTGGGCAACAAGTTTTAGGGGGGCAACAAGCTGAGCTTGAACTAGTGACCAAAATTGTGATTTTGATATGTATGAATAATACCATTTTTAATTGGAAAAATAGTTTAATGCAGACTTCAACAAAACAATCTTCACTGTCCAAATGAAGTGTTGTCCAAAGACATCTCCATGGTCATGTAGTCAGCATGACCAACTGTCACAGGTGCTTGGAATGCTGTTACCTTCCCACCAAAGTGGTACCTATTTATCAATTTGCATTTTCTTTCAAACTGCTAGGTTGGCAGGAGCTGGGCAAGTAACTGGAGCTCACTCCATCATGACGTCTCAATCTGCCAACCTTCTGGTTGACAAGCTCAGTGTCTTTAACTACTGCCACCTCAGCCCCACATTACAACAGCTTTAGGAAACCCATTACAACATTACAACCCCTTTAGGAAATGCTTGGAAAAGATGGATTCCCTCTAAAAACTTTGGTTCTCAAAGCTCCGTCATAGATCTGCCCAACCATTCCAGCTGCCTTCTGCCTTTAACTAAAAATGGTGAATTTCCAATTTAAATAAAAGAAAAGTCCTTAACATTTCCCAGAGATCTTGAAGATCCCATTAGAGTAATTACATGGCTAGATGGATTAATGGTCTAATTTAGTATAAGGCAGCTTGTTTTCTCATATTTTTACAAGACAGGCATTATGAATGCAGCCAGGCCAATACTTTTCTTAGACAGATCATTGGTTGACAATCCAGTAGCCTAGAAAATGTCCCTGACTTGGTGCTGGTGGTTAATAATTGAGGTCTGCAAGACCCTCTGTCAAGGCGGGAAGCCATCAGAAGGTGGCTTGTGATGCTGTTCTTCCATGCCTCCCCAACTAACTGCAATCCTATACTTTCCTGGGAGTAACACAATGGAGCTTCCTTTCGAGTAAACATGGTTAGGATTGCGCTCTCTGTGTTTGTGTGGCTGATAGAAAAGGGCGCAGTAGTTTCTGGCATCTCTGAAAGTAAGGGCACAATCCATGTATACTCAGAAGTCCCATTGTGTTCAGTGGGTCTTACTCACAGGAAAGTGTGCTTAGGATTGTAGCCTAAGACAAGAGTGAGACTAGATGGAGAAGCAGACTAAGCATAAAACTGATGGAAAGCACCTTAGGGTCCCGGATGCTTCCTTGGGGATCTGATATGATCTGTTGCACGCACAGGAACATACATGTTTCTGACTTCCATCTGATGCTGAACTTATATATAAACCAAGCACATGATTGTTAATTCTCATCACACTGTTGTCACACCTACAGTCATGATATTTGTGCAACTACTCACAGCCTGCAATATTGCAATTTATGTGCTGTCAGGAGAATGTGCATTTTTCCAGTAATGAATCGTTGCTGCATGTCTATGGGAAAGTCCAGCAGTATCCCCAGAAGAGGTGCAGTGCCCTGAGAGAGAAGTAGTTGGAGTTTCTGCACTTGTCAAACATCAGGTGCACATTTAATACACTGAAACATCTTTTGCTTAACCTGGGGAGTTGAGTGAGTGTTCTCATGGGGTGGAAAAGAGATACTGCAGGAGAGAAAAATGCAGTGAGTCTAGCATTTGACACCACATTACAGCAACTGTCAGTGGATGTGAGGAAGTGGGATGTGGGGGCTGAGAGCAGCACAAGATGCTGTAAGTTCCTACTGATTTCAGGGCACAGGAAGAACGGCTGCCTCGTACTACAGATACCAGAGTTGGCATGAATTATGCATCACTTGTTTAAAGAGAGGTCAGCCTCATCAATAATGGAGGGAAGGCTCCCTGCTCTGCCTTCTGCATGCGCCTTCCAACACAAGCAACTCATGAAATCTGCATGGACTTTCTCAATGTGTTCAAGGACTGATAGGGAAGAGGCGCAGAAGGGAGGTAGCTGAGCTGCGGCAAATTCCTGGGCATCTTTGCTAGGTGCCGAACAAGCATCACATTAATTTGTACACAGCTGATTAGATTCTGTTTGGCACAAAACCAACTATACTCTCCTATACTGTAATGCAACTTAACTACTGTACATGCAGGACATGCACTGGCTTGCATAACAGGCTATGTTTCATATCTCAGTTTTAAAGTCACACATATGTTTGCAAAGAAGATCTTTACTATTTATTGCCGGAACAGGAGTTTTAAGTCAGGGTTAAATTAGAGCTGGTTCTGGAATGGAGTATCAAGGTCAGGCAGTGAATTGCTTGTCTCTTGGCTTAGCAGTGTCCATTTCAGTGGCTACATACTCTCTGTGTAGAGGGGCTAATGATGTACCCCCTATTCCTTACTATGTCCAAAGTTGGCTCTCAAGCTGAGCATCTACAATCCTAGGCAGGGTGGTCCCTAGAAGAGGATAAAAGGACCCTATTTTAGCAATATATACTGTACATGTTGCCTTGTAATCCGCCATCGTTCCGTTCCAGAACCTCCCTTGGATTAAAGACAATTGTGAATAAAAAACAGTGGTAAAATAGATTTAAACAACTACTTCCAAGTTTCTTGTTCCTCCATTGCTCCTAATAGAATAAGGTTGTGCCTCACTATCTGCAGGTGTTAGATTTCTGGGATTTCCTGCTGATACAAAAAAATGTATTAAATAAAAGCAGTGAAAAATAAATAAAAAGTGTGTCCCTTAACAATTGTTTCAAAACAGCTTTTCTTCCTGTTGTAGAGCAGCAATAGAAATCCCCCCACCTTTTCCCAGCTCAACTGAGGAATAGGATGACTGTCTCTACAGCAGTAGAAAAGCTATTTTTAAAACTGTGGTTTGCGGTGACCATTCATGTTGAGTTCTGGTATAACCAGGTTGGGCCTGTACATGGACCAACACCTTAACACACACACATACATATATGTAGGTGGATGGATGAAAAATAAAAATTATTAAAAGATAGCCATCCCTCTCCCTACTGCCTCATTTCCAATCCAAGACAGTGACTGTGATGAACTGCCCTACCTATCCCTATCGCTGAAACAGTCAGCAGTCACGTTCCCTCAATAAAGATCCTCAAAGTGAATGAAGAAGAGGAGAGCTAGTATGTAGATAGTGTTTTGAAGCCATATACATTTATGAGCAGTTAGAGAAGGCCAGGGAGTGTGTAATGGTGATGATATATGATATGGATATCCTTTTTAAAATTGTTAAGAACATAATGAAACTCCAAAGTTTGTTGAGACTACGACATTAAGATTTTAAGACGCAGGATTATTGCATTTTACTTTATATTTGTTTGCTTTAGGAACTGTTAAGGCCTTTTAAATGCAAGGAAATAAAATTTCTTAGAAAGAATGTATTTACTAATTGCAGCCTCCAATCAGGGTGTTCAGAAAACGGGATTATCCAGCAACAAGGCAATAATTTCATTATTCTTGGGGAACTACCTAAGATAAAGATGAAGATATAATTGAAAATCAAAATATAAAATAGTGAGAGGCGATAAGGACTGATTATACTCAGGAGCTCCCAGGATCCATGGAAGTTTAAGGTGTCTGTTTCCATTGAACACAATGTGGTATACTTTTGAGTAGACACTATTAGGATTATGCTCTAATTGCAGGTTAATTCCTTTTATTTTTCTTTGTATTTTGTATTTTTTCATTATTTTGTATTATACAGTGGTAGGTTTATGCGGATAATTTGTTCTGGAAGCATGCTTGTAATCCAAAATTCTTATATATCAAAATGAATTTTCCCATAAAAAATAATGGAAATTCTGATGATTCATTCCACAGCCCAAAAATATTCATATAAAGATGATTACAATACTGTAATATAATTAGTATTGACCAATGAGTATATTAATTGACTCGGTATATTAGTATCTATGAGTATATGACCAATCAATATTTCAAAAAGCTGCTTGTCTGTTCTCTCTTTTGTCTCCTAGCACCATAAAGATTTGTATTCCCTTTCAGGAATGTAAAAAATCTTAGAAAGTCTGGCCCTCGATGTGCCTCTGGACTGCAGTTCTTACCCAGCAGTTTGCATTAAAGGTAACCCTTTTATGTATAATCATATAATTTTAATGTATAATCGTTAACACTTATCATTTGTGTATATCTAACATACCAAAGACTTTGATGCTCCACCCAGATAGTGTCGCTGATCCATATGCTGCATTTCCTCCCAGCGTCAAATTAAACTTTATGGTCCGTATTAAAGAGCTGGCGTGTTTGATTTCCAAAAGAGCAGCTGAGGGCAGAGAAAGTGCTGCTGAGTGAGGGTGGGATTTTAACCTTTGCCATGATCTCAGTATATTTCCATAATCTCCAGATCATTCAACTACCACCCTACAGTTAATGTGCCTAGAAAGCTCCCATCAATGCTTGCTCCAGGAAAAAGGAAGGATCCAGGTGATGACCATGACAAGGGCAAAGGCACCACACATGGAGGCCTACCAGGGAAGACCTTCTTCATTGGATGTCTTTGGCCCTTGACAGCCTGTTACCAGTGAGAGCTTAACTCATCTGCAATTATTATTTATAGGCTGGCCACAGGAGTGTTTAAGTTATTAAAGCGAAGTCTCTGTTTTAAGGCAGAATCTGAAATGTTTAATTAGAATATCTGCTTTAGATATCTCTGTATAAAAGGAAAATGGAAGAATGAGGACTGAAATTAAACAGAGATGTGTATAATTGGAAATCAGCTCAAGAATCTTCCACACAGCATATTGAAGGCATCCATCATGCAACCAGTGAATGTTATAATAGGTAGACTGTATCAGATGCTGGAAAAATAGTGGAGCTGTAGGTAAGAAAGTAAAGGAAGGGAAAGGAAACCAAAAGGAACAAGATAACTATTTTCTGGTTCTAGCTGACAGAACCCAACGATCCTCTCATTTCAATCCATCTTTCAGAATTTGCCTTTGTTGCTTGGACTGCTTGCCTTTTCTCTGAAAGAGCAGGAGGAGAGCTGCCTAGCTAGTCCCTCTGGATCTTTCCTGGCTTTCGGTAATATCAACCATGGCAGTGTCCCTCTAGGACAGTGGTTTTCAATCTTCCTAACGCCGGGACCCCTTTATAAGTTCCTCATGTTGTGGGGACCCCCAATCATAAAATTATTTTCGTTGCGACTTTATAACTGTAATTTGGCTACTGTTATGAATCGTAATGTAAATATCCGATATGCAGGATGTATTTTCATTGTTACAAATGAAATGTGTGTTCTATGCACACGTTGAACACAATGGGATTTATTTCAGAGTAGGCATGCATAGGATTGGGCCCTGAGGCTGTCAGTCAGCCCCAGTGCGCGTGCAGCTACAGCCGGAGGTCAAGCGAGCCTGACCTGGCCCCCTGCACCAGGGGTCTTTAGGCGACCCCCAGGAAAGCTCTAGGCGACCCCCAAAGGGGTCCCGACCCCACTTTGAGAAACGCTGCTCTAGGATGCCTGCCTAGACTTAATATTGGGGGCACCACATTGGTGGATCTCCTCCTTCCTGGAAGTTAAGTTCACAGCTAGGGACAAAATAGCTGTGCTGTTATCCTACCTAGTCCCCAGGCCTGTCTTTTGTCCTCCTGGGACATATACTGTGCATGTACTAAACTGTACATATACTGACATACTGGGATATATAATGTACATGTTTTTCAGCATATACTGTACATGAAATCTGTGGTGGTGTCATCTGGAATAAGCAGTGGGTTGGGTGATAGCTACATTTAAGTTCAATCCAGACTCAGAGGAAGGTATGTTTGGTGGGGGAGGGGGAAAGAGACCAGAAAGCTATTTGTTATACTGGAACAGAAAACAGTTCGTCCTCATTAAATATCATGAAAGCGTTGCTCTACTTCTTTCTCTAATTAATCTGGCAGTCTGTTTAAACATGACTGTTTTCTTTGCATTACTTTTAACAGTTTTGCCCTCTGTTTCTTGTAAAGATCCATATTAAATTATTGTTGTTCAGATTGTTTTTCTTTCCCATATAATTTAGCAAATGCACAAAAAATATTTCCACTTGCCAGATTTCCATCTGCCTAGATGCATTTTGCCTCTTTAGAAATTTTATACATTACTCAGGGTATACTCCTAACCAACTTTCCAGCACTGGCATAGCTATGCCACTGGGGCACATATTGCATTCTATAGTTGGAGGGGTTGACAGTCACAGAGGCCTCCTCAAGCTAAAGCAATATTTGTTCACTTATATACAGTAGGAGTTGCATTGCCCTTATGCCAGTGCTGACACATTGGTTAGGACTGAACCCTCAGTGTCTAATTTATATCAGTTTTTTCCATTCATCTTTTGTTATGTCACCACCTTCACTATTCTTCCATTACTTTTCTTACCAACTTTTGTTCAATTTCACATCATTTTTATTATTTTTGTCACTCCTGGTACTTGCCCTTTCCTAGGGTTATTCACTGGAATATGCTAACAAAGATATATTGTGGTATTATGCCCAGTAGTGGGCTCCAGCAGGTTCACACCTACTCTATAGAACCGGTTGTTAACAAGAGATAGGCCATATAAACTTTTAAAATAGCCATTTAAAAGTGGCTGCCAAATGGGCATAGAACCGATTATTAATTTCTTTGAATCCCATCATTGATTATGCCCTGTAAAAGTGCACTGTCCAGAGCAAAAATTACAAAATCATTGTACTCATTTGGATAGCTAGGCTGATGACAAAGCTCAGTCATTATTAAATTGCTTTTAATTTGCATTGGAGACAACACTAATTAATTGTTTGAAAGAGGAATAACTGTACAGAATTTAAGACGACGAGGACTGGGCTCATTGCGAAGAACTAACCAAGCATGAGTCAGCTGTGTGATGCCTCAGTACAAAAGGCCAATGTCACTCTTGGTTATAGAAACTCACTTCTTATCTAGCTCTGATAAGCTAGATAAAAACTTAGATAAAACTTTATCAAACTTACTCTGATTATCTAGATCTCATTTGGATATCCGTGTTTTCCATATTTCTAAAAGCAGGTGGCTAAACTGAAATATATATCGAGACTGTAATGAGAGTTAGGGCACAATCCAGAAGTGCACTTGGGCTACCCTATCTATCACTGGGCTGACCCAATTGCAAGATGAGCCACCCTAATTATTCTGAAAAGTCTTGGGGCAGCCTAAGGTAACATAGGCTGCCCCAAGACCTGGGCTGCCCTAACTGGAGCAGCCTAGGCAGTTCAGGAGAGGCATGTTGAGGGCATGTCTAGCAATGCCTAGGGCAGAGCAGTTACTCTATATCCAGAACCTGTTTCCAGGGCTGAAATGCCCACTTCCAGCTCCTCAGAGATATACCACCTCAGGAGCAGGTATAGTAATGAGTAGACCCAGAGTGGTCCATGATAAGGCAGAGTAAGAATGGCAGTGTTGACCAAAAATCTGAGTTCTTGGCCAGCCTAGCTGCAACCCCTGCCTCTCAACCTCAGGATATGACACAACTATGGAAGGCGACTAACCTGGGGACACAGTAGGTCACTCCAAGAAGCACCTTGCATTCACTATAGACTGTACTGTCATCTTATCAGGGACTCCTTATAAGGTAGGCACCACAGCTGTTCCTTGTTCAGTGTGATCTGAGGCGGTCTCCTTGGGAGCAAGCCCTCCCCAGGTGTCATTTACTTGGTGCCTCCTGAGCATGCTCTGGAGCAGCTAGGGCTTCCTGACTCTCTGGATGCAGCATAACTCTCCGCTCCGGATTCAGAATATTTGGGGCAGCCCAGCTAGGGCACTCCTCACTACCCTCACTCTAGATTGTGTCCTTGGGAAGTCTGGAGTTGTAAGTCACAGCACCTTCATGGCAGATGAGAATCTGGAAACCTTACTTTGTGGCTAATGGCTGCTGTGTGTCCATAGGTCTCCTGAGAAAGCACAGGCACCACTTGGCAGACAGGAATGTGGAAGGAAGTCCACGTGGAAGTACCCAATGTATGCACTCAGCACTTGAGGAGAATCTCAGAGGACACAAACCCACAGGAGATACCAGGAAGGCCAGGTGGCTAAAAGTCTGCCGGATTCTTTTCCCCAAAGTATTTGTTATCAAGGCACAACTCCTGCTCTGAGAGCTAACTGGTGAGTCATTTGCAACATTGATGATGATGGATGCAGGTGCAAGGGTGGATAACAGGACACAGATATTGTGCTCCCTCTGGTTACAGGAACTGTCACCTGGATACGAGTACCTGGTTTAGATGAGTCCCTGACCTTATTCAACATGGCAATTCTTTTAAGGTGTGGCACTACGTGGTAGAAGAACAAAGAAAGATACTATATTGCCTGTTTGCATAGGCAATAGATCTGTTAAACTTGTGTACCTTTCGTTACGTAAACAGCTGAAAAAACAGCCATTTCAGCAACAGAAAAAGCTACATCTGCTCAATTGGAATTGTTACAGTTGTTGCCAGAAAAAGAGATAGAGATAAATGTAAAGAAAGAGATAATACATATATTTACTCCATAGCAGCAAAAAATCATAATTTTTTGTGCATGAGCATTTCTGATGTTGTGCATTCTTTACTGTTTAGTTGTTAAGTCATGTCCGACTTTTCATGACCCCATGGACCGCAGCATGCCAGGCTACCTACTCTCCACTAACATCCAAAACTTTTCCAAACTCATGTTCATTGCCTCGGTGACACTGTCTAACCACCTTCTCCTCTGCTGTCCACTTGTCCTTTTCTCTTAAGTTTTTTTTACTGGAATCAGCGTCTTTTTTGGGTCCCCCCTTCTCATGGTGTGGCCAAAGTACAGTATTTGAAATTCAGCTTCAATAGTTTTCTTTCCAATGAATGTCATGCATGCTAATTCTTGACTCATTAATGCCCAGCCAAAACCACTGGACCTAAAAGCATGAAATTTGGAGAGGATGTTCCTTCTTTGATGGAGGAACCCACTAAAACCAATTTTCAGAAATTCAACCTGGAAGGGAGTTTAAAAGGGGCACAATGCATTTTCATCCCAATTTGAGGAGGGTATTCCTTCTGTGATGTGAGCACCCACCAAGAACTGATTTTTAGAAATTTTAACCGCTTTGGGGGTGAAAAGGGGTGCAGTGTAACTTTGTCCCTATATTTAACATTGAAGACTGACTGATCTACATCTAGCTCCTGGCCCTGGACCTAAAAGCAGGAAATTTGGGTACCGTATTCCCTCTGTGATTTAAGGACCCACTAAGAATTGATTTGGTGCATGGGGATGGTAGTGCACAGGGAAAGGGATGGTGCATGGAGGCGACATTAGAGGACAACCATTGCACGGTGATCCACCGTGGTCTCTGCTGTGCAACAGTGCCTGGTAGGAATGCCCAATGCTTGCTGCTGCCCTATACTGCCCCTGTTACCCTCCAATGTCCAGTGCCTGTCAGTGCCTGTTGCTCACCAGTGACCACTGTCTCCTGCCCGGTGCCCAGGCTCATAAAGTTTCTTAAAATTTTACTCCCCCAGCAGAGGGTAAATTTCACTAGTACAAGAACTATAGTTGTGTACTTTTCTTTTAATGAGTTACCACTGCTACAATCGCATCATGACCCTTCCGTTGATTTCCCATAAAAGTGGGAGTATGCACAAAATTAATTTATGGGTGAACAATTCATATAATTCACATCAGCCAATAGTGAAGGAGAATAACAAGGCAATCTTTGGATTGCATTTATTGGTGAATTCCAGTCAGGGGTGGAAAAATTCCCTGTTCCAAGACACAGACGGAAGTCAGGAAGGAGAATCTCCACACCTTTCTGTCTTTCTCTCTTTTCCCTCTTTCTGAAGACCCCATCTGAGTACTGGACTTGGTAAGACAACTGTTATTCCTGGGCCTTGTCCGCTCCACGTTAGATAGAATCTTTGTGGGAGGTATTGGCTAGCTGGATTGCTGATCTGTGGCTCACAAGCTGGAATTATTATAAATTTGGAATACTTTATTTTGCTTTATTTTGGAACATAAGAAAAACCCTGCTGGATCAAGCCAACTTTTTGTTTCCCAAAATTACCAACCAGCTGGCTCTGAGAAACCTACAAGCAGGAGAAAAAAAGCATGATTCTCTGTTGTTGTTTGCTCCCTGCACAACTGATAGAGGCATGTTGAGCTGGGAAGCAGTGCATAGCTATCGTGAGTAGTAGCCATTGATAGATCTGCCACCGCCACCGCCCCATCAGTGCATCCAGTAACCTTTATGGCTGTATAAGACGGTGGCCATCACCATATCTTGTGGCAACCCAACTAATTATGCACTAGGGTAAGAAATACCTCCATTTCTCTGTCCTAAAACTCCAATTACTCCATTATATTGGATGACCACTGGTTCCATATTGCATGTGAGAGAAGAAATCTCTCTCTCTCTCTCTCTCTCTCTCTCTCTCTCTCTCTCTCTCTCTCTCTCTCCCATCTCTCTGTGTACCATACATTTTTTATGAGTCTCAGGGTCTAATCCTATTCAACTTTCCAGCACCAATGCAACCCTAAGGAGGGGAATAGAAATGTTCCTTTATGTTGAAGATGCCTCTGTGACTTCCCCCATCACTGGATGCATTGCATCTCTCATAGGCATAGCTACATCAGCTTTGGAAGGCTGCTGTCCATAATCCCAAGGCAGAAGCATTGCTGTCTGCTCCTCTGGGATGATCAATGTGCTTTGAATCTGTATAATATTCAGTCCTATACTGACCCAGTCTTTGGGAATGCTGTCTCATCCTCTTTTACTGTTTTTGCTTTCTTTATATAATCCACTTCTTTACTGTGTCCTGAAAGGTAGGGAGATGCCTGGGCACTGGAAGTTTTCTGCAGCATGCTGAGGAGACGTAACCTTCTCACTACACTTCTGATTGCATTGCCATGGGGTCTTCTCCTGACATTATGGCACCAGTACCCAACCACCCGCTACCTCAGCCTTCTGAGAAGTAAGTACCAAATGCAGACCACCATTAAAAACCCTCTCATGCATATGTCCCCATCCCAGGATAGCTATTTTCATTTTGTGAGTTGCATGACTCATAACATTTTCAAGTGCCATCACTGTTCAAACTCTTGAAAAGCGGACTAAAAATTTTCGTTATCGTTTTCCTAATATCTTGATGTTTTGTTGGGTGGACAGTTTTATCCTTGATGTTTTACCTTCATCTAACGTTCATGAAGCAAATAATTCTCAAGATATTTCCAGCTAGAATTTTAAAAAAATGAATGAATTTAGCCATTAGCAAAACTTTTAGCAAAACTTTAGCAAAACTTTTATTATCATTAATTAAAATAATTGCAGAAAGGATTGTCAGTGGAACGTCCACTGACTATGAGCCCAATCCTGTCCCGCTTTCATCTCAGGATATCCACAATGCAGACCCTTGGTAAGGGTACACATGTTCCTATACCTTATGAAGGCCTCAGAGACTGCCTCTCACATTACAGGATGCAACACACATCCCTTTGGCACAACTGCACAGCAGTAGGAAATTGGATAGGATCAGAGTCCTAATTGGACTTACGGTATATAAAAAGCAAAATGGAATGTTTTTGCAAAATAACTTCCTATTGATTGGCATTTATGGCAAGGAGAATTGGATAAGTTGATAATCCAAATTTAAATATTAGACACATGTATTAGAAGTCATAATAATATAAAACTCTTAAGGAAAAGAAGAACAAGGTCTGATTGGTTTTTTTGAAAATCCATGTAAAGAATTGTGAAGCTGAATTAAGATAGAATTTGAATCTGCTTATTGAGATAGAATAAAGATAGAATAGAATAAAGCAAGGAAATAAATAAAGCAAGGTAGAATAAAGCAAGGAAAGCTTACTATAGATTTTATAAGAATTGTAATCAGAGTTCACATGTATGATTCCTGTATTTTTAAGTGTTGTATAGATTTAAAAATTGTTAAAATTTAACAATTTAATTGTTGCTAAATTTTTGTTAAAAATTTAACAAATTTAATTGCGGGTACTTGAGTACTGGTGCCATAATGTCAGGAGAAAGTGTTAAAATTGGTAAAAGTATGCAATAAATTCCAGAATTTCTGGAATCTGAGTCATTTTTAAGCCGTGTATACTTCAGATATATAACACAATCCTAACCATGTCTACTTAAAAGTTAGCCAGCCTGTTGTGTTCAATGGGTCTGACTCCCAGGAAAGTGTCTTTAGAATTGCAGCAAAAATCAGTTTAACAATTGTATGAAAATTAACCCTTTGTAAGAATTAAAATACTGGTATTTATCAATCCACTATATTTATGTTCTACTTTTCATTGTAAAGTTCATAAAGCTGTTGACAATGAAAAAGAAATAACTAATAGCTAATGGTCCCTTTCCCAAAAGGACTCACAATCTAAAAAAAGATGTAACAAAACACTTAAAAGACATTGCTGGGTTGAGGAGGGCAAGTTTATAAAAAGTAAAACAAAGCAAAGAAGCCAGATTTAAGGTTGATAACGAGGAAATTGAGATTTTATTGAATATTATTTTAAAAGAGAGTTGACATTATTTTTAACTTTTGGAGAAAACAGGGTGACCATATAGAATGAAGGACAGAGTGCCTGTACCTTTAACCATTGCATGGAAGAGGGAACTGAGGCAGGTTCAGCTCATCATTGACAGTTTTTAAAAGCAACACTGGGAGAAAGTCAAATATAAATTGAGTGTTCCATTTAAATTTTGGAATGAGTAGTGAGCTGCTCTTCCAAATCTAGGTAATGCCAGACAACCTTTGACTGACCTACCCTTTGATCAAACTTACCCCCAAATCCAGAGTAACTACGGGAGTATGTAAGAGACTTTATGTGCACCCGTAGTTACTGCACGATCTAGTGAAAGCCTATTGGAAATTCATATTGAAATCCAGAGTAAGTTGTTCTTACACCAGAGCAAGGACTCCCCGTAGTTACTCTAGATTTTGCCATTAGACTTGTTTACTTTTTTCTAAGAAAAATATACTTTTGAAATAAAATTGTAACTTTGTCGTTGCTTATTTATTTATTCTTTGGGTTTGCTTTCCTTTTTTTGCAATACATTTAAGAATTACATCTGTGGTACCCACAGCGTCCTTTCTCCTGTGTGTGCTATCTGGTGAGGATAAAAATTATTTTATAAATCTAAATTTTATAAAAATTGCAAGGTTTCTAAGAAATGAAAATGCAACCATTTTAATGCTACAAGGGAGGAAAAATAGCTTGAGTCATTGACATTCAAAGATTTGCTTTTTTCCCCAAAATCTAAAAAGAAATAGCTGCACATTATTATTCAGAAAAATCTATTCAGTATGTACATACATTGGAGCACCGAAATTGATATGTATTTGACGGTCATTTCCAAGATAAGTTATTTTCCTAGATTGCATTTGCATCTCAAATGATCATCTAGACTGTTTTTATGACAAATTAATTTATTGAAAATGTTTTTATGACAAAATACTCATTTCTTTATTATTTATTATAAATAATATAAATACTTTATTTACAATGTTTTCATGGTAAAAAAAGTTTTTATATATAGATAGTTAAATAGGGACCCGCTGAACTAAAGCAAAGAAAAACCATCTTAATAATAATGGCCGTAAGCTGGATCCAATCATATTGGCTCTGCCTTTCCATTGGACTAATTCAGTGGCATGGAGAGGGGGGATTTGCTGCTTGGGTAACAGCCTCTCCTCCATAACAATCCAACCCAGGCTTTCGTGCTTCACATGTAGTGTATGCAGCGCCGAGCACGATACCATAGTCTTTCAAGACTGATGGAGGCTGCTTTAAAAAAGGTTTCTTTTACAGTTTACAGCCATAAGTTTCTTGTTACGGGACTATCTATTAAAGTTACATTTTGTACGTTTTATAACAATTCCCTGAAAAAATAATTTATTTATTTTTATTTATTTTCCTAATTTATACCCGCCTTTCCTGCCCTACAAGAGGGAGCCCAAGGCGGCTAACATTGGAGAAGAATAAAACACCATTAAAATGGCTAATAAATACAGGTTAAAACATAATTAAAATACAATTAAAATACAATTAAAATTAAAATAATATTCTGTAACTTGGACTATGAAGATTACAAGACTTAAAAAAGACTCAGATTCCAGAAATTCTGGAATTTATTGCATACTTTTAACAATTTTAACAACCAAAATCCATACCACAATTTAAAAAAATATAGTAATCATACATGTGAACTCTGATTGCCTGATTACCAAAACACTCTCTTTATACCAATTATTTTTATATGCCAGGGATTATGTTGCAGAGAGATTTGGGCTAACCACACTTTCCTGGGAGTAAGTAGTAATGAACACAGTGGGACATACTTCTGAGTAGACTTGTTTAGGATTGCATAATTAGTATCTCAGATTATTCCTGGTTTAAAGCTCCTACTAGGACCTAGGATTCACTTTTGCAAATTCTTAACAGACTTACCCCCAAATGCTGAGTAACTACAGGAACACCTAAGAGACTTTACATGCACCCATAGTTACTGCACCACCTAGTGAAAACCTATTTCTATCCAGATATTTCTATCCAGATAGATTTCTATCTGATTTCTATTTCTATCCAGATAGATCTATTTCTATCTATCATATTTCTATCTAGAGTAAGTTGTTCTTACACCAGAGCAAGGACTCCCCATAGTTACTCTGGATTTTGCCCATATCCTACAATCCAGAATAACTACAGGAGCATGTAAGAGACATTATGTGCACCCATAGTTACTGCACCACCTAGTGAAAACCTATGGGAAATTCATATTGCAATCCAGAATAAAATGTTCTTACACCCGAGCAAGGACTCCCTGTAGTTACTCTGGATTGCGCCCGTATTCTTGTATGACAGATATGCAGTTTGTCTCCATAATCCTGGGTGCCCCATGTTTCAATGAGCTTGTTGCTTCTACAGTGCTTTAAAACTGTTCTTTTTTAAAAAAACTGGTTATTTGAAGGGGAAAAACTGATTTAAAGCTGATTGAAGGAGCTCCATAGAGAACTAGAATAACTACAAAGAGGTCTGAAGAGGTGGGCATCAAACTGCATTGTATCAGCACTGTAGTTTGTCCAACCCAGCAATTTTTAACCAATGTGCCTTGGCACCCTCATGTGCCACGAATGGTCTGTAGGCGTGCTATGGATGTCCTCCATCACAGTATGGTGTGCCTTGTCAATGGTGCACCTTGACAATTTTAGCACCTTGTCAGTGTGCCATGACATGAAAAATGTTAAAAATCATTTGTCTAATCGAATAACTTTCTTGGTTTTGATCTAGAGGAAACAGATGAAAATGTGACAGCCAAATCTCTCTTCAATAACACGTCATTAGCAAGGGAAGATGGGTTCTCCTCGTGCGCTAGACAACCAGTAACTGGGACCTCTCCAAAAATTATACGAAGCTATGTATACGCCAGGCCTCCCCCATGGTTGGACACGCTGCCTGCCATATTTGTGATCACACCCACCTATCCCCGACCAGTACAAAAGGCTGAGCTGACCCGGCTGGCCAACACTTTCCTCCATGTGCAGAATCTCCACTGGGTGGTGATAGAGGACTCTCCCAGAAGATCCAATCTCGTGTCCAACCTGCTGGAAAAGACAGGGATCAATTTTACACACTTGAATGTTGAGACACCTAAAAGTCTGAAAGTGGGCTTGTCCTGGATCCCAGCTCACACTCCAAGGGGCACACTGCAGAGAAATCTTGGCCTCCATTGGTTGAGGGAAAACTTCAACGGCACACCACCACCAGAGGGAGTAGTATATTTTGCTGACGACGATAACACCTATAGCCTGGAGGTGTTTGAAGAGGTATGATACTCTCAGTTGTGGTGATCTCATCATTTTGGTCCATGATATAGGCACATGGATTGGGTATATTATACTATCCATGTCTGTTTAGGTGGACAACAGGTTTTTGGGACTGGGTAGAGAATGCCACCAGCAAGCCACACAACAGATTGTGAAAATTATTTTATAATACATGTAGGGCAGACAGCACACGGACAGCCATGCTGGCTGGTGCCAGAGATGCATCATAGAGCATGCAAGATGGGGTGGGTATTAATTAGGTGGGCCACTGCAATAGGCATCCCATGACACATGTTTGGCCTATGTCCCTTTCGGATCATATGCCTCAACCTCCCAGAAAGAGGGCAAGCAAACCCACTTCATCTCTTCTCTACAAAGCATTTGGAGTTAACATTTCACTTCGGTGTGCTGGTTTACAGTGATGCAAAGTGTGAAATGTCAGATGAGATGCTCTTTGCCCATCTACACACCTACTTTGTGTAGGTGGTTAGATAGCAGCTTGTTGTGGTTTCTAGACCTGTCTTCCCTTCTCCTTTTGTCCCTGCCTTGAAAGTTCCTGATGCCAAAGGGAAATGCCATGCTGGTTAGGGCACATCCCATAGCTGGACTCAAACCTGTCTTTGTGCAATGAGCTACCAGCACACTGTTTTTCCTGCATAGTTTTTAGGCTCCCTTGTTACCTGTTCCAGTTTTTCCTAGCAAAAATATTCCCTTCCAGTGGTGAATGCTGAACATCTCCACTTCCCCTTCTCTGGCTACTGGTGTTGTGGCTGGACAGATGCATTGATTGGCTCCTTGGACATCAGTCTGATAACACATGGATGTCACACTGACAGTGCACAATGCCACGCCTAATCCACACCAATGTCAGGATGCTGTTTAGTGGGTAACTGGTTGTGGTTTCCATAGACTCTGGGTTTAATCTCAACCAATTTTCTATCTCCAGGGTAAGGACAGTGCAACTCCAAGGTAAGGGAACAAATATTGCCTTACTTTGAGGAGTCACCCATGACTTCCCCCCCAGCTGCAAGATACAACCTATGCCCCACTGGCACAGCTATGCCAATGCTGAATAATTGGTTAAGATTGTGTCTTCTGTCAGTGTTGCTATAAATGGCTGTGCCATTTCTTGCTGAACTGAGAAGGCTATGGTGGCATTACTAAGAGAGCTCTACTGGTATGGCATTGCTTGGATGGGCTTACAGCAGTGGTTCCCAAAATGTGAGCCATGGCCAGTGGTCCAGTAGATCAAGGGAACTTGCAGTCAATAAAGGTTTGGGAATCATTGGCTTAGGGTATGACGGGCATCTCCATGCGATGTCATTACAGTATCCAAATAGGACTGGTTTTAAAAGGAGAGGGTTTGGCACAATTATAAGAGTGAATGGAAACCAAAAAGGAGAATGGAAGCATCAAATGGCAGTTCTGCAGCATGCCAAAATTTGAGGAAATTATAAAGTGTGTGCAGGAATAAGGGGAGTTGGAAAAATTCAAGGCAAGACTATAGCACAAAGTCAAGGGGTTTGAAATGTCCCCATCAACATTTGATTTTCTTTCTGACAAGCAGATGCGTTACACGAAAAAGGTGTCCGTATGGCCTGTTGCCTTTGTCGGTGGTCTCAGATATGAGTCCCCTAAACTGAGCCCAGCTGGCAAAGTGGTGGGCTGGAAGACTGTGTTTGACCCAAACCGGCCATTTGCCATTGACATGGCTGGCTTTGCCATCAATCTCAGATTGATCCTGGAGAAACCTCAAGCAACATTCAAGCTGGATGGAGTGAAAGGAGGCTACCAGGAATCCAGTTTACTAAAGGATCTGGTGACTATGGATGGATTGGAGCCCAAAGCAGCCAACTGCACAAAGGTTGGTATTATTAGAATATTACACTGCAGCCCAGTACTTAAGATAGATATTAAGTGCTATAGGATTTTAAAATCTAGTATTGCTGGAAAAAGGGAGTAAACATTCCCACTTCATCTCTTCTCTACATGTGGAGTAAACATTTAGATTTCTCACAAGGTATACTCTTTCCTGGTCCCCTGAACAAAGTTTAGTTAGGTACAGAGTGTATGCAAGAGTCACCAGCTGAATCTACTAAATCAGTGGTTCTCAATCTTCCTAATGCCGTGATCCCTTTATAAGTTCCTTATGTTGTGGGAACTCCAAACCATAAAATTATTTTTGTTGCTACTTTATAACTGTAATTTTGCTACTGTTATGAATCATAATGTAAATATCCAATATGCAGGATGTATTTTCATTGTTACAAATGAAATGTGTGTTCTATGCACACATTGAACACAATGGGATTTATTTCAGAGGATTGGGCATAGGATTGGGTCCTAAAGGCTGCAATCCTATCCACATTTACATGGGAGTAAAGGTCCCCTGACTATAATGGGATTTATTTCAGAGTAGGCATGCATAGGATTGGGCCCAGAGGCTGTCAGTCAGCCCCAGTGCATGTGCAGCTACAGCCAGAGGTCTGGCAAGCCTGACCTAGCCCCCTGCACCAGGGGTCTTTAGGCAACCCCCCAGGAAATCTCTAGGTGACCCCGAAAGGGGTCCCGACCCCTACTTTGAGAAAAGCTGTACTAAATGTCCTCTAGAAAGAGGAAAGAAATTGCATTAATATTGAAGAAATCATATTGCACTCAACCAGTTTTCTGCCCCTAATTAGAATTGTCTCAGTGGATTATTTCACACATTATGCAAAAAAAAAACAACAACTCCACTTTGCCAGTGTCACTCAAAAAGGAATGGCACCCAATCATGCATCCTTACTGAGTGCTAACATATGATACACCTGTGTTCCTACTTGTATGCCTGCTTGTCATAGGGTGCAGTCCTAACCTAGGCCAGCACAATTCATAGGTCTTCCCATTCCCATGGTGATGTAGGGAGGCGTGCATGTCTTTACATCTGTACACTGTCCTACCCCTCCCGCAGGAGTGGCGCACACGTCATTTTGGGACACCCCCCACCGCCATGTCAGCAAATGATATATGCTCAAGCTTAAGTTGACCTAACTGGAGGTTAGGATTGCAGCATAGTCACATATTGCATATGAAAATTGCACTTCAAAAATATCTTGGGCATATCCTTGAAAAACTTGACGTCTGCTGGCCCTAGAAATGGAGGAGAAAAAAATCCAATTTATTTTCATGCATTTAAAAGAATGATTGGATGAGAATCATTGTTGTGTTCAAAATTCATGATTGCTTACTTGTTTTCAGAATGTTTTGTTCCATCTATGAAGCTTTTAAAACAAATGGACTCAGGAGCACACAGCTGAGCGTATATGTGCACTCTAGTAACAAGGCTTATTGTGGCTCTTGTAGATGTATACGTGCACTAAAGATGCCAAATGCGGGCTTCTTCTTGCATATATTTACAAACTGATTTTTGAAGGCCATCACACCCAGCTCTGAAGCTCTCATAAGAGGTATATTCTCTCTTTTAGGTTTTGGTCTGGCACACAAGGACTGAAAGACCAACACTGGTGAATGAAGGCAAACGAGGATTCACAGACCCAAGAATGGAAGTGTAGAGGAACCATCCAATGATGTAGGTGTCTGACCATTGTAGTGAGCTTGGGAACTGCTCCTCAAACTTCTTGAATTTTAAAATGGAAAACATTTGGCCTGGGGGGCAACTTTATTATAAGCGCATAGGTCAACCAGAAGAGGTGCTATATACCAGGCTGACAGCTGTTGGGGTCACCAGTTTTAATAATAATTCTTTTATTATCCTTGTATACATTGAAATTGAGTATTGACATGTATACAGCGAAATTTTTAGGTGCACTTTTTCAGGATATAGACTCAACCAATCACTGGAGTGCTGAGCCGCTGCACGGTAATGCGCCACCACAGACGATCCTCACAGCAATCCTGTGAGGCAGGCAGTTGTTCTACAGGCAGCTCATAGAACTTTTCTCTCCCAGGTGTAATCCTTCATGGTGTAGTCATCACATCTTGTATCAGGAACTGCCTTCCAAGCTTCCAGCACGACAAGTTTTCAAGTCATCCAAGCTGTAAAAGGCAACACCTTCTGGCTCTGAGGTCTCATAACAGCTTTATCAGCTTGCAGTCTCCCATCCAGGAGCTGACCAGGGCCTTCCCCAGTTCTGTACTTAACCACCAGACCATACCTGCTGCACCTGGCTGACCAGTCTTGCACGCTCTCTTGGCTGACCTCTCTTGAGAGGCTTGCCAGGCGTTTTCAGCATGACTCACGTTGACCAGGGAAGACAGGACCATGCAAAGCTAGGTAAGGGGAGCCCAGGAAAGCATTATGCAGTGCTAAGAAAAATACAAGTCAATTACAGTGCAATCCTAAACATGTCTACTTAGAAGTAAGTCCCATTGTATTCAATAGTACTTACTCCCAAGAAAATAGGGTTAGAATTGTCGCCTTAGTTGCTAAAAAACTTCAAGTCACTGTTTCATTTACTGAAGTCCAAGGTGAGTCAGTAACAGGGGTGACCATATGGCATAACCAAAAAAGAAGACAATGCCCTCCTGAAATATAGGACACACAAGAAAAAAATGTAGGACTTGATAAAATCAAAATAAAAAACATATATAATGTGCTTAATTTAAACACTATACAAGTTTAAATTAACTCTTATTACTTGCCCTGCTTGTTGTGATCAAATCTAGCGAGTGGTACTCATCCCTTTATGTGCCAAAGACCCAGCATTGTCTGAAGATGCCTCCGTGGTCATGTAGCTGGCATAACTAAATGCCAAAGCACATAGAATGTTGTTACCATCCCCCTGATGTGGTACCTATGTATCTATTTGCAAGGAGTAGATAACCCTGTGACTACTCAACAGGGTGACCATATGGGGTGACTATACAAGGAGACCATATCTACTCTATAGGGTGACCATATACCATAACCAAAAAAGGACAAGGCACCCCAAAATGTAGGACATCCAAAGAAAACATAGGATATGACCAAAATAAAATCTAAAAACATTCACATATATATTGCTTTCAAGTCTTAATTTAAACTCCACATTGTTTATTACTAAATTTGAAACTATTATATACTAACAAAATATACCCGCATTGCGGGAGTAAAATATGCCCTGGACCATCCCCCCACGCATCATCCCCCATGTGCATCAACATCCCTCCATGCGTATCAACCCCCCATGCACATCATCCCCCATGCGCATCAACCCCCCATGCACAATGCTGCCTGTGTGCAACAACCCCTGTGCACATCATCTCCCCATGCACATCACCCTGAATGTGTGACATTCCCCCATGCACAACATCCCGCATGCACATCAACCCCCATTGATGCGCAACATCCCCCCATGCGCAACAACCCTGAATGCACATCACCCCCATGTGCATCAACATCCCCCCATGTGCATCAACATCCCCCCATGTGCATCAACATCCCTCCATGCGCATCAACTCCCATGCACATCAACCCCCCATTTATGTGCGTCAACCTCCCATGCGCACAGTCCCCCCATGCGAACTCTCCCAGTGCATCAGGGACTGGGCACCAGATTGGCTGGATGTTGATCAGTCAGTCTTCAATGTTAAGGATAGGCCAAAAATGTGTTGCACCCCTTTTCAGACCCTTAAGGGGTAAATTTCTTGATATCGGTTCATGGCATGTGTTTCTATGACAGAACACCATCCCCAAATTTCATGGTTATAGGTCTGGGGTTTAGTGCAGCGCATCCCTCAGTCAGGGATTCTCAATGTAAAGTACAGGGATGAAAACGCATTGTGCCCCATTTCACCCCCTTCCAGTTGGAATTTTCAAAAACGGTTTCTTAGTGGGTGCCTCCATCATGAAAGGAAACACCTTATCCAAATTTCATGCTTCTCTGTCTGGTTTGGCAAGAAGTTGATGAGTCTGTCAGTGAGTCAGTTAGTGAATCAGTCAGTGACTTCAATTTTTTATATATAGATAACTTATGAATTACAAGAAGGCTTCATGCTCACAAAGGAAAGGAGGACGTTGACTTTTTTCCAGGACACAAGGCTAAAATCCAGGATAAGTTGGGGGCAAAGAGGTCATGTGGTCACCCTCGTCAATGATACGATTTGACTTTGAGGGCACAATGTTAACCAATTCTGGCCATCACTATTTTTCCCACTTTAGCCATCACCACTTCCCATTCCTGTGGTGGCAGGGGAAGGCTGTGCATATCTGTGCACTGGCCTAAACTACCCAGATGTGGAACAGAAGTGCCTTTGGCAACAGCTGTGACACTGTGGCAACAACCCCAGCCCAGCACTGGACTTGTGCCAGGAGGGCCAGCCTAACGGGGTGTTAGGATTCACAGCAGTCAGTCAACTCAAGTCTACATTACTGGTCATCAATATGTTGATGTTGACAGATGTATGTCTCTTCAGCAGATGCTAGAAAAGCAGAGGAAACTCTTAATCAGCTGAATAGTGCTTGATGTAGGAGCACTGTTGGTTGTTGGTTGAGACCTGGAAACCTTAATGATCCCCTTTTTCATATAGAACAGAAACCTCACTCCAGATGCCAGGGCTGTAGATGACAAATTTTGCATAAAGGACAGCTCAGGACCATTGCCAAGCATCCCTGCTTAAAGATCTCAGATGCTGTCTAAGACCTTGGATGGTTGTTGCCCATCAAAAGTAAGATGATACTGGGCTGTAGGACCAATGGTCTTTTAGCATAGGGCAGCTCATAGAGATGTATTACCAGTGTGTATATATTGCCCCATCCCCTGGTGAGATTCCACACCACTGCCTTGTAGTTTTATGGCAAATGCTGTTGGCATAGAAACTCTATACCTGGAGAATTCTAGAGGATGAACCAATCTACAAATGATAGCTGCAGATTTTCTTATAGCAATGTCTATCTTTAAGCACTGTTCAAGACAGCAAAAAACCTTTTTGAAATGAATTCTGCATCCCAGCATTAAGGGTGCAATCCTAACCTAGGCCGGCACAACTCATCAGTCATCCCATTCCCGTAGTGATGTAGAGAGACAAGCACATGTCTGTGCATTGGCCTAACTCTCCCCCAGGAGTGGTGCAGAATTGTCTTATGGCACTTTGGTGATGCCCCCAGGTCAGCCCAGGATTGTGCCAGGGCTTAGGCCGGCCTAACTGGATGTTAGGATTCCAGCCAAAGTGAGCTGATGAGAAGGGGGAAGTCTCTGAAGGCAGAGAAATTTGATTTCCTTCAATAGTTAAACATGCCTGGAGGCAAGAATCTGAAACCATCTTGATGCAGCACTACAGCATAACTGGTCTTTTGTTCTCCAGAATGTGAGATTGCAGTTTTTTTTCCTACATTTCCTACAAAATGGGACGAAGGGAGTTATGGAGCAAATTTGGTTTCACTGTCTCATAAAACTGAAACTATTCAACCCTATTGGCTTTGTGTCAACCAGATCTTTTACCCCCTTAGGCATACCCCCTAGTCTGGTAGAGGTCAGTGACCGAATTGGACTCTGGCTCCAGACAATCTCAAATATACATAAAGGATTACATATCAGCCTTTGCAGGAGTTTAACCACGTGCAGGGTATTAGTATCTGCCAAAGGTTCAGCAATCTAAGAGAGCCGTCAATGAGGCTTTCAGGGGATGAAGCGTCTGTTGATAAAGCAATGGAAGTTAATACCATTGAGGCTTGTGCAGAAATTGCTGATAAACTGCAACTTCAGTTTGCGCTCAGGTGAAACTAAGTTTGCAGCACAAACTTGATTAGGGTTATAGATGAAATAGTGAAAGGAACCAGAGTGGTCTAAAAAATGTTTCCACCAAACAATCACCCATGTTGCTACAATAGAGGGGGACATTCTTTGGTTCAGTCGTCAGTGGCATATTGAATAGTTCCCAAAAAAAGCCATGTGTGTTCAAGTGTCCTTCATTCTCTGCTAGGATTCTGTTCCAGGACTTCCCATGGATAAAAAAATCTGTGTATAAAGAAAACAATGGAAAAATAATAGGTTTAAAGACCCACTTCCAGGTTTCTTGCTCCTGTATGGCTCCTAATTGAATAAGATAGTGCCTCAATATCTGTAGGGGTTTGATCCTGTTACAGTAAAATGGAATGATTGCTTGCATAATCACCTGTCTACAGTAGTAAAAAAAGCAGTTTTGAAAACTGATTTGCAGTGGCCATTTGAGTTGAGTCAGATCTGTGTAAAACAAGGTTGGGTCTGGATTTTTTTCCCCCCTTTCCTCCTTCCCGTATCCAGAGCAGTCATTGAAACATTTTTCAGGTTTTGAAAATGTATTAACTATTATTGTGATCTAATCTGCCTAAGTACTCAGGAAGCCCTTTGGCCAAATACATAGCACAAGGTTTTGGGATCCCCACAGCAACATCCTACACTTTTCATAAAGCTACAGCCCCAGCAGCCGCATTTTTACCATTTTTACTGCACTGGTTTTTCTTTAGATGGTATGTCATGTGCTTCTTATTTTCTAGCACCAGAAGGAAAATCATCCTAGAATAAAAGAACACATACCATCTACAACAGTGGTTCTCAATCTTCCTAACACTGTGACCCATTTATAAGTTCCTCATGTTGTGGGGACCCCCAACCATAAAATTATTTTCATTGCGACTTTATAACTGTAATTTTGTTACTGTTATGAATCGTAATGTAAATATCCGATATGCAGGATGTATTTTCATTGTTACAAATGAAATGTGTGTTTTATGCACACATTGAACACAATGGGATTTATTTCAGAGTAGGCATGCATAGGATTGGGCCCTGAGGCTGCAATCCTATCCACATTTATATGGGAGTAAAGGCCCCCCTGACTATAATGGGATTTATTTCAGAGTAGGCATGCTTAGGATTGGGCCCTGAGGCTGACAGTCAGCCCCAGTGCACTCGCAGCTACAGCTGGAAGTCTGGCAAGCCTGACCTGGCCCCCTGCACCAGGGGTCTTTAGGCGACCCCCAGGAAACCTCTAGGCGACCCCTAAAGGGTCCTGACCCCCACTTTGAGAAACACTGATCTACAAAATATGCACTGGAAAGGAATAGCCATACATGGTTACGTGGAAACTGAAGCAGAGGCAAAGTCACTCCACATCCTGTGTATAAAGGGAGGAGGAGATGCCGTCTGGGGGTCTCTGCCTTCCTACCCGAGCAAAGCACATGGATTGCACTGTGTTACAGAAAAGTTTGATTTAGCCTAGCAATTGTTTGCATCTCTCTTGGGAAATCTGCTTCACACTTTGGGAGCCCTGAGGCTGAACGGACCATTTGCAAGATGTTCCTTAGCTACAGAATTAAAAATATGCATTTGTGTTGTTGTGTCCCTCAAAATGCCCTCCAGAAGAATCAAAAGACGAATGCGCTTCCTATTTCATGATTACATAATAAGAATAAAAAGAAGCAAAGAGGGTGGTGGCTGCTTTCCCTCTGTCTCTCGTATTCAGCTGCTTCATGTCCATTCTGCATCACTGATGCAGAATGTTTGCTTCTCTTTTGCAGCAGGCAAATGTGTGGAACCAGCTATGGAGTTCAGTGGGTGACATTGGGCTAGTGCTTTACTTACAGCCTAACAAGTCTGGGGGCATAGAAGAAGAAAAGAGGGAAAGCAAGACCATGCTTCTTGGATAAATTTGGGTGACCGTTAAGAAATATAGGTGTCCCTCATTATCCACTAGGATTCCATTCTGGAACAAAATTAAAATAATTATATATAAATTAAATAATAATTGAATAAAAATTAAGTGAATAAAAATTAAAATAAAAAGTGAATAAAAATTTTAAAAAATCAGTGTATAAAGAAAATAATGGAAAAATAGATTTAAAGACCCAGTTCCAGGTTTCTTGTACCTCTGTTGTGTATAATTGAATGAGGTAATTCTTCAATATCTGCCCAGGTTTGATTCTGGAACTGAAAAATGGAATGACTGCTTGCATGACTGCCTCTCTACAATAGTAGAAAAGCAGTTTTTAAAACTATGATCTGCAGTGGCCGCTCATGTTGAGTCTAATCCGTGTATAACAAGGTTGGACCTGTGTTCTTTAGGAAGTGTGTCCAATGTTTTGCTACTGTCATGGTGAGAGACTTACCCTACAATCCAGAATAACTACGGGAGCACGCAAGAGACATTTATGTTGACGTAGTTATAACACCACCTAGAGAAAACCTATGGGAAATTCATATTGCAATCCAGAGTAAATTGTTCTTACATCTGAGCAAGGACTCCTTGTCCTTGCCCTTAGGCGGCAAGCCTAAACACAATTTCTTGGGAGTAAGACCCATTGAACAAGTGGGGCTTACTTCTGAGTAGTCATGGTTAGGATTGTGCTCTTAATTTTTTTTTCTCTGCAGCATTCTCCAGTAGCATTTCCAGAGGGGCAACAGCACTCAGTTTTTCAAGCACCTGACTGTGCCCTGTCTTTATGACCATTCCAGGTAGCAAGAGCAAAGTGAAAGAGACACATCCGGTTTCTTCTCACCTCTAGGAATGGCTTTGAAAATAAATGAGACATCAGCTTCTATGACACCTTGAGATGCTTGCAAAATGTAACACTGTTCTCGCCCTCTGGGAATATTTCTGGTGTTCACTTCTTCAGTAGCTTCTGGTATTAACTTTCAAGACAAGAAACTGGATCTTGCCTGGATCATTAGTCTAAAACCATAAAACTATATTGGAAGCAAATTATAACACTGTTCCTTAGAGTACTTCAGAATGAAGACAAAATTTGGTTGGCAACTTTGAACGAACGAACGAACGAATGAATGAATGAATGAATTAGTGAATGGACAAACTGAATTCTCAGATTTTTCAGACAATCCCAAAGCTATGCAGTACCTGGAAATACTATTACCATTACAACAGACTTACAGCACAATCCAGAGTAACTACGAGACCTCTTACGTTGATGTAAGAGATATTTACATCAGTGTAGTTTTGGCACCACCTATGGGAAATGCATAGAGCAATCCAGAGTAAAGTTTTTGACATAAGTGGTCCCATAGTTACTCTGGATTGTGCTGTTATACTGTCATCTGAGCTGAAATACAAGTAAATGTAGTTTTTTGTACGCTATTTGTTTTGCAATGGAGATGGTGCAGATTGCAGCACCGGCTCACTTTACCCTTCTGCAGACCTCTGCAGAGCCTGGGCAAAATGCATTGCAGCCATTGGCTATTTGCTGTTGGCCTAGAGAAGAGGAGTCCAAACTTTTTGGCCAAATGACAAAAGAATTTACAGGAATTTCCTTAAATGATATATATTAAAGACAGAATATGAATGAACGAACGAACGAACGAATGAATTCAAATTAGTTGATAAACATTTTCTAACACAGAGAGAGGGGGACCCTCAAACTAGTTCATAAGCACTTTCATTGTGTCCTGTGACATTGTGTCCTGTGGCATGGGGCAGCTTACATGAGTTTACTGAAATGTCCTTTTGCATTTATCTTGCAGGCAGTATCTTCACCTTATCACTGGACATATTCAGCACATTGATGCAACAATCAAGATTGACATGCTACATGTATTCATATCTACCAGTATCCAGCTGCCCTAAAGCCATGAGAGAAAGCTTTTTTAAAAAAAAATCCATCATTTATTTTGAATTTGACCATTCACCATACAACTCGGAGAAAGTATCCTCTGTTTTCTGCATTATTTATTTGTTGGGAAGACATTTTTTTAAAAAAAATAAGCAATTATCTAAAAATAAACCATCGGGGACAAGGGAAGGAAGAGCCAGATTTGCACAGTAGACAGAACTCTCTTCGCTCATTTCACATCCCTGAATAACCTACTCAAAGCGTCTTTTGCAAGGCAATGAACAAGAAGCTTCTGCGAACCTATCCCAAACCCATGGCAATTTGAAGGAGAGCAGCCTTGCAGTTTAACAACTATGTGTTCCGCCGTCACATGGGAGATGCTCTCAGAACTTGGTTGAGAAAATGCAATGTTTTTTTTTCCTTGGGAAGTGTGGACTACATTATTCCCATGGCTCATTCTTTGGATTTCTTGAGATCTAGATCAATTTCTTTTTTAAGATCTGAAATATAAAATGCCCTTCCAGCCATCTTCGCTCATGCTTGTACCTGAATGACAGAGCTGGAGGAAAATGAGACCATTGAGCTCGTTGAGGGCTTTGTATTTACATCCTCATGTGCTGCATTCTTTAGATACACCTTTTTTCCCAGGTGTGGTAAGGCAACCATTTCAAATCCAGTGCTTCTTAGTGTAGGTTGGTGACATCTTGTATAATTGCTCAGTTGTGGGTTTCTAGGAAGCATCTGTTTGGCCACTGTGGGCAATAGGATGATGGACTAGATAGAATTTTGACTTGATTCAGTGGGGCTCTTCTGTTCTTGTGGCTTTGTAGATCTGTTGCATATCCTGAAGCTGTCATTGTATTTGCTGGGTAAGTGTTACTTTATTACCTGTCTGATCTGCTATGAACTTAAAAAAAATCGTTTGGAGAGAGCAGATGACATTCAGCAATTCCGAGCCATAGACCCCAAGCTTAGTAACACACCAATGGCAAAAATATATCAGACAGCAAAATCCACAAGTGAAACTTGAGCCAGAGGAAAAAGTAACAAGGAATTAATGCCCTTTGTTGATGAAACCAGATAAATCTTTGGCCATTGTGAACTTTAGAAGGCATGGAAGCTGTCAGCAATCGTATCTGTAGTTGACAAAGGATTGTCAGGATCTCAGAAAAGTTTAGGTTCCTCGTAGTTTCATAAGGGAAACATATGCACTGATGAGCCAAGACTTGAAAAGTGTGATAGCTTGATAGCACAAGCATTTGTTTTTTATAGTGGGCTGTGCTCACTTAACAAAAGCACATCCCAGATGTTTCTGTATGTGTTGGAAACGGAAGACATCATTTTAGCGACCAAATCACCCCTGAAAAAGATTCTGAGATGCCAGGACACTTATTTGTTCGTTGACTTATTTATAACTTGGGTCCTTTCCGCCTATTCCATTTATATTAACCTGGATCATCTGGCATGGTTACAGAGATGAATTCCCTTCTTCCACCCTGTGCTTTTCTGACTCTCAATCGAGAATAACAAATTTTGTACTTGCTGCTGAATGTCATATATATTTCATGCTCACCGCATTATAGAAGGAGGAAAAAAGCTCTGCTGTCTTAAATTAGCAAAATAATTAGAAGCACAGTAATGAGGAAAGTGTGTAATTTAAAGGAGAGAGCAACTATGTGGGAGTTAAGGTTGGCAGAAAGAGTTTGTCAAGCTTTTCAATTCCCTTACCAGCTGCTTCTCTAAGGGAAAGCATGGAGGTCACCTCATTATAGAACAAACACCCAACCGAAATCTGGGAAGGATTCTCTGAAAATTATCTGTTAAAAATAGTTGAGTAATAGAACCCAGACTGCATTCCAGACCCACTTCTGTCGATTGCAAGTCACCCAGAAAATATTTGCATTCAAGTTGCCACCTTTTTGCAGAGTAGGGCTCTTATGCTTTTAAGAGCAGCATGTTATACAGAAATTCCCTGCATGGCTACAGTTTGCATTTGCAAGAATTCCTATTCATTTTTGTACCTATTCAAGTAAATTATTGCCCCAATTTGGGTTTCAGAAGCATTTTTAATTGTGTTTTCATAAGCTGCTCAAGCTTCCGTTGCCCAAGTTTCTAGTTATGTTCCCAGACTTCTGGCAATGCATGCAAGGCACATGCACACTAAACTCCAATGCGTTGCTGCTCTTCTCCACGCATACCTCACCATTTCTCTAAACAAGAAACTGCATGGTGCAATCATCTTACCTAAACCACCGTGGCTAGGTCATTACCTTGTATACCTTATGCATTAGGGGTGCAATCCTAACCAATTTAGGTCAGCAAAACTCACCCATTTCCCCTTTCCCTCGGTGGTGTGGGGAGGCTGGTTCATGTCTGTGCACTGGCCTAACTTCCAAGCAGTGGCACAAAAGTGTCCTATGGCACTTTTGCAACAAACCTAGGCCAGCACCGGACTTTTGCTGGCCTAAATAGGGGTTAGGATTGTGCTGTATTGCCTCAAATTTCATGTTGAAAGACATCAATGTACTAAGTAGAATGTGCTGGAATAAGGAAATACAATCAGAAAATAATTTGAATAATTTCTAGTAGAATCAGAGGACAGGAATGTACACTGTGCTCTCTGGTGGGAGAGTAGGTAGTATCAAAGGGCACTTGATAGCAGCATCTTTGTTGAGATATTGAAAAGTAAAGCAGGTTCCTTCAGTAGGTTAGATTGCCCTGAGTACAATAGATTTGTTCTCAGTAAACTTACCCTCACAAAAGCCACCCTGAGTTC
This sequence comes from Cryptoblepharus egeriae, assembly GCA_030015325.1. Taxonomy (NCBI): domain Eukaryota; kingdom Metazoa; phylum Chordata; class Lepidosauria; order Squamata; family Scincidae; genus Cryptoblepharus; species Cryptoblepharus egeriae. Next base: position 76,628,135 of record JAREYC010000005.1, read on the forward strand.
AATGATAACGGGACTTCTAAACATTTGTTTAAATTTTGCTGTCTTCCAAACCATTGCCAGGTTGCAACCCAGAGATTGTGTGTGTACAGCAGCAGAAGGCAGAGCTATAACAGGACTCCAGGTATGCCACATAGCAAGGAAGAGAACAGGAATGGATGAAATGCAGAAGAACCCCCTCTCCTGCTGTCCCAGAAACACGTAAAGGTACAAGCACATTCTCCAGGTTGGGACCTCGCAGGCTTGGGATGACAATTATTCTTTCTGTTGCACAAAATGAAGCATATTGTTTGCTGCTGCTACACAATTACTATACTGAATGCTCAGAGAGAGAGAGGTGTTAAGAAATTTTGTTATTTTACACAAAAGTAAGCCCATCATGTTATGTAAGACTGAGAGTGCAATCCTATCCCTGCCTATTCAGATAAAAGCTTCATTATACTCAATGTTGCTTACTCCCAAGTAAGTTACATATCTTACATACCTGAAACAAACACTTCTACTCATAGACTTAAAATTATACTTAACAAGATCCTCCTACAATCTGTGCTCAGTATTTGCAAACTCTTGTGTTTATCTCATAATGAAATAAATTCATTCCATGTTACTAATAATGTATATAAACATCCTTATCTCAGAGGAATCACCTTTAATAAAGCTGCTACAACTAAAGCTGCATTTTTTAAAGGCCCTTTAAAAATCCAATAGATCAGGAGTGTCCAAATTTTCATCTTAAAGGCTCCTGGACCTTTAACAATTGGGTAGAAGGGAGGATTTCAGCAGGGGCAGTTTTTGATCTGTGAGATAAGAAGCTGCACCTGTTGAAATTCCCTCCTCTACACCCTTCTTAAAGGTTCAGGAGCCCTAGAGTTGAAAGTTTGGACACCACTGCGAACAGCTTAAAGCTCATGAAGTGATTTAATGAAAGATGGCTTTTACATCTGGAAAAATGAGGATCACAATCCTATGCACACTTTCTGGAAAGTAGATCCCACTAATCCAGTAAGATCTACTCCTAACTAAGGCTGCAATCCTGAACACATTTTCCTGAGATTAAGCCCCATTGAACATAATGGGGCTTACTTTTGAGCAGACATGGTTAGGATTGTGCTCTAAACATGTTAAAGAAATGAATCTGTAAGACACAGAGACATGGAAAATAGATTTGCCAGCTTTTTAAAAAAAATTCCCTGATCTTCATCCCCTTGCAACTTTCTTGATTGTGCACTAATTATTTCAGACCTTTAAGTATCTGAGAAATTTGACTGCTGTCTGCAAATCAATAAATGAAGGCTGGAAACAGCTTTCGTTACTGGAAACAGTTTGGTACTATTGCCATCTAGGAAAGAACAACAAACTGAATAAGATAGACTTTTTGCAAAGGTCAACATCAGTCCTACTTCTCAAGGTTCCTTGATCCCTGGAATAACTGGGCAGAGTGTGATGTATATGTAGCCATAGGGTAAAAAGATGCAGCTTGGATCTTGCAGAAGAAAAAATTGGACAATTGGAGCAGAAATACAGACTAACACTATACATGTTTATTCGGAAGTCAGTCCCCCATGTTCTAGGATAGCATTGCATTGGCATCCATCAGTCTCAAAAGACTCTCATGCATTTGTGTTAGATATATACCAAAGTCCCTAAGAAGAACTAGGAAAGTGATTAATGCAGACTATGGGACTGCTTTCATATTTGCAGAGGTATACCATCTTTTGAAAATGAAGGTTGAACTTTGACTCTTTAACACGGATGGCCAACCTACATCACAACAGGAGTGTGGACCAAACTGGTGACACCATCCAACGGGGGGGGGGGGGGGGGTGACATCACACCACCCAAGCCTCATTCTGGAGTGTCCTGAAGATCATCAAACTGAGGTGGTCTACAGGCAGGCTTATCACATTTAAAGGCATACAATAGCCCAGAAATTCCAGGAAGACATTATTGTCACCACCAAACTTCTGGAATGCTGAGCACTGCATTGGGTGAAACATGCCCTTGAGATACATCTGCCTCAAAGCCCCTGTGGAAACAACCTGTTTTCAGCACACTCAAACTGAAAGGAAAAAAGATCTTCCTTGTGTAAAATAGATATACAATTTTCTTGCAGAACAGTTTACAAAAATAGTGTACAGTATTAAAGAAAAAAGAAACCCAATTCTAATTATGCATGCATTCATGGGCTCAGTGCCTGTTCATGAATAACACATGGTCCCTTCTTGCTCTTTCAATCCTACTCATAAAATTTCAAAATTGATACTGCTACAATGGCAGTTGTTTTTTATACTGGATATTTACAGATGCCTCTGAATCTAGAAAATAAGAAACCTTTTAGTTCCAGCAAACTCATTTCCATATAATCATATGGAATATTTTATAGATATAATTCCCTGTATTCTTAATGATAATCCAAGTGCTGGTGATACAAACAGCAAGCTAGAGTGAGTCTTCTTTAATACTGATAAACTACCAAACTCTGGGACACCTTTTCACAAGAACCATTTTCACAGGAGGGCAAATGACCATTGAAATAATGGTCAATGAGTGATCAATGGTCAGGCAGGTGTTTTTGAAAAACTAATCTTGAACTCAAAAATAGCCTCATTTGGAGGGCCATCTTTCACAGCAGAAAGATGACAAATGCACAAGAAAAGGCCATTATAATCTAACTGATGTACTATAAGTACTGTTTTATAATAAATCAGTGTTGTGATTACATCAAAGCAGATGACATGAAAGCTGTGGAAGATTTCTCCTTGCTTTCCCCTCACTAGAACTGGTCTCCAAGACACAAGCAGTTTAAAAGACAAATGATGTAACTTCTATTCAGTGTGTATTAATGACTAAGGTTAAGATTTTTATGACCTAAAAATGTCATAAATGGGCAAGAATTTATTACCTTAAAATTGTTTAAATGTAACCAATTAGATCAAAAGTATGACTGTACAATTTTTTGGAAACTGGCATCCAATTTTTAAAAAAAATCAATGCATGTACTGTATAAATACACACACATAAAAATTAGAAGGTTTGTTCTTCACTTCCAGATACCTAGAACATCAATACAAAGAACCAGATACACAGAACTTGGTGGATCCAATTAATTTAATTAGCCATCAGTGCAGGAGTGTTAGTAATCCTCCAGTCTCCTCTGTTGCATCTTCCTTTTAAACATCATTGTAAGAAGATGGTAGCATTGCTGCTGCTTCTCAAACCATAATTCTTTCAGATAAAACATTTTCTATGGGCCATTTGGACTAAAGCTGCACTTTAAAGCACAAAAAAGGAAATTAAACATTAAGAAGAATTTCCTAACGGTACCAACTGTTTGACAGTGGAACAAGCTGCCTTGGAAGGTTGGAGTCTCTCTATTGCTTTCCATTAAGAACCTCCATTGAGAGGGTCTTAAGCATCAATTTTTCACAGATATTGTAACTGTAAATGGCCTGCATTGATAGCGTTGGTCTCACCAAGCTTGTAGGTTCCAACTCTGTGTTGCTATGATTTTGCAACTAGAACTAAGGAATTGTGAACAAGTCAGCCATGAGACTCACAGTTGGAAACAATCCTAACCAACTTTGCAGCACTGGGCATAGTTGGGCAAGTGTTGCATCCTGCAGTTGGGGAAAAAAATCATGAAGGCCTTCTCAAAGTATGCGAATGTTTGTCCCCTTATCTTCAAATTGCATTGCTTTTACCTTGGAAATGGAAAATTTGTTTGGATTGTGTCCTACGTGTCTTGCTCCCTTCATTTCTCAGGCTCCAAACTCTCCGCTTCCTCCATTTATCTATCTTGACACCTTAGTTGTGTTTAACAAGTCTGCAAATTTTTTTTTAAAAGGCAATTGAGAAAGTAAAGCTTACAAAAAGGCAGCATTGTAGGGTAGGGAAAAATAGAGGATTTTCCAGATGTTCATTTTAGCAGGCACAGATGTTACTCAGATGTTGAGATGATTTTCCTTTTGGATTCTGTTGCCATCCCCCCAAGCCAGAGCATTGCATAAGGACACTCATGCTGGATCAAAGTTAGCCAAACACTAGTAACATGCTAAAAATAAAATCAATAATTTTCCATTGATTAGAAAGGCCTGTAGTCCAATATATTTTATTCCATATTGTGCACTGCATAGCTTTTCTGATCTTGAGCATTTCCATGCTGATGTGTACCTGCACAGTGTCCAGACTGTGGACACTGAGAATATTGTAACAGCCCTAACTTCAGACAGTAACATGGGGGAGGACCTGTTTGCTTATTGTCTTGCTAGCTCTCATTTGTTTCTTCAATATATTCCCTTTTAAAACAATCATCATGATTCATAGCTAACCTGTCAAATATCCTTCCAGAGTAGCAACACAACACCACTAAATAGATCTCTGCCTTTGCTGCATGGAATCTGCTTCTTTCGCTTTGCTGGGAGGAATAAAGATTCCCTATGGAAGCATGACTACATGCTGATAAAAGGTTTCCTGGGGATAGGAAAACCCAGATGAGGAGCCTGATGGAGGAAATTCTCCGTAGAGATTTTTCAGTTGAACTTTTGAGCTGAGCCACTTCAAATGCAAAATATAAGAAAACTTGCTTTTTCTCCGCATATCCCCAGTGAACATTTCTGGGAACATCAACTGGATGTGCACAGAGAATGATCATTTAGCATACTGAAGTTAATTAAAAAGCTGAGCATAGCTGATCCATTTGGCCAAGGCCTCTGAGATTTTCTAACTAACATTTCTGATATCTTTCAATAAGGAGGTATAAGTGTTAGAGAGGAGAAGTGCCTTTGCTTGTTAAATGGTGTGAAGCACTTTTCTTTGTTTCCATCATCAAGCTCAAAGCTGATTTAATGACAAATTACATTTCAAGGATATGCTGCAGGGAGAGGGAAGGAAAGCAAAGACACCTCCTTCAGAGATCCACAATCCTTTGCACAAACTTAATTTCAAGCTCTGCTGAAGATTGCATTTAAGCTGCATTTTTTAATGCATTGGTTTAATTTCTGAGGCAGATGCGTGAAAAAGAGAAAGACCGACCTTTGGCTATGAAAACAGCTTCATGCATAGTGCTTAAATATTCAGTCTAGCATTGTTTTCTGTTTTGTTTTTCCTGTACTTTGCAGCTGAGCTCAAAATTGCTGCCATAGCCTGGGTATGCTTCAGTGGAAACAAGTTAATTTTTTTTTCCTAAGGTAACAAGACACTTTTTAATTTTGGAAAACCAATGCTTGGGTGAAGGGGGCAAAGAATCTGCATTTAGAAAGGAAATCAAATTTGTGACCTTGATAAGAACTTGGGCTTAGGTTGAGAAAGCAGTTATTATTTAGTGGGGGATTTGAAATAATGGGAAGGATTAAAAACTCAACAGGAATTAAACAGGAATCAAAAGAAGCAAACTAAAGTGGCAGAGATTTGAGGTGGTGAAATAAGGGGCATCACTGATGGGTGATGCCATCACATTCTAATATGTAGGAATATTCCCCTACATGAAAAACTCAATTAACAGAGTGTCATAGCTCTAAGTAGGCAGGTCTCTGCTTCAAGGAGCTTACAGCCTAGAAATCAAAGAGGAGAGTCAGCAAAACCTGCCCACCTGTTTCTCTTAATAGCCCTTATTGAAATAGCATTGACTAAAAAACTGGTTTATAATCAGTAACGTTTTCTGGCCTGTGAAGGTAAGTGACTAGTGCAGTGATTTTCAACCAGTGTGCCATGGCATATTGGTGTGCTGCAGATAGTCCTCAGGTGTGCCACAGGAATTTGGTCCTCAGGTGTGCCACAGGAATAACAAGAGGGATGCTTGTTAATAGGAAAACATGGGGATTTGAACAGCATGGAGTACCTTGGCAATGATAAAAACAACTGATGGTGTGCCATGAGATGAAAAAGGTTGAAAATCAGTGGACTAGTGACTACCTAAAAACAGGTCTTTTGAACCAAACCATACAGATGATGGGTGCCTTGCAAAATATTTTTCAGTAGTATTTGTGAGCATGTATATTCTCAGCTTTTTTTATGATTGTCCTCATGGGTCATTAACAGCTGGGTGACAACCAGGCTGCAAGAGTAATATACATGACTTTCCCAAGATCATGCAGCACATCAACAGGAGAAGTGGGTTGTGGGATCCAGCCTTCCAAACATCAAGGGCATCTCTGTTCACTGGATAACATGGCTTTGATGCAGTTGCAGAGACTGGGGAAGCTTTGGTTTCTTTAGTGGTTTCCTTAGTGGTTTCCTTTATTATATTTTATGGAAACTGGATGTTCTGCAACAAGGGACGTCCCCTAAATAAGAAACATCCAACAACTATTGTAGGACTCAACTATTTTGTATATTGCACAGTAATTGAGCTATTTGCTTTATCCCATACTATTTTAGTAAACAATTGTTTTGATTTCCAATGGTGTATACACATGGGCTGATATGGAAACCAACTGAGCTGATTCGTATTGGTTGATCATTCCTGGGGACCAATAAAAAAGGGTTATTGCTTGCAACAAATGTTCTAGTTTGCTTCTGTAGTTAAGTGATCTGAAGTGAGATAGTTAAATGTAGAAGAGCATTTTGAGAGCTGTGTGCTGCCTACCTGTCTAGACTGCTGATTAAACTCTGGCTATCTGGAAATTGATCTCTGTGTAATAAAAGTCAATTATGGAGATTCACACGAGTTCTGTGTGGTTCTTCACTGCATACCTTTCCTAGGTTTAAGACACATTAATCAAGAAATGACAGGAGGTTTACAACTGAGAATCAGATCTGCCTTGGAGCACACTGGAAGAAGAAACCTGTGTTTACACTCAGTAGATTTGGAGTGGGTGGGGAAACCCGGATGATATCAAGTTGTCAACGTTCCTGATATTTCCCATGGTGTGATCTATACAGTTCCAAGTCTTTATCAGAAGCCATGAGGAAATGCAACCCCGCATCTTGTGAAATATCAGGAATGTTGGCAGCCCAGTTCCATCTGGGGGTTGGTTGGTTGCTTTGCTTTCAGGAGCAAGGCCCATTGTTTTTAAGGAGGCATACTCTCCTGCCACTGTAGATATGCAACTGGATCCCACATAGGAGTAAGTACCATTGAGCACAAAGGTGCTTATGGCTACAAAGTATTCCTAAGACTATTACCAGAGGCAGAGTACGTTCCCACACATGAAGCTTATCCACTTTGGGTGCAGACATATCCGCCTTGAGAAAGGTGGAGTGCAAATAAATAAATAAATAAGCTTAGACTTTGAACCTTTCTTGTGCCTCTCTTATGTTATTTATGTGAATGGGTGGTCACTGCTAAAGCAAAATAAACAATGGAATAGTTAATAAAATAGCAGAATAAACTATGGAAGAGCAGCATGTATGATTCACGTGAGCATTCTGAATAACTTGGGTTTTTACATATGAATTATATTTGGAAAGGTACCATAGCACAGTAATAAGAGTATTTGCTTTGCATGTAGTTCAAAGCATGTTCAGACCCTGGCACCTCCAGCCAAGCATCTCAGGGATTCTGAATCTTTAATGAAAATTAAAGATTCATAATTTTAAAAAATGCAGAACATCCATTTTACAAATTATGAAAGTTTTCACAGTTTGGTGTGTCAAGAATGTGGAAGAAAAGTTTACAAGTGTTTGAGATCTAGGGCAAGTGGCTCTTCTAAAGGTGTCCTCTCCAAGTTGCACTGCTAGTCATGATCAACTCTATGGTGCTGTGCTCATCCTCGTTATGAGGCCAAAGACCCAGTGTTGTCTGAAGATAACTCCATGGTCACGTGGCCAGCATGACTAAATGCCAAAGCACATGAAATACTGTTACTTTCCCACTGTAACCTATTTATCTATTTGCATTTACATGCTTTCAAATTTTTGGCAGGAGTTGGGGAAATAACAGGAGCTCACTCATCTTGCAGGACTTGGGTCTTGATCTGCTGACCTTCAGAATAACAAGCACAGCATCTTTAACCACTAAGTCACTGCAGCCCATAACTGGTGGTTCTACCTCTCCCCAAATTGGGCCCGTTCCCAAACAAGGCTGGGAGAAGAGCATGGCATGTGGCCATGTGGATGATTATGCATGTGTGAGGAGCATCACCACTGATGTGAGACCTGCACAGCATTAATTGTCCTGGCCTGACACTACTTGAAGTTGGGATAGCAGGAACAGTGGTACATGGATGTACCAAAGTGGTGCATGCTTTTTAAATGCTCTCGTTTGCAGTGGGCAGTATTCCATCTAAGAGTGTGTGGGTTCCTACTGTGGCTGTGAAGAGCACAAGAGATGACCACAATGTCATCACCAAGATCCTGATTGCTGAGAGGGAAGCTTACATGGCACTTTGATTAGAAGTGGGCAGCCACATGGCCACACAGCTTGGTGTATTGGTGTGGTTAGACTGTTGAACTGGGACCAGGGAGAAATAGGTTCAATCCCACTTGGCCATGAAGTTCCCAATAACTTGAGGTAGGTCACTGTCTCTCAGCTCAACCTACCTCACAGGTGTGATGTGAGGATAAGAGTGCGGAGAGAACATATCCAGACAGGATTCTTCCCAAGTAGTGACTTGCCTTAGCTTTGCTTATCTTCAGTGTGTGTTTTCAGACCATTTTCTGGTGGGATCAATGAAACAGTCTCTCCTGGGCCCAGTGCATGCTCCAAAGAGTCTCCTACTTTATTTTTTGTTATATATTACAGAAGAGATACAAATGAATCTGGAGCACTTGCAGTTATAACTTCTGTGCTGCAATAAAGCAGTTAGAAGGAATGGGAATGCAGGGGAGAAGGTTTAGAGGTAGTGAGAAATTGAGATTGCCAAGCCAGTAAATCTGAGTTAAATAATAATAATATTGCACTTTTGAAAACACACCAACACAGCTTAGAAATCATTTCCTTTGAAACTGACAGTCATGCCTGATAATGACTCCAGTGTTATTGCTCCTTTGCAAATCTGGCATCCATTCTTCATGGGATTATGGCTACAATCCTAACCTCCAGTTAGGGTGGCGTAAACGCCCAGCATAAATCCTGTTCTGAGCTGGGGGTGTCACAAAAGTGCCGGAAGACACTTCTGCCCCACTTGTGGTCAGGTTAAACGACTGCCCAGGCATATGCCGACCTCTTCATGCCACCACAGAAAGATACGGCCTGTGACTTAAACCAGCCTAAATTTGTGAGGATTGCATCCTGCATTACCTTTTCCTTTTAATACAAAAAAGATATATGACTGCTCTGTAACGTATGTGTCTGTAGTTTTACTTACCAACACTATAAAGATTTTCACATTTTCCCCATCTTAAGTAATGGCTCTTTTTATTCACATTATTTTCTTTTCTTTCCATCCATCTTCTGAGGACAAGGATAAAGGCTATACAGTGCAATCCTATGCATATCTACTCAGAAGTTTTACTGTGCTCAGTGAGGCTTATTCTCCAGAAAGTGTGTATGTTTCTGATGATTCTTCTGCAAATTAGGTCCTGTCAAAGCAAACTTCCCTTTTCCTGTTGTTAATTTTGTGCCTTTTTAAAAATTGTGAGCAATGGGGGGTAGTCTCCCCTATAAGCTGCATGGTAGCTTCCCCCCCCCCCAATCCAATTTTCATGGATGTCCCCGGTTTGGGTGTTGAGTGACATGGAAAAGAGCATCCTTCCATTCACTTTATCCATCCTTTGCCTAATATCTCCTCTCTTTTCATGCGGCAAAGAGTTCCATAGGCCAATCTTAGTGGATGTCACCTGGTTCTTGTGTTGTGTGAGAAGGAAAAAGAGCATCCCTCTTTCCACTTTATCCATCCTCTGCATAATGTCTTCCCCCGGATCATGTGGCAAGGAATTCCACAGATGAATTTAGTGGATGTCTCCTGTTTCTGTTTTTGTGCGTGAGGGAAAACAGCACCCCTCCATCAACTCTATCCATCCTCTGCATAATGTCCTCCCCATATCATGTGGCAAGGAGTTCCACAGATGAATTTTAATGGCCATTCCCTGGTTGAGTGAATTGTGTGAGGGGAAAAGAGAATCCCTCCATCCACTCTATGCACCCTCTGCATAATGTCTTCCCCGATATCATGTGTCAAGGAGTTCCACAGATGAATTTTAGTGGACGTCTCCTGTTTCTGGTATTGTGCATGAGGGAAAACAGCACCCCTCCATCAGCTCTATCCATCCTCTGCATAATGTCCTCCCCATATCATGTGGCAAGGAGTTCCACAGATGAATTTTAATGGACGTCCCTGATTGTGGGGGAAAGAGCATCACTCCGTCCCTCCATCCTCTGCATAATGTCCTCCCCATATGATGTGGCAAGGAGTTCCACAGATGAATTTTAGTTGAGTCTCCTGATTCTGGAATTAAGTGAGGAGAAAAGAGCATCCCTCAGTCCCTCCATCATAATTGTGTGCCTCACAGTGAATGGTTGTGTGTGTTTATGTCACACAGTAAAAAAGGGAAAGAATCTCCCAAAGGGCCTGAATTCAGTCAGGTCTCCACATCAAGCATCATCTCCCATCAGAAGGCCGTGCCTCTATTTTACTACAACTCCCAGCAGGTAATGCGAGCGATTTCCCATCGGGGAGCCTCCTGAGTGTTCGCGTTGCATGCTGGGAGCTGCAGTCCAGCAACAGACTTCAAAGGTCTTGGCGAGGTTGGTATTGGCGGAAGTGTTCCAGGTGAGCTCCTGTGAGGCGGGCGGGACAGGTGAGCGCTTCGGAGCCAACACAGTCCACATGCCTGGGGAGGGCCTCAACGGCCACTGCTGCTTAGCGGAGGGAGGGGCTGGAACGGGCGGGAAGAGCCCTTAGCGGTTCCCATGAAGACCACCCCTCAAGAGTGGTTACCTGCGGGGGAGGGGCTTGTAGTGCGAGGCCACGCCCCCTCCGGAGCACCTGTGGAGGTGAAGCCAGGCCCACTCAGTTCTGGGTTACAATGGTGGGTGGTTGACTCCCCTCTTACTGCACCCTGCTTTAGGTATGTACTCACATTGTACTGTTTTTGTGGAATGCTGTTACCCTGTGGAACTCCCTGCCACAGGATGTTGCAGTTCACTTTATCATCATAGGCTACAAGCCTTGATGGGCACGTGCATGTCCTGCGGGGGCTAATAGGGTTACTGTGGTGGGTTACTCCCCTCTTACTGCAGCTCAGGTTAAATATGTGATGATGTTATATTATTTTTCTTGGATAGCCTGTGGAACTCCCTGCCACAGGATGATACCAGTCATTAATATTATCATCATCTGATGTTGCAAGCCATGGTGGGCATTGAGTTTTCTCGGACGGTGGGAAAAGGATTAGTAGTAGTCGGTGACTCCCCTTTGACTGCAGCCTGGTTTAAGTATGTGATGAAACTATATTATTTTTCTTGGATGTTGTTAGCCCTGTGGAACTCCTGCCTCAGGATGTTACCAGTTCATCATCATCATCATGAGCATGTGTAGGGGTGGGGAAATAGGTTTACAGTAGTGGATGACTCCCCTCTTACTGCAGCTTGTTTTTTATGTATGTGATGACACCATATTATTTTTGCTGTATATTATTAATCTGTGGAACTACCTGCCACAAGATATTACCAGTCATTAATATCAGTGTGGGTGGCGCAAGTGGCAAAGACACTGTGCCTATTAACCAGCAGGCCAGGATTCGAGACCCAGGTCAGCCCCACAAAACAGGGTGAGCTCCTGTCCTTAGCCCAGCTCTGCGACGCCAGCTGGATCCAATCGTACTGGCTCTGCCTTTCCATTGGACTAATTCAGTGGCGTGGAGAGGGGGGATTTGCTGCTTGGGTAACAGCCTATCCTCCATATCAATCTAACCCAGGCTTTCGTGCTTCGCATGCAGCGTATGCAGTGCTGAGCACGATACCATAGTCTTTCAAGACTGAAGGAGCCTGCATCATCAGAGGTTACAAGCCATAGGCATGTGCATGTCTGGGATGAGGAAGGTGGACTAGGGTAACACTAGTGGGTGACTTCACTTTTACTGAATGCAACCTGTCTTAAGTATGTGAAACTTCTGTACTATTTTTGTTGTATGTTATTAGTCTGTTGAACTCCCTGGAACAGGATGTTACCAGTTCAATTCTCATAATGATCGCAAGCCATGCAACCTCCTTTTTTTTAGCTAACAATGTGAAGGGCAACTGGATGCAGGTGACTTGTTTTTTCCTCCGAAGCATCATCTGGGGGCCACCATGAAATACAAGAAGCTGGACTAGATTGCCTGAGCTAAAGAGCTCTTCTTATGTTTTCATGTAATTAGACTGTGGAACATCTCACGACATAATATGGGGATGGAACCATTGCAAGGCTTAGATGCCTTGGAACCAAAGGACCTGATTTAGATGCTCAAGGGGAACTGGACAAATTTCTGGAGGAAAAATCTATCATAGGTTATAAGCCGTGATGTGTATGGGCAACAACCTGGTTTCAGAAGTAGGCTACCTCAGAATGCCATATGCAAGGAAGTGGTGGCTGGAAGCTTCATTAGATAGGTATTTTGACTAATCCAGCCTAAACTTTTATTCTTTTTCTGAGCTGTAAACTGCCCCATTTTTTAAATATAAAGACTAGGAAAATGTTTTTAAATAAATAAATACATGAAGTAGTGTCATATTCCTTTCCACTTCATCTTTGCTTCCACTTTCCACCCTTTACTTGTTGGTTTTTCTTTGTGCCGATCTTAAGATTTATAATCCCATTGGACAGGTATCTGCCTTCTCATTACTGTACTAACTATGTGGTTGGTGCTGCATAAATAATATAAAACAATTCATTATAAATATAGCTTTTTTGGAAGCAGACATGTTAAGCCTGACTTATAGCCTTCCCCACCCCCACTCTCTTGTGTTCTCTGCCTACATTTTCCAGAGTATGTGCACTTATTGGTGTAAGCTGGCTTTCCATTCTTTGTCAGTGCTTCTTGTACTTTTCCTTTATGTTGTACATCTTTTCCTTTATGTTGTACATCTTTAACTTCCCCCTTCTCCATAGAATTTGGGGTAAGCATATCTACTTATACCCTCCAATCTACTTTTGTCCTCATCTTAAGGCTGCAAATGTGAGATGAGTGATTAGCACAGAATCACCCAGTGAGTTTGTATAGATTTGAGTATGGGTCCCCCTTGTCCTAGTCCAGGGATGTCCAAACATTTTGGTAGGAGGGCCACATCATCTCTGACACTGTCAGAGGCTGGAAAAATGATTTACATTTCAAATTATTAATAAATTTACATTAATTTAAATATAAGAGTATATTAGAGAGTGTATTAGACAGATCCAGACTAGGCTTGCTCGCGGGCCAGATCTGCGGTCTAGCCGCAGGCCACATATGGTGTCGAAGCTGGGGTTTGAGCACCTCAGATCCACTCTAACAATCTAAGCAGTGCCACTACACCTTTGTAGCTCAACCTAAATCGTATACAGAGTATAATGAGATGTTGAAGCTGTCAACCTACACTTTAAGCTCACTAGTCTTACATGTATAGAACGTGTTCTGATTTTGAAAAGACATTCTAGATATATTTGAAAAAGTTCCCCCTCCACTTTGCCACTTTCAATTTTTATATGTATTCCAGGATTTATTCCTAATATCAAAATTAATACCTTTGGATTTGGCCTGGGGAGCCCTGATCATGGGTGATAGTAGCTTGTAATACTGAGTGGCTCCCTTGTGCTTCTTGGATTTTGGAGAAAGATGATGCAGAAACTCTGGAATTGACAATGAAACATTCATTTGTGCCACAGAATAAAGGCATTTTAGGTGCTGTGGCCTAAGAAATGAGGGGAGATGTGAGAGATCAGATCAAATGACAGTTGTTTTTGCACTCCAGTGGAAAGGATAATTGTTTTCAGGAGCAAGGATAGGTCAGCCAGAGAGCTTTAGACAAGATTTATTTCCTTCAGGTTATATTCAGTGTTCAAAACACACTATCACTTCCTTACTCTCATAATTAATGCTATTGCAAGAGAGGCCCTTATAAAGTAGTTCAGTATAAACAGAACTGGCAGTATGTTCACATTTATTTGTTAGCTGACTTTACCCATTGTTGCTGGAAATTTTAAAAATATTTGTGAGCACTGGGCACTGTTGGGCACCAGGCAACTTGGGGCACTGGGCAGCAGGCATCACCAGGCAACAAATCAGTTCTTAGTAGGTACTTGCATCATGGAAAAAATAACCTCCCCAAATTTCATGCTTCTAGGTCCAGGGGTTAGGGGCTGGGCATTGATCGGTCAATGTTTCTTCAGTGTAACAGCATAGAGACAAAAACACGTTGCATCCCGTTGCACCAGGAGAGCTGATGGGAGGACTCATGTTTGCCACTATCACCTGTACGAGGTGAATGAGAGGCAGCATAAACACATCATTGGCATCCTTCAGTCTCAAAAGATTCCAGAGCACGACGGCCTGGGTGGATTAATACGGAGGATAGACTGTTACCCAAGCAGCAAATCCCCCCTCTCCACGTCACTGAAATAGTCCAGTGGAACAGCAGAGCCAAGACGATTGATTCCAGCTGCGTCGCAGGAGTTACCAGAACATGATTGTACACAGTCACGAACTGCGTCCGGGACTCCGACTCCGGATTTTGCCTTGAGGTTGACTCCTTAAGCCTTTCCCATAAATGGGTATAGCCACAAAGCAGTAGAGATTTGATTTTTCCTTCTCCAGACAACCCACATTCAGTGGGATTTTGGACAGGTTTAGTCTGGCTCCTCAATAAAGGCCTGTCTGGCATGGGAGTCCCTGCTAGTAGCTATGCTACCCCCAGCATCGCCTTTTGTATCACTGGGGCACTCACTTCCACCATCACAAAAAGGTACTGTCCGTCGGTGGGAGCATAAACACAAAATGCAGTTATTTCATATTCCTGTAATTGGGCCTAGTTATCCAAGGGTGTGGGTTGCTTAACAAAGCATAAATTAGGCAAGCCATTCATCTGTCACTTTTCTCCCTCACTGACCTCATGGTACACTCTGAGGTTCTTCTCTGTTCTCCTTCCTTCATTTGCAAGGGTCTGTAGGAATGGAGATGTGCCACGTCCTCTCTCCTAAGGACCTTGTATGGAAGGAAGTAGAATTTCTCTGTTTGGAGAGGGTCTTTATGAAAGAGGATGAGGAGGCAATACAGAGAGAAGAGTTCTGTTGGGCAACAGAGGATCCTTGGGAGTGATGCAAATTTTGTTAACCAGCCCGTTTGGGTAACCAGAAACCTGGTTTCTGAGTGTCAGATACCATGAGTGTCAAATAACAAAACTTTCACTGTATCTGGTTGCAATTGATATGCTATTGTGTCTGGTTAGAAGGATCAAATTTTGTGAATTTATTTTAATTGCCATTTTCATTTGTATTGCAGATTGAATAATGAAAGAATGGATAATGATACACAGACGGTGGCTAAAATCTGAAATGTTTGATGGAGAATAACATGCAGATTCTATAAGTACACATGGGGCTTCCCAAAAATGCTTGTTCACTTATTAGGCTGCCCAACAAGGACATTTACTGTTATAATTTCTTTACTGTGCCCAAGAAGTTAAAACACTGGCGTGCACTGAAGAATAAGCGTATTAGGAAGGCCTTATACAATAGCTGGTCTTGGGGAACAAAAATGACCCTCTCTCGAGCTGAAAATCCTTGCTTTTTACTTTTCTTGTTTGTCTTTCAAGCATTATTCATCTTGATACTGTACCGAGGTGGTGCTTGGGGGGTATTTCGGGGCTTTTTAGATGTACCTTTGCCACTTGACTACTCAAAAACAGAGGATGTCTATACAAATCTGAGCCTGTTTACTCGAGCTCCTGACAAGGAAACTATGCCATACTGCATGCCACGGTCACCAATATTTGGTAGGTATAAAATGGAAAAATACTGTAAGTACCTTTGGTTTTCTCCCTTTCTTACTACATGCATGTCATATGGAAGGTTTATCGTAACATCTAAATGGAAGGCTGGTTAGATTTAATTTCCATCAGACCTGTCTGAGTTTCCTTTTTAGTGGAGGTATGATATGATTTCATGTCATATGGTTTTAAACTGATGAAAACAAACTGCTGAAAATTAAACAGGTATGTATGCTGCATGTGTGAGACACAGGTTGTTCTCGTGTGAGAGACAGGTTGTTCTCTTGCTCCTTGATAGGCTTCATCTTGGACAAATATGAATACATATTTGTACAGTGGGCAATTTTTTCTGCAGGCTTCTCTTCACAAATTTCAGTGTCTGCAAATGCCAAGCCTGCAGATGGAGATTCTCAGAAGACCTTTGAGATTTCCTCAGGACCTTTCAAGATGTCCAAGGACTTGTTTGCACCTTCAGGTCATGCTCAGAGGCACTTCTGGTTTGCTCCAAAGACTTGTGGTTGTGTCCAGAAGGCACTTGTAGTTTGCACAAGAGACTTGCATGTGGAGGCCTTCTGAGATGCATCTCTATGACATCTCTAGGTCAGGCAAAAGGAGGGTCTTATCTGAAAACTTAAGAGAGCCACTCCAGTCAGGGTTGACAATGCTGAGCTGGGATTTGACTCAGAAGAAGGCAATTCCCTGTGTTCCTGTGAATTACAGAGCAGGGAACGGTGTAGCTTGGAGACAGATCATAGAAAAGCTACCTAACATTGCTGTTTTGCATTATGGGAGGTTGGTATGGAAAGGAAGGGAAATTGTGATGTTTATAAACCCTTGAATGGTATTTATTTACTGACTACTCATTTAGTTATTTGTTATACTGACGAGTAGATAATGAGCACAATCATAATCATGTCTATTCAAAAGTAAGCCCCGTTGTGTTCAGTGGTTCTTACTCCCAGGAAAGTGTCTTTAGGATTGCAGCCAATGTGGTTGTGCTAACTTAAAGAATTATCTAGGCAAAGTAGTTTGCTTTCTGTATCTACTACTGATGGGAAGCCAGTATCGTTATACAATAATGAAATAGGCACATTTGGAAAGATGACATGGTAAGTTTCTGAGTTCTTGACCAGAAAAAGTAACACCTGAATCAAACCAGCTGGTTAAGTCAGGCTACAGAAGAGATGACAGTCTTCAGTTTTTATATGTAAATGTTCAGAATCCTCATTTATAGTGAAAAGAAATAACTTCATTTCCACATTACTGACAGTTAAGGTCTGCTGTCTGCTGCTTTTTTTGGTAATGACTATACTCATGATTTATACTAATGATTTACTTTGATTAATTAATGCTGGTATCTTTCGAACTTAACTTTGCCATACAGTCCCTTGTATCAAGGGTTGTTAGAGTGTGGTAAATCTCATGGAAAGGTGGATCAAACTGCCAGTTTAAAACTCCTTCATATCTTCAGCAAATATGGGAGAAGATATCTGAATATTTTAAATATTTGGAAATTATCAACCATATTGACACAGAATTCCCCTTTATAATATTTTTCTCTTTGTTAATTCCAGATTTTCTTGAACCTTGACCTCCTTAAGCTTCCCTATTTTAGAGTTTATCATGTTCAGATTGTTGAATTAAAAAAAAACTATTTTGGAAAAATATTAAGTCCCAAACAACGCATACTTAAATGGTCAAACACTTGAAATTCAAGTCCAAATTAAATCTGATCTGTGTAGTTTCTATTTTGAATGCTGAAAGTATTTTAGTACACACAAATCATGTCACTGTTGACTTTGCTCTAATCTAGAGCAATATTTGACTGGGCAAATATTAACACTTTATTGTCAAAAAGTATAGATTGTTCAGCACCTAGTCTATAATTTAATTCTGGACAAATATTCCATGACTGTATATAATTGATTAAAAGACCTAAATCCTTCTTCAACAACTTATGAATTTCAGTCCATCTTAATACTTGTGACTATGCTGTCTTTGAAGCTAAGAACTTTGATAACATGGTCTGAATTGGGAGTTTTTATAAGAAGAATCTTCTGTCATCAAATTCTGCAGCTTTTCTGGGTTTAGACAGAATTAGGTTTTGAACACATAAGACAAAATTCATCCTGGTGTAATATTATGGTAGTGAATGTTAGGGTTAAAATATGCACCACCTCATATATGAGAGGGGGGGCATATTTTAACTTTAACAGTCACCATTACAATATAATTATACTTGGATGAATTTTGGGTTGAATGTTCTAAATTTATGTAATTTGTAATTGTGAAAGGCTGCCCATGCAATTTCCTGAATGTGACTAGTCACTTTGGTGATTATTCAGTCTTCTGTTGTAGCTTTTTCTTCCCTTTATATGAGGGACCATGATGTTTTATTGTTTCATATAGATAAGTTTGCCAACTAGAGAGGGGACCAGAGAATTCGTGCTATTAGTGCGGTGTCTGTGTAGTCTATATGTATAGTTGCATATAGACAAGGAAAGAACAAAGAGAATAAATTATGGAAATGAAAGAACAGATTTGCATAATTTATACAAGTTGGATAATTCCACTTTTTGGAGCAGAACCTAATTCACAGATTCCTCATTATAACGTGAAAGTGCGTTCTCTGGCAACACATATTGATAATTCTCTCTGTAGTTTCCAGTCACTGAAGAAAGTTGTAAGAAAGTGGCAAGAAATGTAAGAAAGTGGTCAACATTTTGTGAATGGGTGTAGACACCTTTAAGCGTATCGCCTAACCCTGGAACCAAGAACCAATTAAGTGTTTATGATTTATGACTTATGTTTTCAGACCAAGTGCAAACCACTGCTTGCAAACAATGGTGCTCCACAGCCTAGTAACATTTGAAGAAAGGAGGGAGCAAGAATAGTTCTCATTCTGTTAGCACCACAACATGGTTTGTTGTATGTAAACTTAAGCTGTTGCTCACATTGTTATACAATCCAGATTGGGCCACTGGATTCAGAAGTCATGGATACCCAAGACTTGAACAGAATTTATAAAAGTTGTATAAAGTTTGTAATTTTGAAAATGAGGCCCAAATTTCGTTCCATATATAGATCCAGAATGCCCCTTTTACCTTATGCTTTATCTTCTTGCACAGTTGGACCCTTAACCATCACTTTTGATATGCTGCCCAGTGAAAGAACAATCATCAGCAAAAATCCCTATGTCCAATTAGGGGGTCAGTATAGCCCTCCTCATTGTCTTGCCCGCTACAAAACAGCCATCATTGTACCACACAGGAATCGTGAGCGCCACCTACAGCATTTTCTCTATTACCTTCACCCCTTCCTTCAGCGCCAGCAGCTTCACTACTGCATATACTTGATTCATCAGGTAAGTTAAACTGAATCAAATGGTGTTTGAAAAGTGTAGCGAACATGCCCTTTTATGCCCTTTTAAATGTTTAAAATAGATGTATTTTCAGAAATCATGCTGCTTTTTGCCAAACAAGGAAAACATACTCTGAGTACAGCCCAGTCCAATCCTATTTCTGTGGATCATTCTGTGAAACTACATACTCTGTTGATGTGATATATTTGTTTTTATTTGAAGAAAAGTTTCCAAAGTACTGGAAAGATGGGCCTTTTCTGGTTATTTTTAGATTTCTGTGTGAATGTGTCTAATTAAAATTTAAGTTGTATGTTACCATGCTGAACCAGACCGGATAATTTTACCGAAGCAGCCAAGTTCCCAACATAATGCAATATTCACTGGAGTGCTGTAACATTTTTGATTCGACATCCATCCTGAACATACTGGGAATCTTGCCCCAACCCTGAACGATTAGATCTTTCTAGCCTCACTTTTCTCCTCCTTTCTCCACCTCCACATCTTTAGGTTCTTCCTTAAAACTTTTCCTGCTCTGTCCTGTGTTATCAGGATAGGCACAGGAGCTCTTAAACTATATAGTTCATCTAAAGAACTGTTAATCAATCAGTCAGTCAACAATTAGGTATTGACCTCAGCTAAAATGTTGCTGTCTGTCATGTGTTCTCTTTCCAGGCTGAAGGTGGTCCATTTAACCGAGCAAAGCTTTTTAATGTTGGTGTCCGAGAGGCCCTAAAGGATAATGATTGGGACTGCTTGCTGCTACATAATGTAAACCTAATTCCAGAGAATGATTATAACCTCTACATCTGTGATGAATACTACCCTAAACACATGTCCAGTGCCATTGACAAGTTACAATATAGGTATTATCATTTAATTCTTTTGACAGTCCTAAATACTGTAGGTAAATGCTTCTTGAAATCAATATTAGCCATAGACATAGGCCACTAAAGGTTTTTTGGCTGCTATTTTCTAAGTAGTTGCTACAAATTACAGACAATGAATGTAATACACTCCCCATTGGAATTGGTACCTAGAACTCCTGTCTTTTTCTTTTTAATCCTTTTTAATGAGTACAAAATTGATGTACCAGGTCCATCATATTAAATATTGGATTATGTTGAATTGATTCAATTAAACAAATATATTAAATGGTATTAAAAATACAGTATGTACCAATATCAGGCAGTACTCTTCAGTTTTGGTTTTAGGACCCTTGGCACTCACTGACCAAGAATATATAAAAGTAGAGCAGGTGTACTTACAAAATAATTAGGCAGAATACTGTCTGCACATTCCCCCCCCCTTTTTGTATCTATGTCATAATACTAGCAATAGCCTGCAACTGTTGCTTGCATGATATAATATTCATCAGTAAAAAAATCCATCTCACTTTCCAGCATGTCATCTTTCCATATTTTCAACTGTAGCTGCGCTAGGTGCTAGTTAACTCACCTGAGATTGGTTCGCAACCCATCGAGTGGGCCCCAACCCACAGCTTGTCAAACACTGCTCTTTACCTATAGGCATTGAGTGAGTTTGCTATTACTTTTACGCAAAACCTGGTTATTCTGTAATGTGGGGCCCAGACACCAGAGACCATTTTTGCCACATTTTTTTCTCAGCTATCCCCTTCAACTGCCTTTTTGACACCCCTCTCCTCAGTGGCTCAACTGCCCCCCCTCAGGTCCTCAACTGCCCTTTTGCCACCTTCCTCCTGAATTTACTCCCTAACCTCTTCACAGCCTGGCCTGTTTTCTGTCCCAGAGGCAGTTATTTCTAAGTTGAAATGGGAATGGAATGTTGACAGTTGCCTCTCCTCAGCCTGCTTGACCCTTGATCCTCCTAAAACAGAATAAGGTATTTATGCATGCATGCATGCTTCAAGCAACAAACATAAAAAGCCAATTGGTTTTCTTCATAATGTTTGGCAAATATTAAGTGCCCCTTTTTTGTTAGGAGATGCCAGTTTTACTGCTGCTAATGGCAGAATGCTTGCAATTTGTTCGCACCATATTTAGATGAACAATCTACATTTCACTAATGAGGACAATAAGTCCTGGATTCCTTTTATAGCTAGAAGTGGCATTTCTTAATTTGGTTATAACGGAGATTGAAATAACTCATAGAAACTACAGTCATTGTTTCACCTGCATGAAGGCAATATGGATGAATTCATCCACTAAAATCTTTGTCGTGTTTGCTTCAGTATTGCACATAGTATTCGGAGATATTGTACTAGTATAATATTAAGTTCAGACAATGGAAAGCACTTACATGCTAACAGAATTGTGGTTTTCAACCTAAACATGATAAGTTGCATAGTAGTTTGCTCCGTTTATGCCAGGGGACATACTTTCATTCATGCTTTGGATCTCTAGAGTGCAAGAGGGAGATGGACACAAAACTTTAAAGCTCTCCTTTCAAACTTACTGAAGTCTTGAACTTAGTTTTTCCAAATAGTTTTCCACCGTAGGTTATGACAGCTCTTCATATTCTAATATCTCACTAAGTATGATCTGATGCTCCATTTAGGGCTGAGTTAAGTGCCTATGGCAATGCTATAGGCTGCAATCCTAATCCCCAGGTAGGCCTGCCTAAACCACAGCACAAGTCCTGTGCTAACCTGGGGGTGTCACCAAAGTGCCATAATTCTGTGCCACTCCTAAGGGAGGGTTAGGCCAGTGCACAGACATGTGCTTGCCTCCCTACATCACCATGGGAGCAGGAGGATCGATGAGTTGTGCCAGCATAGGTTAGGATTGCACCCATAGTCTGTTTTACAGTCAGATATATGGTGATTCTATGAATTCACTACTTTAAGCAGAATGCAAATTGTTTAGTAAATTGCCCTAAGCTGTCTTTTCATCTGTAGGTTGCCATACTGGTCCTTTTTTGGTGGTGTTTATGCTTTGACCCCAGAGCATTATATGAAGATGAATGGGTTTCCTAACACTTATTGGGACCATGGTGGTGAAGATGACGACATTGCTCAAAGGTATAACAATGGGATGGAACCATTGACAAATGCAAGGCTAAACACAAACATAATAACTATTAAATAAGGTCAATATCGTGCTTTGGAAAATAATAGCTGGCAGTTCAGTGGTGTGAATAATTTGGAAAGAGAAGCCCCTGTTCATAAATTGTTGCCTAAAATAGCACTATGATTTCTAGCCCATCTGGAACTGAAATGTGGAAGTATTAGTCAGGATGGCATCCTGTGTGTTTAAGATATTGGGCTTCTACCAGAATAAAAAACTTTGTCTTGAGGTGTATTAAGTGGATTCAGGAGAGACTGTGAAAATATATTTTTTTTCCTCTTGGCATTTAATAAAAAATCAGCAAATTGCTAGTCAGAGAAAACATAAAGGCAGACCTAATTCACTGTAAGCTTCTTCTACCATTTATTACAGTAGCAAACACTTAAGTGAAACTTAATTGAATAAGAACTTCATATTTTGCTTCTACTCATGAACACTGTTGACAGATTATAAAAATTTAAATGGAACATTTTGTTCAAACAGTGGAACTTCTTTATACTCCTGGGACAGAAAAATTGAATTGAATTCTTAAAGCAAACATGATTAGAATAATAACTTCTAGAAAATTAATGTTACATTATACTTTTATTGAAAAAGCATTTGCCTTAAATCTTATTGTGCCCAAGTGCAAATGGAAGCAATTTCTGATTGGGGCAGTGGCAAAGTGGGTGGAGAGGGGAGAGGAAATTTCCCTGACTTTGCTGATCCCTAAGTGTATATAGTCTGACATATGATTTGCTAATGCAAAAGCATATTTAAGTGTAATCAGTGCTTAGTCAGGTGACCACTTGGGAACTGCAATCCTGTGCACACTTTCCTGGGAATAATTCCCACTGAAGTTAGTGGAACTAACATCTAAGTAGAAAAGATGCATAGGATAGTGCTTTTAAGTTGCTTTGTGGAAGAAAAGTAGAAGATATAAATCTAATGAATACATGAAATAAACACATGCTTGGTAACCAGCCACAATCTTGCTTAAAGAAGGAGTCTTGAAACATTAGCTCCCTTTGTACTTGCTAGGCTAGATGCAGCATAATGGAAAGGATTCAGCAGATACCTTCTGATGCAGAAAAGTATGGAAAGTTCACTTTGGGTATTAGCCGATATTGAGTGGACATGGTGGGGACACAAGATTTTATTTTATGTTCCCTTCCTCAGTAGCACAGGGAGGAACTGGCCTTCTCTGGACCTGGCCTATACCAGAGCAAATTATCCAAACTTCTTTAAGCTATAGGACTCTGATTTGCAGTTTATATTTGACTTTAGTCAGCTATGGGAGGGAGCTATACATTGACTTGGAATTTGCTATTCTGTGTTTTCAGCTGCACTTCCGTTTGACTTGGTTTGGCTGTTTCTGTATAGAAAAATACTACTCTGAAATGCCCTGTATTTATCTCAGACCTTTCTTATTATGTCTTCATTTCAAAAGGATTCGTTTAGCAGGACTGAAAATAGTTCGGACTCCACTCTATCTTGGACGTTACAAAATGATGGATTATGGAGAAGCTTCAGGCAGTATTGAAAGCTTTCAAAGGTAAATATAGATACAGGTCTCCCTTGTTATCCTCTAGGGTTCCATTCCAGAACATTCTGTGAATAAATAAAAATATGTGTATAAAGAAAACAATGGAAAAATAGGTTTAAAGACCCACTTCCAGTTTCTTGCTCCTCTGTTGCTCCTCGTGCCTCAGTATCTGCAGGGGTTTGATTCTGGGGCTGAAAAATGGAATGATTGTTTGCATGACTAACTCTCTACAACAGTAGAAAAGCAATTTTTAAAACTGTGATTTGCAGTTGCCATTCATGTTGAGCAAATCCATCTATAACTAGTTTGGCCCTGTAAATTTTTTCTGTGGTTTACCAATCTCTATTAACTTGCCTTCCCAGGTAGGCAGACCAGACTGAAATGTATGGAGGTAGCAGCACCAAATTCTAGCCACATAACTGTCCCTGATCCAAAGTATAGTTGGGATTCTCCTGGAACCTGCACTGCTTCTGGAGTGAGAGTGGCCCACTACAACCTCACTAGAATTATCTTATGCTTAGGCTGCAATCCTAAAGACACTTTCCTGGGAGTAAAACCCATTGAACATAATGGGGCTTACTTTTGAGTAGACATGGTTAAGATTGCAGCCTTAGTGTAATGCACTTTACATAGGTGTATCCTTGATGACCATATGGAAACCTCAGTTGGTGCAGAATGCAGATACAAATGTGACTGATGCCAGGGTTTGGGGCACTAACAAACCACCATTGCACCAGTTATACTGGCTTCTGGTTTGTGTCTAGATGCAATTCAGGGTGCATCAGGTTACCTTTAAAACTCTTGATTTTGGGCCCACATAACTTGAAGGACCACTTTCCCTCTTGGAGAGTCCTGATCCTTCAGGTAAGAAGTGGTGACTCTCCTACAGGTGTGGCCATGATCAGATGTCTGACTGGTACCATTATAGGGAAAGCCTTTCTCTATTATACTGCTCCATATTTAGTACTCCCTCCCTTCTGATAATTGTGGTGGCTGCTCTCTCCACATGTGTTTCAACTATGTTTAGATAAAAAAATAACTTTTTTACTTTTCATTTTTTTATAATTTGGATTGATCCCTTCTATTACCTTGCAGATTGGCACACAGTTTCATTCTGTTCTCTTCCAACTGGATGAGGAAAGGTGTTAAATAAATATTCCAAGTTAATAAATAGTGAGAGTTTGCAGCACATCACTTAAGGCAGTGGTTATCCAACAGAATGTTTACAGAAGGGAGCAAAAAACCCTTAAATGCCTTATTGGTAAACATATCCTCTGACCTCTTCCAGCAAAGACTTTTGTTTTGAAGAAATCAAGTCAGCCTGATTTCCCAATTGCTTCTGTTTCAAGATGAGATGAAACTAGGTTTTAAGATGAGGGGATTCTGGTTTATGGAGGCTTATTTTGGGCAGTTTGGATGTAGGTTCCCGTAGCTTACCCTGGATATAAGGAGCCAATTTCCCTTCCTTGTAGCAGCATTATGTCAAGGTTTGTAGATGTAAAAGTTATTTTCCCCATTGCCCCAGGCTCTGAGGCTACACTGATCAACCGCATATTCCAGACTGCCTCCATCCTGCTGTGGTTTCTGCCTAATTCATCATGACTCTCCATCCTGCACTATTTCAAAAACAAACAAGCTCAAAAAGGAAGACTTAGGGCAAAATACATAGCAGTTACGTCACCCTCTAGTGTTATCTTATGAAAAGTCATCTTAACTGCTCTGGAGCAAAGGGCTTAATTTCACTTTAGGATATAGGTAATACCCTGTTTAGGGTCATATCTAATTTGATTCTAAGACTTAACTATAACTATCATATAAATATAAAGCGTTATAAAGTGCCTCATATAAATAACTTCAAACTATCATTTGATTACCTTAAAGACCTCCTTTTTATTTTTCAGGTGCCTGGTTATTCTAGGTGAAATTTGCTAGGTGTAGAAATATAGGTCTACAACCTATACTTTAGAGGCTGGAGTTCAACTCAACTATTCACGTTCTATAGTATTAGAAAATGCTTTTTCTAATGTTTCTATTTCTGCAGAACTCCTGAATCTGATGTTGTTGCTTGGTGTTCATTTTGATATAGCTTTTACTATATTTGTCTCAGAGACTATATGAATTCTTAGATGATGCAAAACCAAAGCTATATGTTTGCTTTCCTTTCATTTCCCCTCAGGCCTGCTCGGATGCATACTAGAAACACATGGAAGGATGATGGAATGAATTCTCTTGAGTTCAAAGTCTTAGCAAAGCAGAAACATCCGCTTTATACTAACATTACTGTGCACATCGGGGCTACAACCGTCCTGCCTCCAGAGGGCCAAAGAACAGACAGCAAACCATGAGATTGCAGCCACTTTGGCTATCTTGCAGTGCTGGAGCTGTCAAGAGTACAAAAGGGTTGTGTGGCACAGGCTTGAAGATGTTTCTCCAGTGTTCCCTTCCGTTTACAAATTACCAAAAAATGTTACCAGGAATGAACATACACATGAGTATTAGGTTTGTTGTAAAAAAAGCACTTGAGTGTGGTAAAGTGCAATGCCTACTGAATGCTCTCTTTTCTCACTACTTGCACTGCTCTTGGAGAGCAAACTTTTAATTATAAAACCAGTTACACTGTGATGTGGGTATTTGAGGGTGTTTTATCCTCTCCACAATTATCTGAATGTATTTTGAGTATTTAAACCCACTTTGTTGTCAGGAAGCATTTGGAGATAGAAATCCACTTTTCCTGCCACCCTCCTGCTAGGGTGTAAGGTTTGCAGTTAAGTGTTGAATATATCAATGTTAATTTTATAAAGTTTATTTTTCAATGAATTAAACTCAATTATGAGCGCCACTGTTGCCTCCAAAGCAGTTGTTCTCATCTGTGGGAATAATAGCTACCCTGTTTCCGCTGGAGCTTAGCAGTGTTTCGGAAAGTTCTGAAGTGTAAAGTGATAAGGCAAGATCAAACTAGCCATAACAAAAGCAGCCAGTTATTTTTCATGTGTTGGTGCATCCTATATAAAGCAAGAAGGGGAGCTGTATGCAGTTTTTCAAGACATATGGGGGAAGAGGATCCCCCCTCCAGCCTGAAATCTGTTGTTTCAGGAACTTTGAAATAGTACTGAGCTAGATATAAACTGTATTCTCAAACATTAGCTGGGGTGGGGGTGGAATCTCCCTAAATGAATGTTTAAGAAGGTTGTCATGGAAAGTATGACCAAAGGAAAAGTGTTGCAAAACAGATCATATTTTTAGAAGGCTTTCCACCAACTAGAGTACCAGTGCTCCATATTTTAATGCTACTATCCACAGCAGAATGGTGTAAAATACTAACATGATCCCTTTTATTATGTTGTAGTAGTTCTTTAAAAAATATTCCCCTCCCTTTTCTGTTAAGCGGAATTGAGGTTCCTGGTAATCTTTGAAAGTCTGGACCAGTCAGATTGTGTGGAGCTTTAAGGGAATATGAATCCCATTCTCTCCTACTCCATCCCAATTTTTTTAAACAAAGTAGAGAAATAGGAATGATTTTTTTTTTGCTTCTTGTAAGTTTCCTTAAAGACAGGAGGGCCAGCACTTAACATTGTTCAAGGCGGTGAATTACACCTGGATCACCTGAATGAATATGGCACAAACTGGGGGTAGGGGAAAAGAGAACACCTCTTTTCCTTATTTATTTCAGAGCAGATCTGAAGGAGTAGGGATGGAGGGATCATCCTTGCCTGATGGAGGGAGGGAACAAGCAGGATCCATTTCCTTTCACTCACCCCATGCCTTTGGTCTAAAAATACCCACCCACCTCTATACATTCCTCCCAATTTAGTTATTTAGTTTGACTATCATGTCTGTAGTCCTTTCTAATTTACTGACACTTTTTGCTTGAAGAACCATGACTGAAAGTTAATTTTCCACTGCAGTTGAGTAAGAGAAAAAAGTATGTTTCACTTTAAGGCAGGGTGGATAAATCTACTTAAAACAGAGTCACATACAATAAACTTCAGCTATCTGAGAGCTCCCAGAAAGATGGTTGGTAACTCCTATTTTAAGTGTTCTTTTTTGAATTAGCTGATGACATACCTTTTTCTTTTAAAAAATAATAGTTTGCCATTCATTCTGTATTTCTGTCTAAAAACAGGTAAGTATTCATCATGCCATTTTTTATCTTTACCAAAAAGAAAAAAGATCCTTATTTGACACACACTTCTACGAAGTGCTAAAGCTTCTCTCCACTCCAAAAGATACTTTACTTTTTGTATGAAAGCCTGACATTCAGTAGGTATAGCCATGTTGGTATTTAAGATGTAGCATTATGTTTTTCATATATTCCTGCCATATGTAGAATGAATTCCTACAGGAATTCCTGCCATATGTAGAATTATATAGACATTTTAATGCCTGTTCATACAAGAGTAAACTTTGCTTTCTTTTGCTGCCTTACTCACAAAGTTAGCATGAAAACTACCTTTAGATATTTTCACCCTCAAATAGGTACAGAATTAAATAGCCTTCTCACACATCCTTAAAGAGACAAAGCAACTGGAAAGCTTCAGCAAGACAATGAAGTACTTTTAATTAGATCTGTTCTGTTATTATAGCTTTACTGAGTGTTCAAATGTCCTTAATACTAACTGGGCCTGCTGTGACAGTCTCCTCCAAGTACTGTGATCATGGGCACTTATTAAATTGGCTGGAGAAAAAGAACAGCCATTTTTCACATCATCACATTTTTAAAAAAATAATTGTCCATTTGACAAAAGAGCCCTTTTGTTTTTGCACATTTGCACGTGAGTTTTTAGCCCCACATTTTCACTTTTTAAAAAGTGGAGCTTAAATACCAGCTATCAAAATGGATAGCTTTAGAGAGTGAAAAAATTGCCTTCCTTCCAGAGGAAGAGATTAATAGTTTATCAAAGAAAAAAATACAAGTTCTTAAAAGTGTCTCCACTGTCAACCCTGCATCACCAACTGACCAGTGCATCACCAACTCCACTGCATCACTAAATGACCAGTGCATCACCAATTCCACTGCATCACCAAAGGATCAGTGCTCTTCAACATTCATGGAGAAATACCTTGCAAAACTACTAGAGATTAAGAACTTATTGCTCATCCTGCTTTCTGGGAAAAGCACCTGTGGCCATTCTCCACAGAAGTCCATTCCCATGTGCAAGAGATAGTTATGAGATTTTTTGGGTTGCTACGCCAAAATCCACTGTGATGTTGGTGTATAAAGGGTTGTATTCTATTGAGAGCAGCTTATAAGAGCAGGAGTTTAGCCCATCAGTTTTCCAAACTCGAGGTGTCTGACGCAAGAGATTCATCCTGGACAAGTATAAAAAATAAAAACACAAAGGGCAAGGGGAAAAGAGAACAATCAAAGTGAGAGATTGTAAAATCAATTTTATGCCTTATAAAACACTTTAGAGCTATGCAGAGTATTAATCTTGGAAAGGAACTTCAGAACATCTTAAGAGGCTATAGAGATTTAAGCCATGAAGGCTCTTGAATTTGATTTCTTACCAGACTCGAGGCCCAGACCTAGCCAACTTTCCAGTGCCAATGCAGCTGCAATACAACCCCAAGGGGACTCTCCCCACATGCCCCACAAACATACCCTTTCCCCACTGCAGAATGCAATACATGCAACATTGGCACAGTTGCATCAGTTCTTGGAAGTTGGATTGGGCTATTATTTCTTTGTGAATTTCTGTTCACACTTATTGGCCATGTTCTACTTAGAATGTATGTTGCATTCCTCCCATTTACCAGTTATTGAGTAGCAAGCCAAGCACCGGAGCACTAACTCACCTCTGTCCATTTACCTCATTGCCTCTATCTCTTGTGTGGAAGATCATGGTGTACTTGCCGACCTCAGGGGAAGGCCGCACTACCTCCATGTTCTGCAACTTCACCCTGAGAACAAGATCACAGCAACTAATGCACAATGACCTGAAAAGCATGTTGGAGAAAAAGACTGGAAAGCGGGGAGGGGGGGGGGAGAGGTGGTAAATCACAATCAGCTCTGCCCCCAGGCTCAAAAGAGTATTTTATAAAACAAATGGGATTCTGACATATCCATATCCACCCTACCATGCATATGTCATTAGACAGCTGGAGCAGTCGACTTCTTAATGGCTAAAGGACTGAATTATGAATCAGGAATTTGATTCATGAACCCTGGCATGAACTCACAAAGCTAGCCTGGAAGCATGTCCTTCAGGCTCAGCCCCTCACCATTCCCTCCTGAAATATGGAAAAGTATTTTCCTGATAAATGCATAAACAAGCACTCTTAAGGGGCAGTCAAACAACAGCTCACAAACCACAAGGAGCCATTTGACAGATGATGTGCAGCACTTGGAAATTTGTTGGCTGAGCTCCCTTTGCATCACAATTAATGTAAAAGGTAAAAAGGACTTCAAGCCTTATGATTACTTATTGGGTATAAACCAAGAGTCCACAGAATTAAGACAGAAGTTTTATGTCCATGGCAAGTAAATATATTTACGAATTTACATGCTTCTTAAATATTGCACATCTCAAGTATCTCTTCTGCAGCTCTCAAACATCTGAGTTTTATCATATATGGTTATGTTAAGCAAGTTTGACCACAGAGTGTATTTTTACATAAACAAGGAGCCCTTAACAATTCAGAGCAACTATGGGGAGTTCTTGCTCCGACGTAAGAACAATTTACTCAGGATTGCAATATGAATTTCCCATAGGTTTTCACTAGGTGGTGCCGTAACTACGTCAATGTAAATGTCTCTTACATGCTTTACATAGTTACATAGTTACTCTGGATTGTAGGACTAATCCAGTTTTCTAGTCTCCCAAGTCTAATGACTGGGGGCAAAAACATGAAGCCCTTTAAAATATATTTAGCACTGCCAATCTGGCTATGCTTCTGGCACTTTGAAAAGAAAGCACAATTAGTAGGGCAGACAAACACTACTCTGTTCAGATTTCCTGGTGTGATGGCCAGAAACAAAAGATCATGCCCTTTCATGCCATAAGTAAACTGGTGGTGAAGGGACATCAACTTTCTCTACACCTCATATTCAAACCAAAGCTGCAGCCAGAAGAACTCACAGCTTGGTTGAAATACAAAGCACGGTATTTTCAAATTACTGAATTTTTCTGGAGTGACTGCTGCCCTCTTCTGGATGCCTGGGGGCCTTCAAATAAAAACAAATGCCCAAAACAAATGCATGCCTTCACTGTTCCCCGACTGCTGCTGCTGGTTGGGGAAGGGCAAGTGCAATTTGTGTTAACCATTTTCCTGCCCAGTGCTTTTACCCTTGCAAATGGACACATGAAATCTGCAGAGAAAGATGATGACAAAGGCAGTTTTTGAAAACTGCCGAAGTTGGCTTGTGGGAAACAAATGTTGCAGATTGGTGTGACACTTCTAATTTCAGCAGCATTAAGCAGTAGGATATTTAATCCAATACAGAACAAGACACACTGAATAGCAGCGGGCAGGTAGTCCTCACCAGAAAAACCCAACCTTTGTTCCCGACTTTTAGAATAAAAGACAGTGCTTCCATCTGTGAGTTTTGTTACTTTGCAATATTTATCTTCTTGGATGTGCAGCTTCGTTGACTTTCAGGGAGGACAACAAACACAGGGGAGACACTTTCCTTATTACTGCCATTAAGGCTGTGTCAGCAATACAGCATGTACGTCAATCACATTTCCTTAATGATCATAGAACAGCTAGCAATTCCAAGATGGCTTTGAAAAATGCAGTAAGGGTAATCATTTTAGGAAAGTACTAACAATATTTTACTACTCATTTTAGGGTGTTCTTTTACTAATTTCGTACTAATTTTTGGATATAATTTAGATATAGTTTAGATGAATGAATTTTAGGTTAATAAATATTATTAATAATGTGCCAGGATGTTGTAAATATCCTTTTGCATGTAGGAAAGTCCTAGGACAACTTTCAAAGATGATGTTCTTTTATTTATACAAATTGATAATAAAGTCACCACCCCCAGAGTAGCAAAGTTGTTAATATAATATGCTAGAAGTCCTTGCACAACAACCTACACCTTCCATCTTGATTCAAAGGCATTATTCCTGGCGTGTGCAAAGCTCAAGTTTCAAAGTTCATTTAGACATGCTTTTTAAGCCCTTTGCAAGTAGTCTGGTGGCACAAGTGGTTAAGACACTGTGCCTCTTAACCAGCAGGCCAGGGTTCGAGAGACCCGGGTCCCCACAAGAGGATCTCCTGTTACAGCCAGGGGGTTGGACTAGATGATCCACTTGGTCTCTTCCAACTCTTATGATTCTATGATCTAGTTTCCTTTACCCAATTACCCTTGAACATTCCGGAAAGTGTCAATAAGTGCTTCTGTAATGGAGAAGTTGGGAGAACTGTATGTTCCTAGCACTAAAATTGGAAAATCAATTACTGATAATCTGCAGCTCATGACCTGCATGTGTGTATGTTGCAGGTCTCTGGCTCCATAAAAGGCAGTCATGGATAGCTATTAGATGGTATCTGTGATAAAGACAGCAAGTTATTTTACACCCCTGGCCAAACTGCACCTCTTTAACAGTCTTCCAATTTTAGATTCTTTCTGGCCCCATTTCTCTTTTCCTTTTTGTTTAAACTTCTGATGGCCATGAATTCACAGATACCAGTACCCACTAATACACCCACTAAAGCTTGAGTAATTCCCACATCGTTCCATTACATGAAAAAATCACTTGATTCTGTAAGCACTAAGAGTCGTCCCCATGGGAAAAGGCCAAAAGAACATTACAAGTACAAAAGAGCAGATTAGAAAGAGATGATAGTTGCTGATAACACTAGCAACAAGAAATTAATTGACGTATCACATGATAGCCTTGGAGCAATTATCTAACATAGTACTTTCAAGTTAGTGCTTGCAATGTCAAGTTTTAGAAAAGAAAATCTGGCCAGTGTCCATATCCACAGTCAGGCTACTTGTTACATCACATGAAGTTTTCACTTTCTAGCAATCTAGTCTACTCTTATTTATGTTACCACAGATGAGCTAATAAACACCTTAACTAGTAGAGGCCTCTGGGCAAGGCCCTCAAGTTGGTTATACCCATGATGTATCCCTTCTCCCATTAGTACACATTTACGTCTCCAATCGTAGTAGCATTGAGAGCAGGGATAACTTTTTCTTCAAAGAGCACATCAGTTTCACCCAACTTTCTCCATTCTTGGCTGGAAATATCTGGGCTCTCTAAAGAAAGCATGAAGGTGTGCTCACCTCCAACATTCCCCTTATTTATTCAATTTATATCCCAACTTTCTTCCTAGGAAGGAAACCCAAGGTGGTTTCCTTGAGTCTGTGCCACCCGTTTCCCAATTACCATCAAAACATAGGTAACATTTCATAGGAAGGCAATTACCTGAGCCGGAGGTCATCATCCTCTCCTCCCCAGCCCCAGTAGTTGTTAGAAAATCCATTCACCCTGGCAAACTGCTCCCTTGTTAAAGCAGTTACACCTCCGAAGTACCCTTGGTAACGCAACCTACAAACAAACAAAAAGGGGTGGGAAATATTGTTTAAGAAAGGTATTACCCCAACACTCACTATCAGAAACTAAGGAACAGTTTGGTCAAATTCCCAGCTTACTCAAACAAAAAAGAAAAGTCTGAAAGCAATCTACTTCCAAAGGCCTTACAAACAGAGCAGGCCTCCATAAGTCTTGAGAGACTATGGTATCATGCTCGGAGCTGCATACGATGCATGCGAAGCATGAAAGCCTGGGTTAGATTGTTATGGAGGATAGGCTGCTACCCAAACAGCAAATCCCCCCTCTCCACACCACTGAATTAGTCCAGTGGAAAGGCAGAGCCAATACAATTGGATCCAGCTGCGTTGCAGAGCTGGGCTAAGGACAGGAGCTCACCCTGTCTTGTGGGGCTGACCCACGTCTCGAACCCTGGCCTGCTGGTTAACAGGCACAGTGGGCTGTGGGTGGCGCAAGTGGTTAAGACACTGTGCCTGTTAACCAGCAGGCCAGGGTTCGAGACAGCACTTTTATATATACAGCACTTTCAATTTTGTATATATAGACTAGTGACATGTACCCTGTTGTGGGTACCACCCCATGCATGCACAACATCCTCCCACAACTGTGGACACCCCTACCGGGCAGGTGCAGAATTTGAGTCTGGGTGTTGATCAGTCTTCAGTATTAAGTATAAGCCAAAAATGTGTTCCACCCCTTTTCAGCCCCTTAGGCTTAAATTTCTGGAAATTGGTGGGTGCTCTCATTATGTCATCATCATCATCTCATCTTCAAGCAGAGTCTTGACGAGCACCTGTCGGGAATGCTCTAGGAGGATTTCCTGCTGCAGGCAGGGGGTGCGTGCATGGGGTGGTAGCGTTGTGCGCGTGTAGGGAGTAGGTGCACCAGGGGGATGGCACACAGGATGGATGGTACACGAGGTTTTTTTACTCCCACAACAGGGTACATTTCGCTTGTCTATATATATAAAATTGAAGAGTCACCTACTAGGACGCTTCCAACTCTAGGATTCTATTATTCTGTGTAAGGAACACCCTCCCTAAATTTCATGCTCCTAGGTTCAGGGGTTGGGACAGGGCATTGATCAATCAGCAATTCTTCAATATAACATATAGGGAAGAAAATGCGTTGTGCCCCTTTTCACCCCCTTCAGGTCAGAATTTCCAAAAACCAGTTCTTAGTGGGTCCCTCTATCACAAAAGGAACATCCACCCCAAATTTCACACTTTTAGATCCAGTGGAATCAGTGACTTTTCAGTTTTATATACGTATATAGATAATCACATTAGAAATGTACTAGGTAGGAGATATGAAAGGGTGGGATCCATCATCTTGGAATCTGGCACTGGGCTTTCCTGGGAGTCTCTTTGAACACAATGGGACATTTCTGAGTAGACATGGAGGAGCATCCTGGTAAAGTTTGCCAGGGGGTCCTGGACTGATTTTCAAGACTGAAAGGGGTGAAAGGGCTGAAATGCCTGAATACCACTGATCGAGGGATACAGTTCCAGGACCACACTGGGCAAGACTGTTTCTTGGACAAGAGCAGTAGCTGCACAAGTGTTCTGAACTTGGATTATGCTGGTGATGTCAGCACATCACAAGCCCTTTCTTGCCTGCATCTACTCTTTTGCAAGTCCAGCATACGTATTTATTTAATTTATTTATTTAATAAGCTGCATGTGAAACAGTTCTGCTTTTAGATGCAAGATCTCTCCCAGCCTTTCATTTTCTACCTGTAGCCTGTATTGTTTCTGCCCACCACAAGGTGCTTTGGTCGCTTATGGTCACACATATAAATATTTAAGTCGTTCTCCGGTAACAAATCCACATCATGGAATATGAAGCAGTCCCAGTTCTCTTCCTTCAGGGCTTCCAAGTATCCAACATTCAGAAGTTTTGCTCTGTTAAACTTGCCATTCTCAGACTGCAAAACAAGAAAAGAAAGCAATGCATGTCAGGCCTGTTTAACTACTAAGCCACCTGTCATCAAGCACATTTACAATACTTTTTGTGGTATTGCAATTATACAAAAAGAGCAGCCTGAAGGAACAGGAACTGCTAGGCACGATATATGGCAGGATACAATATTCTTAATCAATAAATATAAACACTTGAAGCTCAACTCCGTTCCTGTTGTAAGTCATGCACATCAAGTGGTAACTCTGAGTGAGAATATATATTTTCATGTGCATTTAAAAACACACACATTCTATCAGTTCAAGGAATGTACTAGAACGTCAGCTATATACACAGGAGGCTGTCTCTACATATGGTCCCACTTGCTTTACTCACCAATTTTAAATCAACAATTTAGTGGAAAATCTCCTGACAAACTTTTTCAATTCAATTATCAAGTTTGTATTTCTAAGGCTGGGGTACCCAAACTCTCATCAGGAGTACCCAGTGATGACTCACAACAAGCCTCCATGCAATCCATAGAAAGCTTCATCCATCTCGATCACAGGCAAGCCCTATAATTCTCCAGAAACGGGAGCTCTGCCGCCCTCAAATTAGAGGGTATTCTGAGGCTTTGGGAGATGGCACACACCGCCTTTATGTATGGAAGTGCTTATGAACTGGTTTGAAGATAACCTCAAATCTGTGTATTAGAAAGTATTTATGAAGTGATTTGAATTCACTCATGGGTTCTGCATCTAATATATTCATTTATATAGATTTATTTACATTTGAAATGTAAACAAAATCATTTCTCCAGCCCCAGACAGTCTCAGAGAGATGATATGGACCTCCTGCCAAAAGGTTTTGCCATCCTGCTCTAAGGGAAAATAACAGAGACTCTGGTGAGCAGAGACATGCATAAAAACGTTCAGGGCACATCTAGACCAGCAGTCATCAGGCCAAGCAGGAAATTAAGTTTAAAAAGACTCTTTTTTTAGTAAAGTACTCACGCATTCTCTCCTACATAAAATTAGTTATATTTAAATAATACTGATAAATTCCATACTGTTACTTTTGTAAAAAGCTAGCCACCCTACACCCTACACATTTGCCATAATACAACTAGCAGACTTAGGCTACAATCCTAAAGACACTTTCCTAGGAGTAACACCCATTGAACACAGTGGGGCTTAAATTTGAGTAGACATGGTTAGGATTGTGCTCTAAAGTAGTATCTTGGTTTATGACCATAATTCATTCCGGAAGCATGCCTGTAATCCAAAACACTTATATATCAAAGCTAACTATCCCACAAGAAATAATAGAAATTCAGACAATTCGTTCTACAACCCAAAAATATTCATATAAAAATGATTACAACAGTGTAATATAATAAAAAATAAAGAAAATATATAAAGAAAAATAAAACAAGTTAACCCGCACTTTGGCTGCAATCCTAAGGACACTTTCCTATGAGTAAGACCCATTGAACAAAATGGGGCTTACTTTTGAGTAGACATAGTTGGGATTGTGCTCTTACCCTACAATTCAGAGTAACCACGGGAGCATGTAAGAGACATTACGTGCACCAATAGATACTGCACCACCTAGTGAAAACCTATGGGAAATTCATATTGCAATCGAGAGCAAATTGTTCTTATACCGGAAAAAGGAATCCCCGTAGTTTTTATGTATTGTGTCCTAATTAGTCTCTCAGGCTGCAATCTGCCCCCTTTACTCAAAAGTGAGGCCCACTGATTATAATAGGGCTTACTTTAGAGTAGACAGCTGGTTTGTCATAAATATCTGACTCAAGAGATCAGAGTAGTATAGGCTAGTTTGAGAGACTAAACAGAGTGCAAACCAGAGATTTATTAACAGTTATAGAACAATGTTCCCGTTTTTATTTACTACAGTGTAAATTTTCACCATCCTTGACAAAAGATCCCCACCTTCCAGAGAGGCAAGAAAGAAAATTCTCTGTGTAAAGGAAATAAACAGACACAAAGAAGAGTCCTACACAAAAAAGAAAGAAAACCCATAAAGCAAGCAAGTCCCAGAATGTGACTAGGCAATTATTTGAACAACACATTTTTGAAGGCTGACAGCTTTGACAATGCTCTAGGCAACAGTGCATGAAGTTAATTTGCCATCCGC
Source organism: Cryptoblepharus egeriae (assembly GCA_030015325.1). NCBI lineage: Eukaryota > Metazoa > Chordata > Lepidosauria > Squamata > Scincidae > Cryptoblepharus > Cryptoblepharus egeriae. The sequence goes on from JAREYC010000005.1 coordinate 76,665,453, forward strand.
TTCATTTAATTCACTTGATCTGCTTCAAGCTCTTTCAGCAGCAGAAGCAAGAAACTCATCAGCACTGGAGAGGTCACAAGCTCCTGTGTCAGTAAAGTACCAAGATAAATTTTTTAGAACAGGGGAAACAATCTGAAACTTGCCTTAGAATAGATGGTGAACAGATCACCAACTGAATAGACACAACAACTGTTGAAAGAGAACTTAAGAACATAAGAAGAGCCTCCACTGGATCAGGCCAAAGGCCCATGTATTCCAGCTTCCTCTATCACTCAGTGGCCCACCAGATGACACAGCAGCTTGCAAGAGGTACACTGCAGCCTGTAGAAATGTTGACCAGGCAGGAAGATCTGGATACTCTTCTCATTCCAAGTTGCAGAGGAAGCTCTTTTTCAAGATGGGCTCACCTGATGGATGACATATACGCTGTAGTCCAGCTGCTGTCGCTGCAGGAATGGGTGAAGGTAGTCTAGTAGATACAGCAAGTGTTTCTCTCTATTGCGATGTGGGATCAATATTGCCACTCGCTGCCGAGCCAAACAGTCTTCTGGGCGATGGCGGCCCTTGACTACCAGAGGATTCTCTTTCTGTACCTCTTCCAGGCTGAGGGATGCTTTAAAAGTGAGCTTGCTAGGGCTCCCTAGGGGAAAAAACAAGTTGTCAAATGTCCTTTCTGCACAGCAAGTAACTGTAAGAACTAGTTAAAAGACATGTTCTATGTACTATGTGACTGTTAAAGGACACGTCAAGTGACTAATTGAGGGCACCCAACTTCACCCTACAAATCCCACCATTACTCCTATTTCTGAACCCTGGATTTGAAAAGGAAGAGAACCACCACAGAGACTTAGGCTGCAATCCTAACCTCCAGATAGGCTGGACTAAGCCCCAGCATAAATCCTGTGCTGATCTGCAGTGTCACAAAAGTGCCATATGGACTTCTGTCCCAGTCCTGGGGTGTAAGGCTCAGAGCACAGGCATACATCAACCTCCCAGGGGATGAAATGCCAGGTGAGTTAGGCCAGCCTAAATTATTTAGGCTGGCCTAAATTGTGCCCACTGAGGAGTAGAAAGTGTGAGTACTCAAAGACTTTCTAGCCCACAATCTGTCTCTTATCTAATCTCTTCCCATCTCCCAAGGGGAAACAGCAGCAGCAGAGACAGTAGCTGGAACACCACCATGAAAGGCAAGTGGCAGCATCTCAAGTGCTAGAAAGTCTTGAAAAAGACCCAACTGTATTCAAACGATTCCATTAACACAGAGGTTCCCGAAGTGTCCATCGTGGCACTTTGGGGTGCCATGGCACAATCATGGAGCACCATGGATGTCTCCAGTGGATTGTTCTAATGTCTGTCTCTCAGGTGGGCTGAAGCCGGTTCTCACCAGATCTGTAGAACTGGTTGTTAATTTGGGGCTGACATTAGCGAACCAGTTGTTAAAGAGGGGGCCTCATCTTTGAATTGCATGCAAGTGTGTTTGAATTTCTCTTAAAGGGTATCTGGGTCTGTCTTCCCAGAGCTGAAGCTCCACTCCTCCTCCTACCTCCCCTTCTGAACCTCCCTCCCCTTCTGAGGGGGGCTCTCTCTTCCCCCTCCTTCCCCTCCCTAAGATTAACCATCCATCGCAGCCTCCAGCCTGGCAGGCAGTGCAGCCTCTGCTCTTCCAGAAGCCCCTGCCTACCTGCCTGCCCTGCCTTTCTCCTGCCACCCCCCTGCCAGCATGGAGATGCCCAAGGGAGAGCCTGGCAGCCACACTCCTCCAGCAGCAGCAGCCCCAGTGTCTGCCACCAGGTACTAACCATGTCTACTCAGACGTAATCCCCACTGTGTTCAGTGGGACTTACTCCCAGGAAAGTGTAGGCAGGGACATGATCTGTCTCCAACCACCACACAACCTTCCCCTTTCCAACATCCAGTCTTTCCAAAATGTAATACACAGCCCAAGTCTAACCATGTCTACTCAGAAGTAAGCCCCATTGTGTTCAGTGGGACTTACTCCCAGGAAAGTGTAGGCACAGACGTGATCTGTCTCCAACCACCACACAACCTTCCCCTTTCCAGCACCCAGTCTTTCCAAAATGTAACACACAGCCCAAGACTAACCATGTCTACTCAGAAGAAAGACCCATTGTGTTCAATGGGGCTTACTCCCAGGAAACTGTCTTACTCCCAGGAAAACATCAGACACTTGTGTATAACACGCTTCCCTGCATGATGCCCTGGGCTCTGCCTCCAAGTCCTTTCAATTCAAGGGGGTAACGTCGGCATATCTAAATATATTTTGGGGTAAAGGGTAAAAAGGTTCCCAACCCCTGCCTTAAGTAGTGGCTTAGAAGCAAACATCAGCCTGCAGAGGGGACACCACAGACTCTGGTCCTAAACTGTAGATCAGTGTTTCAACCAGTGGTATAAGCACCACCTCTGGAACTTGCGGTAGTGTCTGCTGGTACTTAGGCACCTGGATGCAAGTGTCATATGTGCTCCCTGAGGCAGCTGGTGGGCAGCTGTGTGATTCAGGAAGCTGGACTAGATGGGTCTTTAGTGTGATCCAGTGGAGGCTTTTCTTATGCTTTTATGTTCTTATTTGTGGCACACATTCCCCCTGAGAGATTAACAAAGTGTAATGCATAGGAATAAATTACACTGAACTCAGGGGCTTAATACTGATTGATGCGGTCACGAGTGATACAATTTTTTTGGTAAACTATGGGTTAAGGTGGCATGCCCTCCCCAGCCCTGCCCCTAACCCAGGCCCCGCCCTCTGACCCAGCCTGGTCCCACCCACCTCCAGAGAACCGGTTGTTGGGCCAGGCTGGGCCCACCACTGGTCTGTCTCAAGTGCTACAGTCTTAGACTGTGTGAGATATTGCATGATCCAAGATGCCAGTGCCCAACTAAGCTGAGAAGAAGAGGCTGCAGGGGTGCTATGACCCTTGACGATATGTTTGAGAACCACTGACTTAATGGAATAATACAAAATCCAGCCACCAGAATGGCGACATTTCAATCATACTCGAACAAATGCTTAAAGAGCTTCACCCAGAGACAGGCATTCAAGATCAGGAAGTACAAAGGAAGCACAAAGGATGTTTGCACACACTTTTATGGTCAGAATATAAAATGCATTCTATGTGCAGAACATAAATTCAACTAAAGGATACAGGAACAGACCTGCCTCTGCTTTGTGACCTTGAACGCCTGTAGCTGAGAGGCTTTTCTTTAGAGACAAGATAACCTGAGTCACTTACGCAAGTAAGGAGACACAGAGGGACAAGGGGATTTCTTTGTGGTTTGTAGCACAGTCATTGTGGCTAAGTTTTTTGGACTTTCCTTTCGCTGCTGCTCCCCAATAGTTGATGGTTTCCTGAAGATCGCCGACAGACTTTTTACTCGCGGAGTTTCATGCACAGCAGCCACTAGGTACGAGGAGGTGGCCCAGCCCACCAATAAAACACACAAGGTGAAAAGCATCAACAGCTTAATCTTGTAAGAGAAATGAAAGCTGGCATAGTTCACGCCCATGGCCTTTCCAGACATAAAAGTGGCTCCCTTGACCCTGTGCTGGATGTTTCCTTGTCCTAGTACACTTCAAGGGCAGGAAATCCATCAATGTACAAGGAGAAGTCCTGTGATGCTGCATTCTGACAAGTCTCCTCTTTTGAATTCATGGCTTCCTAGCTCAACAAGGAGCGAAATTCTGACACTGAAGGGCCAACCTGTTCAAACAGAAAGAAAAAATAAAGATTATATTCTACTTGTGGAACACCCCTGAATTTAAACTGTTAATCCCATAGAATTAAGTAGCAGCAGCAGCAGCAGCACACAGGGCAAAAATGCTATCCAAATGCATTCATGCCAGGCAGCCACTGTCAAGACTGCAGTTCTTGGACAGCATCACTTCTATTTCTCCACCACATGAGGATGCATCTTTTTGAGGAAGGAAGCAGTAGTATAGTGACAAAAAAGACAAGGAAACTTCTTATTCCAGCTATTTCCAAACTTTCCTGTGATATGGGGATAATATCTTGCAGTGTGTTAGCTCTAAGCTCAAGTTTTCATAAGGACAATATCAGTATAATACACATAATATGAACATTCAAAAAATGTTGAGCAAGTGTTATTATTAACAATACCAAGCAGAAGGACAACAATCTTATTCAGTGACTACTGAATAAGAACACATTCTAATTTCTCTCTGCATCTGGAAAGTGAAGCAAGAAGAAGGTCCTAGATCCATGGAGGACCAGTAATTTACTAATGGAAACTGCTGGACTTGTCAGGATTTGAAAAAGTGCCTACAAGATTGGCCCTACAATCCAGAGTAACTACGGGAGCACATAAGAGACATTACGTCTACCCGTTGTTACTGCATCACCTAGTGAAAACCTATGGGAAATTCATATTGCAATCCAGAGTAAATTGTTCTTACACTGGAGCAAGGGCTCCCCGTAGTTACTCTGGATTGCGCCCATAGTCTGGTTCTGCTGATTTCCTGCAAAAGCCGTGAGCTGAACCCTCCCTGTCTTGCTTTTCCAACACAAACTACTTTTTGGGATAGAGGGCAAAAGTATCATTCTTTTTATTAAGGGTAACTTCTGGTCCTCCAGGATTCAGGATGAGAACTGTATGAAATCTAGAAAGAGCTGGAGTGGCCACAAATCTGATGCTTAATATCTGCAAACAACCTCTCAACAGCATCATACATGCTGTCTACACAAGCATCATACATTCAAGATCAACAATAAACCAATGTAGACCTTTGTGTCGTGTCCTGCCCTCAGAAGTTCTTCCTTCTTTCAACAGTAAGTAACTATCACATCCAATATCCCAGTGTGGGCAGCACAAAGATAACTCTACAGTTACAGAAATACATTAAAAAGGTACCAAGGCCTGTCAAAAATATTGGACACTTTCATATTCTAGTTCGTATTTTGTTTCAACTCCATCATTTCTCTTCAACGGGCTATGCTACATCAAACAAGTTAATTTGAAATATACATGTGCCATGCAGATTCAGATATTCTGCATTGGTTAGACCTCACCTTGAGTACTGTGTTCAGTTCTGGGCACCTCACTTTAAGAAAGATGCAGCCAAACTGGAGCAAGTCCAGAGGAGAGCAACAAGAATGATCAGTAGGATGGAAGGGAAGCCCTACGAGGAAAGGTTGGGGGAACTTGGGATGTTCAGCCTGGAGAAGAGGAGGCTGAGAGGACATGATTGAAGGGGTGTCATAGGGAGGAAGGGGCTCATTTGTTCTTAGCTGCTTCTGAAAGCAGAACTAGAACCAATGGGTAAAAACTGCAAGAAAGGAGATTCCAGTTGGATATCCGGAAAAAATTCCTGACAGTGAGGGCGGTTTAGCAGTGGAACAGATTGCCAAGGGAGGTGGTGGACTCTCCCTCTCTGGGGTTCTTCAAGGAAAGGCTCGACGAGCACCTGTTGGAGATGCTCTAGGAGGATTTCCTGCTGCAAGCAGGGGGTTGGACTAGATGACCTACTAGGTCCCTTCCAAGTCTAGGATTCTATGTTTCTATGATTCTATACCGACAGGAAAGATATGTGGATTCAAGGAACACATTTTTCTGCCAAGCCTCTGTTACAGTAAAATAGTGAAAAATAAGCTAGGGTCAGATCAGAAAAGATTAGTATCACGTAATTTGAAAGAAAAATTGAGTCGCTAAAAACTCTCAGTTATGCAGCAAGGTTTGAGAAGCTAGCACAAAAGATCACACACCGGAAAGATGTTCACACAGTGCCAAAGTAGGCTGATTCACATATAATGTCAAATCATGGCTTTGAATTAAAATGATAGACCCATGGTCTCACATGCTGCATTTAGTTAGTTGCCATTACAACCAAATCAGCAAACCATGAGTTATGCTTCCCTTACAGTCTGGGACTGCAAACCATAGTTTGAAGCTTGTTTGCAATTCTAATTTCCCATTGTTTACAAGTTTGAACATAATGGCAAACTATGACTTACTGCAAACAAGGAAGTAACTAATTAAGCTCGGCACATAACCCTTCTCATTCCTGTAACGTTACCATACAGTACTCTCATCTATCAAACTATGGAGTAACATTGTACAATAATTATTCCATGAGCTGGTAGCTGATTAAGGGCCCAATCCTATCCAATGTTCCAGCTCTGGTGTAGCGATAATGCAGCCCCATGTTAAGGAAACACATGTACCCATCCCTTGAGAAGGCCCCCATGATTGTCCCATGTATACAGCATTGCACACACCCCACTGACACAACTGCAGCAGCACTGGAAAACTGGACAGGATCAAGTCCTCAGCTAATTCAAGTCTGTAAAGTCTTATAGTGACTGCAGGAGCAGCCAAAATCTATAATCAGAGGCTGAAGCATCAATTAACATGTTTTCATCTAACCTGATGAAGACAGGTTATAAGACAATTCTTATACATGTAAACTGTAAGTTAAAGACAGATAAAACTCTGTTTTAATTTGGCAGTAGAGGGTGTGTGCATAAGTAACTTATAAATGCAGAGTACTGCAGGAACATTGATGGTGCTACCACAACAATGGGTAGAAATAGGAATATCTCTTATTGCGATAGCAGCTTTATACATAATCAGTACAGTACTGTGAAAATGAGACTACAGAACAGGTAAAGGTATCCCCACAGGTTAACTGCCAGTTGTGTCCAACTCCAGGGTGTGGTGCTCATCCCCCTTTCCAAGCCTTTAGAACCAGCATTGTCCAAAGATACTTGCGTGGTCATGGGGCCGGCATGACTAGATGCAGAGGTGCACAGAACGCTGTTACCTTTCCCACCAAGGTGGTACCTATTTATCTACTTGTATTTACATGCTTTTGAACTGCTAGGTTGGCAGGAGCTGGGCTAAGGACAGGAGTTCACCCTGTCTTGTGGAAACCCAGGTCTTGAACCCTGGCCTGCTGGTTAACCACTTGTGCCAACATAGCCCCTACTACAGAAAAAAGTGCAGTGATAGCTTAAGGAAAGGATTACCGAATTTTTAAAATTGCTGAATAAGCAATTATTATCAGTTAAGTATAGATGTGGTACTTTATGTCTCAAGAAATAGCTATACGTGGATAATTTCAGGTACTTTTATCAGCCTCGCTTTATTCAGGCCACCAAATGGAAATATGTATAGAAGTGACAGATGTTTCACTCCACTAATGAGCCATTAAAATCTGGTGTGCTTAAGTGTTTAGAGATCAGTCAGTTGCGTTTTGCATAACTGAAGCAGGAGAACTATAGAGATACATTTAGTATCTATAAATGTATCCTAGAAGAAGAAACACAAAATTTAATACATAAATATAATGTAAATCAGGGTGACCAGATTATTCCTGAACCTCAGGGCTAAAATTCCTGAACCCCAGGGCCAAAATTCCTACACACTTAAAAAAATTGCCAAAAAATGTATTTTTTGTTTTTGTTTTTTGACCATAACTTTTGATAGGAAGGAGATATCTCCAAACTGATTTTTGCATTGGATTCTGCTCTTCAATGCGAATCCAACGACATATGGCATGATGGGGTAAGGTGCACAATTGCAAAGTTTCAAAATGAAGCCAAAATGTACAATGAAGCCAAAATGTAGGACACCCGAACAGGAGGCTAAAAATCCGGACAAATCTGGGTTTTTCTGGTCATATGGTCACCCTGATGTAAATCAGTCAGATTTGCCACAGAGTGAGCTCCAGTAGGCTCTGTCTGCAGAACACCACATTGTCACTATTTCAAAAGAGGTTCAGAAAACCAACTCTCCTCCTGAATGACAACTCTTCCAGTCCTTCTGCTGGAAGAAACCTACTTCAGAAGATCCAGAGCAATAGGGTATATATGAGGATTGACCTTAGGCATGAAAGAACAACAGAAAATGTACCCAAATAAAGCAGAAGCAAGCAGAAGCAAGCACTGACTGTTTGATATTATGTACGCCCCAAACATAAACAGGTGCATCCCTGAAAATACCATGTCCAGATAGCAAAACTAACAAAGTCAAAGCAAACTGATACAGCTCAACTGAAAACAGTAACAATATATAGATAGTCTATGGATTAACTAAAAACGGAGTTCAAAAAATGCTTTTCATCAACTTCTTTTCTAAGTTTTAAGTTACACTGAAATACAAATGCCCATGAAAACAGCTACAAGGCTCAGAAAATTCACTGGTATGGGTTCAGTCGTCATTTGTACTCATGATGATGAAAGCCCTTCTTCTGCCTCCCAGTAAGAATTCAATCAAACAGCCGTCTAGCCAGCACCAGCAAACACATGAACATCAGAGATGCAACTCACACGCTGAGCCCCATTTTCTTACTATTTAAGCCAAGAGAAAGGGAGTGCTTTAGACTTACTTGAGCCTGCCGCTGCTCTCCGTCCTGCGGTGAAGCTGTTTTGTTGTTATCAGAGCTAAGAAGGCTCCTGTGCCAAGGAGCAGAGCACTTTTCAGCCCTGAAATCGCACACCATAAAGGACTCTCTGTTGCCTCATACAGATTCAGGAGGAGGAGGAGGAGTCCTCTTGAAACAGCAGGAACCACTGAAAGAAAAGTCAACAGTTTCAGCTTCTTCTTATTTAAAGTCACACTTTTCTGATCCTTAAGTTTATACTCACACCTTTCTCTTTTTTCCTGTCATGGAGGGGAACAGGCCACATCAGGGAAATTCAGCTGGACTAGAGAACATTCACAAATGTCTAAGTAAGTGATTTCTGATGGAATCATTTGCTCCAACAATCAAGCAGACCAACCAGAGGTACTCAAGGTAGTATCCAAAGGACCGGTGGTATCCAAAGGACACTCAATCCCCACCACGGGACAGCCAGACCAGCAATGCAATGTAGGAGGCTTAGCTCAGTGGGCAGAGCTCCAATATGCACTTTTTGTGCACTCAGAAAAGCCTTCCCATCCATCTTGAGCCTCTTAATATGACATCACCACCAGTTACTTCTGGTAATACTTCCAAGAGGTGGACCATGTGAAGTGGTAAAGTCGGAAATAAAAGTTGAAAAACACTGAAGTAGACCAACTGCGCATTCAGAAGTCAAACTGCATTCCATATGGTTTACTCCCAGGTAAAGCATTAAGCTTAAGTTTATTCCTGCCCTTCAGGTTTTAATTCTTACGAGAATTCCTGTGGAACCACCTTCCTTCAACATCCTTATCTGAATGCTAAGATAATGCAATGCAGACAATTCTTATACACAACAAAAGTTCAGAAGGTTCCCAGAAAGACATTTCAAAAGAAGAATCTTCACCCAAAAAAGGGATTGGTGAACAAGGTGTGAAGAAGTTCAAATTTATCCAGGATAGTTTAAAAACCACCATTACAAAAACTCCACTAGTGTATGTGTGTGTGTATGTATATATATAAACATGTGTGTGTGTGTGTGTGTGTGTGTGTGTGTGTGTGTATATATATATATATATATATATATATATATATATATATATAAACAGATTAGGGAACACGTTATTAACATTTACAAAAGGAGACCAGCTTTGTTAAAACAGAGTCAAGAAAGTTATTAACAGGTGAGAAAACGTCCTTATTAATACATGGGCATCTTTTCCCAAATGAAAAAAGGAAAAGAAACAAGGGAAATAAAAAGGAAAAGAAACTATAAGGTATGCAAAAAAGAGAATGAGAAGTGCAGATTGCAACAAAACATTGAAACGTGGGGCAAAAATGCATTTAGGTACAGTATAACAGAAGTTTAAAGCAATAAGAGAAGTGATCAAAAGACCTGAAGACAAAAATAGACAGCTGGAGGAAGATAGGAGTATTACATATAAACATAGGCAGCAATCCTAAAGACACTTTCCTGGGAGTAAGACCCATTGAACACAATGGGGCTTACTTTTGAGTAGACATGGTTAGGATTGTGCCCTAAAACAATTACAATATTTGCATCAATATTCATGTGGAAGATGCTGAACAGATAAAGCAATGGCAGGGGAAAAATGAAGATAGTCATAACAAGAGCTGAATTTACAGGCTAATTGACAACAACACTAAGGCTGCAATCCTAAAGACAGTTTCCTGGGAGTAAGACCCAGTGAACAAAATGGAGCTGATGTTTGAGTAGAGATGGTTAGGATTGCACCCTTTCTATATATAAAACGGAAAAGTCACTGACTGACTGAATGATGCCCAGCTGAAACTGCTGGGCCTAGAAGCACAAAATTTGGGGAGGGTGTTCCTTCCGGTGATGAAGGCACCCACAAAGAACTGGTTTTTGGAAATTCCATCTGGAAGGGAGAGAAAAGGGGCAAAACACGTTTTCCTCCCTATACTTTACATTGAAGAATCCCTGACTAAGGAATGCTTTGCCCAACCCGAAGCATGAAATTCAGGGTGTGTATTCCTTCCATGATGGGAGCCCCACCAAGAACTGATTTCTAGAAATTTAACCCTTAAGGGGATGAAAAGGCATGCAATGTGTTTTTGGCCTATCCTTTACACTGAAGACTGATCAACACCCAGCCCCAAATCCTGTACCTGTCCCATAGGGGTGCCCATATTTGTGGGGGAATGATGCACAATGGGGGCATTTTACTCCATCAACGCGAGTACATTTTGCTCATAAAAAATAAATCACAGTCTGCATATACCTCCAGATATTTAAAAAGAATTCAAAATACTTCCTTATAGAATGACTGCCTACTTTCCAAAGCAACACATTACCGCAGAAGGAAAGTGTGCAAGTGTGGCCTTCTAAAAAGTTTCTAAAAAGTTTGACAAAGTTTCTTCTAAAGATCAATAGCCTTTATAGAAGATAAGTTAACCAATCTTATCAGTAAGATATCTAAACAGATAAGAGGACAGAGACCCAATCCTATCCAACCTTCCAGTAAGGATCCAATATAAAGGAATAATTATCCCCATCCCTTGGGGAGGCCTCTGTGACTACCCCACACCACAGGATGTGATGCACAGCCCACTGGCACTGCTGCACAAGTACTTGACAATACATAGTTTTAGGCCCATGTCTTCTTGTGGATCAGTAACTACTTAAAAACAAAAAGAAATAGAAAGTGGAGATAAACTGACAGCTTTTGCAAGTGGTTGGGTCCAACAAAAACCTGCATAGGGTCAATGATGGTATTTAACATGTTCATAAGGTTATCTGGAATTCATGAAGAACACCAAAATTGCCAAGTCTGTAACTATTTAAAATGATGAAAATCTAAGCAGTGTGAAAAGGGTTTTAAATTAGAATCACTCCAAAGCAGTTAAAATGTAAGCACTTCAGTGTAAGCAACATTGAAATAATGCTCACATTTTTACCATAACTCTGATGGGGTCAGACCTATCAGTAGAGACCTGCAAAAGGCGAGGTTATTTTTCTTTATACAGGGGTGTTATCCTTTGTCATGAAAAATAACTTCGCCTTTTGCAGGTCCTTACCTATCAGTGACTATCCAGCAGCGGTTTAGCCATGGGCAGGCCAGTGGGATCAATTGCCTTATGTGTCAAGCCTGCGGGAATCAGGTGGATGCTTTTCAAGGCCTGGAGACTGTTAAAAATGTTTGTGCCTCTTAATGTCAGATGGCATGCTACACCACTGCTAACCAGCAAAGAAATCTTTATTTCATGGTGGATGGCTCAATGTAAATGGCAAAGCCATATGTGACAATAACATAAACAAAATACCATGCTGAGGATTATAAGAAAGTCAAAATGGCATTCTGGGGATTATTAGAAAAGGAATCAAAATAAGATGACCAGAATCATTACACCTTTTCATATATCTATGATACAGTCGCATTTGGACGACTGTGTACACATTTGGCTGCCTCATCTCAAAAAGATCACAAAGGGCAACCAAAATAAAGAGAGACTAGAGCACCTCCTATCCAACACAAAAGAAACATCCCAAATTGTACTCCCAATCCCAAATTTGTACAAGAACAAATTGTACTTGTTCAATTTTACCAACAGTTAGGGCTTTCTTAACAAGGCCTTTGCTCACCATGAATGTAATAGTTCTGTATCTCTCAAAAGCCCATTGCTCAATATTTTGTTGGCTTGCTTGAAAAAGCATTGTACTATTTGCAATGTGCTTATTAAAATTTGAGTGGCATAGCTGGGGAGTGCAAAGCACTAAATTTTGCAGGATGCCCATCCCCCTCGGAGCCATTCCAGGTGGTGGGAGCAAAACAGAAATGTGGCGGTGGTGCTCCATGCAAAACTGTTTTGCAACCCCTCTAGCTATGTCACTGTTACATTTAATGCACCAAAACTTTCAGTTCAGTATTGTCTCTTCCATTTTATGAGTTTCACTAAATAAAACGGCACTAAAAACATGCTAAGGCAGGCAATTTACTACATTGATATCAACAGCACATAGGTTTTCAAGGTTCCTATTAAGTGAGTGACTAATAGGTATTTATAACAGTCTGTTAGATCAGACCTGAGTAGTACTACAGAATAAATTACAGTTACATATTAACCAATTTTAACTACCAACAAATTTAATTACACGTAATGGTCTAAAAGCCAGATGTCAAGTCTGGTTATGATGCAACCTCCATGGTCAAATACACTCCCGGTTTTAAATGTGCCAAGGAGGATACACCCTAACTCTTTAACTGAGCAGAGGTTGATAGATAATACAGATAGAAAGGGATCTAAAAAAATACACAGAGCTGAATAGCACTGTGGAATTTCTCACAAAAGTACTCCATAGCACAATCCTAAACTGTCTAGTCAGCAGTCCAATTTAATGAGACTTAAGACACAATCCTATCCAAAATGTTCCCTTGCCTTGAGAAGGCCTCCCTGACTGCCCCCCTGCACTTAGTATCAGGCAATTATGAAGGCAGCTTGAATTAATCATATCCCAAAGAACAGCCGTGGCCAGGTTGGGCAGACATCTGTAGTTGCAGATATTTTGACAATTTAGAGCACAATCCTAACCAGGTCTACTCAAAAGTAAGCCCCATTGTGTTCAGTGGGTCTTCTTAATCCCAGGAAAGTGTCTTTAGGATTGCAGCCATTGTACTTTGAGCATATACCTTCATCACAAATCACAGCTGATGCCTCCAACATAGTAAAATTACTCTAATCTGAACTGGAATGGGACAGAGATAAATGAACAGGACCAGATGAATACTTCCTACCCACCTGGGTGAATGCAGATAAAACTAATTAAATTTAAACACACAAATTTATTTATATGAAGCACATATGCCATTATCAGCACATAAAGCACAATGTACATATCCTGTATTTATATCCAAAATCAGTGGTTATATACTATTTTATATCAGCTTTTAATGTATGTGATTATTGATAGTATTCTCTCTGTGCTGCAATATTATCATCCATCTCTTACATATATATGGAAGGCCAGTGTGGGACAAAAGTCCAGTTGTTTTATAACTTCCTGTGAGTTGAAAGATAATCCAGCAGAATAAATCCCAGATCCAAAATTGTAATTTGAACTAATCAAACACCTTATTGATTTATATAAATAAAAGAAATTGGGTACAGCCACTAAATAAAATTAAAATTGACAAAGTGGTCAACCCACATTGTATTAAGTAAAGATGGTGACACAAATTGAGGATTAGTAGCAAAGCAATACATGTAAAACAAAACTATACTACACACATAAAATTAGACACCTGAACTCCTCCTGCCCTTTACAATCCTAAGCCAGCTATGCAAGTTCCACTTCTCTGCAGCACACATTCCTCATAAAGCAAACCTTCTGTATACAGCAAAATCTGCCACAATCATCCTCCTATGTCAGCTTCCTGATTCAGTCTAATAAACCACCACATTAAATAAAATGAAATTAATCATATTTATAGCTACCGGACTTGCTTGAATCTCTCAGAATGGACAGGTGAAGTTGGGTCACCAAAAATAGCCTTAAAATTATCTACACAAAGTTAATGGCAAAAGGAGTTTGCCTTTTCTAAATAAAAATTGAAGCTAGTTATGGAAAATAGTAGAAACACAAAAAGATATCTAAGAATAAAACAAATCCACAATGGATTTATTAAAAGGAAAAATTGAATTTTTTTAAAATATTAGAAGCCAGGTTTAAAATCCAGGCACAAAAAGTGGAGACACTAAATCAAAATCAAATACAGAGAAATGGGAGAAAAATAATTATGTTCCTTCTCTTGGTATACAACATTTATACCCTCAGCTAAAAACGCCCCATTCATTTTGATGGCTTCTTTTGTCACATTCAGAAGATACGGATTCCTTACTGTGCAAGTTTTAATTTGACCAATTAGAATCATTGATTCCTCTGGAATAGAAATTAAAGAAGTTCCCCTTTGTTTCAAGTATCATTCCAGAAGTATCAACTATGTCCTGTGTTCTCCTGGTCTCTAATCTGAGAAGCTGGAGCACAGTCTTCCTCACCTCCAGGTCTCATGATAGCAGAAGGCTACTTTTTAGTAAGTCCTATTGTTTAGTAAGTCCTATAAGAAAAGAAACTATTATCTGTGGTTCCCCCTCCCTCCCCCCAAATAGACTCAGCTTCATTTGGGAACATACCAGCTCTTTCTAGCTGAGAAAGCAAACCACTCAGCCTCAGTTGGCCTTTCTGTCCAGGAAAAGCAGTTCATGTTCCCTATGTCAAGTGATATGCCCAAGGTCTTCTCTCATGCATTCCCTTGTCATAAAACCAGATCAAACAAGAACAGCATCTGCTTGACAGATGTCAAAAGGACCGAGCAAACACAAATATTTAAATAGGGTTTTACACAGAATCCTGCTGATGTGGAGATTTCATTTTTTGTATATAGATTTCAGCTGGGAGTGTGGACTTCTAATCTCATACTACCCCTTATTCTTCTCACGGAAATTTGTGCGATGTTTGACTAATTGTAACTCACTCATCACACACATTTCAGTGAGAATTAAGGACAACCACAGTCAGGTTGCAATTCTGTGTACACCTACATGGGAGAAAGTCCCACTGAATAAAGAAATGCATAGGATCAGCTGCATGTCGCTTTGGCTTGAAGAAAGTGCTTGCAATGCATAGTCAACATAGTATAGTCAACATAGTATAGTCATCAGTTTTTCAAGAATGATAACAAAGCCTCCTGTCTTTGCTGGCAATGCATTCAGTGTTGTTTTACCATGCCACTTCCAAGTCATCAGGCATAGGATTGGGCTATTAGGCTGAGTTAGTAATATCAACCCAAGAAGGAAGTCAAGCTCTCTTCTAATCTCATACTTCCTCCGTAATAGCTACTACAGTGGCACCTCACATAACAAGTTTAATTTGTTCCGGAGGCATGCTTGTTATGTGAAACGCTCTTTACGTGAAGCAGATTTTCCCATAGGAAATAATGGAAACTCAGACAACTGGTTCCACAACCCAAAAAATATTCAAATAAAAATATTAACTGTTTATAAAAATGATTACAAAACACTGCAATATAACACAGTACAAAACACTGTAATATACAGTAACGCACAACACTGCAATAAAGAAAATGCTGTACAGTACAGAACTATACTGTACCTTTGTAAACCTTCATGGCTGGTGTGAGGGTTACAGAGAGGGGGATGACTTTGGCTGCAATCCTGGGAGTAAGACCCATTGGACACAATGGGGATTACATCTGCATAGACGTGGTTAGGATTGCACCACAATCAATAATGGCAGTCCCATTGGCTCAATGGAATCTTTGTCTTTTTGTGCAGCTTTAACATTCCCAAGCTTCTGATGGGGAGCAGCACTAGAACATTGATAAGGCACACCTTCCACGCTGCCACACACAGATCCCACATACAAACCTGGCTCAGGCTGCTCCCCCTGGACCCCCCATGAGTTCCCTAGCCATGGAAGCCTGTTCCAAACTTCCTCAGAAATGCTCTTTACTCAAGACAGTGCTCTTTACGCAAGCCAAAATTTCTGAGAAAATTTTGCTCTTTACACAAAACGCTTTTTATTTAAGTCACTCTTTACTCAAGGTACCACTGTATATGCTTTTGATCATATTATATTGAAAACACAGATGGCTAAAGTTATGTGCTCCTAAAGGCCACTGTGAGATAAAGAATGCTGGACCAGAAGGCCTTTGGCCTGATCTAGCAAGTCTCTTCTTAGATTCTTAATCCCCTTTTTAGGACTCCCAACCTTGGAACTGGCCTTCTTCATGGCCTCAGCACACTGACAGCACAATCCCGAGTAACTACGGGACCTCTTACAGTGCAACCTATGGGAAACCTATGGGAAATACATAGAGCAATCGAGAGTAAGTTTTTCTTACGTCAATGTAAGAGGTCCCGTAGTTACTCTGGCTTTGTCAAGCACTTTCATTGAGCTATCCACCAATGGCTCAACATATCTCTCATATATGAAATATCAGCATATGTGTGAACTTTTGATTTCTTCCCCCAAGATGCATCACTTTACACTTACTTATACTGAAGCATGCTGCAGAATAATACAAGAACTTTTTTGATATACAGAGTCTCTAATGATGCCTTAACAATAGTGATCAATACATCAAATAAGGGGCTTCAATATTTGATGTATGTTTGAACCATGTTTGAACTTGCTTGAACTATATCTGAACAAGAATGACCTTAGGAAAATTACACAATGCATTTATGATCCTTTGACCTTGGGAAAGTTAGACAAAAATATCTTAAAGACACAATGCACCAGACATGTAAGAGTTACTATTCACAGGTACAAGCATAACCCACACGCATGCCCAAGAAGTTGTGGGTAAGCTTCAAAGGCACTTGATTTCAGCAGCTGAACAAAAAAGGATCTTGTGGTTAGACTTCTCTGCATCATGACAGCTTTGTTTGGAAATTAATATCAAAGATGTGCCTATAAAATTGTGCATTTTGGGGTAACAAATCAAATCTCCCCTCTGACCACTGGTCAAGGAGATTTTCCCATCAGATCTGGTGCTTTGCCTTTCTTTGCAATAAACCCTTGTGTTGAACCACACACACAGCCAAATCTGCGTTTCAATCTTGTGGCTCCTTCATTCTCAAGCACATCTGCCATTTTGCTGCTTATTCCCCCAGTTTAGAGATACTCTTCTGGAGCTCTTCACAATCCTTCCTGGACTTCATCATCTGGACAAGTTTATCATCTGTACTTCATCATGTTGACCTGGCCACAAAGTTTACTTGTTCCCAACTCCTGGTCATTTATGCTGAAAAGCACCAGTTCCAAAGCCAATACTTGGGACTGTCTGACGGGTGTCATGTTAAGGACAAACACCATTTGTATTATATCTCTAATTGCCCAAATGTAATAGACAACACCATGCATCCAGAAAGGGAAGAAGGCAGGAGTCGAGGGAAAGTAGGGTTAGAGATTTGCAAAACCGGTCAAGTTAAGAACGGCATCAGCCAAAAATCTCTGAAGCCAGGTGTGCCGATTTCCCAATGCAGAGCCTACGTCTACCCATCCAGCAGTGTAGCTAATGACATTGTTGCCTGTTGTTCACCTAGTGCAGAGTATAAAATGATGCCGAGAATCAATGTCACTTCCAGAATTTATTTAGAGTATGGCAAATATAGTAAATGAACTTATGGTAAATCAGATTTTAATTTCCAGTCAACCCAGCCATTCA
The DNA here is from genome assembly GCA_030015325.1 of Cryptoblepharus egeriae. NCBI lineage: Eukaryota > Metazoa > Chordata > Lepidosauria > Squamata > Scincidae > Cryptoblepharus > Cryptoblepharus egeriae. The sequence goes on from JAREYC010000005.1 coordinate 76,683,036, forward strand.
AGGACAGTATCAAAGATAGATATTGAAAAAAATCAGTCACTGGGCCAGTGTAAGTTCTTGATGGACACTTGGACACAATTTGATGAATATTATGTCAAGGAGCACCACAATCACACTGTGGGTAGATACAAGACCCAATTAAACAGTGAGTCCTGACAGAGACTGTATTGGGTATGGATCCTGTTCAGGGCTGACCAATGCTAGCAAAGAAGGTCAAAACCTGGCACCGTTTGTGTTGGATCATCTATGTAGCTGCCTGTATCTGGGTGTTCAGCAGCCATTTAGCTTTCTATTGCGCACTGATGTTAAAGTTGTTAGATAGCTGTTGTGTGAGAGATACCAGAGAGATCTTTGTGGATTTATTAAACATGTCTATTGATAGATGAGGAAGATCATAATTTTGTTGTATTCTTTCACTAAGGCATCTTGCTTCTGGAAGTAACATCACATCCGGAAAAGACTTTCACCCAGAAGTGGGAAATGGGGCATTGGCATAGCTACGGTACCTACTATCAGGGTCAAATAAAATTTTTTAGCCCCCTCATAAAAAAGATCAAATTTCATTTATTCAGTAAATAAATAAATGTTCTGACCATAACCTTTGATAGGATATAAATATTCCTTTTTGGTTTTGGTTTGGCATTAAATTACCTTCCCAATGATAAATAACATGATAGTATTATTCTTATGTACCAAGTTTTTCAGAGTTTTGCCACTTTCCTCAGCTCGTTGCCCAATGTGGTTGCTACCCCCTTAGCTATGTCACTTGTACCCACCCATGTGACACTGGCAATTTATCACAGCAATGTATTTTAAGCCTCTCTAAAATTTTTTGAAGATAGAAAATAACTGCAGAAAAATCATTGTATTCAGGCTTATACTAAAATGGAAAGGGTCCTCTGTGTACCTAAACTTGCTTCGGAAGCAGCTGTACTCCCACAACAATGTCCCTGAGCTCCTAACACTGCCAGCAAGCAGATTCACAAGCCAAAGAGCTACAGTAGCAGGCCAGTTTCTTCCCAGATTTGATACTATGTCATTTTTGCATCCCTTAGCCATTTGGGTGCCAGCAACGGTATCCACAAAATCTCATGTGGACAGGAATTCCGGGTGAGACTGGAAAATGTAAGATCCCTAGATGTTTCTGGGGGCCACTCCACTGGCTCTTTGGTCTGTGTACATGTTACTCCTTCTGCCTTAATCTCAGGGGCCTTGCATCCCATTAAAATACCAATACTTGATCATTTTAGCTAGTTTCACACTAGCAACAAAGAACCTTCAGGCACTGCATCAGACTTTTAACTGTGATTCAAAAATTAAATAAGCTGGGGACATACCTAACTATTTATTGGGTGGGGATCTAAGAGCTGAAACAAATACAGTATTGGAATGAATTTTACACAACTCAGCCTCCTTAGGCTTAAAATTATTCTTCCAAATAATAAACTTATAAAGAACAAGGCTCACATTTCAGGCATATGTATTGATTTTTCATATACAATGTATTTGGCCTTCTGCCCAACCATGAAAAATTGAAACTTGGTAATTAAGGATCGTAAACTTTGTTTCAGAGACATAAAGTCTTATTCAAAGTGTTTGAATAAAGTTACTGAAACCAAAAGACAACAAAAATTCAGAGGAAAAACTGCTCCATTGTTAAGACGTCAAATTTGGCCAAATGTTCCCTCAATTAAAATGAGTAATTTTTCAATGGGCATTTACTGAACAACAGGTTAAATGTTTGCTTACAGGAAACAGGCCAAATCTGACACTCAAGCAATTACTGCAAAAGGTGTGTGTTCACCTATCATTATTTGCCTGCATACAAAATATGGACACAACAGATCCACAGATTTAAAGTGCTGTATAATAAATCCGGCAAAAGTTTGAGAGTTTCAGATGCAACAATTCCACATTTCCCACCCCAACAAAACAGGGGTCTATATTAATGAGAACTCTCCTATAAAATCCATTTGCACAGAGTGCAAAACCTCATCTCTCTTGATTTAAATGGCCACCACTTATTTTCCAAGGCACCACCATTCCTTCCAAACCCCACTGTCCCACAGAGAATGATTGGCATCCTTCAAGTTTCATTTTTTCCAGCTGAATTTAAACCTGACACACTGCATTCTCATATCCAGGCTACACCAAGAAATCCAGATTCAGGAACTAAATTCAAAGAGACGAAAGGTAATGAAATCACTAGTTCTGTGAAGTGCTAGAAATATGGGATGGCAAGATATCTAGATAGTTAGAAAGATCACTTTTAAAATTAGAAAAAAATAGACTTTGCATCAACATATTACTTGACAAAGTACTCAGTTCAATGGGACATTTTCTAACCACTTTTACCGCCACCCAATGATACAGGACAGTTCCTGTTCTCACCAGTACCTTCTTAGCAAGTAGGACTCTTGCTAGGATGGAATGCAAGAATGATTTAGTGGGAAGACTAGTATTGCAAGCAGCACAAACTGGTCATGTCTGGAAACGCGATGGGTGCAATCCTAGCCAACTTTCCTGTTGTGCCAGTGGGTTTGTGCTGCACCCTGCAGCTGTGGGGGGAAGAGCAATCACATATGCTTCCTCAAGGTACATAAATATTTGCAACCTTGCCCCAGATCCTTAATCCAGTTGGTTAGAACTGCAGCCTAAGATGCTGTTCTTACAACCCTATCCTATGTGCATGTTCATGAGGAAGTCCCACCAAGTTTCTTTCTGGTGACTCCCACGTAAATGTGCATTGGGTGGGCATGGGAGCGTGGTAGACCCCAGCAATGCAATCCTAAGCATGCATCCTTAAGATGACCCAATGGCATAACTGTAAAAGAGGATAAGGCCCTCCTAAAATGTAGGACACCCAAGAAAATGGATGGCATGGCAAAATAAAAGCTAAAAACATTCCTCTTTACTATCTAAGATTTTTCTGGCCAGCTATAAATAAATAATAACACCAAATACACATTTATAAATAAAAACACATCACAATACTGCTTTCACATGGTTAATGTCAACACTTTATTACCTGTTATTTTATTTAAAAATATTACATTCACTTCATTGGGTCTCCAGAAGAAAGGTGGGATACAAATATTGTAAATAAATAAAAATTACATTTACAGTACATTCCTAAGCATGTCTACTCAGATGTAAGTCCCATTGTTTTCAATAGCCCTTACTCCCAGGAAAGTGTGGTTGGGATTGCAGCCATAACTGATTAAGGGTGCAATCCTAACCATGTCTACTCTAAAGTAAGCCCCATTGTGTTCAATGGATCTTACTCCCAGGAAACTGTCTTTAGGATTGCATTCTAATTCCAAGAAAGCTAAATGCTGTCTGCTCCCAAGGAACAGGAGGACACTGAAGATTTTCTTCCCATGAAACAAAGCTTTAAAAAGAGGACATGTCCTCAAAAAAAGGCAGATGATCACCTTGTGCACGCTTTGTTCCATTCAGTGAGATTCACTCCCATGAGAGTGTGTGTAAGGGATGCTATGCTTTCCTGGGAGTATGCATCATTGCATACAAGGGGGCTTACTCCTGAGTAAGCCAGTGAGGCCTCCCCCCCACAAAAGCAGGGAAGTGCAATTCTAGGGTGCAAGCAGGGTGCATACTCACCAGTGGGACTTTCTTCCATGCACAGGCTGGGAGTGTGGCAGCAGCAACACCAGCAGTCCTAGTGGGTCCTATGGGTGCTGAGCCTGTCTCAGTTTGCTGAACTTGTCCCAGTGGATCCTAAGTGTGCTCAGTCTGTCCCAGTGAGTCCTGTGGGTGCTGAACTTGTCCCACTGAGTCCTATGGGTGTTGAGCCTGTCCCAGTGAGACCTAAGGATGCTGAGACAGTCCCAGTGAGCCTATGGGTACTGAGCTTGTCCCAAGGAGTCCTATGGGAGCTGAGACAGTCCCAGTGAGACCTGTGGGATCTGAGACAGTCCCAGTGAGTCCTATGGGTGCTGAGCTTGTCCTATGGGTGCTGAGCCTGTCCCAGGAGCCTCCAGCCTCAGAGCCAGCCCAGCTCCTCACGCGCAGTTCAGACTTCCTCTTCCACGTCCCTTGGCTCTGTCTCTGCAGCCAAGGCTTGGGTATCAACCCAAATCCCCCGCCAACCACTGAGAGGAGGGGCAGAACGGCCGCCTCCAAGACCATAGAGACGCCTCCTATTTCGGATAGAGCGTCGCCGCACTGAGACTGTTGCCTAGCAACGAGATCCAGGGACAGAGCATCCCTCCTGCAGTACCTGGACCAGGGACAGGGACAGGGACAGGTGGGTGACCAGAGGCCAAAACCCACAAAGAGGACAAAATGTAGGACAACCCAGAAGAATGGAGGACACAAAATAAAAGCTAAACACACACACATGTTTTTAACTTTTATTTTTGTCAAATAAAAACTAAACACACACTTGTTTTTAACTTTTATTTTGTCATGTCCTCCATTCTTTTGGAGTGTCCTACATTTTGTCCTCTTTTTTGGTCTTGACATATGGTCACTCTGTCCCATGTCATGCAGGAGGAAGGCTCTGTATAGATGTATCTTTCCTGTGGTTAATTTAAACGCTATACACTTACATATAATTTATTGATGACATATAAATTGATGAAAAATGACAACAAAAAATTTGATTTGAATTTTGATGACATAATTTTTGTCATAATTGTCATAATTTTGATGACAAAAAATGATGATATTTAATTTGTAACATATTATTATTATTATAATTTATTACATGAAGGGCAAAATCCAGAGTAACTACAGGGAGTCCTTGCTCTGGTGTAAGAACAACTTACTCTGGATTCCAATATGAATTTCCCATAGGTTTTCCCTAGGTGGTGCAGTAAGCACATGAAGTCTCTTGCGTGCTCCCGTAGTTACTCTGGATTGTAGCCTAAGGGCAAAATCCAGAGAAACTATGGGGAGTCCTTGCTCTGGTGTAAGAACAACTTACTCTGGATTCCAATATGAATTTCCCATAGGTTTTCACTAAGTGGTGCAGTAACTACGGGTGCATATAAAGTCTCTTATGTGCTCCCATAGTTATTCTGGATTTGGGGGATAATTTATTAATTCCAAGACAAGAAGGCTACATGCTGCCTGCTCACAAAGGAGGACAATGAAGCGTTTTTTTTTTCCTAAAATAGGGCATGTCCTGGAAAAAGAGGACATAATTTCACCCTGGTCAGGGATGCAGCCTGTGTCTCGTGTACACAAGATAGTTTCTTTTTACACCCATCAGAGCCTCTAAATGTGAATTAAAATAAAGACCAAAGCACTTTAGCCTCCCCACCACTTTTGATGGGGTTGTTTTTAACCACTCTGACTGTTGGGTTCAGTGGCATAGATAGAGGAGGTGCAAAGACTGAAGTTTTGCAGGTAACCTCACTGCAGCTTGCATGGGGTCCCCACCCTGTCCACCTTCAGAGCCATTCCAGTACAGCTGACATAATTCTTTTCTACAAAATTGGGACAGGACCTTCTGTCCCATTTGCCAGTATATGAACACAATCTCAAAAAATCAGGATTGTCTCTGTTTTTTGGGACAGCCATACATTCCAGTGAGGGGAAGCATGAGCCTCTGTTCTGCTTTCCCTGCCTGGAATGGCTCTGAAGGGGAAGGTCTCCTTGCATGATGTGATGAGGCTCCCTGCAAAACTTCCAGTGGTACATACATTGAATAAGTACTCAGTTAATTCCAGTGGTACTATTAATAAACAGGCTGTGTGAAGTGGTATGGTAGAGGGGAAGTGTTGAGAAGCCTTACTCTGTAAAATTTATGAATCCAAATCTTACTTTGAAGCTTATGGGGCTGGGTGATAGAGATCAATATTTCATTATTGGAGATAGATCAATATCTCCAATGTCTGATGATTCCGTCTCTGTGCTGTATATCCATTGATGCATTGAAGATTGTAGGGATGAAGATTTCCCCTTGACTCATCAAAGTTTGCTGACTCAATAAAGGAGCTTCTCCAGCAGTGGAGAGGGGTTGCTTCACCCATCCCCCTGACTCTTGGCTTCTTCCCAGGTTTTGCCCTTCCCCCAGAGAAACACTCAGGTGTCCATCCAAAGACCTCTCTCATCATCAGCTTCTCATCATCACCAGGGTTGTGAAGTTTCATCTGGAGTCCCCAAGATGGTGGGGCAAGTCTAGAACCAGATACAAATGGGACCAACAAGTCTCTGCAGTCCAGTACCAAGACATGTGTGTGGCACTGGCACAGAAGTCACAGATACAAGAACAGACTTGCATATAACGGAAATAAGTGACAATCCTGCCCCTCCTGGATATAAAACATATAAAGTTATACAGTATAAAGATAACAGCAAATAACGTAAAGATAACTGACTGTATACTGAACACAATTTTTAGCATTTCAGGCTCATGGTTCAGAGAGGCAGAATGTTTCAAAGTCAGCTACTATGAACATTTGCCATGTAGCTGCCTCTTGAATCTTCTGTGCATGTTACAGTCACTTGTACATGTGCAACTGTGAGGAGATTATGGGCTCAATCCAGAGTAACTACGGGAGCCCATAAGAGACTTTATGTGTACCCATAGTTGCTGCACTACTTAGTGAAAACCTATGGGAAATTCATATTGCAATCCAGAGCAAATTGTTCTTACACCGGAGCAAGGACTCCACATAGTTACTCTGGATTGCGCCCTATATCTTGATTTGCAGAATCACCAGCAATAACAAAAAGCCTTTAAAAAGAAAATCTTAATTCTTTGGGTTACTTACACTGCAATCCTATTAGTGTCTACTCAGAAGTAAGCCCTATTTAGTTCAGTGGGTCTTACTCCCAAGAAAGTGCCTTTAGGAACAAATCCCATTGTGTTCAGATAAGTTTATTCACCGTTAAGTGTGTACTGTGATTGCAATATTAGGCAAGTAACTGTCAGTTTAATCTACCTACACAGGGCTTTGGAAAGTATCTACTTTACATTGTGCCAAGGGAGGTGGTGGACTCTCTCTCACTGGGGATCTTCTAGCAGAGGCTGAACGAGCACCTGTCGGGGATGCTCTAGGGGGATTTCCTGCTGCAGGCAGGGGGTTGGACTAGATGACCTACTAGGTCCCTTCCAACTCTATGATTCTATGATTCTATGTCCCTGTAGGGTAAAGGAGTACAGGCGACAAAAGTCCTTAGAAAAAGGACCTCTTTTTCTTTTTTTTACTGTAAACCATAAAAAAGAATACTTTACACACTGAATAGAATATAAAATAAAATTACACTTTACACAAATTTACAGATAATGCAATTTTGTATTCAAACGGTGGAAGAAAGAGCTATCTCATGTTCCAATAGAGCCTTTTCTCGTTGCTAGCAACGCAAAAGGTTCAATCAGAGCTTTTTCACACCATGGAAGTGATGCTCACCTTCTCTGAAATCAGAAGAGACAGGCACTACTTCTAGCAACATGCAAAAGCTCTCATATCTTTCATGCCACTAGCAGTGGTTCGAAATTCTCCATTGGAGCGAGAAATAGTGCCCACTTAAATTAAAGGAAGTGGGTATGGCTACCTGGCCATTCTGTTGGCCATCCTCATTTCATACAATCATAGAGTTGGAAGGGACCTAGTGGATAATATAGTCCAATCCCCTGCCTGTAGCAGGAAACCCTCATCTTCTGGGGACCCGGGTCTTGAACCCTGGCCTGCTGGTTAACAGGCATAGGGCAAAATCCAGAGTAACTATGGGGAGTTCTTGCTCCAATGTAAGAACTTACTCTGGATTCCATTATGAATTTCCCATGGGTTTTCACTAGGTGGTGCAGTAACTACGGGTGCATGTAAAGTCTCTTACATGGTCCCGTAGTTACTCTGGATTTGGTCTATAGTGTCTTAACCACTTGAGCCACCAAGAGACTCCTCTTATTTAAAGGTAAGAAGGAGAAAGTGGCCATGAGATCAGTGTTGAACCATGCCAACAGCGGCTGCAGAAGCTCTACCTGTGGGGTGGTGCCCATGGCAGTTGCCCCTGTTGCTGACATAGGGGGACACGCTCCAGCTATGTCACTCAGGAGCACTTGGACCCACTGACGTCCTTTGGTAAACCAATGGATGCTATGTTGTTTAGTGCCTATCTGCTGGGAAAGAACTTCATGATCAGTCCTGTCTACATAGTTGCATTTTTCATAAGCGCTGCCTGTTGTGTGGTACTGCACAACATGGGAGCAGCTCCCATACATGTGCAAAAGGAGATTTTTTTACTTACATTTGTTTACTGAGCAGTCTCATTTTGAAGTAATACAAAAGCAAAGAGCTTTTAGATGTTGTCCCACTGCATAATGTGCCACTGGGAAACAATTTTGAGAAGACTCCACATAGGGGCATAAATATTTAAATCAACCTGAAAATGACACCTCAAGCTAGATGGAATTAATTTATATCAGTCTCCTGCCCCCCTCAAAAGCATTCAACAGTTTGCTACCACCTTGAGGTGATTATTTCATTCCATGAAATACTACCAAACTATAAGTTGTCACTTGTCTTATACATATTGGTGCACATATTGGTGCACTTATAAACAACCGAGAATGGAGAAACAGGCAAGAAGCCCAATCCTACACATAACTGGTTCATCAGGGCTGCACAGTGTCCAGTAATGAAACTGAGCATTTGTTACCCTGTGTCAAGCCCAGAGGTGGGCTTCAGCAGATTCTCTTCTACTCTATGAAACCTGTTGTTATAGGACACATGTTTATAGGACATATAGGAGATACGTTGTTATAGGACCTATGTCTATAGGACATAGAACCTGTTGTTAATTTATTTGAATCCCACCACTGGCAAGCCCTAGCCTGCTCAATGGAGATACTCAGATCTACATCAGCAAAATCATTGGAACAAGTCTTTGGAGCCCCATAAGGGACTTGTGAGTCCAGGAAGGGGTTTAGGAACAGTTGGAGACTCTTTAAAAAACCTGATCTGAGGATTCCGTTCGAAATGAGCTCAATTCAGTGTTGATCTCTTTAGTTAACACACAGAATCACATGCATAATATTAAAAATAATCAAACACTAGGTGGTGCTAATAAACTAATTTATATGTCTCACAATTCTCACTCAATGGAGAGGACCTTCACAGTGGTAATAAAGATTATTTCCATATTGGAAAGAAAGGAACAAGCACACAACGTTTGTGTTCAGACATATGTTTCAAATTTTATTGTTTTTCTCTCATGCGATGGCGTACTGGAGGAGGAATGGGGCAGAGAAGTCAGAGAAGTGCGCCATTTTGTCTGTGGCCTGGTTGACCACCATTGCTGCCATTGCTACTGGTCTGGCTACCTCACTTTTCTACAATCTCTGCCTGGCTAAGAGGGACGATAAACATGAGGGAACAGGATGGTCTAGAGTGGTGGGGCCACTTCATTATTCCCTCCTCAATTTTTGGAACCTGTTGAGAGAAATAGCTGTGGCAGTAGCAGTAACCACTACCAGTACAGAGCCAAAGGGAGGGAAGAGAGAACATGTATGGGTGGGCAAGTGAGTGGACACATACCCTACAATCCAGAGTAACTATGGGAGCACATAGAAGACATTACCTGCACCCGTAGTTTCTGCACCACCTAGAGAAAACCTATGGGAAATTCATTTTGCAATCCAGAGTAAATTGTTCTTACACCGGAGCAAGGACTCCCCATAGTTACTCTGGATTTCCCCCCTAGAGAAAGAAAGAATCATGGAGGAGAAAAGAAGTACACTGAAACATCAATAATGAGATGCAAACAAGGAGGATGGACAGGAATATATAAACTTTGGCTGCTATTCTTGACCATTTTCCTCTCTGTCCTCTTAGAGTTTACCAGCCTCTTTGTTACTCATTTACCAATCTATGAAATAGCTGAACTACTCGTATTTACATGCCTAGATGTCAGGGTGATTCAAGATGTCAGAGTAAATTCAAGTCTGAGTACCAAAAATGGATCCTTTTCCTTGAATGAAGACATCACAAAGTATAGAAAGTTACATGTGCATGAGGAATTTTGTTGTTAGTTTATAAATTTCATACCAGCTTGTCTGGTAATCCTTAAATGTTTTCAGGATCACAGCTGATTCTGAAACTATTTTGTGTGTCTGAAAAATTCCTGCACTGAATCTGCAGGAAGGCAGACAAACCCCATTTCTTATTCACAAGTCAATTTACATCTTACTTTTAGGGTTACAGCTTCTACAACTTTCCGTTGTCTCCATCACTGAAGAGCAGCATTACCAACCACCCAACCTTGTAACCACCAATCCCCTACCCAAAGTATGGCCATTTTTGCCACCGTGTGAGTTGTTAATGTCTTTACATAGTTTAATGGTGTTTTAATTGTACTTATTGTTTTTATCCGGTTTTAATTGTGTTTTATTGTTGTTTTTAAATGTTGTTAACCACCTTGGGTTTTCTTATCCAAGGGGGGAAAGGTGGAATAAAAATTGAATAAATAAAATTGAATAAAACTGATCACCAAGACAGCTGAGTAGTGCACTGCTACCATTACAGAGTCCCACAGCTGCAGCCAGCACATGGGCTAGTCAGGTCATGTAACATGTTCATGAGACAAGCCACAGTACAAGCAAATCAGTGAGTTCCAGTAATGAAGGAAGGCTGAGTGCTTTATCTCCACATCTCCTGAAGGAGGAGGCAGTTTAAATGCTCAATATGTCCAACTACCCACTTCACCAGACTGTCAAAATTATCACTGCCACTGGCCCCATTAGATACCAGTATGGCTTTAAAAAAATGTCAATAGCTTGGTTTTATTTTACACATTGATAAGTAGGAAAAGAATTCTTTTTCTAGAGATAACAATAATTTTACAGTTTCTAAAATTTGTCTAGATATTGGGTATGAGTTCCATACCCTTATTCAGGTCTCACTCACCACCAGCCCCAAGGTCTCAAGGGCTATGGATACAATCCATGTCAAAAGTCAAAAATGAAATTTGTTTATCCTTTCTTTGAAAGACCATCAGGAAATGGAAATTACCAATTCAGGCATTTGTACGCCTTCCATATAAAAATCCTAGCACATCAAAAAAAACTTGTACAATACAATGTTTGAAATAACCTTTCTCAAAATGGAAAACCTCAATACCAGTACAGGAACTCCAACCTATCTTTGAATGTAAATATTGCAGAGGGGGGTATTGTACTGTTAATCAATCAGGTTTATAATCCTGATTGATTATCCTGTTAATCAATCAGGTTTATAATGATCCTGTTAATCAATCAGGTTTATAATTATTTGACCTACCACTCTTATTTGACCTTCAGTGTCAGTGTAAACTTCATCACATCAAGCTCCTTAAATTACACGATGCCAGAGGCTTCATTAAAATGGCTACAGTCATTCTTTTGGGAATAAATATCAGTTCATTTTATATGTCCTGTTCTATTTTGGGCATTTGATGTGGAGATTCTTTACATAGCTCAGGGCTGCCTTGAAAACGCTTGCCACAGACAAATGAAAGTGAAGTTCAGGATGTTGTTTACATTTTAGTGAATGTGATTGGAGTCAGTCCAGACAGACTCATAAGAACAATAAGAGCCCTGCTGGATCAAGCCTATCTAGTCCAGTTTCTTGGTCACTTTACCTAAATATAAAGACAAATGCAGAATTTAATTTCAAATTTTGCCTTTGTTTAACAGTTAGGCTAAATTCTCCAGAAAGAGTGAATAATTCTGTACCTGCACTTAAATAATTCTGGTAGGGAACTCAGAACCAATCCTAAACACATCCAGCACTGGTGCTGGATCCTAATAACAGCATTTGGTGCCATAAACATGCTGTAAAGGGAGTAAACATGCTGAATAGGGAGTACCGGTGCTATGCCCACACTAGTCAGGCACTGGGCACAGTGGCAGCAAGAAGAAAATATTAGAACAAATCATAAAACACAATTTGTGCACATCTAGACAAGTACTCGGTGATCAAAAGAACCCAGCTCGGATTTACCAAGAATAAATCTTGCCAGACCAATCTAATCTCCTTTTTTGATTGGGTTACAAGCTTACTGGACAGGGGCAATGCTGTTGATGTGGATCTTGACTTCAGCAAAGCATTTGAGAAGGTCCCAGGCCTCCGTCAGTCTTGGAAGACTATGGTATCGTGCTCGGTGCTGCATACGCTGCATGGGAAGCACAAAAGCCTGAGTTGGATTGTTATGGAGGATAGGCTGCTACTAAAGCAGCAAATCCCCCCTCTCCATGCCACTGAATTAGTCCAATGGAAAGGCAGAGCCGAGGTCCCACATGACATCATAATTGGGAAGTTAGAAAAATATTGGCTAGACGAGGCAATCTTTAGATGGATCTGCAATTGGCTTGATGGCTGCACTCAGAAGGGTTTCAGTAAATGGTTCTGTGTCAACCTGGAGGTCGGTTTCAAGTGGGGTCCCCCAAGGCTCTGTCTTGGGCCCGATTCTCTTTAATATTTTCATCAATGACTTGGAGGAAGGGATACGGGGGAGCCTGATCAAATTTGCAGATGACACCAAACTGGGAGGAGTAGCAAACACATCAGAAGACAGGAGAAACCTCCAGGAGGATCTGGATAAACTGGAATCCTGGGCTGTAACAGAATGAATTTCAACAGGGAGAAGTGCAAGGTTCTGCACTTAGGCAATAAAAACCAAAAATACAGGTATAAAATGGGGGATATTTGGCTTGGCAGCACGTGACAACATCTGAGTGAGATCTTGGAGTAGCCGTGGATCACAATCTGAACAGGAGTCAGCAGTGTGATGTGTCTGCAAAGAAGGCAAATGCCATTTTAGGCTGCATTAATAGGACTGTAGCTTCCAAGTCGTGAGAAGTTCTAGTTCCTCTTTATTCTGCATTGATGAGACCTCACCTTGAGTCCTGTGTTCAGTTCTGGGCACCTCACTTTAAGAAAGATGTAGCCGAACTGGAGCAAGTCCAGAGGAGAGCGAGAAGAACAATCAGTAGGATGGAAGGGAAGCCTTACAAGGATAGGTTGGGGGAATTTGGGATGTTCAGCCTGGAGAAGAGGAGGCTGAGGGGAGACATGATTGCCCTCTTCAGATACCTGAAGGGCTGTCATATGGAGGAAGGGGCTCATTTGTTCATAGCTGCCTCTGAAAGCAGAACTAGAACCAATGGGTACAAACTGCAAGAAAGGAGATTCCGGTTGGATATCCGGAAAAAATTCCTGACGGTGAGGGCAGGAACAGATGGAACAGTGGAACAGATTGCCAAGGGAGGTGGTGGACTCTCTCTCATTGGGGATCTTCAAGCAGAGGCTCGACGAGCACCTGTTGGTGGTGCTCTAGGAGGATTTCCTGCTACAGGCAGGGGGTTGGACTAGGTGACCTACTAGGTACCTTCCAACTCTAAGATTCTATGATTCTATGTGCTGCCGCATCATGGGTAAGACTACTTGGTGACAGTGTGCTCTTTTGGGGCAGGGTGAGAGAGCAACAAAGGTGGGAAAAGAGCCACACAAACTTGAGAAATTCAAATACAAGGCTTGGGCTTTCCCCAGTGGAAGTGGACAAAGGTCCCCTTCTCCTGTGGAGACTCCTACCAGCTTCCTTGTGCCCAACAGTAGCCACTTTGGCTCTGAAGCATAAGACTTGGCTGTTATATAACAGGAGACCAGATGTACCTTAAAAATATAAGTATACATGAAGAGCCCCACTAGATCAGACCAAAAACCTAGCCAGTACAATTTCTTGTACAATATTTCTATTTCACAGTTTTCCACCTTATGCCTCAGAAGCACACAAAATAACTGCATTCGATTGCCACTCCCTTATATCTGACATATCAGGTTGCCTACGTCTAAGACAAGGAGATTGTGTTTACCCATCATGGCTTGTAAATGTGATGGACATTTCCTTCATAAATGTCCAGTCCCTCTTTTAAGGCATCACCAGATCCTGTGGTAAAGATTTCCACATATAGAGCAATGGTACTTGGGCATATCAGCCCGGAACCCTCTTTCAAATATAAAAATCTATCCGGGACCCCCTGTCAAACTTACCGGGATGTGACATTACTTTAATCCCAGAGCTCCTTTGTTTAATGGGACTTACTCCCACGAAAGCCCAGTGCCAATTTCCAAGATGGTATATTCCACTGTCTCACAACCCCACCTGCCGAATCCAGGGTTGCAACCCCCCAGGGGGTCCCTACACCTACCAGCCCAACCATCATGAACCATTCCTGCCTTTTGTTTACACCACTTGTGGGTTTAGCACAAAGCAAAATGAGCACATGAGCTAGTTTCCCCAAAATGTATACATGAGCTAGTGTATACATTTTATACACTATTCTGCATGGCCATCTTAGTTTGAATTACGTTTTTTTTAACTCAGAAACTTGTCAACCATCTTTAAATTACTGATTATTTGCCCCATAAAATATATGAACTAATTGATTTGGAGCACATCCTAACCATGCCTACTAAAAAGTAAGTCCCATTGTGTTCAACAGGTTTTACTCCCAGGAAAGTATGTTGAGGTTTGCAGCCTTGGTGTCATGGCCACAAACACTTTGATCTACAACAGATCTTTAGAGGCCTTGAGGTTGTTAGTATTGCTAACAGTTTAATTGATGTGAACAATGGTGGGGGACTTAGTGAAAAGTTCCAGTGTACATACTATGCTTGTTCCTCAAAGTTCACCAGTTTAAAATTTGATGGCTGTTCAACCTTACTTGTTTGACCTAAATAGATGACAATAGGGGGATGAAAGGCTCTATTGACATATGAAATACTGCTAAGCTGAGAAAGAACATGCTTATCATCATCACCCTCCTCATCCCAGTAAAACAAACACAGCCACAACTTGTCCTCCTCTCTGATAACAAGCTCAAAAACACTCTGTATGTTTCATAACTAACCCTACCATCTGGATAAAGCAGCTGAACTGAGCAAATTTTGGGGTACAGCAGAGGTGGGATTCAAATAAATTAACAACAGGTTCCATGTCCTAATAACCTAATTAGCAATGTCCCATTAGTCCCTAATGTCCCATTAGTAACCGGTTCTCAATGTCCCTAATGTCCCATTAGTAACTGGTTCTCAGAACCAGGCAAAGGGTTCTATAGAACCCAGCAAAGGGTTCTATAGAACCTATGAAAACCCCCTGAAGCCCACCACTGGGGTACGTACATTTAAGTGCTGCAGTTGATCAGTGCTTAATGATCCTGGAACCACTCAACGAGCTCATTGAGTGGTTCGAGACCTGAGTGAATGTGAGTTCCCATTCCTTGCCCAGCTCCTGCCAACTTCGCAACTGAAAAACATGTAAATACAAGCAGATAGATATCACTTTGGTGGAACAATAACAGCGTTCTGTGCACTATGGCATTTAATCATGCTGGCCAAATAACAATGAAGGCATCTTCAGAACTTTGGCCTTGTAACGGTGATGAGCACCATTTCCTAGAGTTGGTCACAATTAGTAGGGCAGCCTGCGGGGGACACCTTAACCTTATCATTAAACTCAATTGCCAGTTATCTGGTATGTACAGTGAGAGTTTTAGGTTAACTCAAAAGTTCAGCATTCTGTTTGTGTGTAAAATTGTTCTTAATGTACACTGACATTTCAGAATGAAACGTGGGACGCACATTCAGAACACAATTCTGGGTTTCAAATTGTAGTCCCAGGGTGACTTCACATGTTTTTAAAAGGGACAGAAAAGGGAAAAACTTCCTTTAAGATTGAAATTAACAATGTGTGCATGCTTAGAACACCACACAATATATTTCTTGCTTTTTAAAAATACAGTGGTAGCTACTGAGGCTTTAGTTTGAAGTGGAAGGCCTATACATTGGGGATAGAGTCTTCCCGACCACTTTCCCTCAAGCTGTCTTCTGCAGAAAATTATATCCCATAATTGTTTTTACTTGTGTTCTGGAAAAGAAACAAGCATCATGTAGCTCAAACTTTCCTATCACAAGTGTAAGATTTACATTTTAGGTACAACTACTATTTCCATGTACATCTACTATGTAAATCTGATTCCTACAGTGAATTCACTCTTATACTTACAGAATTCATACATGATGCAAAAGAATAACTGAGCGCTGTCATGTATGAAAATGCTCTCAGACTCTGCTGAACAGGATAATGCATGTAAATGTGTTTTTCCAGAAGGGTTAATTAAGAAATATGTTTACTGAGTTGTTTCCACTTTTAACTCAGCAAGTATGGAGCCGTCCCTAGTATTTCCCATAAACCTTTTAATGCCAAATGTTGTCATTCTCTGTTCTGGCAGCTTTTAAGTCCAAAAAGGATAGCCGCTTCTGAGTTTTCGTGAGTTTCTTTGAGACTGCTTTGGAAATGGCTGGAGAGAATCCAGTGTAACTGTTACATTAAAATACAGTTCGTAATGCCAAAAGCCTGAGGCCAGTTAGTGCCTTTCCTAGCAACTCTGAATGCTCTTGCCCAACAGTTCTCACACTTTGTCTGATGAGGTCACTTAAGGACTGGACTGTTGTGCCTGGTGTTGGCCTTCAAGACTTGTACCACCTTTGCATCTGATCACCTGACCTCTGGTTGATGTAAAGTGGCATGCAGCCCCTGATTCATTTGTTGTGTGGGGGGTTCAAAAGCCCTGGTTCAGTGTTGGCAAGACAAATTGATAGGACTACCATTGGGTCCAGATCCAGGGTCAAAGCAAGAGCTTGCTAACAAAGAGACTCTAGGACTGGAGCCCTGACTCTGCACTACACACAGCAGTGGGGTTTGAGCCAGTGGTGGGCTTCTGGGGGTTATCTCAGGTTCTATAGAACCTTTTCTAATGAGCGCCTGGTTCTGAGAACCGGTTGCTAATGGGACACAGAACTTGTTAATTTAGGTTATTAGGACATAGAACCTGTTGATTATTTGAATGGTTGAGACCCCCTTGGGAGGTTGCAACATCAGGTCAGGAGGCTCGCAAGACGGTGGAATCCGCCATCTTAGAATCTGGCACTGGGCTATCCTGGGAGTAAGTCTCATTGAACACAATGGGACTTACTTCTGAGCAGATGTGAAGATCTGGCATCACAGTGATGTCACATCCCAGTAACTCTGACAGGGGTTTCAGGACAAATTTTTAAATGTGAAAGGGGTCTAACACCGGCCTACAGAGTCTGAACCTCCTGAATCTTCTCCCCTAAGAAATTGGCTCCATCCACCCTAGAAATGTTATTCATCTCTGTGCCTGCACACCAGTGCCAATCGCAGATGATGAAGTAGTTAATTGGATGGTGCAAAGTGGTATAAGATTTCAGGCCCAAAGTCTGCCTCTTTAAAACTCTGTAAGTAGAGGGTGGAGTCTGGGAGTCTGGGCATAGGTTTATTGAAGACCTTGGTTCAAAGTAGGACCTTCTTTCAAACTTAAAAGTCTGACTGGCACCCCCTATCAAACTTACTGGGATGTGACATCACTGTGATGCCAGAGCTCCTCCATGTCTAAGTTCCATTGTGTTTAATGAGACTTACTCCCAGGAAAACTCAGTGCCAAATTCCAAGATGGCAGTTCCCACAATCTTGTGCCCCCCCCCCACCCAAGGTTGCAAGATGTCCAAGAGGTCCCAATCCCCACTTTGAGTACCACTGTTTTACAGTACATTTATGGCATTCAGCACAGGCACTAGGGTGCTGGTGCTGTAGGAACTCAGGGTTGGGATCTGACTCGCCCGTTAATGCAGGTGTCCGTTCCTGAGGACAGGACAGTCTCAGAGGTAAGGGGTCATTTATCCCCTTGTTTGGGGGAAAGCCTCCAGTGCTGTGATGGGTCTGGCTGACCAGTGGGTGTTCCTTTTTCTTTTTAAGCAAGGGGAGAGTAACTGGCCCCACCAAACCCCAGCAATGTCTGAAATAGTGTCTTCTGCTGGTGTCTTTTGCATTTTTTAAGATTGTGATCCGTTTTGGGACATGGACCCATTAGCCATTAATTTTTTTTTCATTTTCTCTGTAAACTGCTTTGTGAACTTTTTGCTGAAAAGTGTTATATACAGTTGATTGAATGATTGACTGACTGACTGATTGATTGACCAAACCTGAGCCAGCAGTTTTTCAGTTGCATAGCCTCATGAACCTAGTAAGGCAGATCAAGGCCAGAAAGGCAGGCTTAAGATATTAGTGCTACTGCCTCCAGCAATGCTATCCACTCCTCAGGTACAACATCCCCACCCTCACTCTCACTCTAACACCGTTCTTCCCTTTCCTGTCCACCTTCCACCACCAACCTGTCTGCATCTCATACCAACTTTTAGAATGAACATATCCTATTGGAAATACAGGATACACTTTTTATACATTAAAAAAAACCAAAACAACCCAAAGTCTGTAGTCCTACCCATACTTAAACAGGAGAAAGCTCCACTGGCTAAACTGAAGGTGCAATCCTAACCTAAGCTGCCACAACTCATCGGTCTTCCCATTCCTGTGGTGTAGGGAGGCAAGCATATATCTGTGCACTAGCCTAACCTTCCCCCAGGAGTGGCACAGAAGTGCCTTATGGCTTTTTTGTGACACCCCCAGGTCAGCAAAGGACTTATGCTGGGGTTTAGGCCAAGTTAGGAGGTTAGGATTGCAGCCTGAATCATAAACAGAACTAACATGAGTGCTAACTTACAAAACCACTATAAACCTGTATAGAACATAGTATCCTCTTAAATGTATAGTTCTGTAACATTTCCCCAAATGTCATGGTAGCATCAAGTCTAATACATATCATGGTAGCATCAAGTTAATACAGTATATTTAAAATAAAATACACATTGACATAAATTGGGACCAACTAGAAATGAGTTCATGACCCACGTAGTGGATCCAGACCCACTCTTTGAGAAACCTGGTGTTTAAGTAGTGTACACAGTTGCCTACATTGCTTTAATTGAAAGGAAATGGAGTAAGCTGGCATTCTGCATCATGGTCTGAAGCCAAGGAAACCAGTCTCTTTAATGTTTATGCAAAATATACACAATCTGAGGCTTGCTCATTTTTTTTTGGTCTTTTGTTAAGAAAACCTGGCACATTGTTTTTTTGCCAAGTTGTTGGTTTACCAGTTGCATAACTATTACTTTTCTCATTTTTTATTCCTTTGAAGCTTTTAATTTCTTTCAGACATCTTGTCTTTTGCAGCACTTGGCCAACCATGGTGTTTATTCCACGTTGATGTATTCTAAATAGCTGAGACTTAAAGCCATTTTTAGAAGGATTTTCCTTAGGCTGTATCCCTATGTGAATTAGCTGGGAATGACACCTAGAAACACAACAGGACTTGTGTATAGGTGCATAGGAGTGTGCGGTAGTAATATTTTCAGCCCAGTATTGCTTGTCCATTTGATCCCAAAGGTTTCTGTATTGTTTGTTTTCAACAGTAATGAGAAATCTACTTGCCCTTTCAAGTATAGCTCTATTCATCTAAAAGATTACAGTTAAAGGGCAAAAGGTCCATCAGGAAGATCTGCATTTCCAGTGCTATAAACCTGTCTCTGAAATAACCAAATTTGCCTTTATTTGGCATTCCGATAAGATGTTATTACTGTCGTTATTTTAATCCAGTCTCCGGCTATTAAATTAGTGCATACTCACATAGGGTTTCTCTTGGTTGAAGAAAAAGAGAAAACCTTCATTAAATAGAATATGGTGCCTTTAAGTCCTATGATGGAAGCAGAATCTGAAGCAGGGTCGGAAAGGCGCTTGGACTATTACTCAGAAACTGATATTGTGTTTTGGGGTACTTATGATCACGCTCCTTTCCATGATGTCCAGTATACTCAAGACAGAGCTAATGATAACAGAAACCTTGGTGTATTGTTCATTTCTTTAGAGAAATTCACGTATGGGCATACCCCAAGGTGTACCTACAAATTCCCAGACCCAGGACTGTATCTGGTGGTGGGAGTAATCTGGAATATCTTTTTTCAGCTTTAGCTGATCTTGTGCCAGTTGTGCCCTTTGGCTTGGTAACTTTTGGATACATTATTTGTCGGGCTGTTATTGAAAATTATCTGAAAGCTTGAAGCACTCCAGTTTGGTTGCATCTTTGTTAAAAGTGAGTTGCCCAGAATTGGACACAGTACTCTTCTGTGAGGTCTGACCAATGTGGAATAAGTGTAAAGGTTAACGTAACAGATGGACCAAAAAAAAAAAAAGGATTCAAAATGAAGAAGGACCTGCAAAAAATTCAATAAATTAAAACCACAAATTGATATGGACTCATAAAGCTGGAAGAAATCCAATCATCACTACACTTTGTTCTACAACACAGATAAAGTGTGCCAAAACCAAAAACATGCACACCCACAGCAAAAAGAGGTTAAAAAAATAAAAAGCTGGAAAACATCCGAAGATCAGAGCCTCATACTTCATAATCTTTATAATCATTTGTCAGCAAAGAAATGTTTGTCCCCTTCTCTCTCTTTTTCCTTTTTTTCCTGGCATTGAAAAAGCAGTGTAAGCATAGGCAATGAACAAATGCCTTCCTATCTGTTCATGTTTCTCTCCACAGTTTCCAACCATCTTCTCAACTGTCTTGGTTGGAACTGAGAGGTGGGAACTGACATATAACAAAGAAATGTTCCAAAAGAAGAAAGCAGTCCCATTGCAACAAAGATGTAATGAAATTGAGTGATACTTGCAGTAATGGGTGATGAAGGTGGGATACCCCACCTTTCCCACATCCAATACCCCACTGTTTGAAGCTCCACTATGAAATCCTCTTCATAAATCCATGCTTACAGGTGGGATTTTGGTGGGACCTTGATCCATTCTTGGATCCCCCACTGTACAGAAAAGTTTTACTCGGGAAACTGGAAGTAAATAGCATTTTTTAAGCTGAAGCAGCTATTCTGGAGACTGTAGATGCATTGGACAGGCATGTGCTGTCGGCTTCAGAAAGCCCTCTGGAAACAACCAGAGGGTTCACTTAGACCAGCGTTTCTCAAAGTGGGGGTTGGGACCCCTTTGGGGGTCGCCTAGAGATTTCCTGGGGGTCGCCTAAAGACCCCTGGTGCAGGGGGCCAGGTCAGACTTGCCAGATCTCTGGCTGTAGTTGCGCACGCACTGGGGCTGACTGACAGCCTCAGGGCCCAATCCTATGCATGCTTACTCTGAAATAAATCCCACTATAGTCAGGGGGCCTTTACTCCCATGTAAATGTGGATAGGATTGCAGCCTCAGGGCCCAATCCTATGCTTGCCTACTCTGAAATAAATCCCATTGTGTTCAATGTGTGCATAGAACACACATTTCATTTGTAACAATGAAAATATATCCTGCATATCGGATATTTACATTACGATTTATAACAATAGCAAAATTAGAGTTATAAAGTAGCAACGAAAATAATTTTATGGTTGGGGGTCCCCACAACATGAAGAACTTATAAAGGGGTCACGGCATCAGAAAGATTGAAAACCACTGACTTAGACCAATACAGGTTTAGGAGACCCATATTGGGCCAGACCCACAGATGTAAAATGTACAGATAAATAGGTTCCATGATCTGAAATAGAAATCCAAATGACTTAATGGAATGGCAGCTTGGACAAGAGAAATAGAAAATGGAAGCAAAATAAGGCTTTAAAAAAACAAAAACCCTGACCCCTGAAACAGCTCTCTCTGTCTCTCTCTGTCTCTCTCTCTCTCTCTCTCTCTCATCAAACAAGGGTACAACACAAGCAGATAAGCACAAAATCCCCTTCTCAGTTGATCCCAGGGTGGGTAATGCTCATGTTGAAAATGGCAGCTCGAGACTAGAGGACTCTGAAGTCAGAGCTTTCATGACCTGAATTGCAGCAAAAGTAGATTCTGCAAATTGATTTGCATGCTATTTGGAAAACAAAAAATTTGGACAAAAAACCTCCAAGGTGAGCAGATTGCAAGTGATTCTCTGATTGCAAGTGATTTTGCCTTTATTAAATTTAAGACCGTTACATATAAGATGCAATCCTAACTTAGACCAGCACAACTCATTGGTCTTCCCATTCCTGTGGTGATGTAGAGAGACAAGCACATAGTTGTGCACTGGCCTATCTCTCCCCAAGGAGTAGTGCAGAAGTGCCTTACACTTACAGCACTTTTTGTCAGCACAGGACTTATGCAGGTGCTTAGGCTGACCTAATTGAGGTTAGGAGTGCAGCTATAATTTATTACATGCCATTTATTAATAACAAGAAGGCTACATGCTAACTTGTCACAAGGAAAAAGAGGATAATGAAGATTATTTTTCCAGGACACAAATCCAAAAAAAGAGGACAAGTGGTCAACCTATTCTCTGAGCCACACATAGAGGAGGCCAAATTCAGCTTCCATTAATATTTTATCCCTCCAAAAAGAAATGCCTTTGTACTGTTGGATAAAGCCAAACCAGACAATATCATCCGACATGCCGATGGTACTTCTAAGTGGCTGTTGCTGCATCTTCAGGTCTTCTCTGAAGATCAATGGTGACTGCGCTGTAGTTGTTCAGCCATTTATGTGTGGGCTTCAGAAAGCCCTCCAGAAACAACCAGAGGGTTAGGAGACTCACATTTAGGAGACCCCCTCATGAACAGCACCAAGCAAATTTTTCCCGACCTGCTTATCGCCCACACAGATTCAGAAGTGGCTTCCTCTGTTATATATGCAACTAGCAACAGCCTGCAGCTGCCATCTGTGGAGGTATTAACAACATTCATTCGAGAAAAACCATTCTCCTTTCCTGCTTCTCAACTGCCCGTTTGCCACTTTTCTTCTCAGTTAGCCCCCTTGCCTCTTCCAGCTTAGCTTAGCTTGTCCCAGTTACAAATGAAAGTTGTAATGGAAATAGAACCCTCAGCTTCTCTGCCTCTGAGACACATGGGAATAGAACCCTCAGGAATAGAACCCTCAGTCTGACTGACATGGAACATGCGGACATCTTGCACACAAGTCCAATCTTTTACGTATTGTAGATAAATAACCTGTACTGTATTTGGATGCAACAGATGAGGGATGATGCTGCAGAAAATCCACTACAAAATAGTTTTCAAAAGGTCTTTATTCTTCATTAATACAGTCATTACAAAATCTGCCTAATTGAGATGGCTTTGTTAAAATGCTGAGGTTAATTCTGATCAATATGTCAAAGGCTAATCAATGTTTTTAAGGAAATACCAGTAAACTGTTCCAGGCAACACATTGCTGTAGAAGTGTTTCATGTTTCAGAGTGGATATTAATTCTCAGGATGATCCATGTCACTGGTGCATTGAATCGGCCGCAGTCTAACAGCTATTTAGCAACACACTGCCATGAGTTTGCTGTATGCAGTAGTTACAGATAGGCAGGACAATCCAGAGCAACTAATCTGTCCACATAAGAGCCCTTAGGTTGCCCTATCTAACACTAGGTTGGAGCAACTGCAAGATGCTCCAGCCCAGTTACTCTGGAAGAGGCTTAGGGCAGAGCAAGGCAAGATAGGGTGCCCTAAGAGAGGTGGACCTGCTCTGCCCTAACTGGGGCAGCCTAAGCAGCTCAGGAGAGGCAAGTTGAGGGCATGTTTAGCATTGCCTAGGGCAGAGCAGTTACTCTGTATCCAGAACCTGTTTCCAAGGCAGAAATGCCCTCTTCCAGCCCTCAGAGTTATACCACCTCAGGAGCAGGTATAGTAATGAGTAGACCCATAGGGGTCCATGATAAGGCCCGAGTAAGAATAGCAGTGTTGACCAAAAATCTGAGTTCTTGGCCATCCTAGGTGCAACCCCTGCCTCTCAACCTCAGGATATGGAACAAACTACGGCTGCCCACAAACCTCAGGATACAGCAGGCCACTCCAAGAAGCCCCTTGTATTCACTGTAGAATGTACTGGCATCTCATCAGGGACTCCTTATAAGGCAGGCACCCAGTGGCGTCACCAGACTGGTGCGGCTGGTGTGGGCTGCATTGGGTGATGCGCTCCGTATGGGGTGATGTGCCGGAGGAATTTGACTGTCCTTTGGCAGGCCCCGGGCGTCAGCACCCCCATTCAGGCCTGCTCCAAGGCGGAGCAGCAGCCAGAAGCTGCCACTTGTCTGATGAGCTGGCCTGAACGGCCGTCTGAGGTGCACTGCGCAGAAACACACTGAGCATGCCGAACAGCTTCAGAGGAGACTTCCTTAGAGCGGAGGAAGTCTGCGCCTCTGCACAGCCATTCGGCCTCACTCAGGAGGCGGAGCGGCAGCCGAATGGCTTCAGAAAGAGTACTGCACAGGCACCAACTCTGACACCTGCACAGTCTCCCCCGAAGCCAGAAAGGCTTCAGAAAAGTACTGCACAGGTGTCAGAGATGGTGCCTGCGCAGTACTCTTTCTGAAGCCAGTTGGCTTCAGAAACAACTGCGCAGGCGCCAACTTTGGTGACTGCGCAGTCCAGGTGGGTGGGGGGCGCGCATCCCAGGGATGATGCACAGACTTCTGCACCAGGTGATGTGCAGAGTCATGTCACCACTGTAGGCACCACAGCTGTTCCTTGTTCAGTGTGATCTGAGGGGTGTCTCCTCAGGAGCAAGTCTTCCCCTTGTGTCAATTACTTAGCATGCTCTGGAGCAGTTAGGGCAGCCCAGGCTTCCTGACTCTCTGGATTCAGCATAACTTTCTGCTCTGGATACAGAATAGTTAGGAGAGTGCAGTTAGGTCAGAGCAGGCTGAATTTGCTCTGGATTGTGTCCTTAATATGGCATGAAATCAGCTTCAGTTGGCTCTTTGTCCAGCTGATATGGTGTCAGATTTGACTGTGTGAAAGCATTGTTGGGCTGCTTACATGAGATCTGAAAGTGAATTTGGTGGACCTGAAGCTTCCTCATTGCGTAGTAAACTACTATAGGGAGGGTCGATTCTCCTGTTGCTTTTCAATCTTATCTAGCAATTAGTAGTTTGCTTTGGTTTCAGTCAGCTTTCCATCAAGGAACAAGGATAGAAAAAGCTAAATAACTTTATTGGCAAACAAGATAAGAAAGGGAAGCTTGCAAGAGCTGAGTTGCTGGATCAAACTGACCAAGGTGACATTCACCAGATCTCTATGAAAGAACTTAATATTTCAGTTCTGATGTAGACGATACATTTTAAAGTCAAACAGTAGCATTAAAATTAGAATTATAATAAATTAGAAATAAAATTAGAATTTTACTGACATACACAAAAAGTCAATCCCTACAATCAAGAGTAACTACGTGCACCTGTAGTTGCTGCACCAGAGACATTACGTGCACCTGTAGTTACTGCACCACCTAGAGAAAACCTATGGGAAATTCATATTGCAATCCAGAGTAAATTGTTCTTACCCCAGAGCAAGGACTCCCCATAGTTACTCTGTATTGCACCCAATGTTACTAAGTGATGTCACAAGTAGAGTGATAAGTAGGATGGTGCCACATTGGGGGGGTGGGTGGGAGGAATAGGAGTGTCATCCTAGTCACTCTTAAGCAGAGTTAAGTGCCCTGTTTGGTGGCAGAAGGACCATCCCACCTGCCCTTGTAACCCAATTTCCTACAAATCATGACCCCTGGAAGCAATTGGCAGTGGTGCAAAGAAATGCCAATGACATAACATCTCTGCCAACTATAGCTAAGTCATCATATCCCAAACGTCCGGGACACAGAGCTTCAGGTGAACTACATGGTGTAACGTGATGGAAAATGTGTTGAGTGTGATGGAAATTAACGTCAGGAAAAGGAACTTCAGTTGATCTCTTAGGACCTCTGGATAGAAACATATGTACAGATTTTTATACAAAAGTTTGTCTTTAACCACCTGACATCTTTGCAACCTTTGCTACTAAGAGTTGGTAATGAGATGGATTAGTCTTCCAAGTCAAACTACAGTATGGATTAGTCTTCCAAGTCAAACTACTGTATTTACTCAAATTTAATGCACCATTGAATCAAATGCGCACACTATACTCATAATCAAAATACCATATTTACTCAATTCTAATTATCCATCAAACTAATGAGCACCCTGATTTTGGAGATGGAATTTGGCCGGGAAAAGTAAGCATTAGATTCAAGTAAATACAGTACATTGCTTATTACAAACAAAAGCAGAGATAATACACTAGACTAGGCAATGTATTCTGTTGAACAATCTGGTATTTGGCAGGACCTACACCAAGTGACCTAGGTAGAATTGATTGTAACTTGACTCCTACAAAAATATGTCCAGAACCCAGACTATGTACCTGAGTAATTCTATTTACAAAAAGGTTATAGCAATGCTGGTATCCATTCACATCCCATTTGTCTCAAAATAAGGTTGTCCATAATACAAATCCCCCCAACCTTGGGAGCAATCCAGGAGACATAGGATACACTCACATCTAGTTCACATGTGTGTTAGTACTTTTTCCTACACATGGAGCTGTCCCTATAAAGGTGCAGGTGGGGTGTGGACTTGAAGCAATTCAACCAATGTGGGGCACTCCTATTTTGTTCATATACATGTACTGGTTGCAAAAGAGTGGAGCCCAGGTATTATATATTTATAGACCGGATTGCATTCATATCAATGGAACATATTTGTTTCAAGCTTGTATCTAAATCATATAATCGATCATCATATAATCAATCATATCAACAACCAGCGTTCCTAACCAATTTATGCCAGCCTAACTCACCTGGCATATCTTCCTATGATGGTGTGGGGAGGTCAGCATATGCCTGTGCACTGGCCTATAACAACTGATGATGGTTTGGAAGGGGGGATGATAGCAGCAAAATACCAGCAAGATGCAATGGACAGTTCCATACGTAATTGAAGAATGATTCATTTGCTTGCCCCTGAAATAATGTATATTTTCTGGGCACCTCTTTTTTCCTGGTGGGCCCTCTGTTGCCTGTGTGCTGCTGCTATACAGGGGTTTCTTCTCTCCTTTTATGTGATTATTGTTACGGTGTTTTCTGTAAGCCACCTTGAAGGCATTCCTTCCAGGAGGGGAAAAATTGAGGGCCATCAACCCTTTTCATAACTATTTAACTATTTTGAAAAGTGGGACTTGGAGGGGAAAATTCCTGAGAAAGAACTGCAGTAGTACATGTATCAACTACTATGAGTCATGACAGACAGTAGCACCTCCAGAGTCAGGGAAAGCATGGCACTCCTTGCAAAGGACTGAAAAGCAATTGCAGCAGATGGTAACACATCCCTGCTGCTGCATCTGGTTGACTATTGTAGAAAAGAGGACAAGGAGTCTGTGAGGCCAGTTAGATGTACATTTGAATAAATTTACCTAAATTTACATATAAGTGTGTAGATCTGGAGGATTACAAGCTTTGCCAGTGGGCTGGTTGAGGGGTCTTGCTGTGGGCTGCAATGAGGCTCGTGGAAGTCCGCATCTGCCCCACCTGGGCCTGGATTTGGACACCCCTGAGTTAGATCAAGAATGTCAATCATAAGAACTATGGACAGAATGTGGCCTAAGAAGCAATTTATCCAGCACCTTTATAATTGGACTCTTCCAGCCTAATAACTGGGTTGTCGCATTGCACATTTTCTGTCATTTGGAGCAAACAAAATTTTATGTAAGAACAAAAGTGATTATTTCTGGCCATCGTCTGCTAAATAATGTTACTTCCTATTAATGATGTCACCTCTGATCCTCAGCAGGAACCATAAATGCTATCTTGGCCTACTGTATGGATATACAGTAACTTTGTCTTCAGTCTGAACATATAAAAGAAAATAATGGTACATTATTTTTTAAGCCAGTGCGTAATTGTTATGTGGAACTCTTTGCCACAAGATGTAATGGCAGTTGGCTTAGATGCTTTTAAAAGGGGAATGTGCAAATTTATGGAGGAAAATATCATAGGTCACAAGTCGCTAGGACTGTATGCAACACCTGGGGTTTAGCATTAGCCCATCTGTAAATGCCAGGTGCAAGAGGGTGGCAACAGGATTCAGGTATCTTGTCTTGAGAGCTCCCAAAGTTATCTGATGGGCCACTGTGAGATACAGGAAGCTTAAGATAATAAGATTTACCCTGCTGGATCAGGCCAAAGGATCATCCAGTCCAGCTGTATTTCCGGGTGGCCCACCAGCTGCCTCAGACAATACACAAGGTACCTGCTTCCTGGTGCCCTCCTGGCATTTTAAGATTGTCTACGTCTGAAATTAGGATATTGCACCTACAACTCATGATGGACTCGTGATGGACTTTTCCTCCAAAAATGTATCCAAACCCCTTTTAAAGGCATCTAGGTCAAATGCCATAATCACATTCTGTACCAAGGAGTTCCACAGACGAATTACACTAGATGGGCTCTTGATCTGATCCAGGAGGACCTCTCCTTATGAGACAGCTGGTTCAAGCTAAGGTGTTGTTCTTATAGATAGATAGATAGATAGATAGATAGATAGATAGATAGATAGATAGATAGATAGATAGATAGATAGATAGATTGATTGATTGATTGATTGATTGATTGATTGATTGATTGATTGATTGATTGATTGATTGATTGGCTGGCCAAGTATGAACTTCATACCCGGAATTTGGCTTCGGCAACGGCTGCAGACATACAAAAACCAACACACAAATATCAAATAACTTCAGTATTTTCAAAAGTTCCTCAGCATAGTTGATGGTTCAGCAATTTAATGGCACAAGGAAAAAAACTGTCCTTGTGCCTAGTTGACTTAGCGTACAGAGTCCTATATCGGCGTCCAGAGGGAAGAAGCTCAAACAAAATGTGACCAGGGTGAAGAGGGTCTGCAGCAATACTCATGGCTCTCTTCTTGACCCGAGCGATATATAGATCCTCCATAGAGGGCAGACTATGAGGGTAAGACTATATATAAGAGTAAGTATATAGAGGGTAAGACTTATGCTCTTACCAAGTATAAAACATCCCCCTCACAATCTGGTAGCACCTAGAGCAGTGGTTCTCAATCTTCCTAACTCTGTGACCCCTTTATAAGTTCCTCATGTTGTGGGGACCCCCAACCATAAAATTATTTCCGTTGCTACTTTATAACTGTAATTTTGCAACTGTTATGAACTGTAATGTAAATATCCAATATGCAGGATGTATTTTCATTATTTCAAATGAAATGTGTGTTCTACGCACACATGGAACACAATGGGATTTATTTCAGAGTAGGCATGCATAGGATTAGGCCCTGAGGCTGCAATCCTATCCTGAGGCTGCAATCCTATCCAACATTTACATGGGAGTAAAGGCCCCCCTAACTATAATGGGATTTATTTCAGAGTAGGCATGCATAGGATTGGGCCCTGAGGCTGTCAGTCAGCCCCAGTGCGCGCACAGCTACAGCTGGAGGTCTGGCAAGCCTGACCTGGCCCCTTGCACCAGGGGTCTTTAGGTGACCCCCAGGAAAGCTCTAGGCGATCCCCAAAGGGGTCCCGACCCCCACTTTGAGAAACGCTGACCTAGAGGTATATGAACTGATTGCTGATAAAGCCTGAGGTGGTATCCTGTAATGCAGTGGAAGAAGCAACCTTCCTTGGGATTTTTGGGAGGATTTTGGATGATTTTTTGGGATTTTTTTGGAGCTTCTGAGGGGGGGGGGGGCATCTGGATGCAGGTGTCTTGTGGTCTTTTTTGCTCCCTGATGCCCCTTCATGGGCTTCTGTGAGATACAGGAGGTTGTACTAGATGTGCCTTTGGCCTAATCCAGCAGGACAGTTCTTATGTAACTAGTCTGTGGAACTCCTTGCCACAGGAAGTGATTTTGGAACCTGGCTTAGATGCTTTTCAAAAGGGATTGGACAAATTTCTTGAGAAGCCCATCATAGGTTGCAAGCTGTGAGGTTGCGTCCTCCCCGTTTTAGATGTAGACTATCTCAGAATGCCAGGTGCAAGTGAGGGCATCAGGATGCAGGTGTCTTGCTGTCTTGGGTGCTCCTTGAAGCATCTGGTGAGCCTCTGTGACAGGGAGGTGGACTAGATGAGACTTTGGCCCTGTCTGTCTTGTCTGTCTGTCTATCTATCTATCCATCCAGAAGGGCTGTTCTTTTGTCCTTAAGTTCAGTTCCTGTATCTCACAGTGACCCACCAAATGCCTCTAGGAGCACTCAAGACAAAACACCTGCATCCTGTGTTGCCACTCCATTCAAAGACAGACTATCTTATGTTCTCTTAACTAATCTGTGGAACTCCTTGCTGCAGGATGTGGTGATGGTGTCTGGCCTAGACGCCTTTAGAAAGGTAGATTGGATGAACTAAGAAAAGTCTATCACATGTTACAAGCCATTATGTGTATGTTGTTCAACCTCCTGGTTTTAGAAGAAGGCGACCTCAAAGTGTCCAGATTTCAGAAGCACAAAAAAGAAGATAAAGCCCCCCCCAAAATGTACACATGCAAGAATAATGTAGGATGTGACTAAATAAAAGCTAAAAACATTCATATTGGTTGCTTTCTTGTCATAAACTTAAACACTTTATTAGTTGTTCTTAAATATAAAACTATTAACATTTATTAATTGCTAGTGGAATGAAGCTCCTGGAAAAAGAGGACAGATAGTCTCTCTGACTTTATTATTGTTAAATTGAAACACTATTACATAACCTTTATTATATATACATTATTATTATTATATACACTATTACATATCCTTTATTATATATAATGTATAGATTCCAAGAAGGCTGTTCACAAGGGAAAAAGGAGGACAATGAAGATTTTTTTCAAACTTTCCAGGACACAAGGCTTAAAAAGAGGACATGTCCTGAGGATGCCAGATGGAAGAGGTGCACCTGGTGGGTGCAGGGGTGGCTTTGGGAGGTGCTGGTGCTGCACCCCACAGCCTGACTGCCTCTCTGGGGTGGGTCAGTGACTGTGCTGAGGAGGCTGCTGAGTCCTCAGTCAGTCAGTCAGTCAGTCACTGAGAAGCTTTCATTCCTGGCTGCGTTCCAGGTCGGCGCACTAATACAAGCTCTGAGGCTCCCGCCTGACTGACGCCGGCTGGGCTGCTGCTGCTGCTGCTGCTGCTCTGGCCCCTGTGCATGGGGGGAAGGGAAGGGAGCTCCAGCAACTCCCTCCACACAACTTGGGCTGCAGCAGCAGCAACACAGGACGGCAAGGAGAGCCTCTCACACCCCCACTGAGGCAGGTAAGAGGAGTTGGGATGCCTTCCCTCACCCCTCAGGCTGGTCAGGGTTGGCTGGCTTCCCTCACCCCTGGGTTGGCAGGTCCTTCCTTGCAAACTTTGCTCCTTCCCTTTTGGGGTTTGCATGACATGGCATTGCAGGCATCATCTGCCCTCACCCAGTGGCATAGCTGGAGGGAGGCACTGCACTGAGGGCACAATCCTCTACTCAAAAGTAAGCCCCATTGTGTTCAATAGCACTTACTCCCAGGAAAGTGTCACTGGGATTGCAGCCTATGTTTTGCAGGGTTCCTTATAAAGGGTCACCATATGTACTTTTTTTTTTCCCAGGACATGTCCTGGATTTTAGGACCAAAAACCCTCCCAAAACTTCCATTTTTCATTGTGAGCAGTCAGCATGGAGTCTTCTTGGAATCTATAAATTATATATAATAGTGTTTCAATGTAACAATGGGCACAGTCCTAGCCTAGTCTACTCAGAAGTAAGCCCCATTGTGTTCAATAGGTCTTACTCCTAAGAAAGTGTGCTTAGGATTTCATCCAATAAGTAATATAGAGTACCATCCCAACCATGTCTACTCAAAAGTGAGCCCCATTGTGTTCAATGAGTCTTACAGGAAAGTGTATTTAGGACTGCAGCCATAGTCAGGGAGGCCATCTGTCCATTTTTTCCAGGACATGCCCTCTTTCTTAGCCTTGTGCCTTGGAAAAAATATTTTCATTGTCCTCCTTTTCCTTGTGAGCAGGCAGCATGCAGCCTTCCTGGAATCTATGTCTTATATATAATAAATGATACGTAATAGTGTTTGAATGTAACCATAAGTTATATGGTCAGGGAGTCCATCTTTTTTGTAGGACATGTCCACTTTTTAAGCCTTGTGTCCTGGGAAAAATATCTTCATTGTCCTCTTTTTCCTTGTGAGCAGGCAGCATGCACCCTTCTTGGAGTCTATGCATTATATATAATAAATGATATGTAATATTGTTTCAATGTAACAGTAATATAAGGGAGACCATCTGTCCCCTTTTTCCAGGACATGTCCTTTTTTAAAGCCTGGTATCCTGGAAAAATATCTTCATTGTCCTCTTCCTTGTGAGCAGGCAGCATGCAGTCTTCTTGAACTTAATCAATTAGATGTAACAGTTTTAAATTTAATAACAAGTATCAGAGTGTTTAAATTAAGCACATGAAATCAAAATACAAGTATGAGTGTTTTTAGTTTTTATGTTGTCATGTCCTCCATTTTTCTTTCATGTTCTACATTTTGGGGTGGGGGGGCTTTGTCCTCTTTTTTTGGTATGACATCTGTTAACCTGCATAACTTATTGCTTTGCCCTCTCTAGCTATGCCACCTGGCCTCACCTTTTGCAGAAATAGGTGGTAAACCTGGAAACAGCCCTGGATGGGTCTCTTGGGCAGTTTCCTCTTGGTAAGGGGAGTCTGGCAAGGATCCCCCCAACTAGAACCTCTGGCATGGGGTGTGTGTGTGTAAGCGGGTCATTCAGATGCGGAGATGATTACTTGGCAAGTGCTTATTTTGCTGCTTCCCCCTTACTTTTATCCAGGCAAAGTCAGTTACTTCTGACTCAGGAGCAGGACCCATAGTTTTTGCTTACTGAGTAGACCTGTTCAGTCTGGAACATGTCTCTTCCCCAGTCCCATCCCCAAAACCCTCTGGATCTTCCCCAAGCCCCCACCAAAAAACCCTGAACTTCCCCCTCCCTACAAAACCCCCTGGATCTCCCCAGTCCACCAAAACCGCACCCCCCTCCACACACACACATCAAAAAAACCCTGGACCTCTCCTGGTCCTCCCTCCAAAAAAACCCTGGCTATACCTAAACCCCCCCCCCCCAACCGATGAACTTTCTCCACTCCTTCCCCCTCCCACCAAAAACCCCAATCTCCCACCCAAAAACACCTGAAACCCTAGAGTTCACTCATATGCATGTCTACTCAAAAGTCAGTGTCATTGTAGTGAGTGTGCCTTACTCCCAGACAAGTGTCAATTAGTTTACAACCAGCGATGGCTTCACTCATAAGCTGGAGTTAGGAACAACAATGTGTATGTCTACTCAGAAGTAAGTACCATTGTAGGGAATGATTCTTCATGCCAGGTAAGTTGAGGTACAATTGCAGCCAGTGCAATTCACTTGTGAGCTGGAGTTGGAAACAAAAATTCTATGCATGTCTTCCCAGAAGTAAATCCTATTGTAGTGACTGGTCCTTTCAGGTAACTGGAGCTAGTATTGCAGCCAGTGATGGCTTTGCTTATGAGTTGTAGTTATGAATTTTAAAAAAATCCTATGTATGTCTACTCAGAAGTAAGTTCAATTGTAGTGAATGGCTTCAATCCTGAGCTGGAGTGATGAACCAAAAAAATATAGCCTGATCTTGCTGGCCATGTGTGATGAGAGTGATTCTTGTTTATGAACCTGCTGCAGCCCTTCCCGATGGACATATTGGTTGTGTAGGAGGCTAGATTTGCAGATCAATGACAGTGTAGCTAAGGACAGTTATTTTTCAGGGGGTGGTGTGGGGGGTTTGACATATATTTTCTGTTTTTCCTACTTGCAGCTCTAGATACACTTGCAGAAGGGAGGGTCGTGGGGTGGTGATGGGGGAAGAATAGATACAGGAGACAAACTGACGCCAGTATTGTGTGATCAGAAGGAGGGGCGCAAGGAGGCAAAGCATTTTTATGGCTGGTTAGATGCTGTCAAGCCCTCCTCCGGCTCTATTTTGATTTCTTTCCCTTCTCTCGAAATCTAAATAAAGAGGAGAGCCTGGTCCATTATGAAAAAATAACCCTTCCTTCCTTAGATGGTTCCACTGAGCAACTGGACAGTGCCTGTCCATGCAATAAGTTCATTTAACTATAAAAACAACCACACAGTCAACGGCATCCAAACATGTAAAAGGCATCTTGCTGCATCTTAAGGACAGAAAAAGGTATTGTGATATAAACTAATGATCTCTTAGGCCTTAAGATGCCCCCTTTCAATTTTCTGTAACAGACTAATGCAGCTGCCCTCTGGAATTTGCAACTGACCAAGCAGCCTTTGTGGTCCAGAACTCAAGTATCACTTATTGTCATTACACAGTTATTTCTAAGCCAAACAACTTACACAGAGAAATAAACCATGGATTTAAAGGAGGAAAAAATTGCTTGGCAGTCCGAGATGCAGGAAACCCACAACTACTTAATTCTGAAGAATTTAGTAATTGGATAGTAGAAGAATTTAGGTACATTACTGCAAGTTCCTGAACGTATTGAATTTTGATCAACTCCTGTAAGGGTGACAGTGAATAACATGAACTTGTTACGTATTTCCATACTGATCTCCAATGCATATTATGTCAGAAAATAGTCACTGTCTGTGAATAGAGAAATCACACATACATAATCATATGTTTATTTTCATTCTAAGGGCTGAACAATAAGTAGGTGTTTGTGTAGGGGCAAATTATAAGCCAGTAACACTCTCTTAATGAGTGAATTTTCATTTTCCCATAGCCTACAGACATAGGAAATGGTATATAGAGGTTCTTGGAATGTAATCAAGTTTGTGGCTGTCCACAAAGGACAAAGATGTAATATTTCAACAAACATGTAAATACCTGCTTTAAGAAGGCAGAGATTGTAGGGATAAGAGCACATTGTCTACTGTGGGGTAGGTTAGAGGTAGTGCAATACAAATCTTTTAAGAGAACAGTAAATCCCAGAGCAATGGATAGGAGAATGGCATAATTCAAAAAAACTTCATTGGGTTTACTTGCCCCTTATTTCTCAATTGATAATTACATCAGCCTCTGTGAACCTGTGTCACTGTTGGATTGCTTTGTGTGTGTGCATTTTTTTTTTTAAATGAAGGTGCTTTCATTCAAAAGTTTAGTACTGGGCGTGCTGTGAAAACTCAGAGATGCCTATGAGAAAATGTTCAATCAGCTGAATGCCAAGAAAAAGATTTAAAAGTATTTTCAAATATTAATGGGTTTTGGATCCTCATTTTTGGCTTGTCATAGCTGAGATATTGTCCCATAAATTTTAATGAGATTGTGTAGGAGAACCTTCCAATGGATTCTTAATGGATGGATCCCATAGTTATCCTCACATCCCTACTTCTTTTTCAGAAATGCCAGAAAATTGTTTTTTTCAGTTTTGTAGAATTGTCAACAGTGAAACCCTGTGATCCACTCTGTCTTATGGATCTCTGATCATATATTGGCAATACTAGAAATTGTTTTGGAAGAGCAATATTAATATGAGGCTGAGGACTTATATATAATGGTGACTCACATAACAAGTTTAATTCGTTCCAGAAGCATGCTTGTGTGAAACACTCTTCATATGAAGCAGATTTTCCCATAGGAAATAATGGAAGCTCAGACAATTGGTTCCACAACCCCAAAAATGGCAAAATGATGATAAAACACTGTAATTGAAGTCTACTTAGGCTGCAATCCTAAAGACATTTTCCTGGGAGTAAAAACCATTTAACACAATGGGGCTTACTTCTGGGTAGACATGGTTAGGAAGCTGCAATCAAAGAAACTTTCCTTGGAGTAAGCCCCATTTAACACAATGGAGCTTACCTCTCGGTAGACATGCTTAGAAGGCTGCAATCCTAAAGACACCTTCCTAGGAGTAAGCCCCATTGAACACAATGGGGCTAAACCAGACCAGTTTATCGGGGTAAACCTAAACCAGACCAGTTTAAAATGGGACTTTTGAGTAGAGATGGTGAGGACTCTGCATGGAGAATAGTTGGCTTATCTGGGCTGCTGCTGCTGGATGCTGGGGGCACTTGGGGCAGTTAAGGGCAACTGCCCCTAAGTTGGGGGCAGTTAGAGGCAGCAGCATCCTGGCTGGCAGCCCTTTAAAACAGGCTTCACGTGGAGCATCAGGGCTGCCTAGCATGCCACCCATTAGGAATTAATGCTTCCTTTTTCTCTGTGCGCCTACCTTTCGCATCTTCAGATGACCTGGCCAGGTCGCTTTCAGGTTGCCTGGGGCTTGTTAAGTGAAGCAGGGTTGTTAAGAGGAGCACAGTCCCAATGGGAATTTATGTGAATCACTTGTTATGTGGGGCACTTGTTACTCGAAGTACTACTGTATATTATTTGTAGCTATAGACCAGGAGAATGCAGGGTGGAAAATGAAAGCTTCTCTCCTTCCTTCTGAATGAACCACCGTTCTGCATTACATACAGACTTAGGGAGCTTGTTTAACAGACCAGAGGAAAAGCAAATATATCAAATCATGGTTTGATCCTGGATAGATCCTTTATCCTGGAAACCCTTTTCTTTAATTTGAAAAGTAATGGAGAACTGCAATTTGTTCTTAAAGTGGAACATGTTTTTGTTCCTTTCAGGTATAAGAGAAGAGGAAATGCAGGTGTTTTCTTAGATTTATTTGTACAGTTGTAAGTCATGAGTGGCTAATAAGCATTTCCCCCGCTCTGTTAGGAACTTATTAGCTGCAGGTGACAGAAGAGCAAGTACACAATCCCAGTCATATTTTCAAGATACCACTGAAAGTGTGGATAATAAATTTGGCTCTCCTCAGGGTGACCATATAGACTGGAAGACAGAGTGCTTCTACCTCTAATCATTGCATAGAGGAGGGAATTTAGGCAGGCAACATGGGTTTAAAATGCAGCACCTGCCTTAATTCTCTCCTCAATGCAATGCTGAAAAGTAGACGCATTCTATCCTCTATTCTATATGGTCACCCTGACTCTCCTGGTATCACCCTTTCAGCAGTGCCGGTTCCGCATCTCATCCACATCCTTGTTCTAAGCCAAAATACCTAAACTAGACCAGTTTAAAATGATAAAATATAGTTAAAACAATAAAAAGATTAAAACAGTATAAAATGCAGGCAGCAATAAAAACACCAAGTAAAAATAGTTCCAAGGCAGCTGTTATGAGGCCCCAAATGCTCTCTGAAATAAACAGTCTTTGGGCTCCACCTGAAGGTTAACAGTGAGGATGGCAATTTCATTTCAAAGAGGAGGGAGTTCCATAGTGCAAGTGCCACCACCAATAAGGTCCTGTTTCTGACCACCATTCTCCTAACCTCTCTCCATGGTGGCACAGCTAACAAGGACCCCTCAGAGAATGAGCCAAGATAAACAACATATTAGCTATATTCAGACATTCATCTCATAATGGGATGGTGACAGGGGAAACATATTTCATAACCCAAATAAGAAGACAAGGCCTCCCAAAATGTAGGACATCCAAGAAAAATGTAGGACATGACAAAGTAAAACTTTAAAAATCATTTTTCCCTTTCATGAGGTTTAAACACTATATCACTTTTTATTAAATTTAAAACTATTCATTGGCTATTACAGATAATTTATTGCATATAACTTATTATTTACAAGAAGGATACATGCTGCCTCCTCACAAGGAAATGGGGGACAATGAAAATTTTTTCCTGGGACCCAAAGCTGGGAAATCCAGGACATGTCCTGGGGAGAAGGGGGGGACATATGGCCACCCTGGATGGTGAATATCCTGTGGTGGTTTCCTGGGAGTGTGCCAATCAAGTACACACTTAGCTCTCCCTTTCTCTCCCAGTGATGAGTGTTCAACAGCAGAGACAAATGTGGATGCACAGCAAATGTGGAAAACCATCATTGCCATCCCCAGTATGTTGGGGGTGGGGGGAGAATAATCTTTCCCCATGTTCAGCATCTGCCAGTACAGGCAAATTCTGATGATGGAGAGGGTGGGCAAAGTACGTATACAATCAAATTGCTCCCTAGAAGTTCTTGAGTCTCTTTCTCCACGGAGAGATGAGTCAGGATATTTTGTTCAACTACTGTAATAATGAATTGATGAAAAAAGTTTTGTTCCAGCTGTGGAAAAGCAGCTGGATTGTACAATAAAGCATCAATTCAGTTGCCAACCCACC
This sequence comes from Cryptoblepharus egeriae, assembly GCA_030015325.1. NCBI lineage: Eukaryota > Metazoa > Chordata > Lepidosauria > Squamata > Scincidae > Cryptoblepharus > Cryptoblepharus egeriae. Next base: position 76,720,990 of record JAREYC010000005.1, read on the forward strand.
CTATATCATAGGCTAAGGATGCAGTCAATTTATGGTTTGTTAGCACATAAGAAGACATAAGACACAGCTAAAACATTTGTATCCCATTTGATTGTTAGTGAGATAGCCCAATGTCTTTCCTAAAGTTTATAGCCCCACCTCCAGAGATTGGAACAACTGGAAAGTTCCATTGCCAAACCAGTTCTGTTAATCTTCTCCTAAGTCCACATCTTGGCTCAGAGGAGGATAGACACTAATCACATCACTTACATGTCATTTGAAGTTTTAGTTGCCACCTAGTTTTACTCTTCGTTCTTTTGTATATTAGGGTAATTTTATGAATGGGGTGGTATGTGGTTAGCAAAATCTGATCAGGCCGTGCATCTTTATTGAATGTAACAAGGTCAACCCTGTCATAGGGCGAGGCTTGATGTCAAGTTTGGTTTAATTTATTCTGAAGACTGTAATCACAGCACTAATATTATTATTCATCTTATATTAAAGACATTATTGTCTAAGCGCAGGGATTTGAAATATCTCCATCCATGATGCTCCCACGGCCTACCCAAAACAATGTTGTGGCATCACTTAAAGAACTACTGGAGGACTGGGGCATGTTAGGGATGAAAATAAATCTAGCCATTTGGGCCCTTGCAAGCAGTCACTTTTTACTTGGACTTCACAACAAACTGAGCTCGGTCTCAATATCTAAGAATAATAATTTTCTTAATGGTGTTCTTGCTTCTTCTTGATGATTGACACGACATGAGGAAACCTGGCTGACCTGTTGCTGGGCCCTGTCACCAGCCCATATCCAAGAGAATAAGCTGGAAATTAGAAGAGAGGCAAAGCAGTGAGGTGGTAGAGTAAATAGGCTGTACAACTTTTGAATCAGGATGGGGGATAGCACTTTTTCCATACTACCTCTCATGAATTCAAAAAGATCACAGGAAACATTTTTAGTGCCTTTTTTGTACTAGTCTTCAGCTTGTATGTAGCTTTTCACATACATCACAATGACTTGTATAATCACAATTAGGATATTTAAATAAGGTGAGAGGTCCTTTTTATTTTTACAGCTCTGTCTAATCTAATCTCCATCTAATTCTCCAATAGTTTAATCACGTAAAGGCTGTGTCTTTTTATTCATAGTGATCAGTATCTTTCTTGATAAGCTTTATTGCTATAATTTTTATTGAGAGCCAATTATCTTTCTGAAGGTGTGGTGATTTGGGAATTGGATTTGGATCTGGAAGATCCAGGTTCAGATCCCTGCTGAGCTATGAAGCTTCTGGGGTGACTTGGAGATAATCACTATAAGCCTCACCATCTAGTAGGATTCTTGATAAAAGGAAGGAAGAAGCCATATGTATCTCCCTGAACTTCCTAGACAGCCCCAACCCACTTATGCATGGTGGTGCCCGCTGGTGACTGCTGTCCACTGTATGGTGGTGCGCAGTGCCTGGCAGTGCGCAGTGCCTGCTGGTGCTTTCTGCATGGTGCCCACCACCCTGTGCCAGTGTCTGGCTGTGTCCGGCCATGACTGGGACCCACAAATATTCTTGAAATTTTACTCCCACTGCGATGGTTAAATTCCACTAGTTGAAAATCCTATTTCTGAAGATCCCATTGTTTCTGTTAGGAAAGCAGTACAAGGACATTGGGACCCTACTGTGTTGCCAAAATATGAGACCTGCAATCTTTAATTGATTAATTAGACTACTAAAACAATCCAGTCCTCTCGGGCAGCTGTACTAGTGTAGCATATGCTGCCATGGGGATGGCTGTTGCAAAAAATGCATGAAAGTGCTTCAGGAGGAAGGTAAGAGGTACCAATGCAATGGTCAGCACAGGCTGAGAGTGGCCTACATCCCATCCTGTGGCCCTTGAAAAAAGAAAAAGCTCATGGAGATTACGGGCGCAATCCAGAGCAACTATAGGGAGTCCTTGCTCCAACAGAACAACAATTTGCTCTGGATTGCAATATGAATTTCCCATAGGTTTTCACCAGGTGGTGCTGTAACTACATCAACATAAATGTCTCTTACGTGCTCCCGTAGTTACTCTGGATTGTAGGGTACTTGTCCATGTCCTGTCTTAGATTTCTTCCTTATGTGCATGTAAACTGTGCTTGTTCTCCTTTCTAATCAGTTTAACATACATACTTCCATTCGGAATTAAAGGAGAACTATTTCCCCCATAGGAAGCCTTCCCCGTCAGCAAGTAAACCCAGCAAGTAAACAGCACAGTTACTACTGTATCATTGCTGGAATACTAATACTGCTTAAACACTACTGAAATACTTATAGTAATTATACCTTTGTAGTTGAGGAATATGTTGCTTTCATCATCCATGCCTCGCCTGATGTATTTTGGCACAAACTTCAATTTACTTTTCTGAGTGCTGTTCCATGCAAGGAAATGTGGTGCAGGGGCAGTAGGTGAGGCTTTTTCACGTGTAAGGAGAGCCTAATCATGTGTAAGCAGACAGGGTAGCTATGGTGCTTTTCCATGGACAATGAGGACTGCTGCTTCACCTGCCAGCTGCTTCACCTGCCAGCCTCGCACTGTGTATTCCTGGTTTCATGAGAAGTTGTCTTATTGTTTCACTTACAACAAAGATTTGGAACGGACTAAATTTGGCACAGTACTAGCTTTTTCAAACATTTTGTGTGACAGCTTTGTTGTTTATGAAGCTTTCTCCCTTTGAAAGCTTTGATTCTAATTTTGTCAATCAGTACTGGCACAGCAAAAATGTTGCCTTGCGATATGTCACAAACCTCTTAACAAGTTCACAAAGTTGTATAAATTCTAGTACAGTACCACCTTGCTTAAAGAGCTTAATTCGTTCCGGAGGCATGCACCTTAAGTGAAGTGGATTTTCCCATAGGAAACAATGGAAACTCAAATGATTGGTTCCACAATCCAAAATATATTCGTATAAAAATATTAACTTTGTAAAAATGATGACAAAACACTGGAATTGAGTAGACATCAGGAGGATGCAATCACAGACACTTTCCTGGGAGTAAGCCCCATTGAACACAATGGGGCTTACTTCTAAGTAGGCACAGTCAAAAGGCTACAATCAAAGACACTTTCCTGGGAGTAAACCCCATTGAACTCAGGGAGCCTGCAGAGAAGCCCAGGAGGGGGTGGAAGGGAGTCCCCTCCACCCCCTGCTGAGCTTCCCAGATTCGCGCGCGCTGCTGTTAGTGGAGGCTAACGAGCACTTGCGGCTGCCTTTAGGGCAGCCAGCAAGTGCTCGTTAACCCTCTCATTCGGCTAATATAACACTGAACATTAAAAAATAAATCCATGCAGGGACAGCAGGGAGCTGCCCAGCAATTGCCCAGGACTTCAATTGCCCCAGCCGATTGCTCTGTTGCCCTTGGTTCGGCTTCTACACATTTGTGTAAGGAGGTTCTCAGCCAGATTCTAGGGCCCTGGAGCTCAATAGCTGCAATCTGCTGCCTCATGGTTCATCCAGAGGACATTGCCTTATTTGGGAAAAATCCTCAGCCTTGCTGGAGCCAGATAAATTGCAGGAGGTTCATTTGAAGGTGACTACATGAATTATTTTTACAGAGGGAGCCTATTTGAGCCATTCAAACTGTGTTCACAAAATAGCCAAGGCAATCCTGCCATCTGCTGGCTCTTCTGAGGAAGCACATGGGCCTTTTTAATACCAGGAACTTTAAAGTGAATGGAAATTTTGTTCCTAGCATTTTATATGAATTTTTATCTATCTGTACACAAATGTGTTTTCACGGGCTGAGAGGCGGATCTGCCTCGCTAAGCGAGGCAGGTGCCCTGCATAACAGACTGCTCGTTAAGTGGAGCACTCATTATGTGGGACACTCGTTAAGCAAGGTACCACTATAGTAGTGTTAGAGAGAGAGAGTGTGTGTGTATGTATGTTTGTATGCTATGAAAATTTCCATTTGATTCTAATGAACATGTGAAGATGCTGGTCATGCAGGAGACCAGTTTGAGCTCCTGCCAAATCAATAAGGAACAATTCTTGCCAATGAAAGTAATCATAAATGGCTCTATTTCCCCCTCAAAGTCTTGAGATTTCAGTGGCACTGTAAACTCATTGCTACCCAGTGGACAAACAGAAATGAGTTGGAAGATCTATATTTTTCTTTTGTTCTCACCTAACATTAAGATGCCACATGGCTCCATGCAGAATACAACTATTCTGATGTGATGACTGGCTGGAGAAGTACAATTCCTAAACCCTTCTGCTATGACTTCTGCTGTGTATTGTAGGAGAAGGCAGCGTTTTCTCATTAGTACTATTTGCTTTGTAAATTTTCTTTGGCGTGGAAGACTATTCAGCTGCCAAGGTTGAAAGACAACAGAAAAGTTCTATGCCACTGTCGGTTTACCCTACATCACTACAGCTGCACTACTGAGTTAGTACCACTAATCCTTTGTTCTTTGTAGGTCTGCTTCTTTTTTCAGTAACCCAGCTATCTTTCTCAAAACTTTTTCTAAGTTCTGTTGAAGTTGAAGTATTTAGACAAAGATCAGACTGTAGGCCTTAAAGCCAAAGTCTAGAAAGCTACAGGACCAGAACTTTTGGATTTATTATTTCCAGGGTGAACAGCAACTCTTTCTTCACCTCCCTGTCAGGCAGACTAATGAAACTCAAGGGAGTTTTGAAAGCAGCTTGTAATATAATATGGAGGGCTGCTGTTCAAATAAATAAAGGCCCGTTGGGCAAACACAATCCCGAAGGTTTCATTTAAAGGAGCTCTTTTGATTGTGGCCTAAATTGCACAATGTGCTCTGAAGAAGTAACACTGAATTCTGCAGAATCCTTTAGATTGTTGATTTTCTAGCCACATTTGAAGCTACCTGTGCTTTGCTTCCTGAAGAGAGTGAGATACTGACCAGTCATCATGGTGATAATGGTTGGTGTACATCCACCCACATTTATCAGCAGATTGGGCCCATTGTACAAAATATCAGAAAGGGCAGAAAAGCAGATTGGGTATCCTAGGAGTTAAGTCACCATCAGATGACTTGGCATTCTGGTATACTTCTGCATTAACCTTGTTTAAGGGTGGCATCCATTATGAATGAGATGAAGAGTCACTCTCTCCAGATGAAATCACATGTTAACTCCAAATGGGAAACCCTTGAAGGAAGGTTTGCAAACTGCTAAGGTCATATGGTTGTCCTCAAGTCCCCCCCCCCTTCTGCAAAGCTTCTTATGCTTTCAGTAGCTATGTTATAGACAAATTCATCAGATGCAAGATTTCCTAGCATAAAGAAGTTATTATGGGTAAAATCTGTATGTTAGTGTGAATTATGGTCAAATTTTGTTTACTTCAGTATCATTGTTTTAGAACTCAGAAGTCCCTTGTAATAAATGTGAGTGGCAGCCTGAGATTTCTCCAATTCAAATGGTCATGCCATTGTTTAGAATACATTTTATTTCTGAAATAAAAACTACCACAAGCTGGAAGGTGTGTTTTGTAAAGTAACTCTATTATAATAGAGTTGTTGAGATTTTTTTTACAAATAAAAGTTCTCCTTCAGAATTGTATAAAAGTATTTTACAAATAGATGCTCTTTTTCAAAAGTTCTAGGCATTCCTTCGACTTAGGGTGCAATCCAGAGTAACTACGGGGAGTCCTTCCTCTGGAGTAAGAACAATTTACTCCGGATTGCAGTATGAATTTCCCATAGGTTTTCACTAGGTGGTGCTGTAACTACGGCTGCATGTAATGTCTGTTATGTGCTCCCATAGTTACTCTAGATTGTAGGTTAGGCTGCAATCCTAAGGACACTTTCCTGGGAGTAAGCCCCATTGACTGTAATGGACTTACTTTTGAGTAGTCCTGCATAGGATTGGGTTCTATAATGAGTATTTAGGGCATAAGTTCAAGAAACGTATGTATCTTGATCAGAACCAATTAAGCAATTGAATACTTTGGGAAGGTAGTCTAATATTTCATCATGTAAATCATTTAATGGTCCCTATTTTCCTTTTGCAAAGAATTTTGTCTGGAGGTACTGGGATATATAGGCATGCCTCCTTATCCATGGGGGTAACAGAAACTGCTGATACTGGGAACATCTGTCTCCATTGCACTCTCATTAACATCCCTACATACCCATTAACATGATTTAGACCCACATCTTATTCATGTCTACTGAGAAATATGTCCCATTACATTGGGGAACAATTTTTAACACACTTTCTGTTGATTTCGATTTTGCAGCTGTTTTAAAGTTAAATAGTTGTGCTGATTTCAAAACTGTAGTTCGTTTTCTTCTAACACGTCAATTTTTTTCTCTACAGCTTATCTTAATGTGACCACCCTCTGCTGAATTGAGTGTGAGTCATAGGAAGCACTAGTGCTCTCCTATTGACTGAAGTAAACCTTCAATTGGGGAGGGGTGAACGATCAGGGACAGCTTCAGACTTCTCTAGCAGGGTGACCATATGACTGGGTAGCCTACATTTTGGCTTCATTGTCCTACATTTTGGCTTCATTTTTTAATGTCGCAGTTGTACACAGTACTCTATCATGTCATATGTCATTGGATTTGTTTTGAAGAGCAGAATCCAACGCAGAAGTCGGTTTTGAGATATCTCCTTCCTATCAAAAGTTATGGTCAAAAAACCCAAAAAACAAAAAATATAAAAACAAAATAAACCATTTCTGGCATTTTTTAAAAGTGGGTAGGAATTTTGGCCTTGGGGTTCAGGAATTTTGGGTTTGGCATCTGGTCACCCTGTTCTCTAGGCAATTCAGTTACACTTGATGTAGTGTAGTGAGACATTGAGTGTCATTCTTTATAGTGAAGTGCATTCCTAAGTGGAGTCCGAGTTCTTGGTTGTAGTCCACTTGCTTTTTTCCTTACCTTTCCGTCATGTCTGCCTCTGCTATTTCACATCGTAAGTGCTTAAACAGACCTAATTTGTTTTGTTATATATGTGGCAGTTTTACCATTCCTACTCAAAGGACAAACATCAGTGCGTTTGTCAGGCAAACCTATTTTGCATATTTTAAAGTGAAAATTGGTGATCAAGATAAATCTTGGGCCCCTCACAAGGTGTGTAGGCAGTGTGTCAAGAGTTTACGGATGTGGACAAAGGGAACACGTGATAAACTGCCATTTGATATACCTATGATTTGGCGAGAGCCCAGTGATCATTCAAGTGACTGTTACTTTTGTATAGTGAAAACGTCAGGATTTAACAAGACAAACAAAGGTCACGTAGAGTATCCTAGTTTACCATCAGCTATACACCCAGTGCCTCATTCAGCTGACATCCCTGTGCCTCTTTTCAAAGAAATACCCTCTTTTGAAATACAGGAATACCAGTATTCCTTCATTTTTTGCATAGCCATCTTGCTGACTTCCCGAAAAATCTTGGTACAGTCAGTGATGAGCAGAGTTAGCGATTCCACCAAGATTTGAAGCTCATGGAGGAATGGTATCAAGGTAGATGGGATGGGCATATGATGACTGACTATTGTTGGAGCATCAAGGGAGATTGTCCACAGATTGAACACTCCAGGAAAAGCTTCAAGCGAAAATTTTTACCTTAATATGTATGTTTGCCATTTGGTAAAGGAACTTTACTACCGGTATGAACACAATTTAACTTATAGTAACTATATACAGACATTGTATGAATAAAATTTATTATCTGTAAACAGTATATTAGGTAAGTTTTTCCTTTATTTTCCTTATATGCACATTCTGTATGACTTTTGGGGTATGCTGTAGCTTAAAAAGTTGACGTGATAGAAAAAAACTGGGGTCATTTTTTGATTCACAGGCCAATAATTCATCAAAAACAAGTGCCAGATCTAAGTCAACAAAATGTGTGTTCACCAGTGTTATAGTCAATGGGCTTACTCTCAGGGAATTGTAGATTGGATAGGCTTATCCCAGTGAAAATGATCTTGCCTAACATGATTGTTATTAACATACAGTATTACCATAATTTATATTGATGCTTGGCAGCCTGGATACTTGAAGAAAAACTAGATTTGAGGTTAACAGGAAGCAGAAGTTACAGTACCTCCTATCTCTGTAATGTGTCTATCTCCGCAAGCATTATTCCCTTCTTATGCTTTGTGATCTGAACCATGACCCTTTGGATTCTAGTACTAAGCAGTGCCTTTGTGTTTTTCCGTCATGTAACAGTGTGACATCTGTCTAGACAGTCTTCTCTTGAGCCTGTGGATTGATTTGGCACTTTTGGTGACACTGAGATCAATGACATCATCTAATAGCTTTTTTGCTACCTTGGTATTTTACTCATTTATACAGCCATTCAAATAGAATAAAAAATCTTACTAGATCAGGAATATTTCCAGTAGCATATTTGTATTAAAGAAGAGAACATCCTGTGTTTTTTAAAAAAAAATTAGTAAACATTCCTGTCCTTCCAAGAGACTTCATGTTTAATTGCATTACATGAGCAGATCTCTTGCCAACATTCCCACTTGCCATCCTGTCTATCCTCCTTCAAAACACTTAACATTGCAAGATTCCTTATTGTTCTGTCACACTTTCTATTACTGTTGTAGAAAATGCTTTTATTTTGTCCTACTCTTTTACACGAGATCTAAATACATGTTGCATGTAAAAATATGGAGTTAGCATATAAATATGGGGTTCATAAAAATTCATTAAAAAGCAGTTGCTGGGGTAAGAGCTGTGGGTGGAAGAGGTGCAAACCTCTCCTTCACCCAACAGTTATACCATGCAAAAGTCACCACACACATAAGCCTCTTTTAAATAATTTTTCCCATTAAAGTATGATACAAAACCAAAAATGAGTCCAATAGCAAGGGAGACAGCTGGTGGGGTGGAGGGACATTTGCAGGGAAGAATCACCAGGCACAGTAAGGGTGAAGTATACAGTGATGCCTCACATAAAGAGCTTAATTCATTCCAAAGGCATGCTCTTTAAGTGAAACATTCTTTTAAGTGAAGCAGATTTTCCCATAGGAAACAATGGAAATTCAGACGATTGTTTCCACAATCCAAAAAATATTCATATAAAAATATTAACTATGTAAAAATGATGACAAAACTCTGCAATTGAATTCAAAACATGCGTTCAATGTGCATGGTCCTATGAAGTCTACTTAGGCTGCGATCCTAAAGACACTTTCCTGGGAGTAAGCCCCGTTTAACACAATGGGGCTTACTTCTGAGTAGGCATAGTTAGGAGGCTGCGTCAAGGACACTTTCTTGGGAGGCATACTTGGGCTGCTGCTGGAGGTTCAAGGTGGGCGGTGGAGGCACTTGGGGCAGTCAGGGGCAGCTGCCAAGTTGGGGCAGTTAGAGGTAGCAGCGCTGGCCAGCAGTCCTTTTAAAGAGCCTCCTCACAGAGCGTCAGGGCTGCATAAGTGCTTGTTAAGTGAAGCGGAACTTGTTATGTGAAGCAAGATTCCTTGGAAATTTAGACTTCTGTGAAACACTTGTTATGTGAAGCACTTGTTATGAGAGGTACCACTGTATTGTCTTCTAGTACTTTATGATGGTTTCTTTCAACTAATTTACTAAGGTAATGCTTTTTTCTGCCTTCAGGACACTGTAAGACAATTTTCAAGGTTGTTTTCCTTCTGAGAACAGAGCACTAAAACTCAATGGTTTAAGGTTTTTACTGTGATTTTTTTGGCTGCAGTAAGTATTTAAAATTTTAAGTACAGTAGCAGTCTACATAGGCTGTCTGCAATCAAGCAGGTGGCACCAGTCCGAATAAACAGCTTGGATCTTAAAACAGAAAGCAAATCTTCTTTTCCAGCTTGCTCCAGAAAAGTAGAACTATTTTCTCTCTCTTTGGCAAATTCCAGCTATTCTTTTAGATTTCTTGGCATACATAATCTCAAGCAATTAATGATGTCTCACATCCACCATGGCATATAATCTTGATTCACGTTCCTTATCTGATCATCATCTTCAAGAATCATCCATAAGCAGCATAACACCCTAAGATAAGAGACAGATGTGTTGCAGAAAATAGCATGCCTAGAACACTTGTTTTCAGATTTGCAAAAACATTGTCAGTATAAAAAGCAAAACACTCAAATATTTTTGCAATTCATTTTTCTAGCTGACATCCTTTTTGTGATGTGTGTTTTTCCTGTTGTTTACTCAACATTTCCTGTATTTTTTTCTACTACTCTTTACACTGCTTGTAAACAAATGAGTTAACAGTTTAGTGTGCTGGAAATCTGCTTTGCCCTGGAGAGCTGGCATTCTTTCTGGTGACTTCTGCCTTAAACTACAGGCCTTCCTAAATGTCTCTTCCTTGCATTATGCATCCTAAATACTGTGTAGATACTGTAGATCAGGCATATCAAACTGGCGGCCCAAGCGCCGCACGTGGCCCTTTGCAAGCACACGTGTGGCCCTGGAGTGATCTCCCCATTTCCCAGAAGCAGCTCAGTAGAGCTGGCAGCACACAATTTTGAGTCAGAGAAAGAGCCCAGGAGAAAGGAGGGCACTTATGAGTACACATACAAAAAATTGGATTGCGGCCTTCGGGAGATACCATTAAGGCAAATGTGGCCCTCTGTATGAAATGAGTTTGACACCCCTTCTGTAGATAGGTACCGTAGATAAAAAACTGCTTTACCTGTTCTTTTGCAAGCACAAAAGTAGAACTTGGGTCTCTGTGTATTACAGGCACCTCCCACTTATTTGACGGGTTAGTGACTGGAGCACCGTCCAAAAATGAAAACCTTTGAAAAGTTGAACCCATTCTTTTTCAGCTTGCTAATGCAATACGGCCACACTCAAAAAGACATAAATATAACTTGCAAGAGCATAAATACATTGCCAAAATACATAACAATTTATAGTAAAATGAACAAAGGCATGTGTGGGCCTTTGATTGAATATCTTATTTCATCTTATGAATATCAAATGAATATCTTATGTTTTGGATGATGTTCATTCACTGAAGGAAAGTCATAAGGAAATGCCCAAAACAGTTTGATCACCATGTCACATGCAAATCAACATTAGGGAAGATTATTTTAGCCTTTACATCAGCAGAGAGAAGTTGAAAAGTTAAGCATATGTTGAATGAATTCAAATTTGAGTTATGGATATAATTGAAATGTGCTGAAAGAATGGAACCATCAGAAAAGAGTCAGAAAGTGGGGAATGCCTGTACATCGTCTGTATTGGTCTATAACCTGCTGCATATATGCTGTGCTTAGATTGTTGACTTAACTGAACTACAGTGTAGGAATGTAGATTTATATTCACTCTCCTTAGGCACAGAATTATCTTAGTTTCTTTAATGCAAAGTTCTCCAGTTGCAGCCCATGGTGAGCCTCTGTGCAGCCCGTGGCATGAGTGACCCTCCACCTGGCCCTTACGCAAGCCTGTTAATCAGTGATGGGCTTCAAAAAATTTAAGAACCGGTTCTCTGCCCATCTGGCAGCCACTTTTAAATGGCTATTTTTAAACTTTATATGTCCTATCTCTTGTTAAGAACCAGTTCTATAGAGTAGGTGCGAACCTGCTGGAGCCCACCACTGCTGTTAATCCTCCAGATACATTTACTTACATGTAAATATATGTCAATTTGTTTACATTTGAAATATAAATAATTTTTTGCCCCCTGTCACAGTCTCAGAGATGATGTGGCCCTCCTGCCAAAAAGTTTGTACACCCCTGTTTTAATGGGTGAAAATAGCTTAGACTTAATGGATATAGCTTGGAACTTACAGATCTCATTGTGTTGCAGCTCCTAGATGTTCATGCAAACTGCAGTCTTAATGTGGTTACCTTGAAGTTCATAGGAGTGTCAAGGTAAAACTGTTTGTCCTTCCAGGGCCATACACCATCTGCATAAGAAAATAATCTCTATAAGCACGTCAGAAGCTTAAACAATCTAATATCTTTTAATTTCTTATTGCTGCCATTTATTTTCCACCAGCACTATTACGCATATGGTATACATTGCTGATTCTTGCTGACTCATTGTGCTGACATCATCCTGGATGATAAGGGCCACTGTGTTAAAGGTATTGGAAGTGGAGGAGCCCGTCCCAGTGCCAGAGGTTGCCTATGTCCTTCAAAAACCTTCCAGTCCAGTGCTTCTATATGGTGCTGTTGAATATAACAGCCTTTTCATCATTCAAATATAAGAAAGAGCAGAGGAGCAAATCTGCAAGGACACTTACCCTACAATCCAGAGTAACTACGGGAGCACATAAGAGACATTACGTACACCCGTAGTTACAGCACCACCTAGTGATAACCTCTGGGAAATTCATATTGCAATCCAGAGTAAATTACACCAGAGCAAGGACTCCCTGTAGTTACTCTGGATTGTGCCCTTAGGAAAGATTGTTGAGCACCACTTTGTATTACACAGTTTGGAAATGACAATACTAGAAACTTTCAGTAATTGTGGTTTTACCACAAAGTGCTTTCACTTTTAATTTATTATTCATCACAGTTGAATACCTCCCTTCCTTTAAAGAGCTCAAAGCTGTCTATAAGGGGTTTGTCCACTTATTTTGTCTGCCTAGCAGCCCTATGAGGTAAGAATGGGATAAGAAGAAGTAGCCTGCTAAGCCCCCAGAGAATTTCATAACTAAGAATTTCATAACTAACAATTCTCATGTCCAAGCTAGCAGTGAGCCACACTTATTTGTATAAATGCTTATAGGAGCCACTTTTTAAGGAGCCACAAATAAGAGCCACTCTTATTTGAATAAATACTTATGGGAGAGGTTTCCAAGCTCACCAATGCTGTGGTGTCCTTTGCACTCATAGGAGTTCTGTGCAGTGCCCCTTAATGTGCTGCAGTGACCTAAGGTGCACAATTTGGGAACTTCTGGCTTATAGCTTAACTTTTCTCACTAGCAGTAGCAAAGTCATGCTGATGTCATATACGACATTTCAAACTGAATGAGCAAGATTAATGTGTTTATTTAAAATTTTCTTGAAAGCAGGAGGGGGAAAATACCTGAGGAATAGATTCTTAAATGGAAATGTTTGTTCTAAGATCTGGTCTGATTGCATGACTATGAAGTTACATTAGCTTATCAGGAAATTCAGCAGGAAATATGTTAGCTATTGTGTAATTGAATACCTACTTATAAGAAGACTAACTATCCCCATTCTTTTCTCAGAGTTCATTCACAATGTTGTAATGCTGTTCTCTCTTATAAACTACAGTATTTTATAAGGCAAGGTTTTTTTTTCTAATGTCTGTAGTTCTTTTCCTGTTGGATTTTGCTTGTGCTTGAGAGCCTATTTGCCATATTAACTGGAAATGTTTCTGTTAGGGTTTTTAGTTTTTCATTCAAATGAGAGCAAAATGGGACACAATTTCAAGATGTTAAAATATTTATCTGTTTGAAGTCTGACCACATATTAGTTTTGTTTATTTCTTTTGTAGAATTATCCAGGATTTGAAGATACTGCTGGTCAAAACTATTTCCAACAAGACCCAAGATATGTGTGGAAGAGTCTGAAACTGAAGACAGCTGCTGTCCCAGAACTATCATCCCAGCCTCGTGCAAAAAAAGAAAATAAAGAAAATAGACCTTCCTTTGCAACTGTACATATAATCTCTGCTTCATATGCACTCCAGCACCCCTATTAGTTCTTTATTCTCCTTCACCAGCCCAGCTGTGAAGAGGCTGCTGGGCTGGAAGCAAGGAGATGAAGAGGAAAAATGGGCAGAAAAAGCTGTTGATTCCTTGGTAAAGAAGCTGAAGAAAAAGAAAGGTGCCATGGAGGAGCTGGAGAGGGCACTGAGCTGTCCCGGGCAGCCCAGTAAGTGTGTTACAATTCCACGCTCATTGGATGGGAGACTGCAAGTTTCTCATCGCAAAGGTCTGCCCCATGTCATTTATTGCAGAGTATGGCGTTGGCCTGATTTACAGTCTCACCATGAATTAAAACCATTGGAATGTTGTGAGTTCCCATTTGGCTCAAAGCAGAAGGAAGTGTGCATTAATCCTTACCACTACCGGCGTGTTGAAACCCCAGGTAAGCATCTATAGATATATCACTGCATTTTGTATTTCCTAACCAGTCACCTTCTAAAACCATTAGAATAGAAGAAAGATCCAGAGCTCTTGGTGAAACAAATTGATTCTGTTCTGATTTCTGCATGAGATTGTGGTTTCCATCTTTGGTGCACTTATCTAGGAATAAGTCCCATTAATTGGGTTCATTTTTGAGTGGTTACTCATAGGAGTACACTGTAAATCACTTATTCATTTATCTGGTCTTACAGCTGCAAGATAGAAAGAGCTTTGGTGGATCAACCATTAACTCACTGGACTTATTCCAGTAATGGCCAGGAAGCATATTGTGCTATAAGAGCAGTAATGAAGAAATCTTGCTTTTGCAAACTTATAAATCTCTTTTATATGATGCTAGACTCTGAATCCATCAATCACTGTAATGTCTACTCTGAATGACAGTGGCTTTTGAGGGTAAAATAAAGTCTTTCCAAGTCCTGTGTGGAGACATTAGGGGTTAAATTTGAGACTTTCTGTATTTACAGTACCTGTGGGCCAGCGTTATCTGTGAGACAAAAAATTGGAGTGTGTGTGTTTTATCATGTAAACTTTTATCATTTTTTAAACTTTTATCATGGTTCCATGTCTGAGTGCTTGGAATGGAGTTGAAACAGTAAAGAACTGCTTTTTATTTTGTTTTCTCAAAATATGTAAAACATGCCCTTCTTATAGCTTTCCTCACTTTTGTACTTGTCCAGGGTGCTGAAACTTGGGAGTCTCTTAGCTTCCTATTTAAGGCCAAACTGCATACTAAATGAGATACGTGTGATTCTTTCTTTCTTTCTTTCTTTCTTTCTTTCTTTCTTTCTTTCTTTCTTTCTTTCTTTCTTTCTTTCTTTCTTTGAGCCCAATCTTAACCGTGTCTACTCCAAAGTAAGCCCCATTGTGTTCAGTGGGTCTTACCCCCACAAAAGTGTCTTTAGGATTACAGCCTTTCTCCCCCCCCCTCTTTTTTTTCTACTGGGCTCACCATTAGATTAAGACAGTGTTGCTGGGAGAGGCATCCCACACTGTTTCCTCCCACACTGTTTAATACATAGGTCCTGAGCTTGTTTCAGGTTGGACACTGCTGTGATCGTTTCATTTTAATAGTGTTCACTGGCTTTACCCTCTGAATCCAAGCCTTAACTTTAATCTTTGTCTTTGCAAAATGTGTCATTGTTACTTTGAATTCTAGTTCTCATCTGTAGGTAAAATACTAGACCAATCAAAACAAAATGCAATCAAATGAACAGGCTTACCATGATTTTAGAAAAAAATGAAATGATAGTATATTAATAGTGCAATACTAAGCAGTGGCACCAAAATGGCTATCCTTGGATCCTGCAGGTCCTGGGAGGGAGCTAAAGTCTCTTTCTTCTATTCCCTCCCCCAAGAAATTCCAGACCCCAAAGAGGGACAAGTCAAGTCTGCACCAGCTATTTTTCCAATACAGCAATGATAATCCCAAGTTTTGCAGTCCAATGCAGGATATAGTCCAATGCACCCTTTCCCCTGTGTAAGGTAAGAGCCCCACAATTGGGCTA
This sequence comes from Cryptoblepharus egeriae, assembly GCA_030015325.1. Lineage (NCBI taxonomy): Eukaryota > Metazoa > Chordata > Lepidosauria > Squamata > Scincidae > Cryptoblepharus > Cryptoblepharus egeriae. Next base: position 76,736,543 of record JAREYC010000005.1, read on the forward strand.
CGCAATTCTGCACCAGCCATTTAGCCCAGGCAGCCTGACACAGGACTATGTATCGAGCATAGCTGCTCTGCTGGTCCAGCCCCCACATTCATAAAGTTTATTTTGGCACTGAGTTAGCTTTCGCCCATGAGTCACCAATCTTTTTTTTTGAAATGCATTTTTATTGCACCTGTTAATGGAGTTAACAAAATGTTGGAAAATGCTTTATTGTGTTCTGGAGTAAATCAGTCTGTCCCTAGAAATTTATTACCCTTTAAAGATTTAATAGGCTCTCTGATATCTTTTACCGTTGTTGACTTATCACATCTTGTATAATCTTCTGATAAGTGTGTTATGGGTAAACTTTTTACTTTTATAAAGTACTTTAGGCTCCAATTTGAGATGTTTTATAATTGTTTGCAAACCTTCATTGGGCCATTTCCAATTTACTTCATTGGGCCATTTACTTCTACATTTTTATTTGGAATAGAATTTCAAGGCTCAATTCTATTGCAATAGAAGTGTAAGACCCAACTTTTCTGATGGGATGTAGAGCTTTCTTTTTAAATTCTTTGCTTGTTTATATTAATTTCTTAATCTCTTTTCACATTTCAAAATATTTTTTCTTCACAGGATTTTCTGTAGTCTTTATGTTAGAAATATAAGCTGTAATATAGAAATATGTTATATATTATATGTAAATATAAATATGTAATATAGAAATATGTTAGAAATAGTGCTGTGGGTGGCGCAAGTGGCTAAGACACTGTGCCTGTTAACCAGCAGGCCAGGGTTCGAGACCCAGGTCAGCCCCACAAGACAGGTTGAGCTCTTGTCCTTAGCCCAGCTCTGCCTTTTCATTGGACTAATTCAGTGGTGTGGAGAGGGGGGGATTTGCTGCTTGGGTAACAGCCTATCCTCTATAACAATCTAACCCAGGCTTTTGTGCTTCGCATGCAGTGTATGCAGCGCCGAGCATGATACCATAGTCTTTCAAGACTGACAGAGGCCTGCTTTTATGTTAGAAATAAGATCTTGGAAAATTTGTGGCAATATATTTATGAAAATAATTCTTACTCCTGGAATTAACTCATCATTGCAGGAGTAAAATTTCAAGAATATTTGTGCACCCTAGGAATAGCTGAGCACCAGCTGCCACCCCACACTAGAGAGTGCTAGGAGGCAGTGCTGGGCACTGGTGAGCAACAGGCAACTGTACTGGGCACCAAGCATTCCTACAGGGCACCAGACACCACTGTGCATTGGGCAGAATGCACAAGCGGGCACCAACAGGCATCCTTACTAGGCACAAGTAAGCACCACCACACAGTGGGCAGCAGGTATCACTGGGCACCACTGGACACCAGTGTGCATCACCGGGCAGCAGGCACCCCAGGGCACCAGATCAGTTCTTAATGGGTTCTTACATCACAGTAAGAATACAGCTTCTTATGGATATCCCCCTGGGGGTTAAATAGGTTACTATTGGGTTCCTTCACTGAATCAATCAATCAATCAATCAATCAAACAGTATTTATATACCACTTTTCAACAAAAAGTTCACAAAGCGGTATACAAAGAAAACAAACTATAGTAACTAATGGTTCCCTGTCCCAAAAGGACTCACAATCTTAAAAGTTGTCAAAGAATACAAGCAAAAGCCACTAGAGAAGACATTCTGGGGTGAGGAGGATCATTTACACTGTTAAATAAAAGAGGAACACCCACTTGAAAGAATGCCTCTTGCCTAGTTACTGGAGCTACATCATGGAAGGAATAACCTCCCCAAATTCCAAGCTCTAAGTCCAGAAGTTGGGGCTTGGCATTGATCAGTCAGTGACTCATCAGTGTAAAATATAGGGACAAAAACATGTTGTCCCTTTTTTCACCCCCTTAGGGGTTAAATTTCTTAAAAGCGGTTTCTTAGTGGGTGTCTACATGACAGAAGGATGGCCTTCTCCAAATTTGCAGTTTGGGCTGGGTATTGATGCGTCAGTGAGTTAGAACAAATTATGTTCGTCTTACAGGGCACCACTGTACAATATATATAATCGAAGAGTGAAGAGTAATTTGTTCTGGAAGCATGTGTACCATCTTTCTTTCTGGGGAGAAACAGGGTTCTGTGCATCAGTCATGCTGACCCCATGACTACGGAAGTGTCCTCAGACAATGTTGGCTCTAAAGTCTTAGAAATGAAGATGAGCACCGCACCCTATAGTCGGTCATGACTAGCAGTACAACCTGTGGGGGACACCTTTACCTTTATAAGACAGTCTGCCTGTTATACAGAATAATAGTGTGAATACTTTCTCATAAGTTGGTGGCAGGAAAGCATGTATCTGTCTGCCTGTCTATTTGAGTTGACACATTTGTGTCAACATTCCAGGAATAGTGTGAAAGAGAAAGATATTTTGATACCCCATTATCAGAAGAAGCACATTTTTCAATCACTCATAAAATAGAAGGTTTTTAAAGTGACACATTCTTTTTCTTCTTTTAGTGTTGCCTCCTGTGCTGGTTCCACGACATAGTGAATTCAACCCACACCTCAGCCTCCTTGCCAAATTCCGGAGCACGTCCCTTCACAGTGAGCCACTGATGCCTCATAATGCAACGTACCCTGAATCTTTTCAGCAGCCTCACCGCACCCCTTTTCCAGCATCACCTAACATGTTTTCTCAGTCGCCTAATAGCCTAAGCTATCCTGACTCCCCAGGAAGTTCTTCTGCACCAGAAAGTCCCTATCAGATTACAGGTAAAAAACAAAATACAGTCCTAAAAACACCTTTCTCAGTACTAATGAGTGGTGCTACAATAAATACTGTACAGATTTTTGTACCTATAAACTATAGGGTTTTCAGCAAAGAAAAGAAAATTTTTATGTGGTTCTGGGCTCATATAGATGGCCAGTTGGTTCATACAAACCAATCTATTGTGCCTCTTTCCTAGTGAAGCTATTCTGCACTTTATAGTGCACTATTCTGCATTGATTTCACTCTTTCTTGTCTAACATGTCCCAGATGGTGATGGTCAGAGACATTTGCTTGACACTTGTGCCATTACAGTATGCAGTAACTCAGGGATCTATTCTGTTCCCCCATGTTCTTTAACATCTGGGAGCCCTCTGGGGCAAGTCATCCCAGGGATTGGAGATGGGAGAACAAAATGGTGAACAAACCCAAAACCATACTTTAATATTTTCAGGACTGCTATTGCAATACACTCCATATGGGGCCACCCTCTAAAATAACCCCAAATAGTGCAGAATGCAGCAGATTGAATGGTTACAGGGACTGGAAAATGTGACATGACAGGCTCATGTCTTCAAAAGCTGCAGGAGGTTGGCCATTCTTTTCCAGTCCCAATTCAAGATGCTAGTTCTAACCTTTAAGGTCTTCCATTATATGGGTCCATGCTATCTGAAAGACCACCTTCTTCTATCTGAAAGACTGCCCTTCTGAAGGGTCATCTGAAGGGGCTTTCCTACAAGTGTTGTCTTTGTCCCAAATGAGAGGGGCAGCAACTCAGTCACATAAGCCTTCTCTGTAGTGCTACCACAACTTTGAAATTCCCTCCTAGGGCGAATTACAAGAACCTTTTCCTCTCCAATGTCTTTTCAGTGACACACCTGTTTTGCCTGTTGTTTGAATGCTGAATAGTAATTGGCCTTCTTGCCTTCTAGTAATACCACTGTAACTTGACTACATTTCATTGATAGTGAATTCATTTCATTCTTAATTTTTTTGATAGTTTTCATCACTTTCTGGCTACATTTCCACTTTGTAATGTGAAATATTTAATTGCTGTTAATGTCTTATTTTGATGTTTTCTTCTTGTTGTACTTGTTATTATACTTGTACCAGTTTTTTTATAAGGTTTGTTAACCACTTTGGGCATTTGCTTCAGCATAGGGAGTGAGTGAATGAAAAGATAGTTAGTGACTTTCAAAACAACTTTTCTTCTTTCCCCCCTTTCAGTTGAAACGCCACCTCCACCTTACAATGCCAGAGATACACCAGGAAACCACAATGGACGCCCTGTGCAAGCAACTTCAGACAGTCAGTTAGTGCTGTCATTACCCAATGGAGGTAAATCTGCTGGTGGAGAACCTGAAATGTAAAGAAAAACTTGTGGTATTTTATATGGGGAAATGCTTACAGACCTCTGACTGGGAAAAAAATCTCAGCTGTTTAACAGTGGTCTTTGGAAAATTTATCCTTAACTAAAGTGCTTCCAAACGGACATCCTGCAGCTGCCTGAAAATATTCTCAAATAGATATCTTGAATGAACAGGAATATTGGTGAAATAATGGTAAGATTGCTGTTTAGGAAAACATTAGTCTTACCTCTGTGTTTGGATGGCAGATCGAACATACCAGCCAATAACAAAGAAGCCCAAGGAAGTAGGAAAAATCCTTAGATCAATAATACTCAAACTGGTGGGATGTGGCCCACCAGCCCATGTAACACTGCCCCTTTCCCTTTAAGTGGCAGGGCAGAGAGAAAGCAACAATGAGATCCCCTGGATAATGCCTTGGGAGAAGGGAGCCTATTTTTTCCTTGCCTTATCCAGGGCTGGGGGGGGGGAACCCTGCAGAGAGCTTCATGGGGTTCCTTGTACACCCTGGACACTGTCAGCAGGTAAGGAATGTTTAAAAATAGTCACCCTTCTGCACTGCAATCCTGGGGATTGCTTTGCTACTTCCCCCACTTCTGTAAAGTCTTACCTTGAGAGATTTACCCTCAAGAAGTTTGAGTACATCTGCATGTATATCATGTTATGAAAAACTGTAGAAACGTAGGTTTTTATCAAACATGGGTTTTCTGTTTGTGTTACAGTTAGTGACCAAAAAACGTCATGGCTGGACATAGTACCTCTCTTCTCTTTAAATAAACAGTCTTTTAAGTATTCACCAAAGATAAACAAATTGCATCTCTAAATATTGAGACAATGCTTCTGGGTGCCACACGAAGAGCTACTACAAATAGGATAGCACAAATTGGATAGCTGATGTTTCTTTTAAAACATTAGTACCTTCATCCTTGTGATGCATCACATATAGTACTGCTTTTTCAAAAGCAGGTTGCCATCTATCAGACATGGGACTTCCTATTTAAAAAAACAACAACCAGAAATGCCACCCTAGGAACGTACGTTCAGGAGCAGCATACATTGTGTTCAGTGCAGCTTATTCCCTAGTGAATATTTGTAGAATTGCAGCTCAAAGCTCTCTTGATCATGAAGTACTGGATGTTCTTTGGAACCTGGCCATTGTATTTAAAGCTGTATTTTAATGGTCTCTATAATGGTGAATTTCACAAAGTATTGAACCACTTCTTTTTCTTTAACTTATTAAGTGTACTGCAAGAACCTGGGATCTTAAATTTTGGGAATGTGAATAATTTATCTTTGTGCGCGCTCTCTCTCTCTGTGTGTGCGCACATTAAGTTTTTTCAATCTTTCTGTTTCTTTTGTGCTAAACTATCTCTGCTTAATCCTTTCCACATTTCTTGGAATGGCAATTGTTTCATAAACTTGAGCTTTGAATAAAGCGAGGTGTTACCTCTTACTTAATTGTCCTTTATGTACTTACCTTATCCATCCCTATCATGATTTTCAATGAAAATAACAGAATTTTGTGGAACCTCCTGCGCTCTGATTCACATAGCCTTCTTAAATATATGTGTTGGTTTTTTAGCACAGTCCTAACCATGTCTATTCAAAAGTAAGTCCTACTGTGGTTAAGGGGTCTTACTCCCAAGAAAGTGTCTTTAGGGTTGCAGCCAAAGCAGTATAATTCAAAATACAACCTAATAATACTTTGGAACGATCAAGTTAAAGAAAATTAGGAAGGAGTAGAATTTCTAGGGATGCACCTGGGATGCATCAATAACATGTGTATGGTCCTTGTGCTATTGAAGAGAGAGCTTTGCTGTTATGTCCTGCACCACCCTTGCATTTGTCTTCATCATTGTCCTCTCCTTTCAGACTTCCGACCTGTTTGTTATGAGGAACCACAGCACTGGTGCTCAGTCGCATACTATGAACTCAATAATCGAGTAGGGGAGACTTTTCAGGCCTCTTCTCGAAGTATACTTATAGACGGCTTTACAGATCCATCAAACAATAAGAACAGGTTCTGTCTTGGACTGCTTTCGAATGTCAACAGGAACTCTACTATAGAAAACACCAGGAGACACATAGGAAAGGGTAAGAGCAAATGCCTCAATGTGATGATTAGAAATAGTGGTGCTGGGAAACCTGAAATGTATGCAGTTCTTCAAATTCCTCTGTTTAAATAGGGTATTTGTTTATACCAATTGATATCATATACCCTGAATGATGCTCTCACACATATTTGCAGCTTCCTTTTTGGCATAGAGCAGGTCTTTCTAAAACACGGCTTAGGGACCAGATCCTGGATTTGGGGAAAGCCCTCTTCTCCACAAGCTGATCTTACTGCTCCCCTTCTCCACCTTATTTTATTTCTATAGATCCAGGCACTAGAGTGCTTTGGGCAGTTGTGTCTGTCCAGGAATCCTGTTGCACAACCTTCTGGATATCTGGGCAACAAAAATGGAGAGTGCCCGGTGTCCAGACTGACAATATATGTGGTGTGGATGTGGAAGAGTATACTTCATCTGATTGAAGACTGCTTTTTTGATGGACTATGATCACAATAGTAACCATGTTTGAGTAACCTGGCTACTCAAAAGTTAGCCCCATTATCTTGAATGGGTGTTACTCCCAGGAAAGTGTCTTTAGGATTGCAGCCTATGATAGTAAGTTTGGAAACTGGTGGCTTAAAGGATATGATATATATGTGCAAGTGACACAGTGCTTGAGGCAAGCTTTACTTAGGACAATAGATTATAGTTGGTTTTATTTTAACTATCTAATCTTTCTTTACTCTGTGTTGAAGGCTGTAGAGAATTACTTTCAGGTTTTTGTCTTCCTTTTTAAGGTGTTCACCTTTATTATGTTGGGGGAGAGGTTTATGCAGAATGTGTGAGTGACAGCAGCATTTTTGTACAGAGTCGCAACTGCAACTATCAGCATGGTTTTCACCCGGCCACTGTCTGTAAGATCCCCAGCGGCTGCAGCTTGAAGATTTTCAACAACCAGCTCTTTGCCCAGTTGCTTGCCCAATCTGTCAACCATGGCTTTGAGGTGGTGTATGAGCTAACCAAGATGTGTACCATCCGGATGAGCTTTGTTAAAGTAAGGGCTTTTTTCTCTCCTAGTTTTGTACAGCAAAATGTGGTCATTGAGGCTGCAATCCTAACCCCTAGTCAGGCTAGTCAAACTATTAATTATAGTAGTTCTTTTCTACCAGCCATTGGATGTAGATAATGTAAGTAGAAAAATGAAGTGTAATTTTTGGTATTCAATGCCACCATCACAGAGTGTTATTTTAAGTAGTATGGTGCTTCCAATTATAGTTACCACTGCCAGAAATGTTTCAGACAGTGGCATTCAGTCCAGAAGAAACCAAGATGCTCACTGGCAGGTCTTGCCATACAAACAAGGAATAAGTTGTCAAGCTGGATTTGACACATCTACCTAGCAGAAAACTACAACAGCAGACACTTCTGTGCCATTCCTTGGGGGGGGGGGGGAGGTGTTAGCCCAGTACAGTGCCGGCCTTCCCACACCTGGAACAGAGAGCAATTTAAGCGTCAGCTTAAATTGGTTAGGATTGAGCCCAAAGATCAGGAGTTTTTTCTGTCCACTTTCTTGGCATTTTCCTGTGAGGAAGATCAGAAAACCTGTTTGCAGGATCATAAAGCTGCTTCCAGGTTATAACTTTAAAACATTTTGCAAGTTGAAACAAGGTGGAAGGTCTTTTTCTGAAGTAGCGTGCAAGACATTTGGATAGCAACCTCTTGTTGCTGTTAGTGGTTAGTGAGCAATATTGACTCAAATTTGTAGGCAGAGTTTTGTTTCTTTGAAGACATATAAATGAGCTTGTTAAGACGATAGTAGCAAAGCCAGTTTTCAGTTTTCAACTCTGTTTACTTCACATTTTCTCTCATAATATTATGAAAGGTTAAATAGGGAAAAATGGATCACATGCAGTTCACTCTATCATTGGGCATGACAGAAATAGGAAAACCAGGAAACCTCTTGCTAGATCTCTCCTCCTTTCCATTTTATTAGTTACCCTAAATTACAAGCAAGGAGCCAAAGAATAAGAGTAATATTTAAGACAAACCAGATGTATTCCAGCACATACAGTGTAGACACAAAAGGTTCCCAAACTGGGTCATCTTCGCAGTATCCCAGCCACGGAAGCCGTTTGCCTGCCGCTTAAGTGGAGGGTGAGGAAATAGTGGAGACACAATTGCACCACTACTGGGGGCAGAAGTAGGAAGTCACTGATATACAGGGTTGCCACAAAATCCCTATGCAGGCTTAATTGATTTCAGTTCTAGATCCCCACAACCCAAAGATCAGTGTTCCTATTCAGGCTTAATTGATTTCAGTTCTAGATCCCCACAATCTCAAAGATCAGTCCCAAAATTCAGAACTCTAAAGTCCAGGGAGAAATTATGATTTCAAAAAGATCCCTACCTTAAATGCAGAAAACAGCATTCTCCTAAAGACATACAACTAGAAGGATGTGGTTTATGCAGAAGAGCTACTTACAAAAAGCAGACTCTTTTCAAACTGCCACAAGAGGGGGACGGAGAACCATTTAATGAAGCAAAAAATTGTTAAGCAAGATGCTGAGTCAGCCACTCTTCATCATGTAAAGTCAGAAGTATAGCTGGTTGCAGTGCCACAATTAGTCTCTGTGTACAAAGTGTAACTGCTTTCCTTTGATGTGCTCAGATTCTTCAGCTAATCCTACAAGCATCTTTTGGCTTAACAACTTGCATGATTGTAATGTAGATTGTGAGTATAGATTGTGAGTGGTTACAGACCATTAACTGAAAGCTTATAAAAGTGTGGCCCCTTATCCATAGTTCCATTCCAGAACTACCCACAGATAACTGAAATCACCAGTACAGGTGAAAAGTCAGTCCAGAGGCGCTTACCCAGAGCTGAAGGGATCAGTAACCCAGAAGTAAATGGTGATGATGTCATTGCCAGGTACTTTGTACAGGTGGACCATATGAAGTGGTATGGTGAAGGACACCATACAAACATTGAGAAACACTGCGGTAGTCTGGAATACTAAAATAATGCTGCAAAATTGTATCTGGTTTGCAAACAAATCTGTTCTTGTTGAGATCTGCTATTTTTCTAGAATGTAGCAAATGTTATTTCCAGTAAATTCTGCAGAACTGAATGTCTGATAGGATGAAAAACAATTTGTGATTCTGATATTTGTTCATCTCTTTGAAGGGCTGGGGAGCCGAGTATCATCGCCAAGATGTCACAAGTACCCCATGCTGGATTGAGATCCACCTGCACGGACCATTGCAATGGTTAGATAAGGTGTTGACACAAATGGGCTCCCCTCATAATCCAATATCCTCAGTCTCTTAAGAAACATCTCTACAAACTATCTATGGGATGAATGCTATTCCAGGCAGTGGCTTGTAGGATCCTTATATTCTAGCCAATTTTAATTTTCTGTATGTAGCTGTAAATATATGAATGTGTATATACATAGTCTATGATCTGTGTTTTTTCATGCTGTATTGGTGGTTATTTGTTAATATGATATTACTGTAGTATGATTCATTGTGTTGCCATTTGAGGACAGTCGTAGACAAATATTTATATGTGTAAACATACCCATTTCAGGGTATGGATAAGGCCAGTTTATGTGTGCAAAAGTCCCTGACAACAAACCAAATTGAGAATCAAGCAAAACTTAATTTTAAGTTTGACAAATCGAGCAACTCGGCATGTAAAGTCATAAGAATGTCCTTATTGGGTCAGATATTGGGCATTTGCTTCAGCAAGGGAAAGGCAAAATATAAATTTGTCAAATAAATAAAATAAATCATGTACACATTCTATTTCCAACAACCATCAGCCATCATCTTTGGAAGCTAAAAAGCACTGTAAGATGGCTTTGGCCTGGGTGATCCTATGACTGGAAATTCCCAGATTTTTAGCCTCCTGTCCCGGTGTCCTCCATTTTGACTTCATGTCCTACAATTTGGCTTCATTTTGGAACTTCACAATGCTGTGCTGTACCACATCATATCACATGTCATTGGATTCATATTGAAGAGCAGAATCCAATGCAAAAATAGGTTTTGAGATATCTCCTTTCTATCAAACGTTATGGCCAAAAAAACCCAGAAAAACAAAAATATGCATTGAGCTCTATGGGAAAGAAAAGTTTCCCATATCCCGGCTTTACTCATGAGTAGGTGAACATGAAATAGTCTGCCAGAAAGTCCAGGCTGAGCGGAATCTAAGGACACCATAATGGTCCTGTTCTAATGAACAGAGCCTCCAAAATCACCCCCAAAAGCGGCCCCTGATAACTGCATTGATCTCTATGGGAATTGAAAGGGAGCCATATGGCGCCTTTACTTGCAAACAGGCAAGCTTGCTTTAGATATTTTAGGCAGGCTGAGAGAAATATGGTCCTGATCCAATAAATGAAGCCCCTACCAACCACCTCACAAGGAAACCCTTCCTCCAAACTACTGCATTAAACCCTTTTGAAAGTGGGACTGCACAGCTGCTTTTCCTCACGAGTAAGGAAGCATGCCTTGCTGGTGTGGAAGGTCAATCCAGAGAGTGCAACGCATCCAGAATTGTGTACTTGGAGCCAGTGGTGGGCTTCAGCAGATTCGCACCTACTCTATAGAACCGGTTGTTAACAAGAGACAGGACACATAAAGTTTAAAAATAGCCATTTAAAAGTGGTTGCCAGATGGGCATAGAACTGGTCGTTAATTTCTTTGAATCCCGTCACTGCTTGGAGCTCAGCAAATGCTCCACAAGGCAGTATTTGAATGTTTTCAGCGTGTTTTCAGATTTTATTTTGTTTTGCCCTACATTTACTTTGATGTCCGACATTTGAGAGTGGGGGGCTAATCCTCTTTTTTGGTTATGGCATATGGTCACCCTGGGTGAGGATCATGTCTGTTTTGAGCCGCTTATGTGTGCATTGTTGGTGAAAACAGTTCTTGCAAAGAGGTTTTCAATTTAAAAAGAAGTAGTATAGTGTTGAAATTAAGTACAGAAAAGCAATACGAATGTTTTTAGGCTTTATTTTAATATGTCCTACATTTTATTGGATGTCCTACATTATTTAAACATGTTAGGAATTTTGCTTGGATGTCAGGAATTTGGGGGAACCTTGTCCTCTTTTTGGGTTTCGGGTATTTGGTCACCCTAGCTTCGGCGTATGTCCCTCCCTACCCCATCCTGATTTTCCATATCATATGGTACTTAAAGAATGCTGCTTTTATCCAAGAACATTATCAATTTACTGGAATTAAAATACTTGTTCTTCATTCAGCTCCTCATGTGTTTCCTAATTGGGCCAACTTATTTTGTCTCTGTTACACTGCTGAGAAGAACAAAGCCCCCTTTTAAACACTGGAAGTTGTCCAGATGCTTCTTTCTCTGCCCCCCCCCCATTTGTGAGATTTCATCAAATGTTTCTCAGATGGGCTGTGGGTGGCGCAAGTGGCTAAGACGCTGTGCCTGTTAACCAGAAGGCCAGGGTTCGAGACCTGGGTCGGCCCCACAAGACAGGATAAGCTCCTGTCCTTAGCCCAGCTCTGCGACGCCAGCTGGATCCAATCATATCGGCTCTGCCTTTCCATTGGACTAATTCAGTGGTGTGGAGAGGGGGGATTTGCTGCTTGGATAACAGCCTATCCTCCATAACAATTCAACCCAGGCTTCCAGGCTTTCATGCTTCGCATGCAGCGTATGCAGCGCCGAGCATGATACCATAGTCTTCCAAGACTGATGGAGGCCTGCTTTTTTTTACTCAGATAATTTTATGCTTCTCTTTGCAACCAGCAGGTTTAGAAACTTGCTGGAAAGAAAGATGAACCTAGAAGTGAGCATCATTTGAAGTGCATGGTTGCTACTGAAAATAAAACCCACGTCTCACTTCCACCTCCTTGGTGCATGTTCCCATCACTGTTCCACATCATTCCTAGTGGAGGGGTTGGGATTACATCACAAAATGCTTAGCATTCCCAAGTGGATATTTTGATTCTTTGTTTTGTAAGGTTCTGGACATCCAGCAATTTCCTGATACCAAGACATATGCAATCCCTCTCTCATTGTTTGCTCCCACAAGTGGGACATGCACAGCTTGCTGATATAAAGACCTTTGTAATATTTGAAGACATTTTGGAGGGGGCAGAGGAAATTAAACCAAAGCTGAGCTTGAAATGGCACTTCCAATTTTTGTTGCTGGCAACAAAAGGATAGGGTTACAATTGGATCAGATGTGAAAATCACAGGTAGCACTGCTCTTTCTTACTGTGGCCATTGCTTCCTATAGTCTCTACCAAAATGCAATGCTACATCACATTGTATCCTTGCTAGGTGGTGTTTGAGGAGAGAAGATGAAATTCCTATTTTGTCCAGAACAAGCTCATAAAGTTGTAGTGTTTAGATGGTGGAATTTTGTAGAACTGTGGAACAATAGCTTCTGGGAAGTGCATCATTATTGCAGTAGAACAAATAATAGCAGTAAAATTAGGTCAGTTGTAGACTCTTTCTGCTCCTTGACCTTCAACTCGGAAACTGAAAGTTCCCATATTAGTACTTTTGGCTCAGCCTTATTTTTAAATGCATAGCTGATTTTCAAGAAAGCTGTTCTGCCTTTCTGGTGACACGTACCTCTGTCCTGTGTCTCCTAGGAATGAAAATTTTGCACTCAAAACATTCAGCTATGCACTAAAGAGTTGTGTTGGCCTGAATTGTTTAGGATTGTGCCCTGATTAGTGCAATAACAGTACCATCCACCATTTGCTTCTCAAACTGATCCTCCTGGAAAGCCAGTTCTAGAGTAGGAATCTAACTTTTCTCCTTTTGTTTACTACTCAGGAGGGAGAAATACATTACAACCATCTTAGATAAATTTGTGCTGTAACTAGTGGGATGTTAAAGAATTGACACAAAGCAGTTGTAGCAGAACATTGTGGAGCAGTTCATATATCCTAAGCATTAGCATTAAGTTATTCATTCTTTGGTATTCTGAACATATAGTTCAGTGGAGATAATTTCATTTTTTAAATGTTTCCATTTCAATTCAACTTTAAATACTTCATTTTAGAAGAAACCAAAAATAGATCTCAATAATTAACATTAATTTGGTTTCAAATCAAGACAAAACTCTTTCATTCCAGTAAGCCAGATCTTACTCTTCACAGTTAATATCTTGTTTTTGAACTATAAATGTCTGCAATTGAAGTATTTGTGCAAATATCAAAGGTATGTTTCAAAAGAGATTCAACCTATGATTCAGAAAAGGGAAAGTAGGAGGTATTTATTCACACATGCACAGATGCGCCTTATGTATGCATTTTTTGTACTGTGAATCTGAATAACCAGTATAGTATTTATTATATGGTATTGCTTGTAGTGTGTCCTTGGCAGAACTGGGAGAAACAAATTCTTAAAATTATCTGTCTTCAATGTGATGTCTTCAAAGAGTTTGGAAGACTGACATATTTATAATTTTCATATCCTGGACAGGCGGATCATTTTTATTATAACCACCAGTGTGATCCTTGCTCCTTATTAAGGGTTTGAGTGAACAGGAGAAAACAGCCAGGTACAGAGAAACAACCAGAAATAAAATAAACCATGTTGATTGTACCTCACGCATTTTATCTTTACACTAGACAAATTATTCCTAAGATTGCCAGTCTGTGATCCAAAGTTTTGTGCCTATAAATTGTTCACTTTTAGAACCCACTGGGTAGTATATAGACTATTTCATTTTCATGCATGAAAACTCCTTCCATTTTTCATTCAGAGTGTGCTTCCATTTGTGGAAGTATTACTCTGGATTCTGCCCATGTTTCTGTATTTCACCTAAATGGGTCACTGAAACTTTACTGAAGTGCTGGTTTTGTCTGGCCCTTTCTCTTATCACACCATATCTTGGATACTTACCGTATTTACTAGAATCTAATGGCATCATTGAATCTAATGCGCACCCTATTAAAATACTATATTTACTTAAATCAAATTAACCATCAAATCTGATGCACACCCTGAATTGGAGACTGAATTTGGAGACTGAATTTGGCTGAAAAGGGTGAGCGTTATGTTAGAGTAAATACAATATTTCACAGTCTAATAAAGGAAATGTTTTCTGAAATCTTTTCATACCCGCTGTGTTAAGAATCAAACACGGGCTCTTTTCACACATTGTAGAAGCTGTGGGCTAGATTTATTAACACTGTGTAATTTCAGTGACTTGCCAACGGCTTTGGTTCAGGATTTCTAATGGAGAGCTAATAAGTACTGACCCCACAATCCAGAGTAACTACGGGAAGACTTAAGAGGCACTTACTCTGGATTGCTATATGCTTTCCTATAGGTTTCCCATAGGTGGCACTGTAACTATGGGCGTAATCCAGAGTAACTATGGGGAGTCCTTGCTCCGGTGTAAGAACAATTTACTCTGGATTGCAATATGAATTTCCCATAAGTTTTGACTAGGTGGTGCCTTAACTAAGGGTGCACGTAATGTCTCTTATGTGCTTCCGTAGTTAATCTGGATTGTAGGTATCGTTGGTGAAAAAGGTCCCGTAGTTAATCTGGATTGTAACCTTAATAAATCATCTGCAACTTGTCAGTACAGCTTCCTAGAAAAGAACACAAATTTCTGCCCAAGTATATATAAGAGAGACAATTTGTTTCAGAATTTGTTTTAGGATCCTCTTAAAATAATGGTAATCCTACTTGCTGCTGTTATATCTCCCACTTTAATGGTACTTATTTTGCCCAGGAAAGTTCATGGAGTTTTCAACCAGTATTAAATGTAATCTTTTGTGTTCTAATAAGGACACAGCTTTTGAGATGGGTTGCCAGAAACATTTAAAGCCATTTACTGGAAACCAGTTTACTGATAGCCAGTTTCAGGAAAAGAAGATATTTTTTTAAAAGCAGTTACGGGTGCAACAAGTTCAAAAATATTTGATCCGCCAATGAACAAACTTGTTATTGGGGAGACATAAGTGTTGAATTATCTGTGTTATAACCAAACCAAAAATACACCCTAGTTTTCAAGCCTATTTTATAGACAGTTTTCCTATCAAGTATTCCTATCAAAATAGCAATTTTCCTATCAAGATATCTGCCTGTAAAATGATTTTCAATAGTGCGGAAGGTAGCTCAGCTACTATCAGCATTTTAGCCATCTTAATTGAAACTCCCCAGGGAATCCAAGAGATGCTTATTCTCAGCATTTGTCGCCATTAGTTGTCTGTGATGAGCCAGTAAGCTAGCTCTGAGGATAAATAAATTAAATCTGTCATTTTTGAATGATCTAGGTAGATATTAATACTGCAGAGAGGTGTCAAACAGTATGAACTTAGTTGTCTGTATCTTGTTTCAATGAAGCATAAAGAAATGGGGTTTGAAGGAAGATGCACTGCCCTAACTCTGGATTGTGCCACAAGATTAACTGTGTTGGCAGCACTGAATTTGATCCAGTGGTTAATCTGAGCCTAGCTCTGAAAAATAGTGAAGATTAGTGAGAAAATAAAAAGAGTTCCTTTGAGCATGTGAAAATAGATTTCCCTTCATCTGTCAATAGCTAAGCACACACATTTGGGACTAGAAGGAAAAGACCTTCTGATCAGAGGAATTAATCCTTTTTGAGGCCTAGCCCCACTAATTTGAAAAATTAAGCACTAAATTTTAGCCTTCTGAGAAGTACAATTATACTAGTGCATTGGTACTCATTGGCATCCTTCAGTCTCGAAAGACTATGGTATCGTGCTCTGACTGGAGGTCCTGAAACAACATCTAGTGTGGCTAAAAAGGCCAATTTGAGAGTGGCAATCCCTTCCACATTGAGGACAAATAAATTCTGTCCCCTGCCCAGGCCCAAGTTTCTCTGCTTTCAGGTCTGTCTCTTTGCTTCAGCCTGCCGAACAAGTGTCTCTTCCAGCTGGAGAAGGCCATGCTGGGTCTTTTGCCTCCACCCTGAACGATTGGTACTAGGATTCAATCAAAGGGTCCCCATCCTTCAGTTGCTTTCAATCTCATCAGAATTACAGTAATCTGAGTAAGGTTTCTCAATGGAATTGTGCAAGGAAGATTGTCTTAAGGACAGCCCCAGTTCAGCACTTGTACAATTAGGTGTTCTAAGTTTGTTATCTAGCAAGTCAGCACATGTTGAGGAGGAAGAGCTCTGGATCTGCCTTTGGTTCATAAGTTCCCTCCCCCTAGAAAGCCCAACAAGAATTCATTAAATTAATGCAACAGTATCTGGCTTTAAAAGAACAGTATATAAATTATTTATTAATGGATTAACAATTCAAAATTAGAAGAAAACTACTATTCTCCTAAACATTGTGTTGACCTAAATCTTGAGGATCCTCTAGAGGTACTACAGAAACACACACTTGCGTAATCCTTGTCCCTAAACAGCTTTTCAGAAATGGAAATATCATGATCTGTTGTGAATTTTCCTGATAGTATCCTTGAAACAAACAGGCGGAGAGACTTGTCACAATAACAATAGCCAAAGTGTAATTGACAACTATGGTTTATACTTTAGACCTTTGCGATCATAGCTAGAACATATTATGCCTTCCAAATATTATCCTGTGATTCATTGTTCTGTCTTGTGCCTTGGTGTGCTTCCATTGTTACCAATGTGAACCAGGACAGTTATTCATAAATATTTTTAATGTGCAGTATTTTTCACTGTCCGGTGTACTGGATTCATCTCTTGAATGAGATTAAAACTCATAAAATAATATGTAAATAAATTCATCTGAATGCCATTGATATGAAATCCCTGTCTTTGCACTATCCTGCATTTATGATGGCTATCTGCAACAAACCATTTTTCATGCAGAACAGGTTGGCAATTTATGGGAGGCAGCTGTGGTTGAATCCGGGTCACAATCAAAACCAGCCTATACTATTCAAAAGAGGTATCTACTTGGTCTGTAATGGTACTTAAAAAGAATTCAGGATTGCATTTCTCTGAAAAACTAAAATCCAGAGTAACTACAGGAGCATGTCAGAGATATTACGTGCACCCATAGTTACTGCATCACCTAGTGAAAACCAATGGGAAATTCATATTGCAATCCAGAGCAAATTGTTCTTACACCGGAGCAAGGACTCCTCATAGTTACTCTGGATTGCACCCTAAGGCTTTTATACTGCTAGCAGACCAATAGCAGAAGGGCATCTGGTGGACCGCTGTGAGATACAGGAAGCTGGATTTGACAGGTCTTTGGCCTGATCCAGCGGAGGCCCTTATGTTCTTATTCTTCTGGCTGGGCATATGTCTCTCTCTGTTTCTTTAGCTGTATGGCCTAATTAGGAGGTCCTTGCATGCATTTACTATTAATGTCTGGCCCCTGTGCAGAAGAAGGTTGCCAACCCCTGGTGTAGAAGTTCATTAATTCACACATACAACATCAATGCACTGTAAATATGTGAACAAATAAAATGTAGATAACATACCACCAGAGAGATTATGTTCATTCTGGCTACTGATAATAAATTTTATTAAATACAGTATTTTGTAAGGTCTGAGTAGATGTACTCTTGTATACTTGGTAGTGATGAGCCTGAGTACATACTACTAATTCTATTTAATCTTGAGAAAGCAAAGATGGGGACTTCTCTTTCCTTTTTTCATCAGTGAATTCTGCAGCATACTCACAGCCCATAACCATACTGTACATCTATGCATGAGACTCTACAGTTTGGTTTTGTCTATCAGCAATCATAGCCAAGTTGAACAAAAAATCCAGACAGCAACAGGAACAAAAAACATTTTGCTATCTAATTAGTTTCTACATCCTCCCTTTACTATAACAGCCAAAGCAAAGGTGTTATATGTTCTTGTGGGAGGTGTTGATAGTATACTACAGGCAGCTCAATAGAGTCACTAGTACCTTTGACTCAGGAGATTAACTCAAAACTCTTTTCTAACCCAAGAATTCAAAGCCACTCAAAACTGAGTCACAGAAATCTCAGAAAGCAGGAGAGCATGTGCTCTTGCTGTCAGTGTAAGACTATTAATCTGGCTGCATAACAAAGTAAATGTTCATGTTGTCTAGTTTGGTGTTTTAGAGGCTGACCAGTAAATACATTTTACATGCCATGGCCAACTAATTCTTTTGACTAGAAATGCCCTGCTGTAACAGTAATCATGCTTTGTCTTTACTGTTAATAAAGTTACATCCTAAATAAATTGCATTGGTTTTCATTGTGAGACTGACAGCAAATTTTGATATACTGTACAAAGAAAGATGCATCACAAATCATACGGGGGAATAGGATTTAAAAAATACATTATGGAAAATGAAGATACTGTTAAACAGGGAAGCTGAAGACAGTGACTATTCCTATTGCAAATCAAAAAGCTGATACTATGACTAAGAAGCGGTTTATTTCATTTCCTTTCTTAGCTGAAGTAGCTAATGTTACTTGACTGACATATGAAAGTTATTCCATGGTTATATGGCAGATGATAACGTTTGAGTTGGTAAGGGTGGTATAGGTTATTCACATTCGCTATTTAATAAAAACAAAAAAAACCATTTCATCACTCTCCAGTTCCCTCTTAATTGATGTTTTCATTTAATATTCCATTTATTTTCGACAGTGATGGAACTTGACTCAAATGACTCGAAATTGAATTGCAGAAATAGCAGTTTGGGAATCACTTGTCAACTCTAGCATCACAGGAAAGTTTGAAACTGAACTCCACTTTTGTGGGGATCCCACACACTTGTCTATTTGCCATGAGTCACTAAGAAGGCACACACAACGTTTGCACATCCATCCATCTTGCCCACAAAAATTTTATGAAGTGGTGGTTTGGACTTGCAGTAGCAGGGGAAGGCGAGAAAAATCTTTTTCGCTTGGTTCTCAAAGGAAAGGAAGAACAAATGCTCATTGGGAAAGTTTTGGAATTCTATCATTTTCATTTGTTGAGAAAGCACAGGAGACAGAGCTTTTACTGCCTTACCACTGGCTGCAGAATCTGAGAAAAGCAGAGGAAGAACTGAGAAGTTGCACATGGAAAGAAATGCAGGTCTGCTTGGAACTAAGCCTCATAACAGTCAATGGCCCTTACTCCTCTGTAACTAAGCAGGGGTGGAATCGAGAAATGTTTTCCTCTCTCACACACAAGGGGACATTAGCAAAAGCCAACATGCTTAATTAGCTTTGTTCACTGCATGGACTGAGCCTCAATGAATTGGGTGCCTCTCACTCTGTTAGAAATGGAAGGGCAGCCTTGCTTGCCTACTCAGAAGTAAACTCAGTTATAGTCAATGGCCCTTAAGTGGGGATACTAACTTTTCTCCTGAGAGTGAGGGCAGAGGGAGAAAGCTGTATCGATAGGAAGCCAGGAATACATGGACAAAGGATCAGAAATCTAAAATTTTAATTGGTTGAGGTAGGGAGAAGGCAGAACTGAAAGTGGTTCTTCTATTAAGATTGCTTGCACAAATGCCTAGGGTGGAGAAATATGCACGCCCAATTCTAGGCACATCTACTTATTTCATGGAGGTTTCCTATTCCACACAATGGATTTCCTATTAATTTATTTGAATCCTCTACAAATAATCAATGTGTGTCATTGCAAAGGAGTTGTGTATTGGGATATAAATAGCTATTGCATATATAAAAGATGTACTTGCAGTTTAAGGATCCCATAATTTAGACTGTGCCAAGGTAGAGGGTACTTTTTGATTCAGTAGGCAATGAGCACTCTGATGGTTCAAAGAAAGGACATGCTTTTATTCAGCAGGTCAGAACATAGTAGACAGACAGGATAACATACAACCATGTACCTTGCAAGACTATCACCTCCCCTGCTGGAAGCCCAGTTTAGTGACAGGAGTCACCCATCACCCTTCACTCCATCCTGGTCACAGCCTCCAGATCCTGGACCTGTGAAGAACCCCCCCCCCCCCCCCCGTTTGAAGCTCTTAGCTGATGCAAAGCACCTGCTATTCACCAACACTACAACCAATAGTTCTTTTAATCAGTGATCCTCCCAAAGATTCCACACCTGGCCCTGCTCACTCAGAAGGAATTCAGATGGTGATTTATACAGGGGGTTCTTACTCCATTGAAAAATAAACAGAAAGAAGGTGAGGAGAAAGGTGACATATCGTTTAACTTCTTGATATTTTATCTTCCACGATGTTGCCATTAGTGTCTTTTTGGCACAGGGACCCATTAGCCATTACTTTTTTTCATTTTCTTTGTAAATTGCTTTCTGAACTTTTTAGTTCACAAGAGGTAGATAGATAAGACAATACAATTGTCAACTCAAGCATTGCCCACTGCTGAAGAGAGCCTTTGGCTCTCTGTACTGTGATTTCAAAGGAACTCTGAAAGTACCCCATTATTCTCTCCATATATATCTGCTTACAAATCAAGAAGTCTTGGTTTTTATCTGCATATTGTTGCCTTCTCCAAAGCACATTCCGTTAAAAGTCCCGCACCTTACTATAACCCAGCATTTCTCAAAGTGGGGGTCGGGACCCCTTTGGGGGTCGCCTAGAGGTTTTCTGGGGGTCACCTAAAGACCCCCAGGTCAGGCTTGCCAGACCTCCGGCTGTAGCTGCGCACACACTGGGGCTGACTGACAGCCTCAGGACCCAATCCTATGCATGCCTACTCTGAAATAAATCCCATTATAGTCAGGGGGACCTTTACTCCCATGTAAATGTGGATAGGATTGCAGCCTCAGGATTGCATGCCTACTCTGAAATAAATCCCATTGTGTTCAATGTGTGCATAGAACACACGTTTCATTTGTAACAACGAAAATACATCCTGCATATCGGATATTTACATTACGATTCATAACAGTAGCAAAATTACAGTTATAAAGTAGCAAAGAAAATAATTTTATGGTTGGGGTCCCCACAACTTGAGGAACTTATAAAGGGGTTACGACAATAGAAAGATTGAGAACCACTGCTATAACCTAATGAAATATTGGAGAGAAGGGCCGTGCTATTCTTGCTTAGATGTGAGAGCATCTCCAATGTTACTATTGAGGGAATAGCCAATCTTATGATACAACAGCAGGAACACTTTTTATCAGCAAAGAAAGTGGACATCCAAGAAAATTGAAACTAGTTTTTAGCAGCAAAGGGATAGAGGTTAGCAAAATGAACTTCACCCATGCTTTGACCCATTGCAGACTGCAGGCAAGCAGGCTATCTTTGCCAACAGTTGTATTTTAATTATGAATAAAATTACAGAAATCCTCTTTGAGGAAGGGGGTGTTGCCTCCTGCACTAAAGCAGGCAGCGGTTCACCCCCTCCTGAAGAAATCTTCCCTGGACTCTAAAAATCAAAACAACTATTGGCCAGTCTCAAACATCCCATTTCTGGACAAAGTGGTCGAGTGGATGAAGCTGAATATCTGGATCTTTTCCAATCTGGTTTCAGGCTGGGGTTTGGGACAGAGACTGCCTTGGTGGATGACCTACGCCAGGGAATGGACAGGGGAAGTGCATCCCTGTTGGTAATGCTGGACCTCTCAGCGCCTTCGACACCATCAACCATTGTATCCTTCTTGGTCAGTTGGCCAGGCTGGGGATTGGAGGCACTGTTCTGCAGTGATTCCGCTGCTTCCTGGCTGACAGATCCCAGAAGGTGGTCCTGGGGGACGCCGCAAGGTTCCATTCTATCCCCCATGCTATTTAACATCTACATGAAGCCGCTGGGAGAGGTCATCCGGAGGTTTGGAGCGAGGTGTCATCAGTATGCTGATGACACCCAGCTCTATCTCTCCTTTCCTCCTGAGTCCAAGGAGGCAGTTGAAGTCCTGAATCGCTGTCTGGAGGCAGTGGGGGACTGGATGAGAGTGAACAACTGAAATTAAATCCTGATAAAACAGATTCACCTGGTCCGGAATATCGTCCTGCTCTGGATGGGGTTGTACTCCCTCTGCAGGAGCAGGTCTGCAGCTTGGGGGTTCTCCTGGATTTGCAGCTGCTCCTGGATTCCCAGGTGGTGGCTGCGGGCAGGGGAGTCTTTGCTCAGCTTCGGCTGATCCACCAGCTGCAACCGTACCTGAGTTGCTCAGATCTGACCACAGTGACCCATGCCTTCGTGACATCAAGATTGGACTACTGTGACACACTATGTGGGGATGCCTCTGAAGATGGTCTGAAAGCTTCAACTAGTCCAGAATGTGGCAGCCTGTGTGGTTGCCTGGGCTTGTCAGTTCAACTCTGTTGGGCCACTGCTTCAGCGGCTACATTGGCTGTCCAAAGCCTGGAATTCCAGGCTGAATTCAAAGTACTGGTCCTGACCTTTAAAGCCCTAAACGGCTTGGATCCAGGATATCTGAGGAACCGCCTTCTTCTGTACAATCCGAATTGTCAACTAAGGTCATCAGAGGGTGCCCTACTGACTGTGCTGCCACCAAGGGATGTGAGAGATATGGCGGCCAGAGATAGGGCCTTCTTGGTGGCGGCACCCCAGTTTTGGAACTCTCTCCCATTAGAACTTAGGAAAGCTCCCTAGATACAGAGCTTCAGGGGGGCCCTAAAAACTTTTTATTTCAAAAAAGCATTTCATTGAGGCAGTGGTTGGGAGGTTACTGTTTTTAGCTGGTATGTTTTTAATTGCTTTTATTTGAATGTCTTATTTAATGTTTTTAATAAGTTTTACTGTGAGCTGCCTTGAGAAAGGCAGGATATAAATTTTTAAAATAAACAAATTTAACTACTCTTTCAAGCTCTGTTGTGTGGAAGAAGAGAGGTGGTGGGCGGAAACAGTGTGGGTCAGGAGAACACCCCCACGCGGGGACAAGCCCTTCCTTGCCTGTGGGGAGGCTGCACACTGAAGCACTATGGTGGTGATTTGAATTTCATTAAAGCATTATAGTGGTGATTTTACTAATTATTTTCATTTTGCTGAAAGAAGACATTTGGGAAATAACTTCCCAAATTTGCCACTATAGCCTTCATGAGCCATCACCTACCCACCCACCCTCCATATCTAGCATCATTTGTAAGTATACCACTTTTCAACTAAAAAGTTTACAAAGAAAATGAAAAAATAATATCTAATTAATAGCTAATGGGTCCCTGTCCCAAAAGGGCTCACAATCTAAAATGCAAAAAACAACACTGACAGACATTTGAACAGACATTGCTGGGGTGTGTAGGGCCAGTTACTCTCTGCCTACTAAATAAAGGAAGAACACCCACTTGAAAGAATGCCTCTTGCCCAGTTAGCAGGGATTAACTGCTACTCTTTTAATCCCTACTCCTTTAAGTACTCTTTCAAGCAGAATTATAAACCTTATGCAAACAACAGATCTTTAAAAACTGAAGAATAAAACAGGTAAGCACCATATGCATTATACATTTGGCTATAATTTTTATCTATTAGCATTGCTCTTTTCCAAGTTTCCAGTTCTGATGCAGTCCCGAGATAAGGGAACAAATCTTGAGGAGGCCTCTGTGATTCCCCCACCCCAACTGAAGCATCCAGCTCAAACCCCGTTGGCATGCCTGCATTAACACTGCAAAGTTGGATAGGACTGGGCCCTTAGAGAGCAGCCTAAAATACCTTTATTCTCAAGACACATTCCCTCAAGAAATACTAAAGAAAAAATAAAACTACATCACAAAGTATCATTACAAAACAAAGCACCACTAAAAAGGAGTATGAATTATATACACTATGTACAACTGCAAAATGTACTTAAAATTTAATTTACAAAATAAACTTAATGATCATCTGTTTTCCCAAAAGCGTAAAAAATTCACAAATAAGTTCAGAGATAGAATGCAAAAGTTAGTTACAAAAATGGTACAAAAATGGTATTAACGCAACTTTGTTCTTCAGTACAAATAAATCTTATTAAAATATAAAATTAATAAAACAGGCTCAAATGGATGCCTTTTCAGTGAATCAAACCAGTAATATACTGAAGTATCCACACTGATACTTGAAACCATGTTTACAAAATGCACATGAAATACAAACCTGGGATACATTATTTTATAATGCAACTCAGAAAGTGATTTACTAGATTGGCCAGAGGGACAAATCTAAACCCTGTGTTGGAAGGAAGGGCTACACTTTGCTGAGTTCCCTCCCCATGTAAAAAAAAAAAAAGTTCCATAAGCAATGTATGCTATTGGATTGGCTCAAAGATTACATTTTACAGAAATGTAAATACTTCCACAGAAAGTAAATACTGTTTTCTTCAATGATAATCATCAAAGAAATCACTTTAAGCAAGGTATTAAACTTTTCACATATCAAAATGTTTATGTGATTTTAATTATCTTTTAAATTTTATGCCTCTCTCAAAAACATAAAATAAGCTTCCAGATTAATGAAAGACTTCAGTGGAAGAAGGCAGCAGAAAATTAAATTATCTGTCCCAATCTCAAGCCAAATGCCATTCTGAAAAATAGAGCGAACAGATTACTCCAGGTTTACTGACTTATTCAAGAAACAGAGAGTGAAAAAACACTTTACAACATCTAAAGTATGATTAGATTTACTCCATCTGCTTATCTGACATGAAACTGAGAATTCTTTGTCCCATTATACTGGTGCTCCTGAAAACTGTTGTTGTCTTTGCTCCAAAGCTTGTTGGCTTAGCAGCTGCTGTCGTTTTTGAAGAAAATGCACAACATCTGGACTTCTCAGAAGTGACTAAAAAGAGACATATAGGTGTTAAGATAAAAAAATCTTCTTTTAAAATGACCAGCAGTTTCAGTTGCCACTGTGGCAACTGTTCTCGGAGTTGTGAGAACAAGATGTGCTAAAAGGAAGAGCAAGGGCTTCATCTTGTCATACCTACTCAAATGCACTATTGAAATGTTACTCAAATTGGTGGGTAGTGACGTATCAGCATGTGTAAAGCATGAAAGGGCAGGGGAAGGGGAGAGGCAGCAATGCGATCCTCAGGACTGCATTGCAAAAGGGCAGAAGGGGTGCTTCTACTTGCTGAGGACTGCCTCAGATTGCAAGAGTTGTGAGGAACCCCTCCACAGGGCTTCCCAAGGCTTAGAACATTGGAAAAAAGGGATTCCAACATAAGAAAAGTCCTGCCGTATCAGATCAAAGACCCATCTAGTCCCACTTCCTGTCCAGTCCAGTGGCCCACGCTGTTCAGGAAGCACAGTGTCAACAGAATTGCCTATATTTCCCTGCCATTCTAGAAGGAAAGTTGTGAATGGGTGTTCCAATATCAGATAGCCACATTTGGAGTTAGTGGGCAGGAATACCGACAGATACGATGAACTTTGGTGACAATTCATACCCGCCATGACCTCAGCTCCAAACCAAAGATATTTCAACCTCCAAATGGAAGATGTTTTTTAAAATGCAAAAGAACATGCATGTTCAAAGTTGTCATTTCTTAAGTTTTATAAAACTTTCTGAACAGTGCTCTTGCGAAAAATCCTCCTGTCATGCTTTCTCCTTCACAGCACTTACCAATCTTTTCTGGTTCAATACTTGTTCCAAAAGTGAAGGTTTTGCTGGCCGGTCTCCAACAGAACCTGTTCTTTGCTTTGTTGCAGAAACTGAACTTTCAGTGCAATCCTGAGAAGAAAAAACAAATACAAAAATTCAAGTATGACTGCAAATTTACATATCCAGCAGCAGTCTAACAATGTTAATACTTCCAGGTGAAGAGACTATGAAGTCACACAATCTATATTGTTAAAACAGGTCCAGTGTTTTGTTCTGTAGTTTTGAGAACTTCATCAGGGAAAACGAGCCCAGGCAGGACACATTGCTAGAGAAAGCCAAATGGCAGTTAACTGGGAAATTCTCACATGCTCTGATTTCAGATGTGACAATGCTGTGTTTGCTTACAGAGAAGCAACACCCGTTACAATCAACTGAGCTCCAGATGGGACACTGAGCCCCATCCTACACATACCTCCTCAGAAGCAAGTCCCATTAGAACCAGTGGAGCTCCAGATGGGACAGTGAGCCTTCCCAGAAGCAAATCACAGGGCCGCATCAAATATCTGGCATGTTGTCAATGGCTGAGATAATCAGAAATGAAACTCTAATTCTGAGGGTCTCAGAACTCCCTCTGGAGGCCAACAGAGCAGAGATCTGGGTGTGTTCTGTGAAGTGGGGCAGAGCGGGGAAAAGGCCGGCGAAAGGCTGGTGTTTGAAGATGTGTGGATGGGCTGCATCCAGAGTGCGCTCCTGGGATCAGGCCCTTCTTGCGGTCTTCCCTGCCCGGCATCCTGCTTTCCTTACCTCGATCCTCCCGCCGCCCACTGAGGCTGCCTGCGTGGCTGCGGCTACCGCGACAGCGCCGACTGCTCCTCCGCCGGCTCCGGGTCCCGCGGGGCCTCCCAGGGCCTGGTCGCTCTTCTTGCGCTTGTACTTGTCCTTGTACATCTTGTTGCGGTGCCTCTTGCACATCCAGGGCTTGCGCTGCTTCGCCACCTGCGTGGTGGTCTCGCTGCAGCCCTGGTAAGTGCAGCTCTTGCAGCCGCCGCCCCCGGACTGCGCCCCGCTCTCGTCTTCGTCGTCTGCGTCCTCCAGGCCCGGGCTGCCCGCGCTCTCGCCGCCGCCGCCCCCCGACGCCTCCCCCTCAGTCTCGGCCTCGCCGGCGGGGCCCAACCCGTAGAGGAGCATCAGGCCGCCCTGCGCGGGGGCACCCTCCGAGGACGCCGGCCCGGCCTGCACCACCTGAGGCTGCAGCACCGCGCCCACCGCCTCCCCGTCCCCGCCGCCGCCGGCTCCGCACGGCTGCATCACCAGCAGCGTCAGAGGCTGCGGCGCCGGGGAGGGGGAGGACGAGGAGAAGGCGGCCGAGCTGCCGCCGCTGCCCCCGGAAACCTCCGTCCCGCCTGCAGGCCTCGCAGCCCGGCCTCGGAAGGCCGCGGCTGCCACAGCAACGGCGAAACCCAACCGCCTCAGCGGTGACAGGTTGACTGCCACTGCGCATGCGCCTCAGGCGCAGCGCGCGCTCGCTTTAGCCGTTGGGCGCATTCGCAGACTGCGCATGCGCATCAGAGACCGAACTCGCGCGCACACTCCGGCCGTTGGAACAGTCGTGGTCTGCGCATACGCGTCAGAGGCAAAGCACACGGTTGAGAACATTCGCAATCTGCGCATGCGCGTCAAAGGCAACGCTCGCGTGCTCACTGACCGTTGACAACATTCGCAACCTGCGCATGAGCTTCAGTGGCAGAGTTCGCGCGCACACTCCAGACGTAGGGAATTTACGCAGTCTGCGCATGCGCATCGGGCGCACGCTCAGGCTGTTGGGAAACGTTCTGAATTTGCTTATGCGTATCAGAGGTATCAGTTCAGGTGACACATATCAGTTCGGGTGACACACCCCCGGCAGATGGTGCAATCTGCGCAGGCGCACTTCCTCTGCGCTGTTGCGCATGCTCAAACCGTGCTTGCGTAGGCGCGTTTGGGTTGCGTGATGACGTATGCGCTCTCATAGTCACGTGCTGTTGACGTCACCCTCGTCTGCTTCTTGCTGATTGGCGAAGGCGTAGCCTAGGCAGGTAGATTGACCGTTGGCTGGGAGGTTGAGGCTTCAGTCTTTTCCTGGGAGTAAGCCGTACTGACTATATTGGGGCTTACTTCTGAGTAGACACCTATAGGATTGGGCTTCAATGTTATCCACGCTTTCTTGGAAGTAAGCCCCATTGACTATAAAGGGGCTTCTGAGGAGACAGGCAAACGATTGGGCTTTATTAGTGTAAATAAACAAAGAAAGCAGGCAGAAGGGCGTGGTCTGGTGGTTGTGAGAAGGGTTGCTGAAGAAAGCTAAGCAAGGAAAGGCCTGGATGACACCTGGATGGGAGACTGATAAAGCTGTCATGAGACAAGACAGCCAGAACTCCTGCTGGAAGGCTGTTCCTGAGCCAGATATGATGATGAAAGAGAAGAAAGAGTTCTAGGAGCTGCCTGTACAAAGCATAAAAAACTATGAAAGCTGCCTTGAAAGGGGTGCCCAGTCCCAGAAGGGGTGCCCGGGTCGGCTGGTTCCCTCCGGGGAATTTCCACTGCGGCACTGCAAGTGCTGCCCACCCAGTCATGCCCTGGGAACACAAATACCCGCAACGGCAGGTACATCCCACTAGTATATTTACAATGTACCTGCCGTTGCGGGTATTTGTGTACCTGCCGTTGCGGGTATTTGTGTTCCCAGGGCACGACTGGGTGGGCACCAGACATTAGCACCAGACAGTGCCGCAGTGGAAATTCCCTGGAGGGAACCAGCCGGCCTCGGGCACCCCTTTTGGGACTGGGCACCAGCAGGCAGTGACCACCACCAGGCAACACCCAGTGGGCACCAGCGGATATCAGACATGCGTAGGCATCCACTTTTTAGAATGACAGCCAGTACAAACCCAAGGAAATGATGTCATGACTGAAAGTGAAGTCATCAATTTAAGTGACCAATGCAATCCTGTACACACTTTCTTGGAAGTAAATCCCACTGAATTAAATGGGACTTACTTCTGAGCCAGGGTGACCTTATGTCCCTTTTTTTTTTTTAAAGCATTGTGTCCCGGAAAAAACTTCTTTTTTCCTGGTGGGCAGTCAGAACTTCTTGAAATTCATAAATTTTCACATAATAAAATATGTAATAGTTTTAAATTTAATAATAAGTAACAGGCTGCAATCTATTGAATACAATGGGACTTACCTCTTGCATGCTTAGGATTCCACTAATAGTGTTTGAATTGACCATCTGAAAGCAATCTGAGTATTTTCTGTCACATCCTACATTTTTCTAGGGTGTCCTACATTTTAGTTGGCCTTATCCTATTTTTCGGATATATAATATGGTCACCCGATATTTAATGGTATATTGATCCTGGGAAATGATGTATTGATCCCACTTTCTGGTTGGGTCTCATGGACGCAGAGAGCTAGGAGGTAATTAATAAATTATTATATCAAATTTAAATAATAAATTACATATAATGTATTTAAATAATACATTATGGCTGCAATCCTAGACACACTTTCCTGGGAGTAAGAGCCACGGATAGGAGGGCCCCTTCAGAGGACGGTAGTATTACATCCATCCTCTTCTCCAGTTCTCTCTGTCTTTCTCTGCATTGTCAACTTTCTCACTTGTCCAACACAAGATGGAAGACAGGGTGACTGTGGACTTCACTGGAGAAGAAAATCAGATCAACTATGAGAGTCTCTTCAACCTGTTGCAGTTTGCTGCAGTGGGCAAAGACCAGCCCAGGTATTTATCTTCTTCCCAGAATGAAGTGCCCCAAAGTGTCTTTTCATTTGAAAGGTAACAAGGGACCTGAGTGTTGTGAGCATCATCAGAGAGTCTCCTTTGGCTCTCCTCCACCCCCCAAAGATAGCTAAGAGACCAGAGGTGTGGGTCATATTCTAGACCACTTCCCCATGCAAAGAGCTTTTGGTGCATACACTGACTGTGGCTTGGTCCAGAGTTAGACTGCAATTCTAACCATGTCTACTCAGAAGTAAGCTCCATTGTGTTCAATTGGTCTTACTCCCAGGAAAGTGTCTTGAGGATTGTAGCCTTAGTCTGTCTTGCTGCATAAGCTGCACCACAGAATGCTACACGGCTGGTACCCAACTTTTGCCTTGTTCCAATATAGTTAGTGCCGGCTGGAAAACGGGGAGAGCTTGGCAGGTGTGATTGTCGTCATCTTGAAGAATGTGGGGCGACTCCAAGAGTGCTACGGTTACAGGCAAATGAAAATTCTGAGAAGCAAATTTGGAGATGTAAGTTTCAGCCATTAGCAATTTTAAAAAGACCACTTCTGTGTCTGCTTGTGTTTTCCATCATCCCAAAAAACATGGTTCTTTCTTGACGATGCTCGAAGGAGCCTTTGGCCTGAAAATCAACAGGGCATTCCCTGACCGACAAAGGCAGCTCCCATCATCGGTCACTAGTTCCTGAACTTTCCAGTGCCACAAACCACCTTTGCAGTGGGTCTTGACACTTTTGGCCAGAATAACTGACTGGGCGTCTCCTATAAAGGTAGTGTTGGGCCTGCTACTCACTCTGTTGTCGTCTGTGGGCCTCAGAATGGTCCATAGAAGGCCCTGGAACTGAGTGCTGGTCAACCCTAGGAATGGGGGCCAGCTTTGGTAACCTCTGATAAGATTCTGAGTTGTCTCATCCAATGCTTAAAATAATTACCTACATATTTCAGGAACTATATTTTGTCTTCATAAATGTGGATCTGAACCCTACCTCCTGCTCCTCTCCTGATTGCCCCAGGCCTGCCCTTCCCATCTTGAAACCCTCACCTTGGAACACCCCCTTCCTGTCTTCTTCCTGCCCTCCTTTCTCCCTCCCCAGAACCTGCGCTGGTCTGGAGAGGCAGCCCAGATCTCCCCTTCTACTAGTCTACAGAGGCACCAACCAGCAGAAGTATGTTGTCATACCTCTGGGCACCAACCTCACTTTCCCCAAGGCATTCCAAAAGTGCCTTACTGCTTTGTTGTGACACCTGTGGGCTAGTGTAAGGGATTTGTGTTGGTGCAAGAAATGTTCAGGATTGCATTTGTACTTTTCATTTTTATTGTATACAGTAAGTGGGAACACTGAGAGCATAATCCAGACACCTGGGGTTGTCACAAAAGTGCTGTAAGGCACTGCTGCGCCACTCCTTGGGTGATTAGGCCAGCACGCAGACATGCACTGGCCTCCCTACACCATTGCAGGAATGGGGAGAGGAGTGAGTTTGCTGGCCTACATTGGTTTGGATCACACCCTGAAGGAACAACTGCTGCTTTGGCTTGGATCATCAGTCTGTATTTGTTTAATTTTTACTTAATAGTGTTTCAGGTTGCCGCAAATGTCCACACGTTTTTTGAAGTTTCATAATGCTTTATGAAGCATTAGGCCACTCTCCTTAGCAAGTAACTGAAGGTATATGTATATATGGTTTGGTTTTGATTTTATTCTGGAATGCAGTGGGATGGGAGACAGCTCAGAGGCAGCCTGTGGGGACTTCTGCAGAGGCGCTGTTATCCATCAGGGTGCACCAGCTTGCAGTTCACCATGTGCGCTTTGAACCACAGCCAACCATGTGCATTTGCAACCCACAATATGTCCCTTAGAGATAAAAGGGAACCCATGAGCTTCTGGGTTTTCAAGCAGCCTAAAATATCAATCAAATCAAAGTATTTATAAACCACTTTTCAACAAAAAGTTCACAAAGTGGTTTACAACAGTGTGCCATGCAGCCTAAAAATCCAATTGATCTTATGCTGTTGAAATGGTACTTGTTACTGGAGAAATGGAACAGATATTTTAAATCAGGAACAAATATGTTTTTTTCCCAGGGATACAAAAAGATGCAATTGTTAAAAAGTATGGAATAAAAAAACACAGTATGACTCGGTACATTTCAGCAGAGGAAGAGATGCGCCTCAGTCAATACTTCCTAGAAGGTAATGGACTTGGCCAAACCCAGGATAACCATATGACTGGAAATTTCCAGATTTGTCCTCTTTTTCAGCCTCCTTTCTGGGTGTCCTCCAAAAAGACTCCGTTGTCTTCCATTTTGGTTTTGTTTTGGAACTTTGCAACAGGTTCTATAGAGTAGGTGAGGATATTGCCCCCATTGAACTCAATGGAACCGGTGAAACTCATTGAACTCAATGGAACAGGTTCTATAGAGTAGGTGAGAACCTGCTGAAGCCCACCACTGGGCCAGTACCCCATCATGTCATATGTTGCTCCAAATGATCCAAATTGAAGAGCAGAATCCAATACAAAAATTGGTTTTGAAATATCTCCTTCCCATCAAAAGTTATGGCAAAAAAACTAAAAATCAAAAATATGCATCAAGCTCTATGGGAAAGTGAAAGTGCATAATCTTGTGGCTTTACTCATGAGTAGGCAAAACATGCCGTTGTCTGCCAGAAAGGCCAGACTGAGAGGAATCCAAGACCTTGTCCTCCTTTTGAGGTTTGGACATCTGGTCAGAGTGCTAACCATTGAGGTTAGCTATTGGCTCTTTGAATTCTGTCTTGGTTCTTAAATTCCTTTCTTTCTCTCAGCAGATTCCACCAGAAGCTCTAATTTTGTCCATAGTGACAGCCGAGCAGCCGTTACAGACAATAGTCCACTCTACGGGTTTGATTGTGAAATGGTATATTGCTGGGCTGGCGGCAAAACCCTACAGCCCAAACTTCCTGGGTTTCTCTCTTGGACTCCAGAGGCCGGATGATCCTTCATCAACTGGTCAAACCTAGTTTCCCCATTAAAAAACTATGCTACCATGTAATAACAAGAAGTTACTCCAGTTATTGAGTTATTTCCAATCTAGGGACTTCCTTTTCCAGTTTGTCATCACCTCCCCATGAGCAACACCCCCATGCACAGCATCCTCCCCAGTGCAACCCCTCCTTCTGAACAACATCCCCCCCAGGCACCCAGCACCAAATTGGCTTGATATTGGTCAGTCTTCCATGTTAAGAATAGGACAGAAACACGTTGCACCCCTTTTCAGCTCCTTAACGGTTAAATTTCTCAACGTTGGTTCTTGGTGGGTGTTGATGTCACAGAAGGAACACCCTCCCCAAATTTCATGCTTCTAGGTCCAGGGGTTGGGAAAGAGCAACTCTCAGTCAGGGATTCTTCAGTGGAAAGTATAGGGAGGAAAACGCATTGCACCTCATTTCACCCCCTTCTGGTTGGAATTTCCAAAAACTAGTTCTTAGTGTATCCCTCTGACATGGAAGGAATACACACCCCAAATTTCACGCTTCTAGGCCCAGCAGTTTTGGCTGGGCTTTGATCAGTGAGTCAGTGAGTGACTTTTTATAGATATACAGATATATATAGCCTGGTGATGCCTGATGCTGTCTGCTACCCTCTTCCACCCAGTGCTGCCTGGTAGGGATTACCAGCACCCAGTGTGTGGTGCCCCATGCCTGCTGCCGTCCTGTGTCTGCTGCCCAGTAAGGGTCCCAGTGTGTCCACTGCTCATTGTTCAGAGGTGCTTACATTATTGGAAGCAAGTCCCACTAAAATCAATTGTACTTGCTCACAAGTCAATATGAATAGGATCACACAGCACCAGTTTGTGTTTAGAAACATAGCATATGGTGGAAGTACCAAACAGTACTTCCAGCTCTGATTAAATTACTTGCTGTAGCATAAGCTCACAACCGGATCACCTTCAGAAGCTATGCTGTGGATACAGGGTTTAATACAATTGCATCAAGGAAATGATGAAATCAGTGTCACACTTCAATTCTAAACACGTTTACTTGTTGAAAGTAAATCCCATTCCAGATTTAACTGCTTCCTTTTCGCGGCCATCTTTACAAGAGTAATCTTGAACGTGCAGTCGTGAGTGCCTGGGAAAACTTCCTAAGGCTGCAATCCTAAAGACACTTTCCTGGGAGTAAGACCCATTGGACACAATGACATCTTTTGGACACAATGGGGCTTACTTTTGAGTAGACATGGTTAGGATTGTGCTCTAAGACTCACCTCTGCCTCTTCTCACTTTGTCAATGAGGATTTGGAGGCCCTTCATCAATGCTGGTGCAAACATGCTTGATCTTCTTAATTAGGCATCTGCCTGGCTGTTTCATGAAAGATTTTCTTCCAAAACCAGGAATTATGATTGCTGAAGAAGGATTAATTCAACCCAGAAGCCAACACTAGCAGTAAGCGGTCCCAACACATGTCTCAGTTTTTGTGGCCAGATAATTAAAAGCTTCTGTTTCCAGCTGAGAATCATATAGATTGGGACTAGATATCCTTCTGATTCAGGAAATTAAGAAAAAGCTCTCAAAATGAAATGACAGTCTTTGAAATATCAGATAACACCTTATCATAGGGGTGGTATCAACTCTTTTTCCTTATTTATGGACATTTTTTAATCACTGTTCCTTGTTTGCTGCAAGCGGAGCAATGCAGATTTTATGCAGAATGTGTACTATGTGTATTATTTATGAGAAAATGTAAGTTTAAGTGTAGCTAGAAAATCCTGCCAGAAATACTCAGTTTTCACTTAAGATCTGAACCTGCAATCCTGACCTCAATTTAGACCAGTGTTAGCCTACTAGTGGTGTCAGTGGTTCCAGTGGTGCCTACTGCCCTGTGCTGGCCTGGGCATGTGCTGGCCAGCGCCATAAGGACATCTGTCCTAGTCCTGGGGAGGTTAGACACTGGCTTATACCGACCTTCCCTCACTGGAAGATATGCCAGGTGAGTTATGCTGGCCTAAATTGGTTATAATTGTACCCTCAGCCATTTTCAACCAGCGTGCCACAAACGGTGTACTGATACACCATGGGAGTTTTGTAGAGGACCATTTATTAATAGATTGTGACAACACCCAGCACTCATCCCTGGACCTGGTGGTGGTGCCCAATTGTGGTGCCCACCACCAGTGGTGGTGACCATTGTGTGGTGGTGCTCAATGCCCACTAGTCCCTGGTAAGCACTAGTAGGGATCCCACAGTAGGGATGCCCAGTGGTGCCTACTGCCCAATGGTGCCCAGTGGTTGCTGCTGCCAGGTGGAACCCAGTGTGGGTTCCAAACTCTGCCAAATATTGCCTGGTGGCTGTTAGGAATGTCCGGTGCTCACTGGTGCCTGCCGCCCACTGTGTGGTTGTGCCTGATGGTGCCAAATGCCCAGTGGTGCCAAGTAATGATGCCTGGTGCTCAGTAGGGATGCCCAGTGCCCTCTAGTGCCTACTGCCTGCTGGTTCATCAAGCCTGCTGCCCAGTGGTACACATAGCTGGATGGAGCCTGGTAGTGCCCAGTGGTGTCCACTGTCAAATGGTGCCTGGTGTCTGCTAGGAATGCCCAGTGCCCTCTGATGTCTGCTGCCCACTGGTGCCTGGTGATTCCCAATGGTACCTGCTGGTTGTGCCTGTTGGTGCCTACTAAAGATGTCTGGTGCTTAGTAGGGATGCCCACTGCCTACTGTGTCTGAAGGTGCCGTCTGCTCTCTGATGCCTGCTGCCCACTACAGAGTGGTGCCCACTGCTCAGTTCCTGCTGGTGTCCACTGTCCAGAAGGTGCCGTCTGAAGGTGCCGTCTGCCCTCTGATGCCTGCTGCCCACTACAGAGTGGTGCCCACTGCTCAGTTCCTGCTGGTGTCCACTGTCCAATGGTCTCCGGTCGGGATGCCCAGTCCCCGCTGTTCCTTGGTATCCTTGGATCTGGTGCATGCCTGGTGCCCAGCCATGTCCGAAGCCCACAAATATTTTGGAAATTTCGCTCCTGAAACGGTTCATTCTGCTAATTCAGATATAAAAGCTAAGTCTGAGAAATCAGCTAATCAATCTGTGTGAAACCATTGAAGCCTTTGCCATTTTGAAACTGAAATTTTTTTTTTTCAGAATTTTATGTGACTTGAGAGTGAGCCGGCCAAATCCCAAACAGGGGCACCTGCTCTTTTAAAGACCAGAAATATCCTAAACAATTCAAAGTTGTGTTAGGTAGGAAACTGGAGGATTCCTTTAGTTGAAGCACACACGAAAGATACACAATTGTTACTAAGATTGCTTCCATCTGCTCATTTTGGCTCTAAATCTAAAACTGGTGTTTCAGTACAATAAAACTCTTTGATCATTTTCTTTCTGGAATAATTGCAGTAAAACAGATAATATAATTTCTGCTATTCCATCTGTCTCAGTGCGTAAGCAAATGCCTATTAGACTCAATGGAACTTTTCCCATCAGAAGCCTTACAAATGAAAAGCAGCTGGGGGTGGACATGTGGGAAATCTAAAAACAACAAATAGTGACGTCATGTTCTTGTATGCACAAGTATTCCTTGAAGATTCAGTAGCAATTTGTGATTGAGATGTCTGATGTTCCTATGATTTGATAACAAATAGTACGCAATGTAATACATTTGGGTTTAATTTGATGTTCTATACTATTAAAGTGGGTTTCTTTGTCGCAGGTATGCTTGCAAGATGGAATGATCTTTTTTCTCTCATTCAAAAAAAAACAAATCCTACAAAATCTTTTTTATGCCTTTTACTGTTTTATATATTTTACTATTTATTATGTATTTTATTGCTGTTAGCTGCCTTGAGTCCCTCAAGGGGAGAAAGGTGGAATATCAATTCAGTTAATAACAATAACTACACACACACACACACACACACACACACACACAATTGAAAAGTCACTGACTGACTGACTCACTCATCAACGTCTGCCCAATCCACTGGGCCTAGAAGCATGAAATGTTCCTTTCATGACGGAGGGATTCACTAAGAACCGGTTTTCGGAAATTCCAACTGGAAGGGGGTGAAATAGGAAGCAACATGTTTTCCTCCTATACTCTCTATTGAAGAATCCCTGACTGATTCTGCCCCAACCCCC
The DNA here is from genome assembly GCA_030015325.1 of Cryptoblepharus egeriae. NCBI lineage: Eukaryota > Metazoa > Chordata > Lepidosauria > Squamata > Scincidae > Cryptoblepharus > Cryptoblepharus egeriae. The sequence continues at coordinate 76,772,987 of JAREYC010000005.1, forward strand.
AGACCTAAAGCATGAAATTTGGAGAGGGTGTTCCTTCTGTGACATCAACACCCACCAAGAACCGATGTGGAGAAATTTAACCCTTAAGAGGCTGAAAAAGGGTGCAACGTGTTTTGTCCTATACTTAACATGGAAGACTGACCAACATCCAGCCAATTTGGTGCTTGGTACCTGGTGCGCTAGAAGGGATGTTGTTCAGAGAGAGGGGTTGCACTGGGTAGGATGCTGCACATGGGGGGCTGTTGCGCATGGGGGATGATGTGCAGGGGGGTTGATGCACAGGGGAACTGATGCACATGGAGGACTGATGTGCATGGAGGAGTTATGCACATGGGGGACTGATGTGTATGGGGGAATGATGCCCATAGGGGGTTGTTGCGCGGAGGGGTTGATGCACATAGGGGGTGAACATGGGGATGTTGCTCATGGTGGATGTTGCACATGGGGTTGATGCGCATGGGGGTTGATGCGTATGGGGGTTGATGTGTATGGGGTTTGATGCGCATGGAGGGATGAACACATGGGGTTTGATGCGCAGGGGGGTTGATGCTCAAGGGGGATGTTGTGCATGGGGAAATGATGCGTATGGGGTACTGATGCGCATGGGGTTGATGCACATGGGGGATGTTGCACATGAGGGGTTGTTGTGTGCAACAACAACAAGGGGTTGTGTGCGCAAGAAATAAAGTTGTAGAAGAAATAGAAAATGCAAAAAGAGAGCAACCAAAATTATATGATTACTGAGCTGGGGCACCTCCTTTAAGAGAAAATGATACAGCAGTTGGGATTCTTCAAGTCTTCTTTCCAAGAAGTCTGGGAAACACTGAGATTGAAATCCTAAAGACACTTTCCTGGGAGTAAGACCCACTGAACACAGTGGGGTTTACTTTTGAATAGACATCGTTAGGATGGTGCTTTTAGTCCTTGTGAGTCTGAATGAATGGATTAATGTGGTCCCCAAAATTGCTCTGCTGCCAAGGACGGTGAGGAGGTTTATTAACTCATCTTCATCTCTGCTGATATATGGGAGGTTCAGAGCCCCACAACACCTTTTCAAGGCTCCAGAAGCTTTACTAAAGTTAAAAATAGTTATCAGAGACCACTTCCAATTTCACAATCAAACCACCAGTGGTTTCCAGTCACTACTTTTAACTTTCTTAAGGCTTTGGGAGGCATTTAAATTTAAGGACAAATCTAACTGAGCAGCTTTCAGTGCAGTTGATCAACCTGTTAGAGCCCACCACTGTTAGAGCAAGGCTTTGCCAAAGACAGGACATGGTTGACCACTAAAGAATTCATCAGAGAAGAAAAAGAGCAGTACAGAGTTGACTGCAGTTCACAGGTGTATGAAAAGGCCAGATAAATTGCAGCAAGCCAAGGTGTAAGAAGTACAAAAAGCAAGTTTCAAGCAAGGAAGCCATCAGCTTTTCATATCCTGACATGCTGCATTAGATTAAAGCCCATATACTGTCAGTATTGAACACGCTGAACAAAAAAGAACATAAGATTGACCTTGCAGAATCATCCCCAAATCCATCTAGTTTAACATTTTGTTTACAGCAATTTGCAGCCAGACAGCTCTGGAAGCTTAGAAACAAGCATGATGGCAATGATGGCTGTTCACTGCCATTTGTCATCTGGTACTCAGGTGTACAGTGGTGCCTCAAAGAGCTTAATTTGTTCCGGAGGCATGCCCTTTAAGCAAAATGCTCTTTAAGTGAAGCGGATTTTCCCATAGGAAACAATGGAAACTCAGATGATTGGTTCCACAATACCCAAAATATTCATATAAAATATTAACTGGATGTAAAAAAAAGATGATAAAACACTGGAATTGAATTCAAAACACTATAATATAATAGTCTTTATGCAAAAAATGCTCTTTAAGCAAAGCGAAACCACACAGAAATTTTTGCTCTTTATGCAAAAAATGCTTTTTAAGCAAAGCGAAACCACACAGAAATTTTTGCTCTTTATGCAAAAAATGCTCTTTAAGCAAAGCGAAACCACACGAAATTTTTGCTCTTTAAGTGGAATGCTCTCTATGCAAGGTACACTTTAAGCAAGGTACCACTGTACTCTGCCAACAAATTTCTAGATTTTCTTCTATTGTGGCAAATGGATGGGGTCCATAGCCAGAAGTATGGCTGAATGAGTGGTGACCAAAGAATCAATGTAGCAAAGTCAAAATATAACTACAAGCAGACTAATATGATAGAGTGCATCAGCAAAAGGGGTACAAAATCATTCCTACTGATGATGACACAAATTGTGTGTGCAAGAAATAAAAATCCTGTCCCCTGAAATTTGACTGTCGTCACTCAGTGCCATTCTTATGAATATTATAGTACTGGTAAGTTCTGACAGTGATCATTTTTTCCCATTGGGTGTCTCGGTGCTTTAAAAACAGTTCTGTTGAGATTTTGAGTAATGCCAGGGCAAATTAAAATAATTCACATCTGCATTCAGCTGATTCAAATGACACCCTCTTGTGCTTTCAGCAAGAGGCAGGAAAGAGCTTCTGAAGCAATGAAATACCTATCCCTGAAGAAGTTTGGTTTTGAGATATCATCACTGAGTTATTCACTTCATTAGCAAAAGCAGCCCGTTCATCTGCCATCATCTGTCCAGGGGATTTTGAGCAAATTTTACAACTGATGACAGAATCAACACTGATGAAAAGTGACCTTGGACGGTTGTCAATGAAAACCACTTCTATATACTGTGTGTGTGTGTGTGTGTGTGTGTGTGTGTGTGTGTATATATATATATATATATATTTATATTTATAAAATATAAGTATATAGAAATATAAATATATTTATAAATATAAATATTTATAAATAAATATAATTTATAAATATAATTTATTATATATATATATATATATATATATATATATATATATATTTGGTGCAGGAATGCCCAGTGATCATTAGGGATGCCTTGTGGTGACCAGTTAGGGTTCCTGGTGCCTGTAGGGGTACCCACTAGTGCCCAGGGTTGCCAACTGTCCACTGGTGCCTGGAGATGCTTACTGGTGCTTGGTAGGGATGCCAGCTTCCCAGTACTGTCCATTAGTGTCTGCTTCCCATTGCACAGTGGGGTTTGGTGGTGCCCGATGATGCCTGGTACTCAGTAGGGTTGCCCGGTGCCCAATGCATATTGGTGCCCAGTGGTGCCCACTGCCTGATGGTACTTGTTGGTGCCTGCTGCCCACTGCGTGGTGGTGCCTTCTGCCTGATGGTGACTGGTACCCCATAAGGATACACAGTGTCCACTGCCTAGTGGTGCCTGCTGGCCATTGCACAGTGATGCCAGCAGTATCTGCTGCCCAATGGTTCCTGCTCACTGGGAGGGGTGCCCAATGCCCTCTGCTCCCCATTGCTATCCCCTGGTACCCTCTTGTGCCTGTCATTGACCAGATCCTGCTCGTGCCTGTGGCCTGGTGCCAGTGCCCAGGGCTGAAAAATATTCTTGAAATTTTACTCCCACAATGGTGGGTTCATTCTGCTAGTTTTTAATAACTCGGGAAATCCTGCCTGCAATTGCACCTCATCAGGGATCACAAATGATATGATTCAAAGTTGGAGGCCAGCCATTAATATATATTGTGAATAAGATTTCAATATCTGATTCCATTCCTAACTGAATTAACTTGTAAAGAAAGCATTGCTTTATAAACATTATTATCATAAGTTTTGCACATGTACGTATTGCACGTCACTTTTATTATTTTATCACTTATATTATCATTAATATTATTATTTTGCACTTGTTACTTATTGTCATACCTAATAATTTTGTTACAATACAGGGAAAAAATAATTCAAAAGTGAACAAGCAGTGCCTGTACACAGGAGTGACAGAACTAACACTTCTTGCTGCAGATAAAAAGGGCTTTTTCTCCTAGATGAGCTCATTGTTCTAGTTTTTGACAAGGACTTCTTGGGCATTGTTGGAATCGACTCATTAGTTTAGTTCTGCATATTTTTCTGCTGTAAAATCACATTTTCCCACAGTCAATGTTTCAAAACACATCATCCTGAATCAATCCAGTGTAATGCAGAAAAGCAAAATATGAATATTACTGGACCTAAAAAGAATAGCAGGAGATCTTTCACCTCCAAATCATTACCATATCAAAAACTGATTCAATGGAATATGGAAAAGCAGAACTCCTAATGGGAAAAAGGCTAGAGGCTCCAAAGCAATTTCAGTTCAATGACGAATGTGTTTCGAATGGGCTGTGTGAAGTTGAGTATTTTAGGGGGGAAAAACAAACATCAGGAAAAGGCTGTAACTATGCAGACTCATTTGTTAAATTGCTCAGCAGAAAGTCCATCAGCTACAGAGAAGAAAGAAAAGAGAAAGATTTTTTAAACCTGACTTTAACGTTAAAGGCTGGAAAATAATCTAGTAAAGCTTTCTACTTTGGGGGTACAAATTTGCACAGTAGTTTCTGCAACTGCTTTGAGAGTCTTCAACATGAATGTTATACCTAAAGCTGAGCTTCAATCTGTGGTTTCTCCCAAAGATTTCTGATGAGCTCTTCACCCAGAAGCGCTGCTCACCTTGGCTAGTCCATTATTTGGGAAGAAATGATAGTTTGAGTAAACTTGGGGGTGGGGGAAGGCTTTGAAATTGAAAATTTCATTGAAAACCCCATTGAGTTCAGTTGAATCCCAGGTAAACATGGGATTGCAGTCTTAGAACCCAATTCTGACCTCAATGAGCTGGTTTACTGATGGCATATAACATCTCAAGCATACCATAAAGTATGTTTACAAGGTTAGTGTCAGAGTGGGCCCAGTGCAAGCAATACCAGTGTGAGCAATATTGGCCGACTGGGACAATACCAGTCAGAGGCTGGTGATTTACTGCCAAGGGCACCTTGAAAGTGCCTCATATTGGAGAGGTAAGATGGGCATGGGGAAGGCAGGGATAAAGACTTTGGGGGCAGGTGGGGATAGAGGAAGGTGTAATGGGAAGATGAAACAGTAAGGAGCTGGTTAGAGATGGCAGGACCAGCGGAGTTCAGCTTCACCAGATCCAGACTGTGTTGGGCCTCTTGATTCTGCCACTACAGAATACAATATTCCCATTGCAGGGCTACTTTTCTTAAATGGGGAAAAGGGATGAAATTCCCCAGAGGAGCCCTGAGGAGCCACCACAGCTGCCTGGTTGCACTTAGGATAACATGACAGCCATTTATGGCACTGCAGCAGCCCCATACACTGGGCATTTTGGGATTGGGCTGCCCATCAGCACCCCCCCATGATATGATCTCTTTAGTCTTATAAATCATATTGTCTGCAGGATACAGAACCACTGAAAAGCTAATCATTTTAGAATTCAGGACATCAGATCTTCCATTTGCAGCGGAAAAAAACAGACTGGTTCTGATTTCTAAATTACTGCTGTAATGCTGTGCACTATAAAGTATAATGATATGGTTAACATTTCCAAAAAAAGACAGAGTGCCTATACTTTAAACCTTCGTATAGAGGAAACTTTGGCATGAGAAGGTCAACATGGAAGGGTTTTAAAAGCTGCACCTGCAAAAATTTTCTTTATAGAACAGATAAATGTATATGGATTCTGTCCCTCCTTTGTATTAGTAATCCTATATATAAGATTATTCATGGCATTGTTTTTGCAAATTATGGGCTACAATTTTTAAACCATAAACTTTATTCTGGATCACTTGACAATTATATGTATTTCAGGGAAATATAATGGTGCTGGCAGTTATATATATATGGCTGTGGGTGGCACAAGTGGTTAAGACACTGTGCCTGTTAACAAGCAGGCCAGGGTTCAAGACCTGGGTCGGCCCCACAAGATAGGGTGAGCTCCTGTCCTTAGCCCAGCTCTGCGACACAGCTGGATCCAATTGTACTGGCTCTGCCTTTCCACTGGACTAATTCAGTGGCATGGAGAGGAGGGATTTGCTGCTTGGGTAACAGCCTATTCTCCATAACAATCTAACCCAGGCTTTTGTGCTTTGCATGCAGTGTATGCAGCACCGAGCATGATACCATAGTCTTTCAAGACTGACGGAGGCCTGCTAATGGTGCTGGCATGGCTGAAAAGACGGGAGTTGCATTATTTCCCACGTCTCTTTTTTTGGTATATGGTCTATTAAAATTCATAGACTCAGCTGGCACTAAGCAAAACTGCATTTGAAGTGATTGCTCAAGAACATTCTCTAGTTTAGCCTTGAGATAGATATTATGCAGAACTTTGCGATCAGTAGCTTACAAAATAGCTATTTTATAGAAACTACTGACTTGTTTTATTAGTTCTATTCACCCCTACTGAATGATAGAAGGAACAGGCACAAGACCAGAATAATGCTAGATCACAGTTTCCCTTCCATTCCCCCAGTAGCATCAAAAATACATTTGAATCTTGGAATCATGATCACTAGTTAATGTTCATATTAACTTTGATTTTTTAATTGCTTTAAATTCTGCAACTATAGTATGCTAAAAATGTTACACCCAGACCAAGTGCTTTCAATAAATCAAAGTGTTTATTCTGTATTAAAATTGATTACAAGCCATTACAAGTCCTGGTGCTTTCGGTTCAAGAAGTCATCACTACAATGTACTGTAGGTAACTAATCTGGGTAAATGGGATATTTCCAGAGATCAGTGTTAACACCTGCAACATCTTCAGAACAGGCTGGAAAGCTCTGTAAGGCTGCTACGTGGGCCTGGAAGCTATGATCAGATGTTAATTTTTGTGCTTTGAGGTGAAATACATATTTTATATAAAGGGAAAACAAAAACTAAACTGAAAATTCAAAGTTTATAAGTTGCCTCTTTTATGTGTAATAGTCCTCTTGGGCAAATATTGCATGCATAACTCCCACCCCACCCCCAAAATTAGGCAAAGGTGTCCCATCCCCAGCATATTCCCTTTCCTTCTTTCATGTGGAAAGGTTTGAAAAAGTGGACCGCTGGGAAGATATGCTACAGACTTCTAAGTTAGTGAAGGAACTTCCACCATCACTGGTGTATTCTGGATAGGAAGAACTGGATGAGATTATGTTTTTCAGCCTCTGAAGTGCAATGATGAGCAATAAAAGGAGAAAGGCCAAGAGACTGAGGAATATTGAAATGTAGACATAGACATTTGACATGCGCCCCGAAGATGAATCCATGGATGTCGAGAAAGAAGTAGGATACGGCTCCAGAAAAGTTCCATTTTCCATATTTGATATTATTCCAGAGGTAGGGCTGAATTCAGACATTTTTTTTTTAATTCACGTGTTGTATAATATGTGGAAGAAACCTAGTTTTGAAAGACAGCTTTCCATAAAACTGCTGGCATACTGAGCCTGCCTGTGGCAACAATAATTCTTCAGTTCTTAAACTCAGAATTAAATTGAACTTCAGTGCTGTGGGAGAGAGGAAAATGGAAAACAAAATTAGACCATTATGTTCAATTGTTCATTTGTGATCACTCTTTTGTTACATGTAATATAGCAATTTTTAAAAGCCAGTTATCTAGGAGGAAAATCAAAATGCAAAGTGGCAAGAGAGACAGCTCACATGGTTTTAAATGTGTACTTTCCGCTCAACTACCCATTTTTAATTATTTGGTGGGGCATACTAGAAACTTGTAACAGGCTCCCCTTGATCTCTCTTTGATCAAATGCTTTGTCCATTTTGGAAAATGCAAAGATTGCTTGATGTTCTTTAACTTCCTTTATTTATATTCCTTTTCAACTGCCTGATTTCTTTTTATAGCCAGATATGGTTGTGTGGCACACACATATACTGGATTATTCTCTGGAGGAGGGAAAGGGGCATTCTTAATGACTGGGTTTGCCCTGCACCCTGAATGAGACAGGGCCGGACAAAGTCTTGTCTCCTTCCTGACATGGGGAAGCCTCTCCCAGACCAGCTCTGGCTCCCTTTGAGTAAGGGCCATGTCTTGCTATGCTCCATACAGCACAGTTAGTCTCCTCTTTTTTCCTTCTGTGGACCTGATATCTCACAGACCTTTTATCAGGATCTCATAGACCAAAGGTTGGGAACCAGTGCCCTACATAAACTAGAGATGGATGAACTTCCTTAGCTTCAAATCAGATACCTCCAAAGGAACAGCAGTTCCCCTCCTCCCCAAATGGAGATAACTGAGTCTTACTTTTGTTGCTAGCCTGCTGGAATAAAAGGGTGGTGGGAACAAGTACAAAGTTGGTCTCCCCATCTATTTCAGGGGAATTTCATCACAGTCTATTTCATCTCAGTCTGGCAAACCATATCTTGTGATGATGATGGTTTCTCATAATAAATATAAGATCATTGGATTCCTGCTCCCTAAATACTCACACATTCAGGAAGATACATTTGCAAACGTATGAATAAGTTCAAATGGTGAAAATGGCAAAAAAGTTCAAGAATAGGCAGGACAATCCAGAGCAACTAATCTGTCCACATAAGAGCCCTTAGGTTGCCCTATCTAACACTAGGTTGGAGCAACTGCAAGATGCTCCAGCCCAGTTACTCTGAAGGAGGCTTAGGGCAGAGCAAGGCAAGATAGGGCACCCTAAGAGAGGTGCACCTGCTCTGCCCTAACTGGGGCAGCCTAAGCAGCTCAGAAGAGGCAAGTTGAGGGCATGTTTAGCATTGCCTAGGGCAGAGCAGTTTGTATCCAGAGCCTGTTTCCAAGGCAGAAATGCCCTCTTCCAGCCCTCAGAGTTATACCAGCTCAGGAGCAGGTATAGTAATGAGTAGACCCATAGGGGTCCATGATAAGGCCCGAGTAAGAATGGCAGTGCTGACCAAAAATCTGAGTTCTTGGCCATCCTAGGTGCAACCCCTGCCTCTCAACCTCAGGATATGGAACAAACTACAGCTGCCCACAAACCTCAGGATACAGCAGGCCACTCCAAGAAGCCCCTTGTATTCACTGTAGAATGTACTGGCATCTCATCAGGGACTCCTTAGAAGGCAGGCACCCAGTGGCGTCACCAGACTGGTGCGGCTGGTGTGGGCTGCATTGGGGATGTGCTCCGTATGGGGTGATGTGCCGGAGGAGTTTGACTGTCCTTTGGCAGGCCCCGGGCGTCAGCACCCCCATTCAGGCCTGCTCCAAGGCGGAGAATCAGCCAGAAGCTGCCACTTGTCTGAGGAGCTGGCCTGAACAGCCATCTGAGGTTCACTGCACAGAAACACACTGAGCATGCCGAACAGCTTCAGAGGAGACTTCCTTAGAGCAGAGAAAGTCCGCGCCTCTGCACAGCCATTCGGCCTCACTCAGGAGGCGGAGCGGCAGCCGAATGGCTTCAGAAAGAGTACTGCACAGGCACCAACTCTGACGCCTGCACAGTCTCCCCCGAAGCCAAAAGGCTTCAGAAAAGTACTGCGCAGGTGTCAGAGATGGTGCCTGTGCAGTACTCTTTCTGAAGCCAGTTGGCTTCAGAAACAACTGCGCAGGCGCCAACTTTGGTAACTGCGCAGTCCAGGTAGGGGGGGGGGGGCGCATCCCAGGGATGACGCACAGACTTCCGCACCAGGTGATGTGCAGAGTCATGTCACCACTGTAGGCACCACAGCTGTTCCTTGTTCAATGTGATCTGAGGGGTGTCTCCTCAGGAGCAAGTCTTCCCCTTGTGTCAATTACTTAGCATGGTCTGGAGCAGTTAGGGCAGCCCAGGCTTCCTGACTCTCTGGATTCAGCATAACTTTCTGCTCTGGATACAGAATAGTTAGGAGAGTGCAGTTAGGTCAGAGAAGGCTGAATTTGCTCTGGATTGTGTCCTAAGTCTCATTCCTAAGTTACTCCATTAGGAACGTGTTTGCAACCTAGGCTGGGCATTCCTAGACTGCTATGTCCAGGTAATGTGTTCAGGTTGCAGTCCTAACCTAGGCTGGCACAACTTATTAGTCTTCCCATTCCCATGGGAATGTAAGTGCATGTCTGTGCACTGGCCTAACACTTCCTCGGGAGTAGAGCAGAAATTCTAATGGCACTTTTGTGACACTCCCAGGCCAGCATGGGACTTGTGCTGGGGCTTATGCCAGCCAAACCAGGGATTAGAACTGTAGTATCAATGTGTTTATCATCAGTGTGCTCAGTGCTTGAGTTTTATTGCTGGTAATTACAAGCCCAAGAAACCAAGATGCAAACCCTAGTTAGTACTAGTTACTTTGCACTAATTTTGGAATACCCATTGAGTCATTTGTAAATATGAAGCAAATATGAAGCAAATGTTCAGCCAATGGAAAAGTTCTTTCTTGTCTTATGTGATTACAAACAGCCATTTAGTGGTTTTTTTATCTATTGACTTATGATTGCAGACCATGACGGTGACCTAGTGCTCTCCCAGTGCAGTAGTAAACTTTGTCTACACCAGTGGTGGCGATCCTATGGCACATGTGCCAGAGTGGGTACATACAGCCCTTTCTGCTGGCACATGAGCCAAATTGCCCCAGCATCACCCAAGCAGCACTGGACACTGGTGTACCCTGCTCCGAAGAGCAGAAGGGTGTTCCTCTTCGGAGCAGAGCACTGATTTGTACTGATTAAACGTGTGGAGGAAGGCCTGGTATTAGTGAGGAAGTGGACCAGCCTCGAGCTACAGGTGTAAATCTGCGATTAGATCAGGGACCCTGCATGATATTGCAAGAGCAAGGTGACCCATGGTGGTAGTTGTGGCTATTCCTGGGGGAAAAGATCAAATTTCCTTCCCTATGAGGAGGTCTTTAGATGCCAAAACTCCCTTGTGGGTGATGGTGAATGCCATGATCAAGCCATTGCATCCCCAAGGGAGGAGTTAGGTAGAAATGGGGCTATAAGTTTGCTGCTTCCTTCCAGACACAGCTGGACTTGCTGATAACCAGGAGCAATAGGGAAGCATAACAAGAATTATTGCCTTGAATAGGCACTTCCTCTTGGGGCTTTATCTTATCTATAAAGATACCTTATCTATAAAGATTAGGGTTTCAGAAACATGCTATTAACATATAAACAACCACCAATTGAAAAAGAAAATGATGTCCAAAAAATCCTGAAATACAGCTTAGAACTGCCTTTGGACTTCACATAAAACCTAACAAAGGAATGAAAAATTCTCTTTCAAGTGTTATGCCAGTGCATCTCAAGATTCATTTGCAAAGGGATGGAGAATACAACTCATATCCTTCCCCTTCCCCTGCTGCCAAAACTGGTGCGCTGTATGAAGCAGGGGAGTGGTGGATCAAAGGGACAAAAAACCAAAGAAAACACCTCATTCCAAACCTGGGAGAAAGTTTACATAGTCATTTTTATGGAGAAAGGTTGCCACATTGTGAGCTGTGGTAAAAGGCTTTCCCCATAAGTGGACTATAATACCTTTTAAAAATACTTGACAAGGAAGTTACATTGCCCATATATTCGCACTTATCTTTATCAAAAACTATGTAGCAAGAGGTTCAAAAGCTGCAGGAAGTTTTTGTTTTATTAGATTGTTTATGCTCAATCCTCTTACATTAGCGCAAGTGCTCAATGAGATAAAAGAGGAAGAAATAAAAATAAAATAATTTACGTAAAGAGGAGGAGACTGAAGTCAATGTTGGAAATGAGTACATATGAGTACTCTGGGATGGAGAGTTATAATCCTGACACCTGCTCTTACCTGCTCTCTGTGATACCTGTAGGGAAAAGAAGAAGCCTCCTGAGTCTCTCTCTGAATCCCTTCATATCCACACAAAGAGAACAGCCATGGGGTTCTCTGTTCCATAAGTAGTAAGAGCCTCTGATACATATCATCTGAAGTATCAGATTGAGATGCTGTGAAATATTACTTTAGAAACACTAACCATGATAGCAGCATACAAGCTAGATGAAGCAATTTCCCATAGAGAAAGGGTTCTTCTGATTATTCATTTGCTAGAAACCGCAGAACTTCCTTTTCCAACATTCAACCTAGTCCAGAAGCAGCCAACATTTAGGTAAATATGCCACATCTCAAATCCAAATATTCATGTCTGTGTGCACGATCATGTAGGTGTGTGCACAACCTACTCTGCCTTTGTGCAACTTTGCTCCTGATCTAAGCTGGAATGCAGGTAGTGGAGTAGTGTAGCATAGGAGCTTGAGAAAGCACATAGTCTTAAATCTGTGCTACAGCTAAGCCTAGAGTTCGCTTTCCTTCTGTCCAGATGTATAACAATCCAAACAACATCACTCCTGTTCACCCAGGTAACATTTTCTGCAAGAATAAACCATATTTGTTTCAATGGGACTAGACTACTGAGAAGACACTGAATGTACTTAGTTGTAGTAACTTCAGACCTATCAATTATAGGATCAGTTTAATAGCATGTCATGCCAAAATTATTTCTAGAGTGATGTGCAAATCAGTACCCAGAATGCTGTACTATATTTCTTAATTCTGTGTCCCTTCAACTTGCTCCAACATAAATTCTTGCATGCTCTCCAGTTCTCTGGCCATATTCAGATTTAGAATGCTTTTTCTCCACCAGCTTTCTTCCTCCCTATCATCTCATTAGAAACAAGAATTGTGTCACAAAGTGCTAGATCAGGGCAAGATTTATCCCTTGGCAATGGCAACAAAGATACCATTGAAAGTTCTCAGTCTGGAAATGAAAGTGATGAACTTCCTCTGTTGTTGCTTATAGCATCTGAGATAGCCTATGAATGTTGACATTCAGTTTAGTTGCTGTGATCATCATGAATTTGTCCAATTCTCTTTTAATGACATTAGGCAAGTGGCTAATTGATATGTTGGGCTAGGAAACCAATCTTTTGTTCAATGCTGAACTTATAAAATTGCAGTCTCCTCTTTCCGGGCTGTTTATAAGTTTGTGACTTCAGTGCTGGTTTGGGATTTGTACCTTCATTCTGAAAAGTCAGACATTGGCATAAAAAAAGAGGGTGTCATTTTCAACTCCTCAAGGTAGCCAATTTATATTTTGATCTTTTTTTAAAAAAAAACTTGTCCTCTGATTTAAGTAGAAACCATCAGTTCATAAAATATCCCACTTGATGGAAAGTTCTCTCTTGCTTAAATTCCGGTCTCATTTGCTGAATGCCATTCCTTTAAACATCTAGTATAGGGAAAAAATGGAGCAAATGATTTCAAAATAATATAAATGAGACATGTCCAATCTTCTGACATCAGGAGAGAAAACAGAATGATCAGCATTTAAGAATGAAGCTTAGGCCGCAATCCAGAGTAACTACGGGGAGTCCTTGCTCTGGTGTAAGAACAATGTCCTCTGGATTGCAATATGAATTTCCCATAGGTTTTCACTAGGTGGTGCAGTAACTACAGTGCAGTAACTACGGGTGCATGTAATGTCTCTTACGTCCTCCCGTAGTTAATCTGGATTGGTCTCCAAAAGCAGAATGTGATGTGAGCTGTTGATGGGATCGCAGCAATCTCAGTTCTACCTACTGCAGTAAATCAATCTTTGTTCAGATAACCTTGACGGCACCATCATGTTACAACTCCCCTTATATTTTTGTTGTCTTCATTCTGCTACTCATTTTATGTGCAGGTCTTGGTGAAAAGGCGACAGCAATGGCTTTATTGGCAGGACTTGGGATCTAAAAATTATACTGAAAAAAAATAGTGCTATCCTCGATAAAGAGATTCCAGAGGACTTCCCTCCAGGCAGAGTCCCAGCGTCTTCCATGCAGGGCTTCTTTTGAGAGAATAGCTTATTTTCTACCAGGCTCCCTCTCCCGGTTTTCTCACCTCATCACTCTGGGGTTTTAATTGTTTTAAAAGGGAAGCTTTGAAACTCAATCTAGTTCAAACATAAAAATGTGGTAAATAGTGGTTCTAAAAATAGGTTTCCTCTAATTATGGAACATATGGCAAAAAACCAATGAGACCTGCCACATGATAAAGTAGGCTATTTGCCTGTCACAACAATTCACTTAGGGCCAAATTTTTGGGTTCAACTCTTGCTATGAGTTCTCAACAGCTTCTGAATAAGCCCTTCTTGGACTCTAGTAATTTTTAACTTGGTCAGGGATAAATAAGATGCCCAAATGAAGTGCAGGTCAGCTTAAAATCACAATCGCTGTCATATCTATAGCAACAATTTCTATTCTTAGAACTGAGAAAGAAAGAGAAACACATTGCCAAAGCAGGAGACTTGGCGCCTCTCCATTAAATACTGTAAGCATTATATATAAGGCAGTTGGGCATGTACTTTGTAGACCTACAGTGGCAGCCTCAGGAGGACCATACTTTCAGTAACCTTGAGACGGACGCTCCCTACAAACATTTTTGTGTCTTTACCTCAAAGTTACACTCCTGAACCCAGGAGCTTCTCATGGAGAGTCTCATGTCTTTATCTGCCAGACTTCTCCAATCTCTCATTAAAACGCCAGCACCAAGAGCTTCACTTAGCCCATCATTGTCAATTATATTCAAAATTCATTAGTTCTGGTTCTGCTTATGGAAAAGGATGAGTTATAACAACAAACAAATCTTCCATAGCTTCCAAACCTGCCAGAAGTCCCTTAATTCCATTAAATTTGGTAATCTGTGACGGCTTCTGGAGTGAGAACTAAATACCTGGCAAAACAGATCTGTCATACTTACTTTGAACTGAAATTAAAGAGTTCTACCTTCCCCTTGGCTGATTTAGGGAAAAGTACACGTTCCTATTAAGCCAAGCCTAGGGCTACAATCCAGAGTAACTACGGGAGCACGTAAGAGACATTACCTGCACCTGTAGTTACTGCACCACCTAGTTAAAACCTATGGGAAATTCATACTGCAATCCAGTGTAAATTGTTCTTACTCTGGAGCAAGGACTGTGCCCTAGTATTGTGCCCTAGGACTCTCTTGTGTAAGGACTCTGGATTGCGCCCTAGGACTCTCTGAATCAGGGTCATAAATTTATCCTATCTGTGCCTGAATATGCAGTTCTAATCCATGTAGACTGAAGTCAGAGTTCTGCTTTTTCCAATGAGAGAGAATCAAAACTCAGTAGAATCTCCCTGTATTTCAATTTCCTATCCTTTAAGCATATTTAGATTGAGCTACTTGAGACAATCAATTCTGCAAGGTGGAATTTGAATACCCTGTTAGTTGTTTTTATCCCTTCTGTCACTCATCCTTGAAATCCATCCAAATGCAACAAAGGAAAATGATCAAATACATAAAAAACTACTGTTAAGTACGTTGTTGATACCTACATCTATTGATGATTCAACACATTATATTGGCGTTCGGAGCCAAAAAAAAGCACGGAAGCTCACCACACCCACACTTGGATTGCTGGGTTGATGACATTTGAAAGTCTCATTACAGAAACAAATCATCACCTTGAAGAAACTCAGAAGCAGTGGCACATGCTTCTAAGTACTGATACACAGTCTGCTCCTTGGAGATTCACTGTGGGACATCACCTCTCCTAAGCCCAGCCTGCTGAAGCTTGTTCACTATCGATCTGATTCTGCCTGGAATAATCTCTGGCGAGGACGAATATGAATGCGTTGTCTCCAAAAGAGACAAATATAAATGATTCCAAGACTGTTCCTATGGCCTCTCATTGTCCTGGGTGAGTCTTTAACAAATTCCTTTCACATGCTACACTGCATTTGATTATTTCCTCTCAAACTTGCAGAGGTTCTCAATCACAGCTGATACAACAATGTCTAAGGAATCCGCAAGGGATTAAACACGGTGGCTCCACAATGCAAAAAAACAACAACAAAAGAGTAACATCTCTTGACAGAAAAGTTCTTCTCATTCCTGTTAGGGAATGGACTGAACATGGGAGGCTTTCAGAATGGTGCTCTGAATTTCAACAATCCAATAGGGATTTGCATGATGCATTATGCAAAAGCACGCCCAGGTTTGGAACTAGTCACTCATATAAAAGTGTCACACATATTTTTGCACACACATAAAGTGTCTGTGTGCACACATATTTTTGTACTAGTGAAAACGTACCCATGTTGCGGGAGTAAAATTCCCCCTGTATACCACCCCCCCCACTGCACATCATCCCCCCATGCGCACTGTCACCCTCATGTGCACCGTCCCCTGTGCACATTATCGCACATGTGCAATACCTCCATACAACATCTCCCATGCACACCATATGCAATATCCCCTCTGTGCATCATCCCCCATGCGCATCATTCCCCCATATGCAACACCTCCCATGCACAATACCCCCATATAACATGCCCCATGTGCACTGTCCCCCATGCGCACCATCCCCCCATGCACACCATCTCCCATGCGCATCATCCCCTATGTGCACCATCCCCCCATGCACACCATCCCCCATGAACATCATCCCCTATGTGCACCATCCCCCCATGTGCACTCCCCCATGCACATCATCCCCCCATGTACAACACCACCGTGCACACCATCTCCCCATGCATACCATATCCCTATGCACACTATTCCCCTATGTGTATCATTCCCTTATGTACACCATCCCCCCATGCACACCATCACCCCCTGTGCACCCTCCCTCCCACTGCATCAGCTGGATGTTCATCAGTTAGTCTTCAATGTTAAGTATAGGACAAAATCATGTTGCACTCCTTTTCAGCCCCTTAAGGGTTAACCCCCAAATCCAGAGTAACTATGGGAGCACGTAAGAGACATTATGTGCACCCACAGTTACTGCACCACCCAGTGAAAACCTATGAGAAATTCATATTGGTATCCAGAGTAAATTGTTCTTACACCGGAGCAAGGACAAATCTAAATCTCTCAACATTGGTTCTTGGTGGGTGTTGATGTCATGTAAGGAACACCCTCCCCAAATTTCACGCTTCTCGGTCCAGGGGTTGGGGCAGAGCATCCCTCTGTCACTGATTCTTACATGGAAAGTAAAGGGAGGAAAATGCGTTGCAGCCCTTTTCACCCCCTTCTGGTTGGAATTTTCTGAAAACCAGTTCTTAGTGGATCCCTCAATCACAGAAGGAACACCCACCCCAAATTTCATGCTTCTAGGCCAAGCGGTTTTGGCTGGCTTTTGATGAGTGAGTCAGTGAATCAGTCAGTGACTTTTCAGTTTTATATATATATAGATGAGTGACTGTACATGGGTCATGACTACGGGAATAACTAATTGATCACACATTACATTCTTTAGATGACTGCCTTAAATGTTTTGTATATATGCCTAAAAACCTTAATGTATAAATGTTATACACACAAGTACACTCATCTGAAAGCTGCTGTTGGCTACAGATATTTGCTACTTGTGTCCCTGATGAAAAAGTCAATTTCACAGTTCTTAGTACTGCATTTCCACCGAGCTCTTTGGAGGTTCTGAAAAAAGTATAATGAAATTTTCTTATTATGGTGATAGAGATAAACTCCGTTTGGGATATACGTTTACATACCAGTTGTCACTGAGAAAATTTGCACTTATTACTTGCAGGACAAACTAGAATCCTGAGCTGACTTGAGTAATATACTGGTAATATACTGGTAAATGAACCAACTGACTTCCAGATAAACTGGTGCTCCACCTAGCTATGTTAGGTTCCTAATCACCTTGGCCTAAATATTTGAAGATAAGAGCACCATTTAGAAATTTGGCTGTGTCCTTTGACCTTATAAATGGAGACCTTATCCTTATTAACAGGTCAATTATGGTTGCTTAACGTAGAGCCCAATCCTATATCTGTATACTCAGAAGTAAGTCCCATTCTAATCAATGGAGCTTACTCCCAGGAAAGTATGGATAGGATTGCAACCATACAGAAAAATCCAGAGTAACTACGGGGAGTCCTTGCTCCAATGTAAGAACAACTTACTCTGGATTCCAACACGAATTTCCCATAGGTTTTCACTAAGTGGTCAGTAACTATGGGTGCATGTAAAGTCTCTTACGTGCTCCTATAGTTTCTCTGGATTTTGGGGTTAATCAATTAGGACTTCTCATCAAGACCTTGTTAATAGAGTGTAAACAGTGTTTTTTTCTGGGAGGGAAAGGGTGCAGGTACTCACCATATGTCATCCCCAATTTACTAATTTTTAATTAACTTCTGGGAGGGCAAGTGGAAAAAGGTGCTGGTAATGAGAACCAGTGAGTACCCCCAGAAAAAAGTCCCGAATGTCAATAAATAGTGTTTTAACAACTGGGAATTATTCTAGGTGCTCCCTCTCTTGCTATTCAGTTTGTTCAATTTGTTCTGGCATGATCATCCAACTGCATTGTTGCAGGACAATTCTCTGGAGTCAGGAAAAGAGGGGCATTATACACAGGTGGGTTTGTCCTCCCTTCACAGGAGACAGGCTGGACTTGTACAATACTGAAAAGTAAATCCTTCTGTATTCAGTGGGGCTTACTCTCAGGTAAATGGACCCGGGACTGCGGCCAGTATTATTTTCCATCATGCATGCGGATGAGCCGGTCCTTCTTTTCCTATATGCAAACCGGATTCTGATGTCTGCTTCATAAATTCTTTTCTCCATGTTATCAGAATCAGCTTAAAGTTAATTAACGACCACTGAACAACATGCCAATCAATAACTCTCCAGCCAGTTTCTTTAAACATCTGAAATTATTATTATTTTTTTTTTGCTGCACAGGAGTTATAAATGTCAACCGTATTGAATGCTTAGTAGCTGAGAAACTCATGGACTTGGGAAATTTCATTAGAACAATGTGGCCAATTTATTTCTGTCTCCACTTTATCCTGGGCAACTTAATTTCTAAGCCAACTTCCTTATATTGCTCAGCTACTGGCAATATTTCTGAAATATACTCAACTTTAAAGAACTCTACTGTTGGTTCCATCTTCATCCAGCTTTATTTTTTTCTGAGCTCAAATGCAAGTTTAATTTTTTGGAATATAAAATCCAGAGATTGCTAATTAATTATTGGCTTAAGTTTTCCCAGAATAGATGTTTGTAATTTGGCTGTTCTGCATTTCAAGGAAAAAGCTAAATTGAATTCAAAATGTACATTCTGACAGAAGAAAGTCACCACAGTAAGTACAATATGGTGTGCATCATGTTACTAGCCCCCCCCCCCCCACCCCAGCATTGGTGGACAGCAATGGCTGCATATCATCACTGCCCTACAAGGCTCTGATGCCAAGGGCGAAGGTATGTGGTATGGTATGGTATGTGGTGGAGCATGCTGTACTTACTTTCCTAGTTCTGCCTCCGCATTTAGGAGATTCATGTGGAAGACTGGACTTTGACTTTATTTGATTTGTAATTAAATTATGTATGATAATCTTCAGTTAGTTTGAACTGAATACAATCTGACAGGCATGATGAGGGTGCAGAAGCAAGCACACTAGTGGCCCTGGTGTCAGAGTCACAACTCTCCCCCCAACATGCACCAACATGTATATGCAACATGTAAGGCAAACTGCATATACATTGTGCTTTTGCTGGTGGAGAAGAAATGCACCCCACTGAGTCTCAGTGGGGTGCATTTCTTCTCCACCAGCAAAAGCACAATGTATATGCAATTTGCCTTATATATACAAATCACTTTTCATCATTGCCATGTTTCAATAACAGAAACTAAAGCATAATGGCAGAATGCACACTTTTTCATGGTTTAGTGTTAATGGATAACCCACATCTCCCTTGGAAAAAAATGTGGGTTATCCATTAGCACTAAACTGTTAAGAAGTGCATATTCTGCCATTTTCTTCCTGAGTTATGCCATATTAAATTTCCTATTTAATACAACAGTCAATATAAGTAGCTGCAATGATGGTGGAAACCTCATTTGGGAAAAGGAGAAGCTTCTGCCATGATATTGCACCCAATATGCACTTTTATAAAGCCGCTTCGTACAGCCAGATCATTGATTAACTAGCCTGGCACAGTCAGCTAGGAGTGCTATAAGGCAGAGTTCTTGGGCCGTCCTGGTGTTTAAGATTCTTTACCTATAGATGCAAAATGTGTTCCCTGCCGCTGAGTTACCATTGCTGAATATACATCATTCATTCCAAGTGGACTGATTAAGTCCTGTTAAGCCCACAAATGTAAATCAGAAGAAGGATTCTGTTGACAGGTTACCTACACCTTCCTGTATGAATAAAGTTTTATGTTCAGATAGCACTTTGCAATAAAAACACAATCTTGTGGCACATTAATACAATTACAGCAAATGTTTTTGTGGACTAAAGTCATCAGCTGCATATGGTGTTGGCAGCTATTTACATGGCCGTATGAGGGAGGAGGAGTCACTAATGGAGTCAAATGGCCTTGAAGTGGAAGATGTGGTTTGCAATTGCAAAACAATCTTTGCAGATACAACATAATTAACCCATTTCTGCCCAGCCCACAGGGATGCACATTTGGTCCCTGTTGAATATATGCAACGCTTGGCAGAAAAATAAGCAGAAACCAAGTCGACCCAGTTTAGGGTTGCCATATGTCCTGGAGAACATGTCTTGGAGAACCTGGACAATCCTGGTTTTCAGGGATAGTTTTTCACATACTGGCAATTTAGGCAGGGTGTTCTTTCCCGGTTTTGTGGACTAGAATTATGGCAACCCTATCCCAAAGGCTGACTATACTTTGTGCAGTAGGTTGGCAGTCTAATAAAGAGTGTCTCATGCCATGTTGTCTGCCTGCTGCCTCCATCACCCTGTCACCTACCAACCATATCAACCAATGCTGCAGTCTTACTCATTTGAGAATGAATGAGAGAATTGGGGCAGTAGCAAACCATCCCTTCTTCCAGCACCTTAAGCAGTGAAACTGCAGGTTGGTCCTGTTCAATGCCTTGTTTTCATGAGTGGTCAGGACTGCACAGATCCACCTTCTGCTTGTCCACCCACCAACAAAGGGAGCCCTCCATCTTCTCTAACCTTTCAGGCCATCTGTTTGCTGCTGCCTCTTCCCACTTGCTTCTGCCTATCCTGTTTGTCTAAATAAGTCGCCAGAGAATGAGGAGGAAGAGATGGATGATGACCTTCCTGTGTTCTGCTCCTCTTCCTCCCTTTTGTGTCCGGTTATTCCCAAAGCAACCCACAGGTGAAGAGAAGGTAGGCAGCAGCAATTCTGGTGGCAGGGCATGCACACAAATGTGCACATGAGTTTTTCAAAGGGGAATTGGGAGTGGGTAGTGAGAACACAGGCAGAGGCAGCATATCACTACAAATTCAGGTATCAGATCTGCTGAGACACCCCAATCAGAAATATTTTATTCATTTTATTGGCAAAACATTTCATTCCTTTCTTTAAAAACGAAGCATGGGAAAGACTTTTCCTTCAAGGAAAACGATCTAGTTCAAAAGAGAAAGATCCAGTTCTTAGGAATTGAAATGGATTTATTTTTTCAGCCTTTGACCATTTGAGATAAGTTCATTTAGATCGCAGGGGTCTCTAGAATGAGTCCTTCGGTGAGCCTCAATGTCTCCCCTGGCAAGACCCCTCTATCCAGCCCTTGAACAAGCCTTGTAATCCATTCCAATATATTCTTATATGTAAATTTATTCAAATTTGAAATATAAATTAGTTTCCTGGCCCACAACACAGTGCCAGAGCAAGTGGCCCTCCTGCCAAAAAGTTTGGAGACCCCTGTTCTATAGCAAAATACATCTTCTCCGCATAACACTGACAGATTTTCTTACACTGATGAAATCAAATTTTCTAAAAGAACAAGGAAACTTCTTTAATGTAATTTGTTTCATGAACTGAACAAGAATTGGCTACCGATGTGTCTATAGGAGCAATTAAGATGTTCATAATTATCTCTAAAAGCTCTTAATAACTAAGGGGGAAGGTATTTCAAGACCTTCTCAGCTACAGCCCATTGTGGAATCCCCTTCCCTTTAGTCTGCGTCTTTCTTCCCCTTGTCAGTCTTTTTGATGGAGTTTCATCATCTAGCTTTTTCACAACTTTGTAATTTTATAATTTCTTGTGGCTCCAGCCCTGGATTAGTTTTAACTGCTGCTCAGTTTTTTGACTATGTTTTTGGGCTAAGTCCCAAACATTGCAGTATATACTTTTGAATAAATCTGCTCTGGATTGTGCTGCAATACTATTGATAGTAAACAACACTATCATAGATATTTGACTACTATTTATTACTATTTATTAATTATTTATTTCTATTTATGGCAATTTGACCATAAAAGATGAACCCAAAACTGAGGTCATCAAAATGAAGCCCTCAATTTTGTTTGCATAGCAGGAATGTGGAAGCCTCAAGTAAAATTTATGGTAAACTATACTGAATATTTCCTGCTATTTATATAATGATGACAGACCATTTTGCTCCTCCGTTCAAAACTATTTTACAAAAGCAGATCAAGAGCACATCTTTTCATTTTAAGCAAAATATCACAAATTTTTTGACTTTCTAAGGTGCTGTCGGAGAAAGATAAAATGAAATATAATAATTTTATGTTACAAAACATGTCACATCTGATACCCCACCCTTAAGATGTAGTGAGGAAGAAATCCCAGGAGGACCAAGCAAGTAACAAAATTAACATCTTCAAACTTATTTCAAAATGTGCCAGTTGTTCTGCTTCTGAGGCCTTCTCTAGCCCAAATCAGTTAAGAAGACAACTGAAAATAAGAAGGAACAGGGAAATGCTTACAAAAACACTTAAAGTGAGCTCAGCAATCTTTATTCCTGTGTATACTGGTCAACTGCTTTCCACGCAGGACCTTTTTTATCAACTCATAATATATTTGATGAACCCTACAATCCAGAGTAACTACGGGAGAACATAAGAGACATTATGTGTACCCGTAGTTACTGTATCACCTAGTGAAAACCTATAGGAAATTCATATTGCAATCCAGAGCAAATTGTTCTTACACCGGAGCAAAGACTCCCCGTAGTTACTCTGGATTGCACCCGAACCCACTCTTAGAATAGATTCACACATGCATCAACAGATAAGCTGTAGCATCAATTGATAAATTCACACATTTGGGCTCAACACTTGAGAACTGCAGCACTGTGATAATTTACATCTATGAAACTGCTATGTCATATCATACAAAACAGATTTAACTTTGGTTATCACCCTCATGCAGAACATTTTGAAATATGGATGCAATTCTCATGGTATCACCAAGCAATTCACATTATGTATGATGAATCAACTCTTAAATACACTTCTGTTTCAGGAAGTAAGCACTTTATCCTTGCAGGGAAAAAAAAAATCTCTGCTTCTACCACCATTGCTTAAAAATGTGTTTTCTAAAAAAGTCCCTACACTGATCAGAATGTAGGAGGCTGCATTTAAGAGAATGCATACCCGACGCTGCAACTCAGAGACAGGAAATTTTATTTTCCCTTATCTCATGTCCATCTGCTTAAGCACTATAACAGGTATTTAGTAGGAGGTTGTTAGTGCTATGGAAAGGATGTCTTTTTTCTTCCATTCCTCCTTTTAAGTGTGTTCCTAGAATAGCTTTTCTCTCCCTGACAGAGAGAGAGAGAGAGAGAGAGAGATCAGAATTTTTGCACAACTCTCTAATCTGAGCATCATGAAGTCTATGCAAAAAATACCTACTAGAAACTCTTTGCCCTCTAGACACCAGCCAGAGGGCAAGTGATCTTCCTATTAAGATCCTTGCTCTTTCATGGAAGGATGCAGTCTGGCTCCAGACTGGCACGTGATGCCATTACAACCTGGGTCAATATAAATGAAGATTATAATCTTTATGTGGTTTTTTTTCGTCAGGGCAGACTTTAGTAGAAATCTCAGTAGAACTTAGAGAGCCAAAGCATCCCACACATGAAAATCCTGGCTTTCAAATACACACACTGAATGAAGCGCATCTCATTCCTCTTCCCCAATTTCATTAAGAATATAACAGCTATGCTGGATCCGGCCAGTCTAGTCCAAGTTCCTGTATCTCAGAATAGCCCAACAAATGTTTCAGGGAGTACAAAAGACAACGAGACAACATGCATTCTGGTGCCATCCCCTTCATCTGATATTCTTGTTGTCTACAAGAACATTTATAGATGTTGTCTACTTAAATACAGAGGTTGATAGATGTTGTCTACTTAAATACAGAGGTTGACCTACCCATCAAGTTTTGTAACCTGTGATAGACTTTTCCTCCATAAATTTGTCCAATCCGCTTTTAATGGCATCTAGGACAGATGCCACATCCTATCAGCAAGGAGTTCCACAGATTGCTGTGTAAAGAATTATTTTGTCTGTTCTAACTCTCCTGACACTCAGTTTCAGTGGGGGTCTCCTGCTTCTGGTGTTGTGTGAGAAGAAAAAGATGATTTACAATATATATATATATATATATATATATATATATATATATATATATATATATATATATATATATATATATATATATATATATATATATATATATATATATATATATATATATATATATATCCATTCTATCCATCCCCTGGAAGTCTCAATCAAATCAGGTGGCTCTTTTCTAGACTGATGAACCCCAAGAGAGATGCCCCAACCCAAGAATATTTTGGTCTCTTTTGTGCATCATTGCAAGTGGCAACAGGGTGACCATGAGTTGTAACTGAAAAATGGAAAACACTCAAGACATCTCAAAGTGTAGGACACCTAAGAAAAATGTAGGACATTACATAGGGTTGCCATAATTTTGTTCCACAAAATTGGGACAGCACCTTTTGTTCCATTTGCCAGTATGTGAATGCAGTCCCCCAAAATCAGGATTGCCTGTTTTTTGGGGACATATGGCACCGCGGCTGTGATCCTAAAGACACTTTCCTGGGAGTAAGACCCAATGAACACAATGGGGCTAACTTTTGAGTAGACATGGTTGGGATTGTGATGTATATTACTTATTATTAAATGTACACTCATATAGATAGTTTTCATATGGTTAATTCAAACACTGTATTACTTATTATTAAATGTAAAACTATTACATATTATTTATGACAGATGATTAATTACAAAAAAGCTGCATTCTGCCTACTCATAACGAAAATGGTGAAGTTTTTCCAGGACACAAGGCTAAAAGAAAGAGAACATGTCCTGGGAAAAAGTGTACATATGCTTACCGTGCACACTGTCCACAAAAGGACAGTGGAGATATTTCCAGGACACAAGGCTAAGAAAGAGGACACGTCCTGGAATAAATGGACAGATGGTCTCCCTGACCATTTTACCTATTGTTAAATTGAAACACTATTACATACCATTAATTATATATGAGTTACAGATTCCAAAAAGGCTGCATGCTGCCTGCTCACAAGGAAAAGGAGGACAATGAAGATTGTTCTCCAGGACACAAAGCTAAGAAAGAGGACATGTCCTGGGAAAAGAGGGCAGATGCTCACTCTGCACATGGTTCAATGTGCACAGCGGAGAAGGGGGAGGGTAGCCTGTTGAACTCCCTATACAAACACACAGACACACACAGAGGTCTGAGATGCGATCCTCTGCATACTCACCAAGGTTGGAGGGGAGCCTGTGGAACGTCCGGAGACTTGATTCGGAGGAAAGCTGCTATTAGAAGCCCACTGAACTTACAACTTCGGTTCATAGGGTTTCCTTTTGAGTAGATCTGCTTGGGATCGGCCCTCCTCCACCCCTTTGGAGGAAGCTATCCAGGGAGCAAAAGGTGGATCTCCAGATCCCAGAGGTGGGAAAGTGGATCTTGATCAGAAGGTGGAGGAGAGGAAGAGGAGGATGGGAGGAAGGAAGGAGGGAAGGAGAGGATGGCAGCAGCTCAAGGCAAGATCCCCTCCTTCCTCTGACTGAGGCTACATCTGGGCAGAAGATGCATCCAGGCGGGGTCTGATCTCCTCTCCTAGCAGTGCTGGAGCATCCTCTACATCTTGCTAGGGTGGGGGGAAAGTGGTACCTCTGCAGCGCATCCCTGGGAAGGAAGAGGTCCTCTCCACCCAATCAGCAGCTCCTCCAGCCCCAGCACCCCCCACTCTCCTGCCCCCCTGGGAGCAATTTGGTCACAGGTCATGCCAGAGAGGTGCCCATGAGAGGCTTTGCCAGGGTGATCATATGTCCTCTTTTCCCAGGACATATTCTCTTCCTTAGCCTTGCATTCTGGGGAAAAAATCTTCATTGTCCTCCTTTTCCTTATAAGCAGGCAACATGGAGCCTTCTTATAAGTAATAAATCATATGTGCAAACCTAAGCATGTCTACTCAGAAGTAAGTTCCATTGTGTTCCATAGTAGTTACTCCTAGGGAAGTGTGGTTCAAGTGCAGCCTTAGGCTGCAATCCTAAGCACACCTTCCTGGGGGTATGCCCCATTGAACTCAGTGGGGCTTACTTCAGAGTAGACATGCATACCTAAGTTAAGCAACCATAATTTACCTGTTAACTGACCATATAGAATGGAGGACAGAATGTCTTTACGTCTAACCATTGCATAGAAGAGGTTTCGGTCATATTAGAAGAGTTTAAAAAGCAGCATAGCCTATATGTACAGCCTATATGTAGTAAATTACATATGAAGATTGCCCCACTTTCTCAAAGTTCATTTTCTGCTCTTTCAACATCTTTCAATTATATCCAGAACTCATTCATTCAACACATGCTTCACTCATTCAACCTCTCTCTCTGCTGATCCAAAGGCTAATCTTCCCTGAAGTTGATTTGTATGTGACATGGTGATCAAACCTTTTTGGCATTTCCTTATGACTTCCTTCAGGAAAAAAAACATCATTCAAATACATAAGATATTCATTGTGCATACATGCATTTGCTCATTTTACTGTAATTTGTTATGTATTTTGGCTCTGTGTTAATAAATATGTGTTATTTAGGCTTTTGCAAGTGATATTTATGTAGTGTTGCCATAACTCTCTTCTACAAAACCGGGATGGGACCCCCTGTCAAATTTAACAGTATGCGAATGCAATCCCCCAAAATCAGGACTCTCCCAGTTTTCTGGAATATGTGGCAACCCTCCATTTATGTCTTCTTCAGTGGACATTTTGAATTTGCAAGCTGAAAAAGACTGGGTTTTATTTTTCAACGGTTTTCACTTTTGGACAGTGCCCCAGTCCCTGACCTGTCCAATAAGGGGGGGATGACCGTATATTGTAGTTTTAAATTTAATTAGTAATATAGTGTTTTAATTAACCACATGAAAGCAATATATATGGGTCATTTTAGCTTTTATTTTGTCATGTTCTGTATTTTGCTTGTATGTCCTACAGTTTGTCCTCTTTTTGCAGTTATGACACATGGACACCGTGGGCTCTGTGATCCACTGAAACTCGCCCAATACAAATTCTTGCTTCAAGCACTCTTGTACATGCCAGCCAAGAGAGGAGAAAACCATACATGGATCTAGCCTGAGGATGCTGCCGCCATACATATTTAAGTACAGGGTAGTGATTTTCAACCTTTCTCAGCTTATCGTGCACTGACAAGGCACTAAATTGTCAAGACACACCATCAGGTTTTGGACAATTCACAAGCTGCACCATGCTGCCAGGGCTCACACTCCCATTGCCCTATTAATCAATAACCTTCTCCCAAATTCTTGTAGCACACCTGTAGACCACCCATGGCACACCAATGTGCAACTGTTACAATACAATGGTTGAAAAAGGTTGACATAAAGACCAGCCTGAATTTGGAATATATAATCACAATCCTAACCATGTCTATTCAAAAGTAAGCTCCATTATGTTCAATGGGTATTACTCCCAGGAAAGTGTCTTTAGGATTGCAACCTATATCTGTGTTCTGGACACTTGCTGGCAAGAATCCTATAGGATTTGGGGTGGGATTTTTTTTCCAAGCCCTTGGAAGTACCCGATCTTCTTGAGCCAGGGATTTTTGAGATGCAGAGACTGGGCTTTGTACCTGAACCACAACCCAAAGTTTGGGTTTAGTTTTTGTTGAGGTTTTAAGTGTCACAGGGCACAATCCTAACCAACTGAGGCCAGCACAACTCTGTCTACAGTATGTATAAACCACTTTTCAGCTAAGTTCATGAAGCAGTTTACAAAGAAAATGAAAAAAAATTAAGGGCTAATGAGCTAACTCACCCATCTCCCCATTCCTGCAGCAGTGTGTGGAGGCCAGCACATGTCTTTGTGCCATTCAAATCCCCCCATGAGTGGCACAGAAGAGCCTTGTGGCATTTTTGCAACATCCCCAGGCCAATGCAGGGGACTTCAGGGTCCACTGTGCATGCGCTAACCTTAGTGCATGCGCAGTGCACCGGGGTTGGGGCCTGCCCCTCGCCCTGCCCGCTTGCACCCACAGCGCGCTGGGGTGGGTGGCGTGCCCTCCCTGGCCCAGCCCCTGGCCCTCCCCACCCGCTGACCCCAACCCTAACCTCTGACCCCAGCCTGGCTCGCCCACTTCCGGCGATCCAGTTGTTGGGCCAGGGCAGGCCCATCACTTTATCTATCTATCTATCTATCTATCTATCTATCTATCTATCTATCTATCTATCTATCTATCTATCTATCTATCTACCTACCTACCTACCTACCTACCTTCCTACAGTACACATTGAACACAATGGGGCTCACTTTTGAGTAGACATGGTTAGCATTGTGCTCTAGGTTGTATACAAAGTACAAAGTTGTATGCATTTGTCAACAACTATTATCCACTATGGCTTAAAGGAACCGCATTCATCTGAATATCAAGTGAACGAAAACAGTGATGGTTGCCAGTTTCACGTCCTGCAGTTTATGAGATCCCCAAGGCATTTGGCTGACTGCTATTGTACCCAGGACACTGGACCAGATAGACTGAGGAGGGGCTCTATTAAATGCATGTAGGACTGAGAAGAAGCCCTGTCTGATTCCTTGGATACCCACTTCTATTGGACTTGGAATGATGCTGTAATGCTGGTAACACAACATGACAAATAGCAGAAGCTTGGCTTGAAAGACTGAGCTCCAAAGTGTGCTTTTCCTGGCTCAAAAAAAGCCATCCCATCCACTCTTATTCGCTTACTGGTGATTGTTCCATCACAACCCAGAAGTAATTGGCTATGTAGTCAACCTACAGTGGAACATCCAATAGGGTAGACCATGCAAAGTGGTACAGCTGCAGAGAGTGGCATAGCTAGAGAGGGTGCACAATGGTATGTTTTGCAGGGAGCCTCACCTCTCTGAAGCCATTCTGGATGGAGGGGTTCAGAATGGAAGAAAATGCCCTCTGCCTATGCCACCAGCAAAGTATAAACAAGAAATACTGTTCTAACTCAAGATATAGAACAGGAGTGTCCAACACGAGGCTCAGGGGCCGCATGTGGCCCAGGACCAGGGTGGATGCGGCCCTCCTGCAAAGCTGGTCACCACCACTGGAAAAAACGGCTTTGTGGCAGCAGCCATTTTCAAATCTCTGCGCACTGCCCTGGGTGGCTGCCACAAAGCCAGTCTGGGCTGTCAGGTTCCTCCCCTACCTGCTTCCTGGCACTCAGAGGGCTTCAGGCCCCTGCAGACCTTGCAATGCTCACCCACCTGCATTCCCCCAAAGCAGCCTCAGCCTCTATCCCAGTTGCTGACTGTTGCCCTTGAGACCTACTCAGAAGTAAGCTCCGTTAAAGTCAATGAGGCTTACTCCCAAGTTGCAGTCTGAGAGCCCAATGATGTATAATGTATGGGCTGTGATCCTCTCCAAGCTTAACTTTGGAGATATGCTGCAACTCTAACCATATCTACTCAGAAGTAAGGCCCATTGTACCCAGTGGGTCTTACTCCCAGGAAAGTGTGTTCAGGATTGTAGCATATCTCCAAGGTTAAGCTTGGAGAGGATCACAGCCCATCCTATGCATCATGTCTCCTCAGAATTAAGCCCTACTAAAGTCAATGAGGCTTACTCCCAAGTTGCAGTCTGAGAGCCCAATCCTATGCTTGTCTACTCAGCAGAAAACACCATTATAATCAATGAGACTTACTCCAAGGTTTAGCTTGGAGAGGATCGCTGCCCATCCTATGCATAATGCCTACTCAGAAGTAAGCCCCATTAAAATCAATGAGACTACTCCAAGGTTTAAAAAATGTAGGACAAAATATAGGACACCCTACATTTTGTCCTACATTTTTTAAAAAGTTGTTAGTGTTTATGTGCGGCCCAAACCAACTTGTCTTCTTCCAATGCATCCCAGGGAAGCTAAAAGGTTGGACACCCCTGATATAGAACCTTTGTCTATTCTTACATATATGTTGGCTTCTGTTTAATCCAGAAGCCTGGATTCTGTTTAATCCAGAATAAAAATTCTGTTTATTCTGTTTAATAAAAAAGGTAGTTGTGTATGTGTGTGAGTGAGAGAGAGAGCGAGAGAGAGAGAGAGAGAGAGAGATCATGCTGTACATTTATCCAAAAAACACATACAGAAAATTCAACAGAAGACAAAGACATTCTCTCCAGGATTCTGGTTCTGCATGAAGAATCTACACATTGACCAGGCATGACAGTGAGACTCATCCTCATTCTAACTCTGTTGCTTAGGGCACAGTGTAGATTTCACAGCAAACGTATAACTCCCACAAAATCAGTAGCAAGGCAACTGTGATATACCCCAATTTGAGTGGTAGAGACTTCTGCTTCTCAGGAAAGGAAATTGAGTTTGGAGCAAGGTAGGAGGACCTAAATGGTTTATTTTTTGAGGTTTTTTGTTTATTTTTTGTTTAAGTTGGCATGGTCGTAAATTCATGGCTAAGGCTGTAATGCAATCCTATACACACTAACGTGGCAGTAAGCCCCAGTAAACACATTGGAATTTACCGTATTTCTGAGTTAACATGTATCCCATCCCTGGAGTTACAATCAAAGCCTGGTTTCTGCCTGGGAACATGAAGAGTTATCTCCGAATGCCAGAGACAGGCCATAATCACAAAATCATGTTTTTCAAGACTCATATGAGCTTGAGTTGTGCATGTCAAAAACTTGGGCAATGACCAGGGGTTTTAGTCTAAAAATGAAGATTGAAATAGACTTGAGTCAAGATTCTCTTCTGTGTTGTGAGTTTCATTGCTTACCGCATCACAGACTTGACTCGCTTTTCCAAAAGCCTCTGACTCTAGTCAAAATAATTCAAAAATGGCTCAGGTTGAGTTGCAATGGTTGCTGTTATGCCTCTTGAGTAGTCTTGAGTTACGTAGTCTTGAGTGGAGTCCTGAGTCTCCATCTCTCCTTGACCTGAGTCAAGGAGGGATGTCAAGGAGAGATGTCAAGGGTCAAGGAGAAATGGAGACTCAGGACTCGACTCAAGTGTTGGCACTGTGAATCCAGCACATACCTGCTGAGTGCACATAAACCAGGTTTCCCTCAGAACTGAGCAATCACATCTTCTCACATGATCTGGGATTAAGGAGCAGAGCATCTAGAGTCAAATCAGACTGCAGTCCCTGGCGCTTCTCTTGTGGATTCTTTTTTTAAAACAAAAAACACCCTAGATGTTGTCAGTGCAATCTTAACTCCCAGTTAGACACTGCGCTTGCGCTAAGCTTAGACCAGCTTCAGGGTCCACAAGCTTAGTGCAGGCACAGTGTGGGCTTCTCCAGGTGTGCCAAACTGGTGCACCCGGTTTTGTGCCCCCCCCCCCAGCTACTGGATTGGTAGCGGGGGGGGGGGAGGGCACAAAAAGGAAGCGGTTCAGGCGATCTGGCCCAAACCGCCTTCTGCCCACTCACGCACGCACGCACGGATGGATTCATTCATTCATTCATTCATTCATTCAGTGGGTCTTACTCCAGGAAAAGGTTTTTAGGATTGCAGCCTTAAATATACATTAGGGCTGCAATCCTATACATGCTTTCCTGGGAGTAAGTCCCATTGAACACAAAGAGATTAAATTCTGAGTAGACATGCTGTAAAGTAGTTATCATTCCCAGACCTTGTGGTTGTGAATTCCCCAGGTTGATTCTGTGCGGTGTGGTAAAAGGATTTTCTTTTGAATGCCCTGACCTAACTACCAGTCAATTTATTTGCATTTCCTTGAGCTCAGGTAGTGCTGTGAAAAAGGGGGAGAAATTTTTCAGGGGAAGCAGAAGGCAGGATCTGCCTGCCATTCTGTAATCAATTGTGCCACGGTATTTGGATATCTGTGACACCAACTCTCCAGGGACTGGAGAAAATTGGATGAAACAAAGGAGGCGCATGTCAGAGCTGGATGAAAAAATAAAAGAAAAAATGGTCATTTATGATGCTTGGTTGTTTGGTTGTACATATGTTAAATCCCTTCCATTTTTTTAATATCCAATTTCCTGGATTGGTGGCAAATGGCAAGAATGCTGTTGTATTATGTTAAGCGAGGAGATGGACATCTTTTACATAACTATGTGACTCGATGATAAGAATTAATGTCTATGGTAATTCTAGATTTATCAGAAGGTGATTCCTAATTGCCTTAATCAAGTGATAGCTGGCTGAAGGTATCATAGCCTGCATACAACAGTTTGAGCAACAATATGTAGACCAGCTGTTTGCATCTGGAATGTAATCTGAATTCTGCAGCTGGCTGGGATAGAACTAATGTTTGTCCAGAGCTATTTGTCTCTCTTCCAGCTTCTGCATTTGTAAATGAACACTGTATGTTTCCAATAAGCATGGAAACAGACCTAGCATCTGGAGAAATTTAGCACATGGAGAAATGGGAACCACAAAACTGTACTGAATTAATGAAATACTTTTTACAGTATAGATTAATATGAGCTGTGTGAAACTCACAGGCACAGGAAAACATTACATATAAGGTAATGTTTGAAGGCAGTGGTTCCCAAACCTTTTAGCAGCGGAACCCATTTTAAGCGGAATGTTTCAGCAGCGGACCCACTTAGCTTTTACTTGACAAAAATAGCAAGAAATAATGTTTTGATTTATTAATAAATTAATAAATTATTTATTAACTTAATTATTTATTAATTATTTCCTGCTGCTGCAATTTTCTCCTACAAACCATACAAGGGTGCTTGCAGTTTTTAAAATATATATATCAGAAATATTTTTCACAACCCATCAAAAATGGGCTTATGACCCATTGGTAGATTCTGAGCCACAGATTGGGAAACACGGTTTTAATGAGATTTTAAGGCTGCAGTCCCACTGGATCAGACCAAAAACTGAGGTCAGTATCATACTGTATATCCTGCTGTACCCACATAGGTGTCCCCCAAGAAGTGTGCAGGCAAGGCAGACTGGCAAATAGTCCTCCTTCAACTGTTTCTTTTCTGCAACTAATAGTCAGGAACATCTAACCTGGACATTCCACAGACTTGTCCTTCATTAATCTGCCTTATCCCTCTGAGTGTAACTCATGAGCCTGAAAAGTGGATGTCAATTAGATTTCTATCTTAAATGCAAAAGGACTTTCCTGCCATGTTGCGGAACTGCAGAACATGCCAAATTAGAAACAAAATTTGAAAATGATACTCATGAACTTCTTTGAGCAATTAAGGGAAGGGAAGATTCCATGCTGACTCTTGCCCTTAAGGCAAGACTCACATACTGGTTTGTCCATAGACTAGATTCACAAGCAGTTCTAAGTGACATTTACTCTTTACCCATAGGCTTCTAAAGGAAGATAAGGTCCACACTTCCAATTATCTGGAGTTTAGCTGTAGTAAGTCTTGAGACTAGACATTTCAGAGTTTGTTCAGTTCAGCCACATTTCTTATTAATTCGCAGAAACTTCCTTGTTAGAGTAGCCTCATGAGATGCAACATTTTTCACCAGAGCCCTCCAGAAGACCAGGCAATTAATTATCCTAAATGCCATTTGTATTATATCAACTTATTCATATACTTACAGAAAAGGCAAGAACAGTACCCACTGCGCATGTGGGTACTGAAAACACTGAATGTCATGATGCACTGAGCATCAATTATTGTTCACTTTTACTTAAACACATTTGCAGTGTTTGCCATTCAACTTACCGGTATCACACTGTCATAGTTCTAAGAAGGGAGGGTTGGGGCTCCTTCAAACCACTGGGATTCCTGCCTATACAGTAAAATCTTGGATTGAGAGGGTTTTGCAAGACAAGCAAACATTTCTTATAAATTCTGTCTTGCGATACATGCCATGTCTTTGCAATAAAAACAAAAAAATTAGTCCTGACTGGCCAGTTTTGGCACTCCACCATCACCTGTTCAGCCTCTCCTGAGAGACCACCCTATGCAGGTCTACTCTAATGCAAACCTATTACAGTCAGTGGTGCTCACTCCTATGTAAGGGAGCCAATGGAAAGGAGCCTGAAAGAACTAGCCGTGCATGTCTACTCTAAAGTAAGCCCTACTATAATCAGTGGGGCTCACTCCTGTGTAAGGGGGCAGACTGCAACCTGGGAAACGAACCTGACAATCCAGAGTAATTACGGGAAGATGTAAGAGGCACTTACTCTGGATTGCTCTATGCATTTCCCATAGGTTTCCCATAGGTGGCACCATAACTGTAAAACAGGGGTCAGGGATCTTTTTTACTTTTAACCCCAAAATATATTTAGATATGCCAACATTACCCCCTTGATTAGAAAGGAAGGAAACATATATTATTAATTATTTGAATTCAAAATTTTATTGAATCTATTCAAAAAAATCCGGACTTTTTAAATGTAGGACAAAATGTGTTCCTACAGTGCTCAGACTTAGCCGCACAAAGCCAACGCTGGCTCAAACTCCTCCCCAGTGCCCTGTCCATTACTCTCAGGAATTTCATTTTTACCCCATTTGGGGTAATTTACCCCGTTCCCTGACCACTGGTGTAAAAGGTCCTGCAGTTACTCTGGATTGTAGCCTAAGTGCAGGTTAATTTATTTTTCTGTATATTTTGTATTTTTATTATTTTTTATTATATTGCAGTATTGTAATCTTTTTTGTATGAACATTTAATATAAGATAAAGATAATCTTTATTGTCATTTGTTCTGGTGCCCACTAGTACACACAAATGGAATTATGTTGCTTGCTCCCAAGAGAACACTCATGCAATTCCCCTGAGAACTTCTTCAATCAAACCGATCAGGGATGGGCCTGGCCCAACCTAACAAGCGGTTCACCAGAAGTAGGCGAGCCAGGCAGGGTCAGTGGTCAGGGGATGGGGCTGGGGGCAGGGAGAGGGGTGGGCAGAGGGGCAGGGCGAGGGGCGGCCCCAACCCTGGCGTACTGTGCTTGTGCCAAGGTTGGCGCAGGCGCAGACGCATCCTGAAGAGGAAGCGACCACGCTTGCGCCAACCTTGGTGCGTGAGCAGACGCGTCCTGATCACCTGCGCCGATCTTGGCGGAGGCAGAGTCTTCAGGATGCGACTCCGCCTGCATCAAGATTGACGCAAGCACAGCGGTGGGCCCCAAGGGCAAACCGGTTCGCCCTTTTTCTGACCCGCCGCTAGCAACTGGATCGCTGTGAAACCAATATATCAACCAAATACTGTATATACATATAAATCAAATTAACTTTGTCCATTTCGAAAAACATAGTGGAAAAAGGTAGCTTGGGAGTTCACTTATTTGATACAGTATGGGACAAAACTGTGTCCAAATTTCAGTGTTCTGCATTGGATGCTCCATAGCCTCCTCCTTGAGGGTAACAAAGAGAACAGGTGATTAAGGGGATAAGTAGCATCCTGAAGAATACTATGAACCCTTCTCAAGCTCTACTTTTGTGCAATGTCCTGAATGGAAAGGAGTAGACTACCAAATATATTTTCCACCTTCCTCACCACTCTCTGCACCGCTTTCCAATCAGAAACAGTAATACTCCCAAAACAGACTGTGATGCCATATGAGAGAGGCTCTCAATTGTCTCTCTATATGTAGAAGGAGGTCAGAACAGAGGGGGAAGATGTGCTTTCCTGATAGAGCATAGAAACTACAAACGCTGCTGAGCCCACTTCACCGGTGAACCAATGTTTAACAACCAGGCCAACCTATTTGTCAGTTGCACTCCCAAAAACTTGATACTATTGACCATTTCAACTGGTAAATCATCAATAAGTAGTGGGGAGTGACTTAACCTGCCCAAGCAATCTCTTTCGTCTTTTCAACATTTAAAACAAGGCTGTTTTCTTTACACCGGTTCACTAATCCCATTACTTCCTCCAGATAGGCACCTTCGTTATCATCCTGTATAAGGCCCACCACTGTTATATCATCCACATACTTTACGATATAACTGATGGCAAACCTAGAACAGTAATCACTGGTCAGGAGTGTGAACAGCAAAGGACTTAAAACACTGCCCTGAGGCAGTGTACTGGAGCCTGTACTGGAAACATTAGTCCCAACTCTCAAGTATTGAGGTCAAGAGCATAAAAAATCCGGAATCTAGTTACGCAAAGGGATGCTGAATCCTAAACAGCCCAATTTATCAACTAAATGCTGAGGAACAAGAATATTAAATGCTGAACTGAAATCTACAAACAACATTTACACATAAGTATTCCTTTTCTCCAGATGCTCCAAGGTCAGAGGTAAAGCAGAATAAATAGCATCCTCTGTAGAGAGTTTTGGACGATACGAAAATTGAAGCGAGTCAAATGCTGGTGGAAGACTAAATACAACAATATCCTTAATCAACCTCTCAAAGCATTTAATAATAATAGATGTAAGTGCAACTGGACGATAGTGATTGAGACCCTTGACCATAGACTTTTTTGGCACTGGCAGAATAATGGCCATCTTAAAACATGATGGAAAAACTGCCTGTTGCAATGACAGATTGAAAATATCCGTAAGAACCAAGCCAACTCATCTGTGCAATCTCTAAGAACATGCACAGAAATATTATCTGACCTGATGCTTTTCGAATGTTAACTGTCCACAAAGGCCTCCATGCAGAATTAACATCAAGACAAGGCATTTGCTCCCCCGGATCAGGCATGGCCTTCCAAGCTGGAATTTTACTAGATGCCACAAATCTTCAAAAAAATGTATTCAGATTATTTAAAAAGCCTCTATCATTTTTGGGTAGTGGAACGAATTGTCTGAGTTTCCATTATTTCTTATGGGGAAATTTGTTTTGATAGACAAGCGTTTTGGATTACAAGCATGCTCCTGGAACAAATTATGCTCGTAAACCAAGGCACCACTGTATAGAATCAGTAGTCTATATTCCTAATCTACCCCTTATATTCATTTGGCTGTGGCTGGTCCTTCCCCTTTCCTAGTTCCAAGGCACATACCTACATTCATCCTCTGAAAGATCAAATGGTGCTTCTTTTTTATCCCATTGAAGATAACCTTTTATTTATCCAAGCATCCCCTGCCCTTGAGAAAATAAAAGACAAATATCTCCATTGGACTAACACCATAGCATTCAACACTACAGCTGTATAAAGTGGCACCACTTTTGGCATTTTGGGGAAAAAAAGATATGTGATAACACTGATGTCTCCAGACAATGTGCTAGCACATTCCTAGTCTGGGATGATGGAAGATGCTTTCCCTCATGAGATTAACTTCTATCGAATAACCTATTTTGTGTTACCAACTGAGGATGAAGGAATAATATGGGTTTGAATCATTTTGTGACTGTATGTCCTTCATACAATGCCCAAGACGACTTAGAATGTCTATTCATTGAACAGCAGGGAAAAACCCCAAGTTAAGTAGTAATGGAAAGATGGAAGAATTTTGATATTATGTTTTGTCTGTTGTGGGACACAAACCCCACAAAGGAATCACAGAGGCTGTGTCACTAGATTGCCAGAAGCTCCTGCAAGCCACCGGAGCGGGAGCGGGACCGGGACCAATTGTTGTAGCTAAGGTTTTTCTGATTTTTAGTTAGAAATTCTTTAATTCTTTTTTGTGGTGCCGAATAAATAGTGCCAGCATTGTGCCCTCAAATTCCCACCACAGTCTCATTGGTATTAATGATCCTGCCCTTATTTACTGTAGAAAAAGGACTCTTGAGGAGCAGTATACATACAAATTTTGTACGTAATGGCTCTCACATGAAAAACCTCTGCCTAAATCATCTACATTTATTTGTTAATTGCAAATGGTTATCAAATGTGAGTCAAATGATGCTTATTTCAATAAATATTATATCAGAGTGACAGTTCTTTTCACACTGATGTTTTATGAATTCCACACTCTGTTCATTCCTAACTCCTGTCCTTATGCTGCTATATTCTACACAAAAGATGGCTCTATTCATAAGAAAACTGGTAATTATATATTTAAACATGATCTTTTTCTTCCATCCAAATTTATCAACTTACTATTTATTGACTTAGACTAGGGGTCCCCAAACCTTTTGACAGGAGGGCCACATCATCTCTCTAACATGGTGTCGGGGGCTGAAAAACTAATTTACATTGCAAATTTGAATAAATTTGCATAAATTTACATATAAGAATGTATTAGAGTGGATTACAAGGCTTGCCCAAGGGCTACATGGAGAGGGGTCTTGCCAGAGGCTCACTGAGGGCTGCTTCTGACCTCTGGGCCAGGGTTTGGAGACCCCTGATTTAGACCAAAGGTTGTCCAAACTGTCAACTTTATGTCTCTTGGACCGTTAACAATTGTGTAGAGGAGGGAATTCACAGATCACAAGATCACAAGCTGCACCTGCTGAAATTCCCTCCTCTATACATTTGTTAAAGGTCAAAGAGACCTAAAGTTGTAAGTTTGGACACCTTGCCAGGGATCTGCAAAAGGGTGTTATCCTTTGTCAGGAAAAATTACCTTGTCTTTTGCAGGTCCCTATGACTAAAAGTTTAGCTTGAAGTCTTATGCATGCTTATATCAGAGTAAGGCTGCAATCCTAAAGACACTTGACTGGGAGTAAGACCATTGCACACAGTGGGGCTGACTTTTGAATAGACATGATTAGGATTGTGCTCTAAGTCTCATTGACTATAATGGGACTTATTTTGATAGATATGCATAAGATTTGGATCTGTGACTTTCCCACATATACCTCCTCTATTTCCTATTTTATTGGCTAGAATTGGGCCTTTATCCATGAACTTGCACAGTGTTTAGACTCCTCTATGTTGTAATATGTACTGTCTTGTCCTCTATATATAGTCCTCTGTTATTTTCAAAAACCCAGCATTGTACAAACAGCTTTAAAAATGAGCTACTACCATTTAAAATGATAGCACTTATTTCATAGAATCATAGAATCATAGAGTTGGAAGGGACCTAGTAGGTCATCTAGTCCAACCCCCTGCCTGCAGCAGGAAATCCCCCTAGAGCATCACCAACAGGTGCTCGTCGAGCCTCTGCTTGAAGATCCCCAGTGAGGGAGAGTCCACCACCTCCCTTGGCAATCTGTTCCACTGCTGAACCACCCAAACTGTCAGGAATTTTTTCCAGATATCCAACCGGAATCTCCTCTCTTGCAGTTTGTACCCATTGGTTCTAGTTCTGCTTTCAGAAGCAGCTATGAACAAATGAGCCCCTTCCTCCATATGACAGCCCTTCAGGTATCTGAAGAGGGCAATCATGTCTCCTCTCAGCCTCCTCTTCTCCAGGCTGAATAGTCCAAGTTCCCCCAACCTTTCCTCATAGGGCTTCCCTTCCATCCCACTGATCATTCTTGTCGCTCTCCTCTGGACTTGCTCCAGTTTGGCTGCATCTTTCTTAAAGTGAGGTGCCCAGAATTGAACACAGTACTCAAGGTGAGGTCTGACCTTTTATTTATTTTCCTATTTTATTGGAAACATTCATTTTCCCTGCTTAAAAAGGGGATTGCAAAGATGAAATTGTGGGTGCAATCCTAACCATGTCTACTCAAAAGTAAGCCCCATTGTGTTCAATGGGTCTTACTCCCAGGAAAGTGTCTTCAGGATTGCAGCCTATGTCAGGAATCATATAATTTTTATAAGGATCCTGTCAAACATAATGGCCTTAATTCTTTAGTGCCAACTACAGCATTTTGGAAGCTAGTTAAATGGAATGGCACCTTCCCTGTTTCTGTGGAGTTTATTAGTTTATTAGTATACAATAATTGTCAGTGCAATCCTAATCCCTGATGAGGTCTATGCTGGCCAGGGGGTGTTGCAAAAATGTCATAAAGCATTTCTGTGCAACTCCTGGGAGTGTTAAGCCAATGCATAGTGCTGGCCTCCCTATGCCACTGCAGGAACAGTAATTGGTTTAGGATTGCATTCTCAGTAATGGAAATGAGAGTGGCCAAAGGATTAATGTGAAGAGGAACTCAACCTAAAGTGCCTGCAGAGAGCTGGCTGAACACATCTGCTGGTATCAGCTTCAATTTCAGATATTCCACCTTTGAAAAAAGGCATGCTCACAGGGGATATAATTGAGACAGCACTAAATGAACTAGAGTGCAATCCAGCCTCCACCTTCAAATGGCCACAAAAGCAATATAATGCTAAGATGGCAATGGAAGCAAAATATCAGCAAGAAAATACATCTCTTATATTAGCTTGGAAAAACCCTGAGTGTCTACCCACCGGAATCTCAGAATCAGATGATGGAGCTGTAGTGGGACTCTACCACTGTAGACTGCAGTTGAGACAACATAGAGTGGTACCTCACTTAACAAGTGCCTCGCTTAACAAGGGATCCACATAACAAGCAAAAATTTCTCTAGGATTCTGCCTCACATAACGAGCATAGTTCACTTAACAAGCACACTTGTTGACATTTGGGGCAGACATGCTGGCCAGCAGCCCTTTTAAAAAGCATCAGGGCTGCCTAGTGTGCCTGCCCATAGCAAAAGCAACACTTCCACACTCTTCCTCCTGTGGCTTGAATAGGAAAGAACAGCAGTGGAGAAGAGGGAAGAAGCTCAAGGTTGCCAGAAGGGAGCAGGGGAAAGAGAGACTCAGGATGAAAACAAGGAGAAAGTGGGGAGACACTTTAAAAGTGTCTTGGATTACAGAAGAAAGTGTCTTTGATTGCAGCCTCCCAACCATGTCTATCCAGAAGTAAGCCACATTGAACACAATGGGGCTTTCTCTCAGGAAAGTGTCTTTAGGATTGCAGCCTAGGATTGCATTGAGGAGGAGTCAACTGGTCTATCATGAAAACATTTCCCTGGCCAGGTATCCTATCCAGCAGTATGCCATGTTTGAATGCCTGGGTGTGGTACTAAATAGGCAAGATCAGATAGGAATCCTACTGGTGTGTCATCTACCTTGTTCAGCAGATTCCCTTCTTGACATGCCTGGGGAGAGGTCAGCAATAGTGTAGAAATGCCATCATTTGGATGATTTCAACAATGCCAATGTCAATACCAATGCCTGTAGTATAGGTACAACACAGAGCCTCAAGCCCATTATGGTGATCATGGGCCTATCCCACTAAACTCCAGCCCCTGCACAAGTGGTTGGGCATACTGTAGCTTTGCTCTTCACTGTAAAACAGTGAGATAGCAATCTGGTGGGGAAGTGGATCTACAGCATGCCTCCACCTTGGACAGTCTGGTAGGCATTTGGCTGTTCCTCATTCCTCAGTCTGTAGGCATTTGGCTATTCCTCAGCTCCACCAAGGCAAAGGACCTGATTATATGGTCTGTCCAAGAAACCCTATTGCGTTCTTGAGGGCTTTGGGGGATGCTCCAGCTGCCAGAACCAGTAACTCACCTGCTGCCTTGGTTGATTTCTGGAACCAGGAAGCGGCCAAGTTTCCTGCATTTTGCACCCTCAGTTTGGATATACAGTGACACCTCACATAACAGACGCCTCACGTTAAGTATGATCCACATAACAAACAAAAATTTCTCTAGGATTCTGCTTCACATAACAAACTGTGCTTCACATAACAAACAAACTCATTGGCAGTTGGTGTAGACACGCTGGCCGGCAGCCCTTTGAAAAAGCCCTTTGAAAAAGCGCCTGCCCATCACATAAGCAACATTTCCGCGCTGTTCCTCCTGTGGCCAGGCATCCGCTGGGCAGAGGGAGAGAACAGCAGAGAAGAAGAGGGAAGCAGCTCAGGGCTAGCCAGAAGGGAGCAGGGGAGGGAGAGGTTCAGGAGGAAGAGGAGACAGTGGGGAGACAGTGGATTGGATTGCAGCCTCCTAACCATGTCTACCCAGAAGTTAGCCCATTGTGTTAAATGGGGCTTACTCTCAGGAAAGCGTCTTTAGTACTGCAGCCTAAGTAGACTTCATAGAATCATACACATTGAATGCATAGTTTTGAATTCAATTCCAGTGTTTTGTCATCATTTTTACATCCAGTTAATATTTTTATATGAATATTTTGTGGGTTGTGGAACCAATTGTCTGAGTTTCCATTGTTTCCTATGTGAAAATCTGCTTCACATAAAGAGTGCTTCACATAACAAGCATGCTTTCAGAACAAATTAAACTTGTTATGTGAGGGACCACTGTATCTGAATGCTTTCTATCCAGGCATGGAAAATTACCATATCAGGAAAAAAAAATTCAGAGGTAGACTTCTGCTGGCTTTCTGCATGTGGGGATTTTTACTCATTTATTTGTATGTACAATCAGACAAACACACAATCCCTGACTTCTGAAATGGTACAGCCCAGATAAAGATTTTCTTAGGCTGCAATCCTAAAGACACTTTCCTGGGAGTAAGACCCATTGAACACAATGGGGCTTACTTTTGATTAGACATGGTTTGGATTGTGCTTTTTAAGTCACTTGACTATTTTCAAATCACTTGGCTGTAAAAATATCAGTTTCATTTTAAAAAAATTGAAACTCCACATAATTCCCAAATACAAACTCCATCACATAATGCCAATCTCACCATAAGCAATGCTGGCCGTCTGCTTGTTTCAGTAGCCATTGAATATATAGTGTATACACTATATTTCCAAACCTACATCAAGATCTTTCTCTTAGGATGTTTCAAGCTGTTTTATCCCATCTGTGTTGCTGCAGATTGGTTAGTTTAAGTGACCAATGTCATCTCCCTAAAGAGAGCAGCACTTTGTGCCATCTGTGGCCTAGCTGTGTGTCTCTTCATTGGACATGTCTCTTTTTGGTATCTCTTTTTGGCCATGTTCTGCCTGGCTTCGGACTTAAAAAAAATCTTATTACAAAATAATTCTATGAAAAGTTTGGCTGTTTGTACTTCTGGCTATGAAAAATATACCAAGGGCTGTGTAACTTGTATTATACTCCAGTCTCCTATTGTTTAACCTGCTGTGTTTGCCTTGATTATACATTACAGTAATTATACACTTTGCTACAGTTTTAATTACTTCCCCTTCAAATGCACCATAGAAAGCGAGGACAAAAAATGAGATTCTTGCTGTGCAGTCCTCAGCATGTTTACACAGAAGTAACTCTCACTGAGTAAACAGACTCACCTACTTCATAGAAATGTGTATAGGATTATAGCCATAGAATATATAGAAAACATTTATCACAATTTAAGTACAGTGGTACCTCACTTAACAAGCATTTCACTTAACAAGCAAAAATTTCCAAGAAATCTTGCTTCACATAACAAGCTCCGCTTCACTTAAAGAGCACTTATACAGCCCTGACGCTCCGCTGGAGCTGGAGCTGGAGCTGGAGGTGGAGGACACCATCTTTAAAAGGGCTGCTAGCCAGCGCTGCTGCCTCTAACTGCCCCCAAGTGCACCCACTGGCCACCTTGAACCTCCAGCAGCAGCCCAGGTAAGCCTCCCAGGAAAGTGTCTTTGATTGCAGTCTCCTTACTATGTCTACCCAGAAGTTAGCCCCATTGTGTTAAATGGGGTTTACTCCCAGGAAAGTGTCTTTAGAATTGCAGCCTAAGTAGACTTCATAGGATCATGCACATTGAATGCATTTTTGAATTCAATTACAGTGTTTCGTCATCATTTTTACATAGTTAATATTTTTATATGAATATTTTGGGGGGTGTGGAACCAATTGTATGAGTTTCCATTATTTCATATGGGAAAATCTGCTTCACTTAAGGTGTGTTTCACTTAAAGAGCATGCCTCTGGAACGAAGTAAGCTCTTTATGTGAGGCATCACTGTACCTGTAAAGTACACTCTGCTTGTCCAGCGCAACAAAATGTTTGAAGTGGAAAAAAAATTCTGCACTGGTCTTAGAAGATATCCAGATTTAACCAGATTTCTCTCTGATGAGAATACAATCTTTACGCCTTTGCTGCTCAAACTTGCTTTCTGGAGGATACCATCAGTTGGTGAAGGTGTCAACGTTCTCCTTCTCACTGACATCTACACATTCTCTTTCTGGTATTTTGGTTCTCAAATAAATAAATGTCACCCTTTTTTAGCGCTTTCTCTTAGCAGAATGTTTAACCCTTTCCAGCCTGAGAACAACAACTCCATCCCCACAATCTCTTATGTTGTATGCATATGCAGAAAAGATACACTGCAGCCTGAAAAAGAATCAAAGGGGCATTACAAGAAGGACCAGCTGCTCACCACACAAACCAAAACATGTTACTAAAGTGTTAGATTTGGACTTGGCCTATACTTATGTTCATTTTTTATAGATTTAAGATTTTATTTGTATATTCATTTCATTCGCTCATGACACAGGAACATAAGAGAGCCTGGCAGGTGCACATTAAAAGTCCATCTAATTCAGCATTGTATTTGTCACAGTGACCTGTGGTATGATCCTGGGATGCTTGCAAGGAAGGACCATTGTATCTCCTTCTAATCACCCTCCTAATCAACTCCCCCCCCCCAAAAAAAACCTGTACTCACTAACTTGCTGTGTCTTGTGACTGCTCCTTCCCCCATAAGGGAA
The DNA here is from genome assembly GCA_030015325.1 of Cryptoblepharus egeriae. Taxonomy (NCBI): domain Eukaryota; kingdom Metazoa; phylum Chordata; class Lepidosauria; order Squamata; family Scincidae; genus Cryptoblepharus; species Cryptoblepharus egeriae. The sequence goes on from JAREYC010000005.1 coordinate 76,817,515, forward strand.
GATCACGTGTATAACAGAGAAAGCCTTCATCTTCATCTAATCTTCATCATTCCACTGAAAGATAGACATGGAACGTCACCTTCCTAGAACATAATATAAGCAGGGTGACCATACAACCATAAATTTCTGGATTTATCCTCTTTTTTAGTCTCCTAAGTGTCCTCCAAAAGGGCTTCATTGTCCTCCATTTTGGCTTCATTTTGGAACTTTGCAGTCGTATGCAGTACACCATCATATCATATATCATTGGATTTGTATTGAAGAGCAGAATCCAATGAAAAAAACTGGTTTTGAAATATTGCCTTCCTATCAATAGTTATAGCCAAAAAACTAAAAATAAAAAATATGCATTGAACTCTATGGGAAAGTGAAAGTGCCCAATATTGCAGCTTTACTCATGAGTAGACAAACAAGCCAGAAAGGCCAGTTTGAGAGGAATCCAAGACCTTGTCCTCCTTTTGAGGTTTGGGCACCTGGTCACCCTGAATATGTCCAAAGGAATTGATGTAGGATCTGCTTTTGAAGTATTCTGGCTTCTTTTCCTTCAAAATAGAGAAAACTTTCACCTGATTATATGAATCAGAGGTTAGGTTTTTGATTCACGGTTAAAATACATTGTATTTAGCACACATGTAAAAACTCTTTGGGGATAGCTTAACACACCCCCAGAAAAAAATTTGGAAATGCACTTTCTCTTTGATTACGTTATTGCTGGATTGTTTTTTCCTTGTTAAAACTGTGCTTTAATGAAAGAACTAGAGGTGACAATAAAAATGCAGTTGTCAAGCATGTAGCCATATCAAGTGTTTCATCTTCAGTTCAGCTCAATTCTAATTAGAGTTATTAATATCTTTTCAGCCACAGGCAGCTGGCAATTTGCAAATTTGAATTAACTATCTGTATGTCATATATTGTCTCATATTATGCTCTTGTCTGAACTACCTGAAATGAATGAAACTCTCCTAGATTCAGGAGCAGGACATCAGGAAACCAAAACCGTCCTCACAGTTCACCTTTGAAGAAGGGTAGATAGTTCTGGAAATCAGTGTGGTAGGCTATGTAGTATATCTATATATATAAAGGAGAAAAGTCACTGACTGACTGACTGACTGACTCACTCACTCACTCACTCACTGACTCATCAACACCCTGCCAAAACCGCTGGGCCTAGAAGTGTGAAATTTGGGGTGGGTGTTCCTTCTGTGACGGAGGGGTGCACTAAGAACCGGTTTTTGGAAATTCCAACTGGAAGGGGGTGAAAAGGGGCGCAATGCATTTTCCTCCCTATACTTTGCATTGGAGAATTGCTGATTCAGCAACATTCCGCCCCAACTGCTGGGCCTGAAGCATGGAATTCTGGGAGGGATCCTTCTGTCACCTGAACACCCACCAAGAACCATCTGGAGAAAGTTAACCCTTCAGGGGCTGAAAAGGGGGCAACGTGTTTTTGTCCTGTACTTAACATGGAAGACTGACCAGCATTCAGCCAATTTGGTGCTCGGTGCCTGGTGCACTGGGGGGATATTGTTCGGAGGGAGGTGTTGCACTGGAGAGGATGCTGCGCATGGGGGGTTGTGCATGGGGGTTGATGGGCATGGGGGAAGATGTGTATGGGGGGGGACTGATGCACATGGGGAAGGTTGTGCATGGGGGGACTGATGCACATGGGGTGTTGATGCGCATGGGGAAAAGTTGTGCATGGGATGCGCATGGGGTGTTGATGCGCATGGGGTGTTGATGCACCATTGGGGAATGGCGTATGGGGAAATGTTACTCCTGCAACGCTGGTACGCTTTTCGCTAGTGCATATATAAGACTGTAAAATGGATAGCATCTTCAAGATGTTAATCCACATTTGTATAGCTTTTTCAGTTATCCGTACAACAGCCTGACAAGGTAGGCCATATTATTCCATTTTTGAAGAGATGGAAAAGGAAGCAATCAGTCTTCTAAGCTGAAGGATTGTTACATGTATCTGAATGCAATGAGTATCTTGGCACTGAAAGTGCTTTGGGAGCACACTGCACTCTTGAAGTCCTTCTGTTGTCTTTTTCGTATACTGCTGTGAAACAGCAGAAAAAGTAAGTTTCAATCTTATCTGGTGCCTGGGACTAGGATTGAGCTGTCAGGGATTTAAAATGCTTCAAACCCCCAAATCCAGAGTAACTATAGGAGCACGTAAGAGACTTGACAGTCACCTGTAGTTACTGCACCACCTAGTGAAAACTTATGGGAAATTCATATTGGAGTCCAGAGTAAGTTGTTCTTACACCGGAGAAGACTAGTTACTCTGGATTTTGCCCAAAGGCTGCCTAAGATTATTGCTGTTAAGGACCAACCCTATACAACAAAAGATAATATCCCTTGCATCGTAGGCCAGAGGTCAGTTGGGAGAGCTAAGGTACCTTACATTATTGCTTGCTGTATGGTCTCCAAAGGGACTCCTAAAATATGAACCAGCTGTTTTGAGGAGCTTGCCATGAGATAGGGATTTGGGATGCAGTAGACACTACTGCCATCATGATGATCCACACCATCCCACTCAATGCGCCCTAATCCCTCCACTGGCAGTACTCAACCAAGCTGTGCTCCACTGCTGATAGTGTGTGGCTTTCCAGCTGCTACACAAGCAGCATTGCACTGACAGGTGATAGACTGCAACACTGGCAGGACCCTTGTTGACTTGCATACCTGGGGTATAGTGCAATGGATCCAGATAATTGAATCCTTTGTGATTGTTTTATTAATTTATTAATTAATCCAGAGGATTGAATGGATCTAAAGGATTGAATCTTTTGTGATTGTTTTATTAATTTATTTTGTGATTGTGTTATTAAGGTTACCACTGTGTAACCCAGGGGCTGCATGTGGATTAAATCACCATATTAAATCATCAAAAAAGGAAAGGCAGAGATGGTACGGCATTTCCTGCCCGTTCCCATGTTCCTATTATTTGCTCCTGCCTTTACCTGCTTTGCTGAGTGAGCAAGTGAGTGAGTGAGATAGATGACAGGGAGCATCAGAACTCAAAATGCAGGAAGGATAGTGTCAGCTGCCCCCATCTTTTGCAACAGTCACCTTAGCTGTGTTTGAAAGGCTACAAGTTGTGGGCAGAACGTGATTTAGCTAGAATAGGAAGAAGCCATGGATTGGAACCTGTGGGGCCAGAAAAAAACCCTTGCCCCTTCTCTGAAGATTCCTGCACTGAGGAGGAAACAGGAAGGAGGTGGCAAGGTATGTCATTTTCTCCTGAACTGCATCAACAGTCTGGGTGTAGAATCAGGTGCACAAAACCTTGGTGAAAAATGGTCTGGTGCAAGTTGGCACCTCAAGGTTCATTCACAGAGTACACCTCACTGGCATAGTTAATGATCATCCAGCATGGACCTAGTGATGTCTTGCCTGCACAGTAGGAAAAAGAAAATTGGGGAAAAACCCACCTCCACCCTAACAACAGCTTGCCACCCAGCTAGTGGCATAGCTAAGGCAACTACCTGCTAATTTGGGTGAAATGCTGTAGCCCTTACACTAAGAATTAAATCAAATTTTATTAAGTACATAAATAAAAAGTTTGCCCCTTATTGGTTATGTGCTGGGCAAAGAGGGATGGTTATTCTCTCCCTGCTAAATATAAGAGGAGCACCACTTTTATTTGTTTGTTTGTTTATATCCCGCCTTTCTCAGCCAAAGCAGACTCAAGGCAGCTAACAACATGGATAAAATACATAAGTGCATCTTTATCCAGTTAGCAGGGGTAACTATGCCATATGGAACTTAGTCATATTAAGACCTTATAAGTTCCATACTGTATCACAATTGTATCTCATTGGATCTCAGATTAATTTGTCTCATAGGTCAGTTTTGCATTAAGAAAATCCACTTTTTTCCATAGATAGTTGGTGTTTTAATGTTGTAGTTAATTGGCCATAACTTTTGATGGAATAAAGATAATCCCGTGCAGTTTGTTTCGTTGCATTCTGCAATAAATTACGGTACCTTTCCAATTATCTATAACTAGGATTGTATTTAGGTTTCATGCTTTGCATGCAGCGTATGCAGCACAGAGCACGATACCATAGTCTCTCAAGACTGACGGAGGCCTGCTTATTTGTATTTATACATATCCTGATTTTCACTCTTTTGGCCACTAGTGCCAGGTTTAGCTTGTTGCCCTCCTTAAGCTTGCTGCCTGGTGCAACTGCACCCCCTGTACCCTCACTAGCTAAGCCACTGGCATACCTAACTGCCATTTGGGCATCACAAGACCCTTGTGTTGGGGGTATTTTGGAACAGATAAGAAGTTTCTTCAATAAAAACTGACTGCTACCAAGTGTTTGCTTAAATGAACATTAAAGGCAGATGATTATTAGCCACTGGACATACTCCATTAGTTTGGCAGTGACTTAAGGAGCACAATCTAGTTGTTAACATGTCTGTTTATTAATTACATTTATTTCTCCCTTCATCTGGTACTGGGTGACTCACAGCAATGTTTTTTTTAATGTTTATTTATTTAGCATATGGCAGTTACAATTGCTGGAAGATCCTTTCTGAGGTCCAGCAGCCGCAGGGTGACCATATGTAATAGAGGACAGGGTGCCTCTATCATTAGGCCTTGTCTAGAATATGGAATTTTGGCAGGTGCTGCTTTTTAAGTCCTTCCATACTGAGCTGAATCTGCCTGAATTCATTTTTCGATGCAATGATTAAAGGTACAGACATTCTGTCCTCCATTCTATATGGTCACTCTGAGCAGCCAGTAAGTGTAGACTGTTTATGTCCAAGATACAGCTAGGGATAAATTATGGGCAGCTCATTGAACTCTTCTCTTTCCAGCGGAATCCTTCACAGCATGGTCATCATCACATCTGGTATCAGGGAATGCCTTCCAAACTTCTAGCGGGAGTTTTCAGGTCAGCCACACTATAAATGGTGACACCTTCTGGCTCTGATGACTCATGACAGCTTATCATCTTGTAGTCTCCCATCCAGGAGTTGTCCAGGTCTTACCCTGTTTAGCTTTCCCAACTGATTATAACTGGGCTTACTGTAGGGTGGACATGCAAGGCGATGTCTCTCAGGCTCCTTTCTATTGCCCTCCTTACATAGGTGTGAGCCCCATTGACTGTAATAGGCTTATTTCAGAGTAGACATTCATAGGCTTGTCTCTCAGAAGAGGCTGAGCCTCTTGGCTCATGGAGTACTGAAACCGGTCATATCCTAGCCAGACTATTTTTTGCTTGTTTATCAAATCAAAATTTATTAGAAATGTTTGCTTATCTTGTGAAACACTCTCAATCCAAGTTTTACTGTACCTGGGCAGATTAGGGAGGGAGATGTATCAGGGAAGGAGGAGGTGTATCCCAGAACAAGTGACTTGTGCTGAGACCTCCGGAACCTCCTAACATGTCCCCTTTCTTTCCTCTAATTTGCACAAATTATATGTCTGGTGCAGACCAGTGGTCCAGAGGTCCCATAGCTAGAGGTGGGTGAAATTTTCTCCCCCAATTTTGGAGTTTTCCAATGTGGAATATACTTCCCATATATATATGGGAATATACTTCCCAAATTTCATGCTTCTGGTCCGGCAGTTGTGGCTGGGTACTGATGGATAAGTGAGTGAATGAGTGAGTCAGTTGGTCAGTGACTATTCAATTTTATATATGTAGATTTAATGGGGAGTATAAGTAACAGTTGTGGCTGCATCTGCTGACACTATATCACCTATGTCACCTACTTAATATACATTATTTAAATGATTATAATTTCAATTTGTGTGTAAAATGTAAATTTTGAATAAAATCACATATCACTGGCTTTTATACTTCCCATATATATGGGAATATATATACAGTGGCGCCTCACGTAACAGAATTAATTCGTTCCAGAGGCAGTTTCTTTACGTGAAACTTTCTTTAAGTGAAGCGGATTTTCCCATAGGAAATAATGGAAACTCAGACGATTGGTTCCACATAACCAAAAATATTCATATAAAAATATTAACTGGATGTAAAAATGATGACAAAACACTGGAATTGAATTCAAAACATGCATTCAATGTGCATGATCTTATGAAGTCTACTTAGGCTGCAGTCCTAAAGACACTTTCCTGGGAGTAAGACCCATTTAACACAATGGGGCTTACTTCTGGGTAGACATGGTTAGGAGGCTGCAATCCAATCCACTGCCTCCCCACTGTCTCCTCTTCCTCCTGAACCTCTCCCTCCCCTGCTCCCTTCAGGCTAGCCCTGAGCTGCTTCCCTCTTCTCCACTGCCCTTCTCTCCCTCTGCCCAGTGGACACCCAGCCACAGGAGAAACAGCATGGAAGTGCTGCTTTCACTATGGGCAGGTGCGCTAGGCAGCCCTGACGCTTTTTAAACAGGCTGCCGGCCAGCGTGTCTGCCCCAACTGCCAACAAATGTTTTCTTTATCTGAAGCACTTTCTTTACATGAAGCAGAATCCTGGAGAAATTTTTGCTTGTTATGTGAAACATACTTTACGTGAGTCGTTCATTACGTGAGGCGCCACTGTATTCTGTGTTGTAGGCCGGGTTGTAGCTGGGATGGTGATGGGGATGGGACACTAAGTTTTGCAGGGATCTTCCCCATAGTGTGCAAGTGATCTTCTCTCCTATGAGCCATTCCAGGCCCAGATGCTCTGTCATTCCAGGATGCTTCTCACTCCTGGAATGGCTCAGAGGGGAGGAGGTTCCTTGCACACTGTGGAGAGGATCCCTGCAAAACTTATTATTTTGCCCCATCCCCCAGATACAGCCCTGGCTGTAGGCACCCACTAAGAAACAACTGTTAGAAATTTAACGCTAAGGGGGTAAAAAGGGGTGCAACACATTTTTGTCTTTATACTTAACATTGAAGACTGACTGAACCCTAGAAGAATGAAATTTGGGGAGCATATTCCTTCAGTGATGTAAGGACCCACTAAGAACTGATTTGGTGATTTGGTGCCCAGTAGTGTCTGCTGCCCAGTGTTGCCCACTGGTGCTCAGTGTTGCACAGTGGTGCCCACTTATGCCTGTGGCCCAATGGTGCTGGTGCCTAGAGGGATTCCCAGTGCCTGCTGATGCCTACTTGTACCTTCTGGTGCCTGCTGCCCACTGGTGCTCACTGGTGCCCACTGGCTACTGGTGCCTGCAACCAGTGTTGCCCAGTGACGCCTACTGCCCAATAGAGCCTGGTGTCCTGTAGGGATGTTGGATGCCTGCTGGTGCCTGCCAGTGCACATTGGTGCCCAGAGGACTGTGGTACCTGGTGTCTGGTAGGGGTACCTGGTGCCCGGTAGAGATGCCCCGTGCCTGGCAGATGAAAATCACAGTTTTCACCCACCTCCACCTATAGGTATCTAAGGGGCTTACAGAGGGGTAAAGGGATAATATTTCTTGTTCAAAGCCTCCTGATCACCTCCACAGCATACAATAATGCCTATTTTGACATGGGGGAGGATGGGATTGGGCAGTTTATGTCCTTTGCACAGTCCCTTTCCTAAAATGTGTACAGTATTCCAATTTTCACCTTTTTAGACTTGGCTTTCTTTAAGTACTATTCTGAGTTGAAGCTGTCAAGCACCACTGTCAAGCACCATCAGTTGGAGCTGTCAAGCACCACCAATATTCTTATATTTGAGAGACGTTTTGGTAGATGTGCACAGTAATGAATAATTTCTTTACATGGTTTTCATTGTTATTATTGTGTTTCTCCAGGGCATTGGAGAGCTACTCTCTGATTCCTGAACCTATGAATTCACTTTGCAGGTACTGGTAGATCTTTCTGTGCTGACATCTGTGGTTTACACCTGATCAAAAGCTAACAAGGTCACTCACTGTGCCTGTCAATGGTCTATTTGTTTCTTTTCCCTGTTAACCTAAGGTTCTTCTTTAAAAAAATGTCTCATACTGAGAATATATGTTCACTGTTACATTGATTTAGCTTGGGAGTATATTTAGAAGTACTTAATCAGCAGGTTTAAAAAAAGCCAAATCTGTAAATCTTCCGTTTCTTTGTGATAAAGTTCTTTATCTGGTCCAAAGTGAAATAAGCATGACAAATGATGGCTTCACTGAATGAAGCAAAGATTCATCTAGTCTGGTTTGTTTTGAGTCAAAGAGCAGCCTCATTTGATCCTCTCCTAGGGCCTGGTGACATTCATGCCACACTTTAAAAATTCTGGAATGTGCAACTTGATTAAATGTCCCTTAACAAATTAATTCTTCCCATTTTTCCTCTATCCTTTTTCTTCATTAGACACTCACGACAGGTTTTCAATTTGCCAGCTGGATTATTTGCATAAGCTTCTGCTTGCTGGCTGTAAACACGCTGCAAGACTTGCTGTTTGTGTGGTACTTGTCCTGGAGAAGGATCTTTTTGTACATCCTGTTTGCTATTATTACTTCATGGTGTACACGGAAATACTAAATATTGAAGTATAGGATCTAAAGTGGAGAAGGCCTGCCAAGTCACCAAAAGATTTCTAGAATCATGTCCCCTCCTCTTTAGGCAAAGATTCCTCTTTTAGGAATCTTTGGCCTAGCAGCTCAGGTATTCATCAGTATTCTGGCCAACCTTTTCCTCACCTCATATGTCCAAGATTAAAGGTACAATCTTAACAAATTTAGACTGGCCTAACGCACATGGCATATTTTCCCAGGGTGGTGTGGGGATGTTGGCATATGCCTGTGCATTGGCCTAATCATCCCAGGAGAGGGTCAGAAATGCCTTACAGTACTTTTTTGATAACCCCCGATCAGTGCAAGACATACCCTACATTCCAGAGTAACTACGGGAGCACATAAGAGACATTACGTGTACCCGTAGTTACTGCATCACCTAGTGAAAATGTATGGGAAATTCATATTGCAATCCAGAGTAAATTGTTCTTACACCAGAGCAAGGACTCCCCATAGTTACTCTGGATTGTGCCCTTATGCCAGTGCTTATGCTTACCTAAGTGGAGGTTAGTATTGTATCCTACATTTGTAAGGCACAGCCCTAACATAATCCAACCAATTTTCCCAGTTTGCCTGATGCAGGAAACCCACAGAGAGCACATGTAACTTGACTTTTGCAAACACCCAAAGGCCCTAGTGAGATATGTACTTAATTGAGTAATTGAACCTGATGGGAGGAGGGATCTGGAGAATAGTACAGTGGTGCCTCATGTAACAAATTTAATTTGTGCTGGAGGCATGTTTGTTACATGAAACGTTCTTTACGTGAAGCGGATTTTCCCATAGGAAATAATGGAAACTCAGACAATTGGTTCCACAACCCACAAAATATTCATATAAAAATATTAACTGGATGTAAAAATGATGACAACACTAGAATTGAATTCAAAACTATGCATTCAATATGTATGATCCTATGAAGTCTACTTAGGCTGCAGTACTAAAGACGCTTTTCTGAGAGTAAGCCCCATTTAACACAATGGGCTAACTTCTGGGTAGACATGGTTAGGAGGCTGCAATCCAATCCACTGTCTCCCCACTGTCTCCTCTTCCTCCTGAACCTCTCCCTCCCCTGCTCCCTTCTGGCTAGCCCTGAGCTGCTTCCCTCTTCTTCTCTGCTGTTCTCTCCCTCTGCCCAGCGGATGCCTGGCCACAGGAGGAACAGCGCGGAAATGTTGCTTATGTGATGGGCAGGCGCTTTTTCAAAGGGCTTTTTCAAAGGGCTGCCGGCCAGCGTGTCTACACCAACTGCCAATGAGTTTGTTTGTTATGTGAAGCACAGTTTGTTATGTGAAGCAGAATCCTAGAGAAATTTTTGTTTGTTATGTGGATCATACTTAACGTGAGGCGTCTGTTATGTGAGGTGTCACTGTATATCCAAACTGAGGGTGCAAAATGCAGGAAACTTGGCCACTTCCTGGTTCCAGAAATCAACCAAGGCAGCAGGTGAGTTACTGGTTCTGGCAGCTGGAGCATCCCCCAAAGCCCTCAAGAACGCAATAGGGTTTCTTGGACAGACCATATAATCAGGTCCTTTGCCTTGGTGGAGCTGAGGAATAGCCAAATGCCTACAGACTGAGGAATGAGGAACAGCCAAATGCCTACCAGACAGCTATCTGTCCAAGGTAGAGGCATGCTGTAGATCCACTTCCCCACCAGATTGCTATCTCACTGTTTTACAGTGAAGAGCAAAGCTACAGTATGCCCAACCACTTGTGCAGGGGCTGGAGTTTAGTGGGATAGGCCCATGATCACCATAATGGGCTTGAGGCTCTGTGTTGTACCTATACTACAGGCATTGGTATTGACATTGGCATTGTTGAAATCATCCAAATGATGGCATTTCTACACTATTGCTGACCTTTCCCCAGGCATGTCAAGAAGGGAATCTGCTGAACAAGGTAGATGACACACCAGTAGGATTCCTATCTGATCTTGCCTATTTAGTACCACACCCAGGCATTCAAACATGGCATACTGCTGGATAGGATACCTGGCCAGGGAAATGTTTTCATGATAGACCAGTTTGACTCCTCCTCAATGATAGAAAAATATTTGGCATGAATGTGTTTGGCCTTTTCCATTTTGTGCCAAATGAGGAATTAGTCACTAAGAGGTTTAAGGCTTAATCCAGGCAAAGTGAAGCATTTCTTAAAATCCCACTGGTTTCAATTAGGGAATTAAACTAATAGGGTTCAGTCCACACTGTTTGGCTGTTGTACTTAGATCTGCAGAGCATAAGTTCAAACCACTGTTCAGCTTTGATGCTTGCCAGGTGATCTTAGGCCAGCATATCACACAGGCTCATTAAAAAAGAAAACTGGGGTGGAAATTGTGTACATCAACCAAAGCCCTATTGGGAAAAAGTAGGATTATAATGTAAAAAAAGAAATGGAGTTTATGCTTGACTTTGTCCCAGTGAAGTCAATGGGACTTAAAATTGTATAACTGTGGTTGGATTGTGTCCTTAAGCTTCTTAAGTTTTGTACGAGGAAAAATTAACGGTGGAGAAAATAGTTTTGAGTGACATTCATCATGATTTAGTCATGAAATCCAACTAGATTAACTTACTAAAAAATTGTTTCCCTTCTCACACTTGTCCTAAAATTTTTTTTAATCTTAAAATTCTTTGGTCACAACCCAGCACAGTGAGGTGTACTCTTAGAATAACTGAATTTAAGCTTGGCTAATTCTGAGTTGGATTGTGGCCTCTAAGTCCTTGTTTGTTTATTGGCTGGCTTATTTTGTGACCTTGGGTCTGAAATGTGAATCAGCTCCTCAGTAGTCGTTTAAAAGACCCAGGAATTGGATTTATTGAATGATAGAGGAAACACATCTTATAGATAAGAAAAAAGGACTTATCAATTGAAAGGACTTTTCTAGGACTTATCAATTGAAAGTTGTTTTTTCCTTTGTTCATTTGTGCTTAACATGGTTAAAAAGTCTACCATAATTAAGAAGAAAATCAGCTGGAAAGACATGATGCCTCAGTGACACGTATAACGTCAGTTGATCCATCTCCAGGCTGCTATACTGGAGCTACATCAAACACACTGAATAGCAGCTGAGGCTTATTTTCCAGGTCCTGGGAGATACCTTGTCAAGTTGCAAATAACACATCAATAAACCTGACTAAGGAGGACTACCCAGTCTCAGATCATGGGCATTGCCAGTGACCCAGTCACTCACCTTGGAAATGTTCTGGGGAAGGTTCCAAGCCCACAGATACAGGATGACTCTGCAGAAATAGAAAGCAGCTGGGGACAGCTCATCCACTTTCGTAGAGTAGACCAACAGTGCTAAGACCAACAGTGCTAAGTAGCCAATTGAGAGCTACTAAATTTGAGGTCTTTATCCAGCATAGCAGAAGCAACCATCCAAATCCAGGCTCCAGGCCAAAGGAACTTTAAGATTCACTGCTCTTCAGCAAGGGCACAAAATCTGGGAGGAAATATATATAGGAAATATATAAGAAGTAGAAAAGTCTGCCACTGACATCCCATTAGGCCTTTGAAGAATTTGCGGCTTCTTGCCGGGATGCTGTCCATGGTCCTGTAATCTTGCCTCTGACCAACCTTATTTTTCTTTCCAAGTTTTGGTGACTACTCAATCCTTACCCATTACTTTCCTGTTGTTGCTCCAGACCACTCTCAGGAGCAATTCCTTCAAATTGCTCTGTTGGTCTTACCTTCCCAGGGCAGAACATAGAGGGAATTATTTTCACCATTATCTTAAATTTGTATCAGTCCCATAACCTAGGCCGCTTTGAAATACAGAAAATATTGAATAAATACTGGATTGTTAAAGTATTTAAGAAATAAATAATTTTTTTATTATTTGTATCAAAATTGTATCAGTCCCATGACCTAGTGGGCATTTGATGGACTTTTGTGAAATGCAGGAATAAATAGTGGACTATTTAAGTAGTCAAGAAATATTAAATAAATAGATTTTAAATAAATAAATATTGGACTTGATGGGACTTTGGACTAATCCAGCAGTGGCTCTTCTCATGTTCTTATGACCTGAATAGCCAATCCCTATCCGTAGCCATTTGTGATCTACTGCTTTGATGACTGTCCCCATCTATTAAACATTAAATACTGTCAAATCTTAGGAAATCATGCTGGGTAATTTTTGCACACTATTATGTTTTTTGAAGGTTTTAAAAATGCAGTTTTGAAAAGGCAAGAATGTCTTATTTCTTTATGCAACAATTGATACATACAGATAAGAAATAATTCTAGATTTAAAAGCTTGATTTGACCAAGCCACTCTTGTAAAAATCTCTCTCCGTTGTGTGTTTGTGTATTTAGAAGGCAGGGAAAGGAAACATCTCCAACCAAGCTGACTGCTCTTGTTCTGAATGTGATAGACGCCTCTTGGCAATGCAAACAGGCTTGTCAGCTCGGAGATATCTATCCAGGTGTGAGGGCTGAGGCCGTAAATTTATGCTCTGTGCTTGTGAGACCTTTCCAATGTCACTTGCGCAATGAGGCACTGCTGCTTTGATGCCATCTGCCACACTTGTTTACAGCTGGTTCACCTCTCGTCGTACCTGGGAAATCTCTTGCCAGACTGGCTTGCCAAACTAATGGCTTACCGTGCTTGCTGCTGGTAACTAGAACCAAACCTTTGAACTGATGTTTCATGAAAAACCTCTCTCTCCACATGGATTTGGGTGCAGCAGGGTGTCCATTTTCAGATATTCTTTGCCTAAGCTGCAAGGTGCCATCATAATTTTATCCCCTGCTGACCCAGCCTCATCAGAATATTCATGAAAAACAAGAGCACTAACTGCACATATTTGGAAATGCTTTAATCCATGGCCTTTTTTCTCCTCTTTTTTATCTGATAACCTAACACCAGTAATCTGTTGTGCTAACAGGTTTCAAAGGCATGTTTATAAAGCAGCCATATATAGTGATCCCTCAATTTAACAGACTAATGGGGGAAAGAGCATCCATTAATGCCAAAAGTCCATTAAATCCAAATGCCTTGTACAAATGGCGGTGACTCGTTTTTAATGAAGCAGAAAACGCCTGTCCTTTCTGAAGTATGCTAAATTAAGGGAATCTTTTTATTTATAGGTGTTCTGCCATTTAAGCTATGTCTGATCTGAAGCCTACCTCAGGCAGGTGTGATTAATGCACTTCTGTGTATGACTATCTGGTACAAAAGCATCCAGTCACTTTTAGATTCTGCAAGAATGAGCAATCACTGGCTCAATGCCAGTAAGTTTCTCTTAAGTAAATAAGTAACAATGGGGTCCTCCAGTATGACATCACTGTCAGCTCAATCTTATACCATTGCACATAATTTGCCAATGGAGTGTATGGTGGGGAGTTAGGAGCATTGGATAAAATTATGGAGAAGTAGAATAATAGAATTCAAAGGGACCTAATAGATCAAATAGTCCAGGTCATCTCTGCCTGTAGCAGGAATAATCCTAGAGCATCTCCAGGAGGTGCTTGTCAAGCATCTGTTTGAATGACCCTGAGCGCAATCCTAACCTTATCTACTAAAAAGTGAGCCCCATTGTGTACAATGGGTCTTACTCCCAGGAAAGTGTCTTTAGGATTGCAGCCTAAGGCTGAAATCTGAACTCCCAATTAGGTTCTGACCTAAGCCCCGGCATAAGTCCTGTGCTGACCTGGAGTGTCACAAAACTGCCATAAGACTCTTCTGCCCCACTCCTATGGAGATTAGGCTAGTGCACGGCATATGTCAACCTCACCCCCATCACCATGGGAATAGGTTAGAATTGCATCCTAAGTCTGCAATCCTATCCACATGTACCTGGGAATAAGCTCCTCCATCAACTAAAATTTGACTAACTTCTGAGTAGATATGCATAAGATGGAACTCTAACTGAAGACATTGGGTACTAGAGAAGGCAAAAACACAAGCTGGAATGGCGAACTTTGTAGGTGTATACACTTCTTGTAGAAAACACAAGGCTGGATCACAAACTTTGCAAGCACTGCTATCACGTTTATGGAGGAGGGGTTTTGAGGGCTCTTGAAATCAAAGATCCATTAGTGAAGTTTCATGGCCAGAACACCAATTACAGTGTCTGGCTCAGTCCCTGCTAGTAAATTTCATGGCCAAAGCTGTGTTCTGGGGCTGATGAAATGAACTCTGTATGTAAGGAAGAATTGTAGACCTCTGAAAGTGAATGATCAAGTGGGAACATTTATCTCAAAGACTTTTTCAGTTGGACCCCCCAAATGCAGGCCTTCCTTTTCATCCAGAAGTGAATTAATATTGAGCTGAAATTGAATGAAAGTACTATCTGATGTATATTTTAGTGCCAGAGCACTAAAATATTTCTTTGACCTTTGTCAGAGAAATATTTTCAAGTGTTTCGTTCTTTCCTTATTTTTTACTTATGTATGTATCAGTTTTATTCAACATTTTTAGAGCACATGTTAATCAGTAAGATGTTACATGGTCCAGCTGGGATTTGATGAATTTGTCTATTTGAATTTGTCTGCTAGGGCAGAATCACAAAACTAGTAGTGAGGAGAGTAAATCCAAAATGAGCCTCATTTTTAATTTGGTTTATTTTTTCTCTTTCTTCTGTCTTTCTAAAAATTTTGTTGCACTGGAACTGGTGTGACCACCTTAGATCAGTTTGTGATCTAAGATGTCAGCAGCTGCCCAAGAACAAAACTGAGGATATTATGGCTGCAGGAACTTCAACAAGGTGGTTTTCTTCTATTGGCATGTATGGGAAAGCTTCAGCCTTCACACCAGGAGGCCTGGATTCTGTGCCATTGCAATATTCGTTATGGTAACTTTGCCACAGTCCTCAGCAGCAATGTGCTCTTCCACAAAAATTTTCTATAGGATTGTGTCCTAAATTTCCCCCAACTTCATCCAAAAACCTTACAGATTTAAGGTGTCAAAAACTCTTGCCAGAACCCCTACAGGAATAGTATTGCCTTTGGTGTTAAAGGGAGGGAGTTCAACATTAGAGATACCACCACAGAAAAGGCCCTGATTCTAACTTCCACCCCACTCACTTCTGTCAAGGATGTCATATAAAGCTGGACTCCCCTCACAAGAACTTAGTTCATAGATCAAAAGGTATTCATCCTTTAGGTTTAGACCTTAAGAACATAAGAGCCTCCTTTGGATCAGGCCAAAGATCCATCTAGCACACAAGACACCTGGATCCATGTGCCGTCCCCTGAATTGGGCATTTTGAGATTGTCCATGTCTACTCACATCCCTCATGGCTTATAGACTATGATGTCCTGTTCCCCTTAAATCTTGACCCTAAATCTGATCTGGAATTGAACTTTCAAATATAAAAATGGCAGCTAGATTCAAATAAGGTTGTTCAGTTAATCAGACACTTAGCTTTCAATTGCATGATTATTTTATTTTGCCTATTTGTTTTTCAGACTGGCTGTACAAACAATTCCACACATCGATCTCCAATTTCCATGCATCAAATATATAGTAATCCATTCAGAAAGAATTATGGTCTGTTCTCAGTAGTAGCTAGCCCTTTCGTCTGTTTTTCCTTCCAATATCCTTAGATTGAGCCCCAGCAGTGGAAATGGATGCCAAGGCTAAATCCTGGTGCAAATTAAGTCTTGACCTCTGCACTGTCCTGCAAAAAGAGCCTGATCTTGGATAGCTGGTTTCATCCAAATGGCAACATCTGTCTTCTACTCCTGTCAAAATCAAAATAGTTGGAAAAAATGCTGCAAACATTAAGGACTACTTAGGACTAACTAGGATTGCTGTCTCAGCATCAGGGTTGCAGGAAAAACAAAGCAATTTTCTGGGTTTCTGTTTAAAAACTTTGCACATTGCAAGATGGAATAGATTTTTGCCTTTTCAGCTCTTTCCTTCGGAATGTTTTATTCTCCACTCCCTTTCCTAGTTTTGCCCTGATTCTGTCACATTGGTTCATACAGGCAGCGTGGAAAGAGAATACCACCATCTTGCAGTTTGATTTGATGATAAATTAGAACATAAAGGTTACTTAAACAGTAAGAATCATAGAATCCTAGAGTTGAGAGTTAAGTCCCAAAAGAAGACAATTTCCAGTGTCAATGTTAGCATATTAGTCCACAGGGCTTCTGAAGGGCATCAGAGCTCTGCATCTCAAAAGCTTCTGTATTGATTTTTTCACTTCCCATTGATCAACACTGCAAAAAAGGTGATAGCAGCATTGGCAGTTTAGTTCCCAAACTGTGAGCCATGGATCCCCATGAAGTCAGAGAAATCAGCCAGGGGAGCCATCAAATCCTCATTAGAAACCTGCCACCCTATGCAATGCATAGGATTGTAGCCCTAATGGGGAGACACAGCCAATTGTCCAACAGGCCAAGGGAGCCACTAGTTGAAAATATTTATGAACCACTGGACTATATGTACAGGGAGCCTCCAAACCTATAAAATATAAAGAGTACCTGCTTATTAATTACCTGCAGCCCAATCCTATGTGTGTTTGCTCATACATTAAGGGCAAAATCCAGAATAACTATGGGGAGTCCTTGCTCCAGTGTAAGAACAACTTACTCTGGATTCCAATATGAATTTCCCATAGGTTTTCACTAGGTGGTGCAGTAACTACGGGTGCACGTAAAGTCTCTTAGGTGCTCCGGTAGTTACTCTGGATTTGGGGGTAAGTCCCAATAAAGGGACTGTATGTACAGGGAGCCTCATTGTGGCTTACCTTGAGGTAAGTATGGGTGAGATTGAAGCTATAATCTTTCCCAATAAATACTGACAATAAATAGTGGAGTTGGGGTGGAGGGATCCCTAGTTTTTATTTATCTGTGGAATCCTAAAATAGGATAGGAAAGGATGGTACTTCCTGAATAATAAGATCTGTAGGCAGAGAATATCTTCATTTTAAGAAGAATCCTTTTTTTTTATTTAGCCCTTCTGCTTAAATGGGGTGGATTTTTTTCAACAATCCAATTATAAGACTGCCAACTGGGTTATGCAAATATATGTGACATTTACGGTAACTCGGAAGTCTGTCAACACCTCGCAGAGCTAGCTCATTACCATCCAAACACTGTCTACTGTACAGAGCCGAGGGTGGTGTCTCTCAAGGTCCTCTCCCACCCAGCCTTGGCTTATGTATTATTAATATTTCTTCTCAGACCACACCGAGAGGTTCGTGTCCAGTCAGCCCACAATGATAGCTCTCTTTCCATGCAGTAAAATGGAAAACTTGGAGGAACGCCAGGCGTTTGAAAAGGATGTATTATCTAGGCAGAAAAGGCTCTGGGTCCAGTCAGAAAAGGTTTTTTAAAAAACTGCTTAGGAACTTTATCATCTCTGCCATGGGGATGTACGCTCATCCACTTCTGGGACACGGGCTTTGTGGCTTCCTGAATTGCTACAGAAATTTGAAAAAAAATGTGTTCAGCCAAAGCACTGTGGATGCTGCAAGAGGGTTTGAGCTCATGAATGCCTGGTTGAAACCAGTGGTGGGCTCCAGCAGGTTCGCACCTACTCTATAGAACCGGTTGTTAACGAGAGATAGGACATATAAAGTTTAAAAATAGCCATTTAAAAGTGGCTGCCATTTGGGCAGAGAACCGGTTCTTATTTTTTTTCTAGCCCATCACTGGTTGAAACCCATTACCTCTCGTTATAGGCTGAGGGAGTTGTGGGCAGATGTGATGACCAACTGGACATTGTGGTCAACACAGCTCCAACCCAGCCCAAGATTTATTTATTTGTTTGTTTGTTTGTTTGTTTAATTTATATCCCACCTTTCCTCACCTGCAAGAGGGAGCTCAAGGCGGCTAACATCAGAAAAATAAAACACCATTAAAATAGATCATGAATAGAGATTAAAACAGGCAGCACAATCCAGAGCAACTAATCTGTCCACATAAGAGCCCTTGGGTTGCCCTATCTATCACTAGGGTGGAGCAACTGCAAGATGCTCCACCCCCGCTACTCTGGAAGAGGCTTAGGGCAGAGCAAGGCAACATAGGGTGCCCTAAGAGAGGTGGACCTGCTCTGCCGTAACTGGGGCAGCCTAAGCAGCTCAGGAGAGGCAAGTTGAGGGCATGTTTAGCATTGCCTAGGGCAGAGCAGTTACTCTGAATCCAGAGCCTGTTTCAAGGCAGAAATGCCCACTTCCAGCTCCTCAGAGATATACCACCTCAGGAGCAGGTATAGTAATGAGTAGACCCATAGGGGTCCATGATAAGGCCCAAGTAAGAATGGCAGTGTTGACCAAAAATCTGAGTTCTTGGCCAGCCTTGACCTTGCCCCTTCAGACTTTCACCTGTTTGGTCCCTTGAAAGCATTCACGAGAGGTACGAAGTTTGAAAGTGACGTTGAAGTCAAAAGTGTTGTGAGCGACTGGCTGAGACATCAGTCTAAAGATTTTTACGCTGAGGGAATACGGAAGCTTGTGTACAGATGGGGAAAGTGTGTGACAGTGCTGGGAGACTACATTGAAAAATAAAAAAATAAAGCTTCTATCTGTATTAGAAGTCCTTATACAGAAAAATTCACCTTATTTATTGAATCACCCTCATACATTAGGATTGTGGCCAATTATACTTTCACAGGGGTACTCTTAGGGTGCCCAGTCCCAATGTAGCACGGTCTTTCGAGGCTTTTGAGACTGAAGTGGCAATCTTCTCAAGTCTGGATTGACTTTTAAAATCCCTTTTGCCAGTCTTTTGTCTCTCTGCCTCCATGTCACCCAATGCCACCGAGATGCCATCAATCTGCCTATCTGGTGTGTTGATGCTCCCTCCTTCCTTGGCATAACCTAACCGTCTTCAGCTTGGATGAATCATTTTGTCCTCTCACTTCTTTGCCTGTTTCTCACCCTCTTAATAAGGTGAATGGATACTTGAAGGTCACTCTTGTTTAGAGCCACAGGCCAATTAAAATGCTTGGGGCCTGACTCTTACTTGCAGCTAAAAACCTCAAATTACCTTTCACTACATCAGAAGCTCTCTTTCTGTCTCTGGCCATGTCGTTTAGTTAAATGTATAATCAAACAAGTTACCTACATTTACCTAACACTTACTTAAAAATATCAAACATAAGACTGCTTCTAGATCAGGTCAAAGGCTCATCAAATTCCTGTATCACAGAGTGGCCCACCAGTAGCCTCAGGAAGCACATAAGACAACATTACATGTAT
Organism: Cryptoblepharus egeriae; assembly: GCA_030015325.1. NCBI lineage: Eukaryota > Metazoa > Chordata > Lepidosauria > Squamata > Scincidae > Cryptoblepharus > Cryptoblepharus egeriae. Next base: position 76,837,130 of record JAREYC010000005.1, read on the forward strand.
ACTGTTGCCACTCCCTTGCATCTGTCATTCAGATGTAACCTAACTTGAGAACTTTGAGGTTGAACAAACCCTCTATGACTTATAACCTCCATAAATATGTCAATGTCATTTTATAGGCATCTGTGTGCCAGATCTTAACTTGGATTGCAACTACAGGGTCACCATATACTGGAAAACCTGGATTTGTCAGGATTGTTAGCCTCCTGTCCAGGTGTCCTACATTTTGGTTTCATTGTACTACATTTTGGCTTCATTTTCAAACTTTGTGATGGTGCACAGTACACGATCATGTCATATGTCCTTGGATTCATATTGAAGAGCAGAATCCAATGCAAAAATCAGTTTTGAGATATCTCCTTCCTATCAAACGTTATGGCCAATAAACCAAAAAACAAAAAATGTAAAAACAAAAACTACATTTTTTGGCAATTTTTAAAAGTGGGTAAGAATTTTGGCTTGGAGGGGTAGGAATTTTGGCCTTGGGGTTCATGAATTGTGGGTTTAGCATCTGGTCACCCTGATTGCAAGACAAGATCCTTGGACTGCAAGGAGAACAAATCAGTCCATCCTCTAGGAAATCAACCCTGGCTGTTCAAAGGAAGGACAGAAAGCTGAAGCTCAAATATTTTGGCCACGTCATGAGGACTCCTTAGAAAAAAAGCCTGATGCTGGAAAAAACTGAAAGCAAAAGGAGAAGGGGACAGCAGAGGATGAGGTGTTTAGATAGTGTCGCCGAGGCAATGAATGTAAATTTGGACAAACTTTGGAGGAGCAGGTGGTCTGGTGTGCTTCAGTCCATAGGGTCTTGAAGAGTCAGACACAACAATTAAACAACAACAATATGCCAGATGCCATCACCACATCCAGTGCTAAGAAGTTCCACAGACTAATTACTTGCTTGGGCAAATTTTCTTTTGTCTATTCTAACTCTCCTACACTCAATTGTAGTGGATGTGTCCTGGTTCTGGTGTTGCCTGAGGGAAAAAAATACTTCCCTCTATCCACTCCGTCTATCTGATGATAATTTTATATGTCTCAGTGATGAATCAGTCAAAAATGATTCATGACTAAAGGTGTTCTTTTTTCTCCCTTGGAAAAATGTGCAGAAGGGGATCCCCGACAAGGGGTATTACATTTTTATTTTTTGTTTTTAATTTCATATATATATTTTAATCATGTATAATTATAAATTATAACAACTTCAAAAAGCATATAAGCTGTAGCACAAACCTTTTTTTTGGCAGGTCGAAGGGTTTGCCTTCCATCCTTTATTGTCTGATGGCAGAGCTGACAAAGCTCTCAAGATGCCACTTATATAAACCACCACGAGTGTGTTTTGCTGTTGTGGCTGAAATGTGGCATATAAATATTCTGCACCGTCAAGAGTTGCCATCCTTCAAAGCAGACAGTGAAGTAATCTGACTCAGTAAGAGGCAGCTTCGTATCGGATATTGTGAATGCTTGCATCCCCTCATCTCTCAAGAAACAGCCAGCGCATGATAGTACTTTTCTGCATTTCGTATTTTTCTCGTGTCCAATCCAGCCTGGCAACAATTTTCTATACCAAAGCTATGAGCAAGCAAATCAGACAAGCATTTTGTTTCATGTAAAGACTCATCCCTGACACCATTTCTCTGTGATCTCATTTCCCTGTGACCCCAAGATTATCACTCAGCTCTTCCATAGGTGATCATCCATTGGAGGAATTCTGCTTTTAACTCTTAGATTCACTGCCAACTGCCCCCTACTCAGCCACACTGCGCAATTACCAATTATGGGCTCATTAAAATTCTCGTTCTGCTGAGACGAACAAACGCAAGCGGGGACACCCATCCATCTTCACAATCAGTCAGTGTAATGAATCCTGACACACTTTGTGCCTGTTACCATCCCTCCTCGGCACACTGAACTCCTCTGTGAATTTGCAATGTAGCTGCTACAGATGCGACATCGATTGAAGGCTGCAATGTACTCAGAGACCACGGGATACTGACTGAATAAACAGCCATTAATTAATCAGATTAGGGTTCTTTTGTCAGCACATCATTGTTAAGCTCAGCATATTCCCACTGGTATGGGGTATGGATTCAGTAGGACCCTTTTTGTCCTGCTCCAAGGTGACATTGTGTCACTAAACGGCACGTAGCTTAAATCGACATTGCAGTTTGTACCACCTTAAAACCTGTTTAACTCTCATGCCTGCCAACCAAACCTGGGGGGTATAGTTCTGTGGGAATGCTAGGAATTGCTAACAAAGACCAACTGGCACCTTGGTACACAGTGTTTCTCAGGATTATTTGGGGAAAGTAATGACAGCGTGTCTAGGTAAAAATCCAGGTAAAATATTATGTGCCAAAATCATGAGATACATTATTATCCATCACTGACAATCCAATCCTTATCAAGGCCTGTGCTGGGGGAACACCATGTTCTGCCAACACAGATTGCCACTAAAGCACACTACAGGGAGCTGCCACATCAGCAGGAATGCCAGCAGAGTGATGGAGGGCCTGCCAATGCAGGTAAGCCCGGTTCAGGCAACAGAACAGGCTAGGGGAAGGAGAGCATTGAATGGGGGATGAAAATGGTGGAACAGGGAGGACGTGGGGCAGAGTGGATGGATGGAGCCTGACAGGGGGTTGAGGGCAGTGGCAGTGCACACCAAATCACAAACTCCTTCCTGGGCTTTTCTTTCAAGGAGACCTCCAGGAGCCTAAAATTCCCACAGGAGGCAGAGCAGCACTACTGTGCCACTGCATCGCCATGTGGGGGATGATCAACCCAATCTTGAGCTTCCCAGCACCACAAGATGTGGTGCTGCTGTGGTGCCAAAAACAGGTGCCCTTTTGCCAAGTAATGGATGAAGCCCCACAGTGAGACTACTTGATTCTGTGGTGTCTCTTTAGCTGGTGCAGAATCAAGGAATCCCATTTCAGACTGTAAAACCTGACATGGGATTCTAGATCTGGTGAAGCTAAGCAAGGCCAGTCCCACCCCCTCCTGCCTCACTCTCTGTCCCACATCCTCCCTGATCCAGAACATTTCCCCACTTCTCCCCATGGTCCTGCTCACCTCTCTGCCACCAGGCAATATGGGCAAGCCATGGGATATGGAACAAGGGCCCAGTGTCAGAAATATCCCAGCATGACACCATTATAGCACATTTGCAACAGAGCACACCTGCGGTAATCTGGTACACCAGGTTCTGGGTCAGACCCTAAGCTAGGACTGGGCTGGGAATCAACTTATATTTTCATTTTCACCTGCAAGTATTGTTACCAAGAGAGCAGTAAAAATAGGGGAATTAGCTTGTGCTTCTCTTTGGTTCAATACAGGACCTGGGCAGGACTTAAAACAGCGTCATGCAGAGGGGATACCTTTATTAGAAAGGGAAACACTAAGGAAAACTTATCACAAAGATGCAGATTTTATTGTCATAAAGCATAAACCAATATTACATACATTCAATAGCATGAGAGTGAAGTGTACTTGTTTCTTGTGTAGTGTGTACCAAGGAGGAGGGGAGGGAAAGGAAGGGGAAGAGAGGGAAAAGCAATATTTACCTTCTTCAAGCCATGCCAGGATCCAAGGGGAAGAAGAAAGATGATCCAAGGGGAAGACGAGAGTCCAAGCAAAAGAGAGAGAACAATAGGGTGCAGGGTTCTTTATACCCTAGGTCCAGGAAGGACATGCCCACCTAAGTGTGGTCACCTAGGAAAAGGGCAAGCCTGGGGAGGGGCTGTTACAGGAAGGGGAAGGCTGGAAGACTACCACCTGAGGACCATCACCCAATCAGAGCCAAAACAGAATAGGCATGCATAGGTGTGGTCAAGATTTGAAAAGAGAAAGAATGGGGAAGGGACTATGTGACTGATTTAGCCTTGGCAAAGGAGAATAATAGAAGACCATGCTTCCAACTGACTTTCACATTAGCATATAAATGGCAGGAGGCAGAGTAGTTAACTAACAAAGGATAAAGAATTACAGGAATAGTTGTTTGTGAGCCCCAAAGGTTGAATTAGAAATGCGAGAGGGGGAAGGGAAATGAGAGACTTTAAGCAATACATTTATAATATTAAATTAATAAAATGTATAATATTGTAAGAGAGCACTTCTCATAACAGTATCTGAGAGGAAACTCCAGATTTGATCAGGACAGTAGAGCTAGGAAAGTATTAGCTGGTCCCCGATTATTTTTCAAACTAAATAATGGCCCTGAAAGATGAGCCGGAATGGTGTAGAGGTTACAGAGATGGATGAATCTGGAAGAACCAGGTTCAAATCCTCTTCAGCCATGAAACTTCCTGGGTGACCTTGGGCCAGTCACTCACTCTCAGCCTGAACTACCTCACAGGGTTGTTGAGAGGGGAAAAATAAAAGTTTTGTAAGCTGCCTTGGGTATCTGAATTAGCATAGGAAAGGTGGGGCAATAAATAAATAAACAAACAAATAAATAAATAACAGCTATTAATGCAGGCTGGCTAGCAATTAGCACCATGACACCAATAAAGTGCTTGCCTCAGGCAGCACATTGGCAAGTGTACCTGCCTCTGTGTGTTCACTCACTTCTCCTCCTCCTCTCCATTTTCTGGTTTGAGAAAAGGAAGGTAGGGGTGCTCTAGCTCAGTGGTTCCTAAATCCTTTCAGCTGTCTGCTCCCTTGACCTACGGGGCCAATAGCCATGGCTTCCTGTTAGGGCTACAATCCTATATATTGGACAAGACAGTGTGATTATTGTGAGGATCTGCATTTTCCTTATCTGGCTTCTGTAACGCCTCAGAAAACCACAACTAACAGTTGAGGAAACACTTCTCTAGCACACCATCCTCTTTCTGACGTCCATGGTGACCCTCCTCTTCTTGTTAGAACTTAGAGAGGGGAAGGAGCAGAGCTTGGCACATCACAAAATAAGAGTGATATTTCACATGCCACTTCAGGTTTCATGAGATCTTGGCAGATGATAAAGCATTTTTTATAATCTATTTTTTCCCCAAAGGCAAAATTTACTACACATTTTTTTTAGAAATTGAAAGAAAATCAGAGACTTTAATGTGAAACTATATTCATTTTTAAGCGTTCAGAGAGTCCATCAGGATGCATAATGATGAATTATGAGATTCATGTGCCAAGATTGCTCCTGTCCCCAAACCTTTGCAGCCTTATTGAAGCAGACAAATACCGTATTTCCCGGTTTATAAGATGCACTTTTTTTCTTCCCAAGGGGGGGGAATGTCTGTGCATCTGATAGAGTGATAGGGCCAATCCTGGAGCACCGTACCCCATCACGTCATATGTCGTTGGATTCATATTGAAGAGTAGAATCCAATGCAACAATCAGTTTTGAGATATCTCCTTCCTATCAAAAGTTATGGCCAAAAAAGTAAAAATAAAAAATATAAAAACAAAAAAATACATTTTAGGCAATTTTTAAGTGGGTAGGAATTTTGCCCTGGGGGTAGGAATTTTGGCCTTGGGGTTCAGGAATTTTGGGTTTGGCATCTGGTCACTCTGGCCCAGTTGCAATCCTAACCAGCCTTCCCTGGCTTGGAGACTTGCTCCAAAGTAGACATGCACAAGACCTGGTCCCTCCTGCTCCATGCCTGTGCCTCCCTCACTCATCCCTATGTATCTAGATCCCCTCACCTTTCCCTACGTACCCTACTAGAGATGATGAGTTTTTGGAGTTACCAGACAATTAAAAGAATGCTGGAAGCTTAAAGTCCTTCTTCATTTGTTAATACAGTGATAATGGTTCTTAATACCACTGTTAACTTTACATGGTTGAAATATTATTCTGCTATATTTTATGAAATATATTAGTACACCATTTGGTTCAGAATATTTTTTTCTTGTTTTCCTCTTTTAAACTTTGGTGCGTCTCATGGTCCGGTGCGTGTAATAAGCTGGGAAATACGGTAAATGATTTTATCTTGGTGTGACCTTCTCACAGTCGCTCATTAAAAAAGTCTGAACATCACACAAAGACCTCTGCTATTGCTATTCCACAGAGAGAGAGAGAGAGAGAGAGAGAGAGAGAGAGAGAGAGAGAGAGAGAGAGAGTGTCTAATGAGGCAGTCAGTCCCTGACTCTTCAGAGAGATAATGATCAGATTTATGGTCATCATTGACTGGTGCACTCAAACAGTGGCAAAGTAAGCAGGTGCTCTGTGGATGGAGGAAAGTGAGATGAAAGAGATTATTAGGGACTGTGCAATTGTCAGAGCCATTGCAACCAGTAGCTTGCTTTCATAAAGGGTGAAACTTACATAGGGTGTATAATGCCTCACCACCATCTGTTTCACCAATACACTACTACAGATTCCACCTGCAACCATAAAGCACCTGAAACACATAAAGATACTGATAAAGAGAAAAGCATAAACCTAAGACACATCCCAGCTCTTCCTTCCAGGCTCATCAGCAATAGTTGGCCAATTATTTTTTAATCATGTGGCTGTTATATACATCCTAATGAAATATGCTGGAACATTATTCCTGAACAGTGACCACTTTCTGCAGAACATGGCATTAGCAGACCAAAAGGAGAGAATTATGGCACTGTCAGATTTGTGATCAGATCAGCAGTTCATGCAACACCAGGAGTTCAGGATGTAATGAAATGTATTCATCCATATCCATATAATTCAAATAGAATTATAGCCTCCTTTTCCTAGCTATGATACTTTTGACCCAAGGAGGAGATTACAGGTGATTAGGAATAGAGGGCCTGGATTAATAGAAATATCTGGTGCACCTTTAGAAGTTCTGGGCACAGCAGCTGCTGCTATTACTGTTTCTACCATCCAAGAGAACAATATGTTAAAATATAGTTGTTGTTCTAAAAGCTATCATTCTATCATTGCAACTGTGTGTTATATCCAGTCAAAATAATGATTTGGTTTCAGGAATATTATTGAGATTTTTCTAGTAAACTGTTTTCTTTACAATGGTGGGGGCAACAGAAAAGAGTCAAGAGAAAGAAAGAGCAAAATACAATTCAGTGTACAAAGCATTTTATCCAGCTAAGTACATTTGCATCTCATCCCTTCCTTCCTTCCTTCCTTCCCTAGAACTCTTCCTTCCTCATTGTACTTCAGTTTATCACTAGGCATTGCTGAGGTTAACAGTTTCTTTTGACTAAAGCAGGGGTCCTAAAACTTTTTAAACAGGGGGGCCGGTTCACTGTCCCTCAGACACTTCGGGGGCCGGACTATAGTTTGGAAAAAATTAACAAATTCCTATGCACACTGCACATATTTTATTTTTGTGCACAAAAAACAGGAAAAAAGAATGCAATATTTAAAATGAAGAACAATTTCTTGCTTGTTCCTGTCATTTTTCTTTTATTATAACAAAAAAGAAAGAAATGAAGAGGGGGAAAAAGTGACAAAGCTGATTTGGAACTTTTTGGTCAGTTCTGGAGGGGAGAAAATAAGGACCCAAACAGGAGACACGAAGCTCAATCCTATGCCTATCTACTCAGAAGTAAGTCCCATGCAAGTCAATGTTGCTTCCTCCTGTGTAAGTATGACTACAATTGCACCCTGAGAGCCTGATCCTGTGCATGTCAACTCGGAAATAAGTCCCATGGAAGTCAATGGGGCTTAATCCTGTGTAAGTGTGACTACAATTGCACCCTGAGAGCCTGATCCTGTGCCTGTCAACTCAGAAGTAAGTCCCATGGAAGTCAATGGGGCTTACTCCTGTGTAGGTGTGACTACAATTGCACCCTGAGAGCCTGATGCATGGTAATTGTCTCCCCAGATATGAGAGTGAGAGCAGCACAGCCCATCCAGGTCACCCACAGCCTTTCCCTGAAGCCAACCCACCCCATGCAAGGGGTGACAGGCTCTGGCTGAACCCCCTGCGGCCCTCTACTCAGCACTCCCCCAGGTGGCCCTTCACACCTCCCCCAACGAGGGTGGGGGTGTGCTGCCTCCCCCTTACCCCACCACCTGGCCTCCTTCACCTCAGGGCCTTGAGGGGAAAGGACTACATTTCCCAGAATGCAGTGGCCAGCCCTTAGAAATATTGGCATGCGCCCCTCCCGCCCGTTCTTCGCCTCACCTCAGGGGATGCTAAACAGTTCAGCCTGGGTCCCAGTCTCCGGCGGGGGGGCGGGAGAGGCCCCGGGAGAGGCTTCTGCAGCGACCTCCCGAGGCTGCCATGTTCTCTGTGCGCGCCCTGGTTCCCTGGCGGGGGGGGGGGGACAGGAAGAGGCTCCTGCAGGCAGCTCGCTGTGGCGAGGATGAGCCTCTGGTGCGAAAGTCACCGCGCACCCTGGTTCTCTGCCTCCCGCAGAGAACTGTGGGGCCAGGCTGTGGGGAGGCCGCGGGCCGGATTGAGGGCCCTGGCGGGCCGGATCCAGCCCCTGGGCCGTACTTTGAGGACCCCTGGACTAAAGTGAGACCACTGTTCTGGCTTAGGGATGAAAAGTCCCCTGTCAGTGGTGTAGGTAGAGGGGTGCAGAGCTCTCAGTCTTGGAGGGAGACTCATCCCTTTGGAGTCATTCCAGGCAGGGAATGGAGCTGCACGGGGTTGCCTGCAATGGGACTGACGGAGTGAGGCCCCCTCCAACACTGACTGCTCCATTCCCTCTAGCTATGCCACTGTCACTTGTATCTGGTGGTGTCACTGCTCTTCCCCCATTATTTGCTCACTGTAAAACCAGTGGTGGGCACCAGCAGGTTCGCACCTACTCTATAAAACCAGTTCTTAACAAGAGATAGTACATATAAAGTTTAAAAATAGCCATTTAAAAGTGGCTGCCAGATGGACAGAGAACCGGTTCTTAATTTCTTTGAAGCCCATCACTGTGTAAAACCTATGGTGTATGACCTTACTAGGTAATGATTACTTTCACTATATTTGCTAATGCAATACATGGTTTCTTCTGTTGTGGTTCTTTCTCTGGGATCTCTAAGCTTCATTGCTACATAAATAATACTAATTTAATGGGTGCTGTCATTTATTTTCTTTATTCTCCTTCCTTCCCAAATTCTATCTCGCATCTGTTTTTTGGCTTTCCTTTACCTGCCAAAGTCTTGCCTTTGCTTGCCTTAGCACCAAGAGATTCCCATGAAGAGATTAACCTGACTACTACTACTACTACTACTACTACTACTACTACTACTACTGCAGTAGTAGTAGTAGTAGTAGTAGTAGTAGCAGCAGCAGCAGCAGCAATAATATAGTAGTAGTAGTGGTAGTAGAAGAGGTAAAGCCTTTTTATACACAATTTTTTATACATTGATTTGACTCAACATGAATGGCCACTGCAAGTCATAGTTATAAAAACTGCTTTTTCTACTGTTGTAGAGAGGCAGGCATTTAAATAATTAATTCATTCTCTAGTCCCAGAATCAAACCCCTGCAGATATTAAGGCACTGCCTTATTCCATTAGGTGCAGTGGAGGAGCAAGAAACCTAGAAGTTTCTTTAAATCTATTTTTACATTTTTTTGTTATCCACTGATTTTTTCCTCACTGAAGGTTTTGGAACAGAACCATAGTAGTATACAGGTGCCACCACTAGTCACAGTTATACTACCACTACCAGCAGGAAACAGAAAGAAGAGCTCCCAAAATTCTTTCCATTCTGAAAAGTAGAGATCACTAGCAACCTAGCAGGCCTCCGTCAGTCTTGGAAGACTATGGTATCATGCTCGGCGCTGCATACACTGCATGCAAAGCATGAAAGCCTGGGTTAGATTGTTATGGGGGATAGGCTGTTACCCAAGCAGCAAATCCCCCCTCTCCACGTCACTGAATTAGTCCAATGGAAAGGCAGAACCAATACGATTGGATCCAGCTGCGTCGCAGAGCTGGGCTAAGGACAGGAGCTCACCCTGTCTTGTGGGGCCAACCCGGGTCTCGAACCCTGGCTTGCTGGTTAACAGGCACAGTGTCTTAGCCACTTGCACCACCCACAGCCACATAGCAACCTAGTGCTTCAATTTTTACACTAGGAGTTGGCAGGCTACATTGCAGGTAAGTGCAGCCAAGCATTTTGATGCTTTACACTTCCTCACTGCATATATAGGTTGGCTATATGGAATGGATGAAACTCCAGTAGACACTGTCACCACACAGTACAAATGCTAAAGAAGTTGCCTTTATATAGGTTGGCTATCTCACAAGATGGATGGGTACAGAAGCCTAGAAAGATGAAGATGTGATGCTTGTGCAAGCATCTGCCTTCTGTTACATTCCTGAATGTACTTCTGTACTTCAGATGTTGTACTACAATTCCTAGAAATGATGCACCCTAGAAATATGTGTTTCCTAAGATGCCAAGAAATGCTAAGCATTCCATAGGAAGCTGTACTTACTCATTTGCTTCCTGTAATTGGTTATAGTGGCATAAAGCAATCTGATCAAAGCAAGACTGTAATAGCAGGTATACTTATAAATGGCACAGGCATATTTATTTATAGCTTGCCTTTCCCCTGATTGCTTTCAAGATAATATATATATTGGGTTCTCTGACATTCTAACATCCAGGCACCGCCAGACCCAGACCTGTTTATTTTCAGCAAAGTACCTGTATCAGGTTATTCAGATCAGGTCTGATACCAAGGCTGTTGCTTCTACTGATGTGGTTATGGACAAACATACACATGTGACTGTGCGTTTGTGGTTTCTTATTCCAGATTTTTCACAGGTCTTGAAAATTCCTCTGTTATATCTGCAACTCATCCCTTACATGGGAATTCTCCTAGAGATAAGTCCCCAAGAAGAAAAATTTAAGTGGCAACATTTCTGAGAAAAATAATAACGGTAATATGCTGCCTTATGATAATACATAAGAATTGGTGATTGTGGCAGCTGCAATAGGCTAGGCTCTGAATTTCCAGGTAGTTTCTTCCTATCTGGTAAGTGTGGGTACCTAAATCATCTCTAAAGTAATCTTTTGTTGCCAATTTTGACATGATGAACACCAAAATTGCAGGTGACCTGCAGGTTTTGCCAACCAGCCAGCAGGGAGAATTTGTATTGGCAAAAAAGGAACATACACTGTTGGTAAAAGAAAGTTAAAAATGAACTCCACTGTGGAAATGGCGAGTGGGCATACTCCATCTTTATGCTGTATGAATCTCACCCAGAAGGTATAAAACAAATCTGTATATATAAAACTGAAAAATCACTCACTCACTCACTCATCAACACCCAGCCAAAACCACTGGGCATGGAAGTGTGAAATTTGGGGAGGGTGTTCCTTCCATGATCCACTACAAACCAGTTTTCGGAAATTCCAACCAGAAGAGGGTGAAATGGGGCCCAACACATTTCCTTCCTATACTTTACATTGAAGAATCGGTGACTGAGGGATGCTCTGCCTCAACCCCTAGACCTAAAAGCATGAAATTTGGGTTCCTTCTGTGACATGAACACCTCCAAGAACCGATGTTGAGAAATCGAACCCTTAAAGCGCTGAAAAGGGGTGCAATGTGTTTTTGTCCTATACTTAACATGGAAGACTGCCCAACATCCACCAATTTGGTGTTTGGTGACTGGTGCACTGCAGGGGAATGTTGTTCAGAGGGAGGGGTTGCACTGGGGAGGATACTGTTCATGGGAGTTGATGCGCATGGGGAGGTGATGCACATGGTGTGTGGATGCACATGGGGGACTAAGGTGCATGGGGAATTGATATGCATGGGGGGTTGATGCAGATGGAGGGTTGAGGCATATGGGGTGTTGAGGCACATGTGGGTTGATGCGCATGGGGGCTGTTGTTGATGCACATAGGGGTTTGATGCACATAGGGGTTTGATGTGCATGAGGGTTGATGCAAATGGGGGTTGATGCACATGGGGTTGATGTGAATGGAGGGATAATGTACATGAGGAAGATGCACATGGGGGTTGCTGCGCATGGGTGGTTGTTGCACATAGGGGGTTGATGCGCATGGGGGATGATGTGCATGGGGTGGATGAACATGGGTAATGTTGTGCATGGGGGATGTTGCACATGGGGGTTGTTGCGTATGGTGGGTTGATACACATGGGGGGTTTGATGTGCATGGGGGTTTAATGTGCATGGGGGGATGATGCATATGGGGGTTGATGCGAATGGGGGTTGATGTGCATGGGGGTTGTTGCGCATGGGGGTTGATGCGCATGGGAGTTGATGCAAATGGAGAGATGACGCACATGGAGGGAGGTTGCACATGGGGGTTGTTGCACATGGGAGGATGTTGTGCATGAGGGGTTGATGTGCATGGGAGTTGATGCAAATGGAGAGATGATGCGCATGGAGGGATGTTGCGCATGGGGGATGTTGCACATGGGGGATAATGCGCATGGGGACTGATGCGCCTGGGAAGTTGATGTGCATGGGGGGATGATCAGTGGTGGGCTCTAGCAGGTTCGCACCTACTCTATAGAACCGGTTCTTAACAAGAGATAGGACATATAAAGTTTAAAAATAGCCATTTAAAAGTGGCTGCCAGATGGGCAGAGAACCGGTTCTTAAATTTTTTGAAGCCCATCACTGGGGATGATGCACAGTGGGGGGGATAGCCTATGGGGGAATTTTACTCCCACTACTTGGGTACATTTTCGCTAGTTATGAGATAAAGCATCAAGGCAGTTTGATTCATTTGTATCAATAGCACAAAATGCCTTAGATCTGCCACCCCTGAGGCCTTCACAGCACAGTGTTTTCTGATTCATTAAAGGTAGAATAATGTCTGCTTCACCAATTCACTCCCGCAGTAGATGCTTAAGACACTCCAAGGCAGTTCTTGATGTTTAATAATATTTGTGTGCCTCCACCCAACTGCTTACTCACCTTCAAGCAGATTTTTTTTCAGAGACACTCGTTAGTGACGTTCATGGATTTGTACTTAGGAAATGGACACCTTCACCCAGCATGAGTCATCATCTGATCTCCAAACTGAAACTAAGGTCTGAGAATACAATGAAATTCATTTCCAAGTAAATAAGCATAGGATGATTATTTTGTAAAGTTACAATTTTATGCAAATTTACCCATCTGTAAATCTTATTGAATAGTTTAATGAAACCAATTTTACCATAGGTGGGCTCAATAACATTTGTGATGAGCACCCAAAGCACATTTCTGTTGCACTGCAAAGCAATGTTGCACTCCAGAAGTAACACAAGGCATGGAGCACTTCAAGGCCAAGGAAGTGTGTCACAGGCCTGGCACAACCCAGAAGCAGCTTGATCAGAACAAGCTGAGATCAGAAGCAGAGCATGTGGAGATCAGAAGATTCATTTCTGAGTTAAAATTAAAGGTTACACATTCCATGTTTCCTATAATGTTGCCTCAAGTTCAAGAACTGCGGTGGCTTACTACGTACAGGTGGCTTACTATGTAAAAATTTTATTGGGTTATTCAGAAATATACCATACCATAAAATCGCAAAGAACACACACACAGAGAAAAAAAATAACAATTATGAAATTACAAAATGAACAGAAATGGTTTCAAATCTCCTCAATGTTTTGAAAGAGTGACCAACAGGTTTATGATTTGCTTGCTTTACTGCTATTTTGTTTTTTTTTAACTTTAAAAAAGTTGTTGTACTGTTTTTAAACTTTTGTTGTGGGCTTCCTCGGGTATGATAGGAATAAGATGGGCTACAAGTCTTCTAAATAAATGAAGAACATCATAATTTAGATTATGGAACAGGCAAAGACTCAAGTTACTACAGAGTAAATCCTGTACTATGTGCTCACTCTATTTAAGTGGGGAGTTCGAAGAGCTGATGTGTATAAGTCAAATTTAACATTATCAGCTCAACAATATAGTATTCTGCATTGATACATAGCTGAGATGGTTCATGGCATTTGAATTGCCTGAAATTAACCAGAGATTGAAGTTTCATTGGCATTTGTTCATATTCAGATTTCATTCTTAATGTATGTTTTACAACCCATATTAAAAACAGAATAAGATTGCTGCAGTAGAACTGGACATCACTCTGCAGCTCACATGTAACATTTATGATAGGAACAGAGATAAAATTATATAAGAGGAGCACCATATCATGTAAGGCCACAAAGTAAGGCTTCAGTATAGTCAAGCAGAACAATTTTGACATTAGTATGTCCATTTGTCAATTGATTGCAATCTCCAGCATGCCGTAGATGTTTGAGTCTGAATCGCCTCCTCTGAAATTATGAATCATATATATTGTTATGAATTTCTAACACAGCTAGAGCTTGCCCAACACAATTTCATTTTGTTATAGTTATATCCCACATGCACTGGAATAGGTAGGTTGCCTGTGCTGTACCTAGCACAGGTTTGGGACTGCTGCTGTGCTACAGTGGAGGCACTTTCCCATAATGCCAGCTAATGCTGATGCAGCCCCAATGGGTCTACTTGAATTTGCACCAACTAAGGAGGTGCCTGTTTCAATGCAAGTTAGATTTGTGATGCCCGCCTAGAAACACCTGAAAAATAATCAACAGTTCTGTATTAGCTCCCCTGCCCTCACTTTTCTCTATCTAATCAAGTGTCAGGTGGTAGATTGAAGTCCACCTAAGGTGACATTATCAATGCATTTTGCAACTGGATCTGATTTCCATTATTCCCTGCATAGCTTTTAAGCTCCAAATCCAAATTGCCTGCCTCACCACACAGACTGCGCTCCATCATCAACATTCATTTGGGGATTCTTTATTTTACTGGGTAATCACAACACCACATATTAGAACCATGACAGTTAAGTAATTTCAACCAGGGGCTGCGGTTGGAGTCGTTGAATTGGATGCACTGATCCTGGAAATGTCCTTTGAAATCTACATTTCAAGGTAACTGCACAGCTGCAGAAATAGTACAATGAAAAGGGTATCTAAAACTGCTTCTCTGGGTTACCGTCACATTCATCTTGCTGCAAATTACACAGAGATGAATGAATGGGTCATCCAGCATTAAATTGAAAGGTGTGTTAACATATTGTAGGCTGAGTGCTTTTAGCTCCAATTCTTGATTCTTTTTGCCCTCTAAGTTTGATTTAAGTGCACAAAGAATCCCTCTTTTCCTCATTAAAGGCACAGCAATATTTCACCAAAACCAAATATTGGCACTCTTGAAGACCACATTTGTTCTCCTAAGAGCTGCATTTTTACACAAATCTATTAAACATCTCTTGTGTCCTTAATGTTGTTTTGAAATGCTGTTCCCAAAAGCGTCAGTGTGACTCTCTTGTAATCCTGTTTTCTTTGAGTTGAATGTTAAGGAAAATTTTTAAGGTGTACCTGAACTATCTTGCAGGGTTTATTTAACAAAGTTTTCTGACACAGTACATTTGGTTAAACTTTAAGTCCTCATATAGCTCTTTGTTCCTTTTACTGGAACATGTTGAAATCTATGCATTTAAGTACTGTACACTATTCTGTCAGGGAGCTGTTGTTACCAAATAAAAAAAGAGCCTTTCCTCTTAAAAAAATAGCCTTGGGAATTCTCAGTTCCTTCGTCTCTCTCTTTGTTGCCATTTCTTTCCAAAAAACATTTCTTTCACCAAGTCAAGTGGTGATTCTCCCTAAGTTATGATTTCCCCTAAGTTATGTTGAAAGAGGAAAAAGGTGCATCAATCATGCACAAGAATCCTTTACTTAAAGAAGGCAATCTAGCCAGTTAACTAGCCGGAGCAGTTACCAATCTGGGTTTTCTTGTTTTAGTATGAAGATTGCTCTCATCAGTCTCAGTGGTATCACTTGGGGCTGTGGAGAGTGAGGCCCACAACAGAAAACATGCATGGGGGAGGTGTCACACCAAGGTAACTAATGATTGATATACGATATACCTGTTTCTGTATCTATATCTATATCTATCTCATATATTTAGCCACAACCTTCAGTAGCTTCAAGGTCTACTATCGGGCTGCAAAGGTTAGGTGGAGCATCCTATCCCCATCATCTCAGCATTGTGTATGTATATCCAGTTATACTGAAAAGCCACTGGTCCATCTTCACTTAGTACTTTCTGATAATACTGTAGCTCTCCATGGTCTCAGAAGGTGATCTGTAAAGTAAACTACATCATAGGGCCAAGGACAACAAATTGATTAAATTTTAACTTGGACCATCTATGCTTGAAAAGGGGTTTATCGACTGCTGGAAAGTTCTACTGCTTGAAGAAGTTGCTATTTTAATCAAGGAATCAGCTCACTTATTTTGTCTCCCTCCACCCCGATTACTGAGGAGCATCAGAGGTGCCAAGCTTTTTGCAGCCATGAGAACATTGGCAGGTTTCAGCCACACATTTGACACATCTGGTGTAGAGAAGATGAAGTAAAAGAGCTGGAATAGAGTGCATGAGAACAGCTGCAGAAAGGCAGAGAGGAAGACAATTACTCCCATATGAACATTTATGATCTGCTCCTTCCATTATTGGACCCATCTCTGGGAAATCCCAAATGCTCAGCTGTGGCTGCAGGCAGTGCAGATGCTGACAATTATTCCTATGGAATGTTTAGTTTGTCAGAGTTGGTTGCTTCCACCTATTCCCTGTGCCTTTTACGATCTCTCCGAGGACCACCCTTGATCACAAATGAGTCATCTTCTGTATAGTGACAAACTTCCCTGCTATGGTTGAGTGTTGGTAGGACTGAACTTTCAGTCCCCAAGAGAAAACCAGCATGGCCAGTTAGTCCCTGCTTTTGATGCATGTCCTGCTTTTGTCAATAAACCCTTTACAAGGCTAAAGTGAGAAAGAAGAACAGGTGAGAGATGGCAGAGCATCTCGTAATTAACAGACAATAACCATGACACTCACCAGGAATGTGCGCAGTAAGAGAAGGAAGTTGGTAGATAAGAATTCAATTAAGGGATGAGTTCGGTGCTAAAACAGGGCCAGACATTTTGAAGCTGCTTCACTTTCCCTAGAATACAGATAAGAAAGTGCTCCTTCCCTTTTGTTAAGATTGATATTCCAAGGATGTTCTCTGTAAACAACTGCAGAAACATTCATTCAGTTCGCCAATTGCCTGATTCAGTACAACAGATTTGAAAATATAGTAAAACCTTGGATTAGGAGCATTTTTGGATTGAGAGCGTTTTGCAAGACAAGCAAACGTTTCTAATAAATGTTGTCTTGCAATACAAGCAAAAAAATTAGTCCTGGCTGGGATATGGTCAGTTTTGGCGCTCCACCTGCACCTGCTCAGCCTCTCCTGAGAGGCCAGCCTATGCATGTCTACTCTGAAGTAAGACTATTACAGTCCATGGGGCTCACGCCTATGTAAAGGGAGCAATAGAAACAAGACTGAGAGACCAAGGACTCAGTCCTAAAGACACTTTCATGGGAGTAAGGCCCATTGTACACAAAGGAGCTCACTTTTGAGTAGACATGGTTGGGATTGTGCTCCTAGCCTTGCATGTCTACTCTAAAATAAGCCCTACTATAATCGGTGGGGCTCATTCCTGTGCAAAGGGGGCAGATTGCAGCCTGAGAGTCCCGAGAGACAAAGTTCAGGTTAATTTGTTTTATTTTTCTTTATATTTTCTATTTTCTTTATTATTTTGTAATATATGACAGTATTGTAATCATTTTTATATGAATATTTTTGGTTTGTGGAATGAATCATCTCAGTTTCCATTATTTCTTAGGGGAAATTTGCTTTGATATATAAGCATTTTGGATTACAAGCCTGCTTCTGGAATGAATTAGACTCGTAAACCAAAGTACCACTGTAGTGCACTATAGATAAACTTAGAGCACAATCCTAACCATGTCTACTCAAAAATAACCTCCATTGTGTTCAGTTGGTCTTACTCCCAGGAAAGTGTCTTTATAATTGCAGCCCGAATCCAATAATTTCCATTTCCAAATTGTCTCCTCTGTCACGGGTAGAAGGAAATGTTGAAAGGCTCATGAAGACTTTGTTTCAAGGCACATGGTTGTCTGCTCAACTTAAGGATCTACTCTTCTTCCCCACTAAATGATTTTCCAATTTTTTCTTCTATCAATATTTTTGGCAAGAGAGGTAGGAAGATCCATGAGTTCTAAAGTTCTAGCAAATCTATGGACTGAGAAACAGAAATATCTGATTAAGGCATAGAAATATCTGATTGAGGCATAAAATATCTGATGGGAAGCATAGAAATATCTAATGGGAGACGACCACCTACTTGGGTTGGTGTCTCGTAGTGCAAGAAATCATATCACCCCTCCCTATAGACCTTCTCTCATACCAAACCATACAGAATCATTTCACTTATTCTGATTTAACTATACTCCTTCACTTTATTCTTATTTGTGAAATAGTTTCCTTATTACATTTGTTTTATATCTCTATTACCTAATGAACTGCTTGAGAAAATAGCTCTTGCGTATCCAGTGATGCAAACACAATTCTTATAAATTATTCTGTGCTTTTAATAATTTATTTTAAACAATGATTTATTAACTCAGAATACAATCCTATCCATACCTTCCTAGGCGTAAACCCCATTGACTATAATGGGATTTCTTTCTGAATAGATGTGCATAGGATTGGACTCTCAGTGTTAAGAATTTTCTACCAATAATGTGTTTTTGCACCATCAGTAACAAATGCACACCTGAAATGTCACCTGGTGCAGTATGACCCTAGGGGGAGACTTTAAGATCAGAATCACTTTTTCAGTTTAGCAGAATGAGAAAAACAAAACAAAAAAATCCCACAGCCTAAGCCGCCAAAGGGGTAGGAAAGAATGAATATGAGGCTTTGCATGAGCAGACATTTAAAACATGTCTCATAATGCTATAAACTATCTCTAGAAAAAAGGATGCTGATGCACAGTGATGCTTCCAGTGGGATTTCGGATGCCAAGGCCATCTTTTGATAGCCAGAGCTTCAAGTGAACTCTGTTTATTTGGGTGTGTAAATTGTATTAACCACCACATTTCAATCACCAATCATCTATTAGACTGAGAGCACAATTCTAGCCACGTCTACTGAAAAGTAAGCTCCATTGTGTTCAATGGGTCTTACTCCTAGGACAGTATCTTTAGGATTGCAGCCTGATTCTCGTTATGACAGAATGACAATTGTAAATGCCTTGAATCTGTATATTGCTCGATCCTGCCAGGTTTGCTTTCTAGCTGTAGCAGATCTTGATTGATTTGATTTCTTGATTGGTTGATTGCATTTCTGATGTGACCCACTTTAAGCCTGTGCTTATGTCCAAAATTACATAATGAATGGATGGACTGACTAGTCTGAACCTCAGCAAATATCCGTCCTTTTCGGAGAGAGATCTAGATCTGTTTTCCCAATGAATGAGTTTCCCAACAATAGGGGTTATTGATTCTAGAGTAAGGGAGAATTACAATTTCACAATCCAGACCTGTGCTTACCAGCATCCAAGCTTGCAGCTGTGCCAAAATAGCTATGGGTGCATCCCATAGTTCTGGGAAGCAGTACCAAGGCTACTTGGGATTTCTTGTCCTATGTAGTGTTTTCTTACCCCATGTAATGGCCAGGTGGCCCAGATGGGTCTCCCTGGATCTGCACCCACTATTGCAAAAACCCATTTTTAATTTAAATCATCTGTTTAAGGGATTTATACTCCACCTTTCCCATGCCAGCACAAATGCCTATGTTTTATTTCCTCCCTTCCTGCTGTCCTCACAAAAACCCTGTGAGGTAGGTGAGGCTGAGAGTGAATGAGTGATCCATCTCTTCTCATTCAATTCAGGCAAAACTCTGTCACCACTTAGACAAGTAAGATATACTCTTCCTCAACACTGTAAATCTGCATTGGAGAAAGTATAAATTCCTATCTTTTGCTTTCTTCAATGGAGAAATAAACTGTGCCGGCTTGTCCTCTACTTCAGAAGGAATAATTGAAAGGTTTATAGCAGTAGTTTGTAAGAGGGAATAACTAATGGAGACTTTGGCACTCCTCGTTCATCAAAACAAGGTTATTTTCAGAAATAAAAAATACCTCAATAAATTTGCATGAAGCCTCCAGCAATTTGCACCTGTCACAGTCCAGAGATTTTTTTGTCCATGATTCTGCACGCATGTGTACCTCTCAGAATAGGGCCAGATTTTATACCGGAAACTGACTTTAATAATTGTCATCTTCCAATCTTTTTCCTTATATTTGGGGTGGGGATATTAGTTCCAGGTGAGCAAATTAAAGCATTATAAATGACTTTCTGATTTACTGCTTATCTAGCCTCCAGCGTAGTGTGTTTGTACAAACTTTTAAAAGTTAGATTTATTCAGCAAAACTATAACTTCAGACAGATCAATAAGAAAAATAAAACAGAACTGTAGCTACTACTACATACTGTAGCTGCATTTCCTAGAGGGCTATTTATATTTCTCTCTGATGTGCCTATTTTTATTACAGTATTTTTCTGTATCATTATCATTCATTTTCTGAATTTCATTGCTGCCTGTTAACCAGCAAGCCAGGGTTCAAGACCCAGTCCTACAACATGGGGTGATCTTCTATACTTGCTTCTGAGTAGACATGCACATGCTCGGTCTCCCAGCACAATCCACTGGAGTTATTTTATGGACTAATTCTGAAGATAGATTTCCTTTACATTTTCTGGTTTAGGATTAGATACCTCTCGTTGCCAGTGAATGACTCAGTGATCAAATGTAGAAGAAATGCGCATTTCAGCTGCATTTAGCAATATTCCATGCATAAAACATTTCTAAAATACAAGTTTATCCCAAATTTAATTTATTTAATTCATAAATAAATTCATTCTGAAAATGAAGGCCCACAGAGTAAATTACATTAAAAGTCTAGCATTTTATTTCTAAAGGCGAACTAACATCTCAATACTATCTAGAGCTTGTGAAGGCAGATCTCATGATCCACATCCATAAATTTGGCTCAGTGGCGCAAAAGCTGTACTGCCATTGTGAGCTTCAGGGCTTCTGGCACAAATGGCTGGAAGCCCCATGCACCCAACCAATGATGGGATTCAAAGAAATTAACAACCGGTTCTATGTCCATCTGGCAGCCACTTTTAAATGGCTATTTTTAAACTTTATATGTCCTATCTCTTGTTAACATCTGGTTCTGTAGAGTAGGTGCAAACCTGCTGGAGCTCACCACTGCACCCAACTGTGCAGATAGGATGGCAGCAGGGGTCGTCGATTCAGGGGATGATTGTGGGAGGTTTAATGGTGCACATCAAGGCTGTTTGGAGGTGGGAGAAGGAAGATATCTGCACCAGTGGTATACCCCAAATGCCAATCGCCTTTCCCTTCCAAAACTACCGTATATACTTGTGTATAAGCCAAGTTTTTAAACCCTTTTTTGGAGCTTAAAAAGCTCCCTCAGCTTATATGTGGGGCAAGCAGCCAGGAGTTCCCTGGTAGGCACAGGTTTCTCTACATTCCGCCTCCACCGCTGCCTCCGCCGGGAGGGAGGTTCCTCAAGGGAGGTTCCTCCAGCCCTCCCCCTCTTTTCCTACTAACCATTCAAAAGACCATCATTCAAACAGTCTCCCTTTAAGAGCTTATATTCCCCCAAGCCTAAATAAGTAGGTGTCCAAAACAGCTGTACACTTTACAGTGAGGGTGAGAAACAATTTCTTCCCTGATGTCTTGGAGGAGGCTATCAAGGAAGGCTCTCTCTGCTAAACATCTTATTTTCATGAAAAATCTTATTCCTCACAAGTTTTGAGGAAGTATTTTCTTGTTTGTTTGCAGGCTGGACTATGCAAACGAGGCCCTCCTTCTTCATCCCACTGTGTCCACCCCACTAAAAATTCCTGAGGAGGGAGGGAGGACCTTTGAGTGGCTGCTCTTCTCTCTCCATTCACTGGGGGCCTCAGAGCCCAAATCCTCTGCATGCCTCCTCAGAAGCAAGTCCCATCCTAGTCAATGGAGCTTACTCCCAGGTAGGTGTGGATAGGATGGCAGCATCAGAGAATGCCTGCTCAGAAGCAAGTACTGAGTGACCATCTGTCCTCTTTTTCCAGGACAGGTCCTCTTTTTTAGCCTTGTATGCTGGTGGGGAAAAAATACATTACCCTTCTTTTCATTGTGAGCTGGCAGCATTGAACCATCATGGTCAATGGAGTGACTCCCAGGGAAGTACTGAGTGACCATATGTTTTCTTTTCCCAGGACAGGTCCTCTTTTAACTCTTGTGTCCTGGGAAAATATCTTTACATTTACTGGTAACCTACTGTTGCCTCAGTAAATGTTATTTTATTGGTACCTATTTTTATGGTATTTTGAAATGTACCAGTAGTTGCTGCATTTCCCACCCTTGGCTTATACGCGGGTCAATAGGTTTTCCCAGTTTTTTTGTGGTATAATTTGGTGCCTCGGCTTATACGCGGGTCGGCTTATATGCAAGTATATACGGTAACTCCTTGGAATTAACACCAACAAAGAGCTGGCATAGGTCTAAAGAGACACATTGAAGGCCAAGTGGTTCACAGGGAGGGCCATCTTATTGCCTGCACCTCTGTCCATCAGCTACTCTGTGTGCTGCAGGCTCACAGGGGATAGGATTGGGCCCATTTATGCAGAATTTTGTTCAGTATATTTTCTAATTATTTCAATGAGGCTAACTAAGGAGAGTTTGTGGTTTTCAGATCTCTGCAATGTTGCTTTCCATTAGAAACACAATGTTCTTTTCTGAACAAAATATAAATATCTAAAACACGATAATCCTGATTAATAGAATGAAACATTTCAATCCTAATTAACAAAAAATGTCTTTCATCTGATTACACAGGGAAGGGTAAGATTTAGCAGAACTGAATATCTCTTCCGTGAATTGCCTCTTTTTCTGCTCCAGTTGTTCAGGATGTTATAGGATGAAGGATTTGTTAGCAAGATTATTATTTGTTCATAGCACTTCTCATCTTCATCATGCATGAGTTCCAGAAATTTTTTTGACAGTTCTCAAGAAAGGCTATGAAATATCATAGGTTACAAAAGCTGGAGTCAATATATGGAGGTTTGCCTTAAAAATCTAGAGACATACTTCCTTCTTGACACACAATATCCAACTATAAAATGTATGCATGTTTTGGATTCATGCAGAATTATACAATGAATAGTTAATCTAGAAAAATACAAGAAACAAGGATCCAATTCTTTCCTGTTCATTGCTTTTGTGTATTTTCTCTATCTGGAGTTGAAGATTTTGTTCACCTCCACAACAACAAAATCAAATTAATTAAATAAAAAATGAAAATGGTGTCCCTTATTGGTTAGGGAAACTCTGCCAGGACAAAGAGGAATGGTTATTCTTTCCCTGCTAAATATAAAAGGAGCACCCAGTCTCTTTAGAAGTGTCTCTTTACCCAGTTAGCGGGGTAACTATATTATGATATATGTACATATGGAAATGAATGCTGGTTCAGATTAACACCTTATTAGTTCAAAACAGTGTCAATATTACATCTTATTGGCTCTCAGAGCAATCAGTATCATGGGAAGATTTTGAGTTTAAAAAATCCAATTTTTGGTCCATAGGCTTTTATGTTTTCATTTTCTGGTTAATTGGCCATAACATAAGCTGGAATATATCAGTAGCAGTTCCAGTGCAGTTTGTTACATTGCATTCTGCATCAATTTACCTTTCCAATGATATATAACATGATGGTATTATCATTCATACATACCCCATTTTTCACAATTTCAGCCACTAGTGTCAAGCTCAGCTTGTTGCCCTCCTAAATTTGGTGCAATTACACCCCCTATATCATCCAAGCCATGCCATTGGATGGGCCACTGTGAGATACATGGAGTTGGACTAGATGGTCCTTTGGCCCAGTCATTTTATGTTCTTATGTTCCTTTAGCGACTGTGGAGGGAATGCTAAATTCCCAGCATTTCTTCCATCAGGAAGTAAATAACATTGCTTACATTCCTTGTCCAAATTTCATCATTGCCATCTCTGCTCAGCAGTCTTTTTGGAAAAGGGTCCAGGGATCAGCATGCTTTCATGTCACTGTGTGAAACTCTGCATGGGAGCTGAAACATGCATGCAATGCACTTAGGGTTGCCATAATTTTTTCCGCAAAATTGGGACAGGACCCTCTGTCCCATTTGCCAGTATGAGAACACAATCCCCAAAGATTGGGATTGTTTCTGTTTTTCAGGACATGTGGCAACTCTAAATGCACTGTGTGTCAAAAAGGAAATGGAGGAGGCTCTAACATTCTCTATTCAGCAAATTCCCTGTCCAGTGCATCAAATTAAGCAGGAGGTTTTGCCTTCCAAGACAAGCTCCACATGGCTCAGATGAATTTAGGTAGCTGGTCAGATCTGGCCCACAAGTCACTGATTGCTAATCTCTGCTATTAAGGATTGCAGAGGCAGGTCTGGACTCAAAAGGGGGGGGGTAAGATCTCCCCATTCTCCTTGTGCAAGAAAGAGATAGATCTAGACGTCAATGAAGCACCAGGCTGGGGGTGGTGGCAGGGCGGCAGAGGATATGGAGCATCCCTGGCTAATTAACTATATGGGCAAAGTGTTTGACTTGCTTGATGGATGGGCTGGTCCTGCCTTCTGCTATGGACAACTGCAGTCCAGAGGGATGACCATGGAAGAAGAAAAGCCAGTTTATAAAACTGCTGCCGAAATAGCTACGTTCAAGGAAAAAAATAAGGTGAGCAAGGCTGTGTGTGTTTGCAGAAGAAAATTCCCCTCACATACATGCTATTTTCTCTGTAAAAAATGAACCTGATGAACACCTTGCACAGCCCTACTTTAAATCATTTATATTACATTCATCACGAAAATTAATGCCCTGACATTTAGAGAAGCATTAAGTGTCCAGAAAAAAATTACACTTTGATTGTTAGCAATTGATTCTGAAATTGTTTTGAAGAGCCCACTGTCTGCCTTGGAGCACTAGCCAATCTAGCAAGATGATCAAGAGGTATCCAAATTAAAATGGGAAAAAGATCCCTAGATTTACTTTGAACACTAGGCTTTAGTAGAACATAACTCCTGTCAGTTTGGTTTGTTGTGAACAGTTTTGTCTTAGCATCTTTTTGCCAATTTAAATAGTTTGAGGTGTTGTGATGAAAGCTCAAAAATCCCCTAACTGAAAATGCAATACTAACATTAGGTTAAGTCAGCACAAGTCCCTTGCACCAATAGAGGGTGTCAGAAAAGTGTAGTAAAGCACTCCTATGTCACTCCTGGGAACTTAGGCCAGTGCATGAACATGTTGATCTGTGGGATCAACGTGGAAGGTAGGATCAGTGATGGGCTTCAAATAAATTAACAACCGGTTCTCTGCCCATCTGGCAGCCACTTTTAAATTGATATTTTTAAACTTTATATGTCCTATCTCTTGTTAACAACTGGTTCTATAGAGTAGGTGCGAACCTGCTGGAGCCCACCACTGGGTAGGATGCATGGACTCAGATCAGTTATGCCATATCCAAGCCTCCATCTGAGGGCAGCCAGAAGCATCCTCTCGCAGATCTGATCTGTTCAAATTTCGCCACTTCCGGAGGTGGCCTAAGTCCAATTGAAGCTCAACATCTCTAAACGTGGACTTAGAATCATAGAATCATAGACTCATAGAGTTGGAAGGGACCTAGTAGGTCATCTAGTCCAACCCCCTGCCTGCAGCAGGAAATCCCCCTAGAGTATCCCCAACAGGTGCTTGTCGAACTTCTGCTTGAAGATCCCCAGTGAGGGAGAGTCCACCACCTCCCTTGGCAATCTGTTCCACTGCCGAACCGCCCTCACCGTCAGGAGTTTTTTCTGGATATCCAACCGGAATCTCCTCTCTTGCAGTTTGTACCCATTGGTTCTAGTTCTGCTTTCAGAAGCAGCTATGAACAAATGAGCCCCTTCCTCCCTATGACAGCCCTTCAGGTATCTGAAGAGGGCAATCATGTCTCCTCTCAGCCTCCTCTTCTCCAGGCTGAGCATCCCAAGTTCCCCCAACCTTTCCTCGTAGGGCTTCCCTTCCATCCCACTGATCATTCTTGTCGCTCTCCTCTGGACTTGCTCCAGTTTGGCTGCATCTTTCTTAAAGTGAGGTGCCCAGAACTGAACACAGTACTCAAGGTGAGGTCTCACCAATGCAGAATAAAGAGGAACTAGAACTTCTCGCGACTCGGAAGCTACAGTCCTCTTAATGCAGGCTAAAATGGCATTTGCTTTCTTTGCAGACACATCACACTGCTGATTCATGTTCAGCTTGTGATCCACGGCGACTCCAAGATCCCGCTCACATGTTGTGCTGCCAAGGCAAGTTTCCCCATTTTATACCTGTATTTTTGGTTTTTATTTCCTAAGTGCAGAACCTTGCACTTCTCCCTGTTGAAATTCATTCTATTGCACATCCTCTGGTTCCTGCCACTAGTTTTGTGAAAATAACCAAATGATGCAAGATTTTCATCCAGCTGGGGCTCTTCCTATCCACTGTAAACCTACACACAGATTTCCTGAGTTGAGAGGAGGGAAAGCATCTTGACTGATCTCCTTGCTTTGGTTTTATCCCTGTGTAGGCTCACCTACACATCCCAATCAGAGATGGGATTCAAAGAAATTAACAACCAGTTCTATGCCCATCTGGCAGCCACTTTTAAATGGCCATTTTTAAACTTTATATGTCCTATCTCTAGTTAACAACCGGTTCTATAGAGTAGGTGAGAACCTGCTGGAGCCCAACACTGATCCCAATCCAGTCACATAACATGCCCACAAACAGTTTGGGTAGCATGGAGGCTGAGTAACGTCTTCAGAGACAGAAGCAAATTGCTTTTTAGGTGAAAGCACTAGGCAGATTTATTTTCATCCAATCAAAGGAAAAAGATTTATTGGGAATTTAAATGAAAGAATGCAAGAACCCTTGAAGGCTATACTTGAGATCTTTAAAGTAAAACCAGATTGGGGGAAAAACAGTCATTGACTGAAAATGTCCACTTACAATTCAGCATCCTGTTGGCACCAGAAGAAAAGATATTCTTGAGTGTTCTAACAGACAACATCACAGTTTCCATTATAGTCTGGCTGGCCTCTTGCAAGGTCCAACTCACACATCTTAACAATTCTTGAACATCTTACTCAATAAACCAGCTTGCCAGTCCGTCCGTCCCCCCCCCGCCCCATTTAAGTTGATGTATCTTTTACAATGGGATTCTGCATGCAATGCCACCTGCAGGACTCTGGAGGGATGTATTCTGTCCATTCACCTGAGACCATCTACCTGTCCACCCGCAGTCTTGCAGGTGGGGTCCTCAACTTTTCTTTCTCCCCTCCTTTTTGCATTATTATTTCTTCTCTCCAGACGCCATAGGAGAAGGATGTGTTCTGCCAGAGGTCCATGACCATATGCCTATCTTCAACGGATCTGCATACATAGGAAGCATTTGTAGGGTTCCTAACCAGGGCCTCAGATCATAATCAAAAAGTGCATGTAATCAATTATCAACTATTCAGTAAAATATTTCTTATGAAATCTTAACCAAGCCTCCATTCCTGTGTTTTGTTGACTGCAATTAGTCTGGGGTGTAAAAAACTTTTGAAAAATTCTGCTACCTTTATAATGTTATTCTGCTACTACCACTACCAACTTCTTGCAACCATCTTCAACAATTTCCTTCTTCCAACAAAAATATGTTAGGCTGATTTGATATTAACATGTTCAGATGTCCTGCTCTCAAATCAGGTAAGTGAACTGGACCAATGACTAGGTATGAGATCCAAGAAGTTTTGGGCAAGGCTTTTGTTTTTTGGAGGACCCAAAGAAGCATTGGACCTAAAGAATTGTAGAGGGAAATGCTGAATGTGATACTTGACCTAGTAGTAATCTACAAACCAGTAGGACACGATGCTGGGAAAATTGGGATAGTTACTACCCCCGCTCTGGCCCCTCCAATGAAGCCAACCAAGCAGAAGAGGGGGCATCCATCTCTGACCACCTAATAGTGTCTTATGATCCTCCTTGTTCAAGGGTGCCAAGAGGAACTGTGGAGACAGCCAACCTAGAACTGTGGAGAGGGGAAGAGCAGAGGTTGGCACATCATTGTTAAGGAGCATCATCTGGCATGCCTCTTCAGATGTCAAGAGGTCTGTGGGCAGCTATGTCTTTTCCAAATGTAAGAAAATAATATAAGACCCCTTAGAAAGCATAAATGGGACATACTTCTAAGTCTAATTCTGACAAGATCTGAAAGCAAACTCATTGGCAAAATGATTGAAATGGCAACAGCAGCAAGGCTGCTCACCCCATTGATTGCACATGGAGTGTCAATTGCCCCGGTTCTTTTAAGTGCATACAAATTAGCTGCTTTCAAATTAGGACCACACACCAGCTAATAAGCACAGGCTGAATGAACACAAATCTGGCATAATGAGATGTGCAAAAGGTACAGCTAATTTGTATGCACTCAGAAGAAAATGGAAACAAGCTGCTGTGGGGTGTTTATCTCAACAGGAGCAACCAAACCACCTGCTCTTCGGCTCAGTCATGCACAGAACACCTGCAAGCCTTTGACTTGTATTATGAACTACTAGAACAGGAGAAGTGCGAGTTGGAAGGGATCTTGAAGGTCATCAGCATCAAGACAAAGGTGTCATGTTGGCTCCCTGAGGCTCCTGGTGAGCCACTGTGAGATACAGGATGCTGGACTAGATGGGCTTTTGGTCTGACCCAGTAGGGCTCTTCTTATAGTCTTATGGATTCTTACCCAAACATGGGTGGGAAACAGGGACACTGTACAGCTGTCCAGAACATTGGCTTATCTGAGACAAGGGGGGGGGGGTACGCGTCCCTCTGTGGTGGAGAGACAGTTTTCTGTCATCTCTGCTGAGGAGGTTGATGATGGCATCTCAGGCCCCAGAAAACACAATGAAATAGGCTCTTTCCATCACCCAGGTTTTCACTGGAGGTGCTGCATTCAGCTTCTAAGGCTTCTCAAGCATTTCAGCCCAGGACCCCTTTCTGAAAATGACAGACCCCCCTGAAAGTTGTGTCACAGCCAGAAGTGTGATGCCAGATCTCCTCAAAAGAAAGTCCCACTGTGTTCAATGACACTTACCCCCAGAAAAGCAGCTGAAGTGCCCCAGTAATACCCAGTGCCAGATTCTAAGATGCCCAGCATCTCATGACACCCCCCCCCCTGTAATGAAGTCATTAGTGAACCACTGCTCTAGGCTCCGTATGGCTCCAAATGGAGTGGTTTTCTTGAGGTGCAGGCCACACATGTACAAGGGAGAAAATGAGGGTGCTGGCAAGGGGATGTGCTACCTTCTTCATGATGTCACCATGTGGCACCACTGGTGTCTTGAAACACAATGACCTAAAAGGATCTAGATTGGGCCCCAAGTCTGCTACCATCAATCTAGGCTGAATCTACCACGAATCAAGGCTCTATTGTAGATCATCTTGCATGTCCATGCCAACTTATTTCTCTGTTGCCACTATAGGGTTTACAAGGACTTAAAAGAACAAATGGAAGAACTCGGGGGTGGGGGAAAGAGTGTCATCCTATGTGTTTCAAATATCAACACTTGTTTTAAATCTGTGCTCTTAACAATAAAAACAATCTTCCTGATTTATTCAACAATGACTTTCACAACTCAAACCTCCAGCTCTTCAACAACTGTAGAAAATTAGTATAGCTTACAGCGGATTCCATGGGATCTGATATAAACTAGCTCCCTCTATTGACCCTTCTCTATATTGTGACCTTTATGACTGTAATATGCTTTCTCGAACTATAAATCCTAAAAGGTTTTTTCATTGCAGAGGCAAAAAAGCCCTTAGGAGGAAGTGTTAAATTACACCACAATATTTAGATATGTTGTGAATTTGGTGTCATCGGAAGCTAGTGCTTCTGGTAGGGTTTATTGCTCCAGTATTTATGTGGGTAAATTAGGGATGCCTCTGGTCTCTAGTGCATAGAATCACCACTAGATTCCACAGTTACAGAGACTTTAAGCTCAATCCTAACCATGTCTACTCAAAAGTAAGTCCCATTGTGTTCAATGGGTCTTACTCCTGGGAAAGTGACTTTAGGATTGCAGCATAAAGGACTTTTGTTATGTGTAGAACATACATATTGCTATGAGTTACAAGCAGCCAAAGGACACAACAATCACTCTTCAAATTTCCAAAACAGACATTTCAAATCCAGGGAAATGATTCATCTGAGTTTGATATTCAGGGAGATTTGCCTCAGTTCTCCTTTTGCAAAATAGGAATACAGAACGAACATTGTTATACACAAATACAGATTGATTTATTGAATGAATATGAATGGCCAAATCAGTTTTAAAAACTGCTTTTCTACTATTATAGAGAGACAATCATGCAAGCAATCATGATTGCTGAGCCAGATAAAGGCAGGAGGTCCTTTCCATTTCTAATTGCTCTTTACAACAGTAAGAAAAGCTGTTTTTAAACCATTGTAAAAGGGATGCATTTTAAAACTGCTTTTATTTAACACATTCTTGGTATCAGCAGGGAGTCCAAGAATCAAAGCCCTTCAGATATGGAGGCAGAACCTATTCCATTAAGAGTAATGAAGGAGCAAGAAATGTAGAAGTAGATCTTTAATTCTATTTTTCCACTGTTTTTTATTGATTTTTTTATCCATGGGAGCTTCTAGTAGATAGTGAGGGGTACCTGTAATATTGATTTAGGACCAAATTTTATCCAACTGGTGGAGCCATGACAATGGGGCAAGTGCTATATCCTGTGGTTGGGGTCAGGCAATCACTGAAATCTCCCTCCAGGTAAAGGAATATTTGGTTCCCTTTCCTCTGAAATGCAGTGTGAATACCCTGGCACTAAACTTGGATAGGATCGGGCCCGCAGACTGCAACATTGTAAGGTTTAACATGAACATATGTAATATACAAATGCTAAATATTAACATACCTGAAGAATTGCTGCAGGTAAACAGTGCTATTTACATGCACTATGGAACCTGCAATATATTCATCCCAGACAAAAACACTTGCACAGTGTTAGACATTCCTGATTTTCACTGCAAGGGTATTTAGCCAGTTGATGCTTTGTGCATTTTTAATGTATCCGATTCAGTTCACACATACCAAGGGAGAATATAGTAGATCTGAATGAGCAAGCAACCTGAACTGAACTCAGTAAAATTGAAATTATCTGTTTCCAAGTAGTGATACTGAAACATGCCCAGAATTTCAAAATAAAATCCATACTGACAGCACCAGGTAGTAATTACGTGATAGTCTGCTTTATAACCTGTTCAGCAGGCTGTGCGTCCTAAAGCAAGGCTGGATATTTATGAAAGAACAGGAACATGTTCAGACTTTAATATCATTCCCCATTTGCAGCCTGTCTTCCAAAAGTGCCAATGGTTTCCTAAGAAGAACTTCTCAACCCATCTAGGACATAGCCCAGGGATCTTTTCTTCTGGGCAACAATGCTTGAATTACCATAAAATGACTAGCAATTGCTCTGATTTGTAAGGGGTAATTTGTAATATGCAGTTTAAACTTCTGCTCCCCAATTTTCTCCACTTTCAGTCCATTAAAGCTTGGCCTCTGAAATCCACCAAGAAGAGCCTACTCTTTATTTTTAGCCAAGAGGTTTGTTTGGCAGGTACCAAGGATACCCTAAATCAGTGATTTTCAACCTTTTTCATCTCACGGTACACTAACAAGGGACTGAAATTGTCAAGGTACACATCATTTGTTTTCACCATTGACAAGACATACCAGGTTGTTCAAATCCCTATTTTCCTGATGACAACCCCCAAATTCCCGCAACACACCTGAGCTCTATGTGTGAAAATCACTGCCCTTAATGGTGGGTCCACAGTTCTAGAACTGCTTCCCTAGAGTGATTGTAGTGGCCCATTGCTTAAAATAAATTTAAGATCTTTTTCAAAAAGCCTTCTGGTGCTAATGCTGTCTCTCACAGCATTGCCATTAGATTCTATTGCTTATTACTTTTAGTATATAGATTTCATTATATGTTCCACTGCTTTACATTCAATTTTGTAAAAAACAAAACAAAAACAACTTGGCATTCATCAGTCTGGAAAGATTATGGTATCGTGCTTGATGCTGTATACGAAGCATGAAAGCCTGGGTAGATTAATATGGAGGATAGGCTGTTACCCAAGCAGCAAATCCCCCCTCTCCACACCACTGAAATGGCAGAGCCAATACAATTAGTTCCAGCTGTGTCACAGAGCTGGGCTAAGGACAGGTGCTCATCCTGTCTTGTGGGGACCGGGGTCTCGAACCCTGGCCTGCTGGTTAACAGGCACAGTGTCTTAACCACTAGCACCAAACTGCTTTGAATTTTATGAATCAATTCAGACAAGATCTTGTCTGCCACCCTCAGGGGGATGCAGTGGGACCAGATGCCAAACCCAAAATTCCTGAACCCCAAGGCCAAAATTCCTAATCCCAGGTGAAACTTCCTACCCGCTAAAAAAATTGCCAAAAAAATGTATTTTTTGTTTTTGTTTTTCAGTTTTTTGACCATAACTTTTGATACGAAGGAGATTCTCAAAACCGATTTTTGCACTGGATTCTTCTCTTCAATACGAATCCAACGACGTATGGCTTGATGGGGTACTGTGCACTATCACAAAGTTTCAAAATGAAGCCAAAATGTAGGACAATGATGCCAAAATGTAGGACACCCGGACAGGAGGCTAAAAATCCAGACAAATCTGGGTTTTTCTAGTCATCTGGTCACCCTGGCCCGGGGAGGGGAAGTCCAGTCTGCTGCTCCTCCTGAGATCATAATATATAGCATTAAGTTACTAACAGTGCAATCCTATTTGTGTCCACTTAGAAGTTCAATTGAGTTCAATGGGACTTACTCCCAAGAAAGCCCTCTTTGGATTGCAGTCTACGGCTGCATGTGTGTTCAAGATGACTGCCGGCTTAATTCCTACCTACAAAGAGATGGTGAAGGTAAGACCATTAAACACAATGGGACTTACTTTTGAATCAACATGGTTAGGATTGTGCTCCAATACATTAAGTAGTTAGCACATGTAAAAGGGCAGGTTTTCCAAATTCTGTTCATGTGATTAAGCAGAAGATCAAGCATATAGGATGCATCCACATTAACAGTGCACACACAGAGGCAGACAAATATTGTCTTAATCAACAAGAAAAGCAGAATCTATACCATGTTAAGAAAGGGGATTGACCTCCATTTTTAAAGTATCACCATCTCTTTGTAGGTAGGAATTAAGCCAACGGTCATCTTGGACACACATGCAGCAGGGGTGAAGGGATGGTGGCTTTATTGTATGTCTTCCCCCCAAAACCAAGAAGCCTTGCACTTACAGTTTTATGTAAAGTAAATTTATGGCAGCCCCTTTAAATAAAACCAGAAGTCTTGCACTTTCTGCTGTGCAAAGAATTTGCAAAGAGCAAAGGCATCAGCAGTGGTCTTGAGACACTGGGCACATTTTTGAGCCATCCCTCCTTAGATATGCAATTCTTACAATGATGATCCATGCGGCACTGCCAAGATAGAACATAGATGGGTTGCATGAAGGAATAAAAACACAGCGGGGCTAGACATTCTTCAATTTGCTCATTGGTTATGGAAAGGGTGACTAGAACTAGAAGCTTGCAGTAAAACACTTTGGCAAGTACCACATCTTATCAGGGAAATCCTTATCAAATACCCCAATGTCACTCCTTTGACATGTTATTTGAGCTCTTAACAGCCTTAGCACAGATTTGAATTTAGATAGTAAAACCGAACTAAATGAAATAACGCTTGATTTACACGAGGAATGCTCTGCTACTTTGAGCAGACTATCAATTCAGTGCTTTAAACGGTGGGGCAATTTTCAGCTCCAAACACCTGGTGGTATTAGAAGAATTCTTAAGTAGATTCATTACTCTGAATTCTGCAATGGGACAGTTGGCCTAAATTTATCATGGCACTGAAGGTGCCTATTGTATTATTATTCATGTCAGAATATGCTTCTTCATCAGTTTAGCCCTCATTCAAGTTCATTATTAAAAAACAGATCAAACTTTTACGAGACCAAAAAGGTATTTATTAAAAGTGCCTTTAGTTTCCATTAAAAACTACAGTCCTGAGTCCTTGTAAAGAGATGCAGCTATACACTAAAAAGGTCTAAAAATAGTTTAAGCAACACATACTGACACATGACCTGCAGTGCCCTATAATAAAACTATCGGTTAGGATCAACTCCATTGATCAAGAGACAAGTGCTTCTGTTTCAGTGCAGTTAATGTGCATGTTGCAATTCAGTGCAGAGGTAGAACAGCTGGTGGCTCCAGGAGGGATACCTGCATATACCTGTAAAAATATATATATGGGAAGTATATTCATTAAGAAGTGCTCTCTGATAATGCCTCTGCTGCCATCAAGTTCCAAATGCTTCTGATCAACATCATTGGAAATCTCTGCAATTTAAATTCAGGGCTTCATTCGTTCTGCCTTTGCAAAGTGAACTCTGCACTGGTGCACAGAATTCAAGGTTCAGAGAATTCCCCTTTCATTCTAGCCCTCCTGGTGGTATTGCAATATACAATGGAAACACTTGTTGAATTGCCTCCCTATGGAGCATGCATGCAAGTCAGAAAAACACTTGAAAGCAAAATGGTGTGATCTCAGGAACTATGGGGCTGGTTCTGAATTGCAACGGAAGAGGGGGACCCCATTCTGAATTTCTTTTTCTTTCCCTTGAGCAAGGAGGAAGATTAAAGCTGCAATCCTAACCATGTCTACTCAGGAGTAAGCCTAATTGTACTCAATGGGTCTTACTCCCAGGAAAGTGTGTTTAGGATTGCAGCCTTAGCCTAACATTTTTAAAACTTTGCACAGATTTTTTGATTTTGCAGAATTCAGCTTTTTTGGTGCCAGGTTTAGGCGTGTGTTTAATGGATCCCACACAGCTCTGCCCCCACTATCCATTTGGTAAGTTACATGGAAATGGAATCAATTCCCATGGGTTATACCATCCCAGCTTAATTGCCTTACTTGCTCTTCATAACTTCACAACTAGTCAATGTTGTAAGTACAGAGTCCAGAAACAGGCAAATATTTATTGACCAAAGAACTTACTTTGTCAGCTTATATTTCTCCCTTATTGCTTGCTGTTGTCGAAAAGGAGCATCAAGGCATACTTTGTGCAGATCACTTATACAAGGCACAATCTCACTTAGCGAGTATCCAGTGAAAGCAGCAAGAGTTTCTGGCTAATTAGAAAGAGAAATATCTTACAGCTATATTATTCCATCCAAGTAGATGACTGTATACATTGGGGAAGAAATGTGCATTTCTTCCTGTGCTGATCTAACTCTCAAGTCTTGAAGATCGTACTATCCCTAGTATTTTTATTTCAGCCAAATATGTAGGCTTTCAGCCAAATACGTAGGCTTTTTTATTTCAGCCAAATACGTAGGCTTTTTTGCTACCTCTCTGCTTTATTGATTGCTATTCCAAGCAAACCTAAAGGGAATTCAGAGTAGTTTTCAATAAATGGGAACTGAATCTGGACTTAAAATCTATTGGGTAGACTCAGAACCAAACAAAAACAGTGGTAAACTTCAAGGTTGCTTTAAGCTTACTCTTAGATGATTAATGTCTTCCCATTGGTAAAATACTGTAAATGCCAGCAGTTCCTCAAACTGGTTATTGTATTCATTATGTATAGGACTATGCTGCAAGTAAGGAATTCTGTATGAGTTTTTTTGAAATGCA
Source organism: Cryptoblepharus egeriae (assembly GCA_030015325.1). NCBI lineage: Eukaryota > Metazoa > Chordata > Lepidosauria > Squamata > Scincidae > Cryptoblepharus > Cryptoblepharus egeriae. The sequence continues at coordinate 76,872,754 of JAREYC010000005.1, forward strand.
TCTAAACTGAACATAAGTGCTGCAATGGATCAGGCCAAAGGCCCCTTCAGTCCAACTTTCTGTATCTCACAGTGGCCCATCACAACTCAATCCTATCCAACTTTCCAGCTCTAATGCAGTCCTGAGGTAATGGAACAAGTGTTCCCTTACTTTGACATGGCCTCCATGTTTGCCATCGCCCTGAATGATGCTTCTCATCCCCCCCCCCATTGCCATTAACTGGAAATTAATAGGATTAGGCCCTCAGCATCCCAACCAGTTACTGGACTGCTTTTAAAATCAAGTGTCACAGTTGGTGTTAAATTGTGTTATTATTCATTCTGCTTCAACCACCTAAAACCAGTTGGAGCAGAGAAATTAGTAGCCAACTCCAGGTAGTAGGCAAGAGGTTCCACTGGCACATGTTTACAGATGTCAGACAAAAATTCTAAAAATACAACTAAGTATTATTTAACTTGGTAAGCACTGTGTTTTAAACAGCCTTGTTCAACAGCTTTGCAGAGTTAAGATAAAACCTAAACCTAGTTTCCAAGACCTAAATCCAGAGAGCTTTCTACTGTGTCAGTAATTCCTGAAGTTTTGTGGGCAAAAAAAGGAAAGTGTGGCTATACAAGACTGTTATTTGAAGGGCTTCCACCCAGGTTAAGATGGTAATGTATAAGACTTCTAAAGTATATCAAAGGCAGACTTACCCAGAAATGCTTGTTCACAGTGTAGTTTGCCAAACAGTAAGCAGCTGCTGCTGTCTGTGAGGGAAGATACTTCAGAAATGGATCCACTTCAAGGAGACTTAATTCTGCAACGTACTAAAAAGATTGCACAATATTAAACTACAGGGAAGCCATCTAGCAGGTATTCCAGAGTGCAAACCTTGGATAGTCATGGACCATTTAGGCTTTAGGCCAACCAAGGTTGTTTATGCCAGCTGCATTGCTCAGGAAACTGAGTAATATGTATTTATTTATATGCAATACCGCCTTTTCCTGGATATATAAATCTAAAACTCTATCATCTAAGCTATTTTTATAGTCAACTATAATAAGTATCTCTTTATCCTCTCTCCCGACACCATGTACAGAAAAGGCTTATTATTCCTCTGTTTTCCATTCTATCTGCTGCACATTTGTAGGACAGAAAGCCTTACATGAGATTTTATTTTTAGTCAAATCTAGACATTATTGAAATGCAAGTGTTGTAACAGTTACAAGAGGCAAGCTGCTTGCCGCACTTTGTTAGGTCAAATCTAACTTCTGAATGATGGTTAACTCCATTTCATAGGCAAGAAGGACATCTCAGTCCCAGGGTCTGGTCTGAGGACATATTGAGGCAGTAACCTTGCAGAAGCTAAGCAGGTCTTGTCAATGCCAATGAGAGACTGTCCTAGGTGTTAACATTTCCCGCATGAATCAACATTAAGGCTGAACAAGACAATATATATACAGTAACACTGAACAATAGATGTTACACCAACCCTACAATCCAGAGTATTGTAGAGACAGTACGTAAGAGATGTTTACGTCAACGTAGCTACGGCACCACCTAATGTAAACCTATAGAAAATTCATTTTGCAATCCAGAGTAAATTGTTCTTACATTGGAGCAAGGACTTCCCGTAGTTATTCTGAATTGCGCCCCAAATCTGCTTTATATCTAAGTGTATTTTAGCATCAAAGAATAAAACATACCCTTGCAAAGTTCTGGGTCTTAAGACTGACACCATGTCTCTGTAAATACTGAAGCAGAAACTGGTTGATGGTCGGCACAGTCAAGTCAAAAGCCAGGACCTTCAGAAGCAGATGTTCCATTCGCAACAGTTGCTTTTTGGTGTAGGTATCGTCCGTTATATACACAAATTCATCTACTTCTGGGGGATAGATTTCTTCATATTTTCTGAGAAGAGCAACATGAAAAGCTTTAGTGCACTTGCAGCAGTTTAATGGCACAGATTCAAGAGTTTAAAAGACCAGCACTCAACTTCATGGTAGGTTGCAAACAGTTACCAAGGAGGCTATACAGATTATTTGACACAAATCAGAAGCTCTGGTGAACAATGGCAGGTTCTTCACACCAGAACACAGAGGAAAAAAAATAAAGTTTAATCATTTTAGCAGAATATCTGAGTGAAATTAAGGCCAAGTGTGAAGTAAGCCTTCTGAAGCAATTTGGGGTCCGACTAAATCAATTATTGAATTGCTTTGGTATTAACCATAGGCCATCACAGCACACACACACACATCCCGAGTACATCAAGCCTTAGAATTACAGTATAGCTGAATCAATGGTTCAAAAATATTCAATTTCATTTTTGGAAAGACAAGCCAAACTCAACAGTATCCCAGGGAATCTGAAATATTCATATTTTCCAAAATTTATATATACTGTATATATGTGTGTACACACACACACACACAGAGAGAGAGAGAGGATTTGTTTTATATTTTAAGGAGTTTACAGGGCATCTGCAATTACATTTTTATTCAGCCCCACTTCCAAGCAACCGAGGGCATTAGGCATAGTCGGTAAGCATTGGAGTGTTACGTCCTGCCCTTTTTATCCTCAATGAACCTTTTTACCCTCAAGATAATGGTGATATATTTGGTAATGGATATATATTTCTGGCCCACGCTCACATGCTTTGTGGCTGAATCCGAACCCCTGACCCAAATTCACCAGTCCTACCACTTATCAATATGTTGGTTCTCAGCAGAGATTCCCTTGCCTGCTGAACATCTGATCTAACTCTGGGAATACTATCAAGTCATTCAGATATAACTTTTCATATGAATATGACATTCATTCAGAATTCATATTCATTTCACTATGAATATGACATTCATTCAGAATGACCCCATTCGTGCAATTTTCAACCACTGGTGTGCTGTGGATGGTCTGCCAAGTGTGTCAGAAGACTTTGGGTGGTTCATTTATTAGGGCAGTTGAGAATTTGAGCTCCCAACAAGCAGCATTCCCAGTAGTAAAAAAAAAACACAACAAAAACCTGATGGTATGCCTTTGCAATTTTAGCACCTTCAGTTTGCTGCCTTATTCCATTGTGTGTGCAGTAACTTAATAAATAATCATGTTCCTTTGCATGTGCTCATGACTGCTCAACTCATACAACAAAACTAAATTCTCTTGTGCAACAACACTTCCCCTGCAGTCTCCCAATGGATCTTAACTACTTATTCACAACTAAGATCAGTTAAACACATTCATTCAGTAGAGATTTGGAGAACATCACAAAATAGTCCAGACAGGTGTCATCTACCAAAGGGATGTTCATTCATGCAAAGATACTTACGCAGCTAGGAGAATTGCCGCTGTCCCTACAAGTTGCAATTTTCCTCGGAGAACAGACATACAAGAGAGAAACCTGTCCAAGTAGTTTACAGCAAGGTAGAGAGTCTCTGTATGAAGCTTATATTCTTCGCCAACTTCTACCAACCAGTCCACCAAGATGGCACGCATACTTGGCGTAATATCAGGCTGCTTCATCATGTAGAGCGGCTTGGGTCTGTATCTTACCTGCAAGGACACACAGAAGTAGTGATTCAACAATGCCTTAAGTTTCTCATTTGCCTTTCACAAATCCTTTGGGGGGGGGGCTTCATTTCTATGCCTCAATCCAGCACAAGCTTCTTGTCTTAACTTTTTATCACCTTCCCCCATAACATTTCTGTTCTCCTATTCACTAATTGCTATCTATGAACTTTAGACTTTCATTTCCACCACCTTCTGAATAACTCTGCTTTCTTCGCTGCTGGAACAGTTTGTGCTTCTGTTTGTGCCTGGAACACCTATGGAATATTCTTACACTCACTTTCAATCTCAACACTTGATGGAGCCACTGGTACCACACTTCATGCCACTGAAATGATTGCATATTTGTACTGTTCATATCCCACCTCAACCTCAGTCCCCCCTTCCATCCCTCATCTCAATGGAAGGTTCCTTGACGTATCTTCTTGCTTTATATACAGTATCATGTATTTTTTATATTATTCACAACATATTGTTGGTGCAATAAAAGATTTCAATTGACAAATGTTGAAAAATTGATTGAAATATTTAAAGCAGGCATGTCCAACAAGAGGCTCGAGGGCCGCATTTGGCTTAGAAAGCCCATAGATGCAGCCCTCAGGGCCCTGCGTTGGACATGCCTGACTTAAAGTGATAGATCATGCCCAACAACACCTAAAGATGCACACAATTAGTCCTACTAGAGGATTGTCAGTTTAGCAAGAACCACAAAGAAAAAAGAGATCCAGGATTACAGTTGAAGATCAAGTCACTGACTACATGCCACTGCAACACCAGAATGAGGATTTATAAACAAGACACATAAGCTTTCACAGAGAAGCTATGTAGAGTTCAAAAGCAGGAACAGAGGTCTGGAGAACATGGCATGTGAAGAAACAAAGAGTGATTGCTTAGGTTGTAGATCCTCAAGGGGGCTCTTTCTCATTCAAGGTTTGCTTTAGCTGCCACATTAGGCACTAATTGCAGGTCAAAATGTACAAGTCAGCCAATGTGCCCCAATTGCAAAGTCAGCCAATTGCAAGTCAGCCAATGTGCCCCTACACAAAGCCTAGCAGTAACAGGGTGACCATATGACCAGAAAAACCCAGATTCATCCTGATTTTTAGCCTCCTGTCCGGGCAGCCTACATTTTGGCTTCATTGTCCTACATTTTGGCTTCGTTTTGAAACTTCATAATAGTGCACATACCCCATCATGCCATATGTCGTTGAATTTGTATTGAAGAGCAAAATCCAATGCAAAAATCAGTTTTGAGATATCACCTTCCTATCAAAGGTTATGGCCAAAAATATGGCCAAAAGACAAAAAAAAATTCGTTTTTTGGCATTTGTTTTAAGCAGGTAGGAATTTTGGCCTTGGGGTTCAGGAATTTTGGGTTTGGCATCTGGTCACCCTGAGCAGTAAGAAAGTTAAATAAGGGCCCATAGAATACAATTCTTAAAATGAATCGCCATTCATTAAACAAAGACTCACAATCATAGAACAAACATTCTATGGCCAACGTCCATATGTCAATAATTTAATACACTAGTTATGAGTATCACTCACCTCAGCCTCTCTTAGGTAGAGATAGATGTCTTCACTGTATTCTACAATACCCATGACATCCACTTTGCTACTCTGTGCATCTTCATTTTGCAATTGCAGTGAGGTATCCACCAACATTGGAGATCCTAAGATTATCAAAATATTCCAAAAGAGTTAATTTGTTTAAACAAACAGAAACTTTAATGAACACAGTTATTTTCCATGTTTCCTTGGATCATTTGAGTTTAACCAAGAGGCTTACTTTCACAGCAGGCATCACCACACTTTTAGAAATTAAAGACTTTGCACATGCCACATTTAGAAATTAAAAACTTTGCACATGAAAAATTACCTGTACTTAAGTCTAGCAGTAAATGAAGATTGGATTCCGATACGCTTGTGTCAACTTCACACATGCTTAGATCCACCTGTTCTTCAGGCATACAGCCATGTGTCTTTTTCTGTTCCGGTTCATCTTCATAGATAGTAAAGCCTTGTTTGGATGACATGTAGGTTGGCATGATGCTCTTGCTAGCAATACAACAGACTTTTTCAGATGCAGAGATGCGTCTCAGTATGGTCGTTCCCTGGAAGAGAATAGTTTGGTTGGAAGGAACAGGTGTTAACCCATTTCTGCATGGCCCACAAGTATACACATTTGGTCCCCGAGGCATGTACAGGGTGATTGAAAAGGAGCTCCCTATATTGTAATTTATAAGTATTTTAACATAGGGAGTTACTTTTCAGTCACCTTGTATATGGAACATTGGGCAGAAATTGCTTAACTATACAAGTGAGGTTACAACAAAATTAAGTATGAGGAGAAAACTAGAGGGTTTCCTTGATCTTGGACATTTCTATTTATAATCAGAGCAGTTCATGATTTTTCTAGCTGTGCCAACATCTCCTCTTATGCCATGCCACGAAGGGCTAAAACTACAAAATGCAAAGAAGAACCCATGTTCTGTTTCTGAACACTTCTAGTTAAGAACGACCATAATAATGATGGAAAATTTTCTGTTCAAGAGATGCTGACTGTTGGAGCAACCTGGACCCTCTATATTGATACTACAATCAACTCAGTCAGCACCTCATAGCCCTTGGTTGTGACCTGGACCCGTTATCTACAGAAAAAAAATGTTGCATTTTTTCATTCACTGGAAAAACTTAACGTTACTATCAAATATATACTACGCACTTGCAGTGAATTAGAATGATCAAACTATTACCATCGTCATGTAAATCATTGTGTTGCTGAACAAATATATACAATAGTCAACTGACTATCCCAGGAGAAGGTAACCCTGGCCCAGAGGCTATTTGTGTCATCAAGGATCTCCAATTCAGCCTTCAGAGCCGTCTCCAATGATCCTCTGGACCATTGGAGATCATTGTAGCCCATGGTGACTCATGACTGCCAATCCCAACATCCATAATTGTCCCAAGAGCATCTGTTCGTGTCTACTTTTCCTGGGCATTATTTTAACCACCCACTGCCTCTGAACAACTTATGTCTCCATGTGTTTCTGGCTAGATCTCACTTGGTCTGTATGTGTCATTGTGCAAGAAGTGTGTGGTATAGAGTTCATAATTCTCATGTGGTTCTACATACCTGCATTACAATGTACAATGAGTTGTATAATAATAATAATAATAATAATAATAATAATAATAATAATAATAAGCTGGCGTTGCAGAGCTGGGCTAAGGACAGGAGCTCACCCTGTCTTGTGGGGCCAACCCGGGTCTCGAACCCTGGCCTGCTGGTTAACCACTTAACCATCATAAAGGCTACATACCTGTATTATATATAGTTCTCACGTATACTACTCATAACCTCAGTTTCATTCATTTATAAGTTCAGTCTCTAAAGCATTTATGTAAATTTATTCAAATTTGAAATTCTTTTTCCCCATTAAAGAGATATGACACTTCTGCCAAAATATTTCCTACCACTGAACTAGCCAAATGCCATATACAAATGAGAAGGATGCCTGAAGCTTTATTCTCTGCCGATACATTAAAAAAAATAGGCAAAAGGGATGTAAATTTTAGTGCCAAAAAGTTAACAAAATCCAAAAAAGTGCAACATTCCTATGCTAAGCTCAAATGTATACATTGAATAGAAATAGCACTGGCCTTGTATACTTTTCAGCTTTGCAAAAAAAAGTCACACTGTTCCTCTTGCATTTCATGGTCTTCTGGTTCCACCATTTACATTTCCTCCCTTAATATTCATGGCATGATTGATGTGATCCAAAGCTGAGTACAAGGACAACACCTCCTGCATTTATAAAATTCAATGAAGACAAACCCAAGAACTGTGTGCCTAGAGTTAACAATTCAGGCCAACATTAGACCTGCCAAAGTCAAGGTCAAGAGATAAAGCAATTTTGTAGCCCAAGCTATTCTTTCTCTATGAACGCAGCAGCATCACCACATCAAGGCAGTAATACTTAAGAAATGCCAATGCACCAGCACTGGGAATACACTTTTGCCACTGGCATCGCATGTTGCCACTCTTGAAGCAAACTGCATGAAAAGCACCCTGGAAGCAAACATGCTGTAAAGCATCTTTGCTGTATTCTTGGAGTAAGCAGCATGTACAGGGAAGCTTGTGCTACCCAATTAGCACCACCAAACAAGCTCCAGCCACCAAGTGCAGAAAGGTAAGTAAGTACTCGGCAGCATAGGGAGAGTGATGGGAGGCATTCCAGGGATGAAGGGTGGAGAAGAGGGTCTAGTCTTGGAGTGGGGCAAGACCAGCAGAGATTTCCTCTGCCATATCAAATCTGTGTAAGCATATTTATCTGCTGCAGATGAGAAGTCCCATAATACAGGCTGAGGCATTACATGGGGGAAGGAAAGGAACGTTTCTTTCACCAAAGGAGACCTCCGGTGGTCTCTGTGGACCCACAGGATATTGTGGAAACCATTTCAGTGATGTTGTAGCACATAGCACTGGGAAAGATACAACTGGGATGCCCAACATGTGAGTGAAAAGGGCATTTTACAGTATTTCCTATTAGTTATGCTCCCAGATGGAACCCTATAGCAGTAGTTGGCCCTTGGCAGTTGGAGCACACGCATTTCTACAGGCCTCTACATTCCATAACTCATAGCACAAGCAAAGTCTTCAACGGTCTAGTTTTAAATTTAGAATAAAACCTAGTCCACATTTTCTAGTGATGCCCTGTATCTCCTAACAGAGGATCTGGTTTACTGGTAACTGCACATCCCTTTAGTCCAAACGTTTTGGCACGACGGTCACATAGGGTGCAATCCTAACCAATGGGTCTTACTCCCAGGAAAGAGCCTTTAGGATTGCAGCCATAGTCTCTCTGACACTGTGTTGGGGGTCAGAAAAATTACATTTCAAATTTCAATAAATTTAAATATAAGATTGCATTAGATACAGTAAAAGGCTTGTCTGCTGGACAGATGGAGGGGTCTTGTCACAGGCCACATTGAGGTCTTGCCACACACCACATCTGGCCCCCGGACCGGGGTTTGGGCACCCATGCTTTAGTATATATGGGCTAATTCACATGACCAGCCTTTACGTTATGAAGTGATCCAGTATCATTTCTAAATACTCATTACAAACAACAAACTGCTGCTGTACAGGGATTAAAAAAGACACCTCTGATAATATCACCACTGGAGTTATAGATACACACAGCAAACCTACCTGCTTTGTTTCCAGAAAAGCATTCAGCTACGGAAATCTCAGGTAGTCTTCAGAAGTTATGAAGCTATGAACTATTTATGGAAGTGCCATGCACTTATTTATTTAGCTAAACCTAGTAGTGCTTAAATAGTTACAGACAGTATAATATTTTGATTGAGTTTAGATCTTAATACAAATACAAACCAGAAATCATTAAAGAAAAATTATGTAATTAAAAATCCAGCCCTCTGAAGAGCTAAAATCTTTGGGAGGAAAAAAGTGATCGTGGAGATATGGACCAGAGCCTTTCCAAAGTTATTTACCCACATAGCATAACAAAAACGTGAGAAATGTGAAACTATTTGCATCCCCCTTTTCTATTGCCATAAACAATTTCAGCTTCTGAAATTCCAATCTTGGTTTCTCAGTGACAAAAGCTTGAATTTTTGGAGGACAACCTCCTGTTGGTTATTCTGGATTAGGTAAACTGTGGCCGAACTATCTGGCAGGACTGGCTGTTCATGGTCGATTCTGTTCTACAGCCTGTCAAAATACCACAGTGTTTCCCTTGGAGATTGCTGTGTTTGTTAGAGTTGCCCACCTAGATTGCCAACTTCATTCCTTCTTTGCCACATTAACCTTCAATGTTAGTTTTGGAAGCCTGCGTGAAGAGTCTTGCAAAACACTGACAATTCAGAAAATGCTGTACCAATGTCCAGTTAATGTTAGTGATTAAAAATCTAACACCAGGCCAATAAAGCTTGCTTTCTAGAAATGGCACCTTCTCGAGAGAACCATACTGAACCCTTGAAATTCCAGTTTTCCATTGCTTCTACCAGCAATACCAAAGACTGCAACTGCAACCCAAGAAGCCCAACAACATCCCCCTCAAGGACATTTACCTGGCCACAGGATTTTGGATACTGCCCATTCTCGGTCAGCACCCCAAGAACAGCTCTTTGGTGGGGATTTTGATGGACATGAGACTCTGCAGGAACCTGCACAGCTTCTCTACCTCTGGTGGGGGCATTCTCATCACCCTTGTGGCTGCGGCGCATTTCCTCAAGCTCTGTTGCAGATGCTGGAAAGAGAACAGACACACATTGGAATGGTTGAAAAGGATCTCTCTAGATTCTCTCCTTCCATAAATAGCACTTCGTGGTCTCATTTAAAAGGAAGCTTTTTCCTACCAACGGGTTTTATTACAATTGCCAGCTTTTCATTGGTACAAAAAGAAATAATGTAGTAAAAACGCAAAACTTATGCCAGTTAGCTACACATTTGATCAGCGCACTGCTCATGCTACAAGTTTTAGGGGAGAAACACGAGAGAGACTCTACAAATACAAATGCAACCGGGTCTTCATTATCAATGGCCACTAAAAATCAACAATGATTGAGACAGTATGCATTTACAAGCCCCAAACCAGTGACATGTTTGTAATCCACAAATCAGCTAACATCCTAATAGCACCCTAACCATACACGAGTCAGTTGAAATAAAGCAAAGTTGCAAATAGTTAACATTGAGGCTGCATGCTTCCTTGGAAGCATGCTCCCTAGATTAAACTGATAAATGCACTTGGCAGTGAAGTACAGATCTTATGAAGAAGAACTCCACAACTTACTGCCATGAGTTGCTTAAAGTTCATTCATCTCCAGGGTTCACACAACCCTGCATAGAGATGCTCCTGATGACATGGGACACAACCTTACCCAACTTTCCAAAATGGACCATGATGGGAGGGAGTCATAGGGCCCTCCTCAAGATAAGGGAATTCTCATTCTAATCAGTTGCATACCTAGAGCAGATACAAAGCACTAAGTTTTGTTGGGAACCTCACCTTTTTGTTTCTCTACGCCCACCTGGAATGGATCCATAGGGGCTATTTTATTTAAGTTATGCAAGTCTTTCCATCCTGTGCCAAAGCAAATGCCCAAGGCAGCCTACAAAGCTTCAGTTCCTCCCCTCCTGCTGTCCTCACAAAAACCCTCTGAAGAAGGTAAAGCAGAGAACACCAATCTGAGGCTCCCTGCCAAACTTATTACGCTGCACCCCTCTAGATATACCACCAATTCACATATCTGGGCTGGAGAAATGGCTAGTGATTTGCAAGTGGACCACTTCAGTTTTCACTGAAGTCTTGGGTTCACTGAACTCTCTTGGGTTCCAAGAGGGGCAGTCCCCCCCCCCCAAAAAAAAACAAAAAATAAAAAACAAAAATTTCCAAGCCAATCCTTACACAGGGTGGCCATCTTCTATAAACATAAAAAGAGGACAAGGCACCCCAAAAAGTAGGACACCCAAGAAAAATGTAGGACATGACAAAATAAAAGCTATACACACTACACATACTTTGAATGTATGTGTGTATATATATATTTTCTTTCATGTGGTTAATTAAAACACTTACTAAATTTAAAACTATTACATATAACTTATTTCTAAGAAGGCTACATGCTTTCTGCTCATAAGGAAAAAAGAGGACAATGAAGTTTTTTGAGGACCCATGGCTAAAAATGGAGGACACATCCTGGAAAAGACGATATATTGTTTTTGCTGCAACAATTTCCAATTCCTCATTGTAACAATGGCCAGTTATTTCCAAGGGGGCTACTTGGGAGTCATTACATCAAGAGACACAGCCCCCCCCTTTTTTTTACAAGCTACTCCCTACAACAACCCCAGCCCCCTGGGACAAGGAGGTGACCATATGTCATACCTGAAAAAGGGGACAAAATGTAGGACATCCAAGAAAATATAAGACATGAAAAAATAAAAGTTAAGCACACTCACACACATAGTTTGAATTTATATATATACACATATACACACATATACATATATACATATATATATATATACACACATACACACATACATATATACATATATATATATATACACACATACACACATACATACATACATACATACATATATACACATACATACATACATATATATATACACATACATACATATATATATATATATATATATATATATATATATATATATATATATATATATATATTAGAGAGAGAGAGAGAGAGAGAGACTTTAAGTTTATATCTTTCTATGTGTGTATATATCTATATAAGCTTTCATGTAAAAATAGTATGGCTGCAATCCTGTACACGCTTTCCTGGGAGTATTCCTATAGAACACAATGGGACTTCTGAGCAGGCATGCTTAGGATTGCACCCTAAATCATTTACTATTAATTTTAAAACAGTTACATATGATTAATTAATTCCAAACTGGCTCCATGCTGACTGCTCACAAGGAAAAGAAGGACACTAAAGATTTTGTTTTAAGGACACAAGTCTAAAAAAGGGGAGGGGGACAGACAGATGGTCACCCTAAGCACTGGCCAGTGATTCCCAAAAGGCGTACTGGGGAGCCACTGAAGGCTGCGGCTGGCCTCAGTGTGTTCCAAGAGGCAGAGCCCTCTCTTTTCCAAGGCACCCCCAGCCCCCCTGGGACAGCCCCTGGCAGACCTGCCTGTGCCCAGCAGCAGCAGCAGCAGCAGCAGCACCACCAGCAGCAGCTCCTGTTCCCCCCAGCAAGGACTCCCAGTTCTCAGCAGCGCCCTGCCTGGTGCCTTTATAGGCAGCGCAATCAGCCTCGCCCTGCGCTCTGATGCTGTTGCTGCTGCTGCCCTCTCCAGCTGCCCGCTCTAACTGTTGGCACCGGCCAGTTGGAGGCTGGAGGGACCCCCTGCCTGCCTGCCTGCCTGCCTTCCCTTCCTTCCTTCCTTCCTTCCCTTCCCTGCGCTCTCCAGGCAACCGCTGCTGAGCTGCAACACAGGGAGCTCTCTGGTAGCATAGCCAGGAGGGGGGCGCAGCACTAAGTCTTGCAGGGTCCCTTTCCTTCCTTCCCTTCCCCTTCCACAGTGGCTTCTTCTCTGGAAGAGGGTGGTCATTTGTCCTCTTTTTCCAGGGCATGTCCTCTTTCAGCCTTCAGTCCTTGAGAAAAAAATCTTGGTTCTCCTCCTTTTACTTGTGATCAGGCCTTCTTATTAATAAATTGCGGCTGCAATCCTGGACTCTTTCCTGGGAGTAAGACCCATTGAACACAATAGGGCTTATTTTTGAGTAGACATGGTTAGGATAGTGCTCTGTGTGTAATAAATTAACTACCATCAAATCTAACCAGCACGTTTTTCAGCAGAATTTAGACTTCAAAAATTTGGGTGCACATTAGATTCAGCGGCACATTAGAGTCGAGTAAATAGAGTGTTTTGATTATAAGTACATAGATCAACACTTTTGCAACACTCCCAGGACAGCATAGGACTTGTGCCAAGACTTATACCAGCTAAACCGGGGATTCGGACTGTAGATCAGGATCCCCAAATGCTTAACTTCAGGACTCCTGGACCTTTAAAGGAGGGAATTCCAGCAGGTGCAGCTTCTCATCTCACAGATCACAAACTGAAATTCCCTCTTCTTCACTCTTGTTAAAGTTCCAGGAGCCATGAAGTTAAAAGTTTGGAAACCCCTATTGCAGACATACAGAGCAATCCTATTTGTGTCTACTCAGAAGTAAGTTTATTGAGTTCAGTAGGGCTTACTCCCAGGAAAGTGTTCTTAGGATTGCATCCATTGTGTTTAAATTAAGCACATGATATAAAAAATTGAAGAGTCACTGACTGGCTCATCAACACCCAGGCAAAACCACTGGACCTAAAAGCATGAAATTTGGGGAGGCTCTTCTTTTCTGTGATGGAAGGCAGTCTTTCCTTTCACCCACTAAAAACCGATTTTTAAAAATTCAAACCGGAAAGGCATGAAAGGGGGTGCAATGTGTTTTCATCCTATACTTTCCATTGAAGTATTGCTGACTGATCAATGTCCTGCCCCAACCCTTGGACCTAGAACAATGAAATTTGGGGTGTTCCTTTCATAATGTGACCACCCACTAAGAACCAATTTTCAGAAGAGTGTGGGATTTGGAGTGTGTGTGTGTGTGTGTGCATGAGGAGGCAACCTCAAAATGCCACATGCAGGAGATGCCACCCATCTGGATATGGCTCCTGTGTGCTCCTTGAGGCATCTGATGTGCCTCTGTGAGATACAGGAAGCTGGAATAAATGGACCTTTGGCCTTATCTAGTGGAGGATCTTCTTATGTTCTTAAGATCCCTGCTGGATCAGGCCTAGGGACCATGTAGTCCAGCTTCCTATATCACATAGAGGCCCAGATCCCAAGATACCTACATCTTGCAACCATTCCCCAAATTTGATTCTATTGACCCTTGTGAAAATATTAAATTTTATTTAAGATAAATACATCAGGGATATAGCTAGAGTGGGGGCAAAACAATAAGTTTTGTAGGGATCCTCCCCGCAGTGTGCAAGGGACCTCTTCCCCTCTGAGCCATTCCAGCAGAGGGAAGCATCCTGGAATGACTCAGCACAAGGGATCTCCTCCCCATCTCAGCCATTCCAGGCTCAGGATGGTGCTCTGAGTCAATCCAGGATGCTTCCCCCTCCTGGAATGGCTCAGAAGGGGAAGAGATCCCTTGCACTCTGCAGTGAGGCAGTGTTTTGTCTGCCTCTAGCTACTGCCCTGAAATACATGAAACCTATTTCTGAGTAAATATGCATTGGATTGGATTGAATTGAACTGAATTGTATTGCTAGACTATTGCAGCCTTGTAGGTATGGCCCCATCCTATTGAGCCGCTGCACCACCGAAATGTATGTTCTGGCAATGCCTCCAATCTGCTTCCACTGGCCAGAATGCCCCCAAAGGGGGGGGGAGGGCCACTTTAGACACTTTCAAAACTGGCACCCCTTCCAGCTATGCCACTAGGTGTTTATGGTGTTTGAAAAAGGCAACCCATCATTCTGACTAGCCAAGCTGCCACTGCAGACGGTGAGAGGTGCAGGCCAGACAACAGTAGGTTCCTTGGATCTTCAACCCCAACACATTAGAAAGGCAGGAGCCAGGGTAGACCAAAGGCAGGGGGTAGGGTGTAAGTGGATTAAGGGCATGTCTGCATAGGAGGGAGAGCTGGGGGGCAAGAACTGGATGTGGAGAGGAGGTAGATGGCCTGGATCCAGTAGCAAGAATGCAGGCTGGACCTTATCACATCCTTTAAAGATCTCTCTATCCTTCTTCTTTTTTAAGACATATGCCACCAATAGGAAGAATCCAAAAAATAGATTCCTTTGAATTAATCAGTTGGTGACTTGTAGCCTGGCCATTCATCCATGAGGATGCATGAAGCAATTTTTGAAAATTCAGATTGTATACAACTCAACCTAACCCTACAATCCAGAGTAACTACAGGAGCACGTAAGAGACATTACGTGTACCCTTAGTTATTGCACTACCTAGTGAAAACCTATGGGAAATTCATATTGCAATCCAGAGCAAATTGTTCTTACACCGGAGCAAGGACTCCACGTAGTTACTCTGGATTGTGCCCTAAGTGCAGTGCCATCATTTCTGATGGATACTGTTGATAGAAAGAGACATCCAATTGTTTCAACAAAATTTTTTTGGGCATCTTTCTTTGCTTATCTACAACAGGTGGAACGTCTGGATGTTGTGACATTCTGAATATTTTCTATGAGGATTTAGAGTTTCCATCTAATTTTGTGCACACAGTGTTGGCATTCCTTGTGTAATACATTCCAGTATTATCTAAAACATCTGCTTCCCCCAGTTTTTGTTTTTGTTTCAAGCCAGATCATATTGGAATTATTTCTGTTTCAAATTTTTTTATTGAAAAGTTTGTACTGTAAGCCTTAGGGTACAATCCTAAGCCCATCTACTCTAATGTAAGTCCTATTCTATTCAATGGGGCTTACTCTCAGGAAAGTGTGTTTGGATTGCAGCCTAGTAAGTATATTGGCAGAAGGTCTGTTGGCAGAAATGTGAAGTAGTTTGAATAAATATAATATGAATTATCTTCTATATAAGTGACTGACTGACTTCTATATATGTGACTGACTTACTGACCGACTGACTCATGAACGCCCAGCCAAAACCACTGTATTTAGAAGTGTGAAATTTGGGAGAGCATTCCTTCTGTGTTGTAGGCCCCTATTAATAATTGACTTTTTTTGAAATTCAACTCAGAAGGGCATGAAAAGGGGTGCAATGTGTTTTTGACCATCTACTTAACACTGAGAAATGATTCCTCGTTTCTTCCTACACTATATTGTTGGAGACAAACACCCAGGCCAAACCCACAGACCTGGAAGTATGAAATTTGGAAATTATATTCCTTCTATGATGTAAGGACCCACTCAGAACTGATGTTTAGAAATTAACCCCTAAGAAGCTGAAAAGCGGTGCAGCATGTTTTCATCCGTGTACTGTATTGAACATTGAAAACAATCAACACCCAACCGAAACCCTGGAAACATGAAATTTGGGGAGCGTATTCCTTCCGTGATGTAAGGATTCACTAAGAATCCTTAGTGTGGTGCCTTGTGGTAATTTGGTGCCTTGTGGTAATTGCTGTCCTATGTTGCCCAGTGCATGTTGCCCAGCAGATATGCCAGAGCTAGATAGGAATGCCTGGTGGTGGCCATTGCTGCATAGTGATGCCCAGTGATGGCCTATGCCTGCTCCACATGGTGCCCACTGCCAGTTGGTGTCCACTGATGCCTGGTAGGGATGCCCGGTGTCCATTGCCCACTGCTACCCAGTGGTGCATGCTGTCCAGTGGTGCTCATCAACCAGTGATGCTCACCACTACCCACTTGTGCCATGCCATGCCTGGGGCCTACAAATATTCTTGAAATTCCTCTAATAAAATCATAAAGTTGAAAAGACCCACCAGGTCATCCTATGTCCTTTCCTCCATTTTTCTTATATGTCCTACATTTTTGGGGTCTTTTTTTCTTGTCTTTTTTTGAAGTTGTGGCATAAGGTCACCCTGTCCAGTGCAGATTATGAATAATGTTCACAAATGTGAACACATTGCAAGATCATGCTGGGAATAAAAAGCAAACCGGAATCACAAGCATATTCAGAATCCTGCTTAATTTGCTCAAGCATGTGCTTGATTCATATGCATTTCATTGGAAAATAAACAGTAATAAAGATCTCTGGGAGGCACCTTTATGAAAAATGCTTCATATTGACTGAGTACTAGATTTTCAGTCTGTTTTGCCTTTTGCCAGTTAGTTGTAGCAAAAGATTATTATTAAACTGAGCCTTGAGGAGCTAATTATTTCTCTTCCATGGTTTCCATCTGTGTATTTGAGAGTACTCTCAAAACACCCTGTATGGGAGCTTCAGGGCTCTTCTTTGTAATTAATGTTTTGTGCCACTCTGTTGTGGTTTTAGGGATGAAGAGGAGCAACAAGCACAGCTGGAGCACTGAAGTCTTTCAGTCTATAGATTCCCCTACAAAGCAGGAGAGGGACTGGCAAACAATCTTTACACTAAAGTCTTTTTCAGATTTTTCATACTTTTGATCAGAGTTAGAGACATCTGGCTTTTTATTTCCCTTTAGGGTTTGGAATTGTTTGGCTCTCATTTAGAGAAGGATGGTTGGATCTTGTGACCCAATCCCAAACCATGTTTATTCACAAGAATGAGAACTGTGGAATGTGGAAACCTTGTTTTAGCTTGGTTAATATTAGATACCCAAGCCCTTGTATCATAGTTTTGTCATAAATTTTCATAGGAAATATTTAACCGTCTCAATTTTAAACTAGCTTTATGTAGATTGTAATGTCTTCAGGGCAGAGACTCGCTTTTCACACTCTGTAAAGCCCTATGCATATTGATGATGTTATAAACATAAAGAGAAGTCTCTTGAGTTCCCCTCTTCTACCTCCAACTCTTCCAGTCAGCTGGCCTGTTCCAGATCAGGTTAGGATTGGGTTTGTTTCCGACATAGTATTTCTGATGAATATTTTCACTTCCAGGAAAACTTCAGTGAGGCTGACTTGGCAACATTAAGTATGTTTTGCTTCACACTCTGTGCAAATAAATATCAGAGAAGCAACTCATACAGTGCAAATGTTTATTCTTTGATGCTAAGGAAGATGGCTTCCATCTTGTGCTCACCAATCCTGAATGAGAGTGGAAGTTTCTTTTTTAAACATATTACAGTAAAAGCATATGTAAGGGGTTGTAACTGGGATCAAACACTGGCAATTAGGGGATCAACACCTGTTTTCCCCTTTCTGTGTCCCTCTATTTCAAAATAAAGAAAAAAACCCATCTAATAATTTTGCTTGATGAGGAACAAGTCTAGATATGCCCAAAAATGTGTAATTGTAAGCATGTGTACTCTGAAGTAAATTTCATTGCCCTGGAAAAAATCTTCTAGGTCCCCCTTTTTCCTATAAGCAGTCTGCACATAGCATTCTTATAATTAATAAATTATATATAATGGTTTTAAATTTAATAATAGGTAATTTAGTGTTTAAACTAAACACATGAAAGTAATACATATAGGAGTGTTTTTAGCTTTTATTTTGTTATGTCCTACATTTTTCTTGAATATCCTACTTTTTTCTTGGATGTCCTACATTTGAGGGGGTCTTGTCATCTTTTGTGGTTATGACATCTGGTCACCTGTTTCACACATCATCACGATGGTAATCTACCATAATCCTTAATGCATTCCAATCTTATTTTCAAGCACAGCTGCTGCAACCATACTTGCATTTTCTGATTCCGACAGCTCATTTTCTGATTTTTGAGCTCCTTTCAGTTATACTCAGAACTCATTCATTTTTGTGCAAGTTCTGCTCTTTCAACCTCTATCTCTGCTGTTCTATAGGCCAAAATTTCCCTCCCCCGTGTTGTAGCTCCTGGTTCTGAAGGAGTTAATAAGAATCCATTTACAGAAATTTTTGTATGGCAACAGGAATTGGCAAGATAAAAGGATCATTTGCAGTTTGCTGGCTAAAAAAACCATTGGAAGCAACATTTATAAACTAAAAAAGGTTGGGTTCCACTTTTAGCAGTTTTAATGTTTTGATGGTGCTCCAGTCCCTAACCCATCCAATAAGGGGTGACTGCCTCTATATGGCCAGACCAATTTAGCAATGCACAGTCTTGCAGGCTTTGTGCATTGCTCTGCATGCTTTCAAACTGCTAGGTTGGCAGGAGCTGGACAAGAGATAGGAACCCGTTGTGTTGAGCCACTGGGAGCACAATCCTAACCCTGTCTACTCAAAAGTAAGCCCCGTTCTGTTCAATGAGTCATACCCTACAATCCAGAGTAACTACAGCAGCATGTAAGAGACATTTACATCAACATAGTTATGGCACCACCTAGTGAAAACCTATGGGAAATTCATATTGCAATCCAGAGTAAATTGTTTACGTCGGAGCAAGGACTCCCTGTAGTTACTCTGGATTGCGCCCTTACTCCCAGGAAAGTGTCTTTAGGATTGCAGCCTTTTTCCAATTTGAAGATTTGTGTTATATTTGTAATAGTGACATTTTTATGGTTTAAAAAAAATGGTTAGCCACCTGCCCACATATACAGCAAGGCAGAGGAGGACTATTATAACAAATAAAATATGTATTTTGTTTTGTACAATTCAGTAAAACTGAATGTAAAGGGTTCTCATGACACAGGGACACTTTCTTGAGTCAGGATGCTAATGTATAGCCTACAGTATGCTGCTTCAATTTGACATTTGGTGTTAATCTCCATTTAGGTGCTGACAGTTGGAATCTCTCACAGCAGCAGAATCTCTCATATGTTTTAACTTGAGAGCCCTATGGAAATGGACAATTGGGCTTCCTTTCTCGGGTTACACATCAAACATTTCTTTCCCCAAGCAAGCATCATCTTCTTGTTTCAAAGCAATAACTTATTTTATATTCAGCGTAATCTCTTGAGTGGTATTGCTGGAGATCAGCTCCACTGCTGCGCTGGGCAAATTCTGCTGCAAACCATAATAATTTATTAAACTGCAAGATTTGTTGACCTATAAGTGACAAAATGTTTGGTTATAGAACCAGGTGGTCAATATGCAATCTGACAACTGTACAATTATAAAGGGGTGAGACTTAAACAATTTGTTGCCAGTTCTGGCTCAGTAACTTTATATAATTGTCAGAATTGTATGTTGATACTGCCATATTTATTTTGCAATACAGATGTTCCTCATTATCCACTAGGGTTCCATTCTAGAATCTCCAATGGATAAGAAAAATCCGTGTATAAAGAAAACAATGGAAAAATTGATTTAAAGACCCTTCCAGGTTTCTTGCTCCTCTACTGAACCTAGTTGAAGAAGGTAGTGCCTCAATATCTACAGGGGTTTCATTCTGGGACTGAAAAATGGAATGATTACTTGCATAACATCTATAACAATAGAAAAGCAGTTTTTTAAACTGTGATTTGCAATGGCCATTTGTATTGAGTCAAATCTGTGTTTAAAAAAAACTGGGGATAATGAGGTAGGACCTGTACTATAGAGACCTTGCTCCTTTTTGTAAGGTTTCTGCAGTTTATTTATTTATTTTGCAGCTCCTTTGGACTTTTCACTTTCTGATTTTCAGAAAAACCAGTATGGTCATTCAGTCTAGTGTGGGGAAAGTTTCCTTACCTTACCAAGAATAAACTTCTACAC
Source organism: Cryptoblepharus egeriae (assembly GCA_030015325.1). NCBI lineage: Eukaryota > Metazoa > Chordata > Lepidosauria > Squamata > Scincidae > Cryptoblepharus > Cryptoblepharus egeriae. The sequence continues at coordinate 76,893,066 of JAREYC010000005.1, forward strand.
CATTCTAAAATTCTTGTTTCTCTCTTCAGAGACTATCATCAACTGCAGTCCTTTCCTACCTTTTCGAATCACAGAGATAAGTGAGTTATGGCACTGCTCCTCTGCCGACCTGCTGTGGTTGCTGCCTCTCTTCAGTTCAGCCATCTCTGGTTAAGTATATCCATAAGCAGGAAAGAGTTTCCCTAAACCTGTTTTAAGCTTTCCTTTCTGTTGGATACGGAACTCTGCAGAGATAAGTACAAGAAGAAGAAACCGTCACAGCTTCTGAAGAGTTGCTCATTTGTTGAACAAGCCAAGCCTTGGAGTATCCATGTCAACTGGACAATCATTATTGTTTGCTTCTAGCATTCAAACAAGCATCATGGCATTCATGAGATAACCAGGAACAAACAAACAAGTGTCTTGATTGGTTAATGTTCTTAGCTAGATGATCATAGGAATTTGGACTTTTTTTGCTATAACAAATTTCTGGAATCTGCCCTTATACAACTGCTGCACCAACAAGCCTGAGGAAGTGAAGGGGAAGATTTATAAACAGCTTTGTCACATTGAGCTTCTGAGGTCTAAGAGTGAAGATAGAAATCCAGTCAGGGGAATCTTGCCCACTCATCTTACAACCAGTCTGTGCAGGACTCTTTCTGGGATGGCAAGATCAGGCTGCCCATCAAGTAGCATTCACTCCTCTAGATTCCAGTCTGATCAGTGGGATCTGGGTATTTCTCCTGTGGGTAGTGTTGCCATAATTCTCTTCCACAAAATTGGGACAGGATCCGCCGTCACCCTTGCCAGTATGTGAACACAATCCCCCCCAAATGGGGGACAGTCCCTGTTTTTCAGGACATATGGCAACACTATCCTGTGGGATACTGAAAGAGATACAGTCTCAGTATCCAAGCCCAGGTGATTCTGGACAGATATAATAGAAAGTATGTGGATAGCATTACTATCCAAGTAATACCTCTGAAGTATTTAAAATATTAGGCCTCCTATATTTATGATCTCCCTATTTTATACCGATTTCCATATTGTATGTGTCTGCTTTTTGTGTTTTACTTGTGTGTGCATTGTGTGTGAGGGAAATGTGCAAGCAAAATATGGAAGAAGGAAAAGAGTGAATGTAGGAGTTTTGAGAGATTGAGAGAGCAAAAGGAAGAAGAAGGAAAGACTGAATGACTAATTAAAGTAATGAGGGACTAAAAGACTGGCTGGCTGGCTGGTAAAACATTTGTTTCTCTTTCTCAACCTACCATATTTCTCATTAGTAATGAAATCAAGGATTTTCTCAACCTCTGTCTCAACCTATCATGAAATCAAGGATTTTGGATGCTGTAACTAATTTTACAAAGCAAGTCCCTTCAGAGGGTTGATTTTATTTGTAAGTGCATGCTGAAGCATAAAGCGTTGACTTTTATTGTTGTCAGACACACATAATTTATTTTCTATTGCCTATCTTGATTATGAAGTAAGGTTGCTTTTGGCACAGAGAATATTGAGTATTCCCAGGTATTAATGTGTTTGGCCAACCAAGAACATTGGATAATGACAAAAATGTTTGCTGTGTGCTGGGATATAGTGGAAAGTTTTTACTGCATTAAAAATACAAGTACGTTTGAACATGAAATTAAATTAATTGTAAATGCAAATGGTAATATTGAGTGTAAAAGTGGATGAAAGTTTCCAAAGTCATTCATGACCATTGTTCTGTGAACCATTGGGCTGTTTTGCAGCTGGAATGTACATTTCAGTGGTGTAATGTGCACTCCTGTTGTTGCAAACAGGATGGTGCTAGCAGCAATGGACCAGAGGTTCTAGCCACCTGAGGTAAGACTATATAGGGGGTGACAGGGAGATGGGAAGGGGTGCAATAGGCAGAGGAGAACCAAACAGGAAAGTGATGGAAGAAAACAAGAAAAAGACCCTCATTTATCTCCTGAGATTTACACATGCTTGAAAACTGTAGGAACAAAGCTCTATGCAGGGTAATTAGCAGCTACAGATTCTGATCTTTGAATAGTCCCAGGGCTTAAGAAGTTACTTATCTGATCTTTCCATCACCTTTTGGCAACCCAACAAAAATCAGGTCCTGACCCACAGATTGGGAATCACTGTGTTAGAATGTCGATGGCAAGCTTTAGGTGTGTGTTTTAGGAGCATAGGGAGACAACTCCAGTTATAAAGAATTTTTGGTGCAAAGAAAACATCAAATACAGAATTCACATTGCAGTTAAAGAGAGTTAAGCGGCAGGTTGTCCCAGGAAAAGCTGTAATAATTGCAATGAGGAAACACCCTATCATTACAAACAAGCCTAATCCACAGACACAATGAAATGGACTTGATGACGGTGATCCAAAGACATGAGAATGATCAAGGACAACATATGAAACATTGAAATGGATATATATTTTGTTCTGATCCTTGCTGCATTAGTTGGGTCATAGCTCCTTATAAGTAATAGCCAGGTATCTTGACTGAAATGAGCCATTTGAATTGGATCTGTCTTTGGGTTCTTGATGGGCCGTGAACTTTGATCTCTTGATTGTGAAATAATATAAAAAGTTTGAAACAGAAGCTTATTTCTGCAGACTTTGAAGATCAAAAAGGACCAGACAGCACAGAAACTTCACAACTATTGATTTTAATCAACTTCCAATACACTAGACTTTGAACTGAGCTTCTCCATTACAGATTCTGACATAAACTCAAGATGTTGCAAGCCAAACCATGTATCCATGGAAAGCAGCAGGAGTTCTCAGTGTTGCATTTTGCTGGCACTGGATTAGCCTTTGAGAATTAGAAGTGAAAAATTTCAAATTTCTTTAAAAAGTTTTCCATAAATCCATGACTCTAAAAAGCAGTTCTGCATTGGTAAATCACTCAATTTGGAAATAGTGTATCCATTCCATGCTCATACACAGCTCATACGCAGGCATATTAGCAAGTCCATTGGGCTGGGCATAGAAAATACATGTGTGAATTCACTCTTATGGATAATATTTGCAGAACTCGCTTCTGAATTCCGTCCGAACATGTCAGCTGATAATGATGCTTGTATCTAAGAAAATAGTATGCATCCAGAAATAACAGATGACTGCCATTTAACTAAACCGAGATCTTATGTGATCTCGGGCCCTACTCCTTGGGAGACCTCCTGCCTGGGGGCTGGATCTAGGCATTGGGCGCAATCCAGAGTAATTACAAGGAGTCCTTGCTCCGGTGTAAGAACAATTTACTCTGGATTGCAATATGAATGTCCCATAGGTTTTCACTAGGTGGTGCCATAACTACGGGCGAACGTAATGTCTCTTACATGCTCCTGTATTTACTCTAGATTGTAGGGATTATTTGCTCATTGCTCCCAAGAAGCCCACATGCTTGCGGTGAGCCTGGAAACATGGTAGGTGTCTGTCACCGAGACAAGAAATAGACTGGGAAATATTACAAGAGTAACAGAAGGAAGCAGATGTTGAGCACAATCCTAACCATGTCTACTCAAAAGTCAGCCCCATTGTATTCAGTGGGTCTTATTCCCAGGAAAGTGTCATTAGGGTTGCAGCCATTATGTTGTCAGTATTCCATTTCAGTAGAATATTGAAGGAAATAAAGGCAATAGGGAAAACTAAAGGAAATAAGAAATATTTTATTCTTATTTCCTTTAATGGCAGATATGCAGACTGCACACTTTTAAATACAGTACATGTATATAGTGGTAGGAGTCTACATGAAGAATAAGAGCCAGTAATATGGCTATTAATCATTCACTGGCAAGAGACTAGTATACATACTCATATGAACAATTGCTATTTGAAAGCAAATAGACTGCGTCACCAACCCACAATGCTATCAATGAGTACTGTTTACCTAAAGGATTATGGCTGCAATCCTTTTGGCCTAAAGGATTATGGTGGCAATTTGAACCCATCTCAAAAGGAACCAGATCAAGAAGCTGCTGGTTTAAAGTGTTATCCAAGCACTAGCAACCTCATTTTCTGCTTTCTGAAGGCCATGCTAAAGTTACAGGTGTACGGTTATATAGGAATTATGGGAGGGGGGAACCAAACCATATGGCTTATGAAAATGAGATATGCTAATTGTTACTGTCAGTCACTGTATCTGAAACAAAAAAAAACTGATCGTATAGTATGCTTGTGGGCAGTGAACGCTCTCTCTCTCTCTCTCTCTCTCTCTCTCTCATTTTGTGGGACCCATCCTATTCATCTTCCCAGTGCCAATGCAGCCATGTCAATGGGGCTTGCATTGCATCCTGTGGGAATCACAGAGAGCATTTCTTCTCTTACCTTGGAGCTGCATTGTAACCACATCTGAACTGGAAAGTTGGATAGGACTGTGCCATGAGAAACGTCAGAGCTGTGCTTTACATTACTGTATTTTGTATATTTCCTTCTACAGTGAACTGGATATTATGAAGGGAAAAAACATGACTGTTAGTAGTGGGGGCTGCCTTGTTTCTCTCTCACAATGCCGTGACCAACACAGCACCTGAGGCACTGTGTGAAAGCAACATGATGGTCTCAATGAGGCTACTGAAAGGAGTAACTACAATTCTTTTTTTTTTACACCTTAAAATATTTTTTGGGGTGAGGAGGAGAGAGCCTGCCATAGAATAAGCCCCAGTCCCCAAAGTTAATAGATGTAGGGCACAATCCAGAGTAACTACGGGGAGTCCTTGTTCCGGTGTAAGAACAATTTGCTCTGGATTGCAATATTAATTTCTCATAGGTTTTCACTAGGTGGTGCAGTAACTACGGGTACACATAATGTTTCTTACGTGCTCCCGTAGTTACTCTGGATTGTGGGGTAATGAATGTAACATTCCCAAATATGTAACTAAACAACTCTTCATCTAATGAATGAGTAATGGAACAAACAAGAGTTCTAATAGCAAAACGGATTTTTTTTTCCTTGAACGTCCCAAGCTGAAATCACTTATATGCTCTCATCCACAATACATGTTGGCCAAAGTAATTGGATTTAGGCCCATTTCCTTCAATGAGACCAAATCAATTTAAATCTAAGTACTTTGGGTTAACTGTGTTCTGGGCCAAGCTGCCACTATCTCTTTGCTTCAATTATCCTCTTGGCACAATGGGAATAGTAATTCTTCTCCAGCTCCATCGGTGAAGAACTGCCAGACACTCCGATACAAAATTGCTACCATAATAATCAAAGCAATATAATGAAAGTGGGACCATCGCCAATCAAGCAAAGAACCGCAGCCTGCAATGTGGGGGCTACACAAGTGCTATAGAGATCAACTTTTATCACACCATCACCATCATATCCACAGTGCTTTTCAAACTGCTTGATGTGGTGGACTGATTATTATTTTGCTGTACCAAAGGTTGGCACCATGACTGGCAGTGTGTTATTGCTACACTATGACAGTGACTCCAAACATCTTATTCACTTGAGTGCCTCCTGGTAGCCCATTCCATAAACTGTACCCCTCATGTTAGCAAAATGTTTGTAATTAATATTGTTGCTGTTATTTCAAACTTATATTTTAACTACTTATCTTTATCTGATAATACACAATTTGATGACCAAAAACCAGCAGTTGTTTTTGGACTGCACTCTAATATGGACTGACTTTTTACTGCCATTATTCAATTGTTTTAAAAGTACCCTTGAAAGGGTCCTCGCAGGGACCCCAGGTTGGGAATCACTGCTTGACTCTGATAAAAGCCTTGGATTGCAGCCCTGGATTATTCACTAGTTTGCTTTGTTCTTCCTTTCATGAAGAATTGGTGGGGCTTGGCTCTGCTGGATCCTGAAATCCATGATAGGCTAAAAGCCCAACACAAACATTCTCAAGCAAGCAAAATAGCTGGCACAGATCTCGTGCCCAGTGTCTGGTGGTGCCTGGTGCCAAATGATGCCCAGTGGGCACCGTTGCCCACTGGTGCCTGCCAATGGGCAACGGTGCACGATGCCCACAAATATTCTTTAAATTTTGCTCCCACAATGATGGGTAAGTTCAGCTAGTTTTTCATAAGCTCCAAAGAAAAAATATTAAATTCATTGAAACGTATGAGGCAAGCTGAGGTCCTGACATCAGGTGGTTGGATTTATACTTAGATCTTTATTTTAAAAGATCTTTGATCCAAACCAAATTGACAAATGACTGGAAACTTCTCTAAGGCAGAAGAAGCTGTGATAGAAGGCACAGATGCCCCATGACAAAAATCTCATCCAAAACTAAAGTTGTGAAGGAGGCCTCAGCACAGGAAGAAGTACAGGGTGATTCAAAATGAACAGGAAAAAAAGATTTAAGGTTGCTTGCCTTTTTGTCCCATTCATTTTGAATCACCCTGTATAATAATCTTAGGGCTCTATCCGAAGAAGTTTAGGCCGGCCTAACTCAGTTGGCCAGTCTTTCTGTGATTGTGTGGGGAGGGGTGCATATGCCTGTGCATTGGCCTAATTCCCCCAGAAGTGGAGCAGAAGCGTCTTACTGCACTTTGGTGACACCCCAAGTCAGCACAGGACTTATGCTGGGGCTTAGGCTGGCCTAAATTGAGCTTAGGATCGCAGCCTAAGAATGTTTTCTAGGGTGGTCTTATGAGTACAGGGTTGCCATAATTCTCTTCCACAAAATTTGTAAGTCCCATTTGTAAGTATGTGAACACTGTTGCCAAAAATTGGGACTGTCCGTTTTTCAGGACATTTGGTAACCCTGTGGTTGCAATCCTAACCTCCACTTAGGCTGGTATAAGCCCTGGCATAAGTCCCATGCTGTCCAAGGGGTGTTGCAAAAGTGCTGTGAGGTGAGTTTGACTAGGATTGCTGCCTTCAACATCTTAACTGAGCCCAGTGCTATATGCAAAGATAGAATGCCTGACATTTCATACACAATACAAAGCCAAGCTCTGTATAAAGCAGTACTCCAGATAAAGAGTTACTCCAGTCCATATCAGACATTTCAGAGTAAAAGTATTTTGTAATTTACGACCTCCACACCTTGACAGAAAATCATTTGGAGAACTCTCAATGAATGTTTTTGATGCTCCCTGTATTGTTGTTTTGGCATGCAAGCTGTCTGCTAAGTGTCTAGGATAATATATATCATAAAGGTAGCTATTGATCTCCTCACAGCAGTTGCATAAACTCTGAGAATTTGAATTCTTCCTTGAGCCCAGCCTAGGGAATCATAAATCTTTTCAACTGTCATTGAAGCATCTCACTAGCACCTCAAAGTGTAGTTTAAATGGGAAGATTAATCTTCCAATTTAAAGTGCCTCTACAAAAGAAAATAGAACCTTTTAGATATTATTTATGTCAGTCATAATATAAGAAATGTAATAAGCAATCTGGACGTTAGGGTAAAAAAAATGAGGGCAATTTTGGGTAATAGAAAAATCTGACCAATCTGTCACTCTCACAAAACATCACACATAATTTGACTTTCAAGCTAGCATTCAAATTGTGACCCACTTTAGATGCTGGATATACTTTTAAAGGTTCTGTAGCATTGGGAGAGAATAAATGAGGGCAAGGGGACAGAGAAACTTGGATAGTGGTACTTACGAACATTATGAGCTGTGGGAGACACTGTTTGCAATCAGAAGTCTCTTTGCTAGGCCATACATAGGAATCATCATGTATATTCCAGCAGGCCACCTATGCTACCATGACGAGTCACGAGAGGCATCATGGAAAGTTAGTAACTGAAATATTAAGGGCTGGTTTACAAATACATGGTGATCACTTGATTACTGGTGGTTCCTTCACGGTTGTGGTGCATCATTTATGGTGGCGCCATGCTCTTACAATGGCAGGCTTAAATGGCAAATGGCATTAGTTGCTTTGGGATTCTCAAGAGGAGCCACAAGCAGGTTAGGTAAGACTGTCTCCCCTTGGTCCCAGTCTTCAATGAGGCACTTCTGAGTGACATAGCAAGATCTCAATCCTGAGGGCCATCTCGATGGCAGGCTGGAAAGCTATGTGGTGAAATTGGGTGCAGGCAGAACCACGCTATCAGTCCCCTGAGAACTGCTGCAGGGTGTGGTGCTAGTTCGCCTCCCCATGGCACACCCCGGATAGCATGAAAGTGTGAACTAAATGACTAGCAGCAATTGGCAGCAAGACTACATTGAAGAATTGGCAGTTGGACACAGTTGGCAGCCAGACATCAATGTGGAATTCCTGACTCTCGAAATAAATTGTTGTAGTTTTGTGGTTTTGTTGTAATGTACTGTGTTGTTTTTACCATTGCAAAATCACTTAATTTCATTATACATGTGTACATGAATACAATGACACTAAATTTCTACTGTATTTCTATTTCTAAATGGCAATGGAACATTCACATTTAATTGACCATAAGTCTATATACAGTATTTGCCATACACTAAATAAATAAATGCTGCAAGCACTGCTGTAAATATGCATGCACAAACACCAGCTGCTTCCTGAGTCTGACTGTATGACAGCCACATCCCTTCCCTTTTCAATCAGCACCTAGATTAAGAAGCTGCTGCATCCTCCACCTCTTCCTTTGGGAGAAGGAGGTGATGCCCAGAAGTGATGCCATGGTGTTGTCACTTTGGGCACCATAACTCCTGCCAACACTGCTGGTCCTCCTCCTCTGAAGCCTCAGTTTGGGGGTCCAAGTCTACATAGAGCCAAAATGGACCATTGTAAGTATTATATAAACCAGGGGCATCCAACACGCAGCCCGGGGGCCGCATGAGGCCCAGGATGAGGGTGGATGCGGCCCTCCTGCAAAGCTGGCCACCTCCATTGGAAAAACTGGCTTTGTGGCAGCAGCCATTTTCAAATTTCACATGCTTCTTTGCGCACTGCCCTGGGCAGCCGCCACAAAGCTTATCTGGGCTGCCTGGCTCATCCCCCTGCCTGCCTCCTGGCACTCAGAGCGCTTCAGGCCCCTGCAGACCTTGCAGTGCTCACCCACCTGCATCCCCTAAAAGCAGCCTCAGCCTCTATCCCAGCTGCTGCCTGCTGCCCTTGAGACCTACTCAGAAGGGCAGCATTGACCTACTCCCGTTAAAGTCAATCAGGCTTACTCCCAAGTTGCAGTCTGAGAGCCCAATGATGCATATGATGGGCTGTGATCCTCTCCAGGCTTAACCTTGGGTATATGCTGCGACACTAAACATGTCTACTCAGAAGTAAGGCTCATTGTACACAGTGGGTCTTACTCCCAGGAAAATGTGTTCAGGATTGCAACATATATCCAAGGTTAAGCTGGGAGAGGATCACAGCCCATCTTATGCATCATGCCTCCTCAGAAGTAAGCCCCACTAAAGTCAATGAGGCTTACTCCCAAGTTGCAGTCTGAGAGCCCAATCCTATGCATGGCTACTCAGCAGAAAACCCCATGATAATCAATGAGACTTACTCCAAGGTTTAGCTTGGAGAGGATCGCTGCCCATCCTATGCATCATGCCTACTCAGAAGTAAGCCCCATTAAAATCAATGAAATTTACTCCAAGGTTTAAAAATTTAGGACAAAATATAAGACATCTTACATTTTGTCCTACATTTTTTTTAAAAAAGTTCTTAGTGTTTATATGTGGCCCAAACCAATTTGTCTTCTTCCAATGTGGCCCAGGGAAGCTAAAAGGTTGGACACCCCTGATATAAACAATCTTCCTTTATCTGGTGGAAATGTACAGGGCAAATAATTGTCTGCTAAAGTCCCAGAAGTTTTGTAAAACACGACAGGGAGGCCATTCTCAAGTATGGTACATACACAGCTGTAGCCCCCCAGGGTGTCTCCAGCAGGAAAGAGCCAAGGAGGACTCAGATGTCACATATTTAGTCTCCCTCACAGGCACAAGGATGGCCCCAGACAACTTCACTTTCAGTTCCAATGATCTTTTGTGCCACTGAGGGAGATTTCAGTTTGGCCATGACACATATGCTGCTTGTCCATCATTCCCACAGGTTTAACTCCTATACCCAGAGTGCGTGATGTGATGAAACTATGACATCATTACCATGCTTGTGCAAACACCCATGTCTGTGCATCATTCTGCATATCCCCCTTTTGTGCATCGCATCCTATCTTCTGGAATGGCTCAGATGCTGAAGCCAGCAGGGAAATTCTAGACAGTGATAGGTGTCTTGCTAAAACTGAAATGACTTCTCAGGTTGGTTTAAACTGCATTAGAGTATGACAATATGATTGTATGGAAGTACAATATTATGAAAGCCAAAGTTTGATCATTTTAACCCAATTATATTGTACTAGGTGGAATAAGTCCACTGATTAATTGCAGTGATTTTCAACCTTTTTCATCTCACAGAACATTGACAAGGTACTAAAAGTGTCAAGGCAAACCATCAGTTTTTGACCTTGACAAGACACACCAGTGTGGTTATTTATCTATCCTGACCATCATTATTTCTTTTAATTAATAGCAGCCTAGGGTTGCCATAATTCTCTTCCATAGAATCAAGACAGTGCCCTCTGTCCCATTTCCCTGTATGTGAACACAGTCCCGCAAAATTGGGATTGTTCCTGTTTTTAGGGACAAATGGCAATGCTACCTTTAAGGCACTTCTCTTTCTCAGCCTTTCTGAGATTTTTTTTATTACTGTAGGAAAGCCAGTGACTTTGAGTGTAATCCTAAGATTGCACTAACCCTACAATCCAGAGTAACTATGGGAACACGTAAAAGACATTATGTGCAGCCATAGTTACTGTACCACCTAGTGAAAACCTATGGAAAATTCATATTGCAATCCAGAGTAAATTGTTCTTGCACCGGAGCAAAGACTCCCCGTAGTTACTCTGGATTGCGCCCTTCATCTCAATTCTAGTAGAGTTCAATTCCTCACCATTTCTCACTATTTCTCAAACAGAGTAGCTTTGCTCCATGGGGAAGAACATTAAATGTTGCTATGCTTTATTTTTGCAAGACAACAGCTGCGGGGTTTAATTGTGGAAATGATGGGGGGAAGTGTTAGGCTTTTTCCTCCCAGAACCATGGCTCTATGTGATTCTAGTATTCTGTTTATCTTTTTCTGTATTATTAGTACCTGTATTAGTACCTAGTCTCTATTATAAGTTTCTGTATTATTAGTATCTAGTCTCTATTATTATTTATTCCCAGACAGAGAGAGCACTCTCAGATCACCACAGGTTTATTTTGCCTGCTAGACCTGAAGATATGGACAGTTGTGCTGACAAGTAGAAGTGGAGATTCACCTTCTACATTCTTAAAAAACTGTGTTAGCAACATCCAAAGCAATATGCAGTGTACAGTATATTTGTGCATATTGCAACTCCGTGCACAGTACTATTTTGCTGTTTGAAACAGAATCAGCAAAATGAAAGTAGGTAGAACATCCATTGTGATAGTTTCTCTGCTACATTTTGGCTGCAAATGTTGCAAATGATGGGTCTGGGATATTGAGTTGGAGGCTTGAATCACAACAGATTTTTGTTGTTTAGATAAACCAGCCAGAGAATATGTCCAGTCAGGTAGACCTGCTCAAAAGCAATGATAACACTGCCATCTAGTGACAAAATAAGACTACCTGTGAAGCAGATTTTCCCATAGGAAATGATGAAAACACAGACAATTGGTTCCACAACCCCCAAAATATTCGTATAAAAATATTGACTGGATGTAAAAATGATGACAAAACTCTGGAATTGAATTGAAATGAAAACATTCATGCAATTGAAGACATGGAATTGAAGACATGCATTCAGTGTGTATGATCCTATGAAGTCTACTTAGGTTGCAATCCTAAAGACACTTTCCTGGGAGTAAGCCCCATTTAACACAATGGGGCTTACTTCTGGGTAGACATAGAAGACTGCAATCAACGACACTTTCCTGGGAGGCTTACCTGGGCTGCTGCTGGAGGTTCAAGGTGGTCGGTGGGGGCACTTGGGGCAGTTAAGGGCAGCTGCCTCTGGCACCTCCAGGCAAGTTGGGGGCAGTTATAGGCAACAGTGCTGGCCAGCAGCCCCTTTAAAGAGCCTCCATGCGTAGTGTCAGGCCTGCATAGCAGGTTAAGTGAAGCGGAACTTGTTATGTGAAGCAAGATTTCTTGGAAATTTTTGCTTGTTCTGTGAAACGCTTGTTAAGCAAGGCGCTTGTTAAGTGAGGTACCACTGTATATATATAGATGCCTCCACTCCATATATATACCACTCCATATATAAATACACACACATATTTATATATTTATATATTTATGTGTGGCTGTGTATACACACACACAGAGAGAGAGAGAGAGAGTAATTGAAAAGTAAGTGCCTATATTGTATTATTATTGTGTTATTGTATTATTATTGTGTTATTATTACTAACAGACCAGTTTTCTGCATGTCTACTCAGAAATAGGCCCCAAAGAGTCCAAGAGTTCCTGCTTCCAGGTGAGCATGCAGGGAGTATTGCAGCCCCAGCATCCTCTCCCTGGGCAACCTGTTTGGCAACTAGAGCCTGTTCTGCTCTTAGCTCTTTGAAAAACTACAATTCCCAGAGTTCCCTTCGGGCAAAGGAACAATGACGCGTCTACTTCTGCAGGGCTGCCTCAGCCCGAGCCGGGTACTGCAGCGCCACCTGGCGGACCAGCGGCGTCTCGAGAGAACTCCGAACGTTCCAGTAGCGCCGAGGAGAGGGCCAGCAGCCCCGACCGTCACGTGACGCAAAGAGTCTGAGGGAGCAACAGCTGATCAGCTGCTGGGAGGCCTCTGAGGGACTCCAGGCTGGAGGAAGGAGCTTCCTGTGCTGTGAGTGGAGGGCAGGGCAGGGCAGGGAGCCTGGGAGGGGCTGCTCTGGCAGGGGGGAGCCTCTGACTCCCCCTTGTATGTGGAGGCACAAGGGGGCCTCTGAGCATACAGTGAGTGCATTCTCAGCAACACAAAGTAATTCTGTGTCCCTGTGTCTGAGTACACACGTTGTATGCTCAGAAGCCCCTCTGAAACTCCACACGACAAAGTAACACACTTTTCATTGTGTGTATACAAAGTAATACATTAAATTTTCTGTGTGTACAAAGTAAATGTGTTACTTTGTAGTTTTAAATGTATATATGTATACATTGTATTGAATGTGTGTGTGTTGTGTGTATACAAAGTGACACATTTTTTGTTTTCTGTGTGTGTACATAATGTGTGTAGTGCTCACAATATATAGTGTGTGTTATACTATACTGTGGGCTGTGGGTGGCGCAAGCGGTAAAGACGCTGTGCCTGTTAACCAGCAGGCCAGGGTTCGATTCCCGGGTTGGCCCCACAAGACAGAGTGAGCTCCTGTCCTTAGCCCAGCTCTGCGACGCCAGCTGGATCCAATCGTATTGGCTCTGCCTTTCCATTGGACTAATTCAGTGGCGTGGAGAGGGGGGCTCTGCTGCTTGGGTAACAGCCTATCCTCCATAACAATCCAACCCAGGCTTTCGTGCTTCGCATGCAGCATATGCAGCGCTGAGCACGATACCATAGTCTTCCAAGACTGACGGAGGCCTGTTTTTTTTTTTTTATACTGTACTGTATACTGCTCACAATATATAGTGTGTGTTATACTATACTGTGTGTATGTGTATATTTACATACAATATATATAGTGAATGTATGTGTATATATATTTTACTTTTGCACACACACCATTTATGGGTGTGTGCAAATGTGTGTATATATACATACTGTATAGTGTATGTATGTGTGTGTAAATATATATTTTACTTTTGCACACACACCATTTATGTGTGTGCACACACACTGTTTATCTACACAAACATATACATGGGGTGTGTGTGCAAAAGTAAGTATACACTTGTAATAGTTAAAATGTGTAAATGCTGAAGGCAGGCAATTTGATAACTTAAGAGATTGGACTTGATTTAATTTTATATATCATCCTTATTGTGACGCTGTTTTCATAATTAAAACTGTGTGCATACTTTTGCACTCCTTTATATACACACTATATAACTTCGTATGTGTTGCTTTGTAGTGATCAGAATGTGTCCGTTGTATACTCAGAAGCCTACTGCTACTCAACAAAAGTGACACACACTTTATATGTATACAACTTACACATGGATTACATATTACTGTGTGTGTGTGTGTGTGTATATATATATATATATATATATATATATATATATATATATATATATATCACTATACAGTATTACTTTGTGTGTGTTTCTTTGTAGTGTTAAGAATGCACTCACTGTATGCTCAGAAGCCCTTCTGCAACTGAACAGTCAAAAGTACTGGTGAGTGTAGCACACACACATATATATATAGTGGGTGTGTTACACTTTGTGTGTGTGTATATAGTATACGTGCACATGCATACGTTATAATTATGCATGTGTCACTTTGTACTGTTGAGAATGCACTCATTGTATGCTCAGAAGGCCCTGTACAACTCTGGAATCGCATCTTCTTTTTGAAGATGAAGATCTTGTTGTGGAGTGAGTTCTGATGAACCAAACTTACCAAAACAAGTCCTGCTGAGTGTGTTTATGGGTGGAGCACAGAGCTTTCTATGTATAGGGTTACCAGTTACAAAGGGGGAAACACACACAGAGCCTATACCTTTATCCATTGCATTGAAGAAGGAATTTGGGCAGGTGAGCCTTTTTAAACCCTTCCATGTTGAGCTGCACCTGTCCAAATTTACTCTTATATACAGTGGTTAAAGGTATAGACACTCTGCCTCTCCCCACGCCTTGTATCTGGTAACCCTGTCTAGGTCCCATCACCTGACTGGGGATAACCTGGTTCCATCACTGGTCATCACTTGGCTGGTCATCACTTAAAGCTGCCAGTGCACCTATATAAATGGACAGGTGCAGTTCTCTTAGCATATGCCCCAATGTGTTTACTTGGAAGGAAACTTGGCTAGATCAGTGGGTTGGAGAACAGTTGAGTGGGAGGAGGATCTGCCTCACTGGTATTTTATATAAGTAATAAACTTTTTTCTACTACTGCTACTTGTATTTAGAAATGTGCTTTTATATATTGCTGCTGTTTTCTTCTCTGTTGCATCACTGCCTTCTTGTTGAATTTTAATTTGTACTGCGTTTTTATGCTGTTTGAAACAAATACTGCATTTGATTTTATTTTAAACCTATCTTGTGCAGTTTTTATCAGATTTGGCAGGGTTTTAAATTCTTAGAATAAATAACTTCTGAGTGAGCGTAGATAAAATTAAATTCAATAGAACTTTTTTGTCAAGTAAAAGTGCTTAAGAAATGGTCTTGCTATTAGTATTGTCCATCTCCTGCTAAGTTCTGAAAGCTGCAGCTATTCCACAAGATCTTGCCCCTCTCTAAGTTTTCCACTGGTGGATGAAACAACACACAACTCAGTGTGTATTAAGTTGTGACTCATTCCAGGGTCCTTGATTGTGTAGTTATTTGTCTTAGGCTGCAATCCTAAACACACTTTCCTGGGAGTAAGACCCACTGAGCACAATGGGGCTTACTTCTGAGTAGACATTGTTAGGATTGCAGCCATTTGGGAGTGAAATTGAGGCTGAATTTTGGCGATCTGAAAAGTAGTGCTTAGATTAGAAGCATATGACCAGCTCTTCCATGTCCAGCAGACATTTTGTGACTGAACAATCAGCTCTGTTGTGGGTGGGTTGTTGTTCAGATCAAATCCGGAGGCTTACGGCACAAAGTGCTTTATGTCCTGAACCTTGAGTTCACAACTGCATTTGTGGCTACCCAACCACCCTTCATCAGAAAAGTGATTTCACTGCTAGTTTGAAAGCCTTTTATGCTGCAAACGGAAAACGTATTCACTAAAACAGTATTGGCTGGGTATTGGAACATGTTGGAAAAAACCAAGGGATTTTTGGTTTGGTGTTTTAGCAATTCTGAAAATTATGATTGGGATAGCACTGTGTGTGTGTGTTTGTGTGTGTGTATTTGCACACACACCGTGAATATTGTACTTTATTGAAATTTATACATCATACTTATTGTAACACTGTTTTTCATAATAGAATCATAGCCGTGTACCTACTTTTGCACCTCTTTTTAGCAACTCTGAAAATTGAGATATGTATTTGCCACATTTCCTAGGCAGAATGTCTTATATTTGGTGCTTAACCTTTAAGTAGACCATTATTTGAACAATTCAGTAAAAGTGCTCCATAAATAGCGATAATGCCTTGGATAATTAAATCTCTCATTACTCAAGACTATTCCAAATATTGGAATGCTATCATGTCTTGTATCTGGTGTACCACATATTTTGTATCCTTATCACAGATACAATCAGTCATCGTTACTCACACATTCTCTTGCCACAAATTCACTTATCCACGAGAAAAAGGAATGCAACTTACCTTGCTACTTTCATCATCCGCCCATCCTTGAAGCTATTCACGGACAAAGTATTGAAGGTCTTCATACTATTCATGGGCAATTGTCTATGCCATTTTGAAGGATATGATTTCAGCATGAATTTTGAATTTCAAAATGCCAGGTGAGACTTTCAAAATCTCACCTGGTACCCACTGATAGCTTTAAAATGGCTTCAGGAAGCTTCAAAATGGCATTCTGAAGTTATCTGGGCTATTTTGAAGTTTCCCACACCATTTAAAACTGTGCTATTTGTGCTATCTATGCCATTCTGAAGGATCCTGTGCCTGACAGGCTGGTTACCCCTTCCTCCTAACCTCATTGATGCCATAGAATCACTTGCTTTCAGTGGATTCAGTATCTTTTGGGGTTTCCAGGAAACTAACCTCACAGACAAAAATTGACTGTATATCTTCTAAACAACAACAATTAAACAAATAATTAAATTGAATGGAAAGCTAATTGTATAGTAGATATATAAGATGATTTGAGAAAGCAGATAAGTAAATTAAAGTTTAAAGGTTTATTCCTTTATTGAGGTCTATTCATACTGACAAAAAATATAAGATAAATGAAGAGAGATGAAAATAGAAACCCCTGTCAATGATGAAGCAGGTGGTTGGAATATAGTACCAAAGAGATTAAGAAAGTACTGTTTTATTTCTTTTGTTTTAAACAAGACAGACTTTTGAAGAATGCTAGTATTCATTAATGTGTTAGGTATGGACTAGAAAAAGAGTAAAAAATATATAGATGCTAGTGAAAATGTACCCATGTTGTGGGAGTAAAATTCCCCCATACGCCATCCCCCTACTGTGCATCACTCCCCCCATGCGCATCAACCTCATTAATGTGTTAGGTATGGACTAGAAAAAGAGTAAAAAATATATAGATACTAGTGAAAATGTACCCATGTTGTGGGAGTAAAATTCCCCCATACGCCATCCCCCTACTGTGCATCACTCCCCCCATGCGCATCAACCCCCCCATGTGCTGCATCCTCCCTGGTGCAACCCCTCCCTCCAACCCCCCCCCCCCCAAATGCACGGGCATTGAGCACCAAATTGGCTGGATGTTGGACAGTCTTCCTTGTTAAGTTTAGGACAAAAACACATTGCACCCCTTTTCGGCCCCTTAATGGTTAAATTTCTCCACACCTGTTCTTGGTGATGTTACTGTCACAGAAGGAACACCGTCCCCAAATTTCATGCTTCTAGGTCCAAAGGTTGGGGCAGAGCATTCAAGTCAGGGATTCTTCAATGGAAAGTATAGGGAGGAAAATGTGTTGCACCCCATTTCACCCCCTTCAGGTTGGAATTTCTGAAAACCGGTTCTTAGTGGATTCCTCCATCATGGAAGAAACATTCCAAATTTCACGCTTCTAGGCCCAGCAGTTGTGGCTGGGCGTTGATGAGTCAATGAGTGAGTCAGTGACTTTTCAATTTTGTATATATAGGTTATGATGAGCTTAAACTGGAAAAGTGTAATTTGATTGATTTATGTGAACTGTTCTGAACAGATAGAAAAGAAGGGATGTATAACAATGGTCCTAATGTATGTATCCTAATGTATCTCCCCGCTATATGTGATACTTTGTCCTTTACCTGTATCTGAAATTAATAAAAACTTTATAAAAATTGGAAGAAAATCAATTGACTATATATCCTCTAATGGAAGTGTACTCTGTTTTTTGTTTTCCAGATATATTCATGCTGGGTTCCAATTTATAATAATGGAGCAAGAACAAAACCTGGTTACGCAAGAAGACGACGATACCAATTTGAAGACAATCGAAGAAGAATTCAAGAAAGCTTTTGTGTTTGTTAACAAAGGCCTGAACGCAGATGAGTTGGGACAAAAGGAAGACGCAAGGGGTTACTACAGGCAGGGACTTGACCACTTGCTCAAGGGAATAAGCATTCCATCCCAGGGCCCTCAGTGCACAGGGGCCAAGTGGGATTCTGCCAGGCAAATGCAGCAAAAAATGAGAGAGACTCTTCAAAATGTTAATACTCGGTTAAGCATTCTGAATGAGAATGCAAAGAGTCATCCCACTGCAGGGCACCCCCCTACAGAGGTACCCAAATTATATCCAGCAATTCCTCCCAAAGAAAAGCCAGAGAGACCTCCTTTACCGACTTCACTAGTACCACCTCAGCCACTTGAAGTTAGTGCATCTACAAGTTCAGGGCTGCTGGCTGTGGCAAGTCCTTCTTCAATAGCTCAGGCTCTGCCCAATGAAGCGCCCCCTGCTTATACTCCTGAGGCCACTAATGGACACTATACGGTTTCATATGGTACAGACTCAGGGGAAGTCTCATCTGTTGGAAGTGATTACTACACACAACAAACACAGCCGCCTCCTATTCAGAGTTTTGGAGTAGATGCTGATGAATTGATTCTCATTCCCCATGGGGTGCAGATATTCTATGTGACACCCGATGGACAGGTTAGCACGCCTTCATATCCTGGGTACCTTCGCATTGTGAAGTTTTTGGATATTGATGAAGCAGCATCCCAGAATCGTCCCCCTGCTTTTCTTCAGGTAATGTCTGAGTTTCTCTTTGACGTATGCCCACAATATTCTAAAGCAGAACCAAATTTGGATTGCAGCTAGTTGTTCCACCCCTCATGCAGCTTGGTAAACCTGAGCATCGGGAAGTCTTGTATGTTGACCAGTGTTCCAGAACATGATATCTAGGTAGATGCAACTGTCCCAAATATCCCAGTGCCCAGCAATACCAAGAGGATGAGTTGCAAAGGAGAAGAATAAGATCATCTCACTGGATGTTCTTTTCTGTCTTTGATGATGAGCCCTTAAGGGACAGGGAACCATTAGCCATAATTTTTTTCATTTTCTTTGTAAACCACTTTGTGAACTTTTTAGCTGAAAAGTGGTTTATAAATAAGATAGATATAGATAGGTAAGGTCCCCCTGCCCCTAAGGCAGCCCTGTTGGGCAGATCTCCCAAGGACCCATGGCATTTGTCGGGTGTGCTACTGTCATCTTATGAAATGTTGAGCTAGTGGTTTTCAAAGACAAATTGTTGTTACTAGCATTCTCTGCAGTGTGCAGCAACAGGGACCCAGAATGGTATGCATCAGCTTTTTGCACAATTAAACCACCTTTGTGTATTTTTATTAGCTTTGGTGGTACTTAGGAGCGAACCATTGTAATATGAAAAAGCTAATTCCAGTCATTGAACCTTGTCTAGCAGTCACTCTTTTTTAAAAAAAAGCTTCCCATTCAGTTTTGTTACTTAAATTGTTTTTGTTACCTAAACTGATAGTGTTTGGATGTGAATTATTTGACATAGGCCTATATCCTAAAGTGAAATTAAGCCCCTTGCTCCAGAACAGTTAAGATGACTTTCCATAAAATAACACTACAGGGTGACATAACTGCGTGGACCCATAACTGCTATGGATTTTGCCCATAGAGCCTGTTTAATAGCACTATGATAGCATCAATACTTTCAAGCAGTGCTGCAGTGTTTGCTAAAACAAGTTTTGCTAAAACAAGTTTGCTAAAACAAATACACCTCATTCCTTGATTGTCTGATATTAAACAGTGGAGATGCTTCTCTCTAATAGCTTGTTTTTTATCCCTTTGTAACAAACCTCATTCATTTTAAAATGTTTGGGCTTTTCTTTTCCAGGTTTGTGACTGGCTGTATCCTCTTATGAGCAATCAGTCACCTGTTTTGTCCTGCAACACTGGTGTCTATATGTTCCCTGACATAATGTCACAGATGCCAGGATCCTATGTTGGAGTAGTGTTATCTTCAGAACTTCCAGCAGCTGACAGAGAATTGTTTGATGACCTGTTAAAGCAGATGTCTGAACTTCGAGTGCAGGTAACTACCAGGATTATACAATTCAGAGGAGTGACCTGAAACAGTGCACAGGTTTCATGGGGTAACTCTGGTGAGCTTTTAAGTAGCTTGGATTACTTGGTTCATGGAGTTAAAAAAATGAACTTCAACAAAACTGTTATCTTCAGAATGTAGACAACTGCTCAGAATAAGGGCCCAATCCCAAGACCCTACCATGGCTGCAGAGGGGTGTCACAAACATTCTGTAAGGCAGCGTTTCTCAAAGTGGGGGTTGGGACCCCTTTGGGGGTCGCCTAGAGGTTTCCTGGGGGTCGCCTAAAGACCCCTGGTGCAGGGGGCCAGGTCAGGCTTGCCAGACCTCCAGCTGTAGCTGCGAGCGCACTGGGGCTGACTGACAGCCTCAGGGTCCAATCCTGTGCATGCCCACTCTGAAATAAATCCCATTATAGTCAGGGGGGCCTTTACTCCCATGTAAATGTGGATAGGATTGCAGCCTCAGGACCCAATCCTATGCATGCCTACTCTGAAATAAATACTATTGTGTTCAATGTGTGCATAGAACACACATTTCATTTGTAACAATGAAAATACATCCTGCATATCAGATATTTACATAACCATTCATAACAGTAGCAAAATTACCATTATAAAGTAGCAACGAAAATAATTTTATGGTTGGGGTCCCCACAACATGAGGAACTTATAAAGGGGTCATGGTGTTAGGAAGATTGAGAACCACTGCTGTAAGGCATGCCTGAAATCCCTACCACTAAATCTCTGCCAGTGGCATGATGTGCTCTGCTGCATTTTAAAATCTGTTCACCACTGGTCTGCAGTCTGTGCAGATCACAGACTAGTGGAGAGATGAAAAGATATGTGTCAGGATGTGGGTAGGGGGGAAGGCAGGCAGGAGATGGGCCACAAGGGAGGTGAGTTCAGAGGAGCGCTGTTCCTCTGGATCAAAAGCTTCTTTATAGGACAATTTGCCCTTGCATGGAAACTTCTTTCCACCACCGGCTTGAGAGCCAGTGCAGAAAGGAGTAGCCCCCTTCCCCCACGTAAACTACAGGCAGCCGCTATGGTTGGTACTACCTTCTCAGCCCATGCAGGGATCCAATGGTTGCCAGTCCGGTGTTGCAGGAACCCTGCCACTGAAGTCAGCATGGCATTGTGGCTATAAGTCTGGGAAAATGACTGAAAATCCTGGCTTTGTTAAGGGCAGAAAAGATGGGGTTTATAAGGTTTTCCCAGGAGTTAGTGAGATAACTATCCCTACAGGGAAACGCCAGTGGCCTTCTGCATACAACACCTGTGCTTTTCCACAAACCATGATCCTCTGAAGCATCTTCCATATAAGGTTCTACTTAAGCAAGTGGGAATGTACTTGGTAGAAGAGAGAGAAATTTCTGTTATAAATATAAACTTCAATGGAATTAAAGTGTGTCTTGAAAAGTGAGAACTGTTTAGTATATTAAATCTCTTCAGAAAGAACAGTATTCTTTTGAAAATTGCCTGGAAAACTGCCTTATGATGAACTTGAAATTACTTGTTTTTTGTTCTACATACTTGTGGGGGTCAGTGCTAATGATTCACTTGCATGAAGTTTGAGAGAAATGCCTCTGTGCTAGTGATAACATGTTTCTGTGTAACAGTACAGAACAGAATTTATTGAACCTTGAGATTTGTGAATCTGTTGTGCTTGATATGGTATCACAGGTTCCAGGATCCAGTGAGGCAATAGGGTTACCAACAGGAGACTCAGAATCTCAGAAAAAGCTATTTGAGGATCTGTTAAAACAGAGATCTGATCTCATTGCCAAGGTAAACTTCAGGGCTATATCTTTTAAACTGGTGGCAAACTTGTATGATGTTAGCATGTTTAAGACAGTAGCTTTGTTTTCTCATACAGGAAAAATGTATATTCATTGTAAGTATATGCCACCTCTAACTAACCACCAATTATTCCCACTGGAGCTAATGAAATTCTAAAATATTAATTTCCTGAGCACATTGCAAAAATGGGAGCTTGGAGAGTTTTGCTGAGCAAAAAACATATTTTTGCTATGCATGCATGCAAGGCAATCAGCTGAGATAATCTGAGGTATCTACATTTAACAGACAGAATAGACAAGTTGGAGAAGACAAATCTAAACGGAGAGCCTCAAAGTGTAAGCAGTATGTTAGTTATTTCCTGTAAAATTACCAGTGAGTGTATTGCAATTTGTTCTACACAGGGTCTAGTTCTTATGTGTTCTAGGAAAAAATTAATTTTTGGAGAAGTGACACTAAAAAAAGGCAGACAAGCCAAATAACACAAGGAACAGTTGCCATTTTTTGTTCCTGTAAACAGTTTAACTTTAGTCAACTCAAGAGTTTGAGTTGTTCAGCACTGATACCTTTGTGACTGATACTGTAACAGTATTTCAAGAACTTAGCCTGTTTCATATATTGTATTTGCTTTGTTCGTAGATCATAGTGACTAGAGTTCTCAAATGAGCTCCAGTTGTGTCAAGAATTCTGAGCCAATAGGCTCATTATCAATAATTTGAATATAATCAGTTGGAGCAGTGATTTATTTTTTCCATTTCATGACACACCAATAAGGCAGGGCATGCCATCAGTTTTTTGACAATTGATAATGCATACTACATTTCCAATTGCATATACACCATGCAATGTTGCATATGCACTTGTGTGCACCTGTGGTCCAGGCAGAAATGGGTTAAGCCTGATTTGAGAGTTATAGCTAACATCCGTCACTGTTTGTGCTAGTCCTATCAGTTGAGCTTTGCTATGATACCAGATACCTATTTCTGTTTTGCAGTGACTCGCTTAAGTAGTTTTATAGGAGATTAATACATGCTAGATGTGCCTAAGGGTGCAGTCCTAAACAATTTAGGTGGCATAATTCGCCTGGCATATCTTCCTGTGGTATATTCCGGTGCACTAATCTATTCCTCCAGAAGTGGGGTAGAAGTGCCAGGTCAGGTTAGGATTTAATGCTGAGGCTTATGCTGATCTAACTGGAGGTTATGATTGCAGCCCAAGTCACTTATGGTTCTGTTGTTTGCATAAGCATTGGCTATTTTTAACTTTTAAGTAGTATTACACGAAATGTACACAATAGGATAGTATGCAACACTTTATAAGGAAAAACTCATATTTGCTTCGTTCAAATATGTGCATAATAGTCCAGGAGTGTTCTCTTTTTTCCTGTCAGTGAAAAATCCTTCTGTGGAGGGAAAAAGGGCTTGTTACTCCTTTCAACATCACTAGTGTCAAAATGATATAATAATACTGAAATTAATGTTTGACATATTTTTCTCTTAATTTTTAAAATTGTTGCTGCATTTTGAAACTGCTGGTCCATCAAAATCCAGTCATCAGTTGCTGTCCTTTTTAACAAAAAGAACTTGTTACCCTCTCCTGTTCCTGGCTGTGCCAGTTTGTAAAGTCTCAGCAACAAAAGGAATGAATGCACGTCTGTGTTTTGAATCTGAGAGGGCAAAATGGAGGGTAACTTTCCTACCACCAAAAAATCACTCTCCTTTCAGCTTTGATTCCCAAGTGGGGGAAAAAAGTGGTAAAAGAGGACTAACGATAATTAACAAGATAAAATGCAGAACAGGCCCTTAATACTCATTAAACAATAGGAGAAATATGAGAAGCTTTCTTGGCTACCAGGCCTCGTTACTGTTCAGTTTTTCAAGACAGTTACAGTTAATGTAAAAATACACTTGTAACCACTAGAATAAGATCAAGGAAGACTGGGACCGATCACCCTTCTAGATGAAAACAGTTTTGGCCTGATATTGGATAGCCAGTAAGGAAGGAAAGCACAAAACAATATAACAAAACCCCAACCCTACATAAATAGCAGTCTAAATAGAGATGTGTTTTTAACATTGAATTGCTCTGTCTTGACTTTTCCTCTTGCCATTGTACTTATTGTACACATTTTGCCTTTTAGCCAACAGAGGCTTCGAGTGATGTAATTAACCTCCCCCAGACTGTACATGTTCCGCTACACCCTGAAGAGAGACAGGCAGAATTACCTGAGTGGAGTGAGAAAGTAGCCCATGGGATTTTATCAGGTACCCTCAAACTTCTAAGACCAGAATCTCTATTTTTGGCCATTAAAACATAACGGATGACTTATTACCTATTGATATAACTTCTGCAATCGAATCTAATGTGCCATCAAATCTAATGCACACCCTGATTATAAAAGGCTTGAAATTAAAAAAGTTTACTGGCCATTGTAAAGCACAGCTGCAAAGAAGGTGCAAAATTTAATTTTACTGCATTAAGCAATGGGTTTTATGACAATGGGTTTATGTTATGATTTTTACTTAACTGTTCTACTTTATACAACAACGGGTGCGACACATTTTTATTACAATAGAGTAAACTGTTAAATTAAATACTGAACTGTACTTATAATCAAAATTCTGTATTTACTTGAATCTAATGCCCACCCCAATTTTGGAGGCTGCATTTGGAGCCAAGATAAGCATTAGATTTGATTAAATATGATAATTAGGAGTTTGGCTGAGAGATGCCCAGTTTGTGCTCAGTTTCTTAAAAATACTATGCTTCATTCCTGACGTTAGAGTGGAAGAAAATGAAACAACAGTGCTAGATTAGTCTGATTGTATAAATAGTTGGCCTACCATCAAGCACCATGTCAGAGAGCCAGCATGTCAATACAACAGTTTGCTGCTTCAGAGGACGTTTTGTTAATGGGATTAGTCCTAACAGGACAGTGTGTTAGATCTGCATTACTGGCATTCTAACCTACTTAGACTACAATCCAGAGTAACTATGGGAAGACGTAAGAGGCATTTACTCTGGATTGCTCTATGTTTATCCCATAGGTTTTCCATAGGTGGCACCATAACTATGTCAGTGTAAAAGGTGTTACCAAAAGAGCAACAAAAATAGGGGAATTAGATTTTGCTTCTCTTTGGTTACAATGCAGGACCTGGGCAGGACTCAAAACAGTGTCATGCAGAGGGGCTACCCCTGTTAGAAAGAGAACCACAGAGGAAAACTTGTCATAAAGAAACAGACTTTATTGTCATAAAGAATAAAGTGACATTACATACATTCAATAGCCTGAGAATGAGGTGGACCTGTTCCTTGTATGGTGTGTACCGAAGGAAAAAGGGGGTTCAGAATAGCTGGAAGCAAAAGGGGAGAAGGGGAAGTATCTGGGAAAAGGAAAAGGGAAGAGGACAATCAACTGCAGCATAGTTACCTGACCATGCGGTGTGCTCCTATGGCATCCAGAGGAAAAGAGAGAGAGAGCGAGCAATAGAAGGCAGGTTTTTTTATACCTTAGGTCCAAGAGGGACATGCCCAACTGGGTCTGATCACCTAGGAAAGGGCAGGACTGGGGAGGGGCTGTTTACCTTACAGGAAGGGGAAGTCCTGAAGACCATCACCCACTCAGGACCAAAACAGAGAAGAACACAGCCAGCTGGGTGTGGTCAAGATTTTGGAAAGGGAGAGAATGGGGAAGAAGCCATGTGACCCACATGTCCTTACCAATGGAGGATACTAGATGACCACTCTTCAGATTGACTTTCACATTAGCATATATGGAGGTCTGGTCTAGAGGGTAGAGCCTCTGCTTGCCTGAAGATAAGAACTGAAGGTCGCGGGATCGAGATAACCAGAAGTCAGATCCGAAGCAAGACCTTGAAAAGCGGCTTCTGTAGCTGAGATTTTCCATCTGCTTTTCAGTGGGAGTGAAAAGCAGATGGAAAAGGAGCTTTCTCAGCTGCCCTTCATGTGAGAGCTGAAGGAGAAGTTTGTCAGCAGCATTTCCGACATCGGGGCTAGTGTTGTTAACCAGACCGTGAATGTAACATCTTGAATGTAGTGTTTCTTGAAAGATAGAACCTATCTGTGTTGTAAAAATCCCTTCGGGGGTTTAGATTCGCCTGTCCATGTAAACCACTTTGAATAAAGACTGAGGAGCAATCCAAAAATGTCCAGAAAAGCGGTATATAAATGCCTAGTTGTTGTTGTTGTTGTTATATAAATGGCAGGTTGTAGTTATGCCAGAAGGCAGGGTAGTGAACAAAGGAGAAAGGACTACAGGGAGAGTTGGTTGTAAGCCACAAAGGTTGTTTTAAGAAGTGAGGGGGGGGGAGGGAAATGAGAGACACATTTATACCATTAAATTAATAACAAGTATAATATAGTAAGGGAGCAATTCTCGTAACAAAGGTCCTGTAGTTACTCTGGATTGTAGCCATAGGCTGCTTGTAAATGTACCAGGGAAAACCAATGCTGTGTTAGAATAAGGATTCCCCAGCCCCTCTTTGCATAGTATAGGAGATAATTTAAGCAGGTGCATCTTGTTATCTGTGTGATGAGAGGCTGCAGCTGCTGAAATTACCTCTTTTGCCACTTGTTAAATGTCCAGGAGCTCTAAAGGTGAAAGTTTGGACAGTCCTAACTCTAGAGCATTCACCATTGTATTGGCCTTGGGCCAGAATGAACATGTGCTAGTGGGAAGGGGGCAACGTTTCAGTGCCATCATAACTGGATAGTGTAGTCGTAACGTGCTCTTGTACTGCACAGCTGTGCCACTTGTTTCCTAAGGCACAAGGATTATAAGGATGCTGATGCAACTTTCATTACCTCCTTAAGCTAGGAGTGATGGTGCAACATGCTTTTTTCCCAGTGGTGTGGATGCTGGCATCACTGTCACTGCCTTTCCAGACTCTTTTATTTTGGGGAGAAGGCTACCAGAGTGCTGTTTTTGCACACTGTTTGAAACTGATATTGAGTGAAGAAGATGCTGTCCAAGGGGTAATCCCTTGATGATGTTACTATGTGAATTCTTGCTTTTCTTAAGGAGCATCTTGGGTGAGCTGGGGCCTGGTCAAAGGAGCTGAATATACAGGAAAAGCAATCCACAAAGGAGCTGCAAAGCTACGGGAGCACCTCCAGCCAGAGGAAAAACCTGTGGAAGTCAGTCCAACTGTGTCAAAAAGCCTACATGTAGCAAAACAAGCTACAGGAGGTGCTGTGAAAGTCAGCAGGTTATTGGGTAAGAGGTTTGCTTCCAAATGATGTGCTGCATTGGCATCAAGAACTTCATTTGTTAGATGGCTCTTTTTTACTTGCTTTTCTGTTGTTCAGGATTCAGATAAGAAAACTAATCTTTTTCAATCTAAACTAATCTCTTGCTAAATTCTAGCATTCACATGCAGAGTAAATTCTGAAGTCTTGCAACATTAATTCATCTTAATCTGACCTTTTTGTTTTCTTTTTAAGGTGCAAGCAACAGTTTGATGTAATGTTATTATTTCTAAATAAAACAAAGCTGCTATTGGTCCATTTAGAAAAGAGTCAATCTGCATGAATATGGTGTATATGAAACTATAGGGTGTCAATTTTGTTGCACTGAGATTATTTAGCTACTTATCCAGTTTCCAATGAAGTAATGACAGTTTTTATTTATCTCAGCCATTCATTTATTAGGCATGGTATAGTAGATATTTGGTTGTATAGCTTATTACATAAGCAGGCGTCTGCCACTTTCTGACAGTTTTCTGACAGTTCCACTCTTTTAACCTTTCAGTCATACCCAGAACTCATTCATTCAGTACATGCTTCATTCTTTCAACTTCTCTCTGCTGGTCTGAAGGCTAAAATGGCTTCCCTAATGTTGATTTGCATGAGATGGTGATCATACTGTTTTCAGTAAATAACCATCATTCAAATACGTATGATTTTCATTGCCCACACATGCCTTTGTTCATTTTACTGGAATTTGTTATGTATTTTGCCATGTGTTAGTAAATGTGTTATTTAGGCTTTGTAATTGATATTTATGTCTTTTTTGTGGCCATTTCACATTTGT
Organism: Cryptoblepharus egeriae; assembly: GCA_030015325.1. Lineage (NCBI taxonomy): Eukaryota > Metazoa > Chordata > Lepidosauria > Squamata > Scincidae > Cryptoblepharus > Cryptoblepharus egeriae. The sequence continues at coordinate 76,921,111 of JAREYC010000005.1, forward strand.
AAGCAGAAAACGTCCGAGGTTCACTTTTCAATGGTTAGATGGTGCTCTGATCCCTGACCTCTCCAATAAGTAGGAGATGTCTGTATATTCAGTTTTCTTTCTACCCTGTCACTATCCTATTCGGCCATTTTTGCTTTTCCCCCAAACCTCTATGCTGGATTACTGCTCTTGCAGATCTCACCAGTGCACAGGAAACCACTCCAACCTCTCTGCCAGTTGTACTAGCTTCTGCTGGTACAATGCTAATTATGTTGGTGGGAGCAGAGGATAGGATAGGGCCAGTGATGGGATTCAAAGAAATTAACAACCGGTTCTATGTCCATCTCGCAGCCACTTTTAAATGGCTATTTTTAAACTTTATATGTCCTATCTCTGTTAACAACCAGTTCTATAGAGTAGGTGCGAACCTGCTGGAGCCCACCACTGGATGGGGCTTTCCTGGATGAAAAGGGATTTCTCATCTGATCAATGTCTGTTTCAGATTCTTCTTTACTTAATAATTTTCTATAGAAATGGTATTCATAGTGGGGGATGGAACCCCCTTGGTAAGTCACAACCTTGGCTCAGGGCAGTCGTGAGACAGTAGGATCCACCATCTTGGAATTTGGCATTGGGTTTTCCTGGAAATAAGTCTCATTGAACACAATGGGACTTACTTCCCAGTAGACATGGAGGAGCTGTGGTATTACTGTGATATCAAATCCAGTAAGTTGGACAAGGGGCCCTGACAGATTTTTAAATTTGAAAGGGATTCCTTGCCTGAAATGCCTTGAATACCACTGTTTTATAGGCAGAAAACAAAATTTCAAGATGTGGCAGGCAGCAAAGGTAACATTAAATTGTATAATGACTGAATTTTCTTCACAGGAGCCAAGTTTTCATGAGAATCTTCAGTAATCAGCAATTGCATTCCAAGGCTTGGTCTCAGAAACTGAAGTTTGCAGACTGTCTTGCTCCTCTGAGAAAGCCAATTAAACTGTTTTCAATTAGTGCTTGAAAAAGAAATTTAACTTAAATGTCTCCTTGATCTTCTCTCCCAGCTCAGATGTTCTCCTGAGCTTTTGCAGTTTTAATTTTGGATAGTGAGCATGTCAGATGGAAGGGGAAATAATAGTTCATCCTGAAGTTTTTTTCAGATAGGAACTTTTTAGTGTTTGAAGCACTTGAGTGCAATAGGATAGGTTCTATTGACATTTTTCAAAAATTTTAATTGTCTGGATTTCATTAGAGCCAATGGAGATATTTCTGCAGTCAACAGCACCCGCAGCTGTTTTCCTATGTAGAATTGTCAGTGGGAATGAGCTTGCTGATTTTAGTGCTCAGATGTCTATTTGATGCACGCAGCACTTAACAAAAAAAAAGTCAGTTCAAGTCATGTTTGCTGTTTTAGTGGAAGGTGTATGCTCTCTAGCAAGCTGCGTTGGAAAAGAACTGGCTCCTCATGTCAAAAAGCATGGAAGCAAACTGGTTCCAGAATCCCTTAAGAAGGACAAGGATGGAAAGTCTACATTTGATGGTGCTCTGGTGGTTGCAGCAAGTGGAGTTCAAGGTAATGTAAATAACTCAGTCTGGGATCCTAACCCCTGGTTAGGTTAGCACAAGTCCCAAGATGACCTTGGGGTGTCGCAAAGTGCTATAATGCACTTCTGTGCCACTTATGGGGGGTTAGGTCAGTACACAGATACGTTCCAGTCTCCTCACACCATCACGGGAATGGGTTGATAAGTGAGTTGTGCCAGTCAAAATTGGTTGGGATTGCACCCTCACTTGATATGTCATGTTAGTTATAGTAAACATTTCCCCCCTACTTTTGGTTCCAACAAATTGGCTCTTTGTTTTACAGGATTTTCAACAATATGGCTGGGTTTGGAAAGTGCCGCAAAATGCATTGCCCAAAATGTGTCTAAAGAGACGGTTCAAACTGTTAGGCACAAGTAAGTTAACTTTTCCGTTTTTTCACAGTATATTTGGTTTATCTGTTCATATGTAAGTCAACTAAGGGCACAATCCTAACCATGTCTACTCAAAAGTAAGCCCCACTATGTTCAATGGGTCTTACTCCCAGGAAAGTATCTTTAGGATTGCAACCTAAGGCCCATATCCTAAAGTCAAATTAAGCCCTTTGCTCCGGAGCAGTTAAGGTGACTTTCCATAAGCTAACACTAGAGAGTGACGTAACTGCGTGGACCCGTAACTGTTCTGGATTTTGCCCTAAGACTTCATGAGTTCCAACAAATCTTATACAATAAAGTAGGACCAATCTAAACAGAATAAAGAAAATTCCTGTGTGTTTTAAATGTGGAACTGCATAGTTGCATAGAGAGCAAGGCATTTTTAACAGCAAAAAGGCATTCACGTGGACAGCATGGAACACCTGAGAAGTTGCAGCCAAGTTCCTAGACAGGGAAAAGGTCCTGCAGAGAAGTAATGGTGGCTAGGCTGAAATCCATGTTCCCCTTCTGCTATTAAAATTTGTAATTGTAAGCTAAGACAGAGCTGCTGTTGTTTCTAGATCTTGTGTGATGGGTCTCTTCTTGTTAGTGGCTATTCTTAATCAAACTCTGATAATTTTGCAGAATAAATATTAACCCGTGTGCCTATTGTTGTTTTCACAATGAAAAAGAAATTCAGAAGAGACAACTAGTTACCAATAACATGTATTTAGGCTGCAATCCTAAAGACTCTTACCTGTGAGTAAGACTCATTGAACACAATGGGCTTACTTTTGAGTAGACATGGTTAGGATTGAGCTCTTAGTCTCTTATGGCTTCAATTGGCTTGAATTGGCTTCAAGTGACCAGTCAAGAAAACTTATTTTGTAGGGGAATACTGTTAATAAGATTGTCAAGGGAGACCAGAATATGTATGTAGAATCAAATAACTTTATTTGTGTCCTGCCTTCTTCCCCATAGGATTCAAGGTGGCTCATCTAACAATGGAAGCAGATCTGTCTGAAACCTGGTCTTTAGTTAAAAGTTATTTTTCATCCTTTTGCAGCATACAAGAAGGCTGTAAAACTGTCAAGGCATGCCAATTTATTTTTTGCCAGTTGACAATTTTCAGTTTCTGAAAACTGATTCTTAGTGCACCCATCAGTCACAGAAGGAACACCCACCTCAAATTTCACGCTTCTAGGCCCGGTGGTTTTGGCTGGGTGTTATCAGTCAGTCAGTGACTTTTCTCTTTTATATATATATAGAGTAGATGGGTCAGAAGATATGCAGTCGTGTGTGTACAAAGACTATAGGTAGGGACTAAGCATACAGTCCTGGGAGGAGCAAGAGCTAAGCTTCAGGAAGGAGGATGTGAAAGACCCTGTGCTCACTGTTTGTGGCAGGTCCATCAGTCTTTAATCCAGTCACAGGTAAGAGAAGGAAAACTCAAGTCAGTCAACTTTTCAATAAGAATGCTCGGCAAAATGGTGTTAAAGGCTGAGCTGTAGTCTATGAAAAGTATAATTGTGCTGCGGCACAGTGGTTGAAAATAACTGGTTTAAGCAGTAGTATGCTAAAAAATTTTCTAAGAAAAATGTTCTTGTAGGTTCAAAAAGCAATGAAAAAGCTCTCTGTAACAGACTAAATGCTTGTAGCAGACTTACCCTACAATCCAGAGTAACTACGGGAACACATAAGAGATATTACGTGTACCCATAGTTACTGCACCACATAGTGAAAACCTATGGGAAATTCATATTGCAGTCCAGAGCAAATTGTTCTTACACCAGAGCAAGGACTCCTCGTAGTTACTCTGGATTGTGCCCTATATGGGGATGGAGATGTAATTGTATCAAGCTAAATGTGTTTTAAAAATATATTCTTATTTCTTAAAGATGGTTTATCAGTGTCTTACTGGGTTCTTGCTATTTTGAAGAAGCCTGTGCTGACCCATTTATTCTACAGTAGGCTTCGATTTGCTGGGCTATCTCTCTTTCTGGAAAGGGTGAAAGAGATTCCTTCTCTGTGCTACAGTTCAACTCATATTCACTTTTTCTCATTTTAGATTTAAAAATAGGAAAAATGGAGATCACCTTTCAGTTGCTACTAAGCATGAAAAGCAATAAGTAACTTGCAGTTATATACAACTAATATATACTGAGGATTCACCCCATCTCTTATCTGTATATAATACCATGTCAATAAATAATATTGCCCTTAATCTTGAAAAGACAGCTCATGTTGCTTGCATGCAAGAAGAGTTCCAGAAGCATGCTTGTAATCCAAAATGTTTGTATATCAAAATGAATTTTCCCATAAGAAATAATGGGAACTCATAATATTCTTTTCACAACCCAAAAATAGTCATGTAAAATGATTATAATACTGTAGTATAATACACAATAATAAAGAAAATACAAAATATAAAGAAAAATAAAACAAATAAACCTGCAGATCTCTAAGGCTGAAGTCTGCCCCCGCTTACACAGGAGTTAACCTCACTGATTAAAAGGGCTTATCTAGTCGTTAGAGAAGACTTGTAAGGCTAAGTATCTCAGGCTCCTTTCGATTGTCCCCTTTACAAAGGAGTAAGCCCCATTTGAAAAATCACTATATGCTCCGTTAGACTGAATTAGTCTATGCTGCTAGAGTAGATGTTTTACTAAATTATTGTTTACTGCTTTCCACAAAGTGGTTTGTATCAAGAAGATAAATGTAACAATTTGTACGTTCCACACAGGGAACTATCCTTTTAAGCAGTGGTTTTCAACCTTTTTCATCTTATGGCACACTAACAAGGCACTGAATTTGTCAATTCAGTTCACCATCAGTTGTTTTTAACAATTGACAAGGCACACCATGCTGTTCAAATCCCCCAATTTTCCTATTAATGACATTCCCAAAATTTCTGCAGGACAGCTGAGGACTATCCGTCGTACACCAGTGTGCTGCTGCACACTGGTTGAAAACCACTGTTTTAAAGAAAATAAAACATGAACATACAGCCATTAGAAAAGACATGTTGAATGGATAAATAAGGACAATTGCTACTAAATCTAAAATGAACCTCCTTCTGTAGTGCTTTTTAGTCCATTAGCAGAGAGAAGGCCTTTACTTTGCCCTCATTCTCCTTAATACAATTCCCCGTCTTCTTTAGCCCTTGAGACTAGACCTAGAACTTTAGCCCTTGTGACTCTTCATAGCTCTTTCTTATTTGGAGTTACATGCAGTGCCAACAATATGTGAAATATTTAAAATATCTGAATAAAATATCACAAATTGTTTTGTGACTATTTTTCAATTGTTATTGTTCATATTCTCCCCAAAATATCAATGTTTTGGTTCAAATTTCTGGTCACAGCAGTACTAGAGATGGTGTGAATGCTCTTCTTTCTATTACTTATGAGTTCTGTTGCTCTCTAAAATTGGTACTAATGGGATTTCTGTCGTGGTGAAACTAATAATTATTTTTTTACTGTTATGTAAACTGGATCAAATTTGCTCTTATTGGTGAATAATATTATATGGCTGCTATAAATATGCTACAGCTTTCATGGCTAGAATCCATATTAAACTCTACACAGCTTTGGGGGCTGAGAGAAACTGATTTTTATTTTGTTTTATTGAGGAAGCTCACTGTGGGCAAAACGTTAGGCAGTTTTAATTCTAGTTTTAATCCATGCTTTTAGGATTTTATTCTAGTTGTAATGTTAATTTTAAATTAGATTTTAGTTCTAATCATTGATTCTAATCATTGATTTAGTTCTAATCTAATTCTAAGATTCTTAGCTTTAGCTTTGAGGGTACAGTTTTTAGAATATGCTTTAGCCATTGGTTTTAGGATTAAATTTTTTAAAAGTTATTTTTAGGTTGAATTTTAGCTTTTTGTTCTTGGCCTTCAGTTTTAACTTTTAGTTTCAATGTTTGGTCTAACTGTGGTGGCGCTTAGACCCCCCCACTCCCTTTTCAGGATTGGTTTAGATTCCTTGGAATAAAATATTGACCGCAGGACTTGGCCCAAAGAACTATGTAGAGTTCAATATGGCTACTATGCTAAAAGTACTTTAATATTAGAATATTTAAAGGGTATAATACCAGGTTCTTCTTTTTCCATTCATTTTTACTATGAATTTTGGTATTCATATATATTATTACTGAGTTAAAAACCAGGTTTTCTTCTTTTATGTCTATGCTGATGCTGACGAGGGTAAAAATTATTTCAGAATTAATATATCAACATGCAGCAAATTCAGTACCGTAGTTCGTTTATTCTTTTTAATCTTTCACTACCATGTGAGCACAACTTTGGAAGGCTATTAAATTAATTCACTGAAGTAGAGGAGAAAAGAAAGTCATTTAAATTTGGAACCAAGTAGCAGTGAAGACTGTATTTAATCATCCCTCTTCAGTATCACAAAATATTACTAGAAATATTTCAAGATAAATCAAATCTTCTTGCTTTCAGAACCTGAAAATGTATGGTGTTTGGCAATTTGGGAGTAAGGATTAAATAAAAATTTTCCATATTCAGGGAAGATAATCTCACTTGATATGCTCTTGTTTACTTTAAGGTATGGGGATGATGCTGGCCATGCCACTGATGATGCTGTGAGTTCTGCCATCAATGTTGGTGTGACAGCTTTCAATATTGACAACATTGGAATCAAAGCCATCGTGAAGAAAACAGCAAAGGAAACGGGTCATGCAGTGCTGGATGAATATAAAATTACCGAAAAGAAAGAAAAAAAGGATGGACACTGAAGTTACTATGTGAATTTCCCAAAGCCTTAACATACAGTGTAGTTTACTTTAAAGAAATTATCTATTTAAAAATATGTTTATTTTTCTAATCCTTAACACTCATAGACTAATTCATCAAAATAAAATGTTAGTCTCTTCTAAAAATGAATGTTTCAGGGATTACTGCAAGATCTAGATAACAGAAATGCATTTGCAAGAGCATTAAAGTTCCACAGGAGAATGGCTTATATCCTTTTTCCAAGTGGAAAATTAGAATTTAGTATTATGAACAGTGGGACTATTTTTGTAACAATATTTATAGATATAAGATATTAGAATAACAAATATAATTATATTTAAAACATTGCTGAAACAAAACTGCCTGATTAAACTGTATGCACTATTTGAGGTGTATACAAATCGGCTAAGCAAATAAGCCATTTCTAAACACCAAGGACTTTTAATATATATATAAAACTTTTGTTAAATGCAAAATTAGTTCCTAAACTTACACCAAAGATTTACACAGACATAATTTATGTGCTAGAAAACAGAAGTTAATCATACTCTTAACACTGGATTTCACTGGTATTGGCAGAATCACTGTCTACTTTAGTAAGCTGAATTTGCACTTGGGATTGGCATATAGCCAAATTACTGATGTATTTTATTCTAATAAGGCTGAATCCTCACTAAAGAAAAAACTGGACTCTGCATAAAAGCTTTAATTGTTGTGCTCCTTATTGCTTGTATGATTGTAACCAGATATTACTGAGAAGAGTATTATTCAGAAGTTAATCTTGCTGACCTGTGGTGGAATGCAGTGCATTTCATGTATTTAAATATTTACCTTTACATACATAGCTAATATGCAATACATTAGCTAGAAATTCTCTCTTTGCTTTAGATTTTGGGGTTTATTTATTATGAGGTTTCACAACACCATATATTGTAGCATTATACTGAATAACCACAGAAATATGATGGCACTTGGGAGGACTGCATCCACTAGTCCTGGGGCTAACCACTGAATATGTCTGAGCACATCTTATGGATCTAAAACTATAAACAAAACTGGAAACAAATGTTTTTGCTTGTATTTTTAATTGGAGTGGCAAAGTTAACAGCTAGAAATGGTTGAGAGGAATTTGTTAAGCAGTTGTGACATTTTTTAGCGTGTGGATGGCATGAGTGGGAGAAAACAGCATTACTTTTACTGGTGGAATTATCTCATTTCTTTCTCCTAACCTCACCAGCCTGCTCTGCGGGTGGTTTGCACTTTACAGCTGCAAAGCAAGCCTCTGTGCAAGTCTTTCTTGCAGGCAGACACAGCACTAAAAGCTACTCTGAGGAATAGTGAGAAATGGTGAGAAATTGAACTCTACTCAAAATGAGACTAAGGGCGCAATCCAGAGTAACTACAGGGAGTCCTTGCTCCAGTGTAAAAACAATTTACTCTGGATTGCAATATGAATTTCCCATAGGTTTTCACTAGGTGGTGCAATAACTACGGGGTGCACATAATGTCTATTACGTGCTCCTGTAGTAACGTAGTTACTCTGGATTGTAGGGCTCGAACCTATCAACAGTTGTTGAAAGCTCACTGCTTCCAAGAAGATATTTTTTTCTACACCATACTACTAAAACTCCCACTTCCTAAATTCTTTCAAAGGGTCATGCTGGTGGCATTTTCTCACTATATTCCCAACCCAGTCTACAAAGAATCCCGCTGTGTATCTGAAGCTTCAAATTATACATTGTTATTTATGCATGAATGAATTGTATAATGAATTGAAATGGATCACCATTACTCATAAGAACTTGCAGATGGATTCTTGTATGGCTTTTTGGTTTTAGTCCTCAATTGGCAAAGTCTATTGAGTTTCTTAGTAAACATATTCAATAGTCCACCATAAAATAAAAATGGAAAACTGTTGATGGTCATGCCAAATGTGCTAACATGGGAGCAAATATGGTGCATTGTCCGAGGTATCCATATTTGGTGTTGGTTTTAGGGTGCAATCCTAACCTAGACTGACATAGTTCATCGGTCTTCCTGTTCTCAGGGTGATGTAGGCAAGCACATATCTCTGCACCTGCCTAACCCTCCCCCAGGAGTGAGGCATAAGTGTCTTACAGAACTTTTGTGACACCCCCAGGTTGGCACAGAACTTATGCCAAGGCTTAGGCCAGGCTATGTGGAGGTCAGGATTGCAGCCTCTGGCTGCAGGGAAGACCAATGCCTAAGTGAGGACTGCACCCTTAGTTCTGAGCATAACAAAACAACTTGGATCTAAAGCACAGTTCTTAAGAGTAACTCTTCAAATGTCTAAACATGTTTATCTCATGTTTAGACATGAGTTGCTATTCAAATACAGGTGCCCTTCATTATCCAGTAAGGTTTTGTTCCAGAATCTGAGAATAAAAAAATCCATAGATAATGAAAAAATAGAAGACCCACTTCTAGGTTTCTTCTCCATTGCTCCTGATAGAATAAGATTGTGTGTCTCAGTAGCTGCAAGGGTTTGAGTTTGCATTCCCTGTTGATACCAGAAAATGTGTTAAGTAAAAGCAGTTTAAAACAACTACAGATGTCCCTCGTTATCCACTAGGGTTCCGGAACTTCCTGTGGATTTAAAAAAATCTGTCTATAAATAAAACAAAGGAAAAATAGATTTTAAAACCCCCTTCCAGGTTTCTTGCTCCTGTATTGCACCTAATTGAATAAGGTACTGCCTCAGTAGCTGCAGGGATACTGCAGGCAGTAGCTGCCTCTGCTTGGTTTAGCTGAGAATAGAATTATTTCTTGCATGACTGCCTCTCCACAACAGCAGGAAAGCAGTTTTTAAAACTGATTTGCAATGGCCATTTGTGTTGAGTCAAATCTGTGTTTAAAAAAATCATGTATAACAAAGTTTGACCGGTAGCCTCTTTCCTATTGCTTAAATGAGAGATAGAATCATAGAATCATAGAGTTGGAAGGGACCTTGTAGGTCATCTAGTCCAACCCCCTGCCTGCAGCAGGAAATCCCCTAGAGCATCCCTGACAGGTGCTCGTCGAGCCTCTGCTTGAAGATCCCCAGTGAGGGAGAGTCCACCACCTCCCTTGGCAATCTGTTCCACTGCCGAACCGCCCTCACCGTCAGGAATTTTTTCCGGATATCCAACCAGAATCTCCTCTCTTGCAGTTTGTACCCATTGGTTCTAGTCCTGCTTTCAGTAGCAGCTATGAACAAATGAGCCCCTTCCTCCCTATGACAGCCCTTCAGGTATCTGAAGAGGGCAATCATGTCGCCTCCTCTTCTCCAGGCTGAGCATCCCAAGTTCCCCCAACCTTTCCTCGTAGGGCTTCCCTTCCATCCCACTGATCATTCTTGTTGCTCTCCTCTGGACTTGCTCCAGTTTGGCTGCATCTTTCTTAAAGTGAGGTGCCCAGAACTGAACACAGTACTCAAGGTGAGGTCTGACCAATGCTGAATAAAGAGGAACTAGAACTTCTCACGACTTGGAAGCTACAGTCCTCTTAATGCAGCCTAAAATGGCATTTGCCTTCTTTGCAGACGCATCACACTGCTGACTCATGTTCAGCTTGTGATCCACGGCGACTCCAAGATCCCGCTCACATGTTGTGCTGCCAAGCCAAGTATCCCCCATTTTATACCTGTGTTTTTGGTTTTTATTTCCTAAGTGCAGAACCTTGCACTTCTCCCTACTGAAATTCATTCTATTGGTTACAGCCCAGGATTCTAGTTTATCCAGATCCTCCTGGAGGTTTCTCCTGTCTTCTGTTGTGTTTGCTACTCCTCCCAGCTTGGTGTCATCCGCAAATTTGATCAGGCTCCCCTGTATCCCTTCCTCTAAGTCATTAATGAAAATGTTAAAGAGTACTGGGCCCAAGACAGAGCCTTGGGGTACCCCACTTGAAACCGACCTCCAGGTTGACACAGAACCATTTACTAAAACCCTTTGAGTGCGGCCATCGAGCCAGTTGCGGATCCACCTAACAATTGCCCCGTCTAGCCCATATTTTTCCAACTTCCTAATTAAAATGTCATGTGGGACCTTGTCAAATGCTTTGCTGAAGTCAAGATAAATGACATCCACAGCATTGCCACTGTCCAGTAAGCTCGTAACCCGATCAAAAAAGGAGATCAGATTTGTCTGGCAAGATTTATTCTTGGTAAATCCATGCTGGGTTGTTTTGATCATCAAGTACTTGTCCAGATGTGCACAAATGGTGTGTGTTATGATTTGCTCTAATATCTTGCCCGGGATTGAAGTCAAACTGACTGGTCTGTAATTTCCCGGGTCTTCCTTTTTCCGCTTCTTAAGGATTGGGACTACATTTGCCCTCTTCCAGTCCAGTGGCACTTCTCCACTCCTCAAGGATTTTACAAAGATGATCGACAGAGGCTCTGCAAGGACATCTGCCAGTTCCTTAAGAACTCGAGGATGCAGCTCATCTGGTCCAAATGACCTGAATTCATTTAGGCCAATTAAGTGGTATCGAACCAGTTCTCTGTCAATCTTAATCTGCTCTTCTGCACCATCCATCTTTTCATTACCTCTTTGGGGATGCAAGTTTCCTGCCCTGCTTTCTACCTATTCGAAGGTAGCCTACTTGCAGAATCAGGAGGTTGCACATATCAGTAAAATTTAGCGCCAGTAAATAAATGTAAAATCAGTAAAATGATGCAAAATCAGAAGGCTGCACCAGGGCTCCCTTCCTACCTATTCTGGGTTAGCCTACTTGTAAAATGAGAAGGTTGCAGATATCCATCATATCTTGTAACTTTGGATGGACCACCCAAGAGAGCACCCAAGCATGCTTCAAGGATCACCTAAAACAACAAGAGATCTGCATCCAAGGATCCTCCCTTGCATCTAACATTCCTCTGAAACCAGAAAGTTGCACATACTGTATATGCATCATGACCTTTGATGGATTTTTCCTCCTGAAATTTGTCCAACTCCCCTTATAGACATCTAGACCAGACGCCATCACCACATCCTGTGACATGTTGTTCTACCAACTCTACATGTTGGGTAGAGAAATACTTCGTCTATCCTAACTTTCCCTTCATTCAGTTTTAGTGAATGTCCCATTGCTGGTGTTGTGTGAGAGGAAAAACGCATTCTCTCATCTATTTTATCCATTCTCTGCATATCTTCCCCATATCATGTGGCAAGGAGATCCACAGACCAATTTTAGTGGAGATCTAATGTTTCTCCAGTTGTGGGAGAGGAAAAAGAGCATCCCTCTGTCCCCTTCATCCAACTCCAGCAAATTTTTGTAGATTAGGTTCCCCCTAAGGCACTTCGTTTCTAGACTGAAAAGCCCCAAATGCTGTGGCCTTTCCTCATAATGTTCATTGTTTCTGAGCATGTGCAGAGTACATTTTATAATAACTAACCCACCACAGAATGCAACTGAGGGGAAAAGCCACCAGCATTTTTTAAGGAAGATGTTCAGAAAGCATGTGTCTACTCAGAAGTAAATCTCATTGGGTTTATAATTGGGTTCAAAATATGATATGTCATAATTGCAAAAGAGGACAAGGCACCCCAAAATGTAGGACACCCAAGAAAAAATGTTGTACATGACAAAATAAAAGCTAAAAAACACCCATATCTATGGTACAGTATATTGCTTTCATGTGGTTAATTTAAACACTATACTGTATTACTTATTAAAATTAAAGCTATTATTATATTGTGCTATTTTATTTTCAATTGCATTTCATTGTTTTTCATTGTACAATACTTTTGTCTTTTTTAACTGATTGTCAGCCACTTTGGGTGCCTTTTGGAGAGAAATGTGGAAAACAAATCAAATAAATAGTTGGGCTACTATATATAATTCATTACATATAATTTATTAATTAGAGGAAGGCCTGCATGCTCACATATGCCTGCTTACAAGGAAAGGATGAGGATAATGAAGTTTTTTTTTTCCAGGACACAAGGTTAAAAAAAGAGGACATATGTCAAGTGACCATAGGTCATCTTTTTCCAGGACAAGTCCTAAATTTTAGGTAAAAAACTTCAGCGTCCTCCTTTTCCCTTTAAGTAGGCAGCAATTGGCCTTCTTGGAATAGATAATAAATTATATGTAATCAACAGTATTAGGATTGCCATATGTCCTGAAAAACAGGGACAATTTTGGGGGAATCGTGTTCACAAACTGGCAAATGGGACAGAAGGTCCTGTTCCAATTCTGGCAACCCTAAAAAGTATTCATATGCCACCTTTCAACAAAGATTCACAAAGTGGTTTACAGAGAAAATGAAATGACAAATTTCTGAAACCGCTAAGAGGTTAAATCCTAACCACACTGTCCTGGGAGTAAGTACTATTGAGCACAATGGGACTTACTTCTGAGTAGATATGCTTAGGATTGCACTGAATGTAATAGTTATAAATTTAATAATAAGTCAGAAAGTGTTTAAATGAAGCACATGAAAGGTTTTATTTTGTGGTGTCCTACATTTTGGGGGGTGTCCTACATTTTGCTGTCCTTGTCCTCCTTTTGTGTCTATGTGTTCTCCCTGGCTGAAGGGGGTGATGAGCATTGCCCAGCTTTGCACCCAGAGTGGGCAGAGCGCGCCCCCTGGCGGAGGGAGCGTCCTTGGCAGCCTGCTGGGCTTTGTGATGCTGGGCGGGATGGAGGCGAGCGTTCGAAGGTCCCGTGACTGGTCCAGCCATTCCTGCTTCCCTCCCTGCAGGCGCGGCTCCTCCTCTGGCAGCATCTCCAAGGGGATGCGGGACGCGGAGGCTGCCCTGGGAGTCCTCCGGCGATGGACGCTGGGCAGGCTCTGCTGGAGCTGGACCTGCAGCAGGAGAAGCAGATGGCGTGAGCATCACCACCCAGCACTCACCAGCTCCCTCTTTTCCAGGACTGTCCTCTTTCCAAGGCTTTGTCCTGGGGGACAAAACAAATCTTCATTCTTCTCCTTTTCTTTCTGAGCAGACAGCATGTATTAATTATTAATTGATAATAAGTAGCAATTATAATGAATTAATTTACAATCAATAAATTTGATGTAGTAAACTATACGTTAATTACTCTAAATTAAATAATAAATTTAAGAACTTTGTATGTATATAAACACTCGTGTGTGTGTGTGTGTGTGTGTGTGTATATATACACACACACACGAGTGTTTATATACATACAGAGTTATATACATACAGAACTATATATATACACATACATATACATATGTTATATATATATACACACACACACACACACACACGAGTGTTAATATACATACAGAGTTCTTAAATTTATTATTTAATTTAGAGTAATTAACGTATAGTTTACTACATCAAATTTATTGATTGTAAATTAATATCCCACTTTTCACAAGAACTCTCTATGTACACACACACACACACATATATATACACACACACACACACACACATATATATATATACACACACACAGTATTTACATCCCACTTTTCACAAGAACTCTCTTTATATATATAATGCCATTTTTCAAGTAAAAGGTTCACAAAGCAGTTTACAAAGAAAATGAAAAAATTAATGGCTAATGGGTCTCTGTCTCAAAAGGGCTCAATTCTAAAATGCAAAAGAACACCAGCAGAAGCCACTGAGAACACAATCCTAACCATGTTTTATTGTTTATTGGTGTCTTATTGTTTTCCTGATGTTAGCCACCTTGAGCTCCCTCTTGCAGGGGAGGAAAGGCGGGATATAAATTGAATAAGTAAATAAAATGTTTACTCAAAACTAAGCTCCATTGTGTGCAATAGGTCTTACTCCCAGGAAAGTGTCTTTCAGATCGCAGCCTTTAACAGACATTGCTGGGGTGAGCAGCAATAAGCAGCAGTTACTCCTCCCCTGCTAAATAAAAGAGGAACACCCAGTTGGAAGAGTGCCTAATACCAGTTAGCAGCTTCATAATAACTAATAAGCAGCAATCCTAAACACACTTTCTTGAGAGCAAGATCCATTGAACAGAATAGGGCTTACTTTTGAGTAGACATGGTTAGGATTGTGCTTCTTTTAAAAAGAAATCAGATAGTCGATAGCCATGAAAATATTCTTTTAGTATATTTATTTTTGTATTAATATGCTTTGTCATAAATTAGATAGCACCTGTCCTGCAGCCAAAGGGTGCAACAAATTAGGATTTTTCTAACCACCTTTCTAGGCTAGTAAAAGTACATATGGTTGCAGCAGCCTGGAAGCTTGATAATCTATTTGTCCTGGGACTTATAAAGTCTTAATGTGGTCTTGCTCAATGGCAGGAGCTCAATTCACCATCTGTCTAGTTAGCTTAACACCTGAAAGTCCACCCCAGTAATTTCTGGGAGAGGGGAAGAAACATGTTGTTTTGTGACGACAGCTGCTTCCCCGCTTTATAGACTCGACAAACTAGAGTGTGAACTTCTGGCTGTGGTTTATGGAGTGTCTCCTGAAAACGTTGCCTTGTAAAGAATTTATAATGTAAGCGCAAAGATCATGTTCACTGGCCTGTGAATATCAAATTTTTATTGTCCATTACAGGTTTATAGATTATGTAACTAATAATTTATGTTCTCCATAATACAGGGAAGTGCTTGAACTCTCAATATATGAAATGAAAAATACGGTAACGGAACTGGAGAGAAGACTTAATAGTGTTGAAGATGAAGGTAAGAGAAATGAGCTGCAATTGGTATATGCTGGGTGGGCAAACTGGGCCACTTTAGGAATCTTGGACCTTTAACAATTGTATAGGACAGAAAATTTCAACAGGTAGTGCTTGTCAGCTGTAACAATTGTTAAAGGTCCAGGTGCCCTAAAGTGACCCAGTTTGCCATCCCTGGTATATACACCCAATTACAATCCTAAAAATATAGACGTACCTGGAATTAACCCTGGGGATTAATTCTCAGTGGGTATGCATAGGATTGTGCTATAAGGCTGCAATCTTATGTTAAGTGGGAGTAAGCTCTATTGAATTCAGTGGGACATTTTAGGTAAGCATGTGTAAATGGTAAATGACTATACAGTATAGGCTTTACATGGACAGTAAATCTATGTTTCTGTGCATTAATTGAAGAGCATGTGATATTGAAATTTAACTATAATATTATCACAAGAATGTTTCAGAATTGTTATTAAACTGATTAGCACCTAACCACTAGCATATGCTCTCAATAATTAGAAATTAGCTAGTGGAATGAACCCACCATTACGGGAGTAAAATTTCAAGAATATTTGTGGGCTCTGCACTGGTGGGCACAAGTCAGTGGGATTGAGTGGCAGGCGCCAGCTGGCATTGATACTACTAGGCAGTGACAGGCAACAATAGGCACTGGAGGGTACCAAGGGGCAGTGGAGGGGAGCAGCAGGCACTAGCAGGCATCCCTACCAAGTACCAGGCATCCCTACCAGGCACCATTGGAAACACATGGCACCACCATGCAGCAGGCAGCAGTGGGCATCAATGGGAAGGAGGCACCAGCGGGTGTAAGTGGGCACCAACAGACACCCTTGCGCGGGCACCAGTGGACACCCTTGGGCACCAGCAGGCACCATCGGGCAGTGAACACCACTACCAGTGTGCAGCAGGGCCCACTGGGCACCAGTGGGCATTGGGCATCCCTTCCTGGCACCGGGCACCCCTACGGACACCGCTTGGCACCGGGCACCACCAGGTGGCAGTGCATGAGGCACCACTGGGCA
This sequence comes from Cryptoblepharus egeriae, assembly GCA_030015325.1. Taxonomy (NCBI): domain Eukaryota; kingdom Metazoa; phylum Chordata; class Lepidosauria; order Squamata; family Scincidae; genus Cryptoblepharus; species Cryptoblepharus egeriae. The sequence goes on from JAREYC010000005.1 coordinate 76,937,490, forward strand.
TCCTTACTGGGAACCAGGCACTGGGTACCAGCGGGCACTAGACAGCAACATCAGGCAACAGTGTTTGGGGCTCTTTAGACTAAAAAAGAGAAGCTTGAGAGGGGAACACACATAACTGAGACATGCAAAATTTTGCAAGAGTTAGACAGAGTGGCTAGAGAAATGCGCTTTTCCCTTTCACATAACACCAGAACTAGGGGACATCCACTAAAATTGAATGTTGGGAGGGTTAGGATGGACAAGAGAAAATATTTCTTTACCCAGCACAGTGGAACTCCCTGCCACAGGATGTGGTGATGGCATCTAGCCTCCATGTCTTTAAGAAGGGTGTGGTGCGAGGCGGCAAACTCCTGAGGAAGAGCTTGCTGAAGATATGATGTGGCTGGACTTTTCCCGGGAAGAAGGGGATCCCGAATGCCACTGTGGAGCCGCCACCCGGACCACCAACCCTCGCACCCCTCCATGGGAGAGAGAGAGACGGGAGCAAGAGGCTGGGTGGAGCAAAGTCCCACCCCCTCCCCGCAAGGAGGGATGGAAGCTTCCAAGGGGGCGGGGACCTTTGATCGAATAGAAGGAAAAAAGAGCGGGAAAAGGGGAGGCAGACTCTGACAGGAGGAGAGCGTGGAAGGGCGTTTTGTGAGGAGATCCAGTCGAGAAGGGACTTACCTGGACAAAAGGGAGGGGAACCCAGTTAAAGAGGATCTCATATGTTGGTGTTTGAGAGTTCCTGTTACTGAGGTGTTTTGGGCACGTTGCCTGTAACTACAAGTTGTGTACTTATCTGTAACCATATGCTGAATACCTACCTGTAACCACCAAGCGTTGAGCATCCGTAATGGAAGGAAGTAAAAGTATTATTTTGGAGATTCCTCCTGTGTCTCCGTGGGATTATTTTAGTGAAGATGCCATGGCAGGAGCATATGGGCCTGGACGGGGGTCAGCCACGTCTACACACCTCACCCCCCCCCACACACCCACATGACAAAGGGATTGGACAAACTCCTAGAGGAAAGGACCATCACAGGTTACAAGCCATGAGGGGAATGTGTTTGTAGGTGTGGGCAACCTCAAAATGCCAGATGCAGGGGAGAGCATGTGCTCCCTGAGGCATCTGGTGGGCTGCTGTGTGATACAGGAAGCTGGACTAGATTAGGGTTGCCATGTATTCTAAAAAATAGGGACAGTATCAATTTTTTGGGATTCTGTTCACATACTGGCAAGTATGACAGAGGTTCCTGTCCTGAATTTATGGAAGAGAATTATGGCAACCCTAGACTAGATGGCCCTTTGTCCTGATTTAATGTAGGCTCTTCTCATGTTCTTAGGTAGCATTGGGCACCACTGGGCTCCAAATCATTTCTTAGTGGGTGCTTACATCACAGAAAGAATACGCTTCCCAAATTTCATGCTTCTCAGTCCAGGGGTTGGGACTGAGTGTTGATCAGTCGGTCTTCATTGTTAAGTATAGGACAAAAACACATTGCATGCACCCTTTTAACCCTTAACATTAGGAGTTAAATTTCTAAAAATCAGTTCGTAATGGGTGCTCGCATCACGTAAAGATTACTCTCTTCAAATTTCAGATGGGTCAGCAATTCTTCAATTTAAAGCGTAAGGACAAAAACACATTGCACCCCTTTTCATCACTTCCGGTTTGAATTTCCAAAAATTGGTTCTTAGTGGGTCCCACTGTCACAGAACGAACACCCTCCCCAAATTTCATGTTTCTAGGTCCAGCAGTTTTGGCTGGGTGTTGATGAATCAGTAAGTCAGCCAGTGACTTTTCGATTGTAAATATTCAAAAGGATGTCTACTCAGAAATAAGTCCCATTATACTCAATGGGGCTTACTCCCAGGTAAGCATGGTTAGGATTGCAGCCATAGATTCTTTGAATATCTATCCTAGCCAATGAGTAAATTCAGACTTCTTGATTTTAGATGTTCAAGCTTTAGAAATCAAATTGGGACAATTGAATTTTTTTAAATGGAATGTAATAAACATATTTTTGTTTTAAGATAATGAATGGAAAACCAGGTATGAGACACAAATAGAACTGAACAGACAGTTAGAAAGGCAAATTGGCCTTCTGCAAGGAAAGATGGAGCGTGTTCGTGGCAGTCCTACAGGTAAATCTTAAACAGTTCTTTTTTTCTGGTATTGATGCATTATGTACAGATATCCTGCACATTATTTATAAAAAGACTCAGATATCTTTCTTATTCATAGACAGATTAGCTTCTGTTCGCTCCTTTGATCAAATGCACCTGGTAAGTGTGATGGTATTTAATTGAACAAATCTCTACTAATGGTGTTTTTAAAGGAAATTTATGTTTCATGCCAGTGACAATTTTAAAGCCGGTTTTTCTGTTTTCCAATGCTGGGAAATTCCTTGACTTTTGCATATTTATTCTGCTCTCGTCATGGAATTTTTTTGCTTTTCTTGTATATTTGTGGATTTTTCCCCCCAGCCATTATTGGCCTATTCTCCTGACAGCTTCAGAAAAGTCTGGGTATCTGCCAGCTCACACCCCATGGTCAGCCAGTCATATGTGTCTGCTGTGATTTATACAATTTTATTTTCACTACGGCTTGACGAATGCTGAAAATAAGCACTATTTCTCAGGTCTGTCTCTACCATTATGAGTTGCTGTTTGCCAGCTATGCATCTTTACAGTACCATAATGCTTACAAAACATAGAAAACACCTCTGAAATACACAGAAATGATTCAGACATAAATCTAAACCATTCATTAATGAATGGCTTGGCATTGCATGAATGAATAGCAAAAAATTTTAGGACCACACAGTCACTCTCCCTTTGAGACCCACCACCACTGATCTGGGTTTGAAGCAAACTGTAGATTCCTATTTTATCCACACTGATATTCTATAGTTTGTGCTTGTCCCTTAACCCAGGTTTACAAGCCAGGATCAAAGTCTGATTTCTCATCTTGGTTTGTAGGGCAAATTCAGAGCATTGTTTGCTGGTTTGAACTAAACAGCAAACCATATTTCCCTTGAACCAAAATCACAGGAAAGTAATTATGTAAAGGGGGAATGTGATCCTGAAGTTCCTTAAAGCATATTCAAATAATGCCAAACATGGTTTGGCAATATACCTGAATACCTTTTTATCAACAGCATCTCCTGGCACATGTTGTGGTTGGAAATAAAGAATCATAAACAGGAATTGGAGATGTCAAGGAAAATACATAAACGAAGTCCGATAAAAACATCAAATGAAAGTTGGGTCTTCAGAATTTGGTCCCATCCCATTTTTATTCCACTTGCAAAAGTTATCATCTTGAGTCGTATAATAATAACTTTCAAAGTACGCCTTTGGACTGGGCATGTTGGAACCAAAGAGGAATATTTATTGATAATGAAAATGCATGCATGGTAAAAAAAAAAAAAAAGCAGACCTCTTTCAGTCTTAGAAAACTATGGTATCGTGCTCGGCGCTGCATACGCTGCATGCAAAGCATGAAAGCCTGGGTTAGATTGTTATGTAGGATAGGCTGTTACCCAAGCAGCAAATCCCCCCTCTCCGCGCCACTGAATTAGTCCAATGGAAAGGCAGAGCCAATACGATTGGATCCAGCTGCGTCGCAGAGCTGAGTTAAGGACAGGAGCTTACCCTGTCTTGTGGGGCCGACCTGGGTCTCGAACCCTGGCCTGCTGGTTAACAGGCACAGTGTCTTAACCACTTGTGCCACCCACACCCACAAACAAGATAGCAAGATTTAAAAAAGCAGGCCTTAGTCTTGAAAGACTATGGTATTGTACTCGGCGCTGCATACGAAGCACGAAAGCCTGGGTTGAATTGTTATGGAGGATAGGCTGTTACCCAAGCTGCAAATCCCCCCCTCTCCACACCACTGAATTATTCCAATGGAAAGGCAGAGCCAATACGATTGGATCCAGCGGGCGTCGCAGAGCTGGGCTAAGGACAGGAGCTCACCCTGTCTTGTGGCGCCGACCCGGGTCTCGAACCCTGGCCTGCTGGTTAACAGGCACAGTGACTTAACCACTTGCGCCACCCACAGCAAGATAAACAAGATAAATTAGATTTTCAAGGAATGGTTGTTTGAAAAGATTGCTATTGTTTGCTTTATTAAAGCCATTATTGGCCTGCATGTTTTCTAGTCAATTTTCATTTAAGCAGACTAGTTTTTCTAAGGAGCTCTGTTTGGCTTGATATTTTCTCCCAAAGTAGTTGTAGGGTAGAATGAACAAGCATGATTAAAAGCAGTGTGGTAGAACAGATAGGCACAACAGATTAGAAATCTCTATTTATGCCTGTTTTGGGTTGGATATTGAAATGGCTCTATTGCATCAAGGGCAAATCAAAGGTATCCCTGTGGTGCACACTGTTAATTGGTAAATTCTTTAGTGGCCCGTATGCTTTATTTTATATTGGCAATAATTACGAAGCAATCAAAAAGCTATCTGTTTGAAGTATGCTTTACTGTGTTGTGAATGTTGCTTTCTACAAAATTGGCCACCCAACAGCCTTTCATTAAGGGGGATTGCAGGGAATGTACAAAAGGTCTTTCCAGAAATTAATTTTCCATGTTAACAGAAGGAAATCTTCATCTTTGCCTCTCATGAAGTTCTTGGCATGATGGCACCTATTAAAGAGAGCCTGATATGGAAAAACACACTGAAGAATTCAGGAGAGTTTGGACTTCTATAGCAGTGATTTTTAACTACTGTGCCTTGGTGCACTGATGTGCTACGAATGGTCCCATATGTGCTGTGGGACTCTGGGGAAAGTTATTTATTGGGAGCTTTGAGCCCTGACCAGCAGCTTGGTGTGCATTGGCAATGGTTAAAAGAAACATGGTGCCTTAACAATTTTAGCACTTTGACAGTGTGCCATGAGATGAAAAATGTTCAACATCTCTGTTCTATAGAGATGCAGTATTCTGATAACTTTGCCTTCACAATATTCTAGTTGGGAACTTGTGTGCTTTAAATTGGGGATGATCAATCATCAAGGTCAGAAATCTAAACTTCAGGTTAGTTTTAGGATTTCTGATTCCCAGTTGTTCAATAACAGCAAGTAATATTGAAGGGAAAGAAAAAGTTTTGCTGTTTTAACTGTTTCAACTTTTGTTGAAAGCTGGTATATAAAATGTTTTGATAATTTAAGAGCCCCAGTGGATCAGCCCAAAGATCCATCCAGTCCAGCTTCCTATATCTTCCAGTGGCCCTCTTCTATGCAGTTGTTAAAGGCAGAGGCATTCTGTCCTTCATTCTATATGGTCACCCTACATATGGGAGCCATACACATGGCCCTCCACATTGGATCCACCTCTCAACATAAAGTGTTGTCTAATGTTCCTGTATACCTGCATCTCTTTCTTTTTGCCCATCCTGTTATGGTTTATTCATTTTTTTCTGTTTTATACTTTGCATATTTGCCTGTGAACATGTAAAAGAAAACCACAAATGAGGAACAAAAGATACCATGATCACAGGAGCAATCAAAGTACTTGTGAAAAGCCACACCAGGTTAATGGTTCAGAATGCCTGGCTACTATTCCTATTCGCAAGTGAACCATATGTGACCCTTTTTGTTTGCTGTGTCAGGGCACCAATACTTGCAGATCATATGTTGGCTGGCTCACCAATATCTTGATACCAAGGACAGTGGTCCTCAGACTTTTTACTCTTGGGAATGTCAGAATACCTTATCGAGGTGCTAACATCCACATGATACAACCTCAAATTGAAACCGTAATCAGAAACATTGTGTTCTTACCGTGGATTGCATCAGCGTCAGTATTTTCCAATATTCTGGGACACATTCTTGGAAAATGGCTGGTACACAATATACCAAACAATACAGACTTATTGCAAACTTTAAAATAAGCCACCAGAGGGCACTTCATATTTAGATATCCTCCATGCCTCTGGGTTCCTAGTTTCAGACAATTTATCCTGACACGTAGCTGGTAAAATACCGAACACGGTGGGCTAGATCCTGCTGATATTAAGCTTATTGATGTCCCATTTATTTCATAGAAAGCGATTAATAATCCAATGCATACTGTAAATCCTATTGTGTTTCGTAGGGTTTACACCTAGAAAACTGTACATAGGACTGCAGCCTTAAAAATACAGTATACCTAATTCTGTTAATCACATCGGTGGAGCTTAAAGTTTTTTTAATATGATAGGTGTCCAAAGTTATCATTTGGGTATTTCTTCCCTTATTGGTGAGTCTCTGGTTTCTATTTTCATCCCAAGAGTCAGGATTGTGTAGTGGTTAGGGAGTTGGACTGAGACCTGAAAGTTCCTGGTTCAAATCCCTCCTTGGCTGGGAAGCTTCCTTGATGACCTTGGGCCAATCACTCTCAGCCTCACTTACCTCACAGGGTTGTTGTGAGAGCAGCAGCAGAAAGGGAGAAACTATCCCTACAATCCAGAGTAATTACAAGAAAAACGTAAGAGAAATTATGTGCACCCGTAGTTACGGCACCACCTAGTGAAAACCTATGGGAAATTCATAAATTGTTCTTACACCGGAGCAAGGATTCCCCATAGTTACTCTGGATTGCTCCCTAAAGCTTTGTAAGCTGCCTTGGACATGGAGAGGTGGGATATAAATTTTGTCACAAGCTTTATTATATTAAACAGGCAGAATGAGAATGTGTTTTCAGTGGCAGAAAAGATGGTGTGGGTTCATTTGATTATTTTCCTTTGCACTTAGGAATCCAAATGTAGGTTATAAGTTTTGGTGTTGGTGCTATTTAAGCCCCAGACTTGTGACTCTAATGTTAAAATATATAATTACATTGACTGATTGAGACTCTCAGTAGGTGTTGAAAGGATAGGATGCTGTTCTCTCAGTGACATGGAATTTTAGATTTTAATTCAGTGACAGATTCGGGGGCTTTTGTAATGGCATGTACACACAGAGAGAGAAGGAGAGAGAGAGAGAGAGAGAGAGAGAGAGAGTGAGAGAGAGAGAGATGTTGCATCTGTGCCTCTACGTGATGGAAAAAGTCAGACTGATGCTGAAATAGAATGCCAGGCATTCAAATGCCAAATTCCAAATAAGACGATTTTTCAATCCTTTGTGGGGGGTCTTTTGTTGGGTCCTGAATACGGGGCACTAATTAATAGGAAATGCTACTCACTATTCTAATTGTGCAGTATGCCTTTTTCCCCAGAATGTGATGACTCCTCATGTTAGCAGCTTTAAAAACCAGAAGCTGCGAGCAACAAAAGAATCTAAAACTGGGGGAACAGTTGTTTAATCAGAAGACTAGTGTTTGGCGAAAAGAAAGGAAAAGAGACTGATGAGGCTGTTTATCCCTGAAGCCTGACAAAAATAGAATGAGAAAAAGAGAGCGAGCCTGCAAAATTCTGTATTTTAGAATACTTTGAAGGGCTTCAGTGGCTCAGTGGTTTAAAAGCTGTGCTTGTCAACCTGAAAGTTTGCAGGTGGGTGGTTTGAGACCCAAGCACAATTCTTTCTTGGTTTACGGGCATAATTCATTCCAGAAGCATGCTTGTAATAAAAAAATGTTTGTTTATCAAAGTGAATTTTTCCATAAGAAATCATGGAAACTCAGCCGATTCGTTCCACAACCCAAAAAATAGTCATATGAAAATGATATTACAATACTGTCATATAATGCAAAATATAAAGAAAATACAAAATACGAAAAATAAAACAAATAAACATTTCTAATAAATTTTGACTAGCTATACAAGCAATATCTTGATAAACAAGCAAAAAAGTAGTCCCGGCTGGGAATTGACCAGTTTTGGCACACTGCCAGCACCTGCCCAGTCTCTCCTGAGACCAGCCTAAGCATGACTACCCTGAAGTAAGCCTATTACAGTCAATAGGGCTCACTTCTATGTAAGAGGGGCAATGAAAAAGAGCCTGAGAGACCTACTTTTGCATGTCTACTGTAAAGTAAGCCCTATTATAATCAGTAGGGCTCATGCCTGTGTATGGGAAAGGGGACATCAGTCTGAGTGACTAAGTGCAGGTTAGTTTATCTTGTAAAACACTCTCAATACAAGTTACTCTCAATTGAAAGTTTTCCTGTACGGTATTGCAAGACATAGTGAGGTCCTGTTACTTGTCACCCAGCTGTTCAAAAGCATATAAATGCATGTAGATAAATAGGTAGCACATTGGTGGGAAGGTAACAATGTTCCATGATCCTATGGCCTTTAGTCATGTTTGCCACATGACCCTGGAGACATCTTCAGGACAATGCTTGTTCTTTGGCTTTGTAAGGAGACTGGTCACTAGAGGTAGTCATGGCAAGCGTGGCCACTTGAGAGGAACACCTTAGGCTCTCCTTCCTAAATGTCATGGGACTCGCCTGCAGATTAGTGTGCATTGGACTGTATTGTTAATATGGTTTATGCACGAGGCCTCCGCACTAGCATCGCAAGCTACTAGCCCTGGGTACCAATCTGAAAGAGGGTGCAGCACGAGTCAGCACGAGCTGCCTCTCCTTCACAACTGTTAGGGCTGATAGTCCTCTTCTGTCAGTTCTGGTCCACCTCCCAATAAAATGCCCCCAGCCTGTTGGGGCACAACACCTTGACGGTGAGTGGAGGCAAAGCCAGTACAAGGGAAGGGAGACTAGACAAAGAAGGGATGCTTTTATCCCCGCTTTTTATTCTTTTTCCAAATGATGGGTTTCTGGTAGCCATAGTAACAGTTTTTCCTGTACTGCTGATCTAAAAGTGTTCTTATTAAATGCCAGATCAGTCAACGATACGGCCTCTCCATACACCATTTGAATGTATTAACAAGCAGATCTGATATACGAGGGTGATTCAATAAATAAGGTGACTTTTTCTGTATAAGGACTTCTAATACAGATAGAAGCTTTATTTTTTTTTATTTTTCAACGTAGTCTCCCAGCACTGTCACACACTTTTTCCATCTGTGCACAAGCTTCTGTATTCCCTCAGCGTAAAAATCTTTAGATTGATGTGATGTTGTGAGCTCACAACACATTTGACTTCATCGTCACTTTCAAACTCCGTACCTCTCGTGAACGCTTTCAAGGGACCAAACAGGTGAAAGTCTGAAGGGGCAAGGTCTGGGCTATAAGGGAGATGAGGGAGCAGTTCCCAGCCCAGCTCTCACTTCTGTAGGCCTCCCAGGCCTGCCTTCATCCTCAACACTGCTCCATCCTTCTTTAAACAATTTTGCCCACTTGGAGACATTTTTTTGGCTGAAACATGTGGCACCATATACAGTTGACATTTTCCTATGAATGTCAATGGGTTTGCACCATTCAGCAACCAAAAACTTGATAACTGACCGCTGTTGAATCCTGGAGCATACTTCTTGGTCGGCCATCCTTGATAATCTGTAAAATTCTCACAGTTTGTTTTGTAATCTGCATAAGAGATTAAATCCATGTGAAAAAGTAGTAAAACAATAAAAATACAAAAAAGTAAGTTTCTATCTGTATTAAAAGTCCTTATACAAAAAAAATTCACCTTATTTTTTGAATCGCCCTCGTATTTTGTGGAAATCTGCTTGGACAATGTGGGTTGTTTCCAAGTTGGGATCCTGTTGATTTGTTGTGTGTCTATCCCACTAAGTACCCTGTGCAGCAGATGCCTAACATCAAGTGACTGCTCTTTTTGGGGGCACTGGACAGAGTGTGTTGGTGTAATGGGAGTGGGATGAAGTGGGATTGGCAGAGCTCAACTTTGCCAGCTCTTTAGCTTCCATTTAGCTCCTTCTGGAACTACCTAGAGCAGTGGTTCTCAACCTTCCTAATGCCGTGACCCCTTTATAAGTTCCTCATGCTGTGGGGACCCCAACCATAAAATTATTTTAATTGCTACTTTATAACTAATTTTGCTACTGTTATGAATCGTAATGTAAATATCCGATATCCAGGATTTATTTTCATTGTTACAAATGAAATGTGTGTTCTATGCACACATTGAACACGATGGGATTTATTTCAGAGTTTGCATGCATAGGATTGGGCCCTGAGGCTGCAATCCTATCCATATTTACATGGGAGTAAAGGCCACCCTGACTATAATGGGATTTATTTCAGAGTAGGCATGCATAGGTTTGAGCCCTCAGGCTGTCAGTCAGCCCCAGCGCACGGGCAGCTACAGCCGGAGGTCTGACAAGCCTGACTCCACCAGGAGTCTTTCGGTGACCCCCAGGAAAGCGCTAGGTGACCCCCAAAGGGGTCCCGACCCCCACTTTGAGAAACACTGACCTAGAGACTCTTGATTCTACAAGTCTCCTTCTCCCAACAGCTGCCAGCAGTAGCCTACAGCACTTAGGATGCTGCCACAGCCATTATGGCTCTGTGGTAATCTTGACATTGTAAGAAGAATAGGATTGGGCTGTGAGTCATATGGTCATTATGAAAACCTTAATATGTAGCCCCACTAAGTGGGACAATCTGGTACCAACTATTGCTCCTAGGCTACAAACTTGAATAAACTTTAATTATAATCTTATGGGACCACACTCATATATGTAGTCCACTGTTGGCCAGAACATAAATTTAATAAACAAATTCTGTTCAATCATTATTGTAAGAGACACAAAAGATTGAATCTGAGAGTCCAACCATTTTAATGAGTTTGACATGTGGAGGCATTCACTCTATTAAACAACCAAGTTTTATTATACTTCTCTGATGCAGATACAGAAAGCATTTTCACAGCAGAACTGGTGTCCTTTACTACAATAACTTTACAATACTTTCTTTACTACAATAATGAGGAGCACAATCCTAACCATGTCTGTTCAAAAGAAAGCCCTATTGTATTCAATGGTTCTTACTCCCAGGAACATGTCTTTTGGATTGCAGCCGTAGAGTGGGTGAAACTGTGTGGACAGCTTGTCACCAACAAGCCTGTCACCAATTTCAGTCAAGACACTACAATTATTCTGTCTTTTGTTTACTCTTCAGCTTTATTACAGCACAACTTTAGGCATGTCTACTCAGAATTAAGTCACAAGAACATAAGAAGAATCTCAGCTGGATCAGGCCAAAGGCCCATCTAGTCCAGCTTCTTGTATTTCACAGAGGCCCACCAGATTCCTCAGGGAGTACACAAAACACCTACATCCAGGCCCCCCCCCCTTCGCTTCAGGCATTTTGAGGTTACCTACATATCTCTCTCTCTCTCTCTCTCTCTCTCTCTCTCTCTCTCTCTCTCTCTCTCTCTCTCTCTCTTTCATATCTACACACTGTTCCATCATGGCTTGTAGCCTCTAGAAAAGTCTCATTGTACTTAGTGGAACTTGCTCCCAGGACATATACCTATATGACTGCAGCCTCCGTTAGTTGTTCCTTATCTCTACAGCAAGAAATAATTCATTGGTAGATGCTGTTTAGTTTTATGGTGATGTTTGCAATTTTCCTTGTCAAAACCCAAAAGAGTTGCATGACAGATGAGACTCATTGCTCTTGATGTGTTGTCACTCTGTCTATGCTTCATTTGCTTGCTTCCTTAAAAAATGATTCCTTGTTCATTTTTTTAGCACTCTGGCTAGAGGAATCTTGTTTCTGGCACTTCATTGTGACATTGCAGGTCACAAACAATCATCGTTCTAGCAGAATTGCACATTATGGATAAAAGCACATATACTGAGCTAATTATAGAGTAGCGTCCCAACTACCGTTTCTGCTGTCAGGAGCCCGTACAGTCATAAAGGGAGCTCCTGACAACGTAAGCAGGATTCTACCCATAAAAATTAAACAAGGGCAAAATCCAGAGTAACTATGGGGAGTCCTTGCACCAGTGTAAAAGTGACTTACTCTCGATTCCAATATGAATTTCCTATAGGTTTTCACTAGGTGGTGCAGTAACTACGGGTCTGGATTTGGGGGCAAGTCTCTCTAGGCAATTGGATTTGGGATGCTGGACTATGGTTTGTCTTTAAGTGCATGGGCAGGAATGAGTCTCAGCTTCACATTTTGCACAAGAGAAAGGGAAACTGAAACAGGTAACTATGGTTCATCATAAATGGCTAACTGAAGTTTCGTGTTTCCTTGTGCTTGAAGGAGAGAAGGGGAGGAGAAGCATGTCAGTCCAAGCTTGTGCCTATTCATGCGCATAATGACAAACCTATTGTAGTGACATGTTTTGTTGCTGTATCTGAACTAGACCTGAATTCAACTGTGCTGGCTTATACAATGCATTATTGTTGCAGTAATAAATACCATATTTACTTGAATCTCTTGCCTTTTTCTGCTGAATTTGGTCTCCACACTTGGCTTTGGTATTTGTACAAGATTTCATTTATATAGCTGGTATTTGAGACTTGAGAATAGCATTTCATTACATCTGTCCAGATTCTTTGAGATTTGATTACTAGGTTAGTTTAAAATAGCTTGAGGCCACTGCTGTTCTTCCAGAAGGAGAAGATTGAAGCAAATCTGACCTGCGTAATGGCTAATTTTCATTAATGGATGACACTCTTGGTGTTATGGTAAAAATACTAGATAATTTCCTTTCTGCTCTTTCTGTCCCTCAAATACAAATGTAGGATCACAAGAATAGACATGCTGGATTTAAGTCCAGCCCAGCTCTGTGTCTCCTGGAGTAGCTATCTAGTTATACTGGTATACTTGTTGGGGGGGATGCTAACTTTTGCAGGTGCATGAGCTCTGGTATAAAGCAATGCCTCACCCTAATATTCAGAGTCAGTTGTGCAAAAGCATTCTCTCTGGTTCTGGGGGTATGTGTAAAAGTTCTGCACAGAAATGTTGAGATGTTCCATAATTTAGGGATATTAATTGAATGAATAAATGAATTTAGTTTGGGGCATTAATACCAGCTAACACTTGGAAGCCTGACAAAAACAATGTAGATTTCTTTGTGGAAGGAGTTACATGGATTCCATGCCCTGCTTGTCTGGGACTTCTTCTGACTTGCTTCCTTGGACATCTGGACTGAGAGCTACCAAGTGAGCTTCTTCTACTTGGTCAAAGAAACCTTCTGCACTGCCATTTATTTATTGATTGATTGATTTGATTTGATTTGATTTGTATTCCGCCTTTCTCCCCGAAGGGCACCCAAGGCATTTAACAATCAATAAAACAGTAACAATAAAATACAATTAAAAACAATATAAAACAAACTTAACAGCAGTAAAACCAGATCAGTGATGGGCGAGGACAGATTAAAAACATTTTGTGGCCTCAAGGGATTTTTTAAATAAAAAAGTCTTTTTGCCCCGCCAGAAGGTCGTAATTCAAAGGGGAGGGAGTTCCATAATGCAGGTTCCACCACCGAGAAGGCCCTTTTTATTGAATAAATGCCAGTTCACAGCCTTGAACAGCCAACAGTTCACAGCCAGTTCATAACCTTGACAGTCCAGGCAGAAATCTGATTTTTGTTTTTGAACAACTGTGCTCTTTTTCAGACATACTCTGTTACCTTTTCCAAGGAAGCATGAACTGGTCCTAGACTAGCGTAATGTGCTAGTGTGTCATCCTTCTCTTTGTGCACAAGTATTTTGATTATTTTTTTCTGCAAGGCAGAATTCTGACTGTCGGCATAGTGTCTGGAAATGTTGCCACTGATCAATCAAAAAATTTTTTAAAGCAAGCTTGGCTGGGCAGCTGTAGCATGAACTTTCTTTAAGAAACTGAAAATTCACAGGGCGGAACTGATGGCAACATATGGCCCATTTTGCCTTCTTGGCATTCCTTTGGGTAAGTCAGCAGGAAGATCAGTAACTGCACTAGCTAGGCATTTAGAGCATACAACCATCAACTGCAAATTGTGGAAATGACCCTTTGCCAAGGCTTGTGGGATGGGATGGAAATATGTACGATCTTATTGATTTGTTTTTATGTGCACAATGGCAGGATTCTTTAAATCAGTTCCTTAAGCAACTGGAAGAGGAGAGGATGAGTCTCCAGAACCAGCTGAAAGACTATGAGCTTAGACTGGAACAAGAAGCAAAGGTTTGTCTTCTGCCATAATTTCTACCTCCATGTGCTTTCAAATCTTCCTTTTGATATGTTTGATTAAAATAATAATCCAGCACTATGCTAGTTTTTCAATCATTCTCAGTGCTTCTAAAGTAACCATTTACTTCTTGTTTGCAATTTAGGCTTACCATAAAGGTAATGATGAGCGCCGTGCGTATTTAGCAGTGATTACACAAGTAAGTCCAAAATAGCCTGATGAGAAAATATTTCATCCTAAGCTCACCTATTTTCCTGCCGGAATGTCCTTCTCTCTTATAAGCCGATTTACCTCTAAGCTAGGAAACTTCACAAAGATCAGTCTGAGTCACCTGGAATGCTAGAAGGGGGATATTAATGACTCAGACCATCTTCTTGCACATATAAACTCAGTGGCTGAATACTTGCCGTTATAGGACCTTATAGTGGAATCCTATGCATGTCTGCTCAGAAGTCTCTTGATGTTCAATGGAGATTACACTCAGGTAAACATGTACAGGATTGCAGCCTGGTTCTTATATCGCTGCCACCACTTTCTTTAAAATAAACACCAAAGTGTTGCTCATAATCACCTGTAAATTATTTTTATTTCCAAAATCTCATGAAACTCTTTTACCTTGTATGAATCAGTCAAAAGATTTTCCAATTGCCTTATTTATATCCATATTTATTTACTGCCTTTCATCAAGGAATCTCCAGGTACACAATCATCTTTGATTGTTTTTAAAGACAAGCTAAAAACTGCAGTCAAACTGTCAGCAAGCAGTCATAAAGCATCATAAAATGAAAACTGATAAGGGTGACAAGCTTTCAGAGAGAAAAATGGATGAGACCCTCCAGGTCCTTAAATTGTTCATAGGAGACTGTTCCTTAAATAGCAGGAAAACGTAGTAGCTTGACATGGTCCCTATACTGCAAACAAACAACTGTCATTCAATTCATTGTGTAGCAGTGCAAAGAAAAGGAAAGGCTGTAATTAACAGTGTTTCCATGTATTTAACCAGCAGGCGAATGGTTCCCTCTGTATAATTATCTCTGTCTTATGGAATGAAGTAAAATTACTAAAAAAGAGTTCTTCTTTCTAGGGTAACCGGTATGTTGCATAACGCAATATTAAAGGCTTTTTGGAGGAAGAGAGGAGAAATGTGGTGTATGTGTGTGTATGTGTGCACAAGGGCATCTTTTCACTTATATTCTTAAACCTCCTGTTCAGCACAGTTCTTAAAACATGTTTTTAAAAGGTGGTGCAAGCTAGGGAAGGTAAGGCATACTTACATCCCCTGGCATCAATAAAACTTCGATGTTCTAATGTTGTCAGTAGTAGTTTAAGAAGGATGAGCAATGAGCATCTGTTGAGGGCATTTTTTTGCTACCACTGGGATTAAATAAATGCATTTTCTTCCCCCCAAAAAATTGTAGATATAAAGTCTGAAAATTGGGCAATAGCATGTATAAAATAAAGCATGACATCTTGAAAGCAGGTTTTAAAAAATTTATTGGAACTTTTTCCCCCTGCAATCCTTTTATGATATCTAAAGTGTAATCTCTATACAACATAAACAACACAAACATCTTTACTCACTCACCCAGTCTCCCAACTGGTTTGAGATTTTATTTGTAATACTGTGTAACAGCACAATCCTGTTCATGTCTGTTCAGAAATAAGTCGCAGTGAATTATTATATCCTGCTGCCTGGGAAATATTACATCTTTACAGAGCAATTGAATTGCCACTTTTCTAAACAGTGAAATTTTCAGGAGCAGCACTACTCAGGTTTAATTTCTTTTGTGTGGAAAACTCTAGCCTCTTTTGTAATATGATAAGATTAAATGGAATAATTTATAATAAAATTAGAATTAAAAGTAAGTAGAATAAATGGAAGCAAAGAGGCATATCTACAGGCAACAAATCTGCTCCTTTCCATGAGATCCTCAAAGACTCTAAACCTTCAAGGCCAGTGTTTTTCAGTCTTGGAATTGCAGAGACTCATTTGTGGGGTCACAGCAATTTATGTGAAAAAATGGGTTGAAGATCCTTGCACTTTCTCTGTACTATTAGCCTCTGTTTAGGAAACATCACCTAACCATCCTGAGCTATTAACCAAAAGAATGATGCAGATCAAACATAATAGTGTTTGGGATCAGATTCACATTCCAAGTGTGTGCCTTTAACTACTTGCTCAACGTTAATTGAGCACAAATTTAAAACATATATGCATCATCTAGAGCAGTGATTTTCAACCAGTGTGCCATGGCACACTGGTATGCCACGGATAGTCCTTAGGTGTGCTGTGGGAATTTGGGGATTGACATTAATTAATAGGAAAATCAGGGGATTTGAACAGCCTGGTGTGCCTTGTCAATGGTAAAACCAATTGATGGTGTGTCTTGTTAGTGTGCCATGAGATGAAAAAGGTTGAAAATCACTGATCTAGAGGATCTTTGCATTGTCTTCTAGTCATGTCAAGCACTACATCCCTGATATCGTTCAGTTTTGAGGCAAACCATAGTTTTCCAGTTTATCTAAACTGGAAAACTGTGGCTTGGGCTTGCCTTGCAAACTAGATTGGAAACCACAATTTCCATGATTTGCCATGGTAATATAACAGTCTTTCAAGAGAAGCCAGATCTTGTAGACCTTGCAGCAGATCCATTCCCAGAGCCATCCCAGCAGATGACAAGTTCCATAGATAACTAAATTCATCTGGGATGAAGGCATTCATAACTAACTAAATTCATCTGGGATGAATCTGGGATGATAACTAAATTCATCTGGGATGAATCTGGGATGATAACTAAATTCATCTGGGATGAAGGCATCTGGGAGGCCTTCTGAGTCAAATCCATGGGTGCAGAAAAGAAGGGCTCACTGCAGTTTATATGTATTTGCACATGTTGTGTTAAAGATCTCACCTGAAAGAACTGTAACATTTGTAACTTGGTTGTAGCATATAACGTGTTCATTTTACAGCTGTCAGCTGCACTGAAGACACCTGAAAGTCAGAAAGTGGATCCTGCAGAAATCAAGAGGGAAAAACAGATTTTGAAGTAAATAATGTTAATTATTTATCACATTTTCAGTTATCTGACCTTCCCCAGAGGTATTCAACGCATATTATGTGGGGATGTCCCATTTATTACTGCAACAGTGTTGTGAAGTTAGGTAGCCAGACAGACATACCCCCAAATCCAGAGTAACTATGGAAGCACTTTACGTGCACCTGTAGCTATTTAACCACCTAGTGAAGACCTATGGGAAATTCATTTTAGAATCCAGAGTAAGTTGTTCTTACACCGGAGCAAGGACTCCTCGTAGCTACTCTGGATTTGGCCCTTAGTGTCATACTATGAACTTAATGGCTGAAGAAAGGATTGAAGCCAAATTTCCTTGGTCAAATGCCAATCATCCATTATCATGCATTTCCAACATTTTAAGTCTTTATTATATGGGCCTTGAGACCCGGATTCTGTGAATATTGTCTACACAATTCTGTGCACATGCTCGCTCACTCACTCTCACACATTCTTGTATGGATGGGATTAATTGTATAGGTTTTCTCCTTCAACTTAAAATTGTCCTAGATTTTGTTGGCATTGTATTGGCATCTCTATCAAGTATTTCTTATCTTGCTGAATTCTGTATAGCTTTGTAGAGCTCTCAATAGCTTAGCATTTTGTATTGTACATGCCTAAAATGATAACCTATGTTTATGAAAGTTCACGTAAAGCATGACCTAGCAGGACTAATTCTTTAGATCCTAGACCCTGTTTTTAAATTCAATTGAAAACAGGTCATTGTAATTCTAATCCATTTCTTCCCCTACCAAAGGACATCTGAGTGGCAATTTCTACCTGATCTTTAATATTTTAGAGATCTCTAAAATATAAATGGTCTTTTACATAATACTGTAGTTAATTTAAAATTGCATTATTCCACATCCTGATTGCTCAGTGGTAGAATAGTTAAGCTCAGTCTTTTAATTATACAGGTGCAGGAAAAATAACTTTCCGTATTATTAAAAGTTCATCACAAAAAGAGCCAGCTCATTTGAGAGGACTGAGAATATCTGCACGCATTCTGCAGGGAAGAGTCTGTGTGCCAAATCTGAGCTTAGAACAAGTAATTACCATTTTAACAATTGGCTATAGAAAATGAATACTATACTCTATTATGAAAACCAAAATGAGCAGTCCCATTTTTATTATCTTCATAGTTTGGTTGGCTACAGATTAAGGGTTTTCTCGTCAATTGCTTGTCCTTTTTAATTGAATAAATCATTTTATTAAAACAAAAATATGGGTAGATCTTGCCAGTGATATTTGAAACTATTAAGGGAAAATCAGTTTTTTTTTCCCATTCAGGCAAACAATGTTGTTGTTTGTTTAGAAGACTTGGGGATAAATTAAATTGTTCTATGAATAGAGAGGTACAAGTACAGTCATACCTTCTATAACATGGGTTTTTTAAACACTTCTTTCTTTAGAGTTGGTTCTTTGTCCTTGTGTTATTGACAGCCATTCTAACCAACAGAAGCAGTGAATTCTGGACCAGTCAATACTGATTTCCTCCCTATTAGCACAAAAGCACTTTTTCATGCTTTTGGGGATTTGGGGGAATTTGGGGGAATGTATCCACTATTCTATTCAAAGTATAGTTGTGCTTCAGAATCATTCCTGGAATACCTGTGGATGCCAAAACCAGCAAATAAACAAATCCATGTTTCAGGGCACACCAACCCCCCTAATATATTTGGAGCATAGCTCAGGTTGCCTGCAGATGGTATGCAGAGACTCAAGGTATTTCATCTATGATTATCAAGATCAAATGAAAAGGCATCACCATCTTTCTTTCATTTCCCTCACTTAATCTGATTTTTATTTCCATTTATTTGGTATAACATTGTCATTGCGCTGGTGAGCTCACCTTTCTATTAAATACAGAAAGCACATTTAATGGAATATAATAGATAAATACTGTGTCTTGATTTCCATTAACTGCCCAAAAGACCCAGATCTGTCAAAAGGCCCAGAACTTACTTTTATTTGCAGGTTGCAAGTGCCAAATCTGGAGAAATACATTTCCATGGGACAGAACACAAATAGGCTAATGATCTTTCCTTAGTTCTGTGTAGGTTGCTTGTTCCTCGGAAAGGAACAGAATGCTTGAGTAGTTATCTTAATTTTAACTCAAGGGGCACATAATTGGCCTGATTCAGGAGGATACTTCCTGCAAAGAATTCTTAATTGGAGCCACAGAAGACAATTTCCCTATCTTAGATATAATGGATATTTGCATTATTCTCTGCCTATCACCATCATAGATCTCAGACCTAGGCCCATATCCTAAAGTCAAATTAAGCCCTTTGCTCCGGAGCAGTTAAGGTGACTTTCCATAAGATAACACTAGAGGGTGCCGTAACTGCGTGGACCCGTAACTGCTCTGGATTTTGCCCCTATTTAATTTTCCAGCACTGGTGCAGCCACAGTGCAGCCCCAAGGTAAGGAAACAAATGTTCCAATACCTTGAGGAGGCCTCTGACTGTCTCTTCAACACAACACAACTGTTTCCCCATTGACACAACAGCACCCACACTGAAAAATTGGATAGGACTGGGCTCATAGACTTTAATTTCAAGACTAAACATCCTATTTATTTCCCCTTTCAATTGCATCATTCCAATACTGTTAAATGTTTTGGAAAGAAGATTGTGAAAGTGTTTTTTTAGCCTCCAGGGAAATAGTTTATTCTGTTTATTAACCTTAATTTTTCTATGTACACCTAGCCTATTCAGCAGAATATAGATTGGTACATTTTAGGTATGTATAAAAGTCGCAGCTCTTTAAGTTTCTACAGCAACTGAAAAAGTAATATCATATTCTCTAACTTTTCCCCCCTTTCTTTATGTTTCAGGGGACAATGTAATATTCCAAAAAATCAAAGAATACTGGACCCAAAGAAAGGACCAATTAAAAAGACTGCAGGAGTAAAGCAACTTCCAAAATTGAAGCTCTGATCTTATATTTTTATTCAATTATTCTTATTTCCCCCAATAGAAATGAGTAAAATAGAATGGATTATTTTTAAAGCAGAGTGTATTAAATAAATAAGAACCAATTTCTAAGTACACTTAGAAGCAACAAAGGTTAGTTGATACTGTTTGAACATGTATATAGGGTATTCTGCACCAGTTGTTTGATACATACTATGTCCATGAATATACTTCAGATATCTGTGGTTAAGCTCATCATTGCCCCTGCCATGATTGATTTTTTATAAACTGTAGGTGTGGAGGAATGCGATCAGGAAAGGAGAAGCAGGTATTTAAGAGTGCAATGCTAACCTAGACTGGCATTACTCATCAGTCTTTCTATTCCCATGGTGATGTAGGAAGTCAAGCACTGGCCTAACCCTCCTCCAGGAGTCTTATGCCACTTTTGTGGCATCTTCAGGTCAGCACAAGACTTAAGCCAGGGCTTAGGCTGGCCTAACCAAAGGATAAGATTACAGCCAAAGTGGTCCCTTCGTTGTTTTCTACTTTCAGGTTTCTGTAGAGAATCTAGAAACAAATCAAAGGAAGAGATCTTTCTTAAAAGATTTAAATACCCTCTTCTCCTCTCCTGATCATGTTCCTCCATACCTATTGATTATGAAAAATCAGTGATGGGCTTTGTGCCTATTAACCAGCAGGCCAGGGTTCAAGACCCGAGTCAGCCCCACAAGACAGACAGGGTGAGCTCCTGTCCTTAGCCCAGCTCTGCGATGCCAGCTGGATCCAATTGTATCAGCTCTGCCTTTCCATTGGACTAATTCAGTGGTGTGGAGAGGGGGGATTTGCTGCTTGGGTAACAGCCAGTGGTGGGCACCAGCAGGTTCGCACCTACTCTATAGAACCGGTTGTTAACAAGAGATAGGACATATAAAGTTTAAAAATAGCCATTTAAAAGTGGCTGCCAGATGGGCAGAGAACTGGTTCTTAATTTCTTTGAAGCCCATCACTGGTAACAGCCTATCCTCCATAACAATCCAACCCTGGCGTATGCAATGGCGTATGCAATGCCAAGCACGATACCATAGTCTTTCAAGACTGACGGAGGCCTGCGAGCCTTTAGTGCAATTACCAAATGCACCACTTGTCTTAGCTTTGATTATTTTAATCTGGTTTGTCCCAAATATATTGACAGAATGCTCCATGTTGTGAAACCTACAAAGCTAGAGGTGATATTGCCGTCCACTGTAGCTAATTCAACCCAGCTAGCAGGATCTCAAGAGAATTATAAATAACTCCTATTGATAGATAATTCCCCATCTTTTTTTTAAATAAGGTGATCATTTTTTTTTAAAAAGAATTTTGAACAACCACTTACAGGCCACAGTTCAAATGTCTCATTTGAGGAAGTTGTAAGAGCAGTCCAGGTATTCCTGGCTTTCGGGGAAAGACACAGCTTTGTTATTCGTAGACTGCAATCCTAATCCCCAGTTAGGTCAGCATAAGTCTTGGCACCAGTCCTGTGCTAGCCGTAAGGCACTTCTGCACCACTCTTGGGAGGGATGTTTAGGCCAGTGCACAGATATGCATCCCACACCATCACATGAATGGAGAGTGGGTGAGTTGTGCTGGCCTAAATTGGTTAGAATTGCATCCTTAGTGAATATCCACATCTAAAGAGCAACAAAGCAATATGGTTTATATTCAGCCCTGTACCTCATTAACTTAGTTGTTACCTCTATCCTTTACAAGTGTTTTGAAAGCTGTGGTTGAATGGATGAGGTTGAACAGGATGAAACTCAATGATGTTGCTGGGAAATCACTGTACAAATGAAATACTTTAATGGTCTATTATAGGTCATCGAGTGACAGAATAACTGTTAACTCATTGACTCAGGTTCACAATCTTGACATTATTGCCATGTATTATGCTAAGGAATAAGGATAGATTTCCCAGTCTCATCAACAGATGAGATTCATAAATCCCTGATTATCACCAGAGTTCACAGATGCCTTAATTGGTAAGAACAGTTTGCCTCTCCTCCCATTTTACAAGAAAAGCAGGAAAAGAAGCCGCCTGTAGTAGATTTTTCAGTTCTGCTTCTGAGTAATATGTTTGAATTGATCACAGAGCAGACATTTCATCAGTCATCACACAAATGCTTCTGTACAACCTGATGACAAATACCTTTCTATATAGGCTCAGTAGAAAGCAGAGGGTATTTCCCAACTACATGATAGGGGAAAAGAAATTGAGAAGGCCCAGGAATTGGAAATGAAACATGTAAAGCTCTGTGCGCAAAAATTAATTCATTCATGCAAAAACATTGACTACTCACTCTGACTACTTGAGAATATGTCCAGTAGATACAGAGTCCAAGGAGCATTTTCCCAGCCCAATGTTGCTACTAGTAATAAAAAAACCTCTCAAAAACTTACTGGGGGTTATACATTTAGCACATATCTTTTCACGCAGGTGTGTCAACTCCATTTCATAATTATTTGTTTTGAAACACAGCTGTATGTGATCCTTATAAAAAGGAAATACAGGGAGGCACTTGTTATCTGCGGGAGCTCCATTCCAGAAACCCATGGAGATACTGAAACCTGTAGATTATGATACTAGGTATCTGATACGATATTTATTTTTGGGTGGAGAAAAATCAAATATTGGACTAATACTTTATTGGACAAATATAATATAGCGCCGCAATACGTCACAGTAGTACTCCTTGTTTACTGTCTGACCACGTGGAGCATACTCATGATGAACAGTCCCCTTGTAGTTGAAGAAAACTGTCAAAAGTGTCTTCACATTGCTTCCGACTCACTCATGCTTTCGTTGGTCTCAGAGAGGTTGGGTCTTCCACTGCGACTGAGCTTTGGATTGGGGGTCAAAGCCATAGACCTACAGTTCATCACCTGTTATGATCGTTTTCAAAAACGATCCCCCTTATAAATTAAGGACACAATCGAGATCTTACACAACTGATACCCAAGTTTCTTTTTGGTCAGCTGAAAGTGATTTTGGCACAAACTTGGCAGGCAGCATCTCACACCCTAATCTTCAGTGAGAATGGACTGAACTGAACTGTAACTAATCTGCACATCCTCCAATAACTCACAGATGGTGCTGATTATTCCCCGCACAGCTGCAATGTTTTTCTCAGTTCTTCTGGTTGCTGGTGTCCCAGAACGTTAGTCACAGTTGACATTTGTCAGCCATCTTGGAAATGTCTGAACCACTCGTACACTTGTGTGCAGCTCATACACAGCTCTTTCTACATTTCTACAACTTTACATAGGTCTCTGCGCAGGTATCACCAAGCTTTTGGCAAAATTTGATGCAGATTCTCTGCTCAACTTTCTCCGTCATGGTCAATGTGATGATCACATGCCACATGGTCAATGTGATGATTCCAAGCACTGCTGTAAAGAGAGGAAGTGAGCTGGGATGTTAAAACTTAGTGTGCATGCACGGTTGAGGTCAAGGTAAATCTGTGCCAAGTGGCTTCAGTATTTTAGCTCCTTTATTATGGTACCAGTCCTGGCACATATTGATCACACTTATATTTAGCTTGGAAATGCAATGTACAGTACTTTGGTCTATGCGTGGTCCATTAAACACACAAACAAATAGAGGAGATGGGCCACTTTATTACATGATTATTCAATAATCAATAATCAATAAATTCAATTAATAATCCAATCATAATCAAAAAGGGGGCAGACCTTGAACTTGACCTGGGGGTTAAATTTCTTTAAGACTCCCAGTGTCTGCCCCGTGTCTAGGGTTAGCGAGCTTGCAGGTCCTTTACGGGCCCCCAGGTAAAACCTGGGTACCAGGGTTGGCGTGTATATATATATATATTGACCATATCCAGTTAATAGGGCTCCACCCCCCTTATCCCCTCCTCCCGACCGGGGGCAGCGGGTCGGATCATACTGTTGCCTGGTTACCCCCTTCCATCCCACCGGGGATTGAAAGTAGGCGACCTGCAGGCACGGGGGTTGCCTTTCTGGTCTCATCCTGCTCTGCATCCCCCTTATAAAGCCCACTTTTAGGTTCTGCCCTCCCTGGTGGTCTCACCTGACCCCATGAGGGTGGAGCTGTGTTTTTTGTTTGACCAGCGAGCCAAATTCGACACCTGCCTATTGGCTTTGTGTCGTCATTCTTCTCTTAAATGAATCCAAACTGTTTTTAATCCAAACTTTTAGAATTCTTTGAAAAAGTGAACAGGCATGTGGATGCATGAAAACCTTATATATCTGACCTTTCAGGTGGTGTTTTATATGGTCCATCACCAAAGGCTGTTGAGAAATCTCCACAGTCAGGGAATTAGAAGGCAGGTCCTCTCATCGCTGAGGACCCAGATCTTCCTGGGCACAAGAAAAAAATAAATCAAGAGGGCTGGATTCATCACCCAATAATGAGCTCTTGCAATTGCTGTTGCAAACCATAGTAATGCCTCTGTTTCACCTGCTGAATTTCTGCTTGGGAGTCGGTACAGAGACACTTGGGAAGTGTGATAGCAAATGAGAGTTGGTGAATTATTACTAAGATATACACTTCTTTGCAACAAACTCAGCTTACCACCCTAACTACAGTAGTTTCCATAAGCATGTGCTCTTCACATCTGAATAAGCCCCTAACGAGCCTATGTATTTAAAAGATTTCTATATCATTTTTTCCTATGCTCAAAGTAGCATACCAACAATAAAAATGCAATTAACACTGATTTCTATATCATTTTTCCTGTGCTCAAAGTAGTGTACAACAATAAAAATGCAATTAATGAATACATTTAAATATAACAATTAAAAATGATTAAAACTATACAGTTAAAAGATGTAAAAACAGCAACAACACCAAAGCAAGACCTGTAAGTGCTAGTATAGTATAGTCTACCACCTCAAAACTATTGAATTATGAGCTGAAAGCCACTTCTTTGATGGATTTGTTTTGCAGTGCATGATCTTGCCAGTGCTTTCCTTACTAGTATAAACATTATAGCTGATTAAATCCAAGCGGGTTTATAAAAACACTGACAAGCAAGGTAGAGAATAATTTGGTATTTATCCTCGCGCCATAAGGTTAAATTTTCAAAGGCACCCTGCAGACTTAATGGGTGGTGGGCTGTCTTTTAGTATTTTAAGAGCTGCTGTGGAGGAGTATTATTTCCATGGTTTGTCCTATTCAAGGCAAGGCTAATACAGTAAGTTCTTAACGAGGCCACAATTAAACTCCTACAGACAGTATAGGATGTCATTGCTGCAGTGCAAGAAAACAAATAACAGTATTTTGAAAAATGTTGGCCCCTTTGGGGACACTAAGCACATTAGGGCTAGAAAGAATTGATTTTTTTTACATACAAGTCCAGGTGCTATTATGCTCACTAGGTAACCTTGTTTCTGTCCTTCTGTCCACACAGCCATCATGCTCCTATCCATTCAAGTAACACTGTAGTGGCAAGTGGTTGTAAAACTATGGGGAGAAGAGGAAGAATATCTCAGGGAGTTTTCTTTCCTCCCTGATCCAGACATGCCTCCATGCCTCTGCGTCAATTCAGTTCTTCTCAAGGAAAAGAAAAAGCAAGGTACCCCTTAACAATCTCATGGTTGGACAGCTTCATGAACAATAACAACCTCAAGCTTATTTATATACCACTTTGCAACAAAAAGTTTGCAAAGCGGTTTACAGAGAAAATCAAATAGTGGCTCCCTGTCCAAAGGGCTTAAAATATAAAATTTTTCAAAACTTTGTAAAAGAACACCAGTAGAAGCCATTAGTAAAGACACTGATGGGGGGAAGATGGCCAGTTACTTTTTTCTGCTAAATATAAAAAGCACCAACTTGAAAAAGTGTCTATTACCCAATTAGCAGGAGTGGACCTTGAATGGACCAGCCCTGGTGTTAAAAGTAGGATGCATAAATTCAAGCATAGATTGGACTAGATGTGACTCACATCAAGCCTCTACACAGCCCATGGCAAGCCCCTAATCTAGATAACAAGCTCTGCTGCCCTTGTCTCCTGAAGATGTTCTAAGCAGCAGGGAGGCTGCAGTGTGTACAGCACAATCCTAAACCCAAGTTAGGCCAGCACAAGCCCCTGACACTCCTCTTCTATCCTAGAGATGCGTCTAAAGTACTGTAAGGCACTTCTGTGCCACTCCTGAGGGGGTTAGCTTAGTACATAAATGTGTTGGCCTCCCAATGCCACTACAGGAACAGAGAAATGGGTGAGTCGTGCAGGCCTAAATTGGTTAGGATTGTGCCCCAAAAGTGTTTATGTCCTGGTTTGAAGATCACTCACTCGTTCCGTGTTAGTGTTTATGAACTGATTTGAATTTATGCGTTCATATAAATTCCACCTCTAATATATTCATTTAGGTAAATATATTCAAATTTGAAATTAGTTAGCCCTCCTGCCAAAAACATTAGACACACCTGCTCTAACCGATGATCAGAACAAATAACATTTCACATAAAAGATGCAATCCTTCACAATATGAATCTTTGGCTTTTTTTTGGATCGCAACTCTCCATTTTCTACCCTACAAGATCTCAGCCCCATATCAAGGATCTTAAAATGCTTTGTACTTTATTCCTCAAAACATACAGAATACAAAGTCCTGCAAAGGAGTCACCAACTGATGGTGATAACCATATTTTTTTCAGAAGTGTTCTTATAATGCCGATAGGAATAACTTGGTATAATTCAGATTGGCTGCAAGCACTTCTGCACCTGCTGCTAATTGCAAGGATTAACTGCTGCAGCTTGTAAATGAAGACCAATATTTGATTATAAGGCAGTATTGTGCATATTCAAGTTTAGGCTTTTAAAGTGGTTTGTGTTTCTTTGTTGCTCTCCATATAGGCTTAACTAGGAATAAGCCCCACTGAATACAAGGGGATTTATACACAAGTAAATGTACATGGGTTTTTGCTGTATGTCTCCTTCCTGCTCCCAATAGGTGAGTATCTACAGTAGTTTAAATTATCTATTTCTCTAGGTTTTAAAAAAATACTATATTTTAAAACTTTCCTAAATGCAAAAACACCCTGTACGTTGAACAATATTAGAGGAGTAGGCATTCCTGCTATGCCAAGTTATGAATTGTACCTGCCCAAATTTCTTATTCTATACACCTGCTATAGATACAGCAGTTCTAACCTGTTGAAAGCTGGAAAGACTTTAATTGATGAATTCTGAAATATCCACAACCAATTTTTTTTTGTTTTATTTTATATCCACAACCAAGTAATTGCTGAACAATTACTAGAAGCTCCTCCAGTAAGGCTGATAACTTGGTTTTCAAGTAAGGCTGTTTACTTGGTTTCACCATCCATGTAAGGCTGCTTACTTGGTTTTCTTGCCTAAAATCAAAACATTCATGATCTGAATCTTTCTTCTTTCTTATAAGTCCAAGCCACTAAATCTGCAGCTTTTCCAGTTGGATCCTTTGTGAAAGTTATAAACTGAAAGAATAGTTAAAAGATACCCTTTCTATAAAACAAGTAAGCAGTCTTTCTTCTCCAGTCTATGTATATTAGTTACTACCTTTCATTGCTGTGGGGTGGGCTTTCAGAAGTAAGGCAGGATATTATTAATAATAATATATAACATTTTCCAATGAAAGTTCACAAAGTGGTTTACAGAGCAAATTGTAAACCTATTCCCAAAGGGCTCACACTCCAAAACTGAATTTCAACCATGTGCCACGGGAATTTGGGGAAGGGCATTAATTAATAGGAAAATTGGGAGATTTGAACAGCCTGGTGTGGCTTGTCAATGGTAAAATTCAGTGCCTTGTTAGTGTGCCATGAGATGAAAAAGTCTGAAAATCACTTCTGTATTGTATGAACAGTGAGTGGCAAAGATTTGTCTCTGGAAATTATTATGTTTTAAGTTTGTAGTTGAAAAATTAAGGCTATAGAACTCTTTCTGAAGCAGGTGCATCTGGAGATGCTTTTTATGACTTATCCTATTATCTGTTTTGTTGTAATGCTCATAAGAATTCTAAATATTGTTGCAATATAGAAGAGCTGTGAGTTTCTGCAGCTCTTTGATGCTAAACCTCTTGCAGCTGTGCAATGTGTCAGAAAAAATATTAACAGCAAACACAAAGCACATCTCCCAGCTGATTTTCTTGGCTGAAGATCCTCAGGAATCAGCATTAAAAAATAGGACCATGTCATGAACAAATGCTGGAACTGTAGCAACTTGGTTTCTAATCGTTGTGTAAATATTAAACACAAACTGGCTATTTGCTCCAAAAATTGAATGAGGATTTTTTTGTAATTGTTTATCTTTGTAGTTGTGTAGGAAATAAATTAAATTGCATTTGGAAGAAGTTAAACAAGCTTCCTTCTCTCTGAGCTGCTTTTAAAATACAGTATCTCATGGTAATCTACTTGTGCAATAACTGTGAAAAGAAACATTAGGAAAAAAATAATCCAGAGTGAATTATTTCTGTAATGTGTAATGGCGGGAGCTATAATTCAGGCTTTGCAAAAACTATAGAAACAAATTCTATAGCCACTGTGATAAAAGATATTTCTGAGAGCACAATCCTAACTATGTCTACTCAAATGTAAGATTGTGTTCAATGGGTCTTACTCCCAGGAAAGTGTCTTTAGGATTGCAGTCTAAGATAGTAGCACTCTGGGAAAAGTGTATGTTCATTGTGGGCCACGTTTGAATACAGTGGTACCTTGGTATTTTACAGTGGTAAAATACAGAGGTACCTTGGTTTACGAGCATATTTCGGAAGCATGCTTGTAAACCAAAATGCTTACTGGTATATATCAAAGTTAATTTTCCAAAAAGGTAGAATGGAAACTCAGATGATTCATTCCTCAACCCAAAAATATTTACATAAAAATGATTACAACACTGTAATATAATACAAAATAATAAAGAAAACACAAAATATAAAGAAAAATAAAACAAATTAATCTGTACTTGGTCTGTCAGGATGCAGGATGGTCTGTCTATCTGTCTGTCTGTCTGTCTGTCTCCCTTACTTAAAAATAAGAGTGGGCCCCATTGACTGTAATAGGCTTATTTCAGAGTAAATGTGCACAGGCTGGTTTTTCTGGAGAGGCTGAGCATGTGCTGGCAGAGCACCAAAACTGGCCATATCCCAGCTGGGACTGATTTTTTTGCTTGTTTATCAAGACATCACTTGCACATCAAATTAAAACTTATTAGAAATGTTTACTTGTCTTGCAAAATACACTCAAACCAAAGTTTTATTGCAGATAAATAGGTACCACTTTGGTGGGAAGGTAAACGTTGTTACATGCGCCAGTCCAGCCACATGACTATGGAGGTGTCTTTGGACAACACTGGCTCTTTGGTTTACACAACCATCAAGGGTAGTATACATGAAAACAGTAGTTTACATTAAACACCAGGCTTTTCAGTTAAAGCTCTTTCTTTAGCTTTTGAAAGCATAATCTAATGAATATTCAAGGAGCCATTTAAAGTGTTATGCTTATTCTGACAGTTCTGTCCTTTAAAAGGCAGCTTTGATGCTGTAGAATATGATGGGTAAGCTAAATAGCTTGATGTTCCAATATAGGGTTGCCACATATCCCCCCAAAACAGGAACAGTCCCAATTTTGGGGGATTGTGCCCACACAAATGGGACAGAAGGTCCTGTCCCGATTTATGGAAGAGAATTATGGAAGAGAATTATGGCAACCCTATCCCAACATGTCCTTTCCACTCTGCATTACTGAGTGTAGGTGCAGGAGTCCACCCACTTGAATCAGCTTTTAGAACTGTTACCTTCTGCTCAGAATGTCAGCAGAGCCACCCATATGACTCTAACTTCCATTCTGCTAGCAATACTATTGTAAACTGGGATGTTCTGGGGAAGACAAACTGCTGATTACTGAATGCTCATGAAGACATTGCACTGGTGCATTTGCTGGCATTGTGTTTGTCTTGTACTAACCCTGCAGAGGCTCTTGGGTTGCACCACCATAATTCATAGCGAGCCTCCCTTCTTTCCAAAAGTATTTTGGCATTTTAAGGTCAAATATTTAAGGTCTTTAAGTACTGAGAGAATAAAATCAAAAATAAATGAAAGCCCATATATATAATGGTGGAACGAGGAAAGCAAATGGTACCTGGCCACCCTGTTTCCTTGAATGATATGTGCCTCTGTGCACTTGCTTCTGTCTGGGTAGATTGTGGAATGAGAAGTAATTTTTGCTGAATTTTAGAGTCCTGTTTGAACTGCTTTAATTGAGCATTAGAGTTAGCATTTCTTGCAAACTGGAGAAACAGACTAACATGTGTGAAATCAGTCTACATGCACAAAGTTATCTGTTGAGTACAGAAGTCAAATATTCTCTCTCCTGATTACTCAGCAACATTTTTCTTATGCCTGACTCTAGTGAGAGTCCATCAAAGTAGTTTCCTTGATTTGCAGATATACAAGCAGTGTTGAGAGTGGCCATTTAGTAGTAATATTTCTCTTCAGCAATAGAGATAATAGGATGAGATACACCTAGTGTGGTTCAGGAGTCAGACTCTTAAATTGGTAGCATAAATAAAAGCACAAGATCCTATCGACTGTATAAGAAAAATATTGATAGTGAATTTATTCTTCATATTTATTGTCAATCTGGGCCTATTGGACTAGAGTTATTTTACTTCTGCATCACTGGCACATTTTGCTAGTGTATATATCTCACACATAGATATGTGCTCAAGTATGTTTTAATCATTAAATTTAACCTGAATCTATTTCTCCTTGCAATGAAAGCTACCCTGAGTGGTGACCTCTTAACATTGTTCTCCCTTTTTGGATGGCCATCCAAAAAGAAGCAAAGATATTGCAGAGTTATCAAGAGTAATTCTTGCTCATTGCTGGCAGTTGCAGTTTTTTCTGAGCAAGATGGCTCTGCATGAGAAAAGTCCTGCCTCCTCTGATTCTGAGAAGAATAATACTTTTTCTTTACTTCATTCCAGCAAAAAGACAGTAAATAATTTATTAAAATAGCACATATTCCTTAGTTTGGTATATACAGGCATCTCTCTCTTATTTGATATGTTAGGTACCGGAGCACCAACCACAAGTGAAAACCATTGAAAATTGGAACCCAGTCTTTTTGAGCTTGCAAGTGCAAAATGGCCACAAAAAAAGACATAAATGTCACTTGCAAAAGCCTAAATAATGCATATTTATTAACACAGAGCCAAAATACATTCTGGCAAATGGAACAGAGGGTTCTGTCCTGATTTACAGCCCAATCCAGAGCAACTAATCTGTCCACATAAGAGCCCTTAGGTTGCCCTACCTAACACTAGGTTGGAGCAACTGCAAGATGCTCCAGCCCAGTTACTCTGAAGGAGGCTTAGGGCAGAGCAAGGCAAGATAGGGTGCCCTAAGAGAGGTGGACCTGCTCTGCCCTAACTGGGGCAGCCTAAGCAGCTCAGGAGAGGCAAGTTGAGGGCATGTTTAGCATTGCCTAGGGCAGAGCAGTTACTCTGTATCCAAAGCCTGTTTCCAATGCAGAAATGCCCTCTTCCAGCCCTCACAGTTATACCACCTCAGGAGCCGGTATAGTAATGAGTAGACCCATAGGGGTCCATGATAAGGCCCGAGTAAGAATGGCAGTGCTGACCAAAAATCTGAGTTCTTGGCCAGCCTAGCTGCAACCCCTTCCTCTCAACCTCAGGATATGGAACAAACTACGGCTGCCCACAAACCTCAGGATACAGCAGGCCACTCCAAGAAGCCCCTTGTATTCACTGTAGAATGTACTGGCATCTCATCAGGGACTCCTTATAAGGCAGGCACCCAGTGGCATCACCAGACTGGTGCGGCTGGTGTGGGCTGCATTGGGGATGCGCTCCGTATGGGGTGATGTGCCGGAGGAGTTTGACTGTCCTTTGGCAGGCCCCGGGTGTCAGCACCCCCATTCAGGCCTGCTCCAAGGCGGAGAATCAGCCAGAAGCTGACACTTGTCTGAGGAGCTGGCCTGAATGGCCATCTGAGATGCACTGCGCAGAAACACACTGAGCATGCCGAACAGCTTCAGAGGAGACTTCCTTAGAGCAGAGAAAGTCCGCGCCTCTGCACAGCCATTCGGCCTCACTCAGGAGGCGGAGCGGCAGCCGAATGGCTTCAGAAAGAGTACTGCACAGGCACCAACTCTGACGCCTGCACAGTCTCCCCCGAAGCCAAAAGGCTTCAGAAAAGTACTGCGCAGGCTTCAGAGATGCTGCCTGCGCAGTACTCTTTCTGAAGCCAGTTGGCTTCAGAAACAACTGCGCAGGTGCCAACTTTGGTGACTGTGCAGTCCAGGTGGGGGGGGGCACGCATCCCAGGGATGACACACAGACTTCCGCACCAGGTGATGTGCAGAGTAATGTCACCACTGTAGGCACCACAGCTGTTCCTTGTTCAGTGTGATCTGAGGGGTGTCTCCTCAGGAGCAAGTCTTCCCCTTGTGTCAATTACTTAGCATGCTCTGGAGCAGTTGGGCAGCCCAGGCTTCCTGACTCTCTGGATTCAGCATAACTTTCTGCTCTGATACAGAATAGTTAGGAGAGTGCAGTTAGGTCAGAGCAGGCTGAATTTGCTCTGGATTGCAGCCTTAGTGAAAGAGATTTATGACAACCCTAGATGAGCCTCCCCTTCCCAGTGGTTGCACAGTAACAGTCACTAACCTTCTGCCAGCCTGCCTGTTCCAGTGCAACTTAGGATTGCACTGCCGATAACTCAAAATGGTACAATCTGCACCCCCTTCTCTTGTCTCATAAGGAGAATTACTCGATAAGCACTCCAATTGCTTTGTATAAAGTTGAGTGATCTCCCATGGATCACTGTCACATCTCGAACAGCCTTGACTTTTTACTTGTAAAGCCAAATGTGACTGTACCTATCACACTTTTTTCTTTATTAGAATCTTTGCTTACTTTTGATACAGCTGACCTGGTTCATTGAAAGATAATTTATTAATTGTGGGGTAGGGGCATAATTGCTCACCTTTTCAACAACCTGATTTGAGGCTCTTCCGACTTGCTGCTTTGTACATTTGCATCAAAATTTTGGACATGTTACACTTGTCACGGCACCATGTTACGGGTGCAGTTACACTTTCAGAATTCCTTTGATCATAGAAACCCAAACCCAATGGAAGGAAATGCATATTTATAGGAAGCATGTCGAGGTTTGCAATGAGATGTATGCTAAAATGACAAGGGATGGCACTACTGACATAGCTTGAAGTGTCCCTTTTCCTGGCCTTGTGTTAACTAGAGCTATTTTGTCTGTGTAACCAAACAAGAAGTTATAAAGTCACCAAACATAAGAAGATCTTGACAGATGTTCTTCTCTGAAGGAGTCTCAGGGTACTCCTTAATTATTTCTGAGATGCTTCCTAGGGTTTGTATGTCTTATTTCTGACAGCTGCCCGCTTGTGCTTTGTTTTCTATCATGAAGATTTTCTATAATTTATCTTAGCACACTGCAATAAAACTCCAACACTTCAGAGAGATTTTGGTGCAGAAACTCTGGAGGGACATTGCCTCTTGACAAGACAATGTTAACAAATTAATGCTTTACATATCAAGACAGTCATGATGAAAGAGAAATTAGAAAGAGGATGAAAGTAAAGAGACCAGAACCAGTGTAATATAGTAGTTGGAGGAAACAGGAACTAGAGTTCAAATCCCCAGTCATCCCTGAAATTTGCTGGATGACACTGGACCAGTCACCCCACCTAATCTTCCTCATATGGCTAAAACTGGAAAAGAAGTGGTGAAGGAGAAAGAGAAATATTAATACAGGTAATAGCAAATTCTGTACAGCACCTTCCTCCCTACTTATGTCACTATTCCGTAGTTACCGTGGCTAGAAATAAACTCTTACAGATCACTGTATAGCACTAAAATAATGAGAAACTGTGGTTTGAGAACAGATTTTAGAACGGAGACAGGAGAAAGCAACTGATGAAATGTATATCACACCAGGGCTGTGGTGTAACAGTCAATTCATGATGCTTGATGGATCTAACTGTGTGACTGTTGCCATGCTAAGAGAATGCCATCAGCCATCGTATGAAAGATTACTGTATGCTCATTTTGATAGCAATTGTGGAGCAGATGCAATTCAAGAGTGTGTATGCTGCTTCTTGTGCTTGTTCATACACTTGAGAATAGTACAGACTGCATATTTTCCAACTTCTTGCTGTTTATACAAATGTTCTAGACTCGAAAACCGTGAAGAAAATATATCTGTCTATTCTAGGTTTGTTTTTGCACTTCCAGTTTATTTTAAACTAGGAATGTGCATGGGACTATTTTTAATGACCACACCATCAATTCCATCTGTCTAGTAGTCTAATAAGACAATCCAGAGTAACTACGGGAGCACGTAAGAGACATTACGTGCACCATAGTTACTGCACCACCTAGTGAAAATCTATGGAAAATTCATGTTGCAATCCAGAGTAAATTGTTCTTACACTGGAGCAAGGACTCCCTGTAGTTACTCTGGATTGCACCCTAAATCATGCAAATTGGTGATTTGACCAAGCCATGAACTGGAATTTGTGTAGAAATAGCTTGGGCTCCATGGACAATGCGGTGAATGATATTTAATGTGATCACTTGTTTCTAAGGTCATTCCCATCAAAAATCAATTTTTGAGCTGTCTGTCATAGCAGGTATTTTAACTGTTTCACAGTTTTAATCTTCCCAAATCTTAAAACAAAGAGGGAGTACAAAAACTTCCATGCTTTCATAGTGGTAATGGAAGATGTGTTTCTCAGCAGAACAGAACCACATTTCATCACATATAACCTGCCAGGTTATGACCTTTTAATAAAATGTCCATTTTGGTACCTTGTCTCACTTCTTTGACCAGGAACAATACCGCATCAATAAAAGTTCTTAAGCTACATGGAGAGAGGACTGGGTCATCTGCCAACAAAACCAAGGGATCACCATGTTCCATTGCAGCAGATTGCTATATGACAGACATGTAGAGTCTGAAGCATGTCTACTCAAAAGTAAGCCCCACTGTGTTCAATGGGTCTTACTCCCAGGAAAGTGTCTTTAAGATTGCAGCCTTACCCCCGAATCCAGAGTAACCACGGGAGCACGTAAGATACTTTACGTGCCTCCTTAGTTACAGTACCACCTAGTGAAAACCTATGGGAAATTCATATTGGAATCCAGAGTAAGTTGTTCTCACATTGGAGCAAGGACTCCCCATTGTTACTCTGGAATTTGCCCTTAGTTACATAAAAGTAACTTCCTACTTTTCTATTTACTCCATTATCAGCCTTCCTATACTGTAAGGGTATCATTGAAGTCTGTCCCTCTCATCTGATATGCACCAGCGACAACTTTCTCAGCTGTTCCATTTTATCTTTTGAACTCTAACCATTTGTTCATCATTTGTTTATTATTTGTACTTCGTCTTTCTCCCCCTGTGTGCACTGAAGGTGACTCTTATCGATTAGTCTTTATTTTTCCAGACTTTATAATATTTTATAATAAATCTTTCAGTAGCATAGCTAATGATCGTGTAGCCCTATGCAAAGCTCAAAATGTTGCCCTGGAAGTGTTATAACAACCAGAAGTGACGTCATCCCTGGGTATTTAAAAAAAAAATTGGGGAAAAACCTGCCGCCTCCTCCTCAGCAGTTCACCACTCATTTGCTCGGATAGTGGCATAGCCAAAACACTAGAGTTGAAGAAGATTTTGTGTCCCCCCCCCCCCCCCGCCCAAAACAACAACAAAATCAAATTAATTAAGTAAAAAATGAAAATTGTGTCCCTTATTGGTTAGGGAAACTGCTGGGGCAAAGAGCAATTCTTATTCTTTTCCTGCTAAATAGAAGAGGAGCCCCACTTAGAAGTAGCTCTGTACCCAGTTAGCATGAGGTATGTCTTTTATGATATATGTACTGTATGTGATATATGTACTGAGAGCTGATTCATATTAACACCTTATTAGTTCCATACGGTATCAGAATTACATCTCATTGGCTTTCAGAGCCATCAGTAACATGGAAAAGTTTGAGTTAACAAAATCCTATATTTTTCCATAGCCTTTTCTGTTTTCATCTTCTGGTTAATTGGCCGTAACTTTTGATAGAAAGTTAGAAAGTTTTTGATAGAAACTTTTTGATAGAATATAAATATTCCAATATATTCATTTCATTGCATTTTGCATTAAATTACCTTTCCAATGATATATAATATGATGGAGTTATCACATGTAGCCTATTTTTCACAATTTTAGCCACTAGTGTCAAGCTCAGCTTGTAGCCCGGTGGAACTGTACCCCTGCATCCCCTTTTGCTACACCACTGAAACATTTTATGCTGTGCTGTCTCCATGTTTGCATTAATGTGTTCTTTTAGATGAGTTTTATACTATGAGGTACACCTAGGAAGAGGACAGAGAACAAACAGTAAATATGTGAGTAGTTACCATGTTACAAATATTATGCTCAACTCATTACTTAGGGAAATTTTAAGCCTTAGCACAAATGTTTCATGATCTTTTGTGTCTTAAGACTCTAAACTACTGCAGCACTGGGGTGCAAAAACCAAACTTTAAGCAAGTTAATTAGCATTAGATCATGTACAAAGGCTGTGAACTTGAAATCCAGCGTGCCGTAATCTGATAAAATTTGCTGTACTCTGATGAAATATTAAATAACATAAATAGGTGGAAAGGGAAAGTATGGTAAGGTGTACTTTCTGGATAATATTTTCTCCTTTATGCCATTAATTTATGCCGCATATAGTCCTCAGGTATGCCACGGGAACTTGGGGACTGACATTCATTAATAGGAAAATTGGGGTACTGGAACTGTCTGGTGTGTCTTGTCAATAGTAAAAACAATTGATGGTGTGCCTTGATGATTGCCTTGTTAAGTGTACCACAAGATGAAAAAGGTTGAAAATCACTGCTCTATCCTTTAGAATATTTATGTGCTTTTGTCTTAAAAATAAACTTGGTAATCTATACACTTATACTGATGTAGCTCAATTTTTCTTTGCATTTCTTGTATTTTAAGTTTGATGCTCTAAGAGCACAGTCACGGTTTTTATTTAACGTCATTGGCTAAATTTTTCACATTGTGTTAATGTTTGGAGAATGAGATCCTAAAACTTGGCATCCATCAGTCTTGAAAGACTATGGTATCGTGTTCGATGCTACTTGCAAAGCACTAAGGCCTGGGTAGATTGATATGGAGGATAGGCTGTTACCCAAGCAGCAAATCCCCCCTCTCCACGCCACTGAATTAGTCCAATGGAAATAGTCCAATGGAACAGATATGATTGATTCCAGCTGCATCGCAGACTTGGGCTAAGGACAGGAGCTCACTTTGTCTTGTGAGGACCTGGGTCTCGAACCCTGGCCTTCTGGTTAACAGGCACAGTGCTTAACCACTTGCGCCACCCACAGCCTAAGGGGGGCACCTTAAAACAGACGAACCAGGACTAACCCTGATTGCACATAATGGCACTTAACTTCAGAGTAAAACTATGCAATATTGGTTGCTCTGCAATAGTTTGATCCGAAAACCTACTTTTAGGAAGACAATACTGTTAAATTACTACTGTAGAATTTCAGGTAAAGAATCTCAGTTGACACTTGAAGCAAGTGGTTGTTATTTCAGTAAGTGTATAGATATAAATAAGTGGTCTTAACTCTAATTTGGAGCTAGAATCATGGCTGCTACTAAAGCAGGTTGCAATTCACGGGCAGGATTGCTTTACTTAACTATAATTGAGACCAGCTGAAATGTGCCGGTCAATTTTGGCTTTGATCCAGTGGTGTAGATAATGATTGGGTAGTCTTATGCTAAGCTGAAAATGATTCCCCAGAAGTGATATTGCACATGCAAGTGACATTATGCCTAGACTTTTGCCCAGTGAAAATTGGGAAAATCCTACCTTCTTCCCACAGCAGCTCACCACCCACTTGCTCTGCTGCATTCCCCCTCCTTCACCAGTGCAATACCTAAGGCAGCTGTCTGCTACCCAGGGTCAAAGACAATTTTGTAGCCCACCCGCATAACCAATCAATTAATTAAATAAATATAAAGCATGCTTTTTATTGGTTATAGATGCTATAGTGGGTGAAGAGGAACAGATATTACACCCCTGCTGAATAACAGAGGAGCACCACTTGAAAATGTGTCTATTCAGTTATCTATGCCACAGGTAGTTACTGTATTATGATACATGGAGATGAGAGCTGATTCATATTAACACCTTATTCCTTCCATGCAGTATCATAAGAACATCTAATTGACTCTCAGAACAGTCAGTCTCATAGTTCAGTTCTGAGTTTTAAAAAATCCACTTTTTGTTCTATAAGCAGTTCTGTTTTCATTCTCTTGTTAATTGGCCATAACATTTGATAGACTACAGATACAGAGTTAAGCAGTATCCTGCACCAAACTTGACTCCAACAAATATTTTATTAGATTTCTTAATTGTGCACAAGGGTCCTTGGACTCATGTGTGATGTGCTTTAAAAAGAATGACCAAAAATAAATTCAGAGATCAACATTCCAATATGTGTGAACCTAAAAGCATTGGCCTTTTCATTTTCTGAAGGTCGAGAAGCTCCTATAGACACCAGGCAGCAGATGTCAACAGTAGGCAGTTGAGCACCGTGAACAGGGCATCAGGCACTGGAAACCATCACATGCCAGGTATCACAGGGCACAGCACATCCCTACCAGCACCATCAGCCACTATCATGCACCAAATCATTTCTTAGTAGATCAATGTTAAGTATCGGGATGAAAACACATTGCACCCCTATTCACCCCATTAGGGGTTATTTGTAAAAATCTGTTCTTGGTGGGTGCCTACATCATGGAAGGAAGACCCTCCCCAAATTTCATGCTTCTAACTCTAGCAGTTTTGGCTGGGCATTAGTCAGTCACCCTTTGATTTTATATAGATAGATTTATCACATATAATTTATGAATTACAGAAAAGCTACATACTATCTTTTTGCAAGTTTTTTCTCAAGACACAAGGCTTTAAAAAAGAGGACATGTCCTGGAAAATCAGGACATGTGATCACCCTATGTGACTGTGGCCTATTTCCTCTGGCTCAATAGCACACCTGAGGCAGCCTCATGGCACTTCAGTTGAAATTGGTTGGTCTAACACCATATAATTGGAGCCTTTGTTTTCTTACTTCTAAAGATCAGATCACATCCATTCACCTACATTTTGTACTTGTCTTCCAGAAAGTGAAACCAGCTGATAAACATCAGTACATGTGTTTGGTTCCTAACATAGTATTGATTGTTCATTTCCTCCCTGTTCAGTGCTCTGCTATAAACAATATTTGTTTGGACAATATGTGGGGAAATTTAATAGACAACTGGTAATTTTAAATGAAGTTACATGCAGAATTAAAGCCACGTGAATCAAAAGGCATTCATTTATCTAAATGGCCATGACTGAAATCCATGCATGTGACAATGTTCACTGACTACTTAAAATATTTGGTTAGATTTCATCTTGTGTAGATAACACATTAATTGGTAAGTTTAAAGAGTGACTTTTCAGCTCAGAGAGGAAAGGCAAAAGATAACAGAAACGATTTGAAATGCTTTTTCTACTGTAGGCCATCTTTTCTTGAGGATTAATCTCCTATTACACTATCAGTTTGCCAGTAATTACAGAGCAGATAGTGTGTCCGCCAAAGGAAGCAAGCACATTTGAAGGTTGGTTCTGTTTATTTTGCGATTCAAAAACAGCAGCCTCCAAACTAGGTCATACCGGGTATTAAGAAAAAACCCTTCCCTGCATGGCACGGGACCCACAGCCTCTTATATTTCTATGTGATCTACTCACAAATTTGTGGAAATTTGGGTGAGGAACTCACAAAGTTGCAGAAATTTTCACAAATTTGCAGGAATTGGGGTGCAGGCAATGGATGTGGCTTCCAGCACCAGTTTGTAAGGCGACTGGATCAGTGATGGAGAAATTCAATTCAAAGAAATTAACAACCGGTTCTAAGCCCATCTGGCAGCCACTTTTAAATGGCTATTTTAAACTTTATATGTCCTATCTCTTGTTAACAACTGGTTCTATAGAGTAGGTGCGAACATGCTGGACCCACCACTGGGCACTGGATGGAAAGATAAGAGGCTGTGGCAGGGAACGGTAAGGACAGCACAACTTGAGGAAGGCTTTTCCTAACAGCAGCAGTCCTGTGATTTGGAGACCATATATATAGATTGTCTAAAGGCCAATATTACCATTTAAATGGTTATGCCATAAGAAAATAATACTGTACATAAAAATAGTAGGTAGCCATGTTGGTTCATTAGAGAAAATTCAAAAGACTGCCAAACATGGTTTTGCAAGGATCAGCCTGAAGGATCTAAGATCTTAAGCAAGCTTTTGAGTTTGTGAAAATTGTATTTTAATTGTGTGTTAATCTGTATTTAGGACCTAATTTTAATGGTATTTTATTTTTCTTTTAATTGCTGTTAGCCGTCATGAGCTCCCTTTCGTTAGGGAAGAAAGGCGGGATATAAATCTAATAAATAAATTAATATAAATCAAGCTGGATTTTACAACAAAAAGTGAGGTTGTTGAATATTGTACATATCCTAATATACCTAAATAACCCTAAAATCTGCAATTCATAACAGTTAATTTGAAATGTAAAAACAGTAAAGAAGACTCAATAAGCTGCTGGACATTACTCTCAAGATAACATGATAGTTGTATCAGTTTAAGAATTTGACCATGATAGTTGTCTCAGTTTAAGGAAACACAAAATCTCGTGTCCCATTCCAAGCCCAAGTTGAAACACCCTGGCTCCCAGTAAGCTGGGCAGCGTGATCCTAATTTGGAACAGGTATGCTGGCATGCCTGCACTAAATCCAGTGCAAGAGTGAGGCTACTGTTATGCCAACCCCAAGACAAGGGAAAACTTTCCCCCTTAATCTGGGTAATGCAGCAGCCACCGCCCAATGGGTTTACTTAGATCTACACCACCAATTTTGGTGGTGCAAATCTGAACATCCTGGGATTGCTGCAGGCTGCCTGGATATGGGGCTAGGATCTGGCACAAGGTCCTGACCCAGCCTTCTGCTCCCTTCTTGACCCTGAGAATGCCTGCTGTCCCCCTGGCCTGATCAACTGCTGTCAACTTTTCCCATGGTCCCCACCCCCAAAAAGCCTTCTCTGGCCAAGCTCGGCCAATGTAACCTTGCCTTATCCTGGACTTCTTTTGTACTTCCATTGCTTTTGTTCTTTCTCAGGAAGGGGAAAGGTGAAAAGTAACTGCTGGTACACTGTCAGGGAAGGGTGAGACATTTTGTGTCCCACCATAGGCTCTACAGGAACTTGGGCTGTCCGTGAAAGTGTGACCTAGAAAATAAAGCCTTTCATTTTTGCATGTGCAGTAGTGGTGTTTTCTGACTGAGTGGCATTTTCTGATTGATCTGTCCCTTAGATAACTGCTTGTCTGATGGGAAAAGCTTCAGCACAGTGAAACAAGTGCGGTTTTGTGGCAGCCAGCCTTCAGATGCCTGTGGCCATCCATGATCAGGAGACACATCAGGGGAGATCTTTGTTCACAGAGGGACATTTCTTTGCCCTTTTCTCTGAACATCAGCCTTTCTTCACGCTTCCCCCTGGGAAATTCAGAACTTTGCAAATTCAGAACTTAAGGCGCAATATGCAGTGTGGTGCTACAGTTGAGCTATGTAGAGAGAATGAGCAAGAAAAAAGCTTTATAAGGTGCACCAAATACTTTTCCACATTCTTATAATCTTAAGATCACAGCTTTATTGCAAATAGGAGTTAGGCCGCAATCCTAAGTACACTTTTTTGGGAGTAATATCCATTGAACACAATGGGGCTGACTTTTGAGTAGACATGGATGGGACTGCACTCTAAGGGCACAATCCGGAGTAACTACGGGAGCACGTAAGGACATTACGTGCACCCGTAGTTACTGCACTACCTAGTGAAAACCTATGGGAAATTGTTATTGCAATCCAGAGCAAATTGTTCTTACACTGGAGCAAGATCTCCCCGTAGTTACTCTGGATTGCACCCTAGGTTGAAGAACAATATGCTGCTAACATTGCATGTGATCACAAGATCACAGATGTAAATTCTTAGTACCTTAGAAGAGCACAATCCAATGCATGCTTACTCAGAAGTCAGTCCCATATTGTGTCCAATGCGTGCAATGGGACTTACTTCCAGGAAAACAGATACAGTGGTATCTTAAAAGACAAATAACTTGTAAGACAAACGCTTTGTAAGACCAACTAAAATTTCCAAGGAATTCTACCTTGTAAAACAGCCTTGCCTCTTTCTTGTGCATTAAGGGCCAACTTTTATTAGAGAGTGAATCTGTTCTTTTACAAAACAGTTTTTCAATCAGAGTATGTATTTGCCAAAGGAAGTAATCTATAAATGTGATTTTCAAATAATTTTCAGTTTCATAACAATGCTTTGTGGAGTGCATTTCATATAGATGTACTAAAATTGTGTCCAGTAAATTTATTTGATGCAGGACAACTTCATTTAGAGTTTTAGACAACTACCGGGACTAGTCAATCCTTGTGAGAGGTTTGCAAAGCTCTTGCTTTTCTCCTGAAACAAATGGTTTGAAGTGTTGCTCTAATAGTTCTTACTGTTTGCTGTAATGGCTGGGGTAGAAAATCCTCTTAACAAAGGAAGTCTCTCTTCTGCAATCCAGCAATTGCTGAAATGTCCAATGAGAACATATAAAGGGCTTATGTTGGGTAATAGATTAGCCTTTGAAAATGTGAATTAAATTGGTTCTACTAGGAGTTGATTCAAAAAAACCTTTACAGAGATGCCAAGTCTTCAACAACTAGAGCCATAGCTGAGTCTTTAACTTGTCATGTTGCTTGTGGTTAAACCATTCTCCCAAATCAGAATACATTTCTTTGATTTTTTTTTAACGAAACATGCAAACTCAGTAGTTCAGTACAGTACACATATGCATGGGTAATACTGTCCATTTTCTTACTGTTTTAAAAATATTTCTAATTTGCCTTTAAGTTAAAATGCATCAAAGTGGTGTGCAATAATAAATGAAAACAGCAACAAATACATTTCAAACAAAAGGTGCAATTTAAAATTAAAAAAATCACAAATATGGCTGTGGTGGCACAGATGG
Organism: Cryptoblepharus egeriae; assembly: GCA_030015325.1. NCBI lineage: Eukaryota > Metazoa > Chordata > Lepidosauria > Squamata > Scincidae > Cryptoblepharus > Cryptoblepharus egeriae. Next base: position 76,980,629 of record JAREYC010000005.1, read on the forward strand.
TTAAGACACTGTGACTATTAACCAGCAAGCCAGGGTTCGAGACCAGGGTACAGGACAGGGTGAGTTCCCATTCTTAACCCAGCTCCTGCCAGCCTAGTAGTTCAAAAGCATGGAAATGCAAGTAGATAAATAGGTACCACTTTGGTGGGAAGGTAACAGAATTCCATGTGCATGTGAGCCACATCTTGGACAACACTGGCTCTAGGAACAGAGATAAGCACTGCATCCTACAGTCAGTCACAACTAGCAGTAAAACCTGCAGGGAACACCTTTACCTTTGAGAGTGTGATCAATAAGTATCAGGACTGGTGCTATAAAAAGAAAACTAACAATTGGTAAATTTGGTTTAAAAAGTCCTCCGGGAAAAAGACGGTATATATAAAAAAAGTATATTATTATTATACTACTTATTGTTAAATGTAAAACTGTTACATATAATATATTTCAGATAATTTATTAATTACAAGAGGGCTACATGCTGCTTGCAAACAAGGAAAAAGAGGACAATGCAGATGTTTTCCAGAACACAAGGCTGAAAAAGAGGACATCTGATAAAACAGGACATATGGTCACCCTGGCTCAGATCCTCCTTAAGGTGTGAGACTATTTGGTATTGACTGGGATCATTGGCCCCTTTCACTAAACCGAGATAGAGGCTGGAGTTTAGCTGGTTGATGATTTTGGAGATAGGTAGGACTTTTCACAGGATTGGCTTCTTGTGAGTTTTTCTTTCTTTTTTGTTGGTCTGCCCTGCTTAGACTTTTTGAAGGGAGGGTTGGTATTACTAGCTAGGTTAGCCATAATTGGCAGGCATGGAAAAGAGATTAAAAACAAGGATTCGTGCACACCCAGAGGCCAGCTAAGCACATGGGCAGTGAGGGGTCTAGAAGGGGTCTTCAGAGACTCCTTCCTGCAGAGATGTTGGCCGGAAACCCTTGGATTAGGAAAGCAATATTAACCTCAAAGAACTCTGTTTAGGGGAAATGATGCAGTTCAGCTTTTTTAACTTCCTTTCCAGGTATTGGTGGTGAAAAGCTGGTTTTGTCTTCTTGGATTGCTTGAAAGTGGAAATAAACTGTAGCTGGGTATCTCATCTAAAACCCTCACACTAAAATGTATCAGGAGATAGGACTTGCTGCAAGGTATATTATTATGCATTAATCAAAATAAACACTGATTTACATAAAATAATTTATAATCCAAAGTATCTTCTCTAGTGCCATCACCACATCCTGTGGCAGGGAGTTCACAAATCATGAATCATGTCATCAAAGCCAATTCTGATTATTTCATTTGTGATTTTTTTTCATTCCTGGAGTGAGTCAGGTTGTCTCCTTCTGTGTTCCTTAGAAAGTTTTGGTAGTACATTAATCAAAATCCATATTAATATTTTTCCCCTGATTCTCCTTCACTATGAATAATTCTGTATATATATGGGACAACCCAATCCTAAATTGCACTAAATTGCCCATGGCTGACTAAATTGCACATGACTCCAGCGCAGATTAGGTGGCAACTGGAGGTCTCCTCAGAGTAAGGGGATATTTTCCCATTTACCCCAAGAATACCCCAGCCAGATTTTATGGGACTACTCAGATCTCTGCCAGCTTCTTGAAGATCCAGATCCTTGACGACAGGATCATACTGACATGTAGCAAATATCCTTGGTATGGTGCATCTGACCTATTCTCTCTTGCTTGTTTTAGAGTAGACCATCATCTATTCTCGATAACGTGGTCAAATATGGATACAGTGTAGGTAGAAATTATTTGACAGAGCACGATCCTAACCATGTCTACTCCAAAGTAAGCCCCATTGTGTTCAATGGGTCTTACTCCCAGGAAAGTGTCATTAGGATTGTAGCCTTAGTATGCAGAATTAGGAAGGGCTTTCATAACAATATTTTAGCTCTATAGTTCTTTATGTTTCTCTGTTTGGCTGTTATCCATGAAACTACTTGCCATCTCTGAAAAAGAGGCTTGAATCAGTTTGGCATTGTTTGGTTTAATCAAATTGATATTGTCTCGCTATGATAATAACTATTTTCCTTTAAGGGCTTTCCCTTTGTGTTGCTGGTTGTAATACATTTTCATTCGCCCTGCAAAATGTGATTACCTATTTTTGACAAAAGGTCAGTATCTTTTTTCATGAACCAGACTAAAAGCATGTTTCTCACAACTGAGTGTGTGAGAGAAATACTAATTTGGATATGTCTTTTCTTTTATATGCCTAACATATTACCGTAGATTACTCTATTGTGAACTCAGAGTATACCGTGACTATTTGTAATTATATATCTGCCTAACTAGTCTTTTGAAGTATATAGTAGTATTTTCAAATCCTGCATCTCCTTTTTTCCAGCACAATCCTATGCAGGTCTACACAGAAGTAAGTTCAATAAGCATGTTTACCCTATTGTATAAGTAAGCAGGTCAACCCTATTGAGTTCGATAGGGCTAACTCAAAAAAGTATTATAGGATTGCAGCCTATATCTCTAAATAGGGAGCTTGCTTAATATGGACTCAGCTTTAGCTTGCTTAATATGATGAGCTTGCTCATCAAGCAAGGCCCATGCCTGGCAAAGGCTGACATATTCCCCCAGCTGTCACCAGCACCATGAGACCAACCCAGATCAGGCCACCCAATCCTAGAAATAAAGAAGTTGACAGTCCATATTTATGAAATGATGTAGTTTGACTCTTGTTTGGAGTGTTCAGGACCTGGTGTAGATCTCACTGCCATCAAGTATCCACTCTGCCCAGTTGTGGAGTAGTGGTATGGTAAAGAAGCGGGGAAAGAGGACAATTTCCTCCCAGTCCTCTGGCATCTTTGCTATATGAGGCACTGCTTTCTTCCTTTACTAGTCATTCAACTTATTTCTATAAAATACCCCCCCCCCCAAAAAAAATAAAAAATTAAGGCAACCAATAGGTTAAAAACAAAACAACATTAACACCAAAACCTGCAGAAACCCCTACAAGCAGGGATGAGAGAGAGGCTTATGGATGCTACCCAGTGGTGGGCACAGCCTGGCCCAAGAACCGGTTCTCCAGAAGTGGGCGTGGCCAGGGGGCATGGCCAGGGTCAAGGGGCGGGGCCAGGGTGGTTTTTAATTTAAGAATTAAAATTTTTTAAAAAAATTACTTACTTCAGAGTAGACCTGCATAGGATGGTGCTCTGCGGCTGCAATCCTCTCCACAGTTTCCTGGGAGTAAGCCCCATTGACTACACTGGGACTTACTTCTGAGTAGACCTGCTTAGGATGGGGCTCTGAGGCTGCTGTGAGGCTCTCTTCACACTGGCCTGGGAGTAAGTCCCATTGACTACACTGGGACTTACTTCATAGTAGACTGCTTAGGCTGGGGCTCTGAGACTGCAGTCCTCCCCACACCTGCCTGGGAGTAAGTCCCATTGACTACACTGCAGGAGAGGCAGGGAGAGCGCGATGGTGGCGCTGCCCCCCCTTCTGTGCCTCCCCACCAGCAGCAGAGGAAGGGAGACCGCGGTGGCGCCCCTGACCAGCTGGGAGGAAGGGGGAGGAGGAAGGGAAGCAGCAGCTGTGCTGCGTACCGGTCCCTTGTGTTCTGCTCCTCCTTGGTCCTACCGGCTCCCCATTGGCTGCCAGAAGACAAGAACCTACTCTCGAGAGTAGGTGCGTCCCCCCTAGTGCCCACCTGTGATGCTACCTCTATGTCAGGCTTGTACTTTGGATTAACTATTGAAATGCCTCCATAAAAAGAGCTACAAGTATATAGTGTTAGGAAAGCTCTCCTAAACCATTACAGTGTTGGATGCTACCAATCCCTTCTTATGTCTGCTTTCCCTTTGATCACAGCTATTGTTACTTCATCTTACTGCTGATTTACATGCCAACTAATAGCAACTGCCCTCTGGCTTCTTCGGAGAGAAAAGAAGCAATTTTGCATTTTATAATTTACATTGTTAAAAATTGCATTTAAACTATGAAAATTACATTATAATATAATTTTACATTATCATCATCTTCTTCTTCTATATATATAAAAGAGAAAAGTCACTGACTGACTGACTCACTAGCTGACTCATCACCGCCCTGCCAAAACCGCTGGGCCTAGAAGCGTGAAATTAGGGGTGGGTGTTCCTTCCGTGACGGAGGGGTGCACTAAGAACCAGTTTTCGGAAATTCCAACCGGAACGGGGTGAAAAGGGACACAATGTGTTTTCCTCCCTATACTTTGCATTGAGAATTGCTGACTCAGCAACATTCTGCCCCAACTGCTGGGCCTGAAGCATGGAATTCTGGGAGTTCCTTCTGTCACCTGAACTCCCACCAAGAACCATCTGGAGAAATTTAACCCTTCAGGGGCTGAAAAGGGGGCAATGTGTTTCTGTCCTATACTTAACATGGGAGACTGAACAACATCCAGCCAGTTTGGTCCTCTCTGCCTGGTGCTCTGGGGGGACGTTGTTCAGAGGAAGAGGTTGCACTGGCGAGGATGCTGAGCATGGGGGGAAGTTGCATATGAGGGGAAGTTGCACCTGGGGGGAAGTTTTGCACGGGGGGAGGGAGTTGCGCACGGGGGAAAGTTGTGCATGGGGAAGTTGCGCATGGGGGTTGATGCACATGGGGACTAATGCTGATGGGTGATATTGCATATGAGGAGTTCAGGCACATGAGGGGATGATGCGCATGGGGGACTAATGCGCATGGGGAAAGTTGCGCATGGAGTGTTGATGAGCCCTGCGGGGATGGAATATGGGGAAATGTTACTCCCACAACGCGGGTACACTTTTTGCTAGTCTTTATATAAAATTGAAGAGTCACTGACTGACTTACTGACTCACTCACTCACTCACTCACTCATCAACACCCAGACAAATCCACCTGACCTAGAAGCATGAATTTTGCGGAGGGTGTTCCTTCCATGATGGAAGCATCCACTAAGAACCAATTTTTGGAAATTCAAACCAGAAGGAAGTAGAAAGAAGAGGAACATGTTTTAGTCCCTGTACTTAACTTTAAAGAATCATTGATTCATCAATGCCCAGTCCAAACCCCTGGATATAGAACCATGAAATTTGGGGAGGGTATTCCTTCCATGCTGAAGCCACCCACTAAGAACTGATTTTCAGAAATTTAACCCTTATGGGGGTAAAAAGGGGTGAAGACTGACTGATCAACACCCAGCCCAATCCCTGGTCCTAGAAGCATGAAATTTGGGAAACATATTCCTTCTGAGATGTAAGGACCCATTAAGAACCAATTGGGAGCCCAGTGGTGCCCAGAGCCCATGAGAACTTAAGAAAAGCCTCCACTGCATCAGGCCAATGGCCCATCTAGTCCAGTTTCCTATATCACACAGCAGCCTATCAGATGCTTTATGGAGCACATATGACATCTGCATCCAGGTGCCACCCCTACATTTGGCATTTTGAGGTTATCCACCTGTACACACCCCTCATAGCTTGTAACCTGTGATGATTCTTTCCTCTAGGAATTTGTCCAGTCCCTTCTTAAAGGCATTAAGGCTAGATGCCTTCATCAAATCCTATGGCAGGAAGTTCTACAGACGAACTACAAGCTGGGTAACTACAGAACTGCCCGTAGTGCCTGTTGCTTGATGTTTCTCGCTGGTGCATGTTGCCTGCTGGTGCCCAGTGTCTGGTGCCCAGTACTCAGTAGGGTTGCCTGACAGTGCCTGATGGTGCCTGCTGCCTACTGGTGTCTGATGGTGACTGGTGGTGTCTGGCAGGGATGCCCAATACCAACTGCCCACTGGGCCCTGCTTCCCAGTGGTGCCTGGTGTCCCATAACTGGTGGCCAGTAAGTGTGCCCAGTGGTGTCCATTGAAGCCCAGTAGGGATGCCTGGTGCCCATGGTGCCAAGTAGTGTCCACTACTCACTAAGTGGTGGTGCCTGGTGCCCAGTGGTGCCTGGTAGGGATGCCAGGTGCTCACTGCCCATTGGTATCTACTGCTCAATGGTGCCTTGTAGTGTCTGCTGCCTGGTGGTGTTTGCTGCCCAATGAGGCCTGGTGCTCACTGCCCAGTGGTGACTGGTGGTACCTACTGCATAATTGTGCCTAGCAATTCCTGGTAGCAATGCTCAGTGCATTGGTGCATATGGATGCTTAGTGCCTGCTGATGCCCACTAGTGTTCACTGCCCAATGGTGCCCAGTAGCAATATCTGATGCCCAGAAGAGATGCCCAGTAGCTCTGCTGGTGTCCACTCATGCTTTGTGTGCCCAGTGGCTGCTGGTGCCCATGCCTGCTGGTTACCATGCCCGCTGGTTTCTGTGCCCGTTGATGGCCGCTGCCTACTGCATAGTGACGTCCACTGCCCAGTGCCTGGTAGGGACGCTTAGCACCCCTGCTGCCCACCTCTGCCCCCTGATATGCTCTAGTGCCTGATGCCCACTGGTGCCCTGTCATGCCCAAGGCCACAGATATTCTTGAAATTTTACTCCTGCAACAATGAGTAAATTCCACTAGTAAAATTATAAAGCTGAAATACATTATAAAAGATCTTTTTACAAGTGCAAATGACTGTGCTACCTGTGGGTATCTCACAAAACTATAAAAGCATAGATGAGGCAGTGCACATTTTTTAAGCAGAAAGTGAAGAAATTCTGATGAAGGATGGTTATATATTCTCCTAGATATACACTGCACTTGTCAGCGGGCCATTCACATTAGCAGTCATTGGTGCCAAAATAATTTAAAAATTTCTTCCTAACATGTGAAAAAACTCTCAGTGGAAGCCACAGCTCCCTCTGTGGCTAATCCCATCCTGATCTCAACTGATCCCAGTTGCTCATATAAAACAAGGAAGATCTTCAAATACCATCTGCGTTCTTCAGGCAGGCATCCCTGAAGTGAAAACAGCAAGTGCTGTTAGAAGACAGTGCCCAACACCTGAATTTAATGCTTTTTAATTAACATGTGTGGCTTTCCAGATGTGTGATACTTTCTGTGAGCCCACACTGGCTCTTCTATGTGTTCTCAGCCATTCATAGTCAATGAATGATCAATCTTTAAAAGATGAAAATGTCCAGGAATTTTGTTGATGTTGCTGGAAGCTGAATTTAGATGGTTCAAATTACTTTGATTGGTGGCAAATATTATTGGTAGAACCCAACAAGTGGACACACAACACCTGATGTGCTTTGCTGTATTCCTCAAAATTTCATCTTTATGCCTTCCTTCTTCTAATGCTGCCCTTGTCTGTTCTTTGTAGCAGCCAAGACTATTTCATCCAGACTGAAAGCAAGCCAATTTTCCTCCTGGATCATTGAATGTGAATTACTTTGGATGATCCTGTGTAATGCTGTAGTTCTTTTTGAGGCTTTAGCACTATAAAAAGAATGACAATCTATAAGGATGGCAGACAAGTCCAAACACTGCCAACAGAACTGGAGACAAAAGCAATGCTGAGAAAGCTTTAGAACCATGTGTTGGACAAGTGTGGCCATCTGCCGAATAAAACAACATTCACTTACTGGACAGCTGATTAAAAAACAGACAGGCCAAACAAAATGATACAGGCCCAGAAAACCAGGTTTGTCCAGCAGGAATGGAAAAATACCGCATGGCTGGACTCAAGACAAGTCTAGAGTCGCCACCCTTGTAATTTAACGACCGCACAAAAAGGGTTTTAGTAAATGGCTCTGTGTCAATCTGGAGTTCGGTTTCAAGTGGGGTACCCCAAAGCTCTATCTTGGGCCTGGTTCTCTTTAACATTTTCATTAATGACTTGGAGGAAGGGATACGGGGGAGCCTGATCAAATTTGCGGATGACACCAAGCTGGGAGGAGTAGCAAACACAACAGAAGACAGGAGAAACCTCCAGGAGGATCTGGATAAACTAGAATTCTGGGCTGTAACAAATAGAATGAATTTCAATAGGGAGAAGTGCAAGGTTCTGCACTTAGGAAATAAAAACCAAAAATACAGGTATAAAATGGGGGATGCTTGGCTTGGCAGCACAACATGTAAGTGGGATCTTGGAGTTGCCGTGGATCACAAGCTGAACATGAGTCAGCAGTGTGATGTGTCTGCAAAGAAGGCAAATGCCATTTTAGGCTGCATTAAGAGGACTGTAGCTTCCAAGTCACGAGAAGTTATAGTTCCTCTTTACTCTGCATTGGTTAGACATCACCTTGAGTACTGTGTTCAGTTCTGGGCACCTTACTTTAAGAAAGATGCAGCCAAACTGGAGCAAGTCCAGAGAAGAGCGACAAGAATGATCAGTGGGATGGAAGGGAAACCCTACCAGGAAAGGCTGGGGGAACTTGGGATGTTCAGCCTGGAGGAGGCTGAGGGGAGACATGATTGCCCTCTTCAGATACCTGAAGGGCTGTCATAGGGAGGAAGAGGCTCATTTGTTCATAGCTGCTACTGAAAGCAGGACTAGAACCAATGGGTACAAACTGCAAGAGAGGAGATTCTGGTTGGATATCCGAAAAAAATTCCTGACGGTGAGGACGGTTTGACAGTGGAACAGATTGCCAAGGGAGGTGGTGGACTCTCCCTCACTGGGGGTCTTCAAGCAGAGGCTCGACGAGCACCTGTTAGGGATTTCCTGCTTCAGGAAGGGGGCTGGACTAGATGACCTACTAGGTCCCTTCCAACTCTATGATTCTATGATTCTAATTTGAGAAAAAGAGTCTTAATAGGGGCATTTTCTCAGACTCTTAGTCACTCTTTTTCAACTCTGAAGGACTAGTGAAGTTGCCCCCCTTTAGAAAGTGTACCATGGGGGAAAAAAACAGGTCTGCTGCCAGACTGTGTGTATTACTTCATTTTAAATAGTCTCCTTCTGCCCCTTCCATCAGTATATGGGATGGGGGGGGGTAGATGGGACGCACTATGAGAGAGCAGGTCAGAAGTGGCATGAGTGAGAGGGGTCATGGGCAGATAGGGTTGCCATAATTCTCTTCCATAAAAATTGAGACTGTCCCTGTTTTTTTTGGGACGTATGGCAATCCTATGCGCAAAGCTGCGAGGCTCAGGGTTCAAAGCTGCAAGGTTTGACTCAGGCTGCAATCCTAAAAACACTTTCTTGGGAGTAAGACCCATTAAACACAATAGAGTTTACTTCTAAATATACATGGTTAGGATTGTGCTCAGTCTTTGAAAATGATACATAATCAATAAAGATACATTTAAAGGCCTGGTAAATCTCGGTGTTCACCAGATGCCAATGTCATGGACTCACTTTGCCCACAAGGAAATCCCAAGATTGTCAGGAAGTGCATATGGACACACACACACACACACACACACACACACACAAAGATTTTTTCAGTCAAGTTGGGTAGGACAATCCTGGGGAGTGTGGAGGATTTCTTCTTCCCCTTCTAGCTTCCTCCTTTCCTGAGTTTGGAAAAATACCAGTACAGTATATTTTCACTGCTACATTCTTTTTTCCCCTAACTTTCTGACATGGAAGGAAAGGGAAAAGATGATTGTGGCAAAAGCGGGTCTGGACGAGGAGGTCAGGCACTTCTGCTATCCTTATCTTAAGCATTCTTTTTTGGCAAGAGCCTGGAAGCACTGTGGTATATACTGTAGTGAGAAGGAGGAGGAGGATGTTGTTGATGATGATGATGATGATGATGAAAGAACTGAAACAATTTATTCCAACGAATAGGCCATGGAGAAGACTCTGGCCAGTAACATTAAGGCTGCAATCCTAAAGACACTTCCTGGGAGTAAGACCCTCAGAACACAATAGGGCTTACTTTTGAGTAGACATGGTGAGGATTGCTCATACTGTTGAAACTTTATCCCTATGAATTGGCTGCAGAGTCATATCATGTTACCTTAACTATTCAAAAATTATTTTAAAAAAATTTAAAAATCTGACATGTGGACCTTATTTTTGTGTTATGCTTCTTATATTGCTGACATAGGGACACACATAGTAAAAATGGTAGTTTATTAGTAAAAGTAGTGAGGGCACACAATCCAGAGTAAGGGCAGTGAGGAGTGTCTTAGCTGGGCTCCCCCAACTATTCTGAATCCAGAGCAGAAAGTTATATAGCATCCAGAGAGTCAGGAAGCCTGGGCTGCTCTAACTGCTCCAGAGCATGCTCAGTAGGCACCAACTGACATCTGGGGAAGACTTGCTCCTGAGGAGACCCCCTTCAGATCACACTGAACAAGGAACAGATGTGGTGCCTGCCCTATAAGAAGTACCTGATGACACTGCCAGTACAGTCTACAGTGAATACAACGGGCTTCTTGGATTCTTGGGGCTTCTGCTCTATCCTGAGGTTAATGGGATGCCCTAGTTGTGCCATATCCTAAAGTTGAGAGGCAGGGGTTGCAGCTAGGCTGGCCAAGAACTCATATTTTTGGTCAACAATGCCCTTCTTGCTCTGGGTTATCATAGATCCCTATGGGTCTACTCATTACTATACCTGCTGGTATAACTGTGAGGAGTTGGAAGAGGGCATTTCTGCCCTGGAAACAGGCTCTGGATAACTGCTCTGTTCTAGGCAATGCTGAACATGCCCTCAACATGCCTCTCCTGAACTGCCTAGGCTGCCCCAATTAAGGCAGCCCAGGTCCACCTCTCTTTGGGCAGCCTATGTTGTATTTTCCAGAATAACTAGGGTGGCCCATCTTGCAGTTGGGTCAGCCCAGTGATAGATTGGGTAACCCAAGTGCACTTGTGGATTGTGCCCATTGTAGAATAGTAGTTGGTTAATAGTAATAGTACAGTAGTTAATAGTGGGCACATTCACTACCTACCACCTGCCAGTCAGTGTTACTGTGGGTCATGTAATGATCCCAATTAGTCCAATGATCCCAAAACTATAGTTGATACCCAAATTACGGAGAAGCAAGTTTGAAGTGCCAGAATAGAGACAAAACCCAAATTTATCTCCAGTAACTGGAATGGAGTGGAAAAAACACATGCAACGTTGCTTTGCCTTGTCCCAGGATTATAGCTGATTGATTTCTCTGTGGACAGATCCATGTGAGCCGCTAAACAGATGCCCAGAAACTCTTGGGTATTGTAGTATGGTGATGGGGGGTGAGGCTCTCTAACAGATGAGGCTCAGCTCTTCATTAAACAACAATCCCCAAAATTCATTGGAGGATGCAGTGATAATCTGAGTGATATACAGAAACATAGTTTGGTTGGATGTTATACATCATATGTATATATCATATGTGAATGTTTATTGCTGCTGTCAGTGCAGAGAATATGCTATGGCTGTCAGGTTCAATGCAAGGCAGGGTTTTGGTACCTTTGGTACCTTTAGTTGCTGTAAGGCAAAATTTAAGCAGGTGCAGCTTCCTCCCCCAACTGTTATCCTTTGATGGCACAGCTGCACCAGCACAGTTGTCTCTCTGCACAACCATTAAATGCACAATCATGCGCTCTTACTCTATAGCAAACACTCTATACCTAATAATCATGCACTCAGTTCTGAGACCATACAAGATAATGCCCCAACGCGACAACATTTGTGCATGTGTACAGAGTTATGTTTCCAGGAAAGGATTTCTAAAGAAAAACAGAACAAAATCTAACTGCATTTGGCAGAGATGGCCTCTTACAGTACAATAAACTTCAAGTGTTTGAGAGTCACAAGACATGTTTGAGAATATTTGTCATTTTCTCACACATATTTGTAATATTTAAGAAATATTTAAATTCTTAAATATTTTTAGTGGCACAAATGAGAGGCTTCCCTGCAGAATAGAAAGTGCTGGTCATGCAGGGAACTGGATCTGGCCACTGGCTGTAGTATGGAGAGTCCTTGTCTAGAGTAACATAGAAGGCATAAAGCACAATCCTAACCAAGTCTACTCAAAATTAAGTCCCATTGTGTTCAATGGATCTTACTCCCAGGAAAGTGTCTTTAGGATTGCAGCTTTATTGCCTTCTGTGGACTTTATTATTGTCTTCTATGGTCTTCTGTCTTTTGTGATGCTACTTCTGGCTTCTGGAAGACATTTCTGGGTTCTTTGGCTGTGTTTCTAAAACAACTCTTTGTAGTAACAAATTGTCTAGCCCTTTTGTCTGTCAGCAGAGTTTGCATCACTACAGTTGCCAACCTTTTGTGGGACATCAACACACAGGTTGAAAATTGCAGGTCATTTTCCCCCCTTTTCCATTTGCTTTCCTTTGAATTGCATTTGAATTTCCATGAGTGTATTTGTTTCTATGGAGATGCTGAGATGTGCACACACATGCCTGTAGCTTGCAGGCTGGATAGAAGTCTAGGGAAGGGTCTACTATGGATGCTTTAACCCTTCCTGCTGCTTACGGTGAATTGACTGTGATTACTCGATGGAGTAAGACGTGTTTGTATGCTCAGGTACACTCTGTTCCCAATTGATCGCTATGTTGTGGTGCTGATCCAGAGTGACCAGACATCCTCTCTTTTTCCAGGACACCCTTTATGTAAACTCTTGTCCTGGAAAACCCCTTTTCCTTGTGAGTGGGCATCTGCACTACATAGCCTTCTTGCAATTAATAAATTATATGTAATAAATTATGTTTTAAATTTAATTGTAAGTAATAGACTGTAAGGGCTGTGATGGTTAAAGATGACTTGCTTCTCAACCTAAAGGTTGGCAGGTCAGTGGTTTGGGATCCAAGTACTGCATAACAGAGTGAGCTCCCATCTCTTGCCCACCTCCTCCGTCAGTCTTGAAAGACTATGGTATCGTGCTTGGCGCTGCATATACTGCATGTGAAGCACGAAAGCCTGGGTTAGATTGTTATGGAGGATAGGCTGTTACCCACGCAGCAAATCCCCCCTCTCCACGCCACTGAATTAGTCCAATGGAAAGGCAGAGCCAATACGATTGGATCCAGCTGGCGTCGCAAAGCTGGGCTAAAGACAGGAGCTCACCCTGTCTTGTGGGGCTGACCCAGGTTTCAAACCCTGGCCTGCTGGTTAACAGGCACAGCATCTTAACCACTTCTGCCACCCACAGCCTGGCCCACCTCCTACCAACCTAGCAATTTCAGAACATGTACTGTAAATGCAAATAGATAAAATAGGTACCATTTTGTTGGGAAGGGAATATTCTATCATGCACCTTTGGCATTTAGTCATGCCAGCCATGTGACCATGGAAATGTTGTCCTATAATGTTAGCTCTTTGGCTTTGTAACAGAGATGAGCACCACCATTTGTCTGTCATGACTGGTCAACCTGCGGGGGAAACATTTTCCTTAATACAGTGTTTAACCACAAAACCTCAATATATGATTTTAGCTTTTCTTTTGCTATGGTTGCAATCCAGAGGAACTATGGGAGCACGTAAGAGACATTACGTCCACCCGTAGTTACTGCACCACCTAGTGATAACTTATGGAAAATTCATATTGCAGTCCAGAGTAAAGTGTTCCTACTCTGGATCAAGTTACTCTGGATTGCGCCCTATGCCCAACGTTTTTTGAATGTCCTACATTTTGGGGAGCCTTGTCATCTCTTGTGGTTATGACCAGTGGTGGGATTCCAATAAATGAACAGGTTCGATGTCCTAATTAGTAACTATTTCTCAGAACCAGGCGCTCATTAGCAAAAGGGTTCTATAGAACCTGTGAGATCACCCTGAAGCTCACCACTGGTTATGACATCTGGTCACCTGGGTTGGTAATTAAGAAAGTGCTGGTCTGTGTGTGTGTGTCCATGTGTATGCATGCCCATGCCCAATCCTATGCAAGTCTACTGGGAAGTAAGCACCAGTGTGTTAGTGTGACTTATTCCCAGGAAAGTGTGGATAGTATTTTTTCATTTTCTTTGTAAACCATTTTGTGAACTTTTTAGTTGAAAAAGTTTAGTTGAAAAAAAATATAAATTAGATAGATAGATAGATAGATAGATAGATAGATAGATAGATAGATAGATAGATAGATAGATAGATAGATAGATAGATAGTATTGCAACCTCTGGGTGTGTGCATCTGCACTTCCAATCAATCCACTAACATTAAGCAGCATGCTCTCTTAACATGCTCAGATGCACTCTCTTTGTCATCTCTTCCCATGATGTCATCACTGGTACAGACAGATTTTGGCTACATTCCTATCCACGGGAGTAAGCCCCATTGACTATAAAGGGGACGACTTCTGAGTGGAAAAGCACAAGGATCAGGTTGTTTGAAGACTTAAAACTTGGGTTTTTTGGACAGGACTGGTTTTGACACCGTCTTTTTCTGGTGGTTTTTTGGAGCCTCATATAACTTTCCCCAGTGAGTGAGTGAGTTCAGAAGGATCATATATCATCACTGTGAATGATGATAAGCCCCCCCCCAATGTAGGATGCCCAAGAAAAATGTAGGCCATGACAAAATAAAAGCTAAAAGCACTTACATATATTGCTGTCATGTGGTTAAACACCATGGCTGCAATCCGAAACACACTTTCCTGAGAGTAAAACCCATTGAACACAATGGGGCTTACTTTAGAGTAGACATGGTTAGGATTGTGCTCTATGTTACTTATTATCGGGGTGACCATAAAGAGGACAAGCTGCCCAAAATGTAGGACACCAAAGAAAAATGTAGGATACAACAAAATTAAAGCTAAAAACAGTCATACATATATTTCTTATATGTGGTTAATTTATACACTATATTATGTATTTATGCCAATGTAATGTGCCATTGAATCTAATGTGCACCCTATACTTATAATCAAAATACTGTATTTACTCAAATCTAATGAACCATTGACTCTAATGTGCATTCTGATTTTGGAGACTAACGGTGCAATCCTAAGCATGTCTACTCAAAAGTAAGTCCCATTGAGTTCAATACTACTTACTCCCAAGAAAGTGTGGTGAAGGGTTGCAGTCTGAATTTGGCTGAAAAAGGTGAGCATTAGATTTGAGAAAATACAATATTTATTATTAAACTCAAAGCTATAACAAATAATTTACTATGTAAATCTATTAATTCGAAGAAGGCTGCATGCTCACAAGGAAAAGGAGGACAATGAAGATTTATTTTCCCAATGCAAAATAGAGGACATGTCCTGGAAAAGAGGACAGATGGGCCACCCTGCTTATCATTACATTTAAAACTATTATATGTAATGGATGACTTAAAGGAATGCTATATGCTGCTTGCTTACAAGGAAAAGGAGGACAGTGGAGATTTATATTTCCAGGACAGAAGGCAGAAAAAGAGGACAGTGAGTGGGAGGCTTGCCCAGCCTGGGGGGCTAGTGAGGAAGAGGAGGGCAGGGCCAATGCAAATCACTCCCATCGGAAGAAAAGGGGCGCAGCAGGCGAGGCTCTGTCCGGGTGGAGGCGCACAACAAAGCCAGGCAAGCCTTCCCTTGGGCGGCCACTGTTGCCAGTCCCAGGCAGTGGGAGGATCAGGACCAGGACCAGGACCAGGACCAGCTGGGAGCAGCAGCAGGACCAGCAGCAGGACCAGCAGGGCTGCGCTTTGTCTGCGGAGAGCATCCCTCTCTCCATCCCTCCATCCCTTTGCGCAAGGAAGCCCAAGTGGAGGCGCAGGTAGGCATCCCCTCTCCCCCCATCCCCTTCCTTCCCATTGTCTCCCCTTCTTGGAGGGAGGTTGTCCCTTCCCCACTCTCTGTGACTTGCACCGTTTGAGACTGCAGGGATGAAGAGGAAGAGGAGGAAGAGGAGAAGGGGGATCCCCTCTCTCTCCTTCTGGATCCCCTCTCCCCTCCCCCTCTGGAGGAAAAAAAAGGTGCCTGTCATTGTGTGGCCAGAGTGACCACCTGTCCTCTTTTGCCAGGACATGTCCTCTTTTTTTAAAGCCTTGAGTCCTGGAAAAAAATCTTCACTGTCCTTTTCTTTGGGAGTAGGAAGTAGGCAGCCTTTTTGTAATTCATATGGCTGCAATCCTAAGCACACTTTCCTGGGAGTAAGAGCCATTGAACAAAATGGGGCTTACTTTTGAGTAGACATGGTTAGGATTGTGTTCTATATGTGTTTCAAATTAATAAGTAACATAGAGACCGATACTATGCATCAGAAGTAAATGCCATTATAGTCAATGGGGCTTACTCCCAGGAACATGTGGATCGAATGGTAGCCATAGTGCCCCATACTAGGCATGTCTCAGAATGTGTCTCATATAAATGCCATTATAGTCAATGGAGCTTACTCCCAAGAAAATGTGGATAGGATGGTAGCCATGCACAAACTATGCATGTTGGAAGTAAATGCCATTATAGTCAATGGGGTTTACTCTCAGGAAAATGTGGCTAGGATGGTAGCCATAGAGTCCCATCCTATGCATCTCTACTCAGAAGAAAGTCCCATTAGAATCAAAATTGTGAATAGGGTTGGACTGTCATATGAAGTCATATAGGCTGCAATTCTAACCACAATTTCCTGGACGTAAGTACTATTGAACATGATGGGATTTGCATCTGAGTAGACATGCTAAGGATTGAACTGACAGTGTTTAACAATTATTTTTATTATTGTTTTGTCATTGTATACATTGACACTGAGTATTGACAAGTATACAGCAAAATTTTTAAGTGCATATTTGCTTTAATTTTGCCATGTCCTACATTTTTCTTGGGTGTCCTCCATTTTGGGTGGAGAGTCTTGCCCTCTTTTTTTGGTTTTTTTGCCATATGTTCACCCTGCAGTGAAACAGACCAGTCCCATCTGCAAACCCTCTTGCCTTTGTCTCTTTTTTTAAAATTGGCAACAGGCATCCTGAATATTGAGGCCCACTTGGGTGGGGTGCATCGTTGCAAAGTGTGTCCCCCTTGCATTGATCCATGCCCCTTCTCTGCAGCATTTTGCCATGGGGAGGTAGAGGCAGTGAAAACATGACCCAGTTGCTAACATGGGGGCAGATGGTCACACCTCTCTACATACAGTATATGGGGTGGGGGAGAAGAGGAATCATTTTCTCATCACCTTTTTCCCCCTTCCCCCCAAATTGGCCACAAACACCATTATCATCAGTACATCCAGGTGGTCCATGTGACTTATTATTCTATATTTTAAACCCTGGCCCCACATTTTCAGGGATGCCTTCGGAAAAAACCACCATTATGTAATTGAGGACAGTGGCTTCCCCAATGACTTGCTAAAATGAGAGCCTTTATGGCTTGGTCTTTGCTGAATGATTTGCTATCATTGATTTGCAGCATATATGTGGAGTCTGCGTGAGGCAGCTTTGTGAAACCAGCCACCTGCATTTGCCATATGTGTAATCTGCCCATAATAGATGTATGTGGCATGAACTGCAGGGCATGAAGGTCTTAGTAGGGTGTGTTCCTTCATACAGCTACCTGTGTTTGGAACTCAGAATTGGCTTACTGCCTGCCTATATATTTTCAAGCTTAGGTGGTGGCCTTTATATGATTTGCTGGATTCATTTTGTGGAAGGATCTCCACCAGATTAAATAATTTGAAGATTGTGGCCTCCGCCTCCTGTGGCAGGCACATGGGTTTGGGAGTGACATCGTCATATAGCAGTAGAAGAGAATCCTGCTTCCATTTTTAAGGGTTCCTGATGAAGTAAAACTACTTGCATTAGAGGGATGCTCACTGCCACTGCTACCTAAAATTTCTCCATCCCTTCTTCTTTTTTCAGACCTAAATTTTAATTCTCAAATTCTACTGGTTTTCTCACACTGGTGTACGTGGTGCAACCATATGCACACTTCCAAAATATGATTGTTGTTCATATCCTAATTGCAACACTAGGATTGTGTTTGGTGTTTTTATATAATCTGCTCACTGGAAACCAGTTTAGTTTGAAAATGCTGGTGATGATCTTGGGTGTATACTAGCCCACCAGAGTCCCTCCAAATGCCATGTCATGGTTAGCACTCCTGCTGTGGTTCAGATAGGGTGCCTGATTTGTAGCTTTTTAAAAATATAGACCTGTTCCATAGGATACAGATTCTAAAATAGATAATCCCCATATGCTGGTTTGTGTAACTGCTTAGTATGTGTGTGATTTGTGCTGATCAGATGTGAGTTGTGAGCTCATAAGAAGTCTGAAATGAGAGTCCTGGAGTTACTGAAGGTATTTTATTCAACTTGAAGCTCACAAAACCACATGCAAGGACCACCATAAGATGTGCTGATGGTCAGTAGCGTAGATGGCTGTAAAAAGGATCAGGCAAACCACCAGATAGGTCTCTCAGTAGCTATTGGTTTAAACATGGCCATGATAGTTATATGTACAGGTACAGAGTACCTCCTCTGACTACTACATGTTGGAGACCAACAGCAGAGGAGATGTGAGATTACAAGCTGCACCTGCTGAATTTTCCTCTTTTAAAGCTCCAGCAGCCCTAGAGGTTGCCCCCTCACCCCATTTAGAAAGCCAGCTTCTTTCAATTACAAAGAATAGCCCAAAACTTGTAGTTACATATGATATCAAAATTAACTCTTAGAATCATAGAGTTGGAAGGGACCTAGTAGGTCATCTAGTCCAACCCCCTGCCTATAGCAGGAAATTCTCCTACAGCATCTCTTACAGGTGCTCACTGAGCCTCTGCTTGAAGATGCCCAGTGAGGGAGAGTCCACCACCTCCCTTGGCAATCTGTTCCACTGCCAAACCGTCAGGAATTTTTTTCTGATATCCAACTGGAATCTCCTTTCTTGCAGTTTGTACTGGTCCTAGTTCTGCTTTGTAGTCTTTTAATAAAATGGCTGCATTCCTTTTACCAAACACTAGTGAAATTAACCTGTCATTGTGGGAGTAAAATTTCAAGAACGTTTGTGGGCAGTGCTGGGCACTGGCGCTTGTACTAGGTGGGCAACAGTAGGCCCAGGGCACTGTCAGGCACTGAGCATCGGAAAGTACAGGGGACAGTGGAGGGCACCAGGGGGCACTGGGCACCCCTACTGCGTGCCAGGCATCAATGGGCACAAGGCACCACCATGCACCACTACGCAGTGGGCAGTGGGTACCACCAGGCAGCAGGCACCAGTGGGCACCAACAGACTACAGGCATCCTTAACCATGCACCAGGCACTATTGGGTAGCAGGCACTACTGTGCACCACCGTGCAGAAGGCAGAGGGCACCACCAGGCAGAGGTAACTACCAGGAACCAGCAACCACTAGGCACTAGCCACTGGGCATATTGGGTACTAGTAGACACCACCTGGCAGCAGGCACCAGCAGACACCAGGAATCCATACTGTGCACCAGGAATCATACTGTGCACCAGGCACTACTGGGCACTACCATGCAGTGGGGAATGGGCACCACCAGCCAGTGGGCATTACCAGGAACCAGTGGGCACCAGGCATCCCTAATGGGTACTAGTCATGAACACTGCGCACTGGGCATCCATACCAAACACTGCCCATCCTTAGTAGGCATGACCAGGCATTGGGCACCACTGCGTTGTAGCAGGCACTACCTAGGCACAGGGGACCACAAAGCACCAAGGATAGAGGGCCACCGGACTTTGCTACTGGGCATCCCTACCAGACACCACTGTGCAGCAGCCACAAGGGACCACAGTGCACCAGACAACTCGACTGGGCAGTACTGGGCAGCAGTGGGCATTGAGCATCCTTGCCAGGTACCAGGCACTGCGCATCCCCACCAGGCACCATTGGGCACCAGGTACCATTGGGTACCACATGGCAAAAGGCACCAGTGGGCACTGGCCCACTGGTATCCCTACCGAGCTCCAGGCACTCGGCACCAGTGGGCACCAAATTGATTCTTAGTGGGTCTTTACATCACAGAAGGAATACACTCCCTAAATTTCATGGTTCTAGGTCCAGGGGTTGGGGCTGGGTTTTGATAAGTCTGCCTTCAATGTTAAGTATGGGGGGGGGGGGGAAATAGCAACTCTTTCCCCCTCTTAGGGTTGGAATTTCTGAATATTGGTTTTTAATAGGTGGCTGCACCACAGAAGAAATACCCTCCCAAAATTTCATGCTTCTACATCTGGCAGCTTTGGCTGGGCATTGATGAGTCAGTCAGTCAGTGACTCTTCAGTTTTGTATACAGTACAGTAATAATTTATGTGATAAATTTCTGCTAATCTGTGGTAATTTTCTGCTAATTTGATTCCTTCTGTTGCCAAAGGAAATCACCTAAACTGATTAGCTTTTGGAGTTGTGAACATAAACTATTAAACTGGTTTATAATCCTTTTTTATGATTTTGTTTAAAAGTGTTTATTTTGAACAAATGTGAATCTTGCAGCCCAATCCTATGCTTGTCTTTGAATTGGTTCCCACTGGATTCAATAGGTCTGGTGTAACAAGCAGTACAAGACCACCTCAGACTGAAGCTGTGGAGGCATCTGTACCTGTCATAAAAAGATTCCTTATATGTAGACACTAGCAAAAAGCATACCCGCGTTGCAGGTGTTACATTTTCCCCTATGCCATCCCCCCCATGGCGCATCATCCCCCATGGCGCATCATCCGCCAATGTCAACTTCCCCCCGTGAAACTTCCCCTCATGCCCAACTTTCCCCATGCGCATCATCCGCCGATGTGCAACTTTCCCCCATGCGCAACTTTCCCCAATGCACATCATCCCCCCATACGCATCACCCCCATACGCATCACCCCCATGTGCAACTTCCACCCATGTGCATCATCCCCTCATGCGCATCATCCGCCGATGCGCAACTTTCCCCCCAAGCTCAAGTTTTCCCCCAAGCTCAAGTTTTCCCCCAAGCTCAAGTTTTCCCCCAAGCTCAACTTTTCCCCATGCACATCATCCCCATGTGCAACTTCCACTCATGCGCATCATCCCCCGTGCGCATCATCCCCCATGCGCAGCTTCCACCCATGTGAACTTCCACCCATGCGCATCATTCCCTCATGCGCAACTTTCCCCACGCGCGTCACCCGCCGATGCGCCACTTCCCCCCGTGCACCACTTCCCCCCATGTGCAGCATCCTTGCCAGTGCAACATCTTCCTCCAAAAAACATCCCCCAGTTCACCAGGGTCTGAGCACCAAATTGGCTGGATGTTATTCAGTCTCCCGTGTTAAGTATAGGACAGAAACATGTTGCCCCCTTTTCAGCCCCTGAAGGGTTAAATTTCTCCAGATGGTTCTTGGTGGGTGTTCAGGTGAAAGAAGGAGCTTGGGGGAAAACTCCCAGAATTCCATGCTTCAGGCCCAGCAGTTGGGGCGGAATGTTGATGAGTCAGCAATTCTCAATGCAAAGTATAGGGGGGAAAACGCGTTGCGCCCCTTTTCACTCCGTTCCGGTTGGAATTTCCGAAAACCGGTTCTTAGTGCACCCCTCCGTCACGGAAGGAACACCCACCCCAAATTTCACGCTTCTAGGCCTAGCAGTTTTGGCAGGGGAGTGATGAGTCAGTGAGTCAGTCAGTGAGTGACTTTTCTCTTTTATATACAGTGGTACCTCACATAACAGAATTAATTCGTTCTGGAGGCAGTTCCTTTACGTGAAACTTTCTTTACGTGAAGCGGATTTTCCCATAGGAAATAATGGAAACGCAGATGATTGGTTCCACAACCCCAAAAATATTTATATAAAAATATTAACTGGATGTAAAAATGATGACAAAACACTGTAATTGAATTCAAAACATGCATTCAATGGGCATGATCCTATGAAGTCTACTTAGGCTGCAATTGTAAAGACACTTTCCTGGGAGTAGGACCCATTTAACACAATGCGGTAGACTTCTGGGTAGACATGGGTAGGAGGCTGCAATCAAAGACACTTTCTTCTGTAATCCAAGACACTTTCCAAGTGTCTCCCCACTTTCTCCTTCTCTTCATCCTGAGCCTCTCTCTCCCCTGCTCCCTTCTGGCTGGCCCTGAGCTGCTTCCCTCTTCTCCACTGCTCTTCTCTCCCTCTGCCCAGCGGATGTCTGGCCACAGGAGGAACAGCATGGAAGTGTTGCTTTTACTATGGGCAGGTGCGCTAGGCAGCCCTGACACTTTTTAAACAGGTTGCTGGCCAGCGTGTCTGCCCTAACTGCCAGTGAATGTTTTCTTTACGTGAAGCACTTTCTTTACGTGAAGCAGAATCCTAGAGAAATTTTTTTTTGTTACGTGAAACTTACTTTACGTGAGGCGTTCTTTACGTGAGGCGTCACTGTATATAGATGAGCAGCCTCAGCCCAGTGTTAGCTCCTAATGCTTCTTCTAAGCCTAAGGAGAGGGACATTTATCCCATTACTCCTCATAAGCAGAGTAGCCTTGCAATGGGGTATCAGGTATAATTTATCAGTGTTTTATTTATCAGTGATTTTGACTCAACGCTAATGAGATTTTCTCTTTAAATTAGAAGATAAACATCCCTTAAGTAGCAGTTAATGGCTTAGAAGCAGGCTGCAAGGCAGTGTGTTAAGCATTTGTGTTAAGCATTTGTGCCATATCATGGCAATGTGTTAAGCATTTAAGCTTGCCTTAGAAAGGTTCAGAAAAGGTTCAGCTTTGGTTTCAGCTGGAAAGGAGATTCCTCCCTTCCCCATGTGATTATCGTAGATGGTGAGTTTCAACTTATGCTCATTTCTCAACCCATTCTTCATTTCAGAATGAAGAGCCTCCACGTAAGGGGAAAAAGCCCTTCATATAGGCTCTGGATCTGGCAAAGTTGAGCTCCACCAATTTCACCCTTTCCTGCCACATCTTCCTCCCACCTCAGAACACCTCCTCCCTGTCTTTCCCCACTCTTCCTCAGCTCTCCTCCACCCAGAAGTCATGTAGATTGCCAAGCTGCAGGAAACCAGTTCTGGGCTGGCACTAGTAGAGTGCTGGGTGACACTGGGCTAGGGTGGCTGGTTCCAGTATAGGCCTGGGTTTGGGGCTTACAAACATGCCTATGCAGGCTGTTTTTCTGTGTGGAAGGACAATATGTTTTGAAGCCCCAATGGACATATTTGCCTTGCTAAGGCTTTTGCCAGCGTTGCACATCTCTAAGATACTGTAGCATTATCCTGTGCCCCATCCTGTTCCCATTTATTTCCTTACAATTCCAGAGAAAATTCCAGAGAAAAGGAATGGACTATTATCAACTTGCAATCTTGTTTTTCTAATTAACAATAATTGTAATAATTTGTAATGACAAAATGTTGGGGAAATCAAGAGCACAGTTTGACTTGAGTCTGTCAGGTTTTTATGGAACAACTTCTCCTCTAGGAAATGGAAGACAAATACTCTGTAATGAGACACTGAGGATTATATTGATTTTAGAATCTATATAATTTGTTTTATATAATAAAACAAGAATGATGTTTATTTTTTCTGGTCTGCCCTAGGCATAAATTTTGGGCAGTTGCAGTCCTCTATTTTAGTTCTGTTATATATCTCAACTAGTGAAAATGTACCCACATTGTGGGAGTAAAATTCCCCCCATACGCCATCACCCCACTGCTCATTGTCCCTCCACTGTGTACCATCCCCCAATGAGCATCAACCCCCATGAACATCAACCCTCCCATGGGCAATACCCCTGTACAACATATGCGCACCATATGCAATACCCCCTGTGCGCACCGTCCCCCCATACACAATACCCCCATACAACATCCCCCATGCGCATCATTCCCCCCATGCACATCATTCCCCCCATGCACACCATAACCCCTATTTCACTCTCCCTCCCAATGCATCAGCTGGATGTTGATCAGTCAGTCTTCAATGTTAAGTATAGGACAAAAACACGTTGCACCCCTTTTCAGCCCCTTAAGGGTTAAATTTCTCAACATTCGTTCTTGGTCGATGCTAACATCATATAAGGAACACCCTCCCCAAATTTCAGGCTTCTAGGTTCAGGGGTTGGGGCAGGGCATAGATCAGACAGGGTTTCATCAATGAAAAGTATAGGGAGGAAAATGTGTTGCACCCCTTTTCACCCCCTTCTGGTTGGAATTTCCATCATGGAAGGAACGTCCCCCCCAAATTTCATGCCTCTAGGCCTGGTAGTTTTGGCCGTTGATGAATGTATGAGTCAGTGAGTGAGTCAGTGAGTGACTTTTCAGTATTATATATATAAATTGATACCTGGGCAAATGTTGAACAGTTCAGTGATTCACAAGAATACCCTTGCTAGATCATACCAAAGGTCCATGAAAGCTGGCATCCAGTGGCATACCTAAGGGATGAGTAGGTGCAAATGCTTTTAGGCAACACAGCTGGGGATGTCATGCCACTCAGTTCACACTGTTTTGCTCTCTCAGATCTCCAGAAGTGCCCTCTGGCCTCATCCAGAGGTGTTCTGAGAGCTGGAAAGGCTGTATGTAGACTTTATGACCTTCATAAGGACTTTTAAGGCACCTGGAGACCTTTCTCAGACCTTCTGGAAACCTTAGAAGGCTTTCTGAGGGCTAGAGAGGCCATATGCAGCCTATCTTGAGAATGCTTTCAGATGGGACTGGAGGGCATGTCCAGTGGTCTGGTAGAGGTCAGCTCTTTAGGGCATGCACCAGTGTGGCACAGGGGCCAGGGACATCACTGTCAGCATCCTTTTTCTCCCAATGCCCAGACAAGTACTGACCTGAAAGCCCACAATCAGGAGTGGACTTTACAAAGCCCTGCTTGTTCCTTCCCAGTAACTGTACTTCCTTGATGGTGAAGCCATTGGTAGGCTTGTCCACAAGGTTGTCTAACTCCCATTTGAAGTAATGTAAGCTAATGGCCATTGCCTCATCTAGTGGCATAAAAGTTTATCAGTTAATGATAGAGAGTATGTGATCTTTTTTTGGTCGCCTTGAAACCCCTGCTTATCAGTTCTGTGGATGACTGAGTTCCAGTATTGTCAGACAAAAGCCTATGGAAAAGGCTATGAGCCTAATGGGGCATCCCCAAAGGTCCTCAAATAACACCTGGATTGGAGTTTCCCCACCCTTGACATACTTGGCCATTGATCAGAACTCCCCATTAGGGCTACAGTCTTATACATTGTATATGGCAGTGGAATTTTGGGTGAAGGTTCCATGGCTGGTTGGTTTCTGTGGCTCTCCAGGGTTCTTATTACCTATTAGTTGTAAAAGAAGGGAGGTGAACAGGAACTTGTGGTGTATGTGCAGGTGCACATACTTCTGGATCATGCCTCATTACAGCCATTTTCCCTGGATTAAGCACTTATGAAGAGGGGAAAAGGACTGGTTGGCAGCAGTACTTACAATTCATTAATGACACAATCCTAAGAAATTTAGGCCGGCCTAACTCACCTGGCCTATCTTTCTGTGTTGCTGTGGGAAGGTTAGCATATGCCTTTGCATTGGCCTAACCCACCCCCCACCCCCAGGAATGGGGCAGATGTGTCTTACTGCACTTTTGTGACACCTCCAGATCAGCATAGTACTTGTGCTAGAACTTAGGCTGGCCTAAATGGAGGTTAGGATTGTATCCTAAGAGACAGCTTGATTGTTTGCAGTCAGACTTGGGGTTTGTCCAAACAGTTTTAAAAAAATTCCCTTAACTGCACAACTTGAAAGTGGTTGAACCTAAACCTGAACCTGCCTTCCCCTCATGGGTTGGAGTAGGGTGGTCTTGCAAGGGTAGGGTATAATGTGTTTGCTGCTTTGAAAACCTACATTTGTGAGATGAACAGCACACATTTCTTGATAGAAAAATTGAAAAGACTTGCTAAATTTACACAATGAGAGACTGTATTATTAGTTGTGTTCGCCATTGAAAACAAGAAGGGGTACATGTGGGCGCCCGTACTTTAGTGGTATAGTTAAAGTGTTTTGTGCTAAGTAAATCAAAAAAGAACACAAAATGGCATGGGGCACAAAGGAGAAAATTCAATTTGCTTCTGGTTCATGATGTTACAAGTACTAGTCATTCAATGCATGTGTTAATTGCACCACCATTGAACATGTGGAAACTACAAGAGGTTTACATGCCCTGCCTTGGATTGTGAATGAGTTACACGTGTGGCTTCAGTATCCACAGAGATACATTTTTGGAACACCCCATGGATAATGAAAATCACAGTCTGGCCCCACCTGTACTTTTATTCAGTTTTGCTTTCAAGCCTGAGAAATTGTGGTATCTCCTTAGCAGAAAAATGGGGACAGTTAACCTACATGGACTATTGCTCATGAGTACAACTCATTGGAAAGATTAGTTGGAAAGATTCTTAGCAGGGTAGTGCTGAAACAGGAGTGAATTAAAACCATTTCTGATGCGTTTGTGCAACTGTATTTACCATCAGTCTTCAGCATTCAGCTAATACATGAGTAGTCCAACTGAATGTAACAAACCAGTCTGAGGAACTCCAGATCTTTTTGTGGTGGGATGGAGAGGAAGGGCAATGTTTTAAAACAAAGACAACATTCTTGATTTTGTTCACTCAACCATAACTCAAGACAGAACAATCCTCTACCCTTTTTATTCCTTATGTACTATTAAATATTTTATGAGAATTTACACTGCTTACTTTTTCAAAATAGCAACATTCTTTAGCTTTGTTGAACAAATTCTGGTTTGGTTGTAGCAGAGCACCTGATCTTGAATGCTAATATGGGAGTAGCTGGATAATTACAGTGCTTATTGATTAGCTCTGCTGTGTCTCTTCTTTCTTTCCCCCTCCCAGATTAATTTTCAAGATGTCCTTTGGGAGAGATATGGAGCTTGAACACTTTGATGAGCGTGACAAAGCCCAACGCTACAGCCGAGGATCACGGGTGAATGGCCTGCCTAGCCCGACCCACAGTGCCCATTGCAGCTTCTACCGAACCCGCACTCTGCAGACCCTGAGCTCTGAGAAGAAGGCAAAGAAAGTCCGCTTCTATCGCAACGGGGACCGGTATTTCAAAGGGATTGTCTATGCCATCTCCCCTGATCGGTTTAGATCTTTCGAGGCCCTGCTAGCTGATCTGACCCGGACTCTCTCTGATAATGTCAATCTGCCCCAGGGTGTGAGAACAATCTATACTATTGATGGTGCAAGGAAGATAACTACCTTAGACCAACTGGTGGAAGGTTAGTATTAAGAAAGGTGCAATGGTACTAATACTTTGGCATTAATTATTTGATGCGTATTGCCTTGACATTGTCCTTGCAATAATTTCAATTGATGAGCAAGGGTCCACTCCTATCCAATTTCTTGTGCAGCTGTGCCAATGGGTTATGCACTGCATCCTGTGGTGGGGAGGACCCTCCTCAAGGTAAGGGAATATTGTTTCCTATGGCAGTCCACTTACCATATTTGGATTTGCAATCCGCCAGTTAAACCTGGGCAGCTGAGGTTGTGAAGTGGCTTGCCCAAGGCTGTCTAGTGAGGATTCATGTTAGAGTCAAGATTCATTGACCAGCCTCACTGTCATTGCCTTTAGGCACTATTAGGGAAAGTACTTACAGTAAATATTGTAATTCAGGAATCTAACACTTTCTGTCGGTTTGTTTTCTGATGGTTTCACTCTTTCAGCACTTTTCAATTATACCCAGAACTCAACATATGCTCCACTCTTTCAACCTCTCTCCTGGTCTACAGGCTAAAATTGTTTTCCCTAATGTTGATTTGCATGTGACATGGTAATCAAACTGTTTTGAGCATTTCCTTATGACTTTCTTCAATAAATAACCATTCAAATACATAAGATATTCATTGCACATACATGCCTTTGTTCATTTTACTGTAATTTTGATGTGTATTTTGGCTGTTAATAAATAAGTGTGATTTAGGCTTTTACAAGTTATATTTATGTATTTTTGGATGTCCATTTTGCATTTGCAAGCTGAAAAAGTCTGGGTTCTACTTTTCAGTGGTTTCCACTTTTAGAAGATGCTCCCAACCCTAACCCATCCAATAAGTGGGGGATGCCTGTATTTGCAGTTAAAATGGATGTGTATTCAACTTTATTAGGTTTACTAGAGAAAAGTGTACCTGTGTTGTGGGAGTAACATTTTCCCATATGCAATCCCCCCGTGCGCAACCTCCCCCCGTGCGCAACCTCCCCCCCATGCACAGCATCCTCACCAGTGCAACCTCTTCCTCTGAACAACATCCCCCCCACTGCACCTGGCACCGAGCACCAAATTGGCTGGATGTTGTTCAGTCTACCATGTTAAATATGGGACAAAAACACATTGCCACCCTTTCAGCCCCTCAAGGGTTAAATTTCTCCACATGGGTTCTTGGTGGGTGTTCAGGTGACAGAAGAAACTCCCTCCCAGAGTTCCATGCTTCTAGGCCCAGCAATTGGGGTGCAATGTTGATGAGTCATCAATTCTCCAATGCAAAGTATAGGGAGGAAAACGCGTTGCGCCCCTTTTCACCCCCTTCTGGTTGGAATTTCTGAAAATCGGTTCTTAGTGCACCCCTCGGTCACAGAAGGAACACCCACCCCAAATTTCACACTTCTAGGCCCGGCGGTTTTGGCAGGGCATTGATGAGTCAGTGAGTGAATCAGTCAGTGAGTGACTTTTCTCTTTTATATATATATATATAGAAGATTATAGCTAGTCTGTAGTACTGATGGTTCTCTTGCATACTGCTGTTTGGACAATGATTAATATATTGAACTGTTGCTCTGAATGAGCTGTTTGTAGGCCTTGGAATTCGGTGGAACTGTATTAGAAGGGGAGAAGTAAGTACACATCTAAAGCTTTGTAAGAAATTTTTTATAGCATCTATAAATAAGCAAGAAATCATGTAAAGAAATAATACTTCACGTTGTACTGAACATCTGGCATTTGTGTATGTACCATGATCACTTGCGCATGTGTGACTAGGGGATGGAAGATCTGGAGTACCACCAAAGTTTGGTGAGACTTTCTTGTGAGTTGAGGAATAGAGATGGGAACAAAGAAAGCTACGTAGCAGTGGTAGTCTAGAAGCACATTCGTAGAGCTGTAACTACAGCTTCTTGTTGAAGATTAATATGGGGAAAGAGTCAATAGATCTTGTGGCCCATCTCTCCATCCCTTATCTTGGAGCAGATGTGGGTTGATATTATTGTTGGTTCAGACACAGAGAAAACAGATGGAGACTTGCACTTTCCTTAATCAGGGAGAGAGCTGAAGAGGCCTAGAAATTGGAAGTATTTTAATGTATGTGTAAATCACACAAATAGTACCTCTTTAGTGTTATTTTAAATTCAGACTTTAACCAGAGTAGTTCAGTTGGGACTAATGTTTCCAGCTTCCTTATAAAGAATGGTTCAGAGAACAACTTTAGTGTGTTTTAGTATTTATTGTAATATTTCTCTTTTTAAAAACAATATTCCTTAGAGTTTCAAAAAATCAGTGGTCTATCATCTTTTACAGTTCTTGGGGGTCAGGGGGCCACTCATCCTTGTTTTTTAAAAACTTATATTGTTGGCCTGCAGGCCTCCGTCAGTCTTGAGAGACTATGGTATCATGCTTGGCGCTGCATACGCTGCATGCGAAGCATGAAAGCCTGGGTTAGATTGTTACGGAGGATAGGCTGTTACCCAAGCAGCAAATCCCCCCTCTCCACGCCACTGAATTAGCCCACTGGAAAGGCAGAGCCAATACGATTGGATCCAGCTGGCGTCACAGAGCTGGGCTGAGGACAGGAGCTCACCCTGTCTTGTGGGGCCGACCTGGGTCTCGAACCCTGGCCTGCTGGTTAACAGGCACAGTGTCTTAACCACTAGTGCCACCCACAGCCCATTGTTGGCCTGCAATCCTATGTAAAAAATGGAACTCAATAGGACATAATTCTGCAGGAACTAAGGAGTATTTCTCTGAATGTGGGTTTAGCTGATATTTCAGTTTTTCCATGCCCTGTCTTGGTAAATTTTGACTTTCCTTATGATTTTAAAAATACCTAGATCTTGTCTTAATAAAGATCTCTGGTTCTGCTCCCCTTTTAAAAAATAATCTCTAGTTATTGTGCATGTTATCTTGCATAAGCAGATAAATAGGTTTTCGAGGATTTTAATTTTTTTTCCTCTGAACTTGCTTTAGCCTCTTTTGAGGCTAAAGCTGATCAGGCATACTTTGAGCAGTGAATGGTGCCATAAGTTTTTTTTTCTTCCCTTCAACTGCTACTCCTAAGAACATTAATAGCAAAGTTGCACCAAGACTCATGTAAAAGCCCTGCATATCTTAGCCCAGGTGATTTGCTTGAAACCAGGAGAGATTAAGGCAAAATGGAAAGTGGGATATAAAATGTCTTAACTGTTGAAGTAAACTATACTTTCTGATGTTAGCACAGTTTTGAACAGAAAATTGTCATGACATAAGTTGCAAGGTTGTCAGTGCTGTCACTATAAATGTTTGAATTCCTCTATACTGTCTTAGACCAGTTTTCTAACTGGTCTGCTGTGACTATTACTAGTTCTCCAAGAAAAACATCCAGAATGCCGCCTTGATTGCCCCAGGGAGAAAGGCGGGATATAAATACAAGTATACTATTATGGAAATTATATATGTTGGGGTCTGCCTGTACATATAATGAAATGCAGCAAAGTTGTACCTCTCTCCTCATTTGGCTCGCTAGGCTCTGCCTGCCTGGCCTGTTATCTGTCACAAAGACAGTTGTCATTTACAGATGACAATTGAAATGGGAATAGAACCCTTAGCCCTGTCTGCCCCAGAGACACATGAGGATAGAACTCTCAGCCTGATTGATTGACATGGAACATGCAGATTTCGTGCACACAGGTTGAAGCTTTTATGTAGACAGGTACTGTCAGAAAGTCATGTCATGAAGATTATATAAGTTAAGAAGAAAAGATAATCTAATCTTTATATATAAAGTTAAAAAGTCACTGACTGACTCATCACTGCCCAGCCAAAAATCGCAGAACTTAGAAGTGTGAAATTTGGAGATGGTACTCCTTTTGTGATTTGGTGAGTGGGTCAGTCAGTGAGTGCATGACTTTCAATTTTATATATATTGATGATAAAAAAATGAAATGGTTGGCTGAATGGTTTAATAGAGAGTTCGTAACTTTCCAGTAATTTGCATTCTAGTCTCTTCGTGGAAGTGGTTTTCCTGTAAACTATTTTGAGGGTCCAAATTGGGCTAAAAGGTGAAAAATTAACTTCCACAATAAAGCAGAACTAATCATTGGTGTGAAAGATGGAAAAAAATAACAGCAACTGGGAGGAAATTACTTGAGCTTTTCAGTTTCTGCCATCAGTTCCAAGAGTTCCATAGAGTTTCAACCCTTTGACATTTAATCATCCCATTAGGTCTGAACATCAACATTTTTAAAAATAATTTTTGAGTTCTTAATTGCTATAAAATTGAATGTGTGGTTCTTTTGTTCATGCTGGCTACTGCCAAAATCTATTTAAAAGCTTGTTCGTCAGAGGAAAGGACTGGGTGCAACGAGGTATGATAATCAAATTAGATCAGTGAAAATGATCAACTGCAATGCTTCATCAGTCACAACCTTGAAAAGCTGCATTGCAATAAGCCAGCTTTTAAAAATAAGACAAATATTACAAGTTCATAAACTTGTAATTTAGAGACTTTTATTGTTTTAGATCGGGGTGGTCAAACTGGGCCTCTTTAGGGCAGTGAGCAGTGGGCAGCAGCAGGCACCACTAGGCAGCAGGCAGCAGTGGCCACCAAGCATCCCTATCGTGTACCAGAGAAAACAGTTTTAACAATTGTATAGAAGAGGGTATTTCAAGAAGATGCTGTACAGACAGGGTGACCATATGACTGGAAAATTCTGGATTTATCCTCTTTTTTAGCCTCCTATCTGAGTGTCCTCCAAAAGGGCTTCATTGTCCTCCCTTTTGGCTTCATTTTGGAACTTTGCAATGGTGTGCAGTGCCTCATCTTATCATATGTTGTTGGATTCGTATGGAAGAGCAGAATCTAAGGCAGTGATTTTCAACCCTTTTTCATCTCATGGCACACTTAACAATGCATTGATATTGTCAAGGCATACCATCAGTTATTTGTACCATTGACAAGGCACATCAAACTGTTCAAATCCCCCAATTTTCCTATTAATGAATGTCAATTTCCAAATTTCCACGGCACATCTAGGATTACCTGTGGCACACCAGTGTGCCATGGCACACTGGTTGAAAATCACTGACCTAAGGCAAATATCTGTTTTGAAATATCTCCTTCCTATCAAAAGTTATGACCAAAAAACTAAAACTAAAAAATATGCATTAAGCTCTATGGAAAAGTGAAAGTGCCCAATATCACGGCTTGACTCATGAGTAGGCAAATGTATCATTGTCTGCCGGAAAGGCCAGGCTGAGAGGAATCCAAGACCTTGTCTTCCTTTTGAGGTTTGGGTATCTGGTCACCCTGTGCATAGATGACAAGCTGCATCAGCTGAAATTCTATCCTACGCAATTGTTAAAGGTCTAGGATCCCTAAAGTATCCCACCCCACCTCTGCTTTAGACAAGAGATTCTCCAACTTTTTAGCACTAAGACCCTCTATTAGAATGGCAGTTTGTTGGAACCCACCAAAAATGATGCTATGACTGGAAGTGACATCATCAAGCAGCAAATTGTTTAACATGGCCACCAATTTGAGAAAATAAAACTTAGTAAATTAGGGATGAAAATGTGTTGCACCCCTTTTTACCCTCTTCCTGTTGGAATTTCAAAAAATGGAATTCCTGGTGCGTGCGTAAATCACAGAAGGAATACCCTCCCCAAATATCATGCTTCTATGTCCAGTGGTTTGGGCTGGGCGTTAATGAGTCAAGTCAGTAAATCAGTCAGTGACACTTCAGTTTTATATATATGGATAGATAAAGTACTTGCCTAATCCTCCCAAGCAGTTGCTGATCTGACCCACCTAGTGGATCCAAACCTAAAATTGACTTGTTACTCTTCTAGCAGATCGAAACCCACAGTGTGATAAACACTGCTTCGACAGTTATAAAGGAGACTTCTTTTTAGTGAGTCAGATCACCAGTCCTTCCCTATTGTCAACTGTCTTAACTTTTTTTAATGGCAGTGGGATTACAATCCAGAGTAACTACGGGAGCACATAAGAGACATTACGTGTACCCCTAGTTACTGCACCACCTAGTGAAAACCTATGGGAAATGCTTATTGCAATCCAGAGCAAATTGTTCTTATACCGGAGCAAGGACTCCCCGTAGTTACTCTGGATTGCGCCCTTAGTCTCAGGTAGTGCTATTTTTTCTGACTATCCCAGATATTTTTAAAAACAGGAGATGCCTGTTTAACTTTGTGCATGCAATGCGTGTGTTCTGCCTCAGAACTATGGTCTTCCCTAGATTCTTTGTTTCTGTTGCTCTTTCCAAATATACAAGAAACTTAGTTTTAAAAGAGTTTGCCTTAACAATATATGTCACTACCATCCACAGTGGTTTAATGCACACTTTTTACTTTCCTGAAAATCCAATTCCTGGCCCACCCAAAAAGAAAATGTATTTAGAAGACACAAAATGCCTTGTTCTGATTGGATAACTGTTCTTGGCACACTTTACATCCTGGCAGTTTTTGATAGCATCCTTCTCCGACCCACATACTCATTCAGTTTTTACTGATGCTGCAAGTTTATGATAGATGCAATTAGCTTGCAGCTGTGCTTTATCCAAAAACCTAGCAAAATCATTTGGCTTAGCTGCCTGTCTTCCAGTTGAATTCCTACAGACTGTTGAAGAATTTCTGAAAAGAAGAGTCTCTTTCAAGGTTAATTCATCCTCAGCACAATCTTAATCCTCCCAAGACTGGCACAAGTTCCTTGTACTGGCCTGGGGGTGACACAAAAGTGCCATAAGGCATTTCTTTGCCACTCTCAAGGGGTTGAAGTCTGTGCCACTGTGGGAAGGGGGTGAAAGATGTGCTGGCCATTCCCAGCCATTGCAGGGGCTTTCGAAGGACTGGAGGGTGGGTGTTCCAGGGCAGGGGTGTACACTCCTGAGGGTAGATGTGGAGTGGGATATGGCACTTGAATCCAACAGTAATGCCACTTCCAGAGGAGGCCTAGATCTGAGCAGATCTATTGGGGTTATGCTTGCCTTACTCTGGGAAGGGGGAAAAGTGGTAGCACAGCAGCAGCCCCGATCCTTACACTGGATACAATGTGGTCTGAGCCAGCCTGCCTGTTCCAGTGCAAGGCAGAGTTGTGCTGCCAGGGTTGTGCTCCTGTTGCCCAAGGCAAGAACAATATATCCACAGACTTGGGACCTACATTTTATTGTCTGTGGATGCTGAACACATAGGGTTGGCCCCCATGGACAATTAAGAGATGACTGGAGTTAAAGCTCTGTCTGCCTAGGCCATAGAAGACTAGATGATACATTGAATTGTTCTGTACATTCAAAAGTACCATGCAAATGTGTAATTATTATTTTCATTTATCTGTGTGTTATGTTCTGTTTCCCCTCAATTATCTTCATTTGCTATTTTTATTTGGTGGTTACTCTCATTATGTTATGATTTGAAATGGTTGTGAGCTATGTTGAGTTCCTTTGGGAGTGTGATGAAATAGACATCCTTTTAAATAAATAACTTAAGCCTAGCAGTTTCCTCCAAGAAGCTGAAATGGTTTGCCCTCTGGCCGCCCAGATCTATGCATCCCAGTGCCTCTGTTGGTTTTGCTGCAAATGGAGTGTTCTGAAACCACTTTGACTTTTGTCATGAGGTCTGTGGCACTGTCTGATCCAAAGCAAGTTTACTTCTTGCTATTGGCTCACAATCCGTTTTGTTGGATAGGTTCCAGCTGCTGTGCTTACTTGTGTGGGAACTGTTCCTCCTTGCATGGACTCTCCAAGGAACACTTTTGATTGACAGAAAATATAATAGATGCGAAACAAAGAGGACAAAAGAAATCTTATTTAGACTGCAGAAACAAGCAGTCTTCCATTAAATATTGATCAACCAAGCATTCCAAAGGCTGCCATCCCTGCCTTGTATTTAAAAACAGCCACCCCCATAAGAGGGTAGTTCCAGTTGTTTTAATGGTACCCAGTTTGTTCCAAACAACAGCAGACCTGTTGGAGAACTACTTAGGGATGCTGTTGAAAATGGCTGGCAATGTGTGTTCTTCCACGGTTTGGTGAACACGCCTCGGAGTTGCTCCCATACATGTAATTATTAATTAATGGTCTCGGGAGGTTGAGGTTGCAGGTGTTGAGGATTTTTTTTTCCAGACAGAGTCAGGAATAAACAGCATCTCTTGATGGCTGCATTCTGTTCTAATGGAAACAGGCTGTATATAAAACCAAAGTCTGTCAACCAAACAGAATTCTCCAAACATTGGAGAGTTTCAATTTTATTTTGAATAGTTTATAATAGTTTCAGTAATTAATTATATTATTAAAATATTTATTATTTTATTTATTTTCAATATTTTATTTTTAATCATCAGCAATATCCATCTCTAACTTGGCCAGTGAATATACTTAATGATTTGCTATTAAAACAGTGGAAATGGCAGATATCTTTTTATGGAACATTGGCATCAGTTCTTGGTCAACTCAGGAGATCATTTTAGTGAGTTAATGTACTGCTCTTTGGAGGTATCTCCTTACATCTTGTATGTAATGCATGGCTGGATGCTAAATAAAGGATGTCCAAAATATCAAATGTGCTACTCAAAAGACAATGTTTGATTAGTAGCAGATGAACAACAATGAAGTTGTTCCCTTAGTCATTGGGAGGATATTCTAAAAGTCCCCCACTCCCTTGAAGGGTCTAGAGAAGAGGGAAAGCAGCAGTGGTTCAAGGGAACCCAGTTAAAATTCCAGCCTTATCAGGAATATTGTGTCAGGCCCACTGGCCGCACATGGACTCATGGCCCATAGTTTGGTGAACACTGGTCTAGTATTTTAAACTGGTTACTACAAATGAAAGAAGTTTCCAGTTTCTTACGTTTTCAGCATCAAATATCATATTTTGTAATGACTTTAGGCAATTGTTGGTGTACTATCTGGTCAACATTTTAGAATAGTTTTTTGTATAATTGAACAAAAAAGAAGAAGTTCTCATTCATCAGAACTTACTAGATAAAATAGATCTTATCCTCATCTTTTACATAATCCAGAATTGATTTATCTCAAAAAGATATTGCAGCTATTCCCCCCCCCCCCACCACATCTCAGAGAATCCTAGTGTTGCTTCTAAATTAATGTCTGAAGATGCTACTGGTCTTGTTCCAGGCCGTGGGGCTAAGCCAGCACACTGTAACTTACCAAAAGGAACAAGATTTCCCCTGGTACCTATATGCTTTCATCTCAGTAACTTGCAGAATAGGTGTAGTTGGGGAGGGGAATCCTCAATAATTTATCTGTACGTTCCTAATGGAGAACATATTTTCATTTATTATATATTGGCATGCTTTCCCAGTGGTTTCTGGGTAGCGTTTGGTCACTTAAACAATATTAATTAATGCAAGCACAAAAAATAAATCTGTCTTTAAATAGTTCACAAAACCTTTGGGAAGACACTTAGTTCTTTCATAATATTGGTAGTATTTATCAATGCCCAGTAACAAGCAGACTTTCATATTTTATCGGAGTGTGATTCACGTGTATAGGCAGATTGACTGTCCATTGCCTTTTAGGAAGGATTTCTTCCAAAAATAACACATTAAGAAGGATACTTTGTAAATTCATGAGCTTGGTGGATGAAGTATTTTTATCTACAGAAGGGAACACATGATTTTTAACCTTGGGACAATTGAACTGTTAATGGTGGAAATACTGGATGGAGATGCAGATAAAAGAGAATATGCCCTGTTTGATCATTCTTGGATCATTGCTTCAGTTAGTTGCTTGGCCTTCATGTTGTACAAGGTTTTTACCAGAATAACTGGATTTTTAAAAGAACTTAATACAGCTTTCTATAAATAACTATTAAGTGCCTTCCTTAACTTCAATCTGCATGCAGATGAAAACTTTTGAGAGAAAAACTCTTCTTATATTAATTGGGAAAGGATGATTTGTGATAACTGAGCTGGATGGGACTGAGCTGTTAATCTCTTGCTGATGCTGCTGTAGCACCAGAATGCATGCTGCATCCATGGGGGTGGGGAGAATACTAGAGGTCTCCACTGGTTAAGAAAAAAATATTCACCTTTTCCAGGGTAAGCCTCAGCCACTTGAATGGGTCTGCCGGTGACTTTGAGGGTATAGAATATTTGCTGCTGTACTGCTGCCATTACCACCTTGATCTGCCCACTTCACCTGTCCTCTGCACTGACTTTCCAACAGTAGGGGTTGGCTGCTTGTATGTGACTTAGAGTGCACCCTAACCTAGGCTAGCACAACTCGGGGTCCTCCCGGTCCCATGCTGATGTAAGGAGGCAAGCACATGTTGACTATGTGATATGTTGAAGCCCATGTTGACCATGTGATTATGCCTGGAAATCTTGTTTCCGTATTGCAACCATGTAGGATTGTGACTTGGATAACAGCCATGACATTGTGGAATGTATTTACACCTTTAGGATTGTTCCAGTTTCCTAAAGCAGCTATTTAAAGCGCCACTTGCTGCAGTGGCATTCCAAGAAGGGTTAAACAGGGGTTTCAGGTGTACAGTTTGTTAAATACCATCTACTTCCATACTGTGGCTCCAATCCATTCCAAAGCCCTGCACAGCTTCTTTATGGAAAATGTGTTTAAATACCCCCAAAATGTGGTAAATGCCCTGAGTAGTACTGGTCTTATACCCCCTCTTGTGGTATTGCAGAATTCTTTGTCAATACTGTGTCATAGGTACTTCTCCATTTCCTTCTCCCATGCTGCCAGGGAAATTCCACCACATTTGGAGACAATTTTTTTTTAAAATGTACCTTATAGAATGCACACTTATAGAACATAACTGTGCATGAATTATCATTTTAAGATACTGTTTTGCTTGTAGAACTGTGATGTAAATGGTGGCATGTTTGAATTAACAATTGGAATTTTTCTTTCTTAGGGGAGAGCTATGTATGTGGCTCAATAGAGCCCTTCAAGAAGCTGGAGTATACAAAGAATGTAAATCCTAACTGGTCGGTAAATGTTAAAACCACCTCGGCTTCACGCACAGTTCCCTCTCTTGCCACGGCTAAAGGAAGCTCTTCAGATACAAAGGAGAACAAGGATTTCATTAGGCCTAAACTGGTCACAATCATCAGGAGTGGTGTGAAGCCACGTAAAGCAGTCCGGATTCTTCTTAACAAGAAGACGGCACATTCTTTTGAGCAGGTTCTTACTGATATTACTGATGCCATCAAGCTGGATTCGGGAGTAGTTAAGCGTCTGTACACACTGGATGGGAAACAGGTAAGTGGATTCGTTTTTAAGTTCCAATATAAATAATTGCACATCTGTCTGGATCAAATGTCAACTTACATGCACGCTATAATACTCATGCCAAATGTAATACCAATATATTATCTTGTAACACAATAAAATTTGGAGCTATAATGAAAAGCTAGAAGATTTTATACTTTCCTAATCATGTACATTTGTTGTTATTTTAATGCTTAAACAAGAAAAGATAAAGCTGTTTAAGAGAGCTATAAGACAATAAAATTAAATCTGTATTTTACTAATTATTTAAAATGAACCATGAAATAGTTTTTCAAATGATATTACCTAATAAGAAAGCAGTAACACGCACTGCTATGGTGCACCAATTGTAGAATAATGATTGGAAATCTTGAATATCAATCAAATGTGAATATATAGAATAATACTGCTTTTTCCTCTTTACATGTGGCTTCTAATTCTGGAAATGCTTGTTGGGAATAACTGCAAGTCAGGAGAGTAATAGTGGCTGTTTTTCTAGTTAAGGTACATCTTCCATTAAACCAGTGATTTTCAATCTTTTTCATCTCATGGCACACTTAACAAGGCACTGAAATTGTCATGACACACCATCACTTGTATTTACCATTGACAAGGCACACCAGACTGTTCAAGTCCCCCCATTTTCCTATTAATTAATGTCAACCCCCAAATTCCCGTGGCACACCTGAGGACGCTCTGCGGCACACCAGTGTGCCATTGCACACTGGTTGAAAATCACTGCATTAAGCAGTTGTTTAAACCTGAAGTAACTCAGCTTTTAGGTAAGTATAGCAACAGAAGAGCACTGTACTTCATCCTTTTATTTCCCAGCCAAACACTTTCATTTCCCAGCCTAAAGGGACAGAACAAAATCCTTCAGACGATATCTGCATGGAAGCATTTCATGCTGTTGATAAGTGGTGAGAGCCAACCCAGGAGTGTGCCGCAAGTATGCCTTTCCAGTTTTCACCACTACTACCAGTTGTGTTGAATTTTCTACTCCCACTTGCACATCTCTAAGGCAGAAATAACTCATTTGCAAATGGGACAGCAGGCTTCAGTATTGCATGAGGATCTTGGATGGCTTCTTATAAATGCTGAGTATATAATTTAGTTTTTCAGAGCTCTGGAAACGTTTTTTGTTCTTATTCACGCTACTGCGAGACAGTTCTCCTGATGCACATTTTCCACTCTTGCCTATTGTATTTAGTTGAAGTGGCAAGGGTCTACTGCATAAGCATAGTAGAAAAAGGAGGTGGGTTAAGTTGTTCCCATTTGCCTTGAATAGAGGCTACTGTGTCTGATGAGTAAACAAAGTCGCTTAGCAAGCAAAAATGTCAAGCAGTTATTCTGCACTCCGCGGGGGTAACCTGTTAGTCAGCTGTGTATGTGTAGGCGAGCCATTGATTTCAATTTGACTTAAGCAACGGACGTTCCATTTACTTTGCCAGGTACTTTTTCTCATGTAGCATTTGAAGTGCAAAGTTAGACTTTTTTGTCTGCCTTACGCTCCATGCTGTGCATGATTAAAATGAGGAAATCCATGATAAATCCAAAAGTTTGTTCCACTTGTTCATGTGGTTAAATTCCCATCTGTGGCATTTGAAGGGTATCTAGAAAATGCCACAATAGCCTGCACTCTGTGGTTAACCTTTAATTGGAGATTTCTTAGATCTGACTTAAAGGCAGAAGCATCTTAAAGCCTTCTTGACTAGAAAGTGTAATTTTGTTTTGTAAGGATCAGGGGATAAAGCTTTTCTAGTACAATTACTCTCATTTTAAATACAGCTTTGTATGTCAACATTGAAGGTAAGTATCTAAGGCTAACCATCTTCTTTGCTGAAGGTCATATTTAAGTCAATGCCAATCTTATTGGTTGGTTTGAATTTTTTTGGTCAGTTTATTTATCGTTTGAAATTGTGAACTGTCAAACCATTACCTGAATCCCACTAATTCTGCTTCCCCATCCCACAGATCTGCCATTCCTCATCAGCACTGCTTGCAAAAGAGTCCACTTGCCAAATTGGCAGTATAACTTTAGGTCATTGCATAGTGCTGTAGCTCCTTGCCTATGAACACAGTGATGAAAACTATGTTACCCTGAACTGCAATAAATATGCAGACACATGCTTATAGATAGAACTGGGCCACTTTATTAACTATTTAACGTGGTTACCAAAAAAGCAGGGCATTAATGGATCTAGATTTGTACGGGCAGCTGGGTGGGAGAAATGGCCTAGCCGTCTGCCTCCTCCAAGGGGCATAGATGAATAATCTGACTCTAGGCTCAGGACTCATCTGAGCTTGCCCATCATCACTGACCCTGTAGGGTCGAGGTAGCTGGATGGCTCAGTCCCTCAAGTAACCCTGCCTGGGTCTTGACTATTCCAGCCTAGGGACTAGACAGCCTGCCTCTTTTGAGCCAGTCAGGCATCATGAGAGTGGTTCTGGCTCACCCTTGATCTTTGCATAGATCAGACTGAATACTAGGCCTGATCGACCTACCAACCCAACCCTGCACAAATCCTGCCAAGTGACCAAATATAAACTAATTTTTAACTTTTAATGCTCAACCCAACCAACCCAGCCAAAGCAGGTGAAAAAAATGAGATTTGTTATATGAGGATTTTAGATTATGAGTGTGTTTCCAAGTGGATTATGCTCGTAAACCCAGGTACCACAGTACTTCTCACCCTTATGATCTCAATACTTTATATCAGACCAGTTAGGTCTGCCCTGAAGGGAGAAACTTTAAAGAGTGTCTTGGCCCCCATTCTTTTAAAATCTTTTCCTATTTGACCTGCTCTCTTGTTTGGATGATATGGAGGGACATCCACTCCAGCTGGAAATGTTTTATTGCTGTAAGCTGATGATGCAGTTATACTACCTCAGTCACATCTACCAATGCTAAATCCATAGAATATCTCTCCATGAACAAACTGTCTTTTTATTTCAATAAATTCAAAATTATGATCTCTAGTAAAACCTGGAGGCAATATTTTCAGTCCTTATGGAAAGTGTTTCAAAAGATACTAAGCCCCTATAGTTTCAATTAGTTTGGATTCTCAGAAGATAATAGATACTTCAGTTGAGTCTCATCCAAATAATCTGTAGCCACATACAGTATATGCTACCTATCCAAACATACCATATGTGGTATATATTTAAATTATTATGGCATAATAAATCTTGACTCTGTGAAGCATATGTGCATTTTCTTGAGACACCCTGTATTAACGATAGAAGGGAAAAGCAGAATTTTATCTTTGCAGGTTGA
Source organism: Cryptoblepharus egeriae (assembly GCA_030015325.1). NCBI lineage: Eukaryota > Metazoa > Chordata > Lepidosauria > Squamata > Scincidae > Cryptoblepharus > Cryptoblepharus egeriae. Next base: position 77,021,998 of record JAREYC010000005.1, read on the forward strand.
AGAGGGATTTAAGTTGGATATTCAGACTTCTCTCCCCTTTCCATGGTTTCACTCCAAAGTGTAGGGGTTAGGTCCCCCCTGTTCTCTGACTTGGAAAGAAGATGTCAGGTATGCCAATATCAGGACACATATGCCATGTCTATTTTTTGTGCTGAGCAACAATAGTTTAATTCAAAGATGTGCTTTTAGGTTAGTTTAAAAGCAAATGTGCATTTTTAAGAAGTCTGTGTCTGTGCATATGCCAACACAATTGGTTATAATAATAAAAATGTTTTGCAGATTTTACAGGTGGCATTTTTGTTCTTTTTTAAAAAAATGCAAGCTACACAAAGGTTCTTTGAAGGTTAGTGAATTTGTTCCAGGGATACTTTTTTCCTGGATAAAATTTTGGCTTCTGAGACCTTTTAATCTGCACTTTTAATGGGAATAAGTCCTTGAAGTTGAGATATGGGATGAAATATTCCTTGAGGACTCTGGCTTTACAGCAGGACATCATCCTTCATGCATAGGAAAAAAGCGTTAATAGAGAGTATGAAATTGGCAGAGATAGGGAAGGTTTACTTACAACTTTGGAGAGCATGGCAGAAGGCCACAGTATTTTCCAGACTGGTGAGGGAGGATAAGATTTTGAAAGCAGAGTTCAGCATAAACTCCTTAGGCTGGGTTGGCCTTCCTCCCTCTCTCTAGTTCTGGAGGATTTGGTTTTTCTATTAAGTGCTGTATCTCAGATGCTTCCACTGTTCACAATTCTTTTGAGGCTTTAAGGCTTAACGATATAAAGATATTTACTCATCAAGCAAATGGAGAGTCAAACCTCAGTTTGAACTATTTTTAATTATCTTTTTGACTTGTGCTAAGCAATGTTTTTTCTTAAAGCTGACAGACTGGAAGGACTGGGGTGCAGATAATGGCACCATAAGTCATGCCTTGATTAAAAGAATCATCAGTCAATTTACAAATACTTTTAACTGGATCCTCATCCTAGAAATAGGACATTTCTCTTTAGTTTAAGCTGATTATAGAATCATAAACTAGAATCCTTCTTCCAGGTGTGCAGAAAAGAACATCCACAAGCATTGTTGTTTTTAGTAGGGAACTTGCATAATCCTATAGATCTTGTGGAACACACTTGCCCTACAATCCAGAGTAACTATGGGAGCACATAAAAGCATTTACGTCGATGTAGTTAACAGCACCACATAGTGAAAACTTATGGGAAATTCATATTGCAATCCAGAGTAAAATGTTCTTACGTCGGAGCAAGGACACCCCATAGTTACTCTGGATTGTGCCCTTGGTTTGGAAATGTGGATCTGCATAATTGCATATGTGACCCCAATAATTGTGCAAAATCACAATTCACAATCACAGTTCACAAAAGCAGAAGTGTGATTCAGCTGTAAGAATGCCTTTTTCACCTGGGTCTTTGAACATGAATCTTATAAGCAGGAATGGTTCATATTTCACAAATCAGTAATTGAAAGTGTATGTATCTATTGTTGGTTCTCAGGTTCTCTCTCAAGTAAATGAGTTTACATAACTGAATTCTTGGGGAATTCCAGATTCTCAGCTCTACCATCTCTTCATCCTACAATCCTATCTGTTTCCCTCAGTTTAGAGCACAATCTTAACCATTGCTACTCAAAAGTAAGTCCCATTGTGTTCAATGGGTCATACTCCCAGGAAAGTGTCTTTAGGATTGCAGCCTTAGCTATTACACTAGGGACATCTTAGTGGTGCTCCTACCCTCAATGTTTTTTCCTGTGTAAAAAATAAGGCTGCGATCCTAAAGACACCTTCATGGGAGTAAGACCCATCGAACATTTTGAGTAGACATGATTAGGATTGTGCTCTAAGTTTCATGTGTGGGACAGAGGAGGGGAAAGGTTAATAACTAGAAAGTACACTTTCATGCTTGTGTTTGTATAGATTCTTGTGAACTAAAGTGAACCACTCGCCTTCCCTGAAGCAATCACATGGGTGTTTAACAAGAAATAGGTTGCCTTTAAATCAATAAAACACACACAAGCCAAACTGTGGGTGGGATAGCAGTCTTGGTATACCATATGTGGTGTCTTTAAAGATGTTAACTTCTTGGCTTCATCCATAATGTTTCAGATGAAAAGCAGTATGTTATTCAAAATGTGAAACCAGATCAAGCTGTTCCCTTAGTAACTGGGGCTAGAGAAAAAGGGTTTTGTATTCTTTTTTAAAAAATCTGTTCTTCTATTATCTTTTCTTCCCTTGGATGAAGTTGATCTATCCAAAGCTCTTGCAATATGCTCATCTCCACCAATGGAAATCCTTTCTATCAGCCATGATAGCTACATGGAATCTCTGTTTGAGCAAGTGTAGCAACGTATATCAGTGTAACTATGTATATCAGGTGCTGGAGACCAATGTAGGAATGCTGTTGATCATTCTCATCTTATAAGTTTCCTGAAGTTATTTGACTAAAAGCTGTTGAAACCAGAATGCTAGACCAGATGAAGTAAAGCCTGAGCCAAAATGCCACGTTCCATTAATTTACCCTTTCAAATTCAAATTTCCTTGATCTGGTACAAAATCAGTTTTCCTTTAATGAAATTTAGCAGGCCTCCATCAGTCTTGAAAGACTATGGTATCGTGCTCGCCACTGTATACGCTGCATACGAAGCATGAAAGCCTGGGTTGGATTGTTATGGAGGATATGCTGTTACCCAAGCAGCAAATCCCCCCTCTCCACGCCACTGAATTAGTCCAATGGAAAGGCAGAGGTGATATGATTGGATGCAGCTGGCGTCACAGAGCTGGGCTAAGGACAGGAGCTCACCCTGTCTTGTGGGGCTGACCCGGGTCTCGAACCCTGGCCTGCTGGTTAACAGACACAGTGTCTTAACCACTTGCGCCACCCACAGCCCGCATAATGAAATATGAAATTTATGAAATTTACCCACATAAATGAAATTTATGCCTCAAATAAAGGTATCATGTCAAACTGAAATATAAATTCTCATTTTGTTTTGCCTCCTGCCCATCATCCTTGGTCTGAAACTTGGTGGCAGCTGACTGTGAAACTTGGAAAGGATGACAACGGCACTATGAAGGGAAACACCTGTTCATTTGATATTCTATGAGATTGTCTCATAGAATGATGCTTGTAAAAACCCTATTGAAAACTGATTTATATTTGGCCAACCTATGTATATAATGGTGGTTTATAAAATAATAAATAAAAATATTATAGGTATAGATAATACCTTGGTATAGGTCATTAAAATGTTAACTTGACAGTCGAAAGGAATTCTGTGAAAAAAGAGAAGTGCTAAAGGCAATCTTTTATAAATTAATATGATGGAAAGAAATGCATATTAAAAATGCCTTCTTGCTTTTCTGACACAAGAATTGAATATAAATGCATAGCTGAACCCAAAAAAGCATTATTGCAGCACTGAACAGCAGATGTTTTACTGTTCTAAGGAGGCTTCAGGATTTTAAAAGAAACTGTCACAACAGTCTTGAGAGCATGCTTGTTGAAAAGTAATCTAGAAAACCACACTTACCCTACAATCCAGAGTAACTACAGGAGCACATAAGAGACATTATGTGTACCCGTAGTTACTGCACCACCTAGTGAAAACCTATGGGAAATTCATATTGCAATCCAGAGCAAATTGTTCTTACACCAGAGCAAGGATTCCCCATGGTTACTCTGGATTGCACCCTTAATCATACTGTGTTTCTCATGATTAAAACTCATCCTCAGGCTGGAGTGTAATATAACCTTGCAATGTCTATACACCCCAAGTCAAGAATATTAATTTCCCCAACATGCAAATGAGACATACTAAATTATATTCAATTTGCATCTTTGCTGCTTGATGCCAAGAATCAAAGGCGGAAACGGGAGAAGCAAATGGAAAGCGTCTTGCTTTCTTTCTTTCTACTGTTTATTCCAGGATTGCTGCCATTCAGATCACCCAGATGCTTGCTAAAAATGGCACTAGAACTACTTGCCTCTTTCTTTAACTTTGTAATTCGGCAGTAAACTAGCCAGGATGGTTTAGATTTAGAAGTACCTATTTCTATTCCTACTTCTGCATCACAGTTGGTTTCCATATTTCTTCATCACTAACTCATGGTTACTGTTGTCCTAATTGGAGATACTGAGGCAGTGGCATACCCAGGGTTTTTACCCTGCTGGCTTCCAAACATACATCTCAACTGCTTCCCCATTGAACTATGAGTCATTGCTTATAAACTGGTCTGGTGATTTCACCCAACCAATATGCTGCTAAGAGGGCACGTGTACTTTCCAATGAGAAAGCAATTGGAGTGCATGCTTGGGTGCCTCCTTGATGGCGCCTATGGCATGTACCATGTTTTACTCTTCTTCCTTAGTCCTTAACTGGTGATTGGGGAGAGGGTCGTCCTCTCAACCAATTAACTGCTGTAGGAGCCACTGCATTTTGTGCATCATTCAAAATATATTTCCATTCTCTGTGATTGATGGTGATATTTGTAGCCTTGTCAGTGGTCAGTCACTTGTTTGTTAGGTCTTCCTCAACCAGTTTGAGCCACGTCTTTTTCGGTGCTACTTGCGCTTACGTGGCAGTTGCTTGTTGGTCATTCTGCTGACGTGGCTGAACCATCTCACTGCATTTTTTGGATTAGTTCTTCAGCTGAGAGTTTTTGGTTGCTCCTTTTCAGAATTGTCTCAATATGGTGGGGGAGCAAAACCATATGGAAGCTTGAACAAACTCATTCATTTATGTTTTACTGAAGGGGTAGCATGCCTCTTCTTAGAAAATGGATCATCTAAAGAACAGGCGAGCATACAAACAGCCTGTCCAAACATCCCAGGCAGACCTGGGCCCAAGACACACATTCTCTCTCTGAATGAGTGAGTGGAGTGTTGGTAACAGCAGGTGAGGCATAAGTATGCTGCCTCAACTAGGTACACGTGAATTGTGCTGGGATGGATACTCATGCTTGCAGGAGATGCTTGCTGGACCTTCTTTCCCTGGTTCTAAACAGGAAAGTTACCCTCTGAAATCTCCCAAAATGAACAGAGTCTTGAACCTGTGGAAATCTTCCTGCTTGGAAGAAGGCAAAAGGGATTTCCTTTTGAAAGAACCCAGTTTCTTTACTTGAAGAACAAAACTGAAGAAAACATGGGGAGGAAGCATGAGAAAAAAATCTCGGTGAAGACAGTGTGTGCCCAAGTAGTATCCTGCTCTAAGAAGGAAAGCAGAACTCCAGGCCTTTTGTTTTGACTGGAAAGTGTGATAGTTATTTCCACAAATCCAGGAAGTGTACCAAGAGATGATTACCAGCATGGGAGGAAAGATGTTTGTGGCTTTTACTCCAAAGAAAGTCCTGCAGTTTGGTTCATGTGCATTCACAAATCCCATGTGATCCAAACATAGGGCTATATTTTACTGTGGCCATAAGGTGCAATCCTATGAAATTTAGGCCGGCCTAACTCACCTGGTCTATCTTTCTGTGATGGTGTGGAGAGGTTGGTGTATGCCTGTGCATAAAAACCCCTGGGAGTGGTGCAGAAGTGCACTTTCATGATGCCCCCCGGTCAGCAGAGGGCTTAGACTTAGGCTGGCCTAAATGGAGGTTAGGATTGCAGCCTACGTGTATATTTGATGTGGGCCACATCAAATATGAAGTGTATATTTGATGTTGCATTTCTGCTTTTCTTCTTTGCAAAGATCTTTTATGGCAATGCTTAGTGATCAGCTCTATTTTGTAATCTCTGGAAGGGGATAATGAGTTGAACTTTGCATAAAAGAGTTCTTTTTTTTTTACAAGATTTTTTTTTTGTATTTTGTTTTAACATTTTTTGTGTCCCTGTAGATAGTAGGTCTTTTCCAAATATGCAAAATGTTGATTAAAATTATATTGTTGATTAAAGTTATTGTGCTCTGGAGCCTCAGTTCAAGCTCAAATGAGCTTGATATATTGAATTTTGCACAGAACTCAATATGAAGTTCCTAATTGCAAACAATAATTGCTAAGAGCAAGAAATGGAACAAAAGTGTATTTGTCTGTTAAATTTACTTGTATTGTGAATAAATATGTCAAAAACATGGTTGCTTTCCACAGGTAGGTACAGAATTAATGAACTTTGTCTGCCTTTTTATTATATAGCGGGTGTCTCTTTGGGAAAGTATGTATTTATAAACAATACTACCATATATACTCATGTATAAGCCAACCCGCGTATAAGCCGAGGCACCTAATTTTACCACAAATACTGGGAAAACCTATTGACTCTAGTATAAGCCGAGGGTGGGAAATGCAGCAACAGCAAGAAAGTGTGGCTGGCTTTGTAGCCTCAGGGCCCAATCCTGGGCATGTCTACTCAGAAGTAAGGTCCACAAAGAAGTACCTGAGTCTGAGGAGGGCGTTGGCTGCAGTGAGCTCCATGTCTTGCTGCCGCACGCCTCCTCTGCAGCTTGGAGAGCCGGTGCCAGAGGCTAGGAGAGGGTGCAAAGCCTCTGAGGGTGTACGCTGGAGGTCGTGCCTGCCATGTTGTGCCACCGCACGCCTCCTCCGCAGCCCAGAGAGCCGGCGCAAGTGGCTGGAGAGGCTGCTGAGCCTCTGAGGGTGTGCGCTGGAGGTCGCGCCCACCATTTTTCTTAATTTTTTTACTGACCCGCATATAAGCCAGGGTGGGTTTGGGGGCTCATTTTTTGGGCTCAAAAAACTAGGCTTATATGCGAGTATATATGGTAATAATTCATTCATCTATATTGGGAACTTTTTCATTTTCGGTATTCAGTAAGTATGTAAAATCCTGGCTGTATAGGTTGTATTTATCTGTGATTTTTATATAAATTGCAGTCTGATACCACTATGGATTGGGCTGGCAAGCGGATGGCTTAACAACAGCAGAACATGTTCTAGTATAGTAAAAAGTCTTCCTGCAGCGTCCATTTTAGGTGTCCAGTCACACTTGGTGGCAGCACTGGAGGACTACTGTCTGATCCACAAAGCTGGGAGCTGCTGATCCTTGGGGAGGACTTGATGCCTGAAGGACTTCCGTCTCCCTCTGTTCTCAAACAGGCAGTGTATTGAGACTGCAGCTGCCTAAACTGGAATTGGTGACAGAGGGTAAGCTTGCTACTTACCGGAATTGAAGTTGAACAATGAATCAGATGAAGCTAATAAAAAGCATTACTGGTCAGAGCTGCCATCTGGATATCCAGAAGTAATATTAGGTCTACAGCTACCCATAAAACTTATTTTTGCAAGAGTGAAGTTCTCGCAGAAGCAGGCTTCACTTCAACTCTCTCTAATATGAATCTTGATTAAGAATTGTAAATAAGGTGCATGGCTTTTGAAAAACTCCTTTGATGTTCATTTGCATTTTAAGGTTTCAGCTTCAGAGATGGTCCTGGAAGGACATGAGGCAGGTTTTTCTGGACATTCTGTAGGAAGAAATACATTTCTCAGTATTGCATGAAACCTTTAGCTGTGAGTCACGAACACTTAAATTAAATGTATGTTATTGGTGTGTCCCTTGGAGGATTATGTTTCCAGAGTCAGCAGGAGTTTATTGCTCAGACATGCTTCTTGAAAGCAATGTATCACGTTAATTGCAAAGAAATGGAGGGCAATTAAAAGACAATTTTACTTTGTCAGCTTGATATTGTTGCTTTTACAATTTGCTTGAAAGCCTGGATTTCAGAATACTCCAGGAAGACCATTACTTATATTTTTGCCTTTGATTGTGGATACCTTTTTTTATGAAGAAAGCCCAGACTGTGAAATTTTCAACAGTTAAGATCATATCCAGAGTTGAACTGGATAAACTTGTTCTCTATATGGAAGGACTGGGTTCCATATTAGAAAAGTGAAACTGTCCCTACAATCCAGAGTAACCCCAGGAAGACATAAGAGGCACTTACGCTGGATTGCTCTATGCATTTCCCATAGGTTTCCCGTAAGTGGCACTGTAACTACATCAGTGTAAAAGGTCCCGTAGTTACTCTGGATTGTAGTCTGAATGTCATAACATGATCAAACCAGGTACTTTAATAGCTCTGTAGCATCTCTGCTGCAATTGTTTTTTTTCTTTAGAAAACTCTGGGAGTTGCACATTCTGGGAATTGCTGGACCATAATAAGGGGAGTGTGTGATCTTTTCCTTTTCCCTTCCCTATCTATTTTCTCTCTGAAAATCACTCACTCACATATATGCTTGCCCTGTTAATTTCATTGCAACAAATACAAATTCATTTGAAAAATAGCAACTGAGAAGTGGCATATTTTGGCTGGAAATCCACCCTTCTTGTGCATTACAAACTTAATCCACGTTAGGCACTTAGTAGCTACTGTTAAAATTGCCATTTAAGGCCTACTGAATGTAGCAGGTCAAAGCAGAATCCGAAAGGTTGGGAGGCAGCCAGCTCTCCTTGGGCTTCACATCCTTGGGCTTCACAGAACGCTTTCTTAGCATCATTTCCAACCAGTCTTACAGCATGCAGAAAGCTGTTCCCACACAAACTTAATGTATGAGCTAATTCATATGACTGCGATCCCAAAGAGCCGTGCAAAGAGTTTTTTTAATCAGAATTGAGCTTTACCCTACAATCCAGAGTAACTACAGGAGCAAGTAAGAGACATTACATGTACCCGCAGTTATTGCACCACCTAGTGAAAACCTATGGGAAATCCTTATTGCAATCCAGAGCAAATTGTTCTTACACCGGAGCAAGGACTCCCCGTAGTTACTCTGGATTGCACTCTTAGCCTTTGTTTAACCAAAGCTGCCTATCCCCATGCCACATTATGAACCACTTGCACAAAGAGAGGGGACTTTCCAAAGCTCGGTGAAACATACTGTGCTGTTCAAATGAAGGAAAAGCCTTCCCACTGAGTATAAAGTCATTAAGCACACAACATGGATTCCTGACCAATACATGATGTGATTTTGATAGCAGTTCTGCCCGTGTAAATGAATATTAATCACCACCTTCAAAAACATGCCACCTTCCAGTAAGAGAAACCGATCTTCCTCTTATTGGAAGCAGGTATATGAAGACTGTATTATGATAGAACCTTCCATAGGTAATGCATTACTCCAATATAAAATAGGGGATTTTTATCACTTCAGCAGATCGTTATTCAGTTTAAAAATACGACTATAAAAGGGTGTGTTTATGGTGTGTGATTTCTCTGCTGCTTTTTCATACTTTTAATAAATGTTTTTTCCATTTCCCTGGCAACACACGTCCTCATTGGTTGCTAAGAAACTAGCTTCTATAGTACAAAAGATTGCAAGGTTACTGCTGCCATTCAAGGATCTGATTCCTGACACTGATGTGGATTTTAATATTCTTTCAAGTGAAAGAATTTTTTCCTTCTTAACAAACTTGTTACTAATTCTTCCTGATTAATACACAAAACAGAGCCAGCCGGACCTTGATCCTGATTGTTTTTCTGAAAATCTAAAATATACCGATTTATTGCATAATTTGTCATTCCCCAAATCTGCAGAAGCTACATAACAAATGATATTGCATAATAGGAAATATGATCTGTGGGCAATAATGATTGTGTATGGGGAGAGAGATTTAACATAGAATCATAGAGTTGGAAGGGACTCAGTAGGTCATCTAGTCCAACCCCCTGCCTGTAGCAGGAAATCCTCCTAGAGCATCTCTGACAGGTGCTCATCGAGCCTCTGCTTGAAGATACCCAGTGAGGGACAGTCCACCACTTCCCTTGGCAATCTATTCCACTGCCAAACCACCCTCACTGTCAGGAATATTTTCCAGATATCCAACCGGAATCTCCTCTCTTGCAGTTTGTACCCTTTGGTTCTAGTTTTGCTTTCAGAGGCAGCTAAGAACAAATGAGCCTCTTCCTCCATAGGACAGCCCTTCAGGTATCTGAAGAGGGCAATCATTCTCCTTTCCTCTTTATAAAAACATAGTTCAGATTCTGTTTTAAATCACAATGTCAAAATAGTTATAACAGGGACTGATCGAACATCACCGGTTTGCATTTAAAAAAAATTCTTCCCTCAATGTGGAAATATTTAATAATTATTGGATGTACTGATGTTACTATATTCTTAATAAATAAAACTACCCAAGCATCATTTTGGGAGCTGGGTTGTATAATGACTACTTTGGACAAAATTTTGGTTGATTTATGCTTTATAACTTGAAATTACTATCCTATTCTATACTATCCCACCTTACAATTATGCCTATAATTAACTTTGTTTTCTCCATCCAAAAAGAAATGTACGTCAGTCATGCCTTGCCACCATATATTTTCAATGGTTAACCTGATTCTAACGCACATCTGGCAAAGGAAGAGAAAATTAGTGCTATGTTTGTCAATTTTGCAAAACAATGTAAATGAGCCTATAGAAACTAAATCGAAGCTTTCTGAAGAACAACTAATAAAATTATACAGAATTTTTTTGATTGGTTGAAATTAAATGATGTTATGTTATAGCTACTGAAGCATTTCAATTTGAAGAGACCATTTTGAATGGGCATTTATATGGAACATCTAGGAAGGAGCTTCCCTTCTCCAGGGAAGCATAAATATGTCTATAGATTTATCAACCTTCATTTTCCACTATCTAAACTATTGACTTTCAGTTGATGTGAAAACATGCCATTCAAGCCTTCTGTTCCTCTTGGTAGATAGCATCCCCCTTTGGTGCAGTGAAAGAAACAACAGTTCTTTTGTGACTATTGCACATGCCTTAGAAATGACCACCTCGTAAAAATGAAAGTTATTCTTTATTTGTATTTCTAAGTTTATTTGCATTTCTCACCCATCTTAACCTTTCTGCTGTCCTTTTAATACAGTTGACCATCCTTGCCTGAGGTTGTGTTCTTAGTTGAATCTCCCTTCATGCACGTCAAATAATTGGGTTGACATCTTCAGTGGGGAAATTGCTCCTCACTTGTTTTCCATTTCTCGGTTGGCATTGTTTTAGGATTCTTTCCACTTGGCATTACTCTCTCTGTATATTGGATAGTTTAAATAACTCAATCAGTTCCCAAATTTTCAATGCTCATAATTAATGCAAACAATGCCAACCTTTCCTTCTGCTTTAGATCATTTCCTTCTGTCAACATCTGCCTCTTCAAAGTCATCTGTGATTGTATTCTTAAATTCAGAATATCAAAGATAAGACATTACCCCAGACAGTCACAAATAAAGAGCCGGACACAAGTGCTGGATTGAGGGCCACTTTTATTAACTATTTAACATCTTAGAAATAAACAGGGACTGCTCTAAAATAGCCGTGCGGTCTAAGGGGATGCGGCTCTCCGCATATTTCCCCATCCAGATGTTAAAGGTGGTAAAGGGCGTTCCCAGCCTGGCTCAGGGCATTTCTTGAACAGAGTTCAAGGATGCCCGTCTTTGCCAACCCGAAGGTCAAGGTAGCCGGACGCGCAGCCGCCGGCTGTCCAGCCAGACACTGCGCCTAGGTTTCCCATCCAGGTAAGGGGGTTCGTCAGACTTACCCCCGGAGCCGGAAGAGCATCTCAGGGTGCTTCCTCACCCCCAAACCCTTGTTACCTAAGGCTGCACACCGAGGCCTATCCTGCCTACTACCGCACGACTCCTGCCAAAAGTGACCGGGCTGAAAGCCAATTAAAGTTAACTCTCTCCCTCGTACAGCTCAGGGTAGGCAAAAAAGAATGCCGCCAATGGCCAATCAGGTGGCATACAAAAAATTCCTACCCGGCCCCGAAGCGACCAGCTAATCCTAAGTTGTACCAAGGGAGGGAGGGTGGGGATGCTTGCCAGAGCCCGACTGCAGATCCCCAGGCAAACCCACCCGGGAGAAGTCTGGCTCTGCCCCCTCCAGCCCTCTAGCAGCCAATGGCTGCATTGCCTTGCACTTGCCCGGCTCTGCACAGTGCCTGCAGAGGGGCAAAGGGAGCCCATGCTGAAGGCGCGCAGGCTCCATTATCTTCCCTCTAATCCCATTTTCTCTTGATAAATTTCCAGAATAACTGTTGTCTCTATTCTCCCCATTGATCAGGCATGAAATATGTGCTCTTTTACTTATGTAGCAACTGCAGCAATAATAGGTGTCCCTTATTCTCTACTCGGGTTTCATTCCTGACTCTCTCATGGATTTAAAAAAAGTTGCTTACAGTGTTTCTTACACGATGTTGCCTATAGTTACTGAAAGTATTTACAAAAAGGTTTTGAACACCAGAAATAAAGAAGTTAATAAAAATGTACTTTTTCATTTTTTACCATATTTTTTAATAAATTAGAGATTGCACTTAGGCAGGGTGACCATATCCGAGGACAGAGTGCCTCTGCATTTCACCACTGCATGAAAGAGGGAATTGAGGAAGGTGTAGCTCATTATAGAAGGGTTTAAAAAGCAGGACCTGCCTAAATTCTCTCTTCTGTGCAGTGGTTAAAGGTTAGAGGCACTCTGTCCTCCGTTCTGTATAGTCACCCTGCTCTTGGGTAACAGTTACTGGTAGGTTATTTTTCAGGATCTGGTTTAAACTATTGATCAAACTAAACTATTGACTGACATGCCATACCAAGTATCTGTGGGTCATAGAAAATTCCATGATTTTGGCCCAGAACCTGCCCTTGACCTTTTATTAAAGAGAAATAGGAGGAGACTGTACAAAGAAAGGTGTTGATAAGGAATTTGGCTCCATCTGTGGTGATGGAGTGGAGTGGGTACTCTGTTCTGGCCCCAATCCAGCATCTGATGCAAATGAGCTCATCCACTTCATGGGCAGGACAGCCCTGGTCAGCCATCTAATCTCTGTCCAAAATTTTGCTATCAGAATAGTTCATCTCTTTCATCATGTATACTTTATACATGTGTACTGTATTATTAATCTTGGAAAAAAGTTAAACTTTTCTTGTCTAACTCTCCACCCCTACAGAGCTGTTGTTGATGAAACTATTCAACACTCTTTATCCAAAAGCAAGAAAATGGAGGGCTCTTTGGATATTTGATCTCTAGTATTATGTCTAGTTTTGTCCTTTGTTCATTATGAAGCAAGCAGTTTTGTTCTTGGCTTGAAAGGTTGCTGAGGCATTGCTTAATCACAGTGAAACAATTATTGAACTTAGTTTAAGAAATGTTAAGTGAGTTACTGAGCTGTGGTGGTGTTGGTTTTTCCTTTCATAGTAAAGAAGGACATTTACAAGGATCTATTGTCGTAAGCCAGTCAGACACATGTCATAGCACCGACCATGAGAAATTTGGTGGGAATGGGTCAGAGGAGACAAGGAACACTAAAGCCCAGTGTCTGCCATTCCAAAATAAGTATCAGATGACTTGTTCCTTGTAGCAATTTTTAAAACTGGTGAGTACATTCAGTAGTAAACCTCGTTTTGTAAGTACTTAGTTGTCTGCAGCAATTATAAAGACACAATTTCTTGCAGATTTTTAAACTTCAGAAACCCAGTGGAAGATAGGACAGAGCTGAAACATGTAAATTACAGTATGTCTGTTATGTAGTTCTAGAATAAATATGATTAATGGTTTGTTTTGACTGCTAGACAGGACCAGGCATGATAACCAGACTCTGATTTAGTAAACTTCTAGAAGATATTCTCTTCTATGTTCTCATTAGTCTTTTCTCTGCTGATTATTGTAAGGGACACATTAAATGGAGCATCATTTGCTTTGTGAATTTGGTTTAGGTGAACATTCTGCAAAAGTATTCAGCTTTTTAGACATGCACACATTTTCAGTTGCAAATAGCAAGTGATGTGCTAATCATGCATAGATTATCACTTTCTATTTTATTAAAGGCTTGTATTTGTCATTGGGTCAGTATGGTGGTTGATCAGGTTAATGAGGATGATCTAGGTTTTACCATGAAGAAAAAAATAAGACCAACCAGCAGATTACAATTCTTATGATGTTTAAGCAAGCTTATTTCTTTGAATCTATATACAGCAATGTGTTCCATTTCTGGAACCTCATTCGTAAATTAATATATTTGTAAGTCCAACACCATTGATGATGTTGCATGTTTCACCCAGTTTGACCTTAAATGCAGCAGAGATTTACTATCTTGAAGGTACATTTGTATGTATGAAAATTTACATTCTGAATGTTTGTCAGTAGGGCACTTACTTTATATGGATGTGGAACAAGGGGAGAGAGAGACAATACATTTTTGAGGGATCTAGTACTGTGAAGCATGTGAAGGTGAAGCATGTGAAATGGTACAATGGAGAACAAATTCCCCATTAACCTAAATGTAAAATTAGGATTCTTTGCTCCAATGTGCATAACTTTACATTTACTTACATTAAAATGCATCTGCCATAACATAACACCAGAACTTTCACATAACACCAGAACTGGGGGGACAGTAACTAAAATTGAATCTTGTGAGAGTTAGGACAGAAAAACAAAAATATTTGCTATTTTGTTGCCCATTCTTCCAGTATGGCGAGATCAATCAATCAACAGTATTTATATAATGCTTTTCAACAAAAAAAGTTCACAAAGCAGTTTACAGAGAAAATAAAATGGCTAATGGCTGTTAAGATTGATAAACATGTACCGTATTTCCCAGCTTATTACACACACCAGACCATGAGATGCACCAAAGTTTAGAGGAGCAAAACAAGAAAAAAAATATTCTGAACCAAATGGTGTACTAATATATTTAATAAGAATATAGCAGAATAATATTTCAACCATGTAAAGTCAACAGTGGTATTAAGAACCATTATCACTGTCATTAACAAATGAGGAAAGACTTTAAGCTTCAAGCACTCTTTTAATTTTCTGGTAACACCAAAAACTCACCATCTCTAGTGTCAGTGATTTGTGACTTTTGCACAAATCTCATTGCAAATGATCAGACAACAACATTTTGCACAAATCTCATTGCAAATAGTCCAGGAAGGCAGGTAAGTTGGGGGGTTCTTTTGGGGGGTAGATAGGGAAAGGTGAGGGGATCTAGAGAGATAGGGAAGAGTGAGGGAGGCACAGGCATGGAGCAGGAGGGACCAGGTCTTGTGCATGTCTACTTTGGAGCAAGTCTCCAAGCCAGGGAAGGCTGGTTAGGATTGCAACTGTGCCAGGGTGACCAGATGCCAAACCCAAAATTCCTGAACCCCAAGGCCAAAATTTCTACCCTCCAGGGCAAAATTCCTATCAGCTTAAAAAATTGCCAAAAATGTATTTTTTTGTTTTTATATTTTTGATTTTTACTTTTTTGGCCATAAATTTTGATAGGAAGGAGATATCTCAAAACTGATTGTTGCATTGGATTCTGCTCTTCAATACGAATCCAACGACATATGACATGATGGGGTACGGTGATCCAGGATTGGCCCTATCACTCTATCAGACGCACATACATTTCCCCCCCTTTGGGAAGAAAAAAAAGTGCGTCTTATAAACCAGGAAATACGGTATATACATTAAGGCCTTTTGGCAGGAAGTTTTAAATTATTATTCAATCAATTACTGCCCACACTGCTCCTCTGGATCCACTTTTAAATGAGCAATGGGAAGAAGATACGTTTTTGACCACCAAGAAATGAATTATGCACATAGCATCTGCCACAAAACTTTGTATTACAGAACAATTGAAAGAGATGTTGCTGTCACATGTAAAGGTTAAAAAACTAAGATTTGCAGCAATCAATTCTTGAGCAATTGTGCATCTGTATTTTAGTATGTTGAAAATGATATCAATATCATTCTATGCAAAAATATGTAGGGAACATTTGCAATGCTGTGTCCTACATTGCATTAAGAACTGTAGTGTGGTGGAAGAGGGAAAGTATTTTCTGGATTTTTAATTTAGGATTTCCTGCTGATTTCATCAATGAGTTGATCCTTGTTTTAAGGTGTAATTTGTATCATGATCTACAACAAATATGTTATATGCCCAGAAATTGCTTTCCAAAATTCTTTAGCAGAATTTAATTTACAATGCAATGTGAACTTAAATGGTAGTCTCCCACCCCCCCACCTCTGATTGCACAATCACTTAAGACAGCGTTTCTCAAAGTTGGGATCGGGACCCCTTTCAGGGTCGCCTAGAGGTTTCCTGGGAGTTGCCTAAAGACCCCTGGTGCAGGGGGCTAGGTCAGGCTTGCCAGACCCCCGGCTGTAGCTGCACATGCACTGGGGCTGACTGACAGCCTCACGGCCCAATCCTATGCATGCCTACTCTGAAATAAATCCCATTATAGTCAGAGGGGCCTTTACTCCCATTTAAATGTGGATAGGATTGCAGTCTCAGGGCCCAATCCTATGCCCAATCCTCTGAAATAAATCCCATTGTGTTCAATGTGTGCATAGAACACACATTTCATTTGTAAAATACATCCTGCATATCGGATATTTACATTACAATTCATAACAGTAGCAAAATTACAGTTATAAAGTAACAACGAAAATAATTTTATGGTTAGGGGTCCCCACAACATGGGGAACTTATAAAGGGGTCACAGCGTTAGGAAGATTGAGAATCACTGACTTAAGAGTACTAAGAGAAAAAGATCTCTCTTGAGAACTTGGCACTGCCTACAATCATGATTCCAGGATAGACCAACATGTCCAAACCTTTTAGCAGAAGGACCACTTTTCCCTGACATTGTCAAGGCCAGAAAAAATGATTAACATTTCAAATTTGAATTAATTTAAATAATGTTACATAAAACCTTGTATTAGAGACATTACAAGGATTGCCCAGGGGCTGGATGGAGGGAGCTTGCTGAAAGCCACATTGAGGCTTGCCAAGGGCCGGGGTTTGGACACTGCTGAGCTAGACTGTCTCCTTTCAGCTCTTTAGTATAAATTTCTGAAATAAAAGCACAAAAGCCATCTTTGACTAATTACACGGCTTAGGGGGAAAAATAATCTGTTAGCATCTCACATTGAAAGGCTTTTTAAGTTATGTCCCCACTGATATTTTGGTCCCACTTGATATTTTCTCTAGTTACAAAGCTGGACAATACTGTGTCTTCTATGAAAAAGTTGCAGGCTCATAGATAATGGTGGCCAGCGGCCAAGCATCATTTTTCTATTTCCAAGATGGCCGGCACTTGCCTTCCCCATCCCAAGACTGTGCTTTGAGAAAAAAAAACTAGATCTAGAAAACACAAGGCCTGTAGGCCAAATCCGGCCCACATCATCAATTTATTGGGCCCCCAAGAGCTTTTCTCTCTACACCTTTCTTGGACTATATCCCATTGACTATAACAGGATTTACTTCTGAATAGACATGCATAATATTGGACTCTGGCCCTTGAGAGACACCATTAATGCTGACTTCAGCCCTCTGTATGAAATGTGTTTGATACCCCTGAAAAATATTAATAGCTGTTCTACAAGAAACTTCTGGATCTTTATTTATTTGAAGATTTCAGGACTCTCCAAACCAAACACTCAAAGGCTTTTTAAGCAGTTTGCCATTTTTTCCACTCTGTAAGTAATATCAAATATGTGCCTGTTGTTGTTGACTTGGTGCATAACGATAACAAATTCTATTGATTGTCTCTGTGTCCTCAGGCTCTGTTCTATGAAGCATACGTTATACATATGACATCTATACAGATAAGAGTGATCACTCAAAAGGTGTCCTCTGTGCAGCACTTTTAATAATCTCTGTTAGGTTTAGGAAAGTCAACTGCAAGAGTGACATTCCACAGTGTTGGAAAGCCTGGAGGCAGCATTCCAGAAAGGTCTTATAAATTCTTCTGGGACTCCTATCGGGTCCAAGAAAGTGTTTGAACTATTTAAAAGACGCATCAGACAGAATCCTAATATTTTGGGAATAGACAACGGTGTGATGGCCTGGTACAGGGCACTCTCACCTTTAATTAGATTATTAAGCTTGCCAAGTGAAGTCAAGGGATATTGTTACAAGGTTACTTGGTACATTGGAACATATAATGTCTCCTATTACAAGCATTGCATAGTAAACTGATTTCTATAGTAGGCAGTACAACAAGTAATCATGTTTTAGTAGTCCAACACTGTGAACTACTCTTGTCTAGGCCAACAACTTCAACTCTCTCCAACTATGTCTGCTCTTGTTTTAGTATTTCAAATACCCATGATGCTGATTCTGCAGATAAGAAGGACCAAGTGTATGAATACTTTGATATACTAAGGCTGCACTTCTAAATCCCAGTTAGGCTGCCATAAGTGCCGGCACAAGTCCCATGCTGGCCTGGGGGTGTCGCAAAAGTGCTGTAAGGCACTTCTGCACCATTCATTGGGGAGGGGGGGTTTAGGCCAGTGCACAGACATGTGCCAGCTTCCCCACATTACCACAAGAACAGGTATCAGGTGAATTGTGCCAGCCTAAATTGGTTGCACTGTAAAAGACTAAGTAGGAAAACATAGACAAGTCAATTTCTAGTAATTATCAAAAGCCTCTTTAAACTGAGAAGCTCCTTTCTGATGCTTGTAATCTACAAGTTTTCCATTTATAGTTTGTTTATTACAGTGACTAAATATGAATATAACAAGAGACCCACTGGATCAGGCCAATGGCCCATCAAGTTCAACTTCCTCTATCTTGCAGTGATCCATCATATGCCTTGGGGAGCACACAAAACAAGCATCTGTCCTGGTGCCCTCCCTAAGGGTTGCCATATGCCTGGAAAAATGTCCCACAGAATTATGCCACACCCCAAGGCTCTGTCCCGGTTTTGTCCTGATTTGCCATGGATCTATACCACCTTTTCTGTTTCCATACTATCCTTTTTTAGATAGAATCATAGAATTATAGATGTGATTATATGATTATAGAATCATATAATCATATAGAATATGATTATATTATGTGATTATATGATTATAGACTCATAGATGTGGCAACCAGAATTGGTCCAGTCCTCCAGATGTGGCTTTACCATCAATTTATACAATGGCACTTTAATAATTGCCATTTTATTCTTAATACCTTTTCAATGATCCCTTTCAGCACCTTTCCACTGATCCCAAGCATGGAATTAGCCTTTTTTTAAACTGCTGTCACACATTGGGCTGTTCCACTTTCATCAAACTGTCCACCAGCATCCCAAGTGTTCTTTCCTGAGACAGCTCAGAACTTATTAGCATATACGTAAAGACGCTGTGCCTGTTAACCAGCAGGCCAGGGTTCGATTCCCGGGTTGGCCCCACAAAACAGGGTGAGCTCCTGTCCTTAGCCTAGCTCTGCGATGCCAGCTGGATCCACTCGTATTGGCTCTGCCTTTCCATTGGACTAATTCAGTGGCGTGGAGAGGGGGGATTTGCTGCTTGGGTAACAGTCTATCCTCCATAACAATCCAACCCAGGCTTTCGTGCTTCGCATGCAGCGTATGCAGCGCCAAGCACGATACCATAGTCTTCCAGGACTGACGGAGACCTGCTTTTTTAAAAGTTTGTTATTGTTGTGCACCAATGTGCATTACTTTTCACTTACATTGAAACACATCTGCCATTTTGCTGCTCATTCTCCCAGTTTGGATTCCTTCTAGAGCTTTACAAGGGAGAATAGGCAAGTTAGAAAACTCATAACAAAGCACCAAATTAGTAAAACAAATTTTTTTGAATGATTCTGTGAACAGAGTGAAAGTATGGGCTCTTTGGAATTGGGTGAGCAAGGATTGGACAAGAATTGAATGATGAAATACTGTAGTCTTTAATGATATGGTTGTTTTTGTGTCTTAGCTAAATAGCACTTTATGATGACCAAGGTCAAAATGTATGTTTTATGGTTTTGCAGATGCGGTTTTGCAGAAATCTCTTGTGTAAAATCCTTCAACTGAAATATATTTAATGGTGCTTAAAGCATTTGAAAAATGTGTTCCATTAGAACTAGTATTCCTGCTTATTCAAGAAAAGAGCAAAACAGTGTATGGAAGAGAAAAAATGTTCTCACATTCTGTCAACTGTTGAGTACCAGCTGTTATACAGTGTTTCTCAAAGTGGGGGTCGGGACCCCTTTGGGGGTCGCCTAGAGGTTTCCTGGGGGTTGCCTAAAGACCCCTGGTGCAGGGGGCCAAGTCAGGCTTGCCAGACCTCTGGCTGTAGCTGCGCGTGCACTGGGGCTGACAGCCTCACGGCCCAATCCTATGCATGCCTACTCTGAAATAAATCCCATTATAGTAAGGGGGCCTTTACTCCCATGTAAATGTGGATAGGATTGCAGCCTCAGGACCCAATCCTATGCCCAATCCTCTGAAATAAATCCCATTGTGTTCAATTTGTGCATAGAACACACATTTCATTTGTAACAATGAAAATACATCCTGCATATCGGATATTTACATTACGATTCGTAACAGTATCAAAATTACAGTTATAAGGTAGCAATGAAAATAATTTTATGGTTGGAGGTCCCCACAACATGAGGAACTTATAAAGGGGTCACAGTGTTAGGAAGATTGAACCACTGTGTTATAAAGACAATTAATTTGCACATTTTACTTGATTAGGGTCATTAGATGGTGCAAAACAAATTTAAACTGACCTCTAAGGGAAAGCTGAGTGGGGTGGGACAATGTTCTAGTTGGCCTGAATCATCCTAAAGGGACAAGGTATAGAGGCTCTGGTTAGGTGATTCTCAAACCTGAGGAAATCTGTTGCCAGAAGTAGTGGTACTGATAGTGGCGATGATTATCACTATCTTAGAAACTGAAGTAGGTGGGCTTTTGGGAAATCCAGCAAGGCTTTCCAAAGGGTGCAATCCTGACTTAAGGCCAGAAAAATGGCCCAGCTGTGCTGGCCTAAGTAGACCATAGCCTGAGCTGACAAGCTTAGGCCAAATCCCCAAGACTAGAAGGCCTCTGGCTGGCCCATCTGCTGCTCACTGGGCTGGTGTAGTTGTTCTGTATTCTGAAATGGGTTGGTGATGGGCTGTATCCTGAGGTAGAGATGCAGGGGATGGCCTAAGACTCAAATACTTTTTGCCATCATTTCCAATTTTATTTCTGACTTATCATGGACCCCTGTTGGTCTACTCAGATTTATTCCTGCTCTTTAGGTGTTTTCACTCTGAGGACTTGTGAGGGGGCATTTCTGCCCTGGAAACAGACTCTGGATACAGCCTAACTGCCCTGTTCTGGGCCAGGCTGAACATGCCCTCATCATGCCTATCCTAAACTACCTAGGCTGGCACAGCTAGGCCAGCCAAGGTCCATCTGTCTTGGGCCAGTCTATGTTCACTTAACGCTATCCCAAGCCTTTCTGGTGTAATTGGGCTGGCCCATATTGGAATCAGGCAAGCCCAGTGATAGATAGGCTAGCCCAACTGCACTTCAGGATTGCAGCCTTATTTGGGGGGGTGCGCTTGTTTTTCATTACCCATTTATGGTTAAATGAACACTACAATTAAATTTCTCTTTAAGCAGTTTCCATTTTTTGATCATTTTTTGATCACTGATGATGTTCAGAATGTACTGTAGCAAGTTTGATGTTGTGATCCTATTAAATATGCATTTGTACATACAACAGCCTATAAACAAAATCCAGCAAACACTTAGATATGTCTTTGATCATTACAGATGTTTGTTACTTATTAAAAATATATATTTGTAAAGTGGCATAAGGTGTTAAGAAATGTGCAGCTTTTCTGAAAATGGGATTTATTCCATGCAGCCATTCTGAATAGTCCGTTGTGTTTTGATTTTACCGTGGTCTTTGCTTGACTACTACCTATTTTAAAATGAACTTGGGTTTTAAGGTTAAATACTTCATGATTGTTTTAGGGACTTGACAAAAGTGAAGGACTTTGCTACATAAATATATGCCACTTTGCGGCTTCGCATTTATACCAAGGAACTTAACATTTGTTCAGAGGTTAGAACCTCTCTGGTTGAGTTGCTCGCGGGAGGATCTGTAGGCATTAAAAAGATAATAACAAAGGAAATCATCATTATCATCATCATCAATACAATTAACTCTATCATTTCTGAAAGATAGTTGAAAGTTCTAGTGATCCTCAGCTTTGCTCTATTCTTCACTGCCTTCTTTGCTAGTGTTTTTTTACTGAATTCTACAAAAAATATGCAGTTAAGATGAAATCCTGTCCCCTGCCGTTACAGACTATGCTGCTCAGGATGACCATATACTTTGGAAGACAGAATGCCTCTACCTTTAAGCATTGCCTAGAAGAGGGAATTTTGGCAGGTGTTGCTTTTTAAACCCTTCCATGCTGAGCCAAACCTGCCTAAATTTCCTCTTCTATGCAATAGTTAAAGGTACAGGCATTCTGTTCTCCACTATATATGGTCACCCTGATGATGTATCACTAATGGCGTATGCATTGTATGCTGTGTGCTGGGTGGGAGGGACCAAACAGCCTATGAACAAAGTTTATGAGCAGTCGTAATGAGTCTCATTACCAAAAGTATTACAGCATAGTTATTTATATGCAGCTCACACTTGTAAACCATAGACAGATAGACAAATACTAAATTTATAAGGTCAAATCTAGTTTTCATAGCTAGAATTCTGTTTTTTCCCCTTAGGGCTGGTATGACCTTATGCCTCCTAAATGAATCATGTCTTTTCCTGGAAGTGATAGAAGAAGACTTTCTCATAACAATATAGTAAATTCCCTTGAAGCCTGTTCCACTGCCTGAATATTTAGTCATATTAGTCAATATAAATAGCAAATAATTGCCAATGCACAAGTCATGATAATGTCATTATCTTCACATCAGCCTGTGCTCATTGTAACGTAAATGTGAATGGACAGAGAAAAAAATCAATACAACTCCAACACAGTTCCCATTAAGAGTGGTTAATCTGCAAACACTGGAAGTGTTTTGAGCCCATGAAAATCAGACTGGAAACATCAGTGGAATTTTTCACTGAGTATTCGTTAGAGGCCTTCAGAAGATGTGTGAAATGTAGAATGGTATTTGCACCTAAATCTGCGAGTACACAGAAGGAAATAAAAGGCTGAATTTTTGCCATAATTAATTCTTGTATACTAGAAGCTATTTTTTTCCTAGGTGATAAAATGGCAAGCAGCACTTGCAGAATTAATAACTGACCTTTACAATGAAGATCTGTTCATTGTAAAATTCTTAAGTTCTGTATAAAGCTGCTTCTGTATAAATAGTATTCTTAACTTTAGTTATCTAGATTCAAAGAGATTTGATCCTAGTGAATCTGGCGGTTGTTTCCGCAGTTTCCAAAAATTTTATTAGCTCACTTGAGTGTGCAAAAGTTTGGCTTTTGAGGCTTTTGAAGGCTTTGCTAAGTAAAATGCAAGTCTACTCTTTAAGGTTGCCAACAACCATCCAGGATTGTTTCCTGGGTGTATGAAGGCCTTCTGAGAACCAGGGAGGCTTGCTTGCTTGCTTGCTTGCTTGCTTGCTTGCTTGCTTGCTTGCTTGCTTGCTTGCTTGCTTTATTTATTTATTTATTTATTTATTTATTTATTTATTTATTTATTTATTTATTTTACTTAATTTGTATCCCGCCTTTCCTCAGCCACAAGAGAGAGCACAAGGCGGCTAACATGAATAAAAATAAAACACCATTAAAATAATAATAAATAGAAGTTAAAACATAATTAAAATACACTTAAAATACAATGAGATTTAAAATTGAAACGATTAAAACAGACTAAAAACTTTGTTAAAACAATAATATATAAACACAATAAAACTGCCCCAACCCCTGCCCCATTTAAAAGCTTTTTTAAAATAAAAAATTTTATTTTAAATTTTTATTTTAATTTAATTTATTTAAAATTTTAATTTAATTTATTTAAAATTTTAATTTAATTTATTTAAAATTTTATTTTAAATTTTTATTTTATCCATCCACTTCCTCTGCTCCTTAAGAAGACCTTCTAAGACAGTGGTATTCTAAGAATGATGATCTGTCTGGGACCCCCCCACCCCCAGTGATGGCTGGAAGTGTCGTTAAAGGTGCCTACTGCCCGATTCCAAGATCTGCATCCAGCTTTTCGCAATATCCCTGAAATGAAGTTGGCCAGACCTCAAGGGGATCCTGACCCCCACTATGAAGACCACTGTGGAACTCTGGAAGGCCTTAAAACCTTGTTTTAGAGGAACACCAGACATTATTAAGACCTTCTGTAGACCTTAGAAGGCCTTCTGAGGGAAGCTGCTTTGAATTCTTCCATATGGGGAGGCAGCAGGTGTAGGTGATAGTCCAGTTGGTAGGGGTACTTCTATCCCTCAGCCATGCTTCCTAGGAGCACTTGCACCCCCAGGGTGACTGGAAATTTCTGTATATGCCCTCTTTTTTAGCCTTCTGTCCATGTGTCCTTCAAAAGGGCTTCATTGTCCTCCATTTTGACTTTATTTTGGAACTTTGCAATGGTGTGCAGTACCCCATCATTCCATATGCTGTTGAATTCGTATTGAAGAGCAGAATCTAATGCAAAATTGGTTTTGAAATATCTCCTTCCTATCAAAGATTATGGCCAAAAAACTAAAACTAGAAAATATGCATTGACCTCTATGGGTGCTCTAAGTGCTCAATATCTCGGATTTACTTATGAGTAGGCAAACCTTCCATTGTCTGCCAGGGAGGCCAGACTGAGAGGAATCCAAGACCATGTCCTCCTTTTGAGGTTTGGGCATCTGATTACCCTGCCACTGACCCCCTTCTAGGTGAGTATCTTTGGGTCAGAATCATCACAAATCATTATATTTTGGCTAGGATATTTAGCCAAATCAGGATATCAGGTGGTGCTATGGAAAATCTTGAACTGTTTGGTGGAAGCATTATACTTTATAGGTATAATTCTTTGTATCCTCTTGAGAACAGTTGGGGTAAAACATTGAGAAAATGTTTTAGCATTTTTCTCTATGTGACTAGATGGCCCAAAAATCAAATTGTGAAAGTCTTTTAAAAACATGTATTCACTGCTTTTAAAAAAAAACCCTGATCACGTGATATGTTTAGAAAGGTAAAATCAAATGTCTTATTGCTTTTCCAGAGAGTAAACTTTAACATTTTTCTTTTTCCTTCATGTTGGTTTTTGTAACAGGTGCGTATGAGAATCAGTTGTGTTGCTAGATTTTTGTCAGCTGGCATATGGTATTTACAGGCTTTAAATTGGTTTAAATCTTAGATCCTCTGCTGTGCCGATTGCTAAATCTGATTATTCAATGATCTGGCTTTTCCTGTAAGATAGTGGGATTAAGTTAGGCAATGCATTTTATTGTTGCATGGATTCAGATGGCATTGGTGGATCCTTTAATAACAATTGTCCAGGACATTTTCTGAGCCTGAGAAAGACTGTACCATGCAAGGCTTCCCCAAGGCTCAAAATGGCACGCATGTCTATTTCACTGCAACCAGAAGTTCTGTTTTAAATAATCCAAGTGTCATTCTGTGCCTCAGGGAGGCCACTGGCGTGGAACCTCCTTGAAGTTCAGAAGGACTTTGGGCATGACTGGAGAAAGGCTTCAGTTCCATTTAGAACTCAGGTGGGAATCATAGATATAATTATCTGCAATTTTTTATATCTGTGGGGGGTCTGGGAATGGATCCCCAATGGAGTCAAAAGACTCACCAGTACAGTGATCTTCTTTAATTTAAATAAGTGGTCATGTATTTTGAAGGCATATCTTCAGTACAGTATAGAAAAAGTGAAAGATTGGGTATTTCCATGATAGACCTCATATTTTAGTAACCAGCTGTTGCACACAATTTGCTGAGGTCTTGCTTTCCGACTGTGAATCCCCTTATTTAGGAAGGAGGAATTCCAAGTTGCAGCATGCATTCCAGTACCATGCAGTGTATTAAACCCTATCTGTGTACCATTAAAAAATCTTATAGCATAATCTCAACTTGCACAGGAGCAGGCAGGCTTGGCATGTCTGTGCTGCATTCAGTACAGGGCTGCTGCTGTGCCACCCCAGGTCAAAGAGAAAGACCTTGTTTAAGGAGCAAGACCTTGTTTGTTCCCAGTTAAGAACTTTGACCAATTTTGCCTTTATAATGCATTGCCATTACAGTTTAACTGACCTAACCCTCTGAATTTCACGAGCAGTCTTTTAGAATTTCTTTTATTCCCTCTTCTTTGGACCTCTTATATGAATGCTTTTGAAAACACTTTTATAGAGAACCCTGGAGACTCATTAGGAAATAAAAGCTTTGAAAATTTCCAGACTTTGAATAACAATCCAACAGAGCGAAATCAGCAAGAGAAGACTGGTTGCCTCTCTTGCATTTATTGATATTACAATAATAAATTGCTATCAATGATGTCAGCTCATTGCTGCAAGTGTCTTCCTTTACCTCCAAGGAGCTTGACAGCTTTCCCTTCCTTTGAGAGAATGATTTCTTCAAAGGTAACTTCTGACCAAAGTACAAAATGATGTTAAGGCTGCTGTAAGGACTGATGGATTTCTTTTTAAATGAGTAAATAATAACTGATTAAACACACACACACACACACACACACACACACACACACACACACACACACACACACCCATGATTTCCATTTATCAATAGATCAAGACTATTGCAAGGGCAGGATTCATTCCATGGTCCAATCTGGAGGGGTTTTTAATAGCCAATCTGGGCTACTATTTACTGAGCAACTCTATCATCCCTTATCTGTCTACCTATCTACAGCATTTATATACTGCTTTTCAACTTAAGGGTTCACAAACTGGTTTACAAAGAAAATGAAACAATGCCTAATGGGTTCCAAAAGGGGTCACAATTGAAAAGATGCAAAAGAACACCAGCAGAAGCACTATAGCAGACATTGCTGGGGTGAGGAGGAATGGTTACTCTCTCCCTGCTAAATAAAAAGAGTCCTTATAATGGACTTCAAGCACAATCCTAACAATGTCTACTCAAAAGTAAGCCCCACTGTGTTTAATGTGTCTTTCTCCCAGGAAAGTGTCTTTAGGATTGCAGCCTTAATATGTTGTTGGTTTCTGCATTTCAGCTACATCTTTTTACTACTGTATTTGAAAAAACAGTTATTGAGAGCCCTGTAAAGTAAGGTTTAGTTAGTGCTTTTTATGATTGATCCTGTGATCTCTTCCGTAATATGCGGTAACAGAGCAGATAGAAAATCAGAAGCCTCTTTTCCTGAGACCAAATTCATTGTTCACTTTGTCAGGCATGCTTAATTTCTGACTTAGGCTGCAATCCTAACCTCCATTTAGCCTTGCATAAGGGTGGGCGGGGTTAGACCAATGCACAGGGATAAGCCAATTCCCACACATTACCATGAGAAGATATGCCAGGTGAATAAGGCTGGTCTAAATTGGTTAGGATTGTGCTCTTAATTTCTTAATTTGCCAGCTGGTTGTTGAATACATGTGGATTTCATAGCTGTGGATTCCGTATCTGTGGATTTAGTTATCTGCAAATTGGGATATCCACAGATATCTTTGGCCTCTGCTGGGCTCAGACGAAGCATTAGCACTCAAATCATGTGATACAGGGTGAACAGATGCCAAACCCAAAATTCCTGAACCCCAAGGCCAAAATTCCTAAACCCGGACCAAAATTCCTACCCGCTGAAAAAAATTGCCAAAAATGTATTTTTTTGTATTGGTTTTTTGGTTTTTTGACCATAACTTTTGATAGGAAGGGGATATCTCCAAACTGATTTTTGCATTGGATTCTGCTCTTCAATACAAATCCAACGATATATGGCATGATGAGGTACAGTGCACTATCACGAAGTTTCAAAATGAAGCCAAAATGTAGACCACCCGGACAGGAGGCTAAAAATCTGGACAAATCTGGGTTTTCCGGTCATCTGGTCACCCTGATGTGATATCAACAACTTTGGTTTACATATAATCTTTTTAAACTTCACAATAGAATTTTGCTCATACATGCAAAAAAGTGGTAAGGATCAGTTAATACAGAATTATTAGGGTTTATTGTGACGAAGCAACATGCAATTGTGATGTGAATGTTTTGTTTCATTTTTGGAGCACTTGAGAATCTGTGTCCTATCGCTTTTTGATCACGCTAGTTTCCAAGGCAACATCTCATGTGAGATATCTCACATCTCCTTCATACAGAAGCGTTCTAAAGTGGAGGAAAATCAGTGCTTGAAAACATATTGATTGCATTACTAAAAAGGTTGAATGAACTAAAAATGATTGAACTAAAATGATTCCCTTTATTATTTCCTTTAAATATTTTTATTTATTCAAACATAGTATTATTACATTTACACCCAAATCCAGAGTGACTACAGGAGCACAAAAGAGACTTTACGTGCACCCATAGTTACTGCACTACCTAGTGAAAACCTATGGGAAATTCATATTGGAATCCAGAGTAAGTTGTTCTTACGCCAGACAAAGGCCTCCCCGTAGTTACTCTGGATTTTGCCCTTAAAAGTTTAAAATTCCTGATAGTGAACTAACCCCATTACATCCAAAACCTTACATACAACTTATTTACAGTTACATAGTTTCAGAACATTCTCCCTCCTGAATTGGTGTTTCACCCCTTCCAAATTGGTGTTTAGGCAGAAGATAAAAAAGCTCTTTTACCAGTAGTTGTCCTACCATATCTTCTGATTTAACATGTCTATTTACTTCTACAGGCTCAGATATCTCTATATCTAGATTTTAGACAATTCTATTATATGTGGTTTGTTTTTTGTTTTTTAAAAAATAGCATTGTTTTATTGTGGTATTATATTGGTGTTGAGTTTTCTTGCATTAATCCTACAAAAGTCTGAAAAACAGCCAATCACACTCACAAAATAAGAACTGCTTTTCAGATAATAACACCCAACACTTGCATAATAATAACCCCCAATGCTTGCAGTTTTTTATGGTTGAAATGTCCTATAACTGCAGCAAGACCTGCTTATTAGAGGGAGCAGGTTGTGGAATGTGACCCAAATTTTATACCACATGCTTTGAAGACTGTCATTGTCCCTCTGCTTTTGTCATTCCACAGAACTGCTATGGGATAAGCTTAATAAAATGTCACAAATAATTTTTTTAAAAATTGAGTAGATGCTTATATTAAAACACACATACACACACAGTTGGGGTTGGTCATCCTGAGACAGTTCTCGTATCTGCTCTTGTAAATCATCAGTAGCCAGCCTTAAGAAACTGGTAAGTAAAGAAAGGGATATGAAGCATACCACATGTCATCTCGGGTTTTGGACTGCCCAACGTGGGATGACATAAGGAACAGAAATAGCAATGTGAAGCAAAAGGTGAATCCTGAGAGAACGTGTGGTAAAATGGAACAGCATAGCAAATTCTGAACAAGAACAGGTGATGTGAGAACTAGTGATGTGCACATGTGGAATCCATCAGGGTTACTCTACTCCCTTTACTTGGTTCAGTATATTTGCTTGGAGACAAAGGCTTTATATCATTATTAAGAGCATATGAACTGGTAAACCACCTATATCAGGGCTGTACTGTTTCAGACAACAGACAAGGATTTGTGTGACTTACAGCACAATTCTAACCATGTCTATTCAAAAGTAAGCACAATTGTGTTCAATGGGTCCTACACCCAGGAAAGTGTCTTTAGGATTGCAGTCTTGGGCAGCAGTCCTAATCTCTAGTTAGGCCAGCATAAGCCCTATCATAAGTCCTGTGATGCCAGGTGGGTATCACAAGTGTTCTAAGGAACTTCTACCCACTCCTGGAGGGGTTAGGTCAATGCACAGGCATACGCTGATCTCCCCACACCATCATAGGAAGATATGCCAGATGTGTTAAATTGGCCTAAATGGGTTAGGATTGCTCCCTTAATTTGCCTATGTGGGAACCAGGCCTAACAAGTTTGGTATCCCTTATTTTGGACTTTCAGACTTGGGGCCCAATTTTATCCAACTTTCCAGCAGCAACGCAACCAAATGATAGGAAAACCAACATTTCCTTACCTTGAGGTGCCCTTAATGACTGCCCCTCTCACTACAGGAAGCAGAGCATATCCCTCTGGCATTCCAGCATCAGTGCTGGGAAGTTTGACAGGACTGGGGCCCCAGTGGCATAAAGCCTTGATGCTGTACCATTAAGCATTAAGCCCTGCACTTCTTGATACAAATATGTCCTTCATTCAGAGATTTATACCATACTGGTCCATTGGGGGAAATGCAAGGGCCCTATTAAGAGGCCTGCAAGGGAATGACTAATTCCGGGGTAATAGAATTCACATGTAATTGTGATGAATTTTTAAAACCTTTCAGGCCAGGGTTTTTTTGGCATCAGGACAAAACCTTTTATTACTACAAAGCAAGATGAAATATCTCCACTTTATATAGTCCCCCTTCAAGCAGCCAAACACGGTTCTATCCCTAGAAAGAAAATACTTATGTGATTAAAAATCCCTCCAGTCTAGCTCCCCTTCAGCAAACTTTTTGTGATGTTTTAGCAGACAAGGATGTTTTTGAGTCATCTACCTGCAGAATGTGATCATCTTTTGTTTAGCACAGAGGTTCCCGAAGTCCTACTTGGACATTGGGACCTCTGTAGTTATTTGCCAGTACAAGGTTGGATCAGCACCACATTGACTGCAATGCTGAAAAGACCAAAGGACACCCACACATTCCTGGGGATGTGCAGCAGCTTCCCAGGAGAGCCTTCACAACTCTCTGTGTGGCTCTAGCAAGCTTTGTTCTGATCGCAGAGCTCACTTCCATTTGAGCTGTATGATCAGAATGGAGCTGGTTGTAGCCACACAAAGGGTTGGGGGAGGGTGCTGTAAACCTCTAGGAGCTCCTGGAAGGTTGCTGGACTTTCCCAGGGATGTGTAGATATGGATGTGTGGATGTCCACTGCAACACTATGACTGCTGTGACACTTTTGAGGGCCCATTCTTGGCCACTTACATTAAAGAGGAATGGCCCTCTTTAATGTTTACACTCGCAGAGGTGGTTCACAACCCACTGTTTGGGAACTACTGTTTAGCACCTTCTCTTTCTCAAGAGAATAATCTTCATTTTGAGCTAAGTCACTGGTCCAGCAAACCCATCTGACTCCAGGAATGGAAAAGTCAGTATCTCAGGCAAAAATGCTTGTTCCTTCAATGGGTACTTGGCCAGCACTCTGTAGCCATAGAACCCAGGAGCCTAGCCTCTCCTGAATGCAGTTGCCCTGGTCCTGCCCAGTTACAGATCATATGCTCAGGGCGCAATCCTAACCAATTTAGGCCAGCACAACTCACTTGCTCCCTGTTCCCATGGTGGCATGGGGATGCTGGCACATGTCTGTACACTTGCCTAACCCACCTCCCCAACAGTGGTGCAGAAGTTTCTTATGGCAGAACACCCCCTAACTAGGGATGTTGCTGGTCTGGGGATGTCACAAATGTTCCATAAGACACTTCTGTGCCACTCATGGCACATGGCACTCATAGTTTAAACCAGTGCAGAGACATACACAAGCCTCCCCACACCACCATGGGAATGGGGAGACAACTGAATTATGCTGGCTTAAATTGGTTTGGATTGCACCCTCAGTGTTGTTTCGTCCACTTCCTTGGCTGCCTCAAGGTGAGAGGCAGTGGGAGCCTGTGGGAGCTTCAAGGTAAGAGGAGTGGGAGCCTGAACCAGCACATGTGCACTGAGAGATGGAACATGTCATGGTTGCTTTAAATACGTATTTCTTTTCAGCTTGCTTTGTAACCTCCTTACTGGCCTTTGCATTCCTCCCCATTTTTCACTTTACCAAAATATGTGTGTCTTTTCCTGATTCCCTTGCATCTGACCACCTTTTCAATAAGCTTATTTGCATTTTTACTGTCCTGTCTACAGTACTTGTGGATACCCACTTAATAAGATGTGGGATTGTCACATCTCTGCAATCATGTAGAGTCTGTATGCTTCACTGAGGTAGGAGCTTTGTTAACTGTGCCTGCTCAGTCCCCCCCCCCTCCGCTTTCCACTCAATTCACAATAAACATT
This sequence comes from Cryptoblepharus egeriae, assembly GCA_030015325.1. NCBI lineage: Eukaryota > Metazoa > Chordata > Lepidosauria > Squamata > Scincidae > Cryptoblepharus > Cryptoblepharus egeriae. Next base: position 77,053,850 of record JAREYC010000005.1, read on the forward strand.
GTGGAAGTCTGTTTTGCATTAGTCTTCATCAATAGCAAGAATACAGCTATGTACATACAAGCCTTAACCAGTGTGTTAGTGTGTCTGATACTATACCTCACTCAGTCACTAGATAGGGTAAATAATGGAATCTCATGGAATCTCAAATAACAAGGAAGGTTTGGCTGAGAAAAGAGAGGAAAGTGTTAGTAAAAGGGCAGTTTACGGGGGAGATGAGGAAAGAGGTGGCAAAAAAGCAGCTGAGATGCTGGAAATGGTTTTTTACTAATGAATGCAGATATATTGTACCTCTGCAAGTGATAGCTGTGGGCTGTTACTAGAAAATCTATATTGTGCACAAGCTTTGTCTGGAAGGCTTGATTAGTAGATGTGAGAATACATGGGTATAAACTACTGCAGTCAAAATACAGAATGTGGATGTTTGTGTGGTTGTCTGTTTCCTGGACTTGCCCCACTGTTTCAGGGCTACCAGGTGACTCGACACAACCCTGGTGGGCAAACAGCAACTACCTTTATGATTTCAAAGTGCAAGTGCATGTCTGGTTTTCCCACTGTTGGTGGCATAGCTAGAGGAGGGGTGGAGAAGTCAGTCTTGGGGGGAGCCTCACCCTTTCGGAGCCATTCCAGGTGGGAGCAGCAAAACAGAGCTATACACATGATCCCTTTGACTAGCAGCAGTGGTGGTATTCAAATAAATTAAGAACAGGTTCTCTGTCCTAATAACCTAAATTAACAACAGGTTTTACGTCCATTGTACAACAGGTTCTATGTCCCATTAGTAACCGGTTCTCAGAACCAGGCGCTCATTAACAAAGCGTTCTATAGAACGTGTGAGAACTCCCTGAAGCCCACCACTGACTAGCAGTTGCTGCTGTCCCTTCGTAAGGTCAATACTGCCGACAGGATTGTCTTCAATTACAACTGGGTACTGGCTTTCAAGAAGAATGGCTTTAATTTCTTTCCTGTGAACAAGCTCTCCTTGTGATGGGTAAGCTGCAAATGTTAAAACTAATGAGCAGTCAGTCTTCTGCAAAGTTTACATAATTAAAAAGAGCAGGTTCAGAATAGAGAGAGCCAAGTGCATTAATAGCCTCCAGGAAAAACAAAAAGGGTCAAGCAAAGTGAGCTAAAATTATCCAGCATATTATGAAAGGTAGGCAGAATGTGTCAAGCCTAGTTCCAGATAACTTGAAAGACTAGTTCCAGATAACTTGAACTTAGCATCTCCAGGAGCCATAAAAATCTTGTGGGCCAAACTTTATATGAAGCATGTCTGATCTCCTTTGCAACATCATTGTGCTGCTGCTGGGGGCCAAATTTGGACTTGAGCCACAAAAGTGGTTTCTAACCCTTGTTCTGTGATTGAACCCTGATCCAGTTTGGGTCACTGAAGCTGCTAGTGGCCATGCAGGGGCAACATGTCCTGACACTCATGCTGCAGCAATATGCTTTTACCTTCTATAACTTGTGTATTGGATTGGTGCTCTAGGTTAGGGGGAAAGACCTATTTCCACCTCCCAGTGCTATAACTCTAAATTAAACTATTTAATCCTATGTTACATTAAATGATAACCCTAAATTCTGTGATTCTCGTATTTTATTATGTCACACAGGGACATTGTGAGCTAGCAGTCTGCCCTGTCCTGGTGTGACCTGCATTTTTAGACAGAGGAGGTGAGCCTGCTGCCTTGCCACATGTCTGTGACATTTCAAAGGTTCAAACTGCACTGGTGATGGCACACGAAAAAAAAATTCTCCCTGAGGTTGCTTCATCATGTCAGTCTCCATTTCAAATTATCCTTTGATTCCACCCAGAGACTTTTGTTCTTTATCCAGTGAGAAATGTCAGCTTGATTTTAACCTAGTTTTTCTTAACTCTATGCTAGTCCTGAAATGAGAGTTCCTTTTTAGAAAAGTTTAGTTGCAGCCTCCTTAGAGCCTCAGTATATGCAGATTTCTCAGATAAGTGGAAGCAGTTAATTGTAACAAAAGCACTCTGTGTGGGATATTTTCCAGGGTGACTATATGCCCTCTTTTCCCAGGATATGTCCTCTTTTTTAGCCTTATATGCACCCTTTGCACCAACCGATCTATGCACACCTTTCCCCACCTGAATTGGATGTATTATATGGTGAAATAGGTGAATCGGCCATTTTTCATGTGAATTTTCACTTAATTTCAGTGCTTAGATTTTCATGTACTGTATATGTTCTGTAATTTGTGTATTCAGTCCCTGGAAGACCAAAAAAGTCTGTACAGTGGTACCTCACGTAACAAAATTAATTCCTTCCGGAGGCAGTTCCTTACGTGAAACTTTCTTTACGTGAAGCGGATTTTCCCATTGGAAATAATGGAAACGCAGATGATTGGTTCCACAACCCCAAAAATATTTATATAAAAATATTAACTGGATGTAAAAATGATGACAAAACACTGTAATTGAATTCAAAACATGCATTCAATGGGCATGATCCTATGAAGTCTACTTAGGCTGCAATTGTAAAGACACTTTCCTGGGAGTAGGACCCATTTAACACAATGAGGTAGACTTCTGGGAAGACATGGGTAGGAGGCTGCAATCAAAGACACTTTCTTCTGTAATCCAAGACACTTTACAAGTGTCTCCCCACTTTCTCCTTCTCTTCATCCTGAGCCTCTCTCTCTGCTCTCTTCTGGCTGGCCCTGAGCTGCTTCCCTCTTCTCCACTGCTGTTCTCTCCCTCTGCCCAGCAGATGCCCAGCCACAGGAGGAACAGCATGGAAGTGTTGCTTTTACGATGGGCAGGTGCGCTAGGCAGCCCTGACACTTTTTAAACAGGTTGCTGGCCAGCGCGTCTGCCCTAACTGCCAATGAGTGTTTTCTTTATGTGAAGCACTTTCTTTATGTGAAACAGAATCCTAGAGAAATTTTTTTTGTTAGTGAAACTTACTTTACGTGAGGCGTTCTTTACGTGAGGCGTCACTGTATTATTTACCATATTTTACCTAAACCATTTTTATCCAATAAATTCAGAATTGCTGGCTTTTAAGACTGTTCAAAGCACAATTAAAAACACATTAAAATCAACAAACTAGCAGAAGCATAAGAACTATTCATCTTCAGCTATCATAAATATCAAAAGACTATTAAAATTTGCAGCCTCTCAGAGCCTCCAGCTTTTTCTAAGCAGATGATTTTTAGTCAACTCTTTAAAAAAGGCTTAACAATTTATTCCATGATCACAATACCACCATGGGAAAAAGCTTTGATTTTCTGAATTGGGGGAAACTGGAGTAGAATCCTTAAAAAATAATTTCAACAGATGAGTGAGAGCATATAGGAACACATGCACTTTGAGACACTTATATCCCAAGGACATAAATCGTCCATACTGGCATCTTTGAACAGATTCCTAATCCAACGGGCAAACCTGCTTTGTAGCAACTATATTGCCTAATATGCCTGCACATAAGACACGTGATTTGGCCTTTATTGATAGACTTGAACTGGAGGTATTGATCAGACTATAGTACTTTTGAAAGTAAGTAGACAGAATTAAAATAATCTCCTAGTTTGAAATTTCTAATGACATGCAGAGACAGTATATGCAGGAGAATGTAATAGAATATGTAGCTGTTTCATAATAGCAGAGGGCTAAGTGTTTTTCATAAAACAAGAAGCATGTGGACTGTGCTGACAGTGAACAGTACTGCAGATCTTTTGATAATATCTAGCATTTAATATTCTTTCCCAGCTACTGCTGTTGCAGTCTTTACAAATTCATTCTTCTGTAATTTTGGGTAGTGTCTGCTTCTGTGTTCAATCTAGTGAAAAGTCTTTGCTCAGCAAAGAACAATAACTATTGTTATAAGTGATGTATGTTATAGAAGATGGCTTAAACTTGACTCTTTTTCATCATTTATTTTTACATCAATCTACTATTTTGGTCCAGTATGCCCCACATAAAGACCTAGCTGAAATTAGAGATGATTGCTTTTCCGTTTAACTATTTCAACATCAATTTACAGTTTAACATTATCATTGGCAAGCCATTCCAGAATTGTAGTTAATTCTAAAGCTCTAGAGCAGTGTTTCTCAATGTGGGGGTCGGGACCCCTTTGGGGGTCACCTAGAGATTTCCTGGGGGTTGCCTAAAGACCCCTGGTGCAGGGGGCCAGGTCACGCTTGCCTCAAGGCCCAATCCTATGCATGCCTACTCTGAAATAAATCCCATTATAGTCAGGGGGGCCTTTACTCCCATGTAAATGTGGATTGGATTGCAGCCTCAGGGTCCAATCCTATGCATGCCTACTCTGAAATAAATCCCATTGTGTTCAATGTGTGCATAGAACGCACATTTCATTTGTAACAATGAAAATACATCCTGCATATCGGATATTTACATTACAATTCATAACAGTAGCAAAATTGCAGTTATAAAGTAGCAATGAAAATAATTTTATGGTTGGGGGTCCCCACAACATGAGGAACTTGTAAAGGGGTCACGGTGTTAGGAAGATTGAGAACCACTGCTCTAGAGTGTATTAGACCCTACATTTTGAAAACCTAAATTATAATATAAACATCATTTTACAGTTTTTAAACAGCATTGGTTAGCTGTATAGTGACATGAATTGCCACCTCCTTTGAGTGCATTGGTCAGTGAGATATTTCTGCACATTGGAACCATGACTATGGGTGCAATAGTAAAAAATTTAGGCTGGCATAACTCACATGACATATTTTTCCGTGGTGGTGTGGGAAGGTGGGCGTAAGCCTGTGGGAGGTTGGCGTATACCCCATGAGTGGGGCAGAAGTCCATCTGCAGTGATAGTCCGGAAGTGTGCGGTTTGCATGCATCCAAAGTGCATTTAATGATACTGTAAAGTGCGTTCTGCATGTATAGGATCGGGCTATCAATAAGTTGACCATAAAAAACTGAACAGGGAGATGAAATAGCACAGAACAACTAATTGAACTGATTGGTTACTTAACTGATTGGATAAGGAGGTCAAAGAGTATGAAGTGATTCAGATTTGTTAAAAAAAGTTACAAATATTTCAAATAATTGCTGGAGCTCACAGGAACCCTACTAGTTTAGGAGGGTTAAAAATATTTTGTATATCAAGCAGATTTCTCTGACAATATTATCTGGTGTATGATTTGATATATCATTGTCTTCATATAAGCATGCAAATGATGGATTTTGATGTGCATTTTGTTTTCCAAAGACACAGTTCAAAACAGAGTTGTGTATATTTTAAAGTCTCTTAATTTCCCTTAAAAGGGTAATGTAAATCTAATTCTGTTAAAATGTGACCGGTGGCATTTTATCTTGGAAGGCCTTTTTCCACTAGTGAAATGAACAGAGTAAATTTATAAAGCTCTCTTATTACTTTAGTGACTAAAGTTTAGTACTTCAGGCCATGGGTGAAGGATTAAATGTTGCCCAGGGAGAAACAAATCCACCAGCATGAATCTAGAACAGTCTGAGGGTAAGGGAAGTATGCTGAACCTTCCCTGCTATACTAATTTTCTGCAATGCAGTCTTGTGTATGTTTGCTGAGAAGGAAATACACAGTGTTTTATTGGACTTATTCCTAAGTAGGTGTATGTAGAATTCCAACCACAATGAAAAGATTTCTGCATGGGGGAGAATACTTGGACTGCATTAAGAAACTGAGAATACTACGGTGGTACTGTCCATTAGAAAGTCTTGCTCCTGCAAATTATGTGAATATGTCCTGGATCAAAGCAAATTTGGTTGGATTTTAAAGACAGAACTGATAAATACAAAACATATATATAATGCAACATGTGAAATTGTACATGGATGTTTAGATAAGATATTCGTTCACATTCTAGCATTGGGGTTCAGTTGAAATGGCTTGATGCAACTACAGGCATTATCTAATGATCTTCAGGATTTAAGATCCAGTGAAACTATTTATTTATTTAAGGAATTTGCACCCCCTCTTTCCATGCCATAGCAAATATCCAAGGCAGCTTACATAGCTTTTATACTTTTGTTTTTGCAACAGCCCTGTGAGGTAGATAATTTTTCTATGCGCAGCACATAGATCTCTTCTAGACGGAATCCTTCACGGTGTAGTCATCACACCTGGCATCAGGGAATGCCTTCCAAGCTTTTCAGCAGGAGTAGGTTCAGGTGGGCAAAACTGTAAACAGCAAATCCTTCTGGTTCTGGTATCTCACAACAGCTTTATCCTGTGTCCCATTCAAAATTCAACCCTGTCCATTCCTGCTTAGCCATCTCCTGGCAGCCCTTCCTTCATTTAACCACCAAAGCATACCTGCTGTTGTCCACCATCTCAAAGTTTTCAGCAAAGGCTCAAAACATGGTCTGTTTCATCTGGTGTTTTGGTGATGGATTAGTATCTGCCCAAGTACCTTTTAAAGGAACTGGATAGATTTCTGGATGAAACATACATCATGGGTTACAAGCCATGATGCATGTGCCACCTTGTAATTTTGAAGCCATCTATCTCAGAATACTAGATGCATGAGAGAAGATGCAGTTCTGTTCTCTTTGTGCACTCATCTGGTGGAGATGCAGGAAACTGGACTAGATGGGCCTTTAATCCAGTGGTGCTTCTTATATCTCCCTTCTGTCCTTCTACAAAAGTACCATGACAGTTTTGGGATCAAATAGTGGTGCAGCTACCACCACCCTGGATTTTTTGTTTTTCTCCTTTTAATTAATAATTAAATGTATTGTTTTATAAATTATCTATTTTATTCTGGAACTTTTAAAACTACATTGGGCATTTGCTTTGGCATAGAAAACACATGATATATTTAAAAATAAATATATAGAACAAAAGCTAAAGGAATCTGTAAACCTAGAGGACTCTCTTTTAAATTTGATTTTAAAACTGATAGGAAAGCAGAAAAATAATAAGAAGGAAGACATCTTTTCTCTACTGGGATAGTGTTTGATTAAAAGCTGAGCCCTTGAATGGCATGGCTACATCATGGTGTATCAGTAGTAGTTAAAGTAAGAAGAGTTCATAAAAATCATTATTAGTTACTGATGCAATCTTTCTGTTCACCAGTTGCAAACCTTTTTCTCTTCTGAATGTGCTGCATTTTGTCTCTTTTTTGATATGAGTGAGCATTTTGGTCTGTGTTTATTCTAGTCTTTAGAGGGTTACAGATTGTACAGTGCTAATAACATACTGAAAAGTCTTCTATGCTTCCAAGGAGATAAGAGTGAGTCACACAATTTTTTTTCAGCCTCCGTTAACATTTAGAAGGTGATAGAAAAAAGAAACATTATTTGTCTCATTGCTGGTTGATTCTCTCTTAGGATGGTTATTTCCTAATTAATGCACATAAAATTTTTCATGAATCATCTTTTCATAGATAAAAGCATGCTGGGATATCTGCTGATCAAAAATTGCAATTTATGGATGCGCTTTTTCATTTTAGGGGAGCAGTATGTTTTAAAATGTGCATAGTCATCCTTTCTAGTAGCCTTTTATGGAGGACACTTCTAAAAATTTATTCATAAACAGATTCATTGCTTATAGCAAATCAGCATTTCTAGAGAGTTAAGGTGGACAGATACTACATAGTAACATTTTGACAGTGAAACCTCTTTTAAGAACATAAGAAGAGCCTCCACTGGATCAGGCCAAAGGTCCATCTAGTCCAGCTTCCTGTATCTGACAGCAGCCCACCAGCTGCCAGAAGGAGCACATAAGACTTGCATCCAGTTGCCCTCCCCTGCATGTGGCATTTTGAGGTTGCCTATGTCAATCAATACCCATCATGGCTTGTAACATGTGATGGTCTTCATGGCTTGTAACATGTGATGGTCTTTTCCTCTAAGAATTAGTCGAATCCCTTCTTAAAGGCATTGAGGTCAAATGTCATCACCACATCCTGTGGCAAGGAGTTCCAAAAACTAATTACACAGTGCCTATCCTATTTCCTTTGTCTGTCCTAACTTTCCCAACATCTCTCTATCAACTCCTTTCATACCTTGCATAATTTTGTATGTTTCAGTCCTGTCTCCCCTCAGGTGCCTCTTTTCGGACTGAAGAACGTCAAATGCTGTAGCCTTTCCTCATACAGAAGGTGACTCAGACTATAAATCATTTTGGTCATTCTCCTCTGAATGCACCTTTGCTGTGCATCCCTGTCAGGGAATATACTAGGTTCTCATACAAACCAGACCATGAAAGCTTTAGTGCCTAGAGAAATGACAGTCATCCTATAAAGGGAGAAGTGGCATTATTGGGGAAAATTGTTAATGCAACAGCTATTATCTGGGTGGTAATTTAGCTCTCTAGCTTGCATGGGTTTTATACCCCTAACTGAAAATCTTCAACATGGTAATGTGTATCATGGATCTTTTCTTCTAAAGTTTAGATAGTGGCATTTTATTCTCAGTACTTGGAAATTTATGTGTATGAATAAGAATCCTGTTCTCATTTCCCCTTACTAGTTTCCAGTTCTCAACTAGGTGTGCCTTTTCATTTGTCAGTTTTTACCTGTGGATATTGAACTTTATAATTGCTTTCATCTGTAGGCTAGTTAAATTATAGCTCATGATGAGAACTGAGAGAGCTGCTGGAATAATTGGCTTGTCCTCATCACCTTTGCAAGGACTTTTGCAATCAGTCATCAGTCTAATTTCAGTAGAACGGAGAGAGTAACCCTGCAAATGAGTTTTGTATATTATGTTGCAGAGAAACTCTTTCCACCTATGGAAGCAGGAGTGGCTTGATAAGCTTGATGAGCTCTCTTGACATCAGCTAATGCACATGTGAAGGTTTTAGATCCCCTTTCCTACTTTTAAACCTTTGGTTGCATTTATTTTCAGAGAAAAGTACTTGGTGCAAACCCATGTTGCAGGTTGATATACTGGCAAGAACTAATTGACACAAGGTACCGTGTGTATTAGTGCCACAAAATAATTATGCCACAAATAAAATTGAGTGCCACAAAAAAATAGGATGTCACAAAATAAAGATCCATAGACTTTATCTGTCCACCCTATCCAGAGTTCTCCAAAACCTGTCAACCCTATCCAGAGATCTCCATTCCTTTTGTTAATCTGGTACTGAATTTTCAGGGAAATGATCAAAATTTCTGGAAAAGTTATTTCATAAAAAGTTGGCACAACAAATACACTTTTAAGTCACTGATATAAATCATTTTAAAAAAAATAACAAAAAATTATTGAATAAGTGAATTCTGCAAGCAGAGTTGCTGAATTGTACTTACATGCTGTAAGAATAATTTCAAAATAGTGCTAGCTACATAGTCCCTGATAACCAAAGCAGTTCCAATCTAGCATGTCTGCCTCGAGCATGAGGAAGCAAGAGGAAAAAAACCAGGCCTACTTCATTTTAAACTTGAAATATTCTGGATGGGAGAAAAAGGAATTATTCTTATTGATCCATGTAATTAATATGGAAGCTGGTTTTGTGTAAAGAGAATAAAGGAGGATTATGCTAATACGGTTTCCCATTCTTCATCTCAAGGAAATTAGCAGAAAGGATTCATCTCTGATTCAACCTGGTGAGGAACTGAAACATCCTTCAGAAAATTCAAGGACATTCAATGCTGAGTGAGCAATGAATGGAAAAAGGAAAGAAAATTATTGTTGTTGTCATGGTGATAGTCAATTCATCCTCATACTTTAAAACAGCTTCACAGTGTCCTTAAAATGCAGACTGCAGTCTTTAAAATGGGAATCAGAATGCCGTCCTGGACAACACCTTCCTCCATTGTAACAGTGTTCAGGTTTTTGGTCTCTTGTTTTCAAAGGTCTCTTGCATAATAGTAATAAACTCACACAAGTGGTCCGGGTACACAAGTGGGCTGTGGGTGGCGCAAGCGGTTAAGACGCTGTGCCTGTTAACCAGCAGGCCAGGGTTCGAGACCTGGGTCGGCCCCACAAGACAGGGTGAGCTCCTGTCCTTAGCCCAGCTCTGCGATGCCAGCTGGATCCAATCGTATTGGCTCTGCCTTTCCATTGGACTAATTCAGTGGCGTGGAGAGGGGGGATTTGCTGTTTGGGTAACAACCTATCCTCCATAACAATCTAACCCAGGCTTTCGTGCTTCGCATGCAGCGTATGCAGCGCTGAGCACGATAACATAGTCTTTCAAGACTGACGGAGGCCTGGTCCGGAGGCCTGGACAGAAGCCATGCCCTTCTGGGTTCATGGATTCTCAAGTCAAAAGCTTGCCCAGTAATGAATTAGGTAATTGGCTTGGTTTCTTGTCCATAGAACAGGAATATTAATAGGAAAGAATTATCAAGTGCTTCACCCGAAAGGGTAGTTTGCAATTCATTACCTCTTATTTCTTCTCTTCTCAGTGAACTTTCAACCTTGAAGAATTCTTTTATGGAGATGTATGAGGCTCATTCTCACCCACCTAATGATATATCACTTCCTATCGGAAATAAGGAAATGCTTTTCATTAGGGAAAAGGACACTCTTTTCTCCAAACAAAAACGGGAATACTTTTAACCTAAAAAGTCTTATTTTTAGAAGAGTGGTACAAGTTACACATTTTGTGAACAGTTGAAGCAACCAGTTGGGAGAGAGGAGAATATGCCAACACTTCTGTCCATATTTACGGCATCTCTAGACCCACTCCCTAATACAAGTAGAATCTTAATGTGTGAGTTGAACTGACTTAGACCGGGTTTGATCAAGAGACATGGGAGTGTTGGTTTCTAGTACCTGTGCTGCACTTTCAGATATGCTTCAGTCTGAGATAATATAATTATTTTTAAGGAAAAACAATCCTATAACCGTTGGGATGGGAACCAGCTCAATGGTAGAGCATACAGAACATGTGTTGTATGCAGAAAACTCTAGTTTCAATTCCTGGCATCAATAAGTGGTGGTAGGGAATGGGAAATCTTTCTCTGCCAATCCTGAAGACCTGGTTTTTCAGTCAGTGAAGATAGTATTGACCGATGAACCTATGACTTGATCTGATGATTTGGCCTTAGTATGTTATTTTTTAAAAATTAAGAATATAATACTCTGAAGTGACCAGTTAGAATGGTTCATTATGTGAGCCATAAATATAGAGGTGCAGCAGTCTGGCATATAGAGTATCAGCAGATCTGGCATATTTTGGGTTTTCCATCAAGGTCATACAATTTACAACTACTAAGAATGCTGAATGAAATGCAGTGTAACTGAATAATTACAGTACATTGCATTACATTCATCACTTCTAGTGGCAGAATGAGAGACTCGAAACGACATCTTAGCTATGTATTTTTAGCCCTTTTAGGTTTGGAAACTGCATAGTTTGACCAGGTGAAGGAAAGAAATGTGTTTTTGGTGCTTTATCCATTTCAAAGACACTTAAAACAGCGACCCCAGTATTCGTGGATTTTGGTATCCACATGGTGTTGGTGGTTCCAGAGTAGTATCCTCTGCAGATACCAAGGTATTTGATCATAATTATAACGTGATTTCTAAGAGGCTAGCCTCTTTGCTTCTTTACAGATGGCAGCAAAGGCCTGTGGTGTTTTCGATCTATTTGTTTTTTTGGTGTGATTCCCCCTTCCCCATTATTAGATGGAATCATACTTCTCAGATATTTGCAATTCCTGAGTCACATGTATGGCACCTCTGCATGTTCTGCATTTTGCATAGCTGACATTCCAAGACTTTTGATTAAAAGTCTATTTGTACAAAGAAGAAGCCAGCTGTAATGGCAGCTGGAGAGCTCGCATATCAGATTTCCAGTTTCCAAGCTTCTTAAAGAGAAAAAGATTTTTTCCCCAGCTCTATTATTTATCAGTGTGAATAAAACTTCAAACTGAAAATGGTATTTTAATACTTGCATTTTAACATTTTTCTTGACATTTTAACAACTGCTTCCATATGAATACCATTTCATCAGTAGGGTATCAAATTAATCCAAAAGTTTAAGGAGAAAATAGCCTCTCAATAGTATTGGGGTTTACAGTATTAAGAATTTTGCATGGAACAAAATGAACTGCACTAGAACGGTAAAGGATTTATTAGCACAAACAGTGTTATTTGTGCGTAGAGTTTATTATTCCACTAACAGTATACATTTAGTATATTATTATCCTTAGAGCTTTAAAATGGAAGTTACATTTGGGCAGTGATAATTTGACAGCAATAGAGAGGAAAAACATTGCCAGAAATTTAAGAAGAAATTCATAAGTTCACCACTGAAGACCATACCAATATGTATTCAGAATTCGGCGAATTCATCTTGCAAAGATTGTTACAACTTAGGCTGCAATCCTAACCCCTACGTAGGCCAACATAAGTCCCTGCACAAATCCTGTGCTGGATGGGAGATGTTGCAAAAATGTTATAAGGAACTTCTTCACCACTCCTGGGTACGGGGAGTTAGACCAGCACATAGACATGCACTGGCCTTCCCACACCACAACAGGAATGGGTGAGTTGTGCTGGCTTAAATTGGTTATGTTTGTACCCTGTCAGTAAGGTAGGTCAATATTATCTCCAAAATGCAAGTAGGACGGTAGAGGAAAGAGGAGCAAATGCTATGCAGGGAATTCAGGACCATCCTGGTACACAACTCAACTCAATCAGTCTTCATGTTTTAAAGAAGATATGTGGCAGTTTTAAAAGCTGTGGTTAACATTTCAACACAGCTGTTACATTTTTCGAAGGAAAAAACTTACACCAATTATAAGTATAAAATGAAAACGCTGACCTTATGTGGACAGTGCTTGTATTTAATTAAATGGAAATACTGGCGAATTCATAACTGTTTGAAAATCATTATTAAATAGCACAAATGAGTGGCAGATGTCAGGCATATTTGTATTAGAAGCAGAATAAATCATGTTGGGATGTGCAGTGATGCCTTTTTCACTCTATCCTATGATTGCTGCGGGCACTGATCCTTTGGAAAAAAATTGGCCATGGCTGAAGATCTTCAGGGTGGTGTCTTCAGGGTGGTGCGGCTTGTGCAGACCACATGGGGTGATGCGCTGTGAGGAGTTTGAAACTCTTCCGCTGCGTCTGCACGTCAGTGCCCATTCAGGCCTGCTCTAAGACGGAGTAGGCCCGAATGGCTGCACAGAGGAAATTGCGCACGTCCAGGCCTTTGGACATGCGCACTGGGCCATTTGGCCTTGCTTCTGAGACGGAGCAGCTGTTGGGCAGAGGTGCGGACTGCAGAGGGCCGCGGAGTGGTCGGCTTCAGAGAAGACTGTGCAGGCATCAGAGTGATTCGCTCATTCCCCCACACCGGGTGACGCTCACTGTTGTGTCACTCCTGCTGAAGATAGAGGAAATTTTTGGCCTTTTGTAATAAATTCCGTCAGAAGGCACAGTTTGGGAGAGCTATCGTGGTTTGTAACTAGCCTGCTGGATCGAAGCAAAATTTTGCTTTGATGTTGCTAATCTTTGCCAAGTTTGACTAATCTCTGCCGGTAGCCTTGCGACAAACCCACTGTTCCACCACTTGACCTGAGGGCTGCTAGTTATGAGAAGGGAGTCAGATCTGAACTATGCCATGGATGTAGTTATAGCTCTGCCTTGCTCCTGGATCTGCACAAATATGTTAACCATGGCACAAACGTTTAGGTTTTCCACAAGGACAACTGCACACCCTGAAATAGAAAGCTCTTCTGTTGCAGAGGGAAGGGCAGTTATTTGAATGTTACCTTTCGATACAACTGCTCTACCCTTCCCCTTTCATCATTCCCTGTTTTCCTTTGTTCAGTCCAGTATGCTACCCTGGTGCACTGCAGTTGCTTACTACCATTTCATTAAATATACAGTAATTGGGAGGGTCAAGCAATGGCGCTGACACTTAGGCCAGCCTATGGCTGCAATCCTAACCCCCGTTGGGCCAGCTTTAGCTGTGGAATAAGTCCTGTGATGACCCAAGGATGTCACAAAAGTGCCATAAGACACTTATGCCCCATTCCTGGTGATGTTAGGCCTCTGCACAGGCATATACAGACCTCCCCACACCACTAAGGGAAGATACGCCAGGTGTATTAGGTTGACCTAAATTTGTTAGGATTGTGTCTTAGGGCAAAATCCAGAGTAACTACGGGGAGTCCTTGCTCCGGTGTAAGAAAAACTTACTCTGGATTCCAATATGAATTTCCCATAGATTTTTCACTAGGTGGTGCAGTAACTATGGGTGCACGTAAAGTCTCTTATGTGCACCCGTAGTTACTCTGGATTTGGGGGGTTAGTCTATTTATTCGATATATATCCTGCCTTTCTTCCTAAAGGAAAGATTCAATTGAATGATGTTGCATCCAGAGATTATTTCTTTTTGTGGACAGTGTCCTTCTCTCTAGCTTTTTGCTGGTTAACTGTGTTCATTGGCACCAAAATGTTGCCAGCGCTCAGTCAAGCAAATAGGCAAATGAAAGTGGATCCTGAGTCCTTGGGAGAGGGTTGAAGACGACATTGTTCAGTGTAGTGGAAGGTAAGACTTAAAAAATAACTATTGAGACATGGCCTGATTCTGAAGAAATCCCCAGAGAGTCTGTGCTGACTGGCAAGGCAGACAGCTAAAAGGGCAAATGAGAGCAATATACCCTGAAATGTCATAACCATAATTTTCAGAACTGATCTAAAAATAAATGTGTTTCATTTCCAGTACGTAGTCTGAAAGAAATGGTGACAGGAGGCGGAAAAGAAAGTAGCTTCTCAAATGAATTCATGGATGACTGTTCACAGTGTCAAATGAAGTTCTTACATTTTTCATCATCTATTTTTATGTATCTATCAGTCAGTGATGAAATAAAGTTGCACCTTCCTTTCACAGAAAGCCCCAATGTCATTCTGCTTCTTTAACGTGGTCAGAAAATATCTGAGCCTGACAACTTGCCAGATCTTTCTGCAGAGTAATCATTGTGTAAATTATTCAGTTTAAAAATATGTGAAGGGCAGCATTTTATTTGGATTTTTCCCCTCACTTTTTCAACTGGTGGAAGGGTGAAACAGAAGAAAATGCAGCTATGGTAAAACACAATGCCTGTTATATAAATCTTTATCTTTCCAATTCCATCTTAAAGGCATCTAGGCCAGACTGAAATACCACATCTTGTGGCAAGGCGTTTCACAGACTAATGATACACCGGGTAAAGAAATATTTTCTTTCACCTGTTTGAACTCTTGTTTAACCCTGACCAACACTGAGGGGGATGGATGAGGAAAAATGTCTTGGGTATCTCTGGATGGATGAGGAGATGTCTTGGGTATCTCTGAATTATAGAGACAGATGCCTGACAGCTCTTGCCCTTATGCCTCACTTGTCAACTTTGCAGAGCCATTTGTCTGTAAAGCTAAAACTGTTGGAAACTAAACCTCCCAGACTGGGTGGACCGTTGGCCATTTCCTGAAGGGTTGTTCATTTAATACTGGAGTATTTATATTTGATGCTGCTTATCTGGCTGAGGGCATGAGGGTGCAATCCCAGCCAACTTTCCATCACTGCACACCTGTGCCAGTGGAGTGTGTGCTACATCCTGCAGTTGGGGACAGTTACAGGAGCCTCCTCAGGATAAGGCAGTGTTTGAAGCCTATAGTGATAAAGCCCAATTCAACCTCACACTTGTGGGGGATTCTCTGTATAATAGCAGTGCCCCATTTAAGTCTGAGACAGTCAAGAAAGCTAGGCTGGGATTATTATTATTTAAATAGGGAAAGTATTTCATGACTTTGAAATGTGTTTCATTGTTAGGTAACTAGTAAAAGTGTGTTGTGTTATCAAAAGAATTTGCTGGGGAAACATGAATCATTTTGATACATACTTACTGTCATATTTTTAACTTTTTCTTACTAGCTACATTTTTTGGTTCATTAATCATCTTTGTAATTTGAAGTATGTGGAAAGATGATAGTCTGGTTAATAGAGCTGAGACAAAGCTTTATGAATCAAAGTGGCATCAATTTGAGTTCACAAGTTCAAACACAGTGTGATAATATTTGACAACTGAATATAATACAGAGCTATGCCAAACTAACATTGCGTTTGTCTATCTGTGTCAAAAAATAGCAACAGGAAGCATAGTCACAATTCTAGACATTCAGTGATAATGAAGAGACTGCGGATATGAAATACGTCAGTTTGTTATGCAGGCAAGTTAGGTGTTCAAATTGCTCAGTATATAAAAATGCACAGTTGCTTCTAAAGTGCATATATTTTTTAAAACAAACTTATATGTTACATTAGTTTGTTGGTCAATTTTTGTCTCAGATTATTTGTGTGTCTTCTTAAAACCAAATCTGGCATTCTACACCAATATTTTCTGTGAGATTGACAGTTTGTTACTACATTCCTAAGTAAGGCCAGTTCCACTTAGAGCACAATCCTAACCCTGTCTACTCAAAAGTAAGTCCCATTGTGTTCAATGGGTCTTACTCCCAGGAAAGTGTCTTTAGGGTTGCAGCCTTAGGCTGCAATCCAGAGCAAATTCAGCCTGCTCTGACCTAACTGCACTCTCCTAACTATTCTGTATCCAGAGCAGAAAGTTATGCTGAATCCAGAGAGTCAGGAAGCCTGGGCTGCCCTAACTGCTCCAGAGCATGCTAAGTCATTGATACAAGGGGAAGACTTGCTTCTGAGGAGACACCCCTCAGATCACATTGAACAAGGAACAGCTGTGGTGCCTACAGTGGTGACATGACTCTGCACATCACCTGGTGCGGAAGTCTGTGCGTCATCCTTGGGATGCGCGCTCCCCCCCCCCCCCCACCTGGACTGCACAGTCACCAAAGTTGGCACCTGCACAGTTGTTTCTGAAGCTAACTGGCTTCAGAAAGAGTACTGCGCAGGCACCATCTCTGAAACCTGCGCAGTACTTTTCTGAAGCCTTTTGGCTTCGGGGGAGACTGTGCAGGCGTCAGAGTTGGTGCCTGTGCAGTACTCTTTCTGAAGCCATTCGGCTGCCGCTCCGCCTCCTGAGTGAGGCCGAATGGCTGTGCAGAGGCGCGGACTTTCTCTGCTCTAAGGAAGTCTCCTCTGAAGCTGTTCGGCATGCTCAGTGTGTTTCTGTGCAGTGCATCTCAGATGGCCGTTCAGGCCAGCTCCTCAGACAAGTGGCAGCTTCTGGCTGATTCTCCGCCTTGGAGCAGCCCTGAACGGGGGTGCTGACGCCCGGGGCCTGCCAAAGGACAGTCAAACTCCTCCGGCACATCACCCCATATGGAGCGCATCCCCAATGCAGCCCACACCAGCCGCACCAGTCTGGTGACGCCACTGGGTGCCTGCCTTATAAGGAGTCCCTGATGAGATGCCAGTACATTCTACAGTGAATACAAGGGGCTTCTTGGAGTGGCCTGCTGTATCCTGAGGTTTGTGGGCAGCCGTAGTTTGTTCCATATCCTGAGGTTGAGAGGAAGGGGTTGCAGCTAGGCTGGCCAAGAACTCAGATTTTTGGTCAGCACTGCCATTCTTACTCGGGCCTTATCATGGACCCCTATGGGTCTACTCATTACTATACCTGCTCCTGAGGTGGTATAACTCTGAGGGCTGGAAGAGGGCATTTCTGCCTTGGAAACAGGCTTTGGATTCAGAGTAACTGCTCTGCCCCAGGCAATGCTCAACATGCCCTCAACTTGCCTCTTCTGAGCTGCTTAGGCTGCCCCAGTTAGGGCAGAGCAGGTCCACCTCTCTTAGGGCACCCTATCTTGCCTTGCTCTGCCCTAAGCCTCCTTCAGAGTAACTGGGCTGGAGCATCTTGCAGTTGCTCCAACCTAATGTTAGATAGGGCAACCTAAGGGCTCTTATGTGGACAGATTAGTTGCTCTGGATTGGGCTGTAAGTAAAGTACTTTTTTTTTCATAGAAGGCTGCTGGAATTCCATGTTTTATGGCAAATCTAGTTCAGTGGTTTTGGCTGCAGAAAAAGACCATAGTCAACATGGCTGCCACAGTACATGTGATGGATATGGTAAAGGTGGGACAGTGAAGTACTGTTCCACACCTTGCTAAGGCTACTGCATGCAGATGCATCACCCTGTGTATTAACATACGTCACATATGCTAATATATAGCATATATAACATACCGTATTTGGAACTGCAGGGCTGCTTACTGTCTCTTTTTCATGAAGTCTTGCAGTGAGAAAGATCCAGCTGATCAGTCATTCAACCAGCACAAGGAAGGAGAGAACATGAAGGCAAGGGTTATGTGCACATAACACCCTCAGGTTCAGCAGGTTGGTCAGAATGTGTTGGTGGGCCAGTTGTAGCCATAATGATAGTGATAATAGTGTTAGTGGTTAAGGAGTTGGACGGAGACCTGAAAGACCCAGCTTCAAATACCTCCTTAGACATGAAGCTACCTGAGTGACCTTGGGCCAGTCACTCACGCCTAGTCTCATCTACCTCACAGAGTTGTTGTGAGGCAGTTGAAGGGGAGGAACTGAAGCTTTGTAAGCACTCTTGGCTATTTGCATTGGCGTGGGAAAAGTAATAAAAAATAAAAATAAATAACATTTATTTATAAGCCAAAATATGATGTGCTTGTTTCTGCTTTCCCTTTTGTCTTAACATAGAGATGATTCTCAGCTTTGTGTTTTGGGGAGTCTTCACCTCAATAAATGAATTCCAAATGACCATTGGGAAATAAGGTTTAAACTTAACCCATTTTGGGAGGGTTTTCCTTTCCCTGTGCTATCCTGTGCTCTGTTCCAATACGGCATGTTTTGCCTGCCCAAATGTTCATTAGACCCAAATTAAGAAAGCCACCTCCCGCTAGCACTTACTACCTATGAATCACTCTGAAGACTGCCTAGCGCTGAAGTAGTTAGCAAGTCTTTTCTGGAAGGAATGTGTGGGAGGAACACCTGCCATTTTTGCAAACTACTGGTTCCAGCTGTCATTCTGGTAGGGACTGGATGTGGGAAGAAGAGGGAAAATGAGGATGTGTGTTGCTATATATAAACTCTGAATAAATTTTGTCCTGACAGTCTAAGGAAAGCACCCTGCAGTAAGGAAAGGAGCAGCCTTTTGTCTTTTCTCATTTGCATGAACTGACAGCAGACACTAGAGACTGATGAGGTGATATTCTAACCATGTAAAGTAAGCCCCATTGTGTTTAATGGGTCTTACTCCCAGGAAGCGTGTTTAGGATTGCAGAGTTAGTGAAGTTAACACCCTTTAAAAAGCAGTGATAACTTGGCGAGCTTTTAGCTTGATCCTTTAAGATCAGTCTTTACCATAAGTATGAAATCCCATGACTTAATGGAAAAAGAATGTACACATTCTGAGAAGTTGCATCTTATAGTTAAAGTTGTAAGTCTGGAAGCCATCAGTTCAACTATCCAGCTTACCAATGAAATCACTTGGAGTTCATATCATTTTACCTATTAACAGGTATCCCCTGCGTTCCAACGGTTCTTTTTCTGGTGACATTCTTTCGGCACTTTTCAATTATAGCCAGAACTCATTCATTCAATGCATGTTCTTCTCTTTCAACCTCTCTCTGCTGTTCTAATGGCCAAAATTGCCCTATTCCTTTTTGTAGTTCCTGGTCTAATCCCATTCCAGAAGGAGTTTAATGAAATTTGCAGAAATTATGTGGCATCAGGAATTTGCAAGATAAGAGGGACATTTACAATTTGCTCGCTAAAAAAGCTTTGGAAGCAGAATTTACAAACGAAAAAGTTTGAGTTCCACTTTTCAACATTTTTCACTCTTGGATGGTGTTCCAGTCCCTAACCCATCCAATAAGTGGGGGATGCCTGTATGTCCTTGGTATCCACAGGGGGACTGGTTCCTGCCCCGCCAGGGATACCAAATTGTGTGGATAATTTAATTTTCAGGGTTGGGGGACAAAGTGCAGCAGACTGCAACAACTTAACTGTCCACCGCAGTCAGCCCTTGAGAGTTGGGTCCTCTCAGCATTCTGGCCTCTTCAAAAGGACTTGACAACCTTTTCCAGTTTGCACTGGCCATTTCCAGTAATGTCCAGATATGTTCTGAAGCACAGAGGAGGCCTTTTAGATGGTCTCCAGCACAGGCTTCAACATGCTCAGATACTCAAATCCACAGATGATAAGTCTGCAGATAAAAAGGACCCACTGTACTTAATATATTGACATATTGTATGCTCTGGTTGGCTGAAGAAACATAACAAAAATTAAATGACAAAAAATATTAAACTGTCCCCAAATCCCAGTTCATAGAATAAAATAGGATAAGATTGGCTACAAATCTCTTAGAAATTAAAATTAAATTAATATTACCTGTGTGGGCAGAGGTGTTTACCTGTTTCCTAATTGTCTACAAAGTAGGTACCAGACAGACTTCTCCAGAGTCAGTATTCCATAATTAGGTTTCCTCAACAGATTCTCTGTCATTTCAATTATAGAGGCTACTGACGAAAGGTCCCCAGTGATGATCTCAGAGAATTGGGCAGACTGATGTAGGAAAGGGTTGTAGCCCACTGGTAGAGCAGATGGTTTGCATATAGAAGGATCCTGGGTTCAATCCCTGGAGTGTCCATGTAGGTCAGAGTAATTATTATATATTAAAATTGAGGAACTGCTTTCAGTCTGTCAACAATTTTGAGGTCAATGGACCAGTAATTGTATAAGCCAGTTTATTATGTTTCAGATGATACATAATAAGCCAGTATAAGCCAGTTTATTATGTTTCAGATGATCTTTCAGGTATCCAGATCCAAACCATGTAGGGTGAGTATCATTGCCTGTAACTCAAAAGTGTCAGGATTCTACTTAGAAATACGTAGATAGTGAAGATGTTTAATGTGGCTCCTGTCCTGATGGATGAAATGGTGGTAAACTACATGCTCTGCACATTGAATGTCCTAGGTACAGTTCTTGGCATTTTGGGCTTAAAGCTGCAGTTCTCAAATTGTCTTGCAGAGTTTTAGCCAATTGTGGTGGCAGGGGGAAGACAGCAATATGTTTCCAGTACTGCGCCATTGCAGGAGCAGGGTGGGGGAAGAAGGCTTTTCTTAGAAAAGCTTTACCTTGTCCGGGTGTCCAGAGTGATCTAGGAAATTCAGCAGGGGCTCTGCAGGGCTCACCACAGCTTAAAAACTGTGCAAAACCTGATTGCAAACCACTTCTGGATTTGCAATCCCAACCTGGAAGTGGGTCACAGTTACGTTTTGAAGTCTTCCATTACAAACTGCTGGTAGCCCTCCAGAGCTCCCACATTTCCTCATATACTCCCAACTTCTGGCACAAGGTAGGTTTAGTCTAAGAAAAGCCATCCCTGTACTCACAGTGATGTCTGTGCTATGGATATGCTGTGTGGAAACGTTAAATCATGTCTCCGTCAGTCTTGAAAGACTATGGTATCGTGCTTGGCGCTGCAAACGCTGCATGCAAAGCACAAAAGCCTGGGTTGGATTGTTATGGAGGATAGGCTGTAACCCAAGCAGCAAATCCCCCCTCTCCATTGCACTGAATTAGTCCAATGGAAAGGCAGAGCCAATACGATTGGATCCAGCTGGCGTCGCAGAGCTGGGCTAAGGACAGGAGCTCACTCTGTCTTGTGGGGCCGACCCGGGTCTCGAACCCTGGCCTGCTGGTTAACAGGCACAATGCCTTAACCACTTGCACCACCCACAGCCCACGTGGAAAAATTACTAAACTCGAAAATGTAAATGAATCTTGTTCTCTTGCTCCTTTAACCCAGCTTTAAGAACGAGAAACCCTTGGTGCAAAAGGTCTGTAAAATTAATGCTTTGGCAGATCAAGCCTTGGCTATGGTGTAAAAGCTGACAAAGTCTCTCTGTGACAGGATGCACTTTGCTGTGCTGTCTTCCTTGCCGAAAAGTATTCTGCAGGGATTATGCTGAGTACCATCAGCTACACTTGGCTGTTTGCTTGTTTTTCCCCCTCTGTGCGCTTAACCATCTTCTGCTAAGAGGTGGGGAGAAGAGGGGGCAATCTGGGAAAAGCTTAGTTGCTGACATGCTGATTACAACATCAAGGCTTTATGCCACCTCCTGTCTAACAGATTTTAAACTGTGATATGTCATAGCCTTTCCTGACAGGCTAGGTTAATTTAGTAATATAAATAATGTAAATAATTCTGCAAGCCCGGCCACTTATTCTCCAAAGCACCCAAAAGCATTTGCCTGTTCTTGTTTCAATTTGGCTAATGGGAGCATACTTCATTCATGCCTCTGTCTCTACCTATCAAGTGTTTCCCATAGGAAGACATAGGGAAGGAGGCATATTGTAGGGTCAGCAGTTTCTAACCAGCAAATCCCAAAGTCTACAGACAGCCTTCAGCATATGTCCCTGTTTTCATCCCATACCACAAAACATTTATAGTGCCGTGTGTTCAAATGGAAAAAACACACCACATATTTCCATGTAGTTCCAGATGAGCATGCTGAAGTTACTGATGAATGTCAGCAATTCATCACATTTCTAATGGTTACTGTAACTTTTCTGATAACCAGAATTAATTGAGAATGTGATTATTGCTGGTTATTGAGTAAATAATTTTTAAAATTGTATTGTACATTGATACAATCTGCTTGATCAGCCAAAATTGGCTATGAAAGCAGTTTAAAAATTCACAAAAAAGGCACAGTATATTAGGAACTTGTGGAAGTGTTTGACAATTCTAATACTCATAGGTCCTGTCTGGACTTGACCTTTCCTCCAGTATAAAGGTCAGAATGGAATGCAGATGGACTCAGGACTGGCTGATCATAAACGTTAGATGTGATCGTAACCCTTAGGATCTGTAGAAACCTATGGTCCCTGGCAGTTGATAACATAGTTAGGAGTGCACTAAATGCTTTACTAATGTGAAACATGAAACTATCTGGAAGTAAAGGTTGAGCACTTGAATTTACTACTCAAAACCTCTAGTTAGGTCGGCACAAGTCCCTTTCACTGGCCTGGGAATGTCACAAAAGTGCACCACTTCTGGGGGCGGGGTGGAGGGGCTACACCAGCAGACAGACATACACCTGCTACCCCACACTACTGTGGGAAAGAGGAGACAGGTGAGACTCCTCAGTCATAAATTAGTTAGGATTATGCCCTCACTTAATTACCTATGACCAAAATATTTATGGATGTGTTTGCAAGAGTGGCATGCATACCTCTTCATTAATCTCCAGAATCCCCAATGCTTCCAGGCTTAACTACCATCTGTCAATTATTTGGGCAAAGCATACTGTATAAGAGATTGAATTAATCTGTCCTGCAGAGTCATGCCTTGTAGTAAATTTGCAAGTTAGAAGTTGAGACCAGTTCTGGTTGCTTGCAATGAGACAGATGTAACAAAAATGTAGCATTTTGTTTTGTGGCATTTTTTGCAGTCCTTGGGCTTGGCATAATTAAGGATATCCCCATCTTACATAATTTGAATACAGCGCAATCCTAACATGTGCTGGAAACAGACTGTCTGGTGTGCCTGCACTATATCGAGTGTATGTTATAGAGGCTGCTGCTGCGTTACCCTGTGTTATAGCTGCAGCAGCCTCTGTAGGTCTGTTTGGACTTGGGCCACTTCTGGAAAAGTCTGAGCAAAGTCAGGATCTGACATGTCGGATCCTGGTCCTACCCCCACCCTTCTCCCATCTCTCCTGCTCACTGCCTGAGTAAGTTGCTCAAGGACTAAAGTGCCTGAAGGAGAGAGGAAGATAATGAGAATGGGCTCAAACACAGGATGGAAAGAATGGGTGTGTACAGAAGATGAGCCCATTCTGCTGAAAAACCACACTAAGGCTGCAATCCTAAAGACACTTTCCTGTGAGTTACCCATTGAATATAATGGGGCTTACTTTTGAGTAGACATGGTTAGGATTGCACCCTGAGTCCAGTTTGTGGGGGCATCTGTACTTGCACCCAGTCTGATAGTACAGCTTATGTTGGTGTAGTCAGCTGCAGCGTGACTTTTTTAAAAAAGCCTGGTCCTTAGGGTTAAGTGGCAGAGGTCCAGCGTGTGCAAAATAGGTAGCCTCATTTGAACTAAAATAATCCTTGGGTCATTATTCACTTTGACATGTAAGCATTCTTGCCGACTGTAAGCTTGGAAACCAAACTGGAATCCTCCCAAAGTGTTGCAGTACTAAATTTGAAATGCTTCTCTGCAGCTGGCTCTCGATCACCTTTTCAATAAGCCGGCCTAAAAATGGGATGCTAGGATGATTGGGCAGTAACTGGGAAACCCTGCTGCGTCAAGGGATGGGTTCTTCAGGCAGACGTCTGCACGCTCAAAGCGGTCCAATGCTTTTGCCTCCATGAAAGGCTGTACTGACAATGGTGGTTAAGAGATTATGCGTCTGGATTTTTTCTTCAGGCATCAAGATGGATTTGGGATGCAGCTGTATGCAGTGAATCTTTAAAAAATGCAAGCTTTGGGGGTCATTACCTACATTATAACATTCTGGTGGGAATAGGGAAGTATTTAAAAACAAATTTATCCAAAGACTTTGAAATGTATTCGCAATATATATGTTTTTGACTTATCCAAAGACTTTGAAATTCCAAAACACTTTGAAAACTTCCATTTTTTGACACTGAGCTATAAAGTTTAATCCTTTACATCATTTGTGGATTATGTGAATCAGTGGCTTAACAAGAAATTGACATGCACCAATCTAACAGTGCAATCCTCTGCACAATTTCCTGGGAGTGAGCCCAATGGAGTACACATTTGTACATTGTGTACAGTAAACTGATCAAAATTTAATCTATGTCTTAAGCAAATCTGTGATAATACATGATAAACAATGACTGTTATTGGTCATTACATACAGTCGGAAATAAACCCTAATGATTCTCATTGAAGAACCAATGGCATGCAGGCTTTATCAAGTTCAGAAACAGAATCATTTTGTAAATACTGCATTCCTACTGAAATGAGACAATTTTCCACTCTTTTCATCTTATGTAATAACTCATCTTCTCATTACCTGACAACAACCTTCCACCGCAGCTTTAAACCAATTATGTGTGTGGCAGATCAGTTCCTAATAAGAAATGATTCAAATGAGGGTATATAATCTGATCTCATTTAGATTGAGTTATGGCAGTTGTTTAACACTGATCTGTAAGGTGTCAGTGGCTGCCATGGGTCTCCTCCCATGGAATTCTGTGCTGGGTTTTTAAGCCCCAATCTCTCCCACTTTAGTTCCTCTACTTGCTCCGTTCTCTGCCCTAGAACATCTCCTCTCCCAAACAGAAACAGCGCTATGTGGTGGTGCACCTTACTGCTGGTGCTCCCACAGCATCTGCCTCATGATGCTGGCCCCAGTGCCTCACAGCTATGGCCCAGCACCAGCACACCTAGCCCTTCAAGTCCATAAGAAACCTAGAATCCTTCAAGAAACCCAGAATCAGGTCTGGAGCTCAGCACCAATTCTAGGACAGAATAGCATTAGGCCCTAAGTCCTTGAAAACTGAGAGCAAATTTCTTTTATAAGCTAGCATGATTTTATTCTTTTTGGAGATGTAAAATTAAAATTGGGTTTTGTAGTTGATTTTATTTTAGGTAGATGTGTTAAGTTTGTTTTTGTTTTTTTAAATAATTTTTTTTAAATAATGTTGGAGTATATTTACATTATTAAATGTAAATATACTAACAATTATCTAACCGTAATCACCTGTTAGATAATCGCTGTCCTGATATGGCTGATATTTTTTATTTCGGGCAAAAGTTTAAAGCAAAGAATTGGCTTAAGTGAGAATTCTTTACTGTGTGTTGGACAAAAAATGTACCTATACTGTGCCATAGATTGGACCTAGTTCACTCTGTGTAGTAGTAAATTTGTTTTCTTCTAGCTGGCGTGAACAGATTTTAATCTGCTGTAGTGTTCTGGGTTTCCTGGCTGGAAATGAATAATGAATGAGCTGCGGTTTGACAGCTAATGGTCCAAGATGAAATCAGAACCTCATTGCAACATGGATAATACTCATTTGCCATCTCCATGGAAACTGCTACCTGTTAAGATGCTGCCGTTGAACACTGTAGTGAGAAAGTCACCAATTGCTCCGCCATTGAGTCTCCTGTCAAGAAATGCCTTCAAGTGATACAAGTCATAGATAAAACAGCATCATTCTGCAGGGTGAATTGGGAGAGCTATGACCTGTGCTATGTCTTGGCCATCAAATACATTTAAAAGTAGAGTAAATATGGCAAAGCACGGAACTTGCTGTATGGGTGATCAAAATAATTGAACATGGATTTTCCTCGAAGCTGTACTGTAACGGTACACATCTAGAAAATGAAGCCCAGCCTTGTCATCTGCTACATGGGAGAAGAGAGGAGAAATGGAGCAGCGCCGTGAATTAGAGGGAGCCTCCCAAGGGAGGTATACCTGTTGCTTTGCTGACTAATTTTTTGTGGATCATAACAACAGCCCTAATCCTGCAGACCTGCATGAACTGTTGATGATTAAAAAAAGTTTTTGAAAACTGTTATTTCACTCAGAAGGAAGCCCACTGTGTTCAGTAAGACTTGGGCATGACCCTATCTTAGTCACCAGAAACACTTTAGTTATACAATCATGGGCTTATGTATTTGTATTATTCTGTAGAGTCATAATATTTTAATGCTGTTATTGTTTTGCATTTATTCTGAGTTACCTTGGTCATGTTTGAAAAAGGCAGGATAAAAAACCATCTCAATAAACAAAAAAGCTATTAATACTGAATACTTCTGAAGGTATCTCTTCAAATTAATCAATAAAACCTTTTCAGTTTTGCCTAGTATACATTAGCCCATTGTTTCTCACCAGTGGCATGGGTTCCCTGAGTAGTATTAGAGGAGGTGTCTCGTCATACTCATGGGACCCCTAGACACCTGCCACCCACCAGCAAGACCAGGAACACAACACAACAAAGAGCACAATCCTAACCATGTCTCTTCAAAAGTAAGCCCATTGTGTTCAATGGATCTTACTCCCAGGAAAGTGTCTTTAGGATTGCAGCCAAACAGTGATAAGCTTGTGACCAACATTGGCATTGCATTGGTGGTATTTTGGTACTTTGTCAGGTGGCTAACAATTCATAAAAGGTTCAAGAAGGTTACAAGCTTTTACTGACCACCACTGTGTTCAGAGGAGCTTTGTCTGAGATTCCACATTTTCTAGCTTATTTTGGCATGTGCTCTTTTTTGACTTGCTGCCCATATGTACAGATAAGCCTCTACACAGATGTTGCTTCCATGTATTTTGAGCACTCTTACTGGGCCTTACCTCTTATCTGCAGTGTGACACCAGGCTAGGAGACTGAGCTGAAAATCAGATCTTCCATGGTTAAAATTTTATCTTTTTACTATGTGGCCTTGACCAAGCCAGTCTCTCTCAGCCTCAACTCCCAGTTGCAATATGTAGATAGTTATACAGTACTTGTGTTATATCATTGTTCCAAGAATGATATCAAGATAATACATGTGAAGTGCTTTGCACATTTGAGTAGTGTCTTCAAGTGCTTTACCACTTCAAAGAACAACTTATCTATATATATATAAAATTGAAAAGTCACGGACGTGGCTCGTTTCCTCCTTAGTGTGGGTGGTGCGGTTGTTCTGCACCCCCAAATTGAACGGGGGCGGCCGGAGTTATACAGAGCCAATGGAGTACATTTGTCTCCTATTGCTGCTGTTGTTTTCTTGTTTAACTTGCAACGGGAACTGCTCCAGATTTTGTGGTGGGGCGGTGGTGCCAAGCGCTAGGATGGCTCACCGGGTGGCAGGAGTCGTGCAGAGTAGGCAGGATAGGCCATCTGTGTGCAGCCTTAGGTAGCAAGGGTTTGGGGTGAGGAAGCTCCCTGTGATGCTCGTCCGGCTCTGGGTGTAAGTCTGACGTACCCCCTTACCTGGATGGGAAACCTAGGCGCAGTGTCTGGCCGGATAGCCGGCGGCTGCGCGTCCGGCTACCTTGACCTTCAGGTTGGCAAAGACGGGCATCCTTTGTTCAAGGAATGCCCTGAGCCAGGCTGGGAACGCCCTGAACCAATTTTAACATTTGCATGGGGAACTATGCGGAGAACCGCATCCCCTTAGACCACACGGCTATTCTAGAGCAGTCCCTGTTTAATTTTAATATGTTAAATAGTTAATAAAAGTGGCCCTCAATCCAGCACTTTTGTCCGGCTCTTTATTTGCATCTGTCTGAGGTAATGATATCAAGATAATACATGTGAAGTGCTTTGCACATTTGAGGAGTGTCTACAAGTGCTTTACCGCTTCAAAGAACAACTTAACTATATATATAAAAAATTGAAAAGTCACGGATGGACTGGCTGACTGACCGAGTGACTGACTGACACACTCACCAATGCCCAGCCAAAACCCCTGGGCCTAGAAGCGTGAAATTTAGGGAGGGTGTTGCTTCAGTTTTCGGAAATTCCAACTGGAGAGGGTGAAAAGGTGCGCAACACGTTTTCCTCCTTATGTGTTAAGAATTCCTGACTGATGGACACATGGCAGGATGTTGTGCAGCGTGGATGATGAGCATGAGAGATGTTGTGCATGGCGGGTTGATGTGCATTGGGGATGTTGCTCATGGGGGGTTTGAGGCACATGGTGGGTTGATGCACATGGGAGATTGATGTGCATGGGGTTGAATGGGCATTGGGGTTGGATGTGCATGGGGAGTTGGATGCGCATGGGGAGATGGTGCGCATGCAGGGACAGTGCACATGGGGATGGTGTGCATGGGGTTGTGGTGTGCATGGGGGATGTTGTACAGGGGGTGTTGCACATGGGGTGATGATGTGCATGGGGGACGGTGCGCATGGGGGTTGTTGCACTTGGGAGTGGTGCACATGGTGTGCTGGGGTGCACGGGGGATCTTGTAAGGGGGCAGTGATGCACATTAGGGTTGTTGTGCATGGGGGGTTGTTGTGCAGTGAGGGAATGGCGTACCAGGGGAATTTTACTCCCGCAATGCGGGCATGTTTTTGCTGGTTCTAAAATAAAATGCTTTCCTTTTTGCCAACATCAAACCTCTAAGAGATCTGAGACAGCTATCATTCTGGTCCATTTGGCAAGTGGTTCAGTGGTACAGCTCTTGCTCTTGAAAGAGGATGCAGGTATGCAGTGTAAAACCATTGAAGTTACACATCATGAATAGTTTGACTACTAAACAGTGGTACAGTAAGTCCTCGATTTAAGAACATTTTCATTCCTGAACCTCTTTCATAAGTTGAAATGTTTGTAAGTCCGACACCATTGGACTTATCAATGCATATGAGTAGTTCACCCAGTTTGGGGAAAAATGGAAAAGTGGAGGGTGCTCAATATATTTGCAGTACAGCCTCCAAGCACGATGGGAGACTGATGCAGGCAGAAGGTGCTCGGCACTTGCTTGTAGAGGCTCCAGGCTCCAGGCACGATGGGAGACTGAGGCTGCAATCCTAAAGACACTTTCCTGGGAGTAAGACTCATTGAACACAATGGGGCTAACTTTTGAGTAGACATAAGATTGTGCTCTGAGGCAGGGAGAGGGAAGCTCAACACTTGCAGCAGAGACTGCTAAAGAGGCTTCAGACATGCTTGTGGAGAAAGAGGGAAAATTTGCAGATGTGCACTTCCGCATTTGATGACTTCTGATTTGTTCGTATGTTTGAAAGTTTGTCACCTCCAGGAATGTTCGTATGTATGAAGGTTTGCATCTTGAATGCTTGTAAGTCGAGGAATTACTTCATAGCTAAGAGGAAATGGAAGAGTACATTGTCCCAGGTACCAAACTAATCTGCTCCTCCAATGGTGGACTTAAGGAGAAAAAGCAGATTCTTCTCCTCTACCATTTCCTAGATTTGATTTTTGTTAGACTTGATACTGGATGTGATAAGCCTACATTTTTTTACATTTGATGCATGAAAGTATTTTAAATAGTCTTAAAATGCAATTTACATGTTTTATATTGGATCAAATCTCAGATTTTATATTGACTTAAGAACTTGGTGAATAGAAATTACATGAATTAAAGACTGAGGCTGCAATCCTAACCTCTTGTTAGGTCAGCATAAGCCCAGCACAAGTCCTGTGCTGGTCTGGGGGTTTCACAAAAGTGCTGAAGAGGGTTAGGCCAGTGCACAGACATGTGCTCACCTCCCTACATAATCCCAAAACTAGACAACTTATGAGTTGTGCCGGCCTAGGATAGGACTGCATCCTAAGTGTTTGTAACTCAGCCATCACTGTGTGTTGTAGAGATCATAGCGCTAATATTTATTTATTTATTTATTTATACCATGCCTTTCTCAGGCCATAGCCGATTCAAGGTGGCTAACAATAAAACAAATTAAAAACATTCAATAAAACAATTAAAAGCATGCATAAGTTAAAAACATTACAAACAATAACAATAACCCCACAACCTCCGCCTCAATAGAAAGCTTTTTTGAAAAATAGAAAGTTTTTAGACTCCGTCTGAAGCTCTGTATCGAGGGAGCTTTCCTAAGTTCTAGGGGGAGGCAGTTACAAAGCTGGGGTACCGCCACCGAGAAGGCCCTATTCCTGACCGCCACACCTTTCACCTCCCTTGGTGGCAGCCCAGTCAGTAAGGCCCCCTCGTAGGTGACGGGTAGGATTTTACTGGCGGTCCCTTAGATACCCTGGACCCAAACTGTTTAGGGGCTTTCAAGGTCTGGAGCAGCACTTTGAATTCAGCCTGGAAACGAATGGGCAGCCAGTGTAACTGCTGAAACAGTGGCCCGACAGAGTTGAACCGACGAGCCCCAGCAACCACATGGGCAGCCACATTCTGGGCTATTTGGATTTTCCAGACCGTCTTCAGAGGCAGCCTCAAGTAGAGCACATTGCAATAGTCCGATCTCGATGTTACTAGAGCGTGGGTCACTGTGGCCAGATATTGTCCCCAAGGTACTTTTGATGTATGTTATACAGTACTGTATATATAAAATGGAGGGATCAGACAAGACTGATGTGGTAGTAAAAATCCAATAGGGGGAAGGTCAAGGTGGGACACAGTGACAGACATCGTGGCAGATGGTTCAGAAAAGGCAGAGCTAAAGAAGATAAAGGATTTTAAGAGGGGACAAATGGCTCGACAGATATTGCAAAGCATGGGAGGGATCAGCATAGTAAAGGATGAAGATTTGGGTGGAAGGACACAAAAGGGAATTATAGTATTCATTCTTTCTCTCCCCCCATGGAGCTGCTATAAAAGTATTAGGGAACTGTAACTGCAGCAGCTGGGTTAGTGGTGGGGCTTCCCGCATGAAGCTTATTGCTGCCTTGTGGCTTAGAGTTCACTGACTTTCCATTTGTTCCAGGCTCTGGTTGTTACCTTTTTACTAAGGCTGTTTGACATCAAAGCATCATATGCAGTATCCTCTGCCAGCTCCTATATGATTTTGATGAGCCCTTAAAATGTGTGGGGGCTATATATTTTTTTATTAACTGGATGTTTCTTATTGTAGTGCTTGGACTTGAAACTCACTCCCCCAGAAAGTTCATATATATAGCGCTTCCAATGCCATAAGTGCAGCAGTAGACGTTCTTTATCAGTGCAGTTGGTAGTATTGTGTTTATTCAGTGCACCGTATGTATGTATGTATGTATGTATGTGTGTGTGTGTGTGTGTGTGTGTATGTATGTATGTATGAGAGAGTACTATGAGTTTGTTGATTTTATTGTGTTAAATTTCTAGTTTCAAATTTCTTGAATTTCTAGATTTCTACAAATTTTAACTACATTCTACTACTTAAAGGGGGAATGTATGCCCCCTTTAAGTCTGTACCATGGAAAAAATAAAATAGTAAGCAAATGGTAGCAACCAGTTTAATGAAAGATATGGCTCTTGTAAACATTGCCCTGTTGTCAACATGGAAACTGTAACACAGCTTTCCATCAGCAGTATATGTGACCTTACATTAAATCAAAGTATATTATTGAACTGCAAAAGCCACGTAGGTTAAGCATTTTTCAGTGGCCTCCAGAGCATCAGCAGCTGTGCTTGGCAGTGAAATGCCTATAGATTTATTCCTTTTCAAAAAAGGCATGTGAAAGTTCTCTCTCTCCAGACAGTCTTTATTATATAGTTAAAATGCATGGAAATTGTGGATCACTCACAATTCTGAAAGGTTCACAGTGGAGATGTATTAGATGGGTCTAATTTGAAATTACTATATGGGTGGAAGAAGTTCCATTTGATAAGAGTATTGCTCAGTTTGCATACAATTCGCTTGCATGCATTGCCTTAGCTTGCAGCTCCACCTTGTGCTCAAATAGTCAATTACAACATGACATAAATTGATGACATCGTCTGTACACCACTTTCTAGATGCAGTGGTGGGCTGTAGCCGGTTCTCACCGGTTCTATAGAACCGGTTGTTAATTTTGGCCCACCGCTAGTGATCCAGTTGCTAGCAGTGGGCCAAAACACTGGCGAACCAGTTCGCCTGAAGAGCCCACCACTGCGCTTGCGACAATCTTGACACAGGCGCAGTCGCATCCTGAAGAGGACGCAACTCCGCCTGCGCCAAGATTGACACAAGCGCAGTTGTGTCCTGTTCAGGACGTGACTCCACCTCTGCCAAGGTCGGCTTGATGAAGGTCCTGTTCAGGACGCAACCACGCTTGCGTCAAGCTTGACGCAAGCGCTGTCGCATCTTTAAGAGGACGCAACTGCACTTGCATCAAGCTGGACGCAAGTGCGGTTGCATCCTGAAGAGGATGCAGCTGCACTTGTGTCAAGCTTGACACAAACGCAGTTGCGTCCTCTTTAGGTCGCGACTGCGCACGTGCCAACCTTGGCACATGCGCAGTGCGCCAGGGTTGGGGCCGCCCCTCGCCCCGCCACCTGACCCTGCCTGGCCCACCTACTTCCAGCGAACCAGTTGTTAGGTTTGGCCAGGCCCACCCCGGACTAGAGGATTACCTTCCCTGCTACCAACCCTGGTGATCTCTGTCTGCAAAACCAACAAAAAATCCTGTGGTACTTTAAAGCAGACAATTATTTCAGTGTCACATGTTTGCTCTGATAAAAGTAAAATTGCTAAGATGGCTTTGCCATGTATCTTAAACTGTGGTTTGGGTTGCAAGCAAATTTCAGGTGGGTTTCTATTCATATCAATGTTTATTTTATTTTTAATATATTACACTTGAAGTTACTATGGTATATATTTGGGGAAGTGTTACAGATCTGTCGTTTTTAACAGGATACCATGTTTACGCTTTTAACAAGGATATTCAATGGGACATATGTTTGGGTAAATGTGAGTAGGATTACAGCCTTTGGAATATTTAGAGAATTTTTAAAAACCAGATCAGCAACTGCTTGGGAGCATTCTTGGAGCATTCTTCTTTATTTTACATAAAATGTTTAACTTACCGTAAAATTATCTACCTCAATTTGATCTTGTCATATGGGAGTGTGAAAATTTTTCCTGCTTCCAGGTTAATGACGCCCTTCTAGGAATCAGGGTTGTCACTTATTTGCCACTGTACTAGTGGCCTGCAAACATATGGACTTTACTTTCTTGCTGGAAAGCTGAAGTCTGGGCATGGTGAACTCTTGCCTCATGTTGGTTTGAAATTTTGGATCTCCACAAATCACATGAATATGAGGTCACCTTGGCTTGGAGGCCTCTAGCCCAGGTGTATTCTCAGCTATTTCTTAGTGCAGTGGTACTCTGGCATTTCAGCCACCTAAGGCTTGCCAGAGGCAGTGGCCAGCAGATCATACGGCAAGTCCATATCAGCCAAGCTTCACAGCCAAGCTTCACTTTAAAAGGCTTTGCAAGAAACAGGTCATTGAAATTCTTGTTTTTGATCCATCTCTGTCAAGATAATTTTATTGTTTAAGCTTTCTATAGGCATGAAAGGAAATAGGAAAAACATGCATATGTGCCTGAATAAGGGACTGGAATTGATTACTTAGTTTTCTACTTAGTTTCTTACTTAGTTTTCTAGTGCAAAAGAAAAAGATATTGACAATGTGTGCAGGAGGGAAACAGAGAAATCCGTGATAAATTGGTGTAATGTAGTCAGTGCCGGATGACCTTTAGTTGTCCTTTTCTACTAGATGACTGGCAAAGGGCCAATGCAGCTTCAGCTTGGATAACCTGTGAGTTGCAGGGAATAGAGCAATGAGTGGATACATCTGACATCTCCACCCTCCACCCCCAAAATGTGTTATTGTCTCTGTTTTCATTTTCCTGAAGTGGAAAGGCCTGAATGGATTATAACTCTACAGTCCCAAGTGGACCTTCTGGAATGTGTAGAAGGTGCCTTTGAGTTCAAGGGTCAATACTTTAAGCTGTTTTTATTG
Source organism: Cryptoblepharus egeriae (assembly GCA_030015325.1). NCBI lineage: Eukaryota > Metazoa > Chordata > Lepidosauria > Squamata > Scincidae > Cryptoblepharus > Cryptoblepharus egeriae. Next base: position 77,088,060 of record JAREYC010000005.1, read on the forward strand.
CCCTTATCATTCCATGAAATGCTACATTATCACCACATGTGCGTTGCTTTTGTACTAGTTCCAGCTGCGGATGGTGTGCAGTGACTTGTTGAAACCTTGACATCTGGGCTTTCTTTCCTGCACTGTTTCTGTTAGCTGGGCATTCTTGTGTGCCAGTTCTTTCCCTGGGTAGGTAGACAACGGAGCAGTTGCACATTGGAAACCATGGGAGGCAAGTCTGCGTGAATGGCAAATGTGGGAAGAGAACTTAACCACCCTATTAGTGTTTTAAAAATAAGCCTTGAAAGGGCAGCTTCCTGGCCTTTGAATAACAATCATGTTCCTTAATTAAAATTTCCTTCTAAGAGGAGAAAATTTAAGGACCTTTGAAAATTCACTCCCTTTCTCCCTTCTTCTCCATGAATATGTTGAATAATCTGGTGTAATTTGACAGGATGTTTGTTTGTTTGTTTAAGGGATTTGTAACCCCATGTTTCCCATGCCAGTGGAAATGCCCAAGAGAAATCCAGAGTAACTACGGGGAGTAACTAGTAACTAGGATAAAATCCAGAGTAATGATGGGGAGTCCTTGCTCTGGAGTAAGAACAAGTTACTCTGGATTGCAGTATGAATTTCCCAAAGGTTTTCACTAGGTGGTGCAGTAACTGTGGGTGCATGATGTCTCTTAGGTGCTCCCGTAGTTACTATGGACTGTGTCCTTACCAAGCTTTTTGGTTCCTCCTCCCCTGCTGCCCTCCCCAGAACCCTGTGAGATAGGTGAGGCTGAGAGTGAGTGACCGGCCCAAGGTCACCCAGGAAGCTTCATGGCTAAGGAGGAATATGAACCTGGATCTTCCAGGTCTCCGTCCAACTCCCTAACCAACTATGGTTCTCAGCATTTCAGCCCAGGACCCCATTCTGAGAACAATAATCTCTCTGGGAACACCCTCAGAAGTGATGTCATGACTGGAAGTGATATCAAACAAATGACATCACTGTGGTACCATATTCTCCGTGTCTATTCAGAAGTAAGTCCCATTGTGTACAATAAGACTAACCCCTCTATCCAGAGCAGTTATGGGCAGTCCTTCCTCTGATGGAGTAACAATTTTCTATGGATCACAAAAAGATTTTCCGTAAGTTAACACTTATTGATTGTGCCATAACTCCGCTGATGCAAATTCACTTTGCTCCGATGCATCTCTGCCCATAACTGTTCTGGATAGAGGCATAACTCCCCGGAAAGCAGCCTGAGTTGGAGGGGAAGAATTAAAATCTTAAGCCTCGTTCCCCAGCATGGAATACAGTGTTCACCAGTTTGGCTTTGCTGCAATATTGGGAGAGAGGGCTGTGCACTTTCATTTCTATATTAAAGCAACTGATTTAAATGGAATATTTAAGAAATTCTATTTCAGATACACTGTAAAATGTATTTTGTTTTTAGGATGTGGGTTTTTATGACGTGTATATACATGCTTCTCAATTCACATCAGTATAGTTTTTAATAAGGCAGCAGTTTTTTAAAAGAGTGTCAGCATACACAAAACCATCAAACACTACAATCCTATGTGTGTCTACTCAGAAGTAGGTCCCGTTATGTTCAGTGGGGCTTACTCCCAGGAAAGTGTGGGTATGACTGCAGCCTCAGCTATATTAAAAGGATTATTTTCAAATATTAGTGCATGTATTTTGCGATTCCTCCACATTTCTATGCATAGATGGAATAGACATTTTATCCACAGCTTGCAGATAAAACTGATGTTTCAAATGCGTTACATCTCATCACTTTGAAGTTCTGGCCACCAAATGGCAGTCTTGTGCTGTACTTCAAAGTAAAGACTGAATGTGGCAGGGGAAAACTATTTGGAATGCAAGGGAATATTAACATCACCTACCCAGAAGTGTAGTTTCCAGCATGAGACACTGCTCTGTTACTACTAATCTAGTTTTAAAACAAGTTTTGTTGAAATACCATTGGAAAGCAGTGTATGATTTTGTTCCTTCTTCCTTTTTATTGTTTAGGTGTGTGAAATATCAGTCACACACAACCATATGCTGATGAATTGCCAGGCTGTTGGGAGTATTGAATTGCAATAAAACGAACATGCTTTATAGCCGTGAGCTTGGTTTCAGTTTCCCCATTACACCGAGGAACATTGTGATGGACATGATCAAATAGCTCTCAATTGAGAGGAAGCATTTAGTGGTTTAATTGTAAGGTTTTATGACGAGGATATATCTTTCCTTTAATGTTGATAAAAAGACTCTAAGCAGCATTTGTGGGATTAAAAAGGAAATATCTGCGGGCACAATCTGCAAAGCCCTGCTGTTCCAACAGCCTTCGTTTATTTCATTGTGGTTTGCCCAGGAGTCTGGGTGGAGGGGCTATGCTGAAATGAATGGCGGCTGGGCAGCTGTAGTGTCTACTGTTGGAATTAGTTGGGTATGTATCAGAGGGGTTGAGGGAAGTGGAGACAGATGACTCTCCTTTTAGGAATTTTAGAATATAGCTTACTTCAAACAGCTGTGTCTGCCATGTATTCTTAATACACAAAATGGAATGGAGGCTGATCAGCCCAGGTGGGTTTTACAAATCGCAGGGAAAATACCCATACCTGCACAATATTTCCCAGGAGGTTGTTGGCGTGGGAACTTTTCATATGAAGCTGCTGTGTGCCAGTCAAACAGTTGGTGCATCTAGCTCAGTATTGTCTATACCACAATGAGACTTACTTCTGATTAGATGCACATAGGATTGTGCTGCCAACAGGTGTTCTTTTGACGCTGTTCTGCCTGTGGTTTATCACATCTTTAGTTTGTCCTAGGAATGAAACCTTTTTATGTGCAACTATAAAATCATGCCCCCAGACTGTGCTGGCTGGGACTTTTGGCTTGTCCTGAGATGCCTTGTGCATGCTCGGCGACTGGTATGCTGTTTCAGAGCTATTGGGCCAAAAGGTGACGCACATCTGTGATTAAAACGCAGTGGGTTCTGCGGCTTCTGCCAGCTTCAGACGGATAGAGCCTCCTGTTAATTTACAGAAGGCCCTGTTGAAAAGACAATATCAATCATTTTATTTCTTTTTTTTAACATGAAGAACCTCAGCTTTGCTGACAAATCTTTCGCAGCTTGATGATGCACATGTCACCATGGAGATTTTGTTGCACCAGAAAAAAATGAGTTCTCTGCAGTTTGGCTCTTTAATGTTTAAACGGAAGATCGTTTCTAATGCCTTTGACTAAATCCATGCCTCGGAAGGCAGCTTGGACCGGAAGGGTAAAAAGGAAGTACATATTTGTCAAAAGCAGACTTAGCTTTTAAAAAAAACTTCTTGTCTTAGCAGTGTGCATAATGATAGCTCCAGGAAGTGGGTGTGAATAAAATACTTGAGTGAAAGATAGAGAAGGGATGTATGATTTCCTTGACACTGAAGGGTTTTTCAAATATCCGGAATTTTAAGGTGTTAATTTCTGGTCTCTCTTTTTATTGAAAATGGCTCATCCTCATTCTGTTCCTGCCCACGTTATAAATACAATTTTAAAAATGTGTTAACTATTTCTTTTGAAGGGTTGCTACAGAGGAAGAGTATGGGTGGAAACTGTAAAATGGGTGAAGCTCCTTACAATTACAGCAATAACCCTTTCTCACTCTCCATTTCACTCTTCCTACTGGTTTGACTGAGGTTACTGGGAAATTACCTTCCTGCTTGCAGCAGACAAAGCCTGAATACTCAGACAGGAAAAGGCTGACTGGGAAAGCTTCTTTCTTGGATGAATAAGGAGCCTCTAAATCGGAGGTGTTCTTTTGAAGCCAAACTGTTGCAGAACGTACAAAATCTCACAGGTATAACAACCTACTTAGTCCCAAGTGAACTTGGTCTAGCGCATAAGAAGGGAACAAATGGACAGATTGCAAAGGCTCAAAAAAAAACTTGTATTAAAAACCAACAGGTATGAAAAACAGATCAGCAGAGAGATTAAAATGCAGGTGGCAAATTTTTTTTAAAAGATTGAATTGAATCCTTTCAATTCTTGAAAACTGATTCATTGAATCCTTTCTCATTGCTATCCCAGGTTTCTTCTTCCTATACAAACATTGGCATACATTTTTACAAAGCAGATGTTTGCTGCACTTTCAGTGACAGCCTGGAGGCAATACCCTCAGCATCCTTGATCATGACTGTACAAAGTCAAGGTTCATCTACTTGGATTAGGGCCAGCCCATTCACAAAGCCATCTGAAGTGATCGCCTAAGGCAGCAGGTTCCATGCCTCCAGGCATGGAATAGCTTTTGTTAAAGCATACAGCCTCCTGCTCCCCACTCCTGTTCTGAGGATGTTTCATGTCCTGACCTGGACTGACAGGTGATTATGGTATCAGCAATCCCCCCAGCTTTCAGGCACCCCATGCTTCTTCTCCTTTTTGCAGAACCTGAAGAGGATAAAGAAACTGATGTTACAATCTTATATACACTTTTGTGGGAGTAAGCCTCATTGACTTGCTTCTGGGTACATGAGCGTAAGATTGGGCTCTGAGTCAAAGTGTGAAGGATAGGCTGGTACATCACCAGCTAAAAGGGAGACAGCACTTGGATGATACCATAGGTTCATGCCCTTGGATGATTTATGACTACCTGAACATCTCTACCTACTTCATCACTGGGTCAGGTGGTTTCTCTGCCCAACAAGCTATTGCATGCCAATCACAGCAGGAGGGCTCTCCAGGATCTGTTATTTTTTTGAGGACGAAAAAGGGTGAAGAGACACAACCTTCAAAATGACCTGTCATGCAGCCCTTCAGCAATAGAGCTGAATTCAGGCTGTCTCAGTGAAACATCTTAGTTCAATTGCAACTGTGACAAGATGTCATAGCAATGCTTTTGGATCTTGGATGCTACGGGGGAGGAATATGTCAGAAAATCAGAAATGTTCACCACATAACTCAACAACATCATGTAATTCCAATGTTGAAAGCATTCTCAATATACCTGCCTTTCTTAACAGCCTATCCTCCATAACAATCCAACCCAGGCCTTCGTGCTTCGCATGCAGCGTATGCAGCACCGAGCACGATACCATGGTCTTTCAAGACTGACGGGAGGCCTGCTTGTCTCACAGTTAAGAATCACACAAATCCCAGTAACAATTTAGATATATGAAAGTTTGCTGCCACTCTGACCTTTCTGCAAGGTGATTTCCTCAATGAGTTATTGCTCCTACCTGAATTAAACAAATATACTGCATGGGAATTCAAAGTGGGCAACATTTTCTGGTCTAAGCTTCTGTATGGTGGAGAAGAATTTTAGATTGTAGTGGTGTTCCTTTGAACTTGAGACTTGCCTAGCTCCAAAACAAAGTGGTTTCAGACACCAGGTTGTATCAAGCAAATTATTTTAAATTCTATCTTTTTAATTTACACTTTAGATAACACGTTTAAATCTAAATTTTGTTGAGATTTTTTGCACTGTATTTGTAACTTGGACAGAGTTGGTCGCTTTATCATACTGCTGACTCTTGTTTTGAAGTTCTTGTTTTGAAGACAGGTGGGGTATCCATTTCTTATAATAACAGTGCAATCCTAAGCATATCTTCACAGAAGCCAGTTCCATTGTGTTCAACAGTACTAACTCCTAGGAAAGTATTGTTGCAGCCTTAGAGACACATCAATTTAGTTTCTAAACAAAGGTTGGTTTTGTTAAATGTTAAAACACATTCCTATAGCAAGGCTTCTTTAGGATCAATTAAAAAAACGAGAGGGTGGGTGGTGCTGGTCAGTACACAGTCAATATCTGTGTACAACACTATGGTAGATCTAGGCAAGCAGAATTTTTAATTTCTTTCTGCAGTAAATGTAATTTAATCTGGCAATTACAGTCTGTTGTGAGAGGGATAAAGACATGATTCAGCATAATCAATAGCCAGAATGGAATGTCCAGCATTGTGGGTGTCTGATTCTTTTGGGGAATTGAAATGCCAAAGATAATATGGCTGGTTTATTCAGCTGTTTGAGTTCTATTTGTGTGTGTGTGTGTGTGTGTGTGTGTGTGGACCTTGACTACTAACTTTGGTTTCAGACAGATATTGATAATTTACATAGTTGACTTATTTTTCTTAAGGCCACTTTGAAGAGAAGAATCTTGAGCAAGAGTCTACAAACTACATTTTACAGATCCATCTGGACCACAGCATATTTTGACTGCATTACTTAGCCCAAGGGCTGTGAGTGGCACAAGCAGTTAAGGTGCTGTGCCTGTTAACCAGCAGGCCAGGGTTCGAGACCTGGGTTGGCCCCACAAGACAGGATGAGCTCCTGCCCTTAGCCCAGCTCTGCGACGCCAGCTGGATCCAATCGTATCAGCTCTGCCTTTCCATTGGACTAATTCAGTGGCGTGGAGAGGGAGGATTTGCTGCTTGGGTAACAGCATATCCTCCATAACAGTCCAACCCAGGCTTTCGTGCTTCACATGCAGCGTATGCAGCACAGAGCACGATACCATAGTCTTTCAAGACTGACAGAGGCCTGCTGCTTAGCCCAGTGGTGCAAGTGGCTAAGACGCTGTGCCTGTTAACCAGCAAGCCAGGGTTCAAGACCTGGGTCGGCCCCACAAGACAGGGTGAGCTCCTGTCCTTAGCCCAGCTCTGCAATGCCAGCTGGATCCAATCGTATTGGCTCTGCCTTTCCATTGGACTAATTCAGTGGCGTGGAGAGGGGGGATTTGCGGCTTGGGTAACAGCCTATCCTCCATAACAATCTAACCCAGGCTTTCGTGCTTCGCATGCAGCGTATGCAGCGCCGAGCACGATACCATAGTCTTCCAAGACTGACGGAAGCCTGCTTTTGGTTTCATAATTACTTGTGTTCCCATGCACCTCTTTATGTCCTCCTTCCCTTCCTTTCTCCAACATTCCTGCTATCCACCATGCACCTTCTCAGACCTGAACAGCACCCCATACCCTCCCCATTGTGGTTTTCCAAGCTCACGCTCTTGCTGTGCTCCTCCATCTATTTATACAACTGCTAAACAAATCACTGGATTGCTATCTTAAATAGATACAATCTACATGTGGCTAATGTTATGATGCATGTTGCTGAGGAATACCAGTGATCACTTTTCCCTATTCAGCAGCATTATTGCAATTTGGGGGCCTACTCTTTGCTTTGTGACACATGCAAAAATATATTTGATTTTTTTTACCCTGAGGCAAGGCCTTTTAAATCATGATTATTGCAGATTAAGGGCACCATCCTAACCATGTCTACTCAAAAGTAAGTCCCTTTGTGTTCAATGGGTCTTCTTCCCAGGAAAGTGTCTTTAGGATTGCAGTGTATGCCATCTCTTTATCATTTCAACTGTTTAATGCTGACGTAATAGGTTCTTTTCCATTCTGAACCTAGCCAAAGGGAACATGTGCGTCTGAATATCATTCATAAATAGCACATTTCAGGTACAACAAGTTAGTATGTATATACTCGTATATACTATTCTTTCCTTTGCACACAGCATTTTAAATTAAATTTCAGTTGAAAGATGTGAAATATTATTACTTCATATTCTGTTAATACTGAAAGTTGAATAAGATTTTTACAATAGAGATTCTTTTCAGCTAGTTTTTTTTCATTCTGGGCTTGTTTACAACCATTTAATTCAATAACAATCCTATGTACATCCCAACCCTACAGGTCTGTAGATAGTCAAAGAAGAATATTGAAGCTGAAATTACTTAAATGAGGCAAAATGCTTTTGAATAATCAATAATTCCTTCATTTTTACTATTATTTTTTCTGGCTAAATGTCTGGGACTGATTTGTTCAATACATCTTCCATTCATCTCTGAATCACTTGCAGTAGCATGTGGCTTGCAGTAGCATGTGGGAGAAGTAGGGTTGCCATAATTCTCTTCTACAAAACCAGGACAACCCCCAGCCCCCCAAATCAAACTAGTATATCAACACAATCCTGAAAACTGGGACTGTCCTGGTTTCCTGGGACACATGGCAATCCTGGGGAGAAGGGAGCAGAGAAAAGGGGAGAAAGTTTGGAAAGTGAGATGGTAATTTCATACCTGTTCACGGTGGTAGTTGGCACCTTAAGTAGCAGAAGAAGTGGGCATGCTTGGTATAGCTCTGTCTGTGAACAAAAGATAACAGCTAACAAGACCCGCCTTTTTATATCTTACATTCACATAGAGTCTATTGTGGAATGAACTCATCAATGCCTTCATAACCCTTGAAAATCTTGGCTTGTTCTGGAGATCCAAGCCTCAGTTAGCAAACAATCCTTGATTCGTTGTGGCTGTTGGATTGGTGAAGGAAGCTAGGGTTGGGAGTCTTCTTTTGTCACTAACAATTTTGCTTTGCTAACTACTTTGAGTTAAGGAGGTTATGGGATATGGTGTTTGTTCACAGGTTCAAACTTGTTTTGCAAGCAGGGCATAGGCAATCTGTCATTTTCTCCATAAAAGTGAAATTCTTCTCTACTTGGCCATCCACATAATGGGGGAATTGCTTTGACAAATCAAAGTTTTCCCTTCCTTCCACTTGGGACTTCCCATTCAAGTGCCATGAGTATCATGGTTCATGTTCTTTTGGCATGCCCTCAGTGCTATGTACACACACAAACATGTGTGCAGTGCATCCATACCTGTAAAATAAACATATCAGGCAGCAGCCGTGTATCACTCTTGTGTGGAAAACAGTATTACGGAAAGCACTTGCTGCCAATGCTGATCTGTGAGTCAGCTTTAGACGTAAGTGCTCATGACTTCACTTTTGTTATGAGAAGGCCTTTTGGGGGCATGCTGGCAAACAATAGTGAAGGAAACAAAGCAATAGCAAAACCTGAGAGACAGTGATTTAAAATGATGTCGGAAAAGAGCTAGGCCAAATCGGCAGGACACCAGTTCTCCACTTAGAAAAAAACAGCTGCCAAAATCCAATATTAAAAATGTATCCACAAGAATTATATTGTGCTAGGTATAAAGATTCTGGGTGTGTTCGGGTTAAAATGCTTTTACAAAGCCAACAAAATTCTAAAATAATCAATCTAAGAGGTTTTGTTCACAAGATGTCTTAGTGCAGGAAGCCAAAACTATCAGTATGTTAACTCAAGGGTCCTCAACCCCTGGTCCACAGCCCAGTGCCAGTCCGCGGTGCCTTGCCACATGAGCTGCACTGGGTTGCACCTGCGCAGTTCTCCCTGTAGCTGGGGAACTGCAGATGCCCATCCTCCTGGGCCGTGAGAATTTTTTTCCCATGGAGCTGGGCCCTGGTCCTCCAAACGTTGAAGACCGCTGTGTTAACTGATAACAACGTCCTTGGAACAGGATAGGCTATCATGGATTTATCCGCAGTAATAATTCTATTCAGAATAGAATAATTATATTCTCAGTAAAAATTCTATTCAGAATAGAATAATTCTGTTCTATTGTGTGTATAGAAAGGTCCTTCTACACTGCTTACTGGGACAGGGTGTGTGGAGGGATGGGAAATCTGTGGCAGGGTGACAATATGACTGGATTTTTTCAGATTTGTCCTCTTTTTTAGACTTCTGTCCAGGTGTCATTGGGCTTCATTGCCCTTCAAAAGGGCTTCATTGTCCTCCATTCTGGCTTCATTTTGGAACTTTGCAGTGGTGTGCAATACGCCATCATGTCATATGTCATTGGATTCATATTGAAGAGCAGAATCAGTGGTGGGCTCCAGCATGTTTGCACCTACTGTATAGAACCGCTTGTTAACGAAAGATAGGACACAAAGTTTTAAAATAGCCATTAAAAAGTGGCTGACATTATGGCCAAGAAGACATTATGGCCAAAAAACTAAAAATAAAAATATGCATTAAGCTCTATGGAAAAGTGAAAGGGCCCAATATCATGGCTTTACTTGTGAGTAGGCAAATGTGCCATTGTCCATCAGAAAAGCCAGGATGAGAGGAATCCAAGACCTTGTCCTCCTTTTTAGGTTTGGTCATCTGGTCACCCTGGTCTGTGGGATGTAGTGATCATGTGTGCTGGATCCTGTATGCTCCAGCAGCAGCCTCCTGCCTCCTTTCTCTCCTTGGACTTGTGCCAAGAGATCCATTGGAGACCAAAGAGTCTCTAAGGCAGTGATTTTCAACCAGTGTGCCATGGCATACAGGTGTGCCACGGATGGATTTCAGGGGTGCCATGGAAATTTGGGGAGAGTAATTAATTAATAGGAAAATTGGGGGATTTGAAGAGCCTAGTGTGCCTTGTCAATGGTAAAAATAACTGGTGGTGTGCCTTGACAATTTCATTGCCTTGTTAGTGTGCCATGAGATGGAAAAGGAGATGGAAATCAATGCTCTAAGGATACCCATGGTAGGGAGGAGACTTAAGATGGGAAATTTAAATCTTTCATCTTCAAAGTCTCCTGCTCCACTCCCACCCTGGATCCAGCATGCTCCTGTTTTGATGATGTTGCACCAGCAGAAGGAAAAAGGATAGGATTGGGCTGTTAGGTATATAACATATCTTTGTCCAATCTTTGCATTATAATGAATTTTCAGTTGATCATCTCTAGTATCTAGTAATTGTCTCTAGAATTTCATTATAGATTACTGTTTAAGAATATTGAATGAAGCATGAGATAATACAATTCAATGTACAAAGTTATGATAGATAGTTAGGAAGGAAATATGATCTTTATTTTTTGTCAGTTCCCTCTTAGAGTAACGTACTGTAAATCTCACCCTGGGATGTGGAACGTAGTAAAATGTAGGTTAAAGTTGCCCATTAGCTTAACAATTGATGTGTTCCACTACCACATGTTCATGTAATTAAAAAAAAATTGTCATCAATTTAAATAATAAAATAAAATTTACAGACATTTGTGGGCATGTATATAAGCTTTTTTTTAAAAAAAACTTATTTCTGAATTCTTTAGAAAGGAGATACTGAGTAATGAAAGCAAAAATGTATTAGGAAGAAAAAAAGTATTACAAAATGAAATAAAAAAATTGAGAGCTGTTTTTTCTTGTGCTGAGATGACACATCTCATCTAACCTGTATTTCACATTCTAAGTGCTCTTTTTATTTTTTAGTAAAACAAACATATTTCTAATCTGTTGTGACAAACTGTCCAAACAGAATCAAAAGCCCAAAGTGAAAGTATTTTCTATTACTCATACAATATCTGTAGAAGAAAAAAAAACACTATTAACCCAGTACTGTAACAACTCTCTTTAACATGGGAGATTTGTTTCAGAAAGCTGAGTGTTCAAAACAGCTCTTTTAAAAACATATTTTATTTAAGAGACAGGAAACTTACTGGCCCAGAACTGATTTCTCCCAGTGGGTAGAATAGCAATCAATGATACAGTTACAAAGAGCACTGTCAATTTGTTACATGACAAGTCAGTGTAAGGAAAATAGCACTGTGGGAAGTATTACCATGAACGATAATAAAACTAGCCTAGCGCACAATCCAGAGTAAGGGCAGTGAGGAAAGCCCTAGCTAAGCTGCCTGAACTATTCTGTATCCAGAGCAGAGTTATGCTGGATCCAGAGAGTCAGGAACCATGGGCTTCCCCAGCTGCTACAGAGCATGCTCGGTAGGCATCAAGTCAGTGACACCTGGAGAGGGCTTGCTCCTGAGGAGACCCCCCCTCAGATCACACTGAACAAGGAACAGCTGTGGTGCCTGCCTTATAAGGAAGCCCAGAAATTCCTGACAACCCATCCAATGTTGCATATGCACAAGAGGGGTCAAAGTTGTAGACCTGTAGGTGAACAGCTGAACAGAAATTGATTAAGGTAGTGCTCATGCCCCTCTACATATACTGGATTGACCCCTGCCTTAGATGTATACCACCAAAAAATAGTGGCATATGTCCAAGGAGACCTATAGGCAGCCTCATGGCTTACTGGGAGATAATCTCAATTTTTATATGTTTCTTCTATTTGTCCTAGGATCTCTCCCTACTGCTAGATGAAGTGTACACATTTATTAATTGAAACAAGATTCATGGAAGCTCTTTTTGTTCCATAACAGATTTGATACCAAACTTCTTCCTTCATTCTCTTATTGCAGGTGATGTGCCTTCAGGACTTTTTTGGCGATGATGACATATTTATTGCATGTGGACCTGAAAAATTTCGTTACCAGGATGATTTCTTGCTAGATGAAAGTGGTAAGAAGATTGCCTTTTATTGTTTATGTGGCATTACATAAATGCATAAAATAACAATTTTAATAACATTTTCGCTTTCCGAACTATGCATATGCAAAGTTGAACCATAATGGATACTTGGTCCTATGATAGACAGGACATTCTGTTCTAAGGCAGTCAAGTATGGTACCAAACTGTTTTTATGCCTCTTAACAAAATCCTTGCCAATCGTACTAGTTCTTAATTAGATGAAATTCAAATATATCTCTAGACCTCTGAACTTTCTCCCTCTTTCCAGTCCTGTATCTCAGATTGGTGTGTATCATATATTAGTGTGGAAATTTCACTACTGTCTGAAGGCCAAAGACTGAACTTTTTTATTTTTTCCCCCACGTTCCTTCCTGATCCATAGCCAATTTCAAATTTCACTCCTAAAACAGGCATATAGTTTGGATTTTGTCCTTTACTACTGTCTCTCATTTGCTTCCCATGTTCAGTCTTTTTCCAAATTGTGTCATTTATCCTGCCACAATTTTGCAAGGATCTGGTCCTTTCCCTGAGTAGCAGCCTCACCTTGACTACTGCAGCCTCTTTCTTTCAGGTCTTCAATTGGCTCATCATAGTTCCCTTATCTGCATCCAGCACACATAAACCCCTCTTTAGATCCCTTCACTGGTTTTCTAATGACTCCAATTGGTTTTTTCACAACTTTGATAGAAATACTGTATGTGTTCTATGATATAGCCTTTCTTGTACTTCTGTCATCATGGTAGCTTATTATTTCAATTTTAAAAAATGAGCAAAAGCTTTATGTCTAACATAAGTGGCCTAGTGTTTTGGATGTTGTAAGGTAAGGATGTTTAGGATTGCAGCTTTTATGATGAGCTGACAATTGCCTCCAGAGGGTCTTGAGCTGCAGACTCAAGACTGAGCCTTTGAGGTGAGGTTGTCACTTTGGTTTTATTTTAGAAAATAGGAAGTGATGTTTTTAAAGCCTTATAAATAAGACCTGCAAAAGGTGAAGTTATTTTTCCGGCTCTGTTTAAGCAACCCTTTTTCAGGAAATACAACCTCACCTTTTACAGGTCCCTTCTTATAAAGCTTTAAAAACATTTAAAATGTCACTTCTGGTTTTATGAAAACACTAGAAGTGATATGTTTTCATCTCTAAAGCTCAGTTTGGATTTGCCACCTCTGTTAAACTCAGAGGACCCTCCACAATGCATTGGGATGCACAGAGTGATGCAAAACTGATCCATGAATAAATGAATCTTCAGATGCTGGATCCAAAGTTACTGGGGGGCTACTCAGTGTGTGTGTGTGTGTGTGCGCACAAGCATGTATGCTGGTGAAAACATACCAGGGTTGTGGTAGTAAAATTCCCCCGCTTATGCCATCCCCCCACTGCACATCAACCCCCCCCCCCGGTGCATTGTCTCCCCATGCGTAATACTTTCGTACAATATCCTCCCATGTGCATCACTCCCCCATTCGCATACTCCCCATGTGCACCATCCCCCCCATGCACACCCCCTGTGAGCCCTCCCTCCCAGTGCTTCAGCTGGATGTCAGTCTTCAATGTTAAGTATAGGACAAAAACATGTTGCACCCTTTTTCAGCCCCTTCAAGGTTAAATTTCTCAACATTGGTTCTGATGTTGATGTAACAGAAGGAACACCTTCCCCATATTTCATGCTTCTAGGTCCAGAGGCTGGGGCAGAGCGTCCCTCAGTCTGGAACTCTTCAATGGAAAATATAGGGAGGAGAACGTGTTGTGCCCCTTTTCGAACTTTCTGGTTGGAATTTCCAAAAACCAGTTCTTAGTGGATGCCTCCATCACAGAAAACTTGGTATCCATCAGTCTGGAAAGACTATGGTATCATGCTCGATGCTGTATGCGAAGCACGAAGGCCTGGGTAGATTGATATGGAGGATAGGCTGTTACCCAAGCAGCAAATCCCCCCTCTCCATGCCACTGAAATAGTCCAATGGAAAGGTAGAGCCGATACAATTGGTTCCAGCTGCGTTGCAGAGCTGGGCTAAGGACAAGAGCTCACCCTGTCTTGTGGGGACCCAGGTCTTGAACCCTGGCCTTCTGATTAACAGGCACAGTGTCTTAACCATTTTTACCACCCGCAGCCCACTAATAGTATGCATATTAATATTTAGTAATAATATAGTAGTAATAATAGATTACTAAAGGCTGCATTTTTACAGTCACCTAGGTTGAAGTTTCATGTCCAGTTACATACATGTAATTCCTTCTCCAAAACCAGAACTTTCAGGAATAAATTCCTGTAACAAAACAAACCAATTTATTAAGGAAAAGAGCATATTTTAATGAAAAGAGAATGACTGAAATCAGGTTTCATTTTAATTTGCTGGCATGTGTTGAGCCCTCGTGCCAGTATTTTTAGTATGCTCAGTGACCGATAACAAATTTTCCAAACCAAGGAAATCTTATTCCATTTGCAAAATGTAATGCATTGGAGGGTTAGAAGTGTCATGTTTTCTGTCAGGTTTTATAACTTTGGTAATTATGCCTGGATGTTGAGAAGAAAAGAAAGCAAATTACTCCATCATTCCTTTTTATTGTGACTTACAGAACACTGGTTAATTTGCTAAAAAGCTTTTTGGCTGTGCCTTAGAGAACAAAACTGCTAGTTTACTCACTCTCTTCACATCAGAGGAAGAAATGGGCAGCCAATACCTATTTTGTGCTGGAAAAGGCAGTTGGTAGGTTGGCCATCACCTCTATAGACAATGTAAATAATATAGTTATATATAAAACATGTATCTTCAAAAGTTCCAAAATTTTGACAGTGAATAAGACAAATGCAATATGACCTCAAATGGAATCAATTCAGTATTGTTGAGGTTTTGGAGGCTTGTGGAGGTCAGAAGAACAACAGGTGCAGCAAATGAGGATTCAAGATTGCAGTATGGTTGAACTACTGTTGTTGTTGTTGTGGCAATGTCAAAACTTCTTGGAAGACCCTAAAGCAGCAACAACTCTTGTAACTTGCAAGGGCAATTGCCTGCATGGCCTAGGGAGTTATATCACCAGAGTACGCAGGATGCCAGGGAGGAAGTAAAGATGGCTGATGACTGAATTCCTAAGCATAGAGAGATCCATTAAAATACCTCAGCTGCCTTGGGTATCCTTCCTTTAGGAAGAAAGGCAGGATATAAATCAAATAAATAAATAATGCTGCAAACCTGAAGTGTACTGAGGAGCAACCCAAAATGACCAGAAAAGCGGTATATAAATGCCTAGTAGTATTATTGTAGTATTATTACTGGGCTAGCCCAGTTCCAAGAAAGGCTAGCCCAGTTACACCAGAAATGCTTGGGCCAGCATAAGTCAGCTTAGACTGGGCCAAGAGAGATGGACCTAGCAGTGCTAGCCTGGGCAATTCAGGAGCATGTTGAGGGCATTTTCAGCATGGCCTATTACAGTGCACTTAGCCTGTATCCAGTCTACAGTGCCCCCTTAAAGCTCCTCAGAGTTCAGCCACCTAAGGAGCAGGAATAAATCTGAGTAGACCCATACGTGTCTATGTTAAGCCAGAGTAAAACTGGAAGTGATGGCAAAAAATTCTGAGTCCAAGGTCAACGCCTGCCTCTCAAGTTCAGGATACAGCATAACTATACCAGCCCACTTCAGAATATGGCACAACTCCCACAGCCCAGTGAGCATGCTGTCTCTGTCTTGCTCCCTCTTCAGCAAGTTAAGTCAGCCAGAGTTTCCTAGCCCTCTGGATTTGGCCTAATGGTCAGCCCAGGACATGGCCTACTTAGGCCAGCTTAGCTGAGCCATTTTTCTCACCAAAAGTCAAGATTGCATAGTCTACCAATGAAGAGCTAAAAACAAATGCAGGTGAATCCCCTTCCCCTCCAGCCTGAGGCACATGGGGACAGACCAAGGTTAGCAGCAGCTGAACAAGGTCTAGCAGCCTTTCCCAGGTTTCAGACAGTGGTCTTTCCCAGTGGTACGTGTAGAAGCCAGGGACTGAACCAGGGTTGGGCAGATGCTGGTTCGGGCCTACTTGCCCAAACCGGATCTTCCCATTTCCCCACCGCTGGCGAACCGGCAGTGGCGGGGAAATGCAAAAACATAGGTGACTGGTTCGGGCCGGCTGCCATGTTTTTGCGCCCACTGCGCAAGTGCCAGCATTGGCGTCAATGTTGACGCTTGCACAGTGCCTGCTCTGAAGCAGGCTGGCCCGCGCAGGCGCCACACCACGCAGGCGCCAATGTTGACGCTTATGCAGTGCCTGCTCTGAAGCCAAACTGCGCAGGCGCCAAACTTGCCCGCCCCTGACCCCGCCCCAGTCCCACCCCTGACCCGCCCTGCCCCTGACCCCGGCCTGGCCCCACCCACTTCTGGCAAATCGGATCTTGGGCCAGGCTGGGCCCACCTCTGGACTGAACCTGACATATTTTTCATGTAGGCATCTGGCCTACTCCTGAACTCCAGCTGCAAGGCTGAATGCCAAATTTTAGATTCCAAATGCAGGGATGGGCACAAAGATTCAGGCGTCTTCTTGTCTTGTGTGCTCTCTGAGGCATCTGGTGGGCCACTTTGTGATACAAGAAGCTGGACTGAGATCCTTTGGCCAGATCCAGTTGGGCTCTTCTTATCTTTACTGGTGACTGTTCTTCAAAAGAACCTTTAAGGGGTGAGCATGAAGAACACTTCCTTCATGTCACCACTGGAAGATTGATCACAGTTAAGATTCATTTCATTTGAATAAATTATAGCCATTTGTAAAACTTTTTATATACTTGCATATTTACCTTTGGAAGTAAATGGTCAATCGTATATCTGTGTGTGCCTCTCCCAACTACTTAATTAGTCATTCACTTTCTAGAACTACGTACGTCTGGATCTGCTCAGCCTAGTATCTGGATGACAGATCGCTTGGAAAATCTTTTATGACATCTGTCGAGGACGGATGTCATACAAATGTGACACATTTGGCTGGCTTTATGTACTTCTGCTGTATATTGCCATTCCATTCTTTCAGCAGTGATTGGAAAAGTTTTAATTAATGGCTGTGTCGTGAGCTAGTGCTCCTCTTGAGAAGTCTTGCACCTCATTCCAAATAATAGCTGTCTGTGCACACTAAAGCTGATGTAGGAAGCAGCAGGTCCCATTCTCCACTCTTGAGCACAGCTGTAGGTCACACTTAGCCTTCCTCAATCAGATTGTAAACTGGAGTTCCAGTCTGACTACTCTTCCCAGAGAACAACAGCCTTGACTGAAATGTTTCTGCTCCCCACCTGGTTATTTGAGAATGGGGAATTTGAATACGTATTCTTTTCAAGCCAGCCTACTGGAACTTGAGTGCTTGGCTCTCTAAAATGAAATAAAAGATTGCTGCCCAACTAAGTTCAGAGAGCAAGAAGTGTGAGAGATTTGAGTAGGACTTTGTGAGATGCCAGGTGAGCCAAGTTGCAAGCCAGGATGCTCTCTAACTTGGAAAGAGTTAATTCCTAGGAAGATTTTTCTCCCACGCGATGGGGATGTTGAACTGTAAGTGGTTGCTTTAAGACAAGGGATTTTTACTTAAACTCTATTTTTACTTTATTCTTTGGACCAAACCAGCACTACAAATGGTGCATGGCTGTGATTGTGCAACAACCCTAGAGTGACCAGATGACCGGAAAAACCAGGATTTGTCCGGATTTTTAGCCCTCCCTCTCTCTTCCTTGCCTTAAATCTACCTTTCTAAGTCCACTTGGATTTGCATTAGCTAAACCAGTTGCACTGATCCAAGTCAGACAGCAAGGTCATACCCCCAGGACTGCTGTCGCCATAGGATGAAGTGCATGCTCCAGTGGCATTCCTAGCACACCTGCAGGGAGGATTAAATGCACAATCCAGAGTAACTGTGGGAACTCTTACATCAACTTAAGAAAAATTTACTCTGGATTGCTCTATGAATTTCCCATAGGTTTCCACTAGATGGCGCCGTAACTACATCGACGTAAATGTCTCTCAAGAGCTCCTGTAGTTACTCTGGATTGTGCAGTTAGTTAGGATTGGGATCTTAAACTTCCTTTACTGGTTTTTATACTGTGGTAAGCTGCCTTTTGAGGTTCAATTTTAATACATTATTGAAGTTATACAGTAAAATAAACTCTGAAACCTTGGCCTAATTTTTCATGTCAGACTTTATCATTTTCCTCATGGCTAGAAGCTTTCAGATTTTGTTGGATGAAACAAGAGTCTGAACAAATTGCAAATGGAGATGTTTTGGCAATTACATTCCCTGACCTTCCATTTTATCCTTGCCCTAAATTTACGTAATATGTTTAGAAGCGAAATGGCCCTCTCTTAACTTGTTTTAGTTTAAAACGGGGATGAACAGGCTCTTCCTTAAATAAATGAAAATGTTGTTCTAAATAATAGATTCTCCTTTTGTGTTCATATATGTCCTGTGAAAGCAAATGGCTCCCCTACTTAGGTATACACTCTGTGGCCCAATAGCTCTGGATAAACACGCATTATTTTTCTCACAAATGTCCACACTTTGTCATAATGGCAATATCTTTTTTAAATAAAATCTAATTATTCAAAATCCATAATTCATTAGCTTTTGGAAACTGCCAAACCTTCCCTGAGGCACTTTAAGATAATATATTCATTCTTAATATTCATTACATCCTTAATGTTGTATAGAAACAAACCGCAGTACACCAAGTGAGAGAAGGGAAGAAAAATTCACTGGAGAAAAATATTCCAAAACTGATTCTTTCTGAAATAGTGTATCTGAAATAAATTGATGAACATTTCATAAGCCCAGAGAGCTAGAAGGATTCAGTGGGGGAGAGAAATTAGATATTAGGAAGACTGCAGGATTTTGTTTTCTGAATTTAGACATGTTTGGCTATGTGATGCCCTACAAATTTCACTTTGGGTAAAATCCAGAGTAACTACAGGGAGTCCTTGCTCCAGTGTAAGAAAAACTTACCCTGGATTCCAATATGAATTTCCCATAGGTTTTCACTAGGTGGTGCAGTAACTACAGGTGCATGTAAAGTCTCTTATGTGCTCCTGTAGTTACTCTGGATTTGGTTGTTTGTGATGCAATCCATGGTACATTGCATCTTGGTTGTGTATTGCCTACCTGCTAGTATATAGGATGGGGCATGGAC
The DNA here is from genome assembly GCA_030015325.1 of Cryptoblepharus egeriae. Taxonomy (NCBI): domain Eukaryota; kingdom Metazoa; phylum Chordata; class Lepidosauria; order Squamata; family Scincidae; genus Cryptoblepharus; species Cryptoblepharus egeriae. Next base: position 77,107,333 of record JAREYC010000005.1, read on the forward strand.
AGCCAATCATAAAAGTGATTGTAGGGGTGCCTCTTCATGTATCAGTGGTTCCCAGAATATGAACTGTGTCTCCCTTGGGTGCCTTGGAAACTAGCCAGTTGAGCTGGAGAAGCTTCACAAACCAAACCATCCTATACATTGGGTAATGGTCAGGCTTTTAAAAAGTGTTTCAAATACATCTTTAAAATAAAGGCATGCCCAGTATCTATGAGAGTTATTTTCCATACTAGGAAAAGGTGCCCATAATGTCTCTTGCGTGCTCCCGTATTTACTCTGGATGGTAGGGTAGGAGTCCTACTAGAAAGAAAGAAAGAAAGAAAGAAAGAAAGAAAGAAAGAAAGAAAGAAAGAAAGAAAGAAAGAAAGAAAGAAAGAATATTGTAGGGTAACCCTACAATCCAGAGTAACTACGGGAGCACATAAGAGACATTACGTGTACCTGTAGTTACTGCACCACCTAGTGAAAACCTATGGGAAATTCATATTGCAATCCAGAGTAAATTGTTCTTACACCGAAGCAAGGACTCCCCATAGTTACTCTGGATTGTGTCCTAATTTGGTAGAAGATTATACTTTTTTAAAAAATAGAAGTCTGCAAATTGTGCTTTATGCTGTATCACTGTACTGTATATTAAAACAGTGTAAGCCATCCTAGCCGAATGAGAGGAATGACTCTTATCTGACCATTTTCTCATGCACATTATTTTTCTTAGCTCTTCTGCCAGGAACAAATTACAGATAATTGGTAGAAAATGCTCAAAATACTTGAATTAATAAGTGATTAACATATATGTTAATTAAGTTGCTAGGATTTAGGAAACTGGGTTATGGCAACTAAAACTCAGACAGTATTAGCAAAGCAAAAATTCTCCCTTTTATTTCATACCAGTTTACTCTGATTTCAACCTCCTCCACACCCCCTTATCCCCATATCTGGAAGAAATTGGATCATTTTCAAGTCTCGGAACATGCCTGCCCCAACAAAAAAAATGAAAAGCCTGTCACTGGTAACCATTTGTTAGTGGCAGGAGGGGTGATGGAGAGCAGGTCATTCCTTCTCTTCTGTTCTCTCCATTGCCATGCTGCATTGCAGAGCCCCTGTCAAGAGGAAGTAGTGGTGGCAGGTAGTAAGGCTTCAGCCCTCTTCCTTGTCTCAACACACTCCAGAGCAGGGAAGAACGGCAGTGTCAATATAGTGAGGCTGTTTAACACATTGGCTATATCTGAGATGCAGATTTCCTGAGTCTAATTTCCAAGTGAAGCCTGAGAAGAGTCTTTTAGAATGAAACGATTGCTTCTTTTTCCCCCGGACACTTTACCTATGCTAATATTGCTCAGAATTGCATTAGCTTTTTTAATTTTAAATTTTTAAAAGCACTTCTGGCTCATGTTCAGCTTGTAGTTCCCCACAACACCTAGACCTTTTCACATGTGCTGCTACCAGCCAAGCTTTCTCTCATCTTGTGCCTCTGATCATATTCATATTAATTAAGTGGTATTTGAGCTTTTTAGCCATTCACTACTGAGAATGACAATATTTCCAGGACCTCCCAGAAGTGATGTCACAGATGGAAGTGACATTAAAAGTGCCCAGGGCAAGATTCCAATGGCTGCACCCAGCTTTTCATGACCTTCCTGAAATGAAGTCATGGCCTCTTCAAGGGGGTCCTGACCCCCATTAATACAGACCATTGTATTAATTCATTCATTTTTGTATTTTACATTTGTCTCCATTGAACTTCATTTTGTTGGTACAGGCCTAATGAATGAGCCTGTCAAGACTGTTTTGAATTCTTCTATTTGTGGAATCAGAGGTGGAACCAAGCAGACTAATTACTGAGAATTTTTTGCTATTGCCATGGTTCGATAAGAATATTTAAGGGATTTATACCCCTCCTTTCCAATGCTAAAGTTAATGCCTGAAGCAACTGACAAAGCTTTTTATTCTTCTTTCCTCACAACAACCATGTAGGTGAGGCTGAGAATGATTGACAGAGTCAGTGATTTCCAACTTTTTTCATATCATGGCACACTGACAAGGCACTAAAATTGTCAAGGCACCATCAGTATTTTGACCACTGACAAGTCACACTATGCTGCAGGAAGGGGGCTCAAATTCCACACCTGTCTTACTAAAATGACCCTCTCCAAAGTCCCATGGCACATCTGAGGATAAGCTGTAGCACATCAGTGTGCCATGATATACTGGACTAGCCGCAGGTGGCCCCACGTCACCTACAAAGCTTCGTGGCTTGGGGAGATTTGGGCCTGTTTCTTTCAGGTCTCAGTCCAACTCCCCAAACACTACACTATCCTGGCTTTTATATCTGTGATCTGTCACAAAGTGGTGATAAGAACTCAGTTTTTATGATTCTAATCAAGTTTAAGTCTAACACAAGTTTAAGTGTGAGATATAACAGCTTTATGGAATGGGAAACCAATGCTGATTTGAAGCAAGACAAAGCTGATTTGAGGCAGGCTGTCCAGACATCCAGCTTTCCCCGACACCTCCGGTATTTATTACCTTTTCTGGGGGAGTAGGGAAATGCAAGAGTGCCTCTGGAATTTACGAGCCATGCACGCAGCTCAGATTTCCCTAGCTCTCAAACTCCAGCTCTTAACCCTTTCAGTGCCTCTTAACTCTGCCTCAGCCAACAATTCAAGCTGTGCTCCACTTCTAGACCTGCAAGGTTACTCCTACCTGGGTATACTCTGATTCCTCCTTCCCAGTCCTTTACATCCTGGTCCTTCTGGCTCCCCACAGTCTGCTTTTGCACTCTGCACACCCTCAGGGGCACTGCAGATTTCTCTTGCTGGTTCCAGATCCCACCTCCCTGATGCAGAGATGTCCTCCTTTCTATCCCCCTCCCTGCTTGATATCTTGCTTGTGTGTGTGTGTGCGTGTGCTTGTGTTTGTGTGTTTGGAACTGAACCACATATGTTGGAGTCACTGGCTTGTGTTATGCTACTATAAACAGTTGCTTTAATGTCTGGGTCTGAATCATGCATTTTACAAAGGTTCTCAATTTTAAAGGGTTGAAATTAAGTACAGGAAAACAATATGAGTATTTCTGCTTTATTTTAACATGCCCTACATGTGTCCTACATTTTTGTGGTGTCCTTCAATTTTTTAAGCACATAGGAATTTTAGGGATTTTAGGGGTTAAGGGATTTAGCATTTGTCATCTGATCACCCTGTGCAAAAAACTTTGTGTCTTGGCATAAAAATAAATATCTGCTTTTATTTTCCATAATGCCAAAACACAAGTGCCCATTTTTCCCAATTCATTCAAACCTGAACAGAACCTACATGAAGCTGAATGCCTCATTTGGCAAAGTTGTTTGGAAAACTTTGGGAACCCCCAAAATTGGTTCCACAACCCCCAAACCAGACTGGGACGGGATGAGCGGAGAGTTCATTTTTCAATTTAAAATAAGTAATATATTATGTACAGGAAAGCAATACCAGTGTTTTTAGCTTTTTTTAGTGTTTTTAGTTTATTTAACATGTCCTACATTTTGTCCTACATTTTCCGGGTAGGGAGTAGGAATTTTGGCCTTCGATCGGGAATTTTGGCTTTGCTGTTCAGGGATTTTGCATTTGGCCTCTGGTCACCCTGATTTGAGGCTAACACTAGAGAGGTAGCAATAGGAAATATATGAAGGTGTGGTTCAGATATAAATTGTGTTGGGACATAATGATATACCATGATCTGGTGTAACATAAATGATTAGCGAGGAGCCTGGTGCATGCAAGATCACTCCATCAACTAATACAAAATAATGTTTTATTTCATATAAAGTCCTCTCAGTTTAACTATAGCTAGCTATATTGTCAGAACGAACAATCCATGATTAGCACTTTCCTTGAAAAACAAGGATCAGCCCAGGGAGGAGATGAGGAAATTTGAAAGTCCAGACTTCTGACTGTCCAGCTTTTCATTCAAACCGTCTTCTAAAAATGTGGGATGGATGTACAGAAAACAACCGCATTGATTTTCTTTATTGTTGTCCTACTTCAGTCTACAGTGGAAGCTGTTTTATTTAAAGAGTTCTTGCCCTTCTTGTCAGTGTAAGGAAGTTTGATTGCGGCTTCTTTAGGAGGCATTGGTGCCTGGGAAGGAGTGGGAATGAGAGAGGTGCTGATTCATCCTGTAATCAGACAGCTAAGCTCTGCCTGACCTGATTGATTCTCCATCCCCTTCCGCTGCTGGCTTTGAAGAGAAGCTGAGGAACAGTTCTCACGTTACAGCTGCCATGTGGGAGGTGCAGGAAAGGTTTTCACATGGAAATGGCCACATAAGACAGCTGTGAAAATGTGAAAGATGCTTACCACAGCAACTCTTGGGTTACCTTCAAGGGAACACTAATACTTCACTATACACCTTGGTTAGTCTCTGAATCTCTTTATTCTTCCAGATTTTGAATCAATACATTAGCGTTACTGTGCATTCAAGTTGCTTAGTGGCCTGTAAAAAGAATTAAAAGGCTGTCCGCCCTTTTCAATTCCACATTCGTAAGTTGACTATAATTCCACTAGCCCAGCAGTTCTCAAACTATATGTTTGGGACCCATCAGTGGCTCATGACCCAATTTTGGGTGGTTTGTGAACCTGACCGGGAAAATTAACCTATGTACAATAACGATTAAACAAGCTGCTACTTGGAGATCACTGCTGCCCAAACACCCACATCACTTGGCATTTATAAATCAGACAGCAGTCTCTAAAAAGTTTCAAAACCACTGCCCTTGTTTGTATTGATTTAGATGCAAGTTCAAGGATGTCTAGATAATTTTTCTTTTTCAACCATTAGAGAATTAATGGTGCAATCCTATTCATGTCTACTCATAAGTAAGTTCCAATGGGACTTACTGCCAGGAAAGTGCTCTTAGGATTGTAGCTTAATTAGAATATGGTTATTAGAGAATGCAAAGAGGCCATTCTGTTGTTCAGTTTGTGCAATGTTATCTTAGTGCAGGGGTCAGGGAACCTTTTTACATTTTACCCCAAAATATATTTAGATACACCAATGTTACCCCCTTGATTTGAAAGGAAGGAAATCATATTTTATTAATTATTTGAATTCAAAATTTAATTGAACCTATTCAAAAAAATCCAGACTTTTTATAAAAAGGATGTCCTACATTTTGCCCTACATTAAAAAAATCAGTAAGTTCCATTGGCTTAATGGGCTTAATCCTGAGTGGACACCAGGGAATGGGTGCTTACCTTGGCTGGGAAGGCTGGAGGGAGGCTCAGCTGCAGTTGGGGGCAGCTGAGACTGAGTTCAGCCATCTGGGCAGGCACTGCGGGCATCCATCTTGAAAAGAATGACTGCGCATGCGCACATAGTCTTTCCCTGCCTAAAGGTTCCCATGCAGAGGCTTCTCTGTGGGTGGAATGTCCTCTCCTGACCTCGCCAGTACATGCCTCCAGTTCGGAAAGTGAAAGTGCCGGTGAGGTCAGGAGAGGACACTCCACCCACGGAAAAGCCTCTCCATGGGAACCGTTAGGCAGGGAAAGACAATGTGCGCATGCACAGTCAATTTTTTCAAGATGAATGCCCACTGTGCTCGGACTTAGCCGCACAAAGCCGCAGCTGGCTCAAACTGCTCCCCAGTTATTTATATGCATGCCTGGCTGTGTCTCTGCAGCGTGACCATCCATTACCCCCAGGAATTTCATTTTTACCCCATTTGGAGGAATTTACCCCTGTTCCTTAACCACTGTCTTAGTGGGAGCCCATGAGCCATGGAACACAAGTACTCACTCATGATTGCCACCATGCTGCTGGACTGTGTGCAGGAATTTTTAAAAAATTTATCCCTCCTTCCTATTATCCAGTTGCATGTAAAATTAGCATGTCATTGTCAGCAGTCCCCAGAATGACATTTAGCATGGTTGTAGGAAAGCACCTGAAAAACTCACAGTTCAATCCTAATGCCTGATTATGACAATGTAGGTCCTGGCACAAGTCCCATGTTGGCCTGGGAGTATCTCCTGGGCCACTCCTGCGGAGGCAGGGTTAGGCCAATGCGCAGATATGTGCCAACCTCCCCATGTCACCTAGGGACTGGAGAGATGAGTGAGTTGTGCTGGCCTAAATTGGTTAGCATTGTACCATCAGATATAATATGTGCGCAAAATCAGTATTCCCATTGCCTGTCTCCTCTTACATGTTTGAAACTTTGATTGAAATAAAAAATTTGTCTGAAACTGATGAACAAGTTCTGAAACCTGAATGCTAAGTCCTCAGCAAGGTCATCCCAGTCTTGGGATGGAGCTATAGGCTGTGCTTCCTTGAGTAATGTCAAAAACATGTATGGCTCCAGAGGCCATGGTGGTGGGGCTCCTGGACAAAGACTCCATGGCAATAGAAGCACCTGATCCAAGTCCTATATCAGTCCAGGGAGGATGGGCCATGGCTGAGGACTCTGCCAAATCCAAAGATAGAATAGCTATAGAATCCAAGAAAGCTGACCGCTGATCACAAAGGAGGAAAAAAGATGTAATCAGAACTCTATCCCAAAAGGACTCAGGGGAACAAGTACAGACTATACAGGTTGTCTATGACTGCAGTCCTAGACACTTTCCTGGGAGTAAGATCCACTGAACACAATGGGGCTTACACTTAAAGAGACATAGGCCATATCCTAAAGTCAAATTAAACCCTTCCAGAGCATTTAAGGTGACTTTCCACAAAATAACACTAGAGGGTGACATAACTGCATGTACTTGTAACTGCTCTGGATTTTGCCCTTTGTTAGGATTGCACTGTAAGCCTCTTTCCTGGGCACAGTGGAGATGAAAAGGAGACATGCATTCAATATTGCTTGTGTTGCTATATTGCCAATATTGCATCATGACAGACATAGGGTGCAATCCAGAGTAACTATGTGGAGTCCTTGCTCCGGTGTAAGAACAATTTGCTCTGGACTGCAATATGAATTTCCCATAGGTTTTCACTACGTAGTGCAGCAACTATGGGTACACATAAAGTCTCTTGTGTGCTCCCGTAGTTACTCTGGATTGTAGGGATAGTTACAATGACTGAGAGTAAATCACTGATGCAAATTAGTTGTAGCCTGTGTTACAACTTGTGTCTGAAGCTTTCCTGTTCTTTTTGTATTTTTTCCTTTCCTTGGTTCTTAGAAACTTCTAAGTTAAAAGGATACATTTTGGTTTTGTTTTTGAACATTTCCATTTTCCTAAAGATAATTCAGTTAGTTCACATGGATGACATTTGGTGAAGGCAGATAGAATTCTAAGACATAATACCTTCTTTTAAAAAGAATAGAATGGATAACACATAGCTTTGGTATTTCGATCAGCTCTTGATACAAGCATTTGCTTTTTGTTGGAAGGTTAAATCTTTTCCCTTTTCCCTTCATGCTGAATCTGTTGCTGTTGTATTTCTATACATAGGAAGAGATGATCTGAAATCACCTTATTCTTCAGGTAACTTTCAAACTTCCGACTTTCATAGCAATTGAACAGATACATGTCGGCGGTTCAATTTTAAATGCTTCCTTTTGATTTGTTTTCCTCACTTTGGCTCTGGAATACGAAGTCTGTCTCACATTTGACATTTTACCAGAATGACTCATGCTTGGCTATTGGAGTGTTGTCTGAATGATAAGAAAACTGCTTAATTGAATCAACTGCAAATCATATTGGGGAAACATGCTGTTCCCAATTCAGAAGATAACACAAACCTTCCATTTTTATTTTTTTTTAAAGCCTTGTTTGTCTCAACAGAGAAGGAGTTGTGAAGCTGCTGTTTGAGGGCCCAAAAGATGGTGCACATTTGGAAATTTAATATGCTTAATGAAAATCTGTCAGGGTGAAGTGGTTTTTCTGAATTTTACAGTGTACTTTTCTCTTTAAATTGGTGATTTGAATACAAAATTGTTTCTGTTTTGCTATATTGCACTTTTTGGTACATTGTTGATGCATGCATAGAAACATCCTCTTTTCCTAGTGGAAAGGTTTATAGCATGTTGAAGAGGGTGCACTGATTAGGACTGTGTCCAAAGGCTATGCCATGTCCAATCTTGCAGCCATTGACCTGACCCTGCCTGAATCATTCCATATGAATTCAACCAAAATTCAACTGGATTTTTGAGTAAATGTTTACAAGATATGTACAATTGTGCAGAAAAAGTTTTATTACCATGGTTAGTTGCCCACATGGTAAATTTGGCCTGGGAAAAGTAGTTTTGCCCATGAAAAGATCCCCATTTCAAATGCCAATATCTCCAAATCTAGAAGAGAGAGGCCTTTTCTGATGACAGATTCAGAATGCCTGAGCCTCAATTATTCTATATATCAAAATTCGTCCAGAAAACTTCATTTACTTCTGAGATACTAGCATCCAAAGATGGGTACACAGGAAAATACGCAATCTCAAGCATCAAAAATAGGTATGACACCCTTGTTTTGAAGGGCCATAGCACACAAACCCTTTGGATTTTTCCCTACTATTTGGCAAGTGGCCGTTATATATGTAGAAGTACCAACCCAATTATTTTCAGTCAAATCTGAGTTGGTTGCCATGGGTTAAGTTCATATGGAATGACCAGCCCGCCAAATGCATTTGGGGCTTATTTGGTGATGGAGAAGTGAGTAGCAGCTCCAACAATTCTGCTCCTTCCTGGAACTAGCCATTTTAATTCCCTTCTCCCTGTATGGTGTCTGATTGAGCCACCTGGGAATATTGAAATAGCTGCCCCAGGAAAGAAAATGAACCGTTGCAGAGGCTGCACATTGTTTACATAGTGACACCTATATAGAACACCTACATAATGAAAGCAGGAGGAAAGCAGATTTGTCCTTTGTACTAATGATACAAAACCATGATATGTACTAATGTACTCATGTACAAGACCATGAGTTGTCCATTGTACTAATGATACAAGACCATGATATGGTCAAGACCATGATATGGTCTGCTGCCACCACCCATTTCAGGCCTTAGGAGGGATGAGGAGATGATGCATTTCTGCATTTATAAAGAGAACCCACAAAAGTCTTTATGCCTGAGGACCCCACTGAGCTGGTGCTGACCTTGATAATAAAGGCACTTGCAGTGTCCTTTCCAGCTCCCGAAACTTGCTACCTTCAGAGCTTCACAAAAGCCTGAACATTTAATATATTCTAGACATTTTGTAGAATGCTTCTAGGAGCAGATGAACCTTCAAAATAACATCGTGACAATCAGTTGGAAACATTTTCATTATCATTTATTTAAAAAACCCTCTCCCTTGGAAGGGCAAAGGCATGGATCTCAGACAAAAAGGGTCGTGTTATCTACATAGCGGATCTGAAACTGAGACAGAGACTGCAAGATCACATGTGTGTGAAAACCTCCCATTGCACTATAATACAATCAGAAGCCCTGACAGTGAGAAATGCAGAAGGGCAAACACATAAACGTACACACTGACAGGTCTGAGGTTGGCTTTGCAGTCAATTAGGCATCAAGCCCTAAACTATGCATATGGGAAGGGAGTGTTAATCCTCCCAATGTGCTCTGTATGTGTCAGCCTGCTCAACTAGTCCCAGCATTCTCCCAAATACAATAGAGCAGAGGTTCTTGAGCATTTCAGCCTGTGATCCCTTCTGAGAATGATAATGTGTCCGGGGACACCCCCCAGAAGTGATGTCATGGGCAGAAGAAGTGCCATCATTGTGATGCCAGACCTCTTCCATGTTTCCTCAAAAGTCCCATTGTGTTCAATGAGATGTACTCCCCGCAGCCTAAATGCCAATTTCCAACATGGTGGTATCAGGGTGACCAGATGTCCAGACCCCAATAGGACAAGGTCTTGGATTCTTCTCAGCTTGGCCTTTCTGATGGCATGTTTGCCAACTCATGAGAAAAGCCACAATATTGGGCACTTTCACTTTCCAATAGTGCTCAATGCATATTTTTATATTTACTTTTTTGGCCATAACTTGATAGGAAGGAAATATTTCAACACCAATTTTTGCATTGGATTCTGTTCTTCCATATGAATCCAACGACATAAGTCATGATGGGGTACTGTACACCATTGCAAAGTTCTAGAATGAAGCCAAACTGGAGGACAATTAAGCCCTTTTGGAGAACACCTGGGCATGAAGCTAAAAAAGAGGGCAAATCATCTGGTCGTACAATCACCGCGGGCAGTACCTAGTGCCAGATTCCAAAATGGAGGCATTCAGCTTTTCGTGATCCCCTGAAATCAAGTTCTGACCCCCTAAGGGGTCCTGATGCACACTTTGAGAACCACTGTAGAGGTTAAATCCCTTTCTGCAACACTATATGGCTGCCTTCCAGTACCTTACCTCTCACTACTCCTCACTGATCAGGAGATAGCCTTTCTGCCCCTCCCTATGAGTAAATAACTGGTCACTTAGTTCTCCTGCATGGAGACCTGGGTGATTCTTTCCTTAGGGTACAATCCTAACCTAGGCCAGCACATCTCATTGATCTTCCCATTCCTGTGATGAGGCAGGGAGGCAAGAGGTTGTCTGTGCTCTGTCCTAACCCCCCCCCCCCCCAGGAGCGGTGCAGAAGTGTCTTACAGCACTTTTGTGATACCTCTAAGTCAGCACAGAACTTTTGCTGGGGCTTTGTCCGGCCTAACTCCAGATTAGGATTTCAGCCTAGGATTCTCAGCAAATCATCCTATTTTCAAGGACAGTTTAGCCTTCATAAGACAGCACTGACAAGTACAGGTACTAGTTCTCACTACATGTAAATGTTAATGCACTCAACAGATTATTTCTCTTGCCAATAACTCAAATGACCTCAAGAGATGTTTCATAAACCTCTTTTCTGAGTGGGGACAAAATATCATGTACTTCTTGAACACTGGCATGATTGGCCCTAGAATTTAAGGGGAAAGAATACTTTTATCACTGTTTACAATAATTGAGCTGTTGGCTTCTCTAGGAAGAAGTAATATGGCTCTCACTTCATATGGCATTCATTATAACAGTAATTTATTTATTTGGCTCAGAGCAGGTGATAACATTTAGAAGTAGTAATTGAAAACATTTTAAATATTTTACCAGGATCCACCACTAGAGGACTCCTCATTTCAGGAATGCTTCATTTCAGAATACTTCCCTGCATCAAATAATCCTGCACTCCTTCCAAGAGAGGCTCATGCTTCACTGGGCTTCAACTGGAAGTTCCAGTACTGGTAAAATTGCAACCAGACACACTAGGATCCGTTATTGCTGAGACTTGTTACGTAGGTCCACAATAGATTGATTGGTAACTGGTTCAAGAGCATGGATGAGGAACACATGGACAGCTTGCATAGTGGTCAACAGGAAGAAGTGGGAGCTTCCAAGGATATTATTTTGGGACCAGTGCTTTTTAACTAGTTTAGAAATTAACTGGAGTTGGTAGTAAACAGCAAGATGGCCATATTTTTCATGCTATTTAAAAGTAAAGATGTCCTCCACAGGTTGACCTGCTTGTCGTAACCGACTCAAAGGATAGTACTCATCCGTGGTGGGCACAGCCTGGCCCAAGAACCGGTTCTCCGGAAGTGGGCGTGGCCAGGGGGCATGGCCAGGGTCAAGGGGCGGAGCCAGGGTGGTTTTTAATTTAAGAATTAAAATTTTTTTAAAAAATTACTTACTTCAGAGTAGTCCTGCATAGGATGGTGCTCTGCGGCTGCAATCCTCTCCACAGTTTCCTGGGAGTAAGCCCCACTGACTACACTGGGACTTACTTCTGAGTAGACCTGCATAGGATGGGGCTCTGAGGCTGCAGTCCTCTCAACACTGACCTGGGAGTAAGTCCCATTGACTATACTGGAATTTACTTCTGAGTAGACCTGCATAGGATGGGGCTCTGAGGCTCTCTTCACACTGGCCTGGGAGTAAGTCCCATTGACTATACTGGGACTGACTTCAGAGTAGACCTGCTTAGGCTGGGGCTCTGAGACTGCAGTCCTCCCTACACCTGCCTGGGAGTAAGTCCCATTGACTACACTGGGACTTACTTCATAGTAGACTGCTTAGGCTGGGGCTCTGAGACTGCAGTCCTCCCCTCACCTGCCTGCAAGTAAGTCCCATTGACTACAATGGGACTTACTTCATAGTAGACTGCTTAGGCAGGGGCTCTGAGACTGCAGTCCTCCCCACACCTGCCTGGGAGTAAGTCCCATTGACTACACTGCAGGAGAGGCAGGGAGAGCGCGGTGGTGGCGCTGCCCCCCCTTCTTTGCCTCCCCACCAACAGCAGAGGAAGGGAGACCGCGGTGGCGCCCCTGGCCAGCTGGGAGGAAGGGGGAGGAGGGAGGAGGAAGGGAAGCAGCAGCTGTGCTGCGTACCGGTCCCTAGTGTTCTGCTCCTCCTTGGTCCTACCGGCTCCCCATTGGCTGCCAGAAGACAAGAACCTACTCTAGAGAGTAGGTGCATCCCCCCTAGTGCCCACCTGTGGTACTCATCCCCGTTACAAGGCTAAAGAGCCAGCACTGTCCAAATATGTCACCTTGGTCATGTGGCTGGCATGTCTAAATACCAAAGGTGCTTATAATGCTGTTACCTTCCCAATGAAGCTGTACCTATTTACTGTATGTATTTGCATTTACATGTATGCAGGCAGGTAGGACCTGAATCCTACAAGACAGGGTGAGCTCCCATCCTTAGCCCAGCTCCTGCCAACCTAGCAGTTCAAAAGTGTGCAAATGCAAGTAGAGTTAAATTGGTAAAACCTCAGTAGGAAGGTAATAGTATTCCATGCTCATCCGGGCCATATGTCAGACAGTGCTAGTTCTATGGCTCTAGAAACAAGGATGAGCATCGCATCCTATAGTTGGTCATGACTAGCAGTATAACCTGCGGGGGACACCTTATCCTTTAATATGGTTTCGAAATGCTAGGTTTGCAGGAGCAGAGAAAGAAGTGGGTGCTCATTCTGATGTGTGGTACTCAGTTCTCAACTGCTGACCTTCAGGTTGACAAGCACAGTATCTATTAACCACAAACATTTGCACATTATTTAGAGTGATAAAAATCAAAGTGAATAGTGAAAAGCTCAAAAATGACCTCTCCATTCTATGAAAAATCATATAGCAAATGCAACACAATGTCACTAAGGGTAAAGTGATACCCCCTGGGGCAACACAATCTAAAACCACATATGCAGGAAGTCCTCACTTACCACTATTTCACTCACCACAGCATTTTGTTGTAATGTTGATGTAACTGCACAGTCCTATTGATCTGCCCCTGCTTTTTAGCCATTGTGGCTTCAAAGTGGGGTCCCATTTTCCTGTCCTGGCCACATTCCAGCTGGAATGAGAGTCCTACAGAGCATGCCTCACTCAGCAGGGTCCCATGGCTTCCAGGTTTTATTGTCTGGCAGCCAGGATTACTCAGGTATAAAGGCAGTTGCCAAGCCAACCCGAGCTGTGTGGTTCTGAAAAGGGTTGCATCAGCCTGCCCTGCAGGTATGTTATATAATGTGTGCATTATACATATGTAGTTTGCTCAATCCTATCCTGTAATCCTATCTTACCTGGGAGTAAGACCCATTGGCTATAATGGTACTTACTTCTGAATAGACATGCCTAAAGCAGGCATCTGTCAGTCTTGAAAGACTATGGTATCGTGCTCCGTGCTGCATACGCTGCATGCGAAGCACGAAGGCCTGGCTTAGATTGATATGGAGGATGGGTTGTTGCCCAAGGAGCAAATCCCCCCTCTCCACACCACTGAAATAGTCCAATGGAAAGGCAGAGCCAATACAATTGGTTCCAGCTGCATTGCAGGGCTGGGCTAAGGACCAGAGCTCACCCTGTCATGTGGGGACCGACCTGGGTCTCAAACCCTGGCCTGCTGGTTAACAGGCACAGTGTCTTAACCACTTGCACCACCCACAGCCCCTACATGCCTAAGGGTGTCCTTTTAATCTGGGAATTTCCTGTAGTATTGGTGTAGAGGTGCCTTCCTGTTGGAAAGTTAATTTCAGTTGTGGGGGGTGCACCAAGCACCAAGACTTATTTTTAAAAACTGAGCCTGATGAAATTCTCTAACTTCTCTACCTCTCAGTAACGAAAAACCCAATAACTGCTTCTGAGTCATTAGTTCTACCAGATTTTATTACTTTGATCATTTTGACTCAGCTTCAGGAGAAATCCAGGGAAAATATCATGTACTGTACTTATCACAGAGGACTAATCAAGTTTGTTGATTTTGCTGCAGTGGAATGAGAGCCCAATCCTATCTCTTCTGAAGCAGTGGTGCCAAAATAGTGACTGCTGCATTCAGGCCAGCTCTCTTCATGGTAAAAGACCAGATGTTCCTTTACCAGATGTAAAGGGCTGCAGCACAGGTGGCTCTACTCAGACATACAACAGCTGTTTAGTTGTCCATATTGTGCTCGAATGGGGTGGGACTCGAACCCATGACCCCTGGGGCACTACACAGATTCTTCGGAGAGGCAACCAACATGTCAGAAAACTACAAAGGACCACAATACAAAGCTAGCTTTATCACATGTGTTTACATGGGTTCCACCTCCACTAGGCAAGGTGAATAGAGAACAAAGACTGTGCAAACATTTTTATAGGGCATTTTTAATAGAGGAGGATACAAATGGCAAGGAGGAGTGGTACAAATGACTGGGGGCTAAGCTTGGACTCTGGTTTGCTAGATTTTGTGCAAGGGGGGGATTCAGGGGATGACGACAAGCAGTGCATGGGCAGGCTGGAAGGCAAACTTGCAATGTGTCCTCAACTCTTTTGAGACTGCGCACAGTCAGGGCTACGTAAGGATGTAGCTTAAGTTGCATAAACATGTATCTTTACTACATTCCGCCTTTATCATTTTGGCCTGGATGTTCTGTGACTGGCCTTCTATTGTTTTTTCCCACTTAGGGCCTTGCTATGGGGGCCAGATTAGTCTAATGGGAATTGGGTCTGGGTCTTTTTGGACCTAACAGGATATTAAAACAGGCTATCTATAACAATTTTAGGACAGGACACATGTCATAGGACATAGAATTTTAGGACAAGGCACATGTCATACATGGGCAAGCAATTCTCAATTACAATTATTGGTTACAAGGTACAAATATTTTTAGGCATTTCTTCATAACAGGAACTTTTTTGGTATACCAAGAACAACTAATGTCCTTGGCCTTGCCGTTTTGGTCAACGCAAGAAGATGGAGGGGGCTGGAAAGCATGGAATTAGACACAAGGCCTGGATATTTGGGTACAGTTTCCCCCCTTTTGTGGCTTATTGTGGAACAAATTTTGGATCATGGTGGTCCTGTAGGTGGAACCTCTGGTGGCGCAAGTGGTTAAGACACTGTGCCTCGAGACCCAGGTCCCCATAAGACAAGGATTTCCTGCTAAAGGCAGGGGATTGGACTAGATGATCCACTGGGTCCTTTCCAACTCTATAATTCTTTGATTCTATAACACAGAGACATTTGCATTTCTTTTTGGATTTAGGCAGGCATGGAACACAAAGCTGGAACATAATACAGTGGCTGTATGATTGAGCCCAGGAAGGGAGCCAGAAGGTTGCTGTTGATTCCACCCCTTCTTAGGACCAATCTAGTCACCCTTCCCCTGCCCCATGTACACACTACTCACCATTCTTCACTTCTTCTATCCCTTTCTGCATCTATCTATCTACATTATTTATATACAGCTTTTCAACTAAAAAGTTCACAAAGTGGTTTACAAAGAAAATGAAAAAATTAATAGCTAATTAATAGCTTATGGGTCCCTGTTCCAAAAGGGCTCACAATCTAAAATGCAAAAGAACACCAGCAGAAACCACTAGAACAGACATTGCTGGGGTGTGTAGGGCCAGTTACTCTCCTCCTGCTAAATAAAAGAGGAACACCCACTTGAAAGAGTGCCTCTTGCCAGTTAGCAGGGAAACATCTGCCATCATCTTACTGGCTTTGGTGAGCAGTCCAGCAATGGGGGCAGGAAGATGCTGGCCATGCTGTCAGACTGCCTTCAGCACTTTACAACATGCAATACCATAGCGGGGGAGGGCATCAACCTGTTCTGCATGGTAAGTATAGGATTGGGCTTTAAGAATCTTGTGACACCTTAAACATATATCATAAACATTAATGGATATGATACATGAAGTCATTTTCAAGTGGCAGGTTTGTGTTTGAATATTATAGACATATCCACACACACTTCATATTTGCACATATTTCTGCACACAAGTGCTTTGTGGGTATTAGAACTCACCAGTTACACTCTGTGGACGTTGGGTCCTCATCCCCCTTGGAGCACTGAGATTATCTGGTAGCTTCCCTTTTAGTTTATCCAGTTGGCTAAAAAATGTAAAAAGGGTGCAGTTGGATGCTTCTCCTTCAGCAAACCAGCAGCACTGCGATAAGAGTATCCCCTGACCTGTTTCAGACTTTGGAGGTCAGTTTTTGTGTGTGCATGCCATAGAAATAGTGGATTTACCCCAGATCCCATGAGATAGCTTTTTTCTCCCTTATTTATTCCCAAATGTGTTTGCTGCTATATTATTGTCCCATGCTGATAAAAACCTCCCGGTTAACAATTTAGGGTATAAATTCCTTTAGTGGTGTTTTCCCCCTTTGCCTGCTATGTAGTGGCATTTTGGACTGTGAGTTCTAACATCAGACTAACCCAATATTAACTGTTTTTCAATAGTCATTCTACTCCTTTTTGGGGGAAGGGCACAACTTTATAATTGCAGGTAATGCATCAGTCATGTCCATGGTGCTTTTTCCATATATTTAAAAGAGAAAGGTCACTCACTGATTGACTCACTGATTCATGAACACCCAGCCAAAACCGCTGGGCCTAGAAGCGTGAAATCTGGGGTGGGTGTTCCTTCCGTGATGGAGGGAGACATTAAGAACTGGTTTTGGGAAATTCCAACTGGAAGGGGGTGAAATGGGGCGCAATGCATTTTCCTTCCTCCCTATACTTTGCATCGAAGAATCGGTGACAGAGGGATGCTCTGCCCCAACCCCCTAGAAGCATGAAATTCAGGGAGGGTGTTCCTTCTGTCACATGAACACCCACCAAGAACCGATGTGGAGAAATTTAACCCTAAAGGGGCTGAAAAGGGGTGCAATGTGTTTTTGTCCTATACTTAACATGGAAGATTGACCAACGTGCAGTCTGATGCGCATGGGGGGTTGTTGAGTATGGGACATGTTGCTCATGGGGCATGATGCGCATGGGATGTTGATGCACATGAGGAGATGATGTGCATCGGGGATTGATGCGCATGGGGGAATGATGTGCATGGGGGATGTTGCGCATGGGGGATGAACATGGGGGGTTGATGCTCATGGGGTGTTGTTGTGCATGGGGGTTTGATGCACATGGAGGTTTGATGCGCATAGGGATTTGATGTACATAGGGGAATGATGCGCATGGGAGTTGTTGTGCATGGGGTGTTGATGCGCAAGGGGGACTGATGCACATGGGGATGTTGCTCATGGGGGTTGATGTGCATTGGGGATTAATGCGCTGTGAGGGATGGCATACGGGTGAATTTTACTCCTGCAATGTGGGTATGCTTTCCGCTAGTTAAGGAATAAAAGAACAAATCTCAACCCTAAGGATTTAACAGATGAGATACTGACTCAAGGGGGACCACAAAAGAAGGCAAGTTAAATAGAGATGGGGGATACTGATAATAATAGGCAATGTTTTCATTGCAGTAAGAAATGGGGACAAAAACAGTGTGCCAGAGGTTTCACAGAGAAATACCAAGGTTGCAAAGAGGATCACTCCCTGGCTGCAGTGTTTGTACCTTCTATTCTCACAACAGGGAGAGTAAGAGATGGACCTCTTTCCTTTAAATTGTAAGTGAATGCACCAGCACATTAATTAACAGCAGCAACAACAAACAAACAATTCCTCAAGGACAGCTAAGTATTAACAGCTAAGTATTTCAGATACTTCTAATTAACATCTGAGACTCAACAGCAGTCTTAAGGGGTACAAATCTGTGGATGCTTTAGCTACAAGCTAGTTATAAGGCAGCACAAGGACAATAGAGATGCTTAAAATATGCTTTATAGCACAATCCTAAACAAAGCCCATAAACAGAAAACAAAGCCCATAAACTCACTTCCTGTCTCCAACATGTGCTCAGTTCAGAGGCAAAGCAGAGGAGCCCCCTCCCCCTTTAGCAAAGCCTGCCAAGACTTTGGACTAACAATCAGCTTGAAGAAAACACAAGTCATGGGTCAGGGTGTGGATCCACCTCCCTGTATCACAATCTCTGAACATGAACTGGAGGTTGTCCATGACTTTGTGTACCTTGGCTCAACTATCTCTGACACTCTCTCCTTAGACTCTGAGCTGAATAAACGCATTGGTAAAGCGGCTACTACATTCTCCAGGCTTACAAAGAGAGTATGGCTTAATAAGAAGCTGACGGAACATACAAAGATCCAGGTCTATAGAGCTTGCATCCTGAGCACACTCTTGTACTGCAGTGAGTCTTGGACCCTTTATGCATGGCAGGAGAGGAAGCTGAACACCTTCCATATGCGCTGTCTCCGATGTATTCTTGGAATCACCTGGCAAAGTCTCAAATGACGCAGTATTTGAACGTGCTGGAATCTCTAGCATGTTCACACTTCTGAAACAGCGGCGTCTACGCTGGCTTGGGCATGTCGTGAGAATGGCTGATGGTCGGATTCCAAAAGATCTCTTATATGAAGAATTAGTGCAGGGAAAGCGCCCAAGAAGGAGACCACAGCTGCGATACAAGGACATCTGCAAGAGGGATCTAAAGGCCTTGGGAATGGACATCAACAGCTGGGAAACCCTGACCTCTGACCGTTCAGCGTGGAGGCAAAAGACCCAGCATGGCCTTCTCCAACTGGAAGAGACACTTGTTCGGCAGGCTGAAGCAAAGAGAGAGACCTGAAAGCAGCGAAACCTGGGGCCTGGGCAGGGGACGGAATTTATTTGTCCTCAGTGTGGAAGGGATTGCCACTCTCACATTGGCCTCTTTAGTCACACTAGATGTTGTTTCAGGACCTCCAATCAGAGCACGATACCATAGTCTTTCGAGACTGAAGGATACCAATACTTAAACATTGTATTCAGTGGGTCTTACTCCCAGGAAAGTGTCTCAAGATTGCAGCTCTAGTCTCTTGTTAAAGAATGGGTGGTAAGAAAGATTCATTACTTTGTGATTTTATTTTATTTATATATTTTTTAAATATTATATATATATATTATTATATATAATATGTGGCGCGAGTGGTTAAGACACTGTGCCTGTTAACAAGCAGGCCAGGGTTCGAGACCCGGGTTGGCCCCACAGGACAGGGTGAGCTCCTGTCCTTAGCCCAGCTCTGCGACGCCAGCTGGATCCAATCGTATCGGCTCTGCCTTTCCATTGGACTAATTCAGTGGCGTGGAGAGGGGGGGTTTGCCGCTTGGGTAACAGCATATCCTCCATAACAATCCAACCCAGGCTTTCATGCTTTTATATATATATAAAATTATACCGTAATTGTATAGAGGCAAAACCACAAATCAGCTAGGGAATTAGCAGGACCTGCTATAGCTACAGTTTGTGCTGATTTTCACATTCAGTTGCTTAGAATCCATCAGCTAAAAAGGCTGAAGCACCATGATTTATTAGCATCCCTGATGTGTCCTAGCCTTATATCAAGCAATTGAAATGGTTTGCAAAGAAACATAAAATATGATAGAATAAAAAAGCTATTGGACAATACATAGATATAGGAAGAATGCAGGTGCTGTTATTTGTTTAAAATATTTCTCACTTCCCTGAACACTGAGATTGTCAAGGGTAACACTGCAGGATTAAGTTTCATTGGAAGGTGAGAGAGTACTAGAGAGCTGAGTTATCTTTACATGTACGGCATATTGTGTAGAAGCAGAGACTCCAGGCAGCACATCCATAGTTTCGGTGTCAGATTTTCATCTCAGTAGGGTGAACACCTGCTACATACACACCCTGATTCCAGAACAACTAAATACATAGACTCTCAGTGGCTCTGCCTCTCTGATGTGTACCTGCTCTCCTCCCCACTAACTTTGCCAAACGTTGCATTCTGAAACGAGAACCATTAAAAACATTTGTTAAGCTCCTAATCACTTGCCCTTCAAACTAATTAAGGATGCTAAACATAGCAATGCATTGTACAGTTTGATCCTATGGCCCCCAATCCAGAGATTTGCATTGCATTAGTATCTACGTCTCTTGCAGCCAAACAGATGGTTGGCACTGTCAACATTGAATGATGGCAATGGAGGTGGTAAGAATGGTTCTGGATTTGTTTTGCATCATAAACCCCAAAATGCTATCAAAGCTGACAGTGCTAACATGGTGGCTGATTTGTCAGCTCTATGCCAATATGCATCCTGAGAATCATGGGCACAGCACTATTTTGCACCTTTTTCCTGCAAGTGGGGATGTGAATTGTGCATTTATTGACTGTATTTTCAGTAGTTTAAATAACAATTTAAATAAGCAGAAGGCAACATTTTTATAAGGCATCATATAAAGGAAATAAAATCAATACCCCGTTTCACAAAAATAAAACGGTTATGTAATAAACAAAAATTATAACACATCTGTAACAGAATTAAGGAAGTTGAAGACTCTAAGCCCCAGAGCTGTCAGAAGGGGGTATGGGCTGACCCCAAACTTCTGGAATGTGATCTCCAGGTAAGGGAGGAGATGCCTTAGGGATGCCTCTGTTCAGCTTCAAACATCAGTAGGTGTTCTGCTGATACTGGGATGAGAGGAAAAAAGGAAAGATAGAAGTGGCCTGATTGCGCTGGCAGGATTACCCTAGCTGGATTGACATAATGCATATTCCAACATAAAAATGTGGAATTATAAATCTATATTGAACAAGCTTATCTTATTGTAAAATGTAACTGCTGTTAATGTTGATCCTGCCTTTTTTCCCTAGTTTAAGTTAGTAAATATTCAGATTTCATGATTGCCCAACAGGCATTGTAAATGATGTGCAAATGATGGGTGGACATGTCCCTAAAAATGAATTCTGGTCTATTCTGCAAGAAAAAATTATTTTTTCCATCAGAAATCTACTTCATCTTTTCACTTTAATGAAATATGAATTAAATAAAGATATAACTGCTGTATTGTTTTATTTCTTCAAGCAGAACAATTTTGATAATTGCAAAAAAAAAAAAAAAAACCCAAAACCACTACTAAGATTTTGGCTTGCTGGCTTTCTTGGATATTTAGCTGTGTGGATTTTTTTTTAGCTTTGTCCTCACCAGCAACCTCTGTACTGAGCACACAATCTGCCAACCTTCTTTCTTAAGGGAAGTGTTTTCAGTCCATCACCAAATTGTTCCTCTTAAGATGGTGGTTTGGAGTTTTGGCACCAGCGTAATATATGCTTGCCTTGTTGGGCCCCTCCAGTTGAAGGAAGGTGTTATCATTTAGTTGGTGTGGGCTTGTTTTCTGTGAAAACTTCTCCGTCAAAAACCACGGAAGGATGTCGCCAGTGCTTCAGTCATCACCTCTGGAGTGCTTCAGGTCAAAAATCCGTCTCTGTAAACTGCTCTGTGCTGCCTCAACTTGCTCCCTTTTGCCCCGTTGCCTCTCACCCTGTTCTTGCTACTTGAAATAGGGCAGCAAAGTGGAGAAGAATAAAGAAGTGCGACAGAGGAAGCAGGTAACTTAGGCCAGTGGTTCTCAAAGTGGGGGTTGGGACCCCCTTGAGGTGTTGTGACTTCATTTCAGGGAGGTCACAAATATCTGGGTGCTGCCATCTTGTAATGGGGTACTCAGGCACCTTTCCTGGGAGTCAGGCTGTAATCCTAACCACATTTTCATGGGAGTAAGTACTATTGAACACAGTTACTTCTACGAGTAACTGGGAGTAAGTTATTGAACACAGCTTACTTCTGAGTAGACTTGCTTAGGATTGCACTGTCAGCCTCCTTGAATACAATGGGACTGACTTCTGAGTATACATGGAGGAGCTCTGGCATCACAATGATGTCACTTTGTGTGTGATGTCACTTTCAGCCATGACATCAATTCTTGGGGTCCTGAACAGATTGTCTTTTTGAGAAGGGGGTCCCAGGCTGTAATGCTCAAGATCCACTGACTTAGGTAATCCTGGGGGTGAGATGTAGCAACAGCAATCTCTGATCAGGAAGCCACTGCACTACTGTCAGCAACTTCTCATCTCCTGTCTTCCTTCTCCTTCTTGAGCAAGGATGACAGGTGTAAGCAGGCTTAAAGGTGACAACCTCTGTTGTCATCTTTCCATCCCCTTTGGCTTGCAGATGATGTGGTGTGGCGGGGGGGGGGGGCTACTCTTATGTTTGCAGGCATTGCCATCACCAACTCTCTTCTAGAATAGGTGGGGATGCACAGGTGCATGTTTCCTACAGTGATGAGGGCAGCTTCATGCATTAGTTTCTCCTTGGCCAAACCTTGGCAGAGTAGACAGTACTGAGCTGGATGGACCAATGACTTGATAGAAGGCAGCCTCCTGTGTTTCAGTGCATTAACACAGTTGTTTTGTTACAGGAAGTAGACAGGATAGTGACTGCTTAATTAAAAAACTCAAGACCACAGCCAGATTTGTAGAAATGGGAGAAGGAACAATTGTTTCAAGGAGGAGGGATTATCTATCAAGTATCTATCTATCTAATCTATCTATCACTGAAAAGTCACTCACTGACCCCCTAACTCCCTCACTCACTGACTTACTCATCAACGCCCAGACAAAACCGCCAGGCCTAGAAGAGTAAAATTTAGGGAGGGTGTTCCTTTCCTTTCATGATGAAGGCACCCACTACAAACTGGTTTTCAGAAATTCCAGCCGGAAGGGGATAAAAAAGGGCACAACATGTTTTCCTCCCTATACTTTCCATTGAAGAATCCCTGATTAAGGGACATTCTGCCCCAACCCCCGAACCTAGAAGCATGAACTTTGGGGAGGGTGTTCTTTCTGTGACATGAACACCCACCAAGAACCAATGTTGAGAAATTTAACCTTCAAGGGGCTGAAAAATGGTGCAACATGTTTCTGTCCTATACTTAACATGGAAGACTGACAGATCAACATCCAGCCTTTTGGGTGCCTGATGCATTGGGAGGGAGGGGGAACTGGGGGATGGTGTGCATGGGGGGATAGTGTGCATGGGAGACATTGCGCATAGGGGTGTTGCACGGGGGGGCGCATGAGGGACATTTTGCGGGGTGTGATACACATGGTAGGGTGAAACGTAATGGGGGTTGATGCGCAATGGGGGGTGTTGTATGGGGGGCTATTTTACTCCCACAATGCAGGTACATTTCACTAGTCTGTACAATATAACAATAATTTGGATAGAATAACTGTATCTCTGTATATAGTATGTATTTGTTTACAAAGAAATAACATGCAACTTACCTTTTCATTTCGCACACCAACACAATACATAGGCCTACATCCCTATAAAAGCCAAGAAAAGATCCCCTATCCCATGTGGTCCCCTATATGTGAAGATCCCGCTCTAGTACTCCCCCAGTATATATGTCCTGCATTCAATTCACTCTAAAAGCAAGAAAAGGCCTCAGATGATCCCATGTGGTCCCCTATATGTAAGGATTTTCACACAAACCCCACCCCACATAGATGTCCTGAATTCATTGAACTGTAAAAGAAAGGCCCCAGATTAACCCATATGGTGCCTCCACAGGTAAGGATTCCCCTGCCCCTCCAAGCAAGCTTTAAATTTAAAAATATATCTGAAAGCAGAAAGCCATTCAGGGTTTCTCCATAGAGAAACATTTCTCCCCACTCCAACCCCAACACCAATAGCTTTGTAAGAGGCTATCTGTTAAAAATGCTAGGAGCGGCAGGCTGCTGGCTTGAGGGATGGGAAGTCAACACCCATACTGCTCCCCCCCCCCCCAGCTATGGCCCTGGAAATACTGTATGATCCATTACCTTTGAGAAAAGTTAAGAAGTATGAGTTACCCAGGTATGGGGCAATAGATTCAGGATAAATTTCTAACTGCAGTCCTGAGTAAATGAGAAATTGAAGTTATGTGATCCTTTCTCCTGAGCAAAGGGATATTCTTTAAAGTAAAGTAGGGTCTTTCCAAAAGGAAAAAAGCACCTGTTCTTCTCCTTTGTGTAGCAAGTGCTTCTTCATTGCTGTGGTCATGATGATTGATTTGAAGAAGCAAGCACTAAAATGTGAGATTGTGCCCATGTGGCACAAAAAGATTAATTTACCTTTTGGCCTGCAGCTTTTCCTCCCAGGGGAATGAGGGTGGGGTGGGCGGACTGGATGGTGTTAATTTATCAAGCTTCTTTTTTCCTCTCTACCACTGCTGTACATGCAGCTCATTTAGGAAGAGGATTTTGGATTGAAAAACTCTCAGCATGTAATGAAGATAATTCAATATGGATTTTTTAAAAGACCTGCTGTTTATTTCCGCTAGTCTTTATCATGGGGAATTTTGTGACTCGTTTGCAGAAGCAGCCTTTCTCCGCTTTTATTTTGTATTGTAGCTCAATGAGTCCCATCTGGAAACAGATGTATTAGTGCAGTCTGTTTTATAGCTCTGTTCCTTGTCTTCATTTCCTTCTGCATTGCAGCAAATTTTTTTTTTGATGGTTGTGATACAAAGTAATTAAAATGAATAAATGAAATAGCATCTGATAATAATGCAGCAATCTTCTGTCATGCTAAATCATTGATTAAGGGAAGCGGGAACGTGATGATTTCTTACATTTAGATTGCCCATTAGTTTTGGGAATTTTTTGGCTGGGATTTCCCATTGGCTGTTCATTGGCTGCTTGACAAAGATAACTCACTCCTTAAAAGAATTTTATCTTCTGTAATCATCTAGCAGAAGCTGTCCTTGATTCTTCTGCTGTATTTTTAACAAAAAAATTAAAATGAACTAAATTTGCTTTTGCAGATAAGCAGTTACATAATTACAATATGTTCTAAGAACAGCTCTTGAATTTGGCAAGGGGCTCTAGGGAGTGTTAAAAATTTCTAGAGCAATTCTTGAAACTTAGAGCACAATCCTAACCGTGTCTACTCAAAGGTAAGGCCCATTGTGTTCGGTAGGTCTTACTCCCAGGAAATGTCTTTAGGATTGCAGCCTTGGTCAATCCTTTTGGAAAATAAGTACCTTTTATTTAGCACTTTGTCCAGTTTGAACAATTTTACCATAATCATTTAGAAAAGAAAACAAACAGTGAATTTTGGGTCTTATCCGTTAAAGATAAAGTTAAGGTATGGAATTTCAAGATGGCTTCAAATTTGAGTTTTCAAGCTAATGATGGTGGTAAAGCTACTACTGTATATCTGAACCAGTTCACAAGATTAACTTCAAAATTGACTGCAAATGTTGCCATACTTCCATAGTTATAAAAATTGGTTATGTAGATCCACTCAGCAAGAATTAGAATGAGGCAAGTGAAATGTTCACCACCACCTTTATATTGTATAGCCCAGGTGAGGATGAAAGTAGATCATGTTATTATGTTAGATCTCTGGGTAATTTATGATAGAACACCAAACTGTTGTCTGACAATACAACATATAGGCTGCAATCCTAAAGACACATTCCTGGGAGTAAGACATAGAATGGAGCTTACTTTTGAGTAGACATGGTTAGGATTGTGCTCTAAGTCTTATAATACAAACTATAGTCTGACAATAGTAAGTAAATTTGCTAGTTAAAGAATTATCGTCCAAGATGAATTGTGAAAATCATAAATCTTTCAGACTCTGATGCGCATGGGGTATGTTGCGCATGGGGGATGTTCATGTGCATGGGGGATGTTGCACAGTGGGGCGATGGCATATAGAGGGAAGTCTACTCCCACAACACAGGTACGTTTTTGCTAGTTCTGTAATAAAAATGGAGAATACAAAACAGAAAACAGCAATAGAAGATGCCAAAACGTTAATGTGATACTAGTGCTATCATAAAAACAGTACCAGTAGGAAACATAAAAAAGCCCAAAATAAAAGGGCTGTGATGGCACAAGTGGTTAAGACACTGTCCCTACAATCCAGAGTAACTACAGGAGCTCGTAAGAGACATGTGCACCCATAGTTACTGCACTACCTAGTGAAAACCTATGGGAAATTCACATTGCAATCCAGAGCAAATTGTTCCTACAACGGAGCAAGGATTCCCCATAGTTACTCTGGATTGGTCCCTGTGCCTGTTAACCATCAGGCTAGGGTTCAGTATGGGGTGAGCTCTCCATCTTTAGCTCAGGTGCTGCCAACCTAGCAGTTTGACAGCATGCCAATGCAAGTAGATAAATAGGTACCACTTCAGTGGGAAGTAACAGCATTCCATATGCATGTGAGCCACTTGTAGGACAATGCTAGCTCTTTGGCTTTAGAAACAATGAGCACCGCTCCACACAGTAATTCATGCCCAGCAGTATAACCTGGGAGGAACATGTTTACCTTTAGGAGCATTACATTACAACTTTCCTACATTACAACTTTTTTCCATTGCTTTAAATGCTGAGAAATTTAGAAACTTCTAAAAGCTCACTAACCGTTTCTTCTGCACTGCTCCCATTTTAAATCTTCCATTAATGTGCAGTACCTTCCTAAAAGTATAAAGTATAAAGTAATGTAGTATAAAGTAGTATAAAGTAATGAAACTATGCTGGAGGACGTGAATAACCCTTCAATCCAGGGTAACTACGGGTGCACGTAAGAGACATTACGTGTACCCGTAGTTATTGCACCACCTAGTGAAAACCTATGGGAAATTTATATTGCAATCCAGAGCAAATTGTTCTTACACCGGAGCAAGGACTCCCCATAGTTACTCTGGATTGCACCCTAAGTCTCGCAGTATCAGAAAGATGTACCCACCTATGCAAAGTGTTATCTGAATTACTGGTGTAACAAAAATACGTATTTGTAAACCAGATCAGACCTTGTCACAGAGCATTAACTCAGCTAAAACCTAATCCTCAACCAACTTCTGCTTTTTTGTGTGTGAAGTTGTTTCTGTGGCAGGGATTAATTTTTGGAATCTTCCCAAGGTTATTAAAAACCGATTTCTGAAAGATGGAGACTTTACCTTGGTTTTTTAAAGCATCTGTACTATAAAGATAAGCAACACAGAGGATAAAATGTCTCTAGTTGCTGGAAAGTAATTTTACTAGAAGCGTTAGGATGCCATCTTTTGTATTGTGGTGATAGCATCCACAATAAAACAATCTATTTGCAGTTTCTGCAAACCCTGTATGGCAATCATGAATAATTACCAAGGCAATTATTATTTTTTAGTTTTAATTGTGCTAACAGTTGGTTAGGAATAAAACACTTTCATTCTAGGTTTTTTTTCCAAAACATGTTTTTAATTAAATATATTTCCTTAGCAACCTTGCAGTGTTTTCAGAGATGAGACAGTACATTTTAAGAGCCAATGAAGGGAATGGAAAAAGAGGAACCACTAATAACACCAGTTGTATGTATCCCTATGGAAAGAACAACTTCTCTCAGTTGTCAAATATTTGCCAGCTTTTTTTCTAATATTTGCCAATGAGTAATCTGTCATCTTCTTTGACTTTTAGAAAAAATGAATTATTCATTTATTTAAAGAGTGGACATTTTTTAAGAACACAGAATTCAAAACTGTCTTGTTCTATAATAGTTGAATTTGAAAAATGCTGTAATATGCACATTTGTTGACCTAGAAAACATCAAAAGAGCCTAGAATTCACTCTTAAGATTCAAATATTATGCTCTTCAGTGGATATAGAAAAAGGACTAATTAGAAAATCAATGAATATAGAAAAAGGACTAATTACAAAATCAATAAGAATGGCTAATGAAGACCCATATTTCACTATGCAAAATAGAACCGTTATTACCAACAGTTGCAGTGCAGTGTTAAAAATGTGTGAGATCCATGTTAGCAATGACTTTTTATGGTCACTGTCAGTGATCCTTATTACTACTTACGAAAGTAGGCATAAGATTTAAACTATCTTATAGTTTTTCTATATCTTATAGTAGGCATAAGACAGATGTTCTACTATCTTAAAAAAGATACAATTCTACTACTTGCTACAGAACCAGAAGCCATCAATGATTTTACAGTTCTTTGACAGATTTTACAGCCTTCTGTAAGCTAGTGTTCAGTTGACAGCAAGATTGCCTTGCCAAATATTGCATATTCATAGAATGATGAATGGGGAAGAGACATGGTACTGCCAGCTCCCTCATACGCAATTTAAGGAGTCAAGGAATTGCATCCAAACCCAGCATGCTGTTTTCTGGGCATACTGCTCAAAGGAAGTTCTCTAGGCCCCATTTTTGTCTCAAAAGATGGTATTGTAGCAGTATTGTTGGCACTATATAACAATACTGTAGCAGTATTATAGCCCCATACCTGCTTCTTTTTAAAAATGCCCAGCCTAAAAGACAATTTAACAGTTTTTTGCTTTTGTTTAATCCCAAAGACCATTATTGATTACAGCAAGCAATACTGCATTGCTCCTAAATCAAGTTCTACATCTCCGATCAACTCATATGGACCTTGTTTTTGCAACACAGTTCCCTCCAAGGACATCCCTCCAAGGGAATGAGTAGCAGTCCCTAGTATGAATCCAGACTGGGGTGACCAGATGCCCAAACCCAAATTAGAGGACAAGGTCCCCCCAAATTCCTGAAATACAAGTCAAAATTCTTGACATGTTAAAAAATGTAGGATACCCAAAAATGTAGGACAAATGTAGAACATGTTAAAATAAATGCTAAAAACACTCATATTGCTTTCCTCTATTTAATTTTAACACTATTATTTTTAAATTGAAAACTGAAAACCTCTTTTTAAGACCTGTTTTCACCAACCAAGCATAGCACATAAGACATATAAGTGACTGAGACATGATTTTCCCCCAGACACTCCAGTCTCCCCAATACCTGTTTCTAGCACCCACTCACATGTAAATGGCTCAAAGCACACATGACCACAGACACCCCAAAACATGTTTCCATCAACCTTCCACGTATGAAGTGATCCAAAGCAGACATGATTCTCCCTGTGGTGCACGCACCTCAGAGGAGCTGCACCAGCTGTGGAGGGGCTGCACCGGTCATGAGGGGGCTGCACCAGCTGTGGTATGGGCAGCTTTGACCTCACTGAGGCTGTGCCAGTTATGAGGGGGCTGCACCAGCTGCAAAGAGTTGCACCAGTCACAAGGGGCCATCCTGGCCTCGCAGGGGCTGTGGGGGAATTGCATGAGCCCCAGAAGAGCATCCCAATCTGACTGAGGCACAAAAACCAGGCGGAGTAGAACTCTCCCCCCCCCCCCCCGTCTGGTAGGAAGTGTGGCCAGGTCAGGGACAGATGGACTGTCTCCACCTGGATTTTGCACGTCAGGCACTCTGCACAGCTGCAGCCAGGCTGCACAGGCTGCAGGGTTGGTGGTGGAGGCATGTGTACTGCGTGTGATGAGCCAGGCATTCTGGACATAGGAGTCTTTCACCGGAGCCTCACTCTAGAGATACCCTGGTCCAGAATGCCCAGCTCTTGCATGGTCTCCAGAGTGACCTAGGGTATCTCTAGAGTGAGGCTCTGTTATGAGCAGGGAGGTGGCGTGATATGGGAGTTGGCATCATGGAACTTTTAGCCTTTAAACCAACAGAGGGAGGTTGAAAGAGTGGAGCATGGGTTGAATGAATGAATTTTGAGAATTATTTAAAGGTGTTGAAAGAGTGGAACAGTCAGGAAATGAACCATCAAAAAATAGGGGACACCTGTAATCATCAATTACCTCTCTGGAAAGTAGCAAAGACCCAAAATTCTTTTCCTCTAGATACCCAGAGAGAAAGTTTGAAATCCTATCCAGGGGCTTGTATGAAGAGACCAGAGCATAATTAAATCCTCCCAATCCTGCATTTTGTTCGGCAATGAAGCCAGGTGTTTCTTTAGGAAGAATTATAGCAGAAACAAGAATGTACCATATTCCAAAATGAGCTTCTCAGTACATCTTTTTCCCCTGAGCCTTATACCTCCATCACCTTCATCAATAAAATAAGACCAATTCTGTTGTGCAAGGACAATGGTTTTTGCTTTTCATTCCCTTTGTGAGTTTTCTTCCTCCTTCTGTCTTTACTTTAAAATTAGTCCTTAAGTTTTCATTTGTGATGGGAAGATCTGGGAATGGTGATAAACAGCAGCTCAGCTCTCCAGGGTACTCTGAGTTCTCACCTAGTTCCATCTTGTCTCCTCTTATTTAGTGCAATTCACATGTGAAGACTACAAGGCAATTTGGTGTACTGAGGTATGCTTGTGATCTGCAATTGCACCTCTTCAAGTTGTTTCGTTCAGAAAGATTTCCTAACCAGGACAGGGAACATATTATTGTCGCGTATGAGAAAATAATATGTCTGTTTTGTTCAATACTGTAAAATTTGCTGAGAACCAATTGCCAATCATAATGTCTCAATGGGAAATATATAGCTGAAAGAACTATATAGCTAAACACACTGATCTTCACAAAAAATAACTGAATTCCCATCAGCATTGTAGTCATGCCAGGCTCCAATGCATTCTCTAGGGGAATTTCAGCTGTTGGAGGTCTCCTTAGGTAAGGGGACATTTGCTTTCATCCGAGGTAAGCCCCATCAGCTGCAGTGGGTTAATTAATGAGTTGATCCATGTAAGCTAGGGGTGCCCAAACCTTAGCCTAAAGGCAAGATGTGGTCCATGGCAAGCCTCAATGTGGCCCATGGCAAGACCCCACCATCTGGCCCACAGGCAAGCCTTGCTATCCTCCAGATCTGTCTCTAAAACAAGTGTTAATACATAAATTTATGTAAATTTATTCAAATTTGAAATGTAAATCATTTTCCAATACAGTGTTGGAGAGATAATGTGGCCCTTCTGCCAAAATGTTTGGACATCCCTGATTTAAGCAATTTAGGCCTGAGATGTAGCATAGGATATGGTGCACACCAACACACCATATTCCTATTCCTCTCTCTGGCACAATCTGCTCACTCCAGTTCCCATCCTCATCCTCCACTACATCCTTCCCTCACTCATCGCTGTACCAGATGTACCTTGTCCAACTGGCATCTGTGGGAGTTCTGGTGTCAATAGGAAGGCTGTGGCCCTTCCAGTGGTGCTCCTAACCTTCACACTGTTACACAATGTTTTATGCCAACACTTTTGAGGCAGATCATGCTCTCTACTAACATTACCTGGGAACGGAATTGGACTGCTTTTTTTTTTTTTTCCTTCATGCATCCCTACATAGAAAGAAATATGTACCTTAAAGGTTTTTCTTTTCTTTTTTACTGCACAAAATATTACAGTGTTTTATTACAGTAATTGTGGTATCTTTTATATTATAGTGTTTTGAATTCAATTCCTGTGGTTTTGTCATCATTTTTACGTACCGTTAATATTTTTATATGAATATATTTTGGGTTGTGGAACCAATCGTCTGAGTTTCCATTGTGTCCTCTGAGAAAATCCACTTCACTTAAAGAGCATTTCACTTACAGAGCATGCCTCTGGAACGAATTAAGCTCTTTATGTGAGGCACCACTGTACTTGATAAGACATACTCTGTGACCAATAATCCACTTAAGGATCAATTCCCAAATTGTGGGTTTTTGACCTACAAATGTGTCTCAACCCAATTTTGGGTGGTTCACAAAACTGACTGGCACAACAAGGCAACCTCCTATTTGGAATGAGGCTGCTGCCCAATCACCATTGTTAGATAGAGAGGCTTGAACTTCTCTCTCTCTCTCTCTCTCTCTCTCTCTCTCTCTCTCTCTCTCTCTCTCTCTCTTGTTGTTGGAAGGAGAGTCCCAATTCTAAAAGGTTGAAACTGCACTAAATTTCTTTCTTGCATGCTGTCAGAGAAAGTAAAACTGAAGTTCTTGCTTGGTCACATTATTTAGGAGTAAAACAGCAGGGCAAAATTTAAACAAACTGCTGAGCGTTTTAAAAAAAACCTCTGTGCAGAGTAGGAAAGCGGTGTAATTAACTACAGAGAATAAAATTTACAACTATTCTCTAACCAAAGTAAAGCTATGCAGCACAAGGTGAAAGAAACGAACTAGAGAGAAGTCCAATAAATTGTCTTGCCTTGTTTTTCTGCCAGTTCTGTATCTTAGAAGGTGAAAGAAGGAGATTGGCTATGCAGGTCGTAATCTTTACCAATAGAGTAGAATTAGTCAAAGAAGTGAACGTGGCAGGGACTTTGGGTGAAAGTTCTAAGAGCTTGATGAGCCAGCACGAGTCCCATATGCCAGCCTAGGGGTGTTGTAAATGTGCTGGAAGATATATTTCTGACAACGTAGGAGACAGGGAGGCCAGCGTGAGGACATGTGCCAGCCTCCCCACACCATATCTCCACAGGGCAGGGGTAAGTTCTTTCTGGTCTGGGAGGCCAGTCAAAAGGATTGTGGAGAGACCAATGGTGGCAATTTCAGGGGAGGGAGATAGAGGCTAGTGGGGGGTTGAGCAGGCCAGTGGGCACACTCGGCCTGGGAGGGGGTTGAGCCACCCTCTGACATTTAGGCTCAATCCCAAAACCCCTCCTTGAGAAGCCCAGCCTTACTTCAGGCTGCTCAGATGTGTTAGCTGTCATAGATGCAGTTATCTCCATTGAGGCAAGCACATGACATGGGTAAAGGGGAATAAATCTTCTGACTCTGAGTTGTGTGGAATCCACCTCCTCCCCTGCACTGCACAGGTACACCAGCATTTCAGCTCAGGACCCCCTTTCAAACTTAAAAATCTATCCAGAATCACCTGTCAAACTTATCAGGATATTACATCATTGTGATGCCAGAGATTCTCCATGTCTACTTAGAAGTAAATTCCATTGTGTTCAGAGAGATTTACTTCCAGGATAGCCCAGTGCCAGATTCCAGGATTGCAGATCCCACCCTCTCGCAGCCCCTCTGACCCAAAGTTGCAACCACCGAAAGGGGTTCCAACCAGTGGTGGGCTCCAGCAGGTTCGCACCTACTCTATAGAACCGGTTGTTAACAAGAGATAGTACATATAAAGTTTAAAAATAGCCATTTAAAAGTGGCTGCCAGGTGGGCAGAGAACCGGTTCTTAATTTATTTGACGCCCATCACTGGTTCCAACCCCCACTTTGAATACCACTGCTGTACTGGATACTGCGCAGGCAAGGTGGCGTATCTGTTCCAGAGCAGGATAAGATTGGGCTCTGTATTATTCTGGAATTCTTGATATCAAGCGAAAGAAAAGCTAAAGATATTCAGTGTATATCCCCAGATGTCAGAAAAGCTATTTTTTCAATAGGCTCACAGGAAATCCAGCATCTCCCATGGCTACAATTTCTAAAGAAGAACATAGGATTGGGATACTTTGAAGACTGGGATATTGAAGGTTTGATTGCAAGCAGTTCACATGAGAAGAGCTTTGGGAGATGAGAAAGGGACTGTTTTGACTACACAAAGTACTTTCTGAAAAGCTGAAAAGCAAATAAGAATATGTGTAATAATTGGAATGAGAGACAGTGAACAGAAGAACAGTAAGTAGAGCCCACACCTGCAAGAATAGTGTCTGGAAGGCTCATGCACAGAATGAGATGCGAAAGGTGTGAGATACAAAAAGGCTTTGGTTTTTGCTATGTCTGAAACAAGAGGAAGGTCGAGGGAGCTGTAAGCTTGTTGTTTGGAGAAGTGGTAACTGAAAATAGACAAAAGGCAGGCTTCATTTCTTATTTTGCATCTGCCTTCTTCACAAGGGGAAGGTGGTGAAACCCAATGAATTGTACTGACAAGGACTTGGGAACATCATGTCTGAGGAGATAATGACAGAAATGGTAAGGAAACTCCTGGCTGGCTTAAGGATGTAAGTTTCCAGGACCAGATTAATTACATCTTAGGATACAGCAGGAGCTTGCAGTGTGACTTCAGAGCCATGGTCTGAAATCTGTGAGAACTCCTGACTCATCAATCAATCAACCAACAGTATATATTGCTTTTCAACAAAAAGTTCACAAAGTGGTTTACAATGAAAATGAATAACTAATGGCTAATGACTCCCTGTCCCAAAAGGGCTCACATTTTAAAAAGATGTAAAATTTCCCTTTTTGACAGTCATGGATATAGTGTATTCTTAAGTTACAGCGCGGGCTGTGGGTGGCACCAGTGGCTAAGACACTGTGCTTGTTAACCAGCAGGCCAGGGTTCGAGACCCGGGTCGGGCCCTACAAGACAGGGTGAGCTCCTGTCCTTAGCCCAGCTCTACAACGCCAGCTGGATCCAATCGTATTGACTCTGCCTTTCCATTGGATTAATTCAGTGGTGTGGAGAGGGGGGATTTGCTGCTTGGGTCACAGCATATCCTCCATAATAATCTAACCCAGGCTTTCGTGCTTCGCATGCAGCATATGCAGTGCCGAGCACAATACCATAGTCTTCCAAGACTGATGGAGGCCTGCTTTAAGTTACAGCAAAGTTTTTGACAAGGTTTCCAATGATTGCCAAGGGAGGTGGTGGACTCTCTCTCACTGGGGATCTTCAAGCAGAGGCTCAACGAGCACCTGTCGGGGATGCTCTAGGGGGATTTCCTGCTGCAGGCAGGGGGTTGGACTTAGATGACCTACTAGGTCCCTTCCAACTCTATGATTCTATGATTCTAATATCTGTGTTGTTAAAATGGTAACATGTGGGCTACATAATACTACCACGAGGGGTGTTTAAAGCAGACTTAACAAACTTTCCCAATAATTGCTAATGGCTCCACATCAACTTGGAAAAGGTATTGAGTGGGATGCCACAGGGCTATGTGTTGTCAACGTTTTATGAATTGGATGAGTGTCGAGTGAATGCTTATGACATTTGCAAATGATACAGAGCAACAAGGGATAGCTAATTCTCTGGAAGCCTGAATCAGAATTCAAAACTATGCTGACAGTCTTGAACATTGAGCATATATCAACAAGATGAAGTTAAGTGGAGACAAATGTAAACTCTTGCACAAAGAGTACAAACAAAACCAGATGCACAAATACAGGAAGATAGAGACCTGGCTTGTTATCAGCATGTTGGAAAGGATCTTGGGGTCTTACAGGGCAATCTTATGCATGTCTACTTAAGAATTAAGATTGATTGTGTCTAATTCCTAGT
The DNA here is from genome assembly GCA_030015325.1 of Cryptoblepharus egeriae. Classification (NCBI taxonomy): domain Eukaryota; kingdom Metazoa; phylum Chordata; class Lepidosauria; order Squamata; family Scincidae; genus Cryptoblepharus; species Cryptoblepharus egeriae. The sequence continues at coordinate 77,142,476 of JAREYC010000005.1, forward strand.
AAGTTTGTTTATGATTGCAACCTTTGTCGTCAAAAAGATGGGCATGAGCCAGCATTGTGGTGCAGCTGCAAAAAAAAAAAAACTAATGCAATGTAGGACTGAAGAAACAGAAACATTGAGTCCCAAACATGAAAATAATTCCACTTTGTTCTACCCAGTGGTGTGCTTCAGGGGGTTCTCACAGGCTCTAAAGAACCCTTTGCTAATGAGTGCCTGGTTCTGAGAACCATTTACAAATGGGACATAGAACATGTTGTTAATTTAGGTTATTAGGACATAGAACCTGTTGTTAATTTATTTGAATCCCACCACTGGTTCTACCCTACTCACTTGGAAAAGTGTGTCAGTTTGGGGCAACACATTTAATGAAGGATATTCACAAACATTAAAAATAAATCTATATATATAAAAGAAAAAGGTCACTTACTGACTCACTCACTAATGCATCACCGACCTGCCAAAACCACCGGGCCTAGAAGCATGAAATTTGGGGTGGAGGTTCCTTCCATGAGCGAGGGGTGCACTAAGAACTGGTTTTCAGAAATTACAACTGGAAGTGGGTGAAAAGGGGCACAACACATTTTCCTCCCTATACTTTGCATTGAAGAATTGATGATTCATCAACATTCCACCCCAGCCCTTGGACCTAGAAGCATAAAATTTGGGGAGGGTGTTCCTTCTATCACATGAACACCCACCAAGAACTGATGTAGAGAAATTTAACCCTTAAAGGGCTGAAAAAGGTTACAAGGTGTTTTTGTCCTATACTTAGCATGGGAGACTAAATAACATCCAGCCAATTTGTTGCTCGGTGCCTGGTGCACTGTTGTTTAGAGGAAGAGGTTGCGCTGGGGAGAATGCTGCACAAGAGAAGATGAGCATGGGGGATGTTGTGCGCGGAAGGATGTTCTGCGTGGGGGATGTTGTGTGTGGAGGGAGTTGTGCATGGGGGTTTATGCACATGGGGAGATGTTGCGCATGGGGGGTTGATGCGCATGGGGGATGTTGCGCATGGGGGTGATACTCATGGGGGGTTGATGCGCATGTGGAGATGATGCACATGGGGATGTTGCATGGGGAATAATGCGCATGGGGAATGATGCGCATGGGGGAATTTGCGCATGCGGGGTTGATGCACATGGGGGATGTTGCGCATGGGGGATGTTGCGCATGGGGGGAAGTTGTGCATGGGGGGAAGTTGTGCATGGGGGGACTGACGTGCATGGGGGACTGATGAACATGGGGGACTGATGCGTGTGGGGGTTGATGCGCATGGGGGTTGATGCGCTGGGGAGATGTTGCGCATGTGAGTTCGATGCACATGGGGGGCTGATGCACATGGGGGGCTGATGCACATGGGGGGTTGATGCTCTTGGGGGTTAATGTGCATGGGGAAGTTGCGCATGGGGGATGTTGCGCATGGGAGATGTTGCACATGTTGGACTGATGCGCATGAGGGGAATGATGAGCATGGGGGGGACTGATGAGCATGGGGGGAAGTTGCACATCGGGTATGTTGCACATGGGAGATGTTGCACATGGGGGGATATTGTGCCTTGGGGGGATGGCGCTTGGGGAATTTTACTCCTGCAACGCAGGTATGCTTTTCGCTAGTATTCTCTAAGTCTAAAGGATATTGCCAGAGAAGGCAATATATATGCGTCTGTGACTCTCCAACAACTTACATCAAAGCCTAATGGATGAGTTGTGGTCTGTTTTTCCTAACTAAGGGCACAATCCATGGTAAGGGCAGTGAGGAGTGCCCTACCTGGTATGCCCCAACTATTCTGTATTCAGAGCAGAGAGTTATGCTGGATCCAAAGAGTCAGGAAGCCTGGGCTGCCCTGGCTGCTCCAGAGCATCATAAGTATGCATCAAGTATGTAATACCTGGGGAGGGCTTGCTCCTGAGGAAACCCCCCTCAGTTCACACTGAACAAGGAACATCTGTGGTGCCTGCCTTATAAGAAAGCCCAGAAGTTCCTGACAACCAGTAACAGCTGCAGCATGAGAATGCAATACAGCAGTACCTCTAGTGGAGGGTGGATTCTTGGAGTGGCCTGCTGTATTCCAAGGTTAGTGCCATAGTTGTTCTATATCATGAGGTTGAGAGGCAGGTGTTGCAGATAGGCTGGCCAAGAACTCAGACTTTTTGGCAGCACTGCCATTTTTACTCTGCCTTATCATGGACCCCAGCGTTCTACTCATTACTATACCTGCTCCTGAGGTGGTGTAACTCTGAGGAGCTGGAAGAGGGCATTTCTGCCCTGGAAACAGGCTCTGGATACAGAGAAACTGCTCTGCCCTAGGCAGTGCTAAACATGCCCTCAACATGCGTCTCCTGAACTGTCCAGGCTGCCCAGGTTCACCTGTCTTAGGGCACCCTATGTTGTCTTAGGCTGCCCCAAGCCTTTTCCAGAATAACTAGGGTGGAGTATCTTGTAGTTGGGTCAACCCAGTGATAGATAGGATAGCCCAAGTGCACTTCTGGATTGTGCCCGAAGCAGCACAATATTAAAGGGTAAAATAAAATAAGAAAAAACTAGTATTGTAGGGGGAAATTGTTACTTTCTGGTCTAAGTAGAAAGGCCACACTTGCTTAGCTTCATCTTATAGCCAAGGTAGAAATAAATTGTGTCTGCACTAGTGGTATTCCCTGACCGCATCCTTTCTAGGGTGTTTAGCTGGCCAAGTCAAGTACATGTTACCATGTAAAAGGTTTAAAGAACTAACTGCAAACCTATATAGACCTTTCTAGGAGTAAGCCCCATTGAACAAAGCAGGACTTCAGAGTAAACAGGGATAGGATTATGCTCATTTCTTATTAACCAAGTAATCAAAGAATCCTTTCCCATTTGAATCTTCCCAATCTGCCCAGTCGGTCCCTCCCCCCACCCCCCAACAGTTCACTGGATAGAGTGTGCGGTGTGTTTGGTGTGTGGCTGTGCACCAGTGGGGTGGAAGAGGATATGGCTGGGCTTTTAGATGAGCATTTGTATTAGTGATCAGTTGTAAGAGTACTTGAAACCCAGAAATGCCAAAAATAAAGAAATGCCTGATTTCAGAGTTAGGAGTTGAGAGCTTTGATGGTTTCTTCTTACCCACAAGGGTTCATGCACAAAGCTAAGAGTGATGAATAAGGCAAGTCAATTGGGGTGAATGAGTCACAGCTGCAGCTTTTACGAGTTAAGTATGAGATGTCCTCTAAGATACAATCCAGGGTTAAAAATGTGCCGGAGGGACTATTAAACCTCAGACCAGCAGGTTCCCCACACCAGCCAATGCATGTATTTTGTCATAAATCTTGACAATCTTCCTTTTCTATGAGTCACCTCAGTCTTTTTCCCCAATTGCTCATACATGTTTTGTGTTTTCTTCCTGATCAGTGTTTTACCTGATTTTTCATTCAATTATTTCAGTTTTTATTAGTACTGTAGTCTATTGGCTTTCCCATTCATTTCACCTCTCAGCTCAAGAACTATTTTTCAGGCATACCTAGAGATATATGTGTATATATAAACTCTAACCTGAACATCTTCACCATGGTCTCAAGTGGGATTGCAATTTTGCCTATTCATTGATTTTGCTAGTGCATCTTAGGAACAAGTTGAGCAGTTTTCCTCACCCTGTGATAAATTTTGTAAGCTTTATTTTGGGCGGCAGCTCACCAGATTACATAGGAGCAACAAACATGTTCCACTTTCCTCAAAAACATTCCTGAGCGACAGGGATCTCTATCACCTTACGTGACCTTAACTGTTATGACAGATTGAAATAGACTCCTGGTATATCCTATGAGATGCTCACTTGTACTGACAGTTTTTTTCAGAGAAGATGAATTCAGCTTGGGAAGGGGAAATATGTTTTTCAGAGCAATCTATAAATCTGGGTGTTAAAAAGTCTTGAGTCCTACAATGGTTAAGAAGTTGGGATTAATTATTGTACTGAAGAGAAGGGAAAATAATGTAATTTTTCCGTAAACATTAAGGTGAAAATTCAATTTCTGCTAGCAACTTGCTAAATGAACTCCATTTCTTTGTTTTCTAGAATGTCGAGTAGTGAAATCTACTTCCTATACCAAAATAGCTTCCACACCACGTAGGAGCACTATCAAGAGCCCAGGTCCATCTAGACGCAGCAAATCTCCAGCATCAACCAGCTCAGGTAAAACAGTTTATATAAGCTTATTGAAGGCAAACATCAAAATATTTTTTTGTTTTTGCAGGTAAGAGAAAAATGTATATATGCAACTATTTTGTTTTTGCAGGTAAGAGAAAATGTATATATGCAACTATCTGTTGTGTAAGATCCCACCTTTTACTGTAGTTCTATACATATTTACACAGATGTAAGCCTTATTTATTTCAAAATGCCTATCCAGTAGTCCTTCCCATATTTGCAGACTAGGTTTCTGTGGTTTCAGTTTTCCATAGTTCTCAGATTCCCACCACCCACTGCATTCATAATTCATCTCTCTTTATATGCAAATGTTTTATTTGCAAAGTGATGCTAACAAGAATCTGATAGAGGAAGCTTTTTAGAAGAGGAAGAAGAAAGTGAAAATGCTAAACTCTTAGCCACTAGAGAAGGTAGTAGTGACAACATTAATTGGAAGCAGATAGTGAGTAGCATATGCTAGACTTGGCTTCTTGTTAGTGTTCTCGCTGTAATGCTTCTCTAGCATTAATTTGATTGACTTAAGTATAGCGTTCTCATTGGGGCCCCTCATAGAACTTACAAATGGATTTTTTAAAAACATGATCGCTCCAGTTGCTATCTGAAATGTTGCGTTCCCATAAACTGCTCATCACATGACTTATCCGAATGTGTGGATTGACCTTGATCAGGACAGAAAATATGAGTTTAGTGGCAATTTTCACAAAATTACTTGTGGTATTTTTAATATATAACTGATAAGACAAATACACTGAGAAATACACTTCAAACACATAACAAGTGGAAAATTGTTGTGTCACTTCATGGATGTTGTGCATTAAATTTTGATAATGATACATTTTAAAAATTCTAAATCAATACCCCCCCTCACACAAATACCTTATTCTTGCCAGTGGCCTTTTCTACCCTACATCTCTGTCATGTCTGGCAAACTATTTTAGTAAATAAGCAATGTCAACCAAGTAGTCATGTTTTGTGCAGTACAAAGTGTTCTCAACTCTGCAAGCTTTGATTAACAGACATAATAACTTCAGTACATTGTGCTGCTAGGTTCTCAAACTGGCCGATTACACTCTAATATAAATAACTGCTTTTAAATACTTGATTTTCACACTTTGAAGGCAAAGATGTTACTACTTGGAAGTCATAACTTCACATGCTGTTGTTGTCATGACAGTAAACAACTTTAAATTAGTACTGTGCACATCGCATAGGATTGATAAACAGACCTGTCAGGTTTTAACATCTGTGCCTCCCCCACATATGCTGGTTAAAAGAAAAGGTGGGGAAAATCCCAAACTGGCCTACTTTTGATTTGATCTTAAATATTAACTGTTTTCACCTGTGAAAAGATACACCAAGCCTTAAGAATGTGAAGACCATATTAGGGCAATAATTTTCAGTCTATTTCATCTCACAACACACTGAGGTGCTAAAGGTGCAAAAACCGACAAGGCACCCCATCAGTTTTGTGACAGTTAACAAGGAACACTGCACTGCTGGCAGAGAGGCTTACATTCCTTAATAGGCCATCCAAACTCCCGTGGCATACCTGCAGACCATACATAGCACACCAACAGCATGGCACAGTAGTTAGAAATCACTTTATAATCAGAGTGAAAAGGCAAACTTTGCATTCTGGTTAGCAATTAGTTTTCTCAGGGTGCAATCCTAACCTAGGCCTCCACAACTCATTGGTCTTCCCATTCGCATGATGATGTAGGGAGGCAAGTGCACTGACCTATCCCTCCCCCAGGAGTAGCGCAGATTTGTCTTACAGTACTTTTGTGACATTCCATGCCAGCATGTAATTTGTGCTGGGGCTTATGCTAGCCTAACTGAGGATTAGGACTGAGCCAATCAGTTTAAATATTTACAAACTCTTGGTTTAAGATCTGTACGAATGGCAAGATTTGATAAACATACTTGTCAAGGTGTTGATATCCATGCCTCTCCTATTTAGACTGCACATTTTGAAATAAAAAATCTTACAGGGTTTGTTTCATAATTTTCACTCATCCTTCAAAAAGCATGAGAAATTAGAAATCAATATGGTTGTCTCAGTTCTGTACTATATAAACTGTACAATCTTGTAAACTGTGCCGGCTTTAAAAATTGGGATTTTGTGGACCCACACTTTAGTCTTTCACCCAGTGCTGATCTGAGGAGAGATGTTTCTAGGCAGGTGAAGCTTCCCTAATCACTTGCATGTTGTTACTCTTGCCACTTACCCTTTTTTCTATAGATTGGCAATAGGATGGAGAATAGAAGGCCAGTGCTACAGAGAATTCAGCTTAGGGCAGCCTTCCCTATAAAACTTAACAGTTCTAATCTAATAGAGCCCCATGAAGCTTCTCTCTTAGGCTACAATCCAGAGCAATCACAGGACCTTTTACACCAACATAATTATGGTGCCACCTATGGGAAATGCATAGGACATTCCAGAGTAAGTGCCTCTTACATCTTCCCATAGTTACTCTGGATCACAGGGTTAGTGTTTTGGATATTGACAATGATGATCATCATCATCACTGAGCACACCACAGCCACCCCATCCACCACAGAGCTCCATGCACTCAATGGAAAATTAGAGGGAACATTGGTCAAGGGTTGCTAGATATTTTTCACTACGGTGGAATAGCGGAAGAGGAATCTGCATAGAGAAAACTTTATTTAAATGAAAAATCCATGTAGATTTTGGATCTGTATTCCACTAATGAATACTGAAAACCTGTGTCATTTTAGATTATCACAGAGATTGCATAAATGGTTCACAAATGAAGTACAGTCATACACTTCTACATATGTAGACAAGAAATGAAATGGGCAAAGTTTCAATGAAATGTAAAAATTCCTTACTGTATGAGTAAATTAAAACTGTCATGACTTCAGCATTACTTCAGTGGTGAAAATAAGTGTGCCAGTTCTCAGCATGCCCACTTGAAAAAAATCCAAACAATTCCAAGCTGAAGACAGGGAAGAAGGCTAACATTCTGGAGTGTCAGCTGGCAGAGAGTCTGCATGCATTTTCTTGCCAATATTAAGGGACAGCCAATTCTCCTATTATGGCTCCCACTTGAGAGGCCTTTCGAAATGTTCCATATAGGAGCAGCTGAAATCTGTATGGGACACACTGCATGGATCACTTTGATGGGGGAATATTCCACACAGTACTCTGTTTTGAGATTATATTTCCTGAGACTTCTTGGGAAACAACAACTAAATGGAAAACTGCTGGAGACCTTCTACCGCTGTTCTATTGAGAGCATCTTAACCTACTGCATCTGTGTATGGTTTGGAAATTGTACAGTGGCAGACTGGAAGGCACTACAGAGGGCCATCACTAGTGCCCAGAGGATCACTGGCTGTCCTCTTCACCCCCTGGAAGAACTTTATAGCTCCCACTATCTCAAGAAAGCCCATAACACCCTTAAAGATTGATTTCATCCTGAACATTCATTTTTCGAACTATTACCATCTGGCAGACAGTACAGAATAATGGAAACAAGGACAAACAGATTGAAAAACAGCTTTTTTTCAGAGCCATAGCTATATTAAACACTACGGTGTAGTTCAATATTAATATCAGAGGCTATCAAGTATGATGGGGTAATTTAATATCAGTTGAAATGGCGGAAGAGACAGGAAGGATGTTTTAATGTTTAATGTCTTCAATGTTTGCTAAGTACAAATGGATTGCAACTAATTTCATTGTGTTATGTAGAAGTACATGAAACAATGACAATAAAAGATTATTCTATTCTATTTAAACTCTCTTCAGTACACAATGTGAGAATTTGTCTTGGGAGGGGAGTTCCTAAAAGGGGGCTGTTAGCAGCCCTCAAGGCAGTTTTTATAAGTACAGCAGAAGCAGAAAGAGGAATAGGTTCAATCCTATAGGTTTAAGAACTACTCTTCCCTCTATGCCCCCCAAAAAGTTAGCCAAATTTTTAATAAGTTAAAATCATTTTCTTTCCCCCAGCAATATCAGTGTCCTGTAAAAAGAATATAATGATACTGGCAAACTATGTGTATACGTATCTTTGTTGTGCCAGAGTTAATGAACAGATATGTTGAAAATCATTGCTGAAAATATCAGTTGACTTGTAAAACAGAAAACTAAGATAGCCAGAGCATTACCTGATTCACAATTTTGATAAAAATACTGGCTTTCTTACACTTGCAGCTTCAAGGATGCTGATAATGTGTAAGTTGACTTTGTGCTTGTCTTCCTGATGTATTGATACAGGAATCAGGCGTAGGAATCACTTTCCAATACCCCTTTTCATCAGTTCTAGGGAATGAGGAATGGACAGGGTGTCCAGACCTCTGGAATCCCCTGGATGCGTCCTCCAAACAGCAGGTGGTCTGGCCCATTAGGAATCCCCCCTGCTGTGTCCGGGAAAGCAGAGCCCAGCTGCATTCACACTTCTGTGCTTCAATTGGAGCACAGCTGGAGACTGGAAGTTCCTCCCCGGCCAAGCTCCTCCCCTGCCTCCCCTCCTGGCCAGAAGAGGTTGCTTTCACACTTTCCTGTGAGTAAGCCCCATTGAGCCTCCTCCAGAAGTGCAGAGCCAGCCCAAGGATCTGCTTGCAGAGCAGGGAGCCCCGCAGAAGAGTCTCCTCCCTGGAAGGAGTGACTGGAGCTTCCCTGAGTTCCCCGCAAGTGATCCCCTGAGGGGAGAGGACGATGCAGGGAGGGAGAGCGGGGACTCTGCTCAGCTTGGACTGACTCTCCTCCAGGCTTCTCCTTCCCCTCCTGCAGCCCCCACTCTTTGCAGCCCCTTATCCTCCCCTTCCTGCCCTACCTCTTTCTGAGCCTGGCTGGCTCAGATAGTCCAACCCTAAGCAGGTCTACTCAGACACAAGTCCCATTGCACTCAATGGGGCTAACTCACAGGAAAGTGTGCACTGGAACTGCACCTCCTCTCACCCTGCTCAGGGATGGTGCCCCCAACCACGCTGGGGCTGAAGGAGGGGAGAGAGGAGCCCAACCACCTGCCCCCCCTGAAAGCACTGAGGAGGAGAAGCAGGTCGTTCTTCCAGGGGCATAGCCAGAGGGGGGAGCACAGGCAGGCTTAGGAGCCTCATCTTTCTTTTCAGGCAGGGCTCCCCCTCTGGTTATGCCCCTGGAAGAACATCCTGCTTCTCCTCCTCAGTGCTTTCAGGGGGGCAGGTGGCTGGGCTCGTCTCCCTCCTCCTCCAGCCCCAGTGGTGTTGGGGGAGCCCTGCCTACTCAGTGAGTAACCCCTAATACCCTCCCTGGCCTGCCTGGCATCCCCCTCTTTCCCTCCATCCCACAGAAACCCTTAATACCCTCCCTGGCATGCCTGGCATCCCTCTTTATTCTCACCCCACAGACACCCCTAATACCCTTCCTGGCATGCCTGGCATCCCACCTCTTTATTCTCACCCCACAGAACCCCTCCACCAGCCCTGTCATTACCCACCAACCCCCAGAAATCCCCACCAGCACTGCCTGTACCCAATACCCCCCAGAAAACCCCCATGAGTGTTTTTAGCTTATTTTAACATGCATTTTGTCCTCCATTTTTGACTTTGGGGGTAGGAAATTTTGCGTGGGGGGTAGGAATTCTGGCCTTGGAGTTCAGGAATATTGTGTTTGGCATCTGGTCAGCCTGGGAATGGAAAACCAGTGTTCCAATAACTTTTTTAAAAAACAGCATCTCAGTTTCTTGAAAATACAGTTTTTCTCTTTGGTGCAAGACCTATGGTTTTGGCATATGTTAATGATATAAAAGTGCTCAGTAGCTCTCAGTAAAGACATCATTGTCATCACATGGCTTGGGAGCACTGAATGGGACTTCAGTCAGAATTACATAGCCTCATGGCTTAAAGGGAACACTGCTTCCTATGTTCTCAAGAACATCCATAAGACCCTCATTTGGGTCTCATGGTTCCCTATTTTGGGATCAACTGCCCTATATGTACCTGTGAAACTAATTTATACTGAATCAGACCAACATGTCCATCTAGTCCAGTATTCATTATTCAGGCTTTCAAAAGTCTCACATAGAAGTTGTTTACTATCCTTCTGTAAAATATCTTTTAATGGCAGATGTCAAAAGACATTATGTATTCAAAGAATGTATGTACTTCAGGGTGTCCTTATGCAAAGGTTTCAGATACCTGAGTTGAGATAGCAGTTTCTAACCAATTTCTATGAGCCACTCTCATCCCCTTCCTCTTAATAGACCACTGAGGGATACCTTGCCATCTCTTTTCTTTCTGCCCAGGAGGTTCATTTTTTAAATTCATTTTTCTTTCTTTCATCTTTTCCTGGTGGGCTTCACTACTGTGACAGTAACTTATCTTTGCCCTTCTTCACTTCTGGAGTGAAGTGGAGGGGAAAAAGTAGTGGAGATAAAAGAGGAAGTGGAGCGGGGGAAAGAGGCAGAATGTCTCTCCACCAAATCTTTACAATCTTCTCTTTGGAAAGGAGAAGATTGACTGGAGATGAGCTGTTGAGGAATCAACAACAGGAGTAGCCACTGCCTACCTACATGGAGTATACCTAGGAGGAGAGGCAGCAGAAGGTCAGGCAGGTAAACTAGTGGGATGACACTCATTGGAGTAGAGGACAGCATCCATCACCTTCCTGCACCCCTGCATCTTAACTGCTTCATCAAGCACTGTGAAAGGCCATCCCTGCATGTCTTCTTCTGCTGAGTTATGGACTATGAGTATTCTCTGTGAATGGAAGAAATGATTGGAGGAACTACTGCCAATTGGAGCAGGAGGCCAGAATTTCAGGAACAGCTTGCAAAGCTGTACTGAGTTATTTCGTAACAGAAAGTCTGTCATCTTTATTCATTGATCCTCAAAAATACATATGGCTTTGGTTCTATAATAGAGAACTTTAGGTATTGTACCATATTAGGGAGGGAATCATTGCTCAGTGCAAGAATATCTGATTTGCATGTGGAAGATTTCAGTTTCAAACTCCAGCGTCTCTGGGTAGGACAGAGAACAATTCTTGCCTGACAGCTTGGGAGGTGCCACAATCAGGCCCTGCCCCAAACTTCATGGTGCCTAAAGTGGCATGCCAAAGTCTTCCCCTCTAAAGGGTGATGTGCCAGAATTAGTGATGTTCCTCTGATCCGCTGCTTTCCTCACTGCCACACATCTGCTCTGTCCCCCTCTTCCTTTTTCAAGCAAGTGAGTATAAGGAAGAAGAGGAGGCAAGTGGGAGGATAGAAGCAGGTCCCAATTCCAAATTTTCTGCCTGAGGTGAGCATCTCAGTTGGCCTCATAGATGGGCCGGCTGCCACTTAGTGTCAACAATACTGAGTAAGATGCTTGGGTATGTAGCAGCATCTGTATAGCTGCTTGGTATACAGCAGCTTCCTTTATAATGACACACTAGTTTAGAAGCTAAGCAGTTGAATTGACTCAATTCTAATTAATTGAATGGCTTTCACCCTACTGTCAGTCCTCCTTTGCTAGAATACACTGTTGCCTCTTACAAAATGATCCATGCGGCCACACTCCCCCGCATTTAATGCTGTGGATGAATGAATACTGATTCACAAGCCTTTGTCCCTGGCATGAATTCACTCTAAAGGCCATTTGAGTGAAATAAATGCTTGTAGCTAAAGACTTCCAAAATACAGGTTATACCTTCCGACCCCCACAATTCTGACTGACAAACTCTGATCAGTCCACACCATTCCCATGCCAGGTCCACGTTATTGGCAAGAAACAGTCTTTCAGAAATTAACATAGACCAGCCATATAATCATTTGCTATCGTTTTCCACTTATATGAACTGAATGTGCATACATTAAGCATCTGGGCCCAGTATTTACCACTGTGAATATTTGGCAGATGGGGTAGAAACACCCACTGATACTCCACCCAAATCCTCTAAAATCCTCAGTGGTCTCTTATAAGTTTAGCAGTTGTGAGACTGCCAGTCAGCTAAGGTTTTACAAGTGTTATTGTCATTCTGCTTTTCAGATGAGTCATTTGAAATATTTACCACCACCACCACCCCCCGAAAGGCTCATTATGATTCAGTGTGTAGTGTAGAAGATTGCTAAGGCTTTGGGGGCTTCATAGATCAGAGTGGGGGCTGTAGTTTGCTCAGTGTTCTGAAGTCGCGGCATTGTGCTTAATTGACACCTTTGATGTAGCCCCTAAGACAGCACCTGCACCTCCCACTGCTGCTCAGAAGACGTCAGCCTTACGCAGAAAAGGCTTCAGCTTATGAATCCTGCATCTCATTCAGCTCTCTCTATGAGCAGCTTTGGCTTCCCTTAACTAATTCCACTTCCCATTCTGCTACTGCGTGGGTATAGTACAAAGGCAAACATTTTCCTTCTTGGCATTATCAGGTTAAACAGTAATTCTGTGTCCATGTTAGAACTCATAGAAGGTAAGTTAAATGCCTTATTATTACTAGCCTAGCTTGTGAATAGGAGGTAGAGAATTTGTATGTATAGTAGCTGCTGCAATTTCTCTGCTGCTAATGAATATGGATTGTAACCTAGCAGTGGTTTGTCGGAGAAGACATTTTACTTCGTGCCATTTCTTTCAGTGTCTTCTCAGTATACTGTTAGTATCATTTGTTTCGATGCTCTGTGTTGTGTGTTTCACTGCTATTTGGTTTTTGTTCATTTCATAACAAGTCTTAATGTAGAATACTAAGGAGGCTTGTAACAGGCATATCAACAGTTGAAAGAGACATTCATATTCAAAAGAAGAACGGTGTGTTACTAGGCAGTGTTAAGGGCAGTGATGCTGGAAATGGCAGAGCCTGGAAGAGTTAATTCTGAGTTAATGCTTGGGTCAAAGGTGCCATGTAGAAATCTCAGCAAGCAAAAGACCTATTAGTATCGACACTGACGTTTTAAAAACAATTTTCCTACTTGACTGTGATTTTCAGTGTCTGAAGAATATTGTTAAAAGGCAGATCAGGAAAGGAATATTCAGAGATCATTTACTAAACTGCAATACTAATCACACTTTCTTGGGAGTAAGTACTATTTAATACAATGGGACTTACTTCTGAGGAGACATGCTTAGGATTGCACTGTTTGATGGAAAAAGCATATTTCTGCCTCTATCTTTTATCCCATGCACAAACACTCCATAGCTGAAGATAATTATTTTAATTTCATCAGTGTGGTAGCCACACAATGAATACAGATTTGCTGATCACCTCTTTAAGCCCAGGGTAAGGCAAACCAGCATTGAGGTTTCTGCTGCAGGCATCAGTTGGTCGAGAGCTGTCTCAGTGTTCATTATGAATATGAGGAAGGAACATGAATGGTTAAAATAAGGGAAAGTTGCTAAATATGAACCATGTTGGTTTTATGTGTTCAGTGATGTTTTCATTCCAGTGTTACAAGGACCCAATGTCATGCTTGTTTGTTTGTACTTCTAGTAAATGGAACTCCTGGTAGCCAGCTGTCTACTCCCCGTTCTGGGAAGTCTCCAAGCCCTTCTCCCACCAGTCCAGGAAGCCTGCGGAAACAGAGGGTAAGAAACTTTGAAGTTTAAGATGAGTGACCAAGAAAGTAACCTCTGTACCAATATAGCTTTTTGTATTCTTGTGGTTTTCAAACTTTCTGCATTTAAGGAATGCTTTCCATAATGTCAAAGGATCTGGCTAGGATGCATGATTTCTCTGTGCGTTTCATAAGTCTTCTGCTCTGCCTTCCTTTTCATGGTGAACTTTTATAATTATTTGCAGAACTGTGCATGCGTACTTTGGCAGAGGTGATACTTTCCACTCCACAATGAAAGGGGTTATTTTTTACAGGTGAATTAGGCATTAGTGATAAATTTTTGAGCACATATTTGTGCCTACCAATGTATGTTTAAAAATTATCTGCTGGATTACAAAATAGCATTCTCAAATGGAAGTAACTGGAAAAAAAACATGGAAAGAGTTCTCTGCACATATATGTCAGGCATTAAAAAGTTCTAAAATCAAATTCAGATAATCCATCTATCTACAGTATTTATATACCGCTTTTCAACTAACAAGTTCACAAAGCGGTTTACAAAGAAAATGGAAAAATAATAATAGCTAATGGGTCCCTGTCCCAAAAGGGCTCACAATCTAAAATGCCAAAAAAGAACACCAGCAGAAGCCACTTGAACAGACACTGCTGGGTTGTGTAGGGCCAGTTACTTTCCCCCTGCTAAATAAAAGAGGAACACCCACTTGAAAGAGTGCCTCTTGCTCCGTTAGCAGGGAGTGCTAATCAGTAGTGTTACCACTCCACAGTAAGGACGAAGTAATTTTGGGCCTGAACTCTCCACCAAATCTAAGAAGAAATTTAAAAAGAAGAAATGTTGTTCAAGCATATAGGAATTTCTGCACACTGTACAAAAAGATGTCCTAGAGTATACTGGTCAGGTTCTGGGCCTCACTGGTGCTCTGACTGAACTGTGTTTGTAACCCACAACACATCAAGCACTTTGCACATTGCAGAATAATGAAAAACTAGGCATATTCTCATCGATGAACTCTTCAATATCTTTCAGAGAAGTTTCTTGGAACAAAGCTTGTAAAATACTACTCCGGTGGGCCAAAACAGGAAAACTACAGAAAGTTTTTGTTAGAAAACTGTTGCATAAACTCAGCCACAGTCAAATACAAATTTTGAAGGACAATTATCTCTTCTAAGATTAACACTACAATCCAGAATAACTACAGGAGCACGTAAGAGACATTACGTGTACCCGTAGTTACTGCACCACCTAAAGAAACCCTATGGGAAATTCATATTGCAATCCAGAGCAAATTGTTCTTACACCGGAGCAAGGACTCCCCGTAGTTACTCTGGATTGTGCCCTAAGAGCAAGATACATAGCAGTTATGGGTCCACGCAGTTATGTCATCCTCCAGTGTTAATCTTATGGAAAGTTACCTTAACTGCTCCATTGCAAAGGGCTTAATTTGACTTTAGGATATGGTCCTAAAGCAACTCACACTTTGTTTTATGACACTTTGGGTGAAATCCAGAGTAACTATGGGGAATCCTTGCTCCAGAGTAAGAACAAGTTACTCTGGATTGCAATATGAATTTCCCATAGATTTTCACTAGGTGGTGCAGTAACTACGGGTGTATGTAATGTCTCTTAGATACTCCCGTAGTTACTTTGGATTGTGCCCATTGTTTCAAAAAATGTTATTACAGTAATCTTATTCCCTGGAAATGTGTATGAGACTTTATACGCAGCCTGCACATCAGTTGATATTAAATTGGCAAAGGGTACTGAATATTTCCTTAATCCAAATCAGTGCATTTTGTTGAACAAAAAGAATACAAAAGATATAGTATGCTCGTTTTAAAGAAAGATGTAATAAATTATCACAAAAGAGAAGTGTGATGCATGCAGTCTGTTCAGGAAAAATAATTTCACATAAAGGTACCTGTATACAGATGATTATGTAAACATGGCTTGCATTATTGTGAATTAGTCATCATAGACCTTAAACTCAAATGCTCTTTCTCATCCCCACCTTTATGTCTGTGGAAAGGAGACAGAAAACTTCCACTTTCTATTTTGCATAAACAGTGGTTTCCAGTTACATTTGAACTTGGGAAATAGTGGATTGTTCTAGCTAGGTTTAGGCTTGAATCAAAATGATTTCAGCTTCTGGTTATTAGTTAACTATAGTTACAGTAAACCACAGTTTTCAACATTGGAATGAAAAAGAAACAATACAAACAAGAACAGAGGAGAAGAGAGACATTGAGTTAAAGGTATAAGAGCCTTTTTTTTAGGACGGTTATCATGACTTGAAATGAGCGTCAGGTGGCGTCAGGAAAATGGAGATAGGACAGGCAACGGGGAAAGAAAGCCAGGTCCAAAACTATAGGACAATTCAAATGGGTTGAACTTGCTGTGTATTCTTGAATACTTTATAACACCAAAGGAAGGAGACAGCTTCAAATAGTTGGAGACTATGGATGCAATCCTAAACTCCAGGTAGGCCAACCTAAGCCCCAGAACAAGTACCCTGCTGGCCTGGGGAGTGTCACAAAAGTTCTAAAAGGCACTTTTGTGTCACTCCTGGGGGTAGATTAGGCCAGTGCAGAGACAGGCACTTGCCTCCCTACATTACCAGTAGAACAGGAAGAACAGTTAGTTGTGCTGGCTTAATTTAGGACTGCACCCTACATCATGGAAATAAGGGTTTGAAGGATAAGAGAATAAAAAGTGGTTTTAAGGTTGGAAACAGGCCTGATATCATTCCCTACATTGTATGAAATGTCTATTGAGCTTTGACAGGACCATTAAATTAAAACTAAAAATTGATTCATGAGGCAGAATAACTTGAATAGAATCACCCTTTCCTTTGGAGTACAGCATCTCTTTAGGCCTATTCATTTAGGGTGAGCAGCCTTTTTTCCTCCATGCTGTTACGTATATGAGGACATGACTGCAGTGGGAAACATAAGTGTGAATCAGAGAAAATGTGGGAGTTGGAACAAGGGCATTAGTCATAGCAGAAGATGGCTGCAGCCATCTCCTTGTTCAAGCACCAGCATTGCAGTTCATGGGAACATTTCTACAAAGCCATGTGACTAATTTTTAAGAAACCTTCCTTCCAAGTGTTGATGAACTCTTTTGATTTTTAACTTATGGGGTGAAGTTCTAGGATTTGCAGGCTGTTGCTATGACAGGGCAAACCATGCAGAAGTGAATCTTGATCTCTTTCCATCTGTGATGCTATTCCTTGCATGACGCTTTTGGCATACCACTTATTCCTTATCTCCTGAAACACATAACTGAATCTAACCCACATTCTTACCATCTTTATTCTACATCAACCTTATTCTCCTTGTCAAATGTGAGTTTGTAAACTTCTCAGTGCAGGAACTGTCCTTTGACCAATATGTTGAAGCACTATGAACAGTAGTGAAGTAGTAAAATTAATAACCTGCTTCTGTTGTCACAGATTCATATTATATTCCATAAATGACTTATATCACAATTAGACATATGGAGTGGGGGGAAGAATTGTTCTTCAACTACACTGAAGTTCCTCAGATGGTGTCTCTCAATCCTTGGAAGCACTCATTGGTTGGCGACACCTTCTATAAATCATTTGTTAGTGAGGTGGACAAGTTTTAATGCGTTTTTAGTCAGTAAAATTGAAGATTAAAATATCTTTTTAATCTTAATTTCAAATTGAGATAAGTAATGACAAAAGTATTTAATTTAATATTTAATTTAGAATCATAGAATCATAGAGTTGGAAGGGACCTAGTAGGTCATCTAGTCCAACCCCCTGCCTGCAGCAGGAATTCCCCCTAGAGCATCCCCGACAGGTGCTCATCGAGCCTCTGCTTGAAGATCCCCAGTGAGGGAGAGTCCACCACCTCCCTTGGCAATCCGTTCCACTGCCGACCGCCCAAACCGTCAGGAATTTTTTCCGGATATCCATCTGGAATCTCCTCTCTTGCAGTTTGTACCCAATGGTTCTAGTTCTGCTTTCAGAAGCAACTATGAACAAATGGGCCCCTTCGTCCCTATGACAGCCCTTCAGGTATCTGAAGAGGGCAATCATGTATCCTCTCAGCCTCCTCTTCTCCAGGCTGAATATCCCAAGTTCCCCCAACCTTTCCTCATAGGGTTTCCCTTCCATCCCACTGATCATTCTTGTCGCTCTCCTCTGGACTTGCTCCAGCTTGGCTGCATCTTTCTTCAAGTGAGGTGCCCAGAAATGAACACAGTACTCAAGGTGAGGTCTGACCAATGCTGAATAAAGAGGAACTAGAACGTCTCGCGACTTGGAAGTGGCTCTTGTAGTTGTTGCCACAGGCAGTTCCCAAATAGCTCTGACATTCTCTGAGGCAATACTTGTGAGCCACAATAGTGTCAGCCCATTGTGTGCCGCAAAGTTACATAAGCCTGAGTCCATGCTGTGGGCCCTTTATTGCTGGCAATGGGAAGAGCTGCAGGGTGGTTTATTCCCACATAATCCAGTGCTTATTACATTACTTCAGTGACATGAGAAGAAGCTACATTTGAACTTAGGTATCTTAAGAGGTATGGTCTCACACCACATTTTTTACCCCCTGGTAGAAGTCCCAACTGAAAGTCCTATGCTGGCCTGGGGGTGTCACAAAAGTTCACCAAGGTACTTCTGTGCCACTCCGGGGGGGGGGGGGGGGGGGAGGTTAGGCCATTGCACAGAAATGCACCAGCCTCACTATACCACTGTGGAAATGGAAGATGAATAAGTTGCGCTTGTCTAAATTGGTTAGGATTGCACCTCCAGTTTATATATGGTTGAGCCTCACGTAGGATAGTTCTACAGCCAGTGTTTAGCTTGGATAAGCATATCTTTTCACTTAGGTTGATAAAACATCTTATTAAGATGGTCCTAGTGCAGAGTAGTGGAATGCTATCATTATACAATGCCACCTCATTAGCATCCTCCTGTATGGTTGTGCAAAGTCCACATGATGTGATAAGCTTTATGTGACATGCTCAGTTTACATGTAACCAATGTGTAAAGAAACCATCCCATCTTAAATTCCAGTTCCAGGAGTACTTTATATCCTAACAGTTAGTGTAGGGTTGTCATAATTCTCTTTCACAAAATCGGGACAGGACCCTCTGTCTCATTTGCCAGTATGTGAACACAATCCCCCAAAATTGGGATCGTCCCTGTTTTTCAGGACATATGGCAACCCTAAGTTGGTGACACAGACGTCAGTTGCAAAGTGCAAGATGGCTGTGTTATGATTCCCATGTGTACCTTTTCAGGTATGCTGTTGTCAGGTATGCTGTTAAGGTATACAGCATACCTGCTTGCCGGAAGTGATAAAACATGTAATGCGAATGAAGTGATAAAACATGTAATGTGAATGAAGTGATAAAACATGTAGTGCAACCTAGAAAGTGTGGAGTTGATAGAGAAAAAGAGGAGCTTTTTTTCATACAACCCTGTATTCATACTCATACTCTACTTTGCAGCACTATTTTCTCGAATTAGCTTGTAACAGAGGTTCCAAAACTGGGTCATGATGCACCAGCAAGGGAAGCCCTACTCCTTCGGGGTCATGCACAGGGGTGGTGATGCTGCCATCACCAAAATCATGCCACCACGGGGGACAGAAGGGTGTTTTTTTACTTACTACAGCCAAAGCCAGCTTCCAGGGTGCACAGAAAGCTCCACTGACCCATCTGCAAGGCTCCCCATGCCTCAGAAAAGCTAAAAAGTAAGCTATTGCAATCCACGTCTGGTTTGTGATTGTGCAGCTGGAAGTAGGTTACAAGTGGATTGTGGCTCTCTCCTGCCCTCCTGGAGGCTGGCACTGGCTGTGGTAAGTTTAAAAGAAACCCTCTTATCCCTAGCAGCAGCATGATCATGGTGATTGCATCACTGCCAACCCTCACCCTGCAAAGACTTTGAGTAGTGCACAAACACCATCAGAGTTTTGGAACCACTGGTTTATATCATTGTTTCCCCTGATACTAGCTTCAGGCTTGGAAATTTAAGAAATAGTATATTTCTTTCAGTGCATGGTAAAGGGGAAACACGATCAAAGGAGAAGACAGACAAACTCCTTCTTCAGTAATCATTACTTTCTATGTTTAAAAAGGTTTTTTTATTACAACCTTATTATTTAAGGAATCAGGTTGAGAATCCTGATTATTCTGCAATGATTGTGATCTTCTGTTGGTTGTGGTCTGTCTGTGTCGCCTTTCCTATTTTTGAAGGCCTATTGGATACAAGCAGGATTGAATAATAAAACAAGATGCTGGACAATACGGACCTTTGGTCTGATCCTGCAGGAGGCTGTAGTTTTGTACTTTGTACACTGGCTTTTTCTTGTTTCTTTATTTTCAGTCTAAGTCATCCTTTTGTGCTTGTTCCAATGTGTCATTGGCATATTGTGTCAATATTAGAAGAGCCAGACTCCTGATCTCAAAGCTGTTGAAATGAATTACCATGTTGTTTGGAAGGCATGGCAAGGCGCATTCACTCCATTAAACAAAACGCCCCGTTGCAATCACCTTGAAACAATGTGACTCTCACTTGACGCCTTTCTTCTTTCTGCACATCCTCTGTATCTTTGTGCCATGCGTTGTGCTTGTGTAGCTTGAATCAGGCCACCTACCATCCTCCTCCACCTCCAACATTTGTGTATTTGATCAGCCAGAGGAGGCTAGCAGTAAATGTAGAGGATGAGTGGCGTTACACAGTCTAACATGCGCTCAGGCATAATGTGCACATGCCCACTTCCTTTCTGCTGATATAAACTGGTTGCTTGGCTACATCAGTAAGAGTGGTTAGAGTGGGTTCCTCCCCCCGTATTGTTATTTCTACCAAAAGCGCTTCCTTTTCCTCATGTACTATGAGAAGAAACAAACAGTGGAAATGTAAAGGCGTTCATTGTTGCATTACCGAGTTCTTCTAATGCTGCAAGAAACCTTTATAAAATATATGTTGCTGAAATCATCAAAAGGTGCATTGACAGTTATTTTGATTTGCTTTCATATGAACCCCATGATCAGTATTTGACTAAAATGCTTCTGTGTTAATTTAAGAGGAGCTACTGTTACTCACAAGAACAATGAGATATTTTTGCAACTTCTTGATGGGCATTAGTTAAGAATAAAGTTTCAGTGCAGCAAATTGGACGCAGTAAACAAATCTATACTGCACTTCATCTTACAGGACCTGTATCGCCCACACTCTTCGGATGATTTGGATTCAGTAGGAGACTCTGTGTAAAAAGAGAAAATGGAACGGTGCTTAATGGTTTGTGACTGGGAGAAGGTTTAACACTTCTGAAGAATGTAGATTAGTTACTAATTGACATTAGTTATTTGGACTTTGATTAAGTATTAAAACACTGGTGTTTGTTCATATGTATTAACTGTACTAGCTTGATGTGATTTTGCCGTTTGATTGCTGTTTGAGGGAGTTAGTTTAGAGTGTGATTAAAATACAAAATAGATTGGACATTTTTAAATATATATATATAAACATAACAGAAAAGACACTGTCCTTTTTCCAAAGTACCAACTACTGTATGTCTTTATTAATGGAGAAATTCTGGTTTTATTGGAAAAGGGATACCTACAGATTTTTGAAAGGGCAACTGATTAGCTCATGAGTCAGAAAGCATAGCAAGTTCATGAACTGCCTTTTTGCTCCTGCCTTAGTTGAACATTAGTAAGTTGTCTTCTACTAAAAATTGCACAGTTCATTTTAGGGGAAATTATTTAGAAAAATATATAGGGGGAAGTCTATATTGCATAAAACAGTTCATCAAATAATTTAACTTACAAAGCAACATTTGAGAACACAAAAGTTTTTTAGGAACTGTGTAATTTTTTCATTTCTCCATTTCATGTAAATATGGCAACACCTTTTTGTGTTGCCATATTTACAACTCTGAGCACAGCTATTTTCTGCAAATATATAAGATGTGGACATTTCTTTAGTGATTCTAGAATTAGATACATTTTATGGTCATCATGACTTTGTATACAATGAACATATGCAACCCATTAAAAGAGATTCATGTGTTTGCCTGGGGTTTATTAAGATGTATAAAAACACAATCCAGTTAGCAATTCTTTGGTGCAGTTCTTGCTAAAGTGAACCAGTGCATCAGAAGAGCACACATGTGCTTCCTTCTTTCAGTAGAGCTTGCAAAGGAGAAATTCCTATTAGCATGGTTCCTCTAAGGAGCCCTAATAACAACTGATTTAACATCTGCATAGTAATCATTTATGTTCCACTGTTTTGTTTTGTGAACAAGAATATGTTACTTTCATTAGAACCATTCAGGTCTTTGAAACTGCTTGTTTAATTTGAATTTAATATTTGTTACCTAATAATGTAAACAATAATATCCAGAGCTAACATTGTAAATAAATGATTTGCTTCTTCTGTAGTGCTCACAAAGTGGTTTTGGTGAATTATGAAGTTTGATTGAACAGTTTATATCCTAAAGCCTACAATAGGTAATTGATTTACCTAAAAAATCTTGGGGCAACTTAAGGAGAAATAGTCATGTTAGTTGCTATAAACTACAATTTCTTTTTAAAATATATAACAGTTGGTCTTTCTTTAAAAATGGTTAATCAAAAATATCTTGTATTATTGTGAGTTGTGGTCTACTTTACTATTATAATGTATGTTTCAAACAAGAGGTAGGGCTGGAGAACACAAATGTTGCATATACTAGTGGTATCTTGGTATCTGTGAAGGATCCATTCATGGGAGATAATGGATAACCAAAGCTGCTGTTTTGGTGCCTTTAACCCTTCCAAACATGACCAGAGGTTGCCTCCAGAGGGCTTTCTGAAGCCCCAAGAGGCTGCATGCATTCTGGACAAACCTTTCTTCGGCCTCGAAATGCCTTATATGCTATTGAAAAAGTCAGTCTGAAGCTTGCAGAAATGTCAGGCACACGTACAAAGTCTCTACGGGCTTCAGAAAGCCATCCAGAGGTGACCGAGCACAGCTCCAGCCCATGGATAAACAGGCTCAACCCACATTTTGTATTTGGCTGTGATACAAAGCTGCACTATTTAAATTGCTTTTTATGATATTGGGAGTTGTCCACTCCCTACGTTTTATTTCAATACCATTTATATTCAATACCCTGAATAGTTCAGTGGGCATTTGCTTCAGCAAAACATAAACCTTGGATATTTGCTTTGGCTTTGGAATGAAATGTGATTTAGTTTAATATTACTTCTGAATTATTATAATATTGTTCCTGAAACTGATTAAAATTAACATTACATGGTGGTGTTAATGTTTAGGTTACATTTAGCAGGTGGAATATTACTATAATTCAGGAATAGGTTCTTGTTTTTTGGGGTCCAATTATCCAAAAGGAAGGAAAATCAAATTAATGGGAACACTTCTGTCCTTTACAGCCCAATCCTAGGCATGTCTTCTCAGATTTAATTAAGTTCAATGGGGCTTATTCTCAAGAAGTAATGTATAAGATTGCACCCTAAAGCTAGGGAAAAAAGAAGAATGTTTCAATGCAACTTCTCTAAGACTGTGGCTTTCTAAGAACACAGTTTGAAGCCATGCTTGAAGCCATGTCAAAAATAGGTGTGCTGTATCTGGAATGGGATGGTGGTTTGGGAGATGTAAAGGCAAAAGGGAATATAAATCCCCTTATATCTCTGTACCTCTCCTCATGTGCAATAGGACTCCTTGGAACTGCATCAGTGAAATGGCCGGTAAAAGTCTAAGGACCAAGAGAGTGTGGAGAGGCTTCATAAAGGGGGGATGGGATCCAGTATGTGCCATTGTCCCCAGGTCCACCATCTTTCACAGCCCCCAGTCCCTGTTCCTCTCCACTCTGCCCCCGCTCTGCTCCTTTTTGCTCTTTCTCCAACCTTGTTGTTGCTGTGTCTTATTCTGGCAGTGGGCTAGCAATCTTATAAGAGTGCTCCCAAAATGGCCACCAATGGAGCGCTATTGGCAGCCATTTTGTGACAGTGGAACTTAGTTTTGCAATCACAAAAGGCTACACATGACAGTCCAATACTATAACACTTTTGAAAACTCAGTTAAAGCATAAGCCTGAACAAAGGATTCACATTGCCACTGTAATAAATTGCAAAGCTTCATTTTTTCTATTGTGGAGAGGAAATTTTGTTCTTAAAAGTATTAGTTGATGGGTATCATAGAAAAGTATCCATCTGTGCTTTGCTTGGAAGGCATATGGTAGGCCGTACAATGACATAAGTGTCACATAATATTCTGATTAAGACTTTCTTCTCAGGAAATATATATTCACTTATAAAAAAGTCGTCAAGAGACTGAGGAAATATTTTATAGACTTTCATGTGGCCAAAATGCAGAAGCATAGAAACTCAATTTTATTAAAGATAATGAAATTATGAAAACTAATGTGAAGACAGTGAAATTGCGTAGTACAGAGCAGTTACAGGCAGGTCAGTGTGCACACACTGTGTCTGGTACAGATTTGGGGCTGCTGCTATGCTACCCCAGGGCAAGGGGAAACATTTCCCTTTACTCTGGGTAATGGGAGCAGCAGTCCAATGGGTCTACTTGGATCTGCGCCATTGATTTCATTTGCATGGATATGAGCAACCCGGGACCTGCGCAAGGTGCTCAGGAACACAATTTGGATTGGCACTGGAAAGGTCCCTGCCAGCCTCCTCTCGGCCCCCACCTCACCCCCACACCTCTGTGCTGATCAAGCTTGGCAACACTACCTTCATTTGCTGCCACAGAAGCTGGATCTGGTCTCCACAGGATGTCACACCTTTAAGGTGCAAACATGCTTTCCAGCACATTTGCCATCTTCCCAGGCCAACACAAGGGGCTTGCACTGGCCCATAGCACACCTAGGATTGCGCCCACAGTTAAGCAGCTTCTTGAAATTACTGAGGTTTTATTTCATTACAATTCTGGAATCGTTTGATGATTATCACATAGCTTCAGAGGTGGTAACACTCTGCCCTGGCACAGGGGGCAGTGACTTTAAGATGTTGTGTGACTTCCAGGTTTTTTCCAAAAGAAAGAAATGGTCACTTTGGTGGCTTGAAGGGGAACCTCCAGAGAATGGGAGTGCGTGAAGCTTTTAGTGCCTCCTCCTCAAAGGTGACCTTCTTCAAGGGTTTCCTTCCTAAGAAGAAAGGCAGGATATAAATAGAATAAATAAATTAATAAATTAATAACCATAATTAGTGACTGTCTTGCACACAAGTAGCACAAGGCAAGCACTTCTGGGTTCTTCTTAAAAGAAGAGCAGTAGTGGCTTTGCTCCCCCCATTCTTCTCTTCTATTTATTCTTCTTGTGGATGTTCCCCTCTGAAAGAGAAGGATCAGGTGGCACAAAGCCACCAGTATCTTGCCTGTAAATAGGGCAGAGCCTGCAGAGCAGTCATGCACCCCCCAGTATATCAGTTGGGGTATGTGTCCCTCCTGCTAGTTAACGCCTTTACTGCATTCACAGACACTGAACAATTTTCACGTTTTTCCTAAGCTTCCTATTAGTTTCCCTAGTTTTTGAAAGCACGTACTATTTAGCTGATTTTTATCTTTTTGATTAATATTTGAAACAAATGTCGGGCTTTTCACACTGGAAGCTATATAGATCAGAATATAATTTATCTTACTCATCCATAAAGACGCTTCCAGAAAAGCAATCACTGGTTTTTTAAAATGGAAATGGCTTATTTAATGACAACTGACCTACAAGTAAAGATATTTTTCACATGTAGAAGAGCAAGTCTGTGCACATATTACATATTCAGTTTCCTAGCTGTGCCTGTCACTTGTGCAAGGATGCCTGCGTAACAACTGCGTAGGTGGTATTTGCTCTCTTATATTGTGGATTCAGTGTTTTAAAATACAGCTCCTGCAATTAGGATTAAGATTAAGATAGGAAAATTGTATAAATATGAACTGGAATTTAGTTACAGTAATTGTTTTGAGAATGCAACGCCTGAAAACACTTGAGAAGGAAGTTCCTCCCTCCAAACTGATAAATGCATTTATGGAAAGTGAACCTGAGCTACACATGCACATTTACTCATGAGTAAGAAAATGGTTAATGGTTCATTGGTGTAGAGGGAGGCTGTTCCATTCATGCAAAGTGTCCTTGCACAAACTGTTTCTTCTTTACTCAGGAATGTTTCTTCTCTTCTTCTGTCTCTGCTCTGAGCTTCTCAAGTTCAGAAGCTTACATTCAGAGCTCATGCCTGTTTATGGAAGCATTACAAGAGAAAATTTGTGATTTTATCTTGTAATTGTAAAAATAAATTGTAATTGTAAAGAAAAGCATGAAATTTGGGAAGTGTATCCCTTCTGTGATGTAAAGACCAACTGAGAACCATTTGGTGTCCAGTACCTGGTGTTGCCTGGTGTTGCCCAATGGTGACTGATGCCCACACCCCAGTAGTGCCTGGTGCCTGCTAGGGATACCAGGTGACCACTGCCCAGTGGTGCCTGATACCTCCTGGTGCCACTGCCTGCCACCCACCAATGTCTTCAGTGCTTAGTGGTGCCCAGTGCTCACCAGTGCCTGCTGCCTGCCAGTGGTTGCCTGTACCTGTGCCTGCCAGTGCCTGCTGATATCCAGTGCCCAGTGATGCCTGCAGCTAGAACCTGGTAATAGTGCCCATTGGTGCCCAGTGCCTAGCAGTGCTCATCATTACCTAGCAGTGCCTGCTGCCCACAAATATTCTTTAAATTTTAATTCCACAACAATGGGTAAATTCTGCTCGTTACTGTCATAAATTTTTGAGTTTATGCCATGGATCATGATGTCAAACATTACATTTCAAAGCTAGATGTTGAACTTTGAAGAACTTTAACCCTTTGAATTAGTATGATATGACATGGGATTACAAAGCTATTATGTAGAGGCAGGTATTGACATAAAGATACTCGGTGTGCATGTAGGAGAGAGAGAGATCAAGATACAATGCAGTGTAAAAAGATACCATAAGTATAATTTGGGGAAGCAACAGAAAAGCTATTTAATGTATGCACTTTATACCAGTGGTTTTCCAACTTCTGAATAAAGTTGAGAAAAGTCCCACTTTTTTCTGAGTAGACTTGCCTAGAATTGGGTTCTCAAACACTCTCTCCCCTCCCTGGGCTTTTCTGCAGCCTTGGTAGGGCAAGTTCTTCTTGAGTTCTTCCTCTTGCCCTCCCTTTGCCGATGAAAACATTGGAATTCTGATCCTTTGTTCAGCAATCAACTAAATGTACATGAGCCTGCTTTCCCCTTCCTCCTTATCTGGTCTGCATGATGCTTCTACAAGGTTTTCCGTATAGTGAAAACAGTAAGGACACAGGCAAACTCAACTTATTTACTTACTTAAATAAAAGGATCGATTCAGATTCTTTTATGCATCAAGTCACCTAAAAGCACACGTTTTTACTCACTGAGTCATCAAATCACCTAAAAACATGCATTTTTGCTACTCGAGTTGAGTAGCAAAAAGTTCCCAAGTTGAGTTGAGTTCACAACATTGCCTTTGAGCACACATACTCTGCAGTGGATTGCAAAGCAATGCTGAAATCTGCCCTGAAAAGCCTTACGTGGCGTCCCCAGAGGCTGTTTCCATGTCACATCATTCCATTAGCCTCTGCAAGCCTCAGATTGCCTCCTGGACACAGTAAATTATGGAAGTAAACCAGAAGTAGTTTCCATGAACCAGAAGTAGCTTCCGATTGCAATCTGGAAGCTGCAGCTATCTTTGTGACCGAAGCTGAACTTTTTTCTGCAGCTCCGGTTGTGGAGATGGCTACCAATTCAATTGGTGCACAACCTGGTTCACTAGAACGTTTTCCCCAACATAGTTGCATATATAATCATGTAAAGCAACTTGGTTACATATCCTGCCCCTTTAGAAGCAATGATTGTATTTTTTAAAATATACTCTTTTCAACACTCACAGTCATGTGTAAACACATGACTATATATATGCATATTGGTATGCCTTTTGATATACGTATTTTTGCATATTTGTTTAAATTAACCCTTTGTAGTAAATTATCAGGAAGAATGTGTTGAATACCTTGTATAATCTGCTGTGCTGTGATATATAGGAATATTTCCCTTGCATAATCACTGTCCTTGGGTTTTTATCTTCTAATGAATAAATACTGCAGTATTGTTAATGCTTGTTAATGACAGAAGTTTATTCTTTTGTATAATTTTCTTGGAAATATTTTTCTGGTTTATTTGTTTTGTTATTTCAAAATATCTGTCAATCAGTTAAACCTGTAAAACATTTTAAATTAGCAGCAAATGAAAATAATTGTTTTCTAATATATCAAGTAAATTGCCTTCATTTTGTTATGACATGCCATGCTTTGTATGTGTGTCATATTTTACCTTGCCATACTGATTGCCTTTGCTGGATTTTAAATTGTAAGTTATGTAATAAATAAAGGGGAGAAATCTATTTTAAAAAGTTCAGTGAGCTTCTTTTAAAAATGGGGAAACTAGGTTGAGATTAATCTCTATTGCATCCAAGGTCTATTGAGTATTTCTCAAATAATGGCATGGATACCACCGGTGATATTGGGGGATATTGGGGATATTGGGATGTTGGGGGTGGTGTCTAGTAGTACGAAGTGGATCCCTGGACACTTGACACTTGACCAGGAACACAACATAAACATTGCTAGGAGACCTGGCCTCCTGGCAGAGCACCAAAGCATGCTTTTCCTCGTGCAAGAAAGTGCTCCCACCTATCCAGATTCTCTTACTGATGTTGATTTCATTGCTTCTGGCATCCTAATGAATAAATATCTGGAAATGATCACCAGTTACTTCTGGTGCTACTTCAAATATAGGTGGACGTGTGAAGTGGTATGGTGGAGAACAAACACTGAGAAATGTTGGCCTAAACCAAATAAGGAGCTATTCCATTGGAAAATAATCCATGAGTCACATACATGAGTTTCACCATATGTGAGATTTGCAACCACACATTCACTGCAATCCAGGGCTTTCTTCAAGCCATAGGCTGTACTATACCATCTACTGGTGCTGCTAGATACCAATTTCCTGTATCTGCCAGATGAAAGAGGTAAGAGCTGCCCTTTGAGGGCAGTAATGATCTTAATTGGTTGACCAAAACAGGAACATTAGCTGTGTTTTTTTCAGGTGTAAGATGTGGGTGACAGAAAAAACTAAATGTTTTCAAAGGCAACATTTGTAGTAGATTCTCTTGAGACATCAAATTTACCTACCGACCATTGCAAATATTTTACTCTCAGACAAGAAATAGTCTTTAAGTATGAAATGAGAAACAGGTATATTCTTTGAATACTGTTAAGTTGACAGGAGCATCAACTTCCCTTTGTAAGAACTTTCCTTTACCCTACAATCCAGAGTAACTACGGGAGCACATAAGAGACATTTACATCGACGTAGTTATGGCACCACCTAATGAAAACCTATGGGAAATTCATATTGCAATCCAGAGTAAATTGTTCTTACATCAGAGCAAGGTCTCCCATAGTTACTCTGGATTGCGTCCTTAGGGCTCAATCCAGAGTAGCTATTGGGAGTCCTTGCTCCGGTGTAAGAACAATTTACTCTGGATTGCAATATAAATTTCCTGTAGGTTTTCATTAGGTAGTGCAGCAACTACAGGGGCACGTAATGTCTCTTATGTGCTTCTGTAGTTACTCTGGATTGTAGAGTAAGGCTGCAATCCTAAAGACACTTTCCTGGGAGTAAGACCCATTGAACACAGTGGGGCTTACTTTTGAGTAGACATGGTTAGGATTGTGCCCTAAGTCTTCTATAAAGTGTACTTGTTAAATAAACTTGAGTTCTGAAAATGTCATCTGAAAATAAAAACCATTCCATTACTTGTAAAAACAACTTCCATTTTCAATGCAAGTGATTTCAACTACTGTGCCGTGACACACTGATATGTCTGCAAATTGTGGTGGAACTTTGGGGAGTATCAGTAGGGCAATTGGGAGATTAACCCTACAATCCAGAGTAACTACGGGAGCATGTAAGAGACATTTACATCGACATAGTTACAGCACCACCTAGTGAAAACTTATGGGAAATTCATATTGCAATCCAGAGTAAATTGTTCTTACATCGGAGCAAGGCAGGGTGACCATATGACCAGAAAAACCTGGATTTGTCCGGATTTTTAGCCTCCTGTCCAGGTGTCCTATATTTTGGCTTCATTGTCCTACATTTTGGCTTCATTTTGAAACTTAGCGATAGTGCATAGTACCCCATCATGCCATATGTCGTTGGATTCATATTGAAAAGCAGAATCCAATGCAGAGATATCTCCTTCCCATCAAAAGTTATGGTCAAAAAACTGAAAAACAAAATAAAAAAATACACTTTTTGGCAATTTTTTTAAGCGGGTAGGAATTTTGGGCTGGGATTAGGAATTTTGGCCCTGGGGTTCAGGAATAATCTGGTCACCCCGGAGCAAGGACTCCCTGTAGTTACTCTGGATTGCGCCCTAAGGACGGTTTGTCTTGACAATGATTTAAAAAAACCTGACTGTGTGTCTTGACGATTTTAGCACCTTCTCTGTTTGCTATGAGATGAAAAAGATTTAAAGTTGTTGATTGCAAACCATTTTTGGTAAAAGACTGATAACAGTGATTTCAGTTTCAACAACATGCTAGATGTTCTGTAAAATTAAAAACATACTGGAGATTTGCAATCAAATACTTAACTAATTTCATGCACATCAATATTTACAGTGGCATCATCCTGCTTTTTCTGCTGCTTTACTCTCAATTCCACACAACAAAATCTTCTTTTTATACGCAAGGGCAGATATTCCCAAATTTACCTGGGTCACAGTGTCCCCACAGTGTCATTTTTAAAGTGGATTGTGATGCTAAAAGGTTTGAATAGCACAACAGTAAATAGATCTTACAAAATTTTCCATATCTCGGCCAGTTGTTTGAATTGGAAGCTTCTTCTATCTTGCCCAAGACTGAGTATGTGAAAATGTGCAGATTCCCAGATCAATAACTTCTATATCCGGTGCAGAAATAAACAATGTAAAACTTTACTGAACTGGAATCTCATGCCTTCAATCTAATTTCTGAGGCTAACCTTCTGCCCTTGTGGTGGTGGTTCCTGCTCTTGCTTCTACCAGAGACAGGAATGCCCTTTGCTTCTGATAACTGAAAATAGTGCCTTGGGAAATACTAGTCACTAGTATAATTGCTTACCTGCCCTTTATAATATTGTTGCTTGCATTGCTGGCATTTTCAAATAGCATGTTTGTGAAATGCTGAATAGTTGAGAATTGATTCCATTTTGTGCTTTAGGAACTGGCATTTTTGAAAGAATAAATTCAGTGTTGTATCAACTCTTGTGTTATATAATTGTTTTACTACTTTTTATTCCACAAATGCATAATTGAAAAAAATGTTTCCCTTTGCCTAGGGCTGGCACAGCAGCAGGCCCCATGTTCCAGTGCAAGTTAGGATTGCGGTGGAAATCTAACGTTTATTTTTATAGCCTTGGTTTTAAAAAATCTGGCAAAATCTAACAAACGACATCAACCAGATTTTTAGATATTCTGCTTTACAGCTCCTCTCAGTTAGTTTCTGATGCTGATGAACCACCTTGAACGTTCTTTACAAATAAACACGAGAGGGAAAACATCTTCAGAATGAAATAATTATGGTATAAACATACATTGTCAAACTTTATCTCTGAATCTGAGAAATGTCATTGGGGTTCTCAATTTTGGTTACAAAGAATTGCAAAACAAATCTTTCAGTAAGATGTGGTTGAAACTCTATAGTACTGATCTTCCTTTTCCCATTGTGCAGAAATAGTGGTATGTTGACCATCTGTTGTATGAACTTGAGCTGGATTTAAACCAAAGACCCAATCCTGCTTTTATGCAGCCACTTTCTTTTAATGTAGGTGTGTCATAAAAACAGCCAGGTGGTCAGAAATTTAAGTAAAAGCTCCTTCTTAAAATTTGGTTAGAGGTGATGACATTTCACATGGTGCAGACTGAGCTAAAATTAAGACAGGTCATTGATATTAAACGCTTCGGATTGCATAAAGCCTTTTTGGTATGGAATTTTTTTCTTTGTAGTACAACTAATGCGATCTACAGCTGCGTGAGCGCCAGTATCTATATAGTTCTGCAGCATCACGATACTTGTCTGCAACGGCTGTGTGACATGAAGGGAATGTCAATAGAAGTGAAATATCCATCTGTTTTAAAGTCTTTAAAATATCAACATCTTCTAAGCTTTCCGTAATAATTGTCCATAATGATTAACTTAATAAAAATCCAATAAAAAAGAATGGAGGCTTTTGAAATCAGGGAATTTCAAGTCCAATTTATGGAAAGGCTTTGAGTGTTTGCTGGTCTCAGAATAAAAGCTAACAAATCACTGAGAAACAATTCACTGAGAAAAAACAAAAAGAAGTGGAAGCGAAGACCAATCTACTTCACAGCAATCAGAAGTTGCTTAAACTAGGCAGACAAAGGAAGGGTAATCAGCAAGAGAAAAAAAGCATTTAACCATTTCCTTACCTCTCACTAAAAGTTTCCAAGATAAACCCATTAAATGCTTTTTAGTGGAAATCAGATATGCCTTTATGACACCTGTATGGGAATTTCTGAGGGTTTCCTGGGGAATCCACCCGTGGTCAAAAAGGGGATCAGAACACTTCTGGATGTGACCAGAAGGCATTTCTGGTCATGTCCAAAGGTTTCTAGTGGACCTGATCTGTAA
The DNA here is from genome assembly GCA_030015325.1 of Cryptoblepharus egeriae. Taxonomy (NCBI): domain Eukaryota; kingdom Metazoa; phylum Chordata; class Lepidosauria; order Squamata; family Scincidae; genus Cryptoblepharus; species Cryptoblepharus egeriae. The sequence goes on from JAREYC010000005.1 coordinate 77,174,885, forward strand.
ATTCCAGCATCTATAGGTTTCCATATCTATTTTTAGTCCAGGGACAGATCCCCTGTAGATACCAAGGTCCAACCTTTCTCACAAAAGTGGCCTTATTTACGTAACACAGAATATAAAATTTATATCTCAATTCACAAGTATGTTAAAAAGTACTCCTGCCAGTATACTCCAGCCAGACTGCATAAAATCTGTTCCAAGCCCAACATTTGTTGGAGGTGTAATACAAATTGATGACCCTTGTTGTGAAAACCCTTTGCCTCCTAAAGTAAACAATGGTTTTTTTTTTTTTAAATATTGCCTTACAAATGTAGTTTTCAGTTCTGACTGCTGTTAATGGGCTCGTCTACAGGTTCTGTTCTTACATAATAAGATTTCCAGAGCTGTTGAACTGAGATGCCCTGATTTGAATTTTTAAAATCCTTTATTAAAATTAGCTTACCATGTTTCAGTGGTGTTCTACTCAAATCAGAGAACATATTAGTTTTGAGATGTTATTTGAAATGTTAAATATATTATTTATCTATTAACGTTAATCTTCTATTAAAATATGTAAAATCCAGTTTTTAATAAAGTAGCTTATGTGTTTGCAGCAGCAGTGTTACAAATTATTATAGCAAAAGATCATTTCATAAATACCATTTAATTACTATACATGAATTATGGTGTCTGTTATTCAAAAATGTGGGAGTATTATCATCAAATGTGACTATTGACAGTATTTTCCTACATAACACTACAAAGAAAGATTAGAAATCCTGGTTTACATTGCTCGTTACATTTGCTGTGGGGATCATGGAGTTTTGCTGTAGGTTTTCCACCTATCTACAGTAACATTTGAAGACTTGAGGTAAGTCTCCTTTTCTTCCTCACCTTATTCATCATTTTTTTAACTAAAGCCAACTAATATTTGTCTCTACAGCAAAAATAGCAAATGCCAGGGTGATTCTGAAGGACATGGGGCAAGGAATCTTTAAGTGTTGCTACTCTGGGCAGTTCCCCATTTGATTTTGTAATATTTGTGACAAAGTAGTTGTCGGGCTGTATATGGGCTGCAATGTATTAACGCAGTGATTAAAGGCACTGTGCCTGTCAATATAAAGATCAGCAGGTCAGTGATTTGAGATCCAAGTATTACAAGACAGAGTGATCTCCCATCCTTAGCTGAGTTCCTGCCAGCCTAGCAGTTTGAAAGCATATAAGTGCAAATAGAGAAATAGGTACCACCTTGGCGGGAAGGTAACAGCGTTCCTTGCACATGTGGGCCATGTGATCATGTGAGCTGTATGGCTCACAACTAGCAGGGTAACCTGCGGGGGACACCTTTACTTTTACCTTAGTTGTATCTCATCATCCTGCAAAATGTTGAAGAGTACTAGGTGTTAGTGAACACATTGTCAGATGCCAGTGCTAGGATTTCTGTGTACATACCTTAAACTACTTTGGATATACATTGTACTATCTCTCCATCAGTACTACTAATAGGAATCAAAAAGTGGTGCCAAATGAACAGTGACAGGGTTCCATCAAGAATTGTGGGCAGCATATGCCTGACCTTTGGGGGTATTGACAGCACAATAATGCTGCCAGATTGCTAAAGACACGGTGACACCATCATGGTGCCCCCTTGGTGCCCCCTTCCTAATCTCATGTTGGATCACATATTGTACTGATGGCACAGGACTTGGTGTAAATGGAATTAGTAGTATAGCTATCACTAAAAATAAAAGGTATTTTAAAAAGAGGTATAAAAAAGAGCACACAGTTTGATGTTCCATCAAGAATGATGTTCTATCAAGAATATGTTGCTTTGCCGAAGAATAAAATGTCCATAGGAATTAGGAAATTGTGGCAGTTAAAGATAAATACTGTAGAGAATTTTGTTTTAGAAGACAAGGCTGTGTTTAACCATTATTTTAAATATGCTGTTGAGTACATACAGTATGTTTGTTCCTTTTGTAGTGTACTGATCCGAGTGGCCTCAAGATGTTGTGTGCATAAAATGGATCCCACAACTTAGATCTTGAGTGATTGTTCCCATACTTTTATAGGAAAAAGGGGAAATGGTTACTATAGTATCAGCAGCTAGTCTTAGCTGCATGAGTGAAAAGAGTGACTCTGTTGTTTATGCTGGAACAGTCTTCAAGGGTGTGACAAAGCCAGAAAACAATAAGGATATCAGCCTCTCCATTAGTGTAAAAGCATGGAACATGAATCAGAAAAATGAAGGGCTTTGGAACAGGACAGGAGAAGCAAATGCCAAGCACTTTCAAGCTCTACTTTAACTGGTAATGAAAAAAGGTTGGAAGAATATATGAGATAAAGATAACTTGGTTCCAAAGGCTTATTCCAAGTTCAGACTGAATGATGTGACAGGAGTGTCAGCACTGCATCACAGCACATGCTATTAGCTTGGTGGTTGCAAATAATGACACATGTACAACAGTCTGACAATATCTTCGCTATGAGTTAAGGAGAATAAAATGCTGTTTCAGTGCATGAATTCCTTTGTGTCTGTCTGCGTGTGTGGTTTACCATTCTTCATAAACAATACACGATATACCCATATTTACTCAAATCGAATGTGCCTTCAAATCTAATGCACACCCTGATATTAAAAGTCTTGAGGGGAAAAAGGTTTACTGTTAATTGTAATGCGCAGCTGCAAAGCAGGTGTAAAATTTAATTTTACTTCTTTAAACAATGAGTTATATGACAATAATAATATAATAACAGATTTATCTTGTGATTTTTACCTAATTGCACTACTTTATTCAACAGTCCCTACAATCCAGAGTAACTATGGGAGCATGCAAGAGACATTACATGTACCCATAGTTACTACACCATCTAATAAAAACCTATGGGAAATTCATATTGCAATCCAGAGCAAATTGTTCTTACACTGGAGCAAGGACTCCCTGTACTTACTCTGGATTGCGCCCAGTGGGTTTACGTTACATTTTTTCATTACAATAGAGCAGTGGTTTTCAAAGTGGGGGTTGGAACCCCCTTGGGGGGGGGGGGTCATGACTTCATTTCACAGACTGTGTGTATCAAACACAAGCAAACATAGGTATCTATATACCACCTTTCAGGTCATCAGATTTCTCTTTTGACTTTATTCACAAGGTGGTTTACATAGGTAGGCTTATGTAGCCATCAAGAAATCTGGCACTGGGCACGTTTAATGTCACTTCCAGCCATGATATCACTTCCAGACAGTTTGTCATTCTCAGAAGGGACTCCCGTGCTGAAATGCTTGAGTATGACTGCAATGGAGTAAACTGTTAAACTAAATACTGACCTATAGTTATAATTAAAATACTGTATTTAGTCGAATCTAATGCGCCACTGAATCTAATGTGCACCCCAATTTTGGAGACTGAAAAAGGTGAGTGTTAGATTTGAGTAAATACAGTATGGTAATTGCAAAATTAAATGAAAATGGAATAACTGCCTTGCTAAGAAATTTGGAATCTAGAAGTCTCAACTGTTTGAAGAAGCAATACCTTTTGTAACTCTTTGGTTCCAATATAGACAAGGTAATTTTTGAAGGCAAAATTTAACTTGCAAGGTGTACATTGTGCCTCAGATGGAGAGCAACCTTGTTTCCTGAAGGGCAAAACTGTTATGGTAAAAAACACACTGGTGTAGATTAGAAAATGTGCATGTATTTTAACATGTATATAGTTAATTTGTGTGCATATAATTGCTCACAAAAAGTGTATACACTTGTATGGCCATTGCTTATATGCTTGATACTGCTTGCACACAAGCTACGTAGCCATAGAAAACTGTGGCTTTTGAGCACCTGCATCTACCAGCAATGGAATACAGGTACGTACAACTTCTGCACCCACAATAAGCACCCTAATCAGTACATAGAGGTGTTTCTATGAAGAAATTGTGTCACATTAAGATATACTAATGGTGATGATTTTATGTTCATTTTCTGATTATTTAAAAAAAAATACTTGCCTAAGATGTTCTTAGGGAAGCTTTTATTCAAACAAATGTGTAGGCAGCACAGGATCTTAACACAATACATTTAAAATGTACTGAGTGCAATCTGTCTGAGTACATATTATAGAGAAACTTCTGCAAACTTCTCTCCAGTAGAAAGATCATAAAATTGTTGGTAGTAATTTTTCATCCTCAATTTGAACATATATTCTTCCAGCAATGGCTGCTATTTAATATGATTGCCTTGGGTGTTTATAGGCAAAACATTGTCTGTAGAAAGTTTGACAGAAAAAAATACTGAATGTAGAAAGTAACATGGGTTTCTTCCTGTGATTGTGTATCTGGCCAGTTTTAGAAAAGTCAGTATAACTTATAGCACACCTTTATCATTCCAAAGCACCAGTGCAGCAGCTACTATGCCAGGGCGAGCCATTGTAAAAGTGCCATAAAGTATTACGTGGGAGGAAACAGCAGTGATGGGACATCCTGTGATGGCCCACCCGCACTGAATCCAGGCTCCTCTCCACTGGTTTTCTGGTTTAGTCATTCTGTTACTTTCACAACAGAAATTTTTTATTCCTTGAAGTCACTGATTAGCAATACAGTCCAGAGTAACTACAGGAGGTCTTGCATCGAAACAAGAAAAATTTACTCTGGATTGCTCTATGAATTTCGCATAGGTTTCCCACAGGTGGCGCCATAACTACATCAACGTCAATTGATGCAAGCGCTGCCGTAATTACTCTGGATTGTGCTGGAAGCAGATTGTTCCCTAAGAGTTTGAAGTGATGCAGGTGCAATGTTTCAATCATAATGATTTTGTAGAGACACTACTGTACACTTAAGTGGCCTGCCCTATTAGCAACCTTTGTTAAAACCATATTTTAATATTTCTATTTTCTGTGTCTTTCCCTACCTCAAATTCTATCTTTTCAGAGCTCTCAGCACAGTGGTTCCTCTACCTCACTAGCATCTACCAAAGTCTGCAGCTCCATGGATGAAAATGATGGCCCTGGTGAAGGTAAAGTAGAAAATAAGAAACTGATGAATATGGCAAGCTTCATCAGTATTTCCAATTGTTACATTTTCTGTGATGTACAGCACTGGCATAGTGAGGAGGGTGCAGGGGGTGCACTTGCACTGGGCCACAAGCTTTAGGGGAGCTACAAGCAGTGATGGGCTTCAAAGAAATTAACCCTACAATCCAGAGTAACTACGGGAGCACATAAGAGACCTTACGTATACCCGTAGTTACTGCACCATCTAGTGAAAACCTATGGAAAATTCATATTGCAATCCAGAGCAAATTGTTCTTACACCGGAGCAAGGACTCCCCGTAGTTACTCTGGATTGCGCCCTAACAACCGGTTCTCTGCCCATCTGGCAGCCACTTTTAAATGGCTATTTTTAAACTTTATATGTCTTATCTCTCATTAACAACCGGTTCTGTAGAGTAGGTGCGAACCTGCTGGAGCCCACCACTGGCGACCAGCCATTGTGTAAGCCCCATTGTGTTCAGTGGATCTTACTCCCAGGAAAGGGTCTTTAGGATTGCAGCTAAAATTGCAAAAAAGGGGGTCTGGATGAATGATAATACCATCATGTTATATATCATTGGAAAGGTAATTTTATGCTGAATGCAATGAAATAAACTGCGTTGGAATAGCTGTATTCTATCAAACATTATGGCCAATTAACTAGTAAATGAAAACACAAAAGCCTATGGAAAAAAGTGGATTTTCTTAACTCAAACTTTCCCATATTATTGATGGCTGTAATAGCCAATGAGATGAAGGCTGCAATCCTAAAGACACTTTCCTGGGAGTAAGCCCCACTGAACACAATGGGGCTTACTTTTGAGTAGACATAGTTAGGATTGTGCCCGAAATTCTTATACTGTATGGAACTAATAAGGTGTTAATATGAATCGGCTATCAGTACATACTGTATTTACCTTACAATCCAGAGTAACTATGGGAAGACGTAAGAGGCACTTACTCTGGATTGCTCTATGCACTTCCCATAGTTTTCCCATAGATGGCACCCTAACTACATCGGTGTAAAAAGTCCTGTAGTTACTCTGGATTGTCACCTTACTCAAATATAACACTCACCTTTTCCAGCCAAATTCACTCTCAATCAGGGTGCATGTTATATTTGATGTTAATCGTAATTGAGTAAATGCAGTATTTTGATTCTACGTGTAGGGTGTGCATTATATTTGATGGCACATTATATTCAAGTAAGTATGGTATGGTAAGTATGGTACAGTACATATATCATAATACAGTTACTCATGCAAACTGGCTATTTAAGCACTTCTAAGTGGTGCTCCTCTTATATTTAGCAGGGAAAGAATAACCATTTCTCTTTGTCCCAGCACCATTTCCCTAACCAATAACTGACACGATTTTCTTTCTTTTTTTTTACTTAATTAAATTTAATTTTGTTGCTGTAGGGCTGAGGGGGAAACAAAATCTTCTTCCACTCCAGATGGCAAATAGGTGCTTTAACTATGCCACTAGCAGAGCAAATAGTGATTAACTGCTGAGGAAGAGGAGACTGGTTTTTCCCCCACTTTCTACATGATCATTAGCTATGCCACTGATGTACAGCAAGGGTGATGTAGAACATTTAGAGTGTCATGCAGCATTGTAGTTGGCAGTTCAAGCACTTGTTCCTCTCCAGTCACTGGTGCGAGGATGACTCACTTGGCAGCAGGACCGAGACCTGAGTGTGATGTCATATGCATATATTGTAGGACTGCCAACCAAATGAAGGTCAAATGAAGACACTGAGTGGGAGCCTGAACAAATAAAAATTCCCTGTGTCAATTCTGATTGTATAATCAGTTGATAGTAACTGATTATAGTCATTTTTGAACACAAGAAGAGCACACACACACACGCACAGAGAGAGAGAGAGAGAGAGAGAGATGAGGTCCATCAAGTCTGGCTTCCTGTATCTCACAGCAACCCACCAGATGCCTGAGGAAGCTCACAAGAAAAAAGATACCTGCGTCCACTTGCCACTATCTTACACTTAGCCTTCAGTGCTAGCTATTTCTAAAATTAGGCGGATGAACAAACTTGTGATGGACTTTGCTTCTAACAAAGGTATCTAGGCCAGATGCAGTCACAATATCAGATAGCAAGGAGTTCCACAGATTAATTCTATGCTTGGTCAAGAAAAGTTTTATTTTGTCTGCTCTAACATTCTTGATGCTCATTTTCTGTGGTTGCCTTCTGGTTCAGGTGTTTGGTGAGAGGTAAAATAGAGGTATCCCTCTATTCATTCTATCCCCTGAATAATTTTGTATGTCTCAGGGTGCAAGGCCATTAGAGCCCTAGGCCAACACAATTCCCTTTTTGGCACATTCCCTCTCCCTGAGGAGACTCTTAGGCTGCAATCCTAAAGACACTTTCCTGGGAGTAAGACCCACTGAACACAATGGGGCTTACTTTTGAGTAGACATGGTTAGGATTGCACCCTTTATGGCTTCCTGGTGCCTGTTGGATGCAATGATAGCCAGTTTGGTGCTGCTGCTCCAGTAAGCTCTGGGAAGTTTAAAAGGACTGGTTATAAGTTCTGTAATTGTTTGTGTGTCTTCACATACACCTACACACAGATGCATGTTCCCTACTTTACCATAATTGCCAGGATTTTATGCGTGATGTGCAAATCAAAGGGTATAAAATGAAACACCTAATAGAAAATTACATGTTTATAATTGTTTTGAAAAAGTAATAACAGTTTCCATTTTCTGTTACTTCAAGGAGCAGTTTTAAGAACTTTTGTTAGCTCCCACTGTTTGAAAGGGCTATTCACAATATTTAAGCGGTCCAAACATAGTTTTGTGGAAGTGAAGGTTTATGGCTCCCAGCTTTTAGAAAATGTCATTAGGCATTTGCAAACTGTTTTTGAGTACTGTTTGAAGAATAATGGTACTCTAATGGCTACTAAAATGCAATAACTAGAAAACCCTTTTCTTTACTGTTCTGATTGTGATTTCTTTTTTAAGCATCTGGTGCCCAGGTTATATGTGATGGCAATATTATTGAGAACACTTGTTCAAAAACTAAATATTTAATACAGCAAGAAAAATGGTACTTATCACATGAGCAAGTTTATGGAGGTTTCAGTTTTCAGGATGTAATAAAAGAACTGCCCAAGTGTTTGGCTCCTTTTGTAGATAGATTTAATTGTGGTGTGGTAAACTAATCCAGTCTTCACTTGAGATTGGACTTCTCCAGAACAGATCACCAAAGCATCTGTTTTTTATAATTGAAAAGCAATAGGTCACGTATTGCAAAAGAATTTTTTTGCACATGTGTAAAACTGGGTCTAATGTCCAGAGGCTTAATAATTCAAACTCTATCTGCTGAAGTGTACATATTATCGATGGCATGTATCCTCCATTTAGTAAAATGAGAGTGTTGGTTTTGAATGGCTTGCCTAAGTTGTCTTACACCAAAGAGGTAAAATATGTATTGGGTGCCACATCTCTGTTGCCTTCACTACCAATAAAACTGTACTATTGATTCCTTTCAGAAGTGTCGGAGGAAGGCTTCCAGGTTCCAGCCTCGATAGCAGAGAGATATAAAGTTGGCCGGACTATAGGAGATGGAAATTTTGCCATTGTAAAGGAGTGTATAGAAAGGTGAGAAACTTTCTTACTGTTGTCAAAGTCATCCTACTTGTGGATCCCATATTTAATTGCAGGCTCAAGGTCATAGGGATTGTGTCATCTCTATATAGTAAGTACAAATAGAAAAAAACTCCAGTCGTAAGAAAGAAGGATCCATCTATCAAGTGAGTTCCGTCTCTGCTGCTCTTTCCTTTAGTGTGCTCAATATACATCTTCCAGGAAGTTGCTACATATTTCTCTTTTCACTAACATGTTAAAAATCTTTTTCCCCTGCAACTGCAGCTTTCTCTCCAGAATTGTTGACAGGGACTTTGTGATTCAGAACTGAAACCACAGACATCAATTAGCCACTTGTCTAAAATGTTACTTGTGTGTATCAAATTGCATAGTTCAGAGCTGTCTCTGATATTTTGACCTACCTGTAGAACAAACAATGCTGATCATCCCCAGACTAAACACCAGTAAAGGTGAATCAGAATGATGAGATCAGTGCTAAATGCCCATATGAAGCTTCTCACCCCGATCCACAACTCAGACAAGCTGAAAGGATGCCAATCAGCCGTGAATTGGGAGGCAGAAAGAAATCAGAACAGCTATTACTTTACTACTTATTATGGTTTGCTAGCAGGGCTCTGCATGCAGCTATAGCATCTACCAACATGCAGAGTTCGGAAAGTGCATATGGAGGCCATGACAGCTGACCTCTTTTTTTTAGTCACTGTTTACAAACCACCCTGGCTTTGCCAATCACAGGGTGGTAGTGTTTCCAGAACCAAATATAATACATAATATACAATACATAATATACCATAAAGGCACAGCCATTCCTTAGATAGCGCAATTGAGGCAGTTGCCTTCAGTTGATCAATATATGGACATTGCAGAAAGCCCTGCGGTGAGTGAACTGCCCCTGGTTCACAGCCTTCCTGCATCCTTCTAGCGATTGCTCTGCATTCAGGCATAGAGTATGAGAAGAATTTAAATGAGTTTACTAAAGTAATTTTTTTTTTGGGGCGGGGGGGAAGCCCTTAAGGGTTAGTATTTAAATCAGCTACAGTGGAAAAATTAATAAAGCAACAGATCAGTTATAAATGATGATCAATATCTGTAGAAATTTTTTTTAACATGCAACCCTCCTGTCTGTTTCAGAACCAAAATATAAAATTTTGTCTTCCGTGTTTAAAAGGCACTCTGGTCCCCTTTTTGTTTAATTTAAGTGATAAGTTTCAGAAGACCTATGATATAATTTTTTGCCTTATCCTATTCATTGGCTCTATTGCTAGAAGAGCATTTTAAATGCTACTATGGAAGTGCACCTAGCTGAACGCTTCCAAGCTTTCACCACATATGCTTAGGATTGCAAGGCAACCAGGACAGGCCACTCCATTTTCAATATGTTGGCTGGGTGAGTGGAATAGTCTGGGAATGAGAGGGACAGGGTAGTGCTGGTCTGAATGGGGGAAGGGTAGGAGGTGTGCTGGATGTGGATGAGTGTATTTTGGCACCACCACCTTGGATGAGGACACTATTCCCTTTGGAGCCGTCCAATACAACTCTGTCTCTGAGGGGCCCAGCTATTTAGTGGTGAAGGTCCAAGGAGATTCACTACCAACTGAGAGGCTTATGGATGGTTAAGGGAAAATAGTTTAATTTTTCCCAAGCCTCCCAGTTGCCACCCCCACCATGGCATTGGAACAGCTGGTTTTGGCAAAACTGGCAAAAATGGCAGGGAAAGGCATTGGTTGTTCATTCATTCAAAGTCAGGGGAGTATATGAAGAAAACAGTGGACCATTGCCAAAATGTCCATAAATACCTGTCACCTTATTTACTTATACTTATTCCTTTGTGTGAGCAACTATAATGAGCAAGAATATTGCCTGTGTGCTTTCTCACAAGAATATGTATCTTCAGAAGTAAAGAGTTTTATTTTTTAAGTGAAAGCTGTATATTCAGAAAGGAGGCATTGAATATTCTTGAGGAGGTAAAAACCCTCACAGGCTTCTGTCTGGTAGCACTTTGAAGTTTGGCTACTGTTACTAAAATATGAACCTTGGTGTCAAAATGTTCGGCATGTTATTTTTTATTTTTTATTGTAAATGATAAAACCAGTTGTGACAATCTTGTGGTTTGTACCCACGAGTGGGAACTCAAGGCCACACAGAATTCATCCACAGAAGCACATTTGATGAGTGTGGAAGCTACTTCAGAGAACAAAAGGGGTTCTGAGTTCATACCAAGGGCTCTTAGCACTAGTAGAATGCTGCTTCTGTACTTGGAGGAAACTATTGGTCACAGAGTCCTTTGTTTCTTCTTTATGTGAACCTCTTCAGAATAAGTGTAGGCATATGATGATCACTTTGAGATGAAATTTTGCTCACTCGTCTGAAAGCTAAGAAGCCCTCTAGTGGGGAATATGGACAGGAGTAAATAAACCCTAAAAATCACTAGCATCGTTTAACAGCCCTGTTACTGAATGAATGCAGCACAATACGCTTGCTTTTTTGTTGTTTTACTATATCTCCTCTTATCTTTTGTTTAATCTTTTGAAACTTTCCTTCATTGAAGAATACTGCATATGGTGTTATGTATTAAAATCCTTTAGCCACTTCTTGCAAGTTGCTCTTTCTCTTGGTCTCTCCAAAGATCACAGTGATTCCTAATTCAGCAGAAGCTGAATTATGTGAAACAGACTATGGCACTTATGACTTTCCTACTGGAGATTTTTATTGCTGTTTTCTCCCAAGCTTGAAAATGAAAAAAGCCACCAAGCAAATATGTACATCTGCGCTTCTTCATGAGATCCTCATGAAAGTACCATATGGCTGTTGCTTCTAACAGTATGGAGCATCCTTATAAATAATTTCCCATGCTGCCTCTAATAAATACTAATAAACTGCATTATTCATTTTCTGTTCTGTAGCAAAAGATAAGAACACCATGGGAAACTCCAGGCTGCAATCTAGAAATGCACTTGGGCTCCCCTTCCTACCACTGTGCCATCCTAGGCAGTTCAGGAGAGGCATGTTGAGGGCATGTCTAGCATTGGATATGCTAGATCCACAGCCTGTTTTCCAGGCAGAAATTCCCTCTTTCAGCTCCTCAGAGTTATACAACCTCAGGAGCAGGTATAAATCTGAGTAGACCCAGAGGGGTCCATGATAAGGCCAAGTATGAATGGCAGTATTAACAAACAAAATGAATTCTTGGCCAGCCCAGCTGCAAACCCTGCCTCTGAACATCACAACCACGGCACAACCACTGCAGCCACTAACCTGGGGATACAGCAGGCCACTCCAACGAGCCCCTTACATTAACTGTAAACTCTAGTGCATCTCCTGCTACAGCTGTTACTGGTTGCCTGGGACTCCTTATAAGGCAGGCAACACAGCTGTTCCTTGTTCAATGTGATCTGAAGGGGGGTCTCCTCGGGATCAAGCCCTCCCCAGGTGCCACTGACTTGGTGCCGACTGAGCATGCCCAGGCTTACTGATTCTCTGGATCCAGCATAACTTCTGCTCTGGATTCAGAATAGTTGGGGCAGCCCAGCTAGGACACTCCTCACTGCCCTGACTCTGGACTGCAGCCCCAGTCATAGAATTCCTGTCCCAGTTGGCTCAGCTGTGGGTCCTTCAGTATCAGTTCCAATTTAGTTCCTTCTTTAAAACTATTCAGTAGAATTATAGTACTGTACTTCTTTTGCTTAGTTGTAATCGGTTATCGCTTTGATTTCTTTCATTTTTTCTCCTAAAACAACTTAACAATAACCTAACATACAGAAAGTTCCAATTCCAGTCCCTTGCTTCAAATATTTATTTTGAGATGAGCCTGAATAATTACAGGCAATTTACTTAGTTGGGCCAGTACAAATCTATTTGATCTGAAAATAAAATTGATAACATCAGCTCTCTTTACTCTGTTTCTGTCTTCCTCTTCTCATTCTTGCTCTCTCTCTGATTAGGTCAACTGGTAGAGAATATGCGCTGAAAATCATCAAAAAAAGTAAATGTAGAGGAAAAGTAAGTATAGAAACTCCACAGTGTGCAGTAGTCATTTATCTTGGAAAATTATTAGTTAGGTTTTGAAATCAGAATTAATCAGAACTGATGTTACCATTTGAAGGTGTTGTACCTTGTAACTCAGAAAATATTTAACCAGTACAGGTGGAGTCTAAACATTGAATTAACTATTTTTCTTTCTAGACCTTGTATTAACTGTTTGTCTTTCTTAACTTTGTATTAGGTATCCAGTTGTCATAATAATTTGATACTTTGCAGAATTATTAAAACGCAAACCAAGAAAACAATTACAGTATGTCTGTATAGTATAATATTGAACAGCATTTTACAAACTAAATAGGCTGTGTTGTTAATAGTCCTGTGACCATAATAATATAGTTAGTGTTGCCTCACTGTTTGGAAAAATACATTTTGCATTAAAAGAATCCTTAAGATAATTCATTCAGTTCTTTCCTTAACTCCTTTCCATTTTCATTTTCCATGCTAGTTTTCCTCCATACTTGGCACAGTACGCCAACAATGATGCTGTTTGCAGATCTTTGACATTGGTCATACATTAAGGTGCAAGAGTCTTAACATTTCCAAAAAGTATTTATGAATCATATATGTCGATCCATCAAAACCTGGAAGGAGAAGGGATAAGAGAATATTCTCTTTTCATTTGTGGCTTTCATTTTGTGGCAGGAGCATATGATCCAGAATGAAGTATCTATCTTAAGAAGGGTAAAGCATCCCAATATTGTTCTTCTGATTGAAGAGATGGATATGCCCACTGAATTGTACCTTGTCATGGAACTAGTAAAGGTATGTGTTTGTAAAAGAAAGATCACCTGTATCTTCTCTGTTTAACTATGTGTTAAACATAGGCTCTTTGCTATGAAAGTGGTCCTAGACAGTGCTGGTAATTTTTATTAATAAATTGTGAGACCTTATCCTATTAATCATTTAATAACAGCAAACATTGCTACGTTCTCTTTTTCAAGTACACATAGTTGGAAGGATGCAGATTTGTTGTTTCAACAACTGTTGGCTGTATCCATTTCACAGAATCCACTGTTTCAATTGATTAACCATCTGGTGTGGCCTGGCTTTTGAAGACTTAAGTTTAAATCAAATTCACAGATGAAAAAGATATCCAGCAGGAAATGGCTGAATATGGTGAAGAAACAGTTTGGCAAATGCCCCTTTGTATTAATTGCTGTAACAAGTTTGACATAAGTGGTGGCTGCTGCTACAAATGTGCTTTCACTTTATGGCAGGCACGTCAATCACTGTTGGATAAAGGGCCTTGTGTGCACAGAAAGCACTTCATAAATACAAACACAAACACTTTGCAAGCAGGGCTTGTGAAAAGAAGAAAGGAATGGCTTGCTGGCATGCTGCCACCGTACATAGTGAGACCAAATTATTATTCAAGCCAACCACTGGTTTAGTTATTTTAACAAGCATGATTTATTGTAGGGTTTCCTCCTGCTGTTCGAGGATCTAATTTCAATTTCACATGAGAAAAGGAACGTTACAGCATTTTGCTACAAGCTAGTAAATAAATAGGTGCAAATTGTGCTTGGATTTCAATGGTCATGTTTGTCAAGATTGTGGGGTTTGTTTCCTTTTCTAAAAGGGAAGGTATTCAGGTATTCGTGGCTGCCTTTCTCAAGTTCAGTAACAGCCAGGGTGAAAAACAATGAAAGTGAAATAGCATTCTTCGATCAACTACGATAATGAATCAGTGATGGCTGATGATCGGGTATGTGTGTTAATAAGCAATCCTAAGCTCCAATTAGTCTGGCATAAGTGCTGTACTGACCCAAGAGTGTCACAGAAGTGCCATAAAGTACTTGTGCCCCACTGTTGGTGGGGTTAAGGCCACTGCCCAGGAATTCACCAACCTCCCCACATCACAGTGGAAAGATATGCCAGGTGAGTTGTGCCAGCCTAAATTGGTTAGGATTGCTTCCGAAATACCTTACATAGAAAGTTATACGAACTCTGAGATGCAAATCCTACCCACACTAACCCAGAAGCAAACTCCTCTGATTATAATGGACTTACTTCTGAGTAAACATGCATAAAATTAAAAACTGAACTGTCTTGTGTCCTATAAAATTGGAGATAATATTAATTATTGCCCCCTTAAAGGATAGGGAGGGGGAAAGGCAGCAATGTGATTTCCAGGATTGCATTTCTTTGGAGCAGTTTTAGACTTACCTGGACTCACCAGAGGCTGTAGGGATTAAGGGAACCTGGCACCAACCTTTGTAGCCTTTCCACACTGCAAAGTCTTTTAGCAGGTCAATCAACCAATAGTATTTATATACCACAAAGTGGTTTACAGAAAAAAATTAAATAAAATGAACACTTTTTCTAACTTAGGAACTAAATACACAAATTAATTCCAAAATATAGGAGAGCTAAGTTATCATGCAGGCTGCATGATGTACCCGAGTACAGCTCAGCTTCTAAGAGCAGCTGAAAGAACCTGAGAGCTCCATAAAGAGTTTCTGAGGACCGCATCCAACCCACAGGCCTACTTTAACCCTACAATCCAGAGTAACTACAGGAAGATATAAGAGGCACTTACTCTGGATTGCTCTAAGCATTTCCCATATGTTTCACATAGGTGGCACCGTAACTACATCGGTGTAAAAGGTCCCAGCCCACGTCACTAATGATGCCGGGGGTTATTTTTAAAAAAGAATATCTGTTTTTGGATTTTGCTGTTTTCTGTGCTTGAAAATACAGATCAAAGTTTTGGTAAAATACTTCTAATGGATTCTGTTTGAACCCTTTTTTCTCGCAGCTGGCAAAAGCCCTTAAGATTTTATTTTTTTATGGCTGCAAAGTTTCTAGGAATATTACAGTAGTCTCTAGTTATATCTGCTTCATATTCTAGCAGCATAATCAGCTCACTGATTAGTAAGGGGGAAGAAAATTAATTTTGGGAGGAAGAAAATAAACCTTTTGAAGCAGAATGAGAGGTTCCACTTTCCCATGATACTTCCTCCTTCCTCACTGTCTAGGCAGGCAGTTGCTAAGTGGAAACATGGATGTTGCAGCAAATTTTTGTTAATGCTCTAAAACAGAATTCCCCCCTAAAATCCCTTCTACTAACTGTGCCTTCTAGAAGCAGAAATGTATTCATGTCTGCTCAGAAATAAGTTCTATTGAATTCAATGGAACTTGCTCCCAGACCAATAAGCAATCATAAAGAATTATAAATTACTTACAACATAGAAAGATATACAGGTACTAATGGTCCTACTTTATCATGCTCTTTGTAATTTCAATAAATGAAAAACAAAGACCATTCAGCATTGTACATATTTCCAAAGTTAAAAGCTTGAAGATAGTCCATCACTGTTTGATTCTTATCAGCCTATGTTTTCTTTATCCAACTGAATTCTCTTGGATCTGATTTTGTGATTTTTGCTTCAGACCAGAAGTTTTGGTAAACCTTTCACCTTGTTGACTCATTCATTGCCTGAATCAAAGAACGCACCCGTGATTCAGTACCCATCATGGCCTGGGGCCTTATTATAATTTAGAAGTTTTATTGCCACTGCAACCTTCTGGATAGTTATTGCTTCCTTGGCCCTCTCTCTGTGAGCTTGGGTAACATTAGGTGAGGATTCCAAGAATAATACTTCCTGTGGAAGCATTCTCAGAACTGTAAAGTGGCCTATAATGATCCTGAAAGTCTAAAGTTTCCTCTTGTGGATTATTTGTCATTCTATCCTTAAGGAGGAATCAATTTTTCCCTGTGTTCTTGCATTTAGCATGTGAAATTGTAATTTAGAGAGTTGTCCCCAAATTGTAAGTACCTTTGTAAAAACTCTTATAAACTGACTTCTTAAATACTGAATATGTTCACAAATCTGAGGATCTAGCGAACTTCTATACATAATCCTATTAAAGCTTTGTGCCACCAGGGTGAGCACTCCACCTGCACATGCTGTTGCAAAGGTGCCATTAAACACATAAGTTAGTGGCACTGGTGAGACAGGGTGACCAGATGCCAAACCCGAAAAAGAGGACAAGGTGTCCCCCCCCAATTCCTGAAATCCAAGCAAAAAGTCCTGACATTTTTTTAAATGTAGGACACCCAAAAATGTAGGACAAATGTAGGACATGTTAAAAGCTAAAAACACTTTTACTTGTACTGTATTGCTTTCCTATAAAGAGACATTATCGCCCCAGACACACCAGTTCCCCCAATACCTGTTTCCTGCACCCAAGCACATGAAGGTGGCTCAAAGCACTCACACACAAACCATGCACGACACACATGCATAGGGGAGGATTGGGCTACTCTATGTTAAGATTTTTGAATACTCATCTGAAAGCAATCTCAAACTGACTCCTGAAAAACTATCCTATTTAGTGGACTCACCTCCAACAAAGTCACCTTCAAGAATTACTGTACTTCCCTTGTACAGTATATTAAACTTGAACTATTATATCAACCATTGGAAAAAGCTTGCCTGTGTTTGTTGAAGCCCATAAACACATTGTAATTTATTACTTCAGCCAGCAATGGGCAGCACCACAATAAAATATCTCACTTCCTCCTTTTCTGTAAGATCTGAAGTTTTCTGCTAAGAAATATTTTAGGAAATTGAATTCAGGGTTTCTGAGCAGCTTTTCTTCCAAGTACAGTGGTACCTCACTTAACATGCACCTCACTTAACAAGCGTTTCACATAACAAGCAAAAATTTCCAAGAAATCTTGCTTCACATAAGTTCCGCTTCACTTAACAAGCAAGTGCGGTATAGGCACGCGTGCTATGCAGCCCTGATGCTCTGCACAGAGGTTCTTTAAAAAGGCTGCCAGCTAGCACTACTGCCCCTAACTGCCCCCAACTTGGGGGCAGTTGCCTTGGGGTGCCAGAAGTAGCCCAAGTGCCCCCACCGGCTACCTTGAACCTCCAGCAGCAGCCCAGGTAAGCCTCCCAGGAAAGTATCTTTGATTGCAGTCTCCTAACTATGTCTACTCCGAAATAAGCCCCATAGTGCTAAATGGGGCTTACTCCCAGGAAAGTGTCTTTAGGATTACAGCCTAAGTAGACTTCATAGAATCATGCACATTGAATGCATGTTTTGAATTCAATTCCAGTGTTTTGTCATCATTTTTATATCCAGTTAATATTTTTATATGTATATTTTGGGGGTTGTGGAACTAATCGTCCGAGTTTCCATTATTTCCTATGGGAAAATCTGCTTCACTTAAAGACCGTTTCACTTAAAGAGCATGCCTCTGGAACGAATTAAGCTCTTTATGTGAGGCACCACTGTATTAGAATCTCTATCCCCCCTTTTTAATGTTATTGCCCCCTTTTTAAGTGTTGCCTTCCATGAATCTTTATGTTTCTTCCTAAATTGTGCTTTTTAATTTTTTCTCTTCCCTGTCTTACAACAAAACTTTTAGGGCACAATCCAGAGTAACTACAGGAGTCCTTGCTCCGGTGTAAGAACAATTTGCTCTGGATTGCAATATGAATTTCCCATAGGTTTTCACTAGGTGGTGCAGTAACTACGGGCGCACGTAATGTCTCTTACGTGCTCCCGTAGTTACTCTGGATTGTAGGGCATGTAATTATATTATCAAAACTGTAATTCATTTTTGCTTTATTTTTCTCTTGCTATTTGGTCTCCAAGGTCCCCAGGTGTTCCAGTTAGCACCATTGACCCATCTTGGTACTTTTTATATTTTCAAAGTCTCCACCACTGTTAGGACCCAATCTGTTGGCAGGGAAGGAATACATGTAGCAGTCCAAACCATGCTGCAAGCCTATTTCCATTGGGAAAAGTGAGGCTGAAATAATAGCAGTGCATGAGGTTATTCATGCAGTCTTTTTCCCCTTGATTTTGGGTGTCATTTGTGCAGTTGCCAGATGGTTGTGTTAGAGACCCAGAAAAACAGACCCAAGGCAAAATGGTCCATCTCAGAAGAGGGAACAACCAAGGGAGGTGATCAATCTTCCTCAGTCCTTATTCCTATTGCAAGATATTTTTCCTCTCTGGAGAAGAGACAGTTCCTGTAAGTGAAATCCAATCAAAGAAAGCACTAATGATTTCATCATTACAACATTGATTACAGCATTATTGATTGCAACATTGATTATTAAGACAATAGGGCTCTCTGAACCCTAATGCACAAGCACACATTTGACTCCCACAACCTTCAAACTGCAGGCCCTTAAAGTCTGTTATTCAGTCTTGATGCAAAAAGAAGTACACTTAATTTAGAAGCAGCAGAAGGAACCTCAATCCTCAATATTCCTTCTTGTTTTCTTTTGGCCAGAGACTGTTCTTATGGGCAAGGCCCTGTCCTCAGGGCCCCCTCTCTATTTTCACCTCCCACCACGTAGTCTGGAGTCAACTTGAATTGGTATTTCCATTTCTTCCCCCCTCCCAATATCTCAGGTATTGGCAACTTTAGCCCTTTTCTGTCTAGCTAGTCCTATAATATTTTGTGTGAAACATAAAATTGTCTCCTCCATTCTCCATCAGACTGTTTCCAGACTTGGAACCGATACAGTCCAGCAACATCTGTTTCATTCCCTCCCTCCTTTCCCCTTTTTGTTGTTGTTGCTGTTTCTTCTTATTTTGCCTAACAACCAGTATGAAAAAATGTTCTGGAGAAGTTAAATTTACGCTCATTTCTTTGGACTACTTAGCTGTTCCTTATAAAGTTTTTCATGATGTTCTTGGTTTGGGGGTGGTTTTATTTTTCCCTTCCTATCAAAGCAACTGTTACCTGCATTTTGTGTCTAATTAAATGTGGGTATTTGGAGCTGCACATTTCCAGGAGTGGGTTTATTTATTTTCTATTTACTGTATTTCTAGTCTTCCCTTCTTTCCAAAAAGTTCCAAAGCACATTTCAGTTGCAACATTCATTTTTTTACAAGCTGTAGGGAATCCTATGCAGTGCTCTGTAGGACTTCCTATTTCCTCTGGATCCTGGCAAGTGGTGCGTTCCATTTGAGGGGGGAAAAGCCCTGCAGTGATGGCTGCCTTTTTCTCCATTCCTGAAAATTCTTACTTGAGATTTTTTCCCAAGATAGACTTTCTACCACCATCTTTAACTGCTGGGTATCTGAAGTATCTTCAAACAGTATGTTGTCATTTATTGTTGTTATAAATCTCTGTGGAATGTCATCAGCAATCGTGTCCATGTTCATTGGTATAGTGTTAATATATCACAATTTACTTTATTTTAGGGGGGAGACCTTTTTGATGCCATTACCTCTACAAACAAATACACAGAACGAGATGCTAGTGGGATGCTGTACAATCTGGCCAGTGCCATCAAATATCTTCATAGCTTGAACATTGTTCACAGAGACATCAAACCCGAAAATCTACTGGTAAGTAAACATACCATAATTCTGCAATTGTAGTGCGCACCCTTTTCAGCCCAGATGACTCTCCATTGTAGTGTGCACTGCAATCAATGGCGCATTGTAATCACCATCAGTCTGCCCTGCCTGCTAAAGAAAAGAGCGCAGCATCGCTCCTGCATCCAGAGCAGAGCGCTGCACCTGGCTATGTTCCCTGCCCCCTCATCCCAAGGATGACACAGAGCCTCTCCTGAGACAGGCAGGAGGAGAGATGCTGCTCTCCCTCTCTGGTACTGATTGCCCTCCTGCCTTGGGTTGCAGCACAGTGTGCCTGGATGGGTGGAAGGGGGAATGGCATAGTCAGGAGCATCGTTCCAGAAACAGAAGAGGAGGCATTGCTCCCACACAGCATTGGTCTTGCTGTCTGTTTCTGGAGATGCCCATCTGCGTCTCTCACCACCTTCACCCATCCCAAGGATGAAGCCACACTTTGCCCCTGAGACATGTAGGAGGAGAGGAGCATCCACCACACTGTCCTGTAAGCCCAATTGGATAAAGTGGGACTTGATTCTGAGTAGACAACATAGGATCATCCCCTTTTTGTATCCACAACTCCCTTCCCATCCAGAGTTAGTCTCTGATGCTGCTCTTGCTCCTGCTCCAAATTGCCTTTTAGATTGCATAGATCTAATTGGAAAACACACCCACACCCACACAGAGGCTGGCATCATTCACACTTTCCTGAAAGTGAGCCCCATCGGATACAGCATAGGATCATGCCCCTTTTGCAGCAAGAGTTGCCTTCCTAGGTAAAGTTGGAAACCTCTGCTACTGTTGCTGCTCCAAGTTGCCTTTGCAGTTTTCAGAGATCTCGTTGGAAACATGCGCGCGCGCACACACACACACACAGAGTGCTTTCAGGTTGGTATCCTGCAAACTTTCCTGAGAATAAGCCCCATTGACAGTAATGGGGCTTACTTCTGAGTAGCCCCCAGAGCTAGTCCAGCTTTCTATTGTCTTGTCCTGAACATTTGGTGGGGGATAATTATGGTAATCCTAACTGCGCTCAACTCACAGGGTTTTGTGTGTGTGTTTCTGTGTGTCCTGCGCCGTCCATCCTTCCTGAACTTTAAACACCTCCAAACAACAGAAAGCCATGCCTGGAGCTCATTGTTTTATGCAGTAAAATAAAATTTTGCACGTTACAATCACCAGTAAACAACTTTTTATATCCCAGCCTTGTAAAATCAGGGTGCACATTAGGTTTGATGGTGCACTATATACAAGTAAATACGGTATTATTTATTTATTATTTATTTACTGGATTTGTATCCTGCCTTTCTCGGCAAAGCCAACTCAAGGGAGCTAACAAACATCAACAACCATGTACATAAAAACATTTAACACTTTTAAAAACGTTTAAAAATTTAAAACAACCCACCACCCTAAAAATTATCATAAAAACATTGGCTAAAACCATGGCTAAAAACTGCTTAAAAACACAACACCCCCAATGTCTCAGTATCCATAGATTTGGCATCCACTTGCCCTGTGAAAGTCAGAAGCTAGAGATTCATGAATGGGATGCGGTTGTGTAATTCACTGTTGAACTCTATTTGTTGTTCAAATCAATCCACTTCCATTTCCTTACAATTGGGACAGATTTACACATAAACACATGGGTCTAACCCTATCAGATGTCTACTTTGTCCAGGATTAAACCTGCAGGTTTACATAACAATTAAATACCCATGAGAAGACCAAAGAACTATAAAGGGTCTCACTCATTACAAATTGGCTTTCCCCAAATCTTTCATATTTATCAATTTCTTTCTGAGAGCATGATTTTGATCAAAAACTTAATTTTAAAAAAACAATAAAATATCAGTTGAAGCCATTTAAAGTAAAAACAGTGTATCCTTTCTGTACTGTAGTTGTAATGCACATCTTGGTAGGTGCTCGCCTGAAAGCAGAAATTATGGCAGTCCATGTCGAGACTCATTAGGATCTTATTTCTTAGAATGTCTCATGGGAGAAAATTTACAGTGCTTTTGTATTCAAACTTTTCTAGAGTTTGACAGCAGTAGCCTTCAGCAGAGTTGTTCCCACTTAAAATAGTTCTCCCTGGAATCTTATGAGCATTGGAAGGATTTTTTTCCTCCATTTTGTTAGTGTTGTGTTTTGCAGTCCAGCGCACATGCAAAATTCTTGCATGGCTGGATATATTTACACAATGACCGCTAGTCAGTATATTTCCCCATAAAGGCAGTTGTAGACAATGGAAGTGTTTGTGTATGCTTTTTCTATGCAGTTTAAAACCAACAAAGAAAACTATGTGCAAGAGAAGAGTTGTCTGTACAACTACCAACAGCAGGATGACTCAGGAAATGTGGTTATTTCAGCCCTTCATTCCCAGTGTTGATGTGTCTGTTTGGGGTTATTTGTCAGCTCACTGCCTTTACTCAGAACTATTTATGGAGACTTGGTAAGATAAAACTCCACCGTGGTCCCTAGTCCTAAATGCATCACATGGAAATTGGGTTCACTGGTTCAGATGGACTTACTTCCAAAAATGTAATTTAGAATGGCATTCTCCCAAAGAATTTCTGTGATTTTGGTGTCTCTGGACATAAGGTCCTAGAGATAAGATAAAATATGAGATGTGAATTTTGCAAACTTTTTTCTCTACCCCATATGAATTATTTCCCATCCCCTCCCTGGTTTTAGCAATTTTGGAGAGTAGCAAATGAGGCAAAAATATTTGCTGTACCCTTTCTACCTGACATCTATTCAGAGAAAGCGCAATCCATTCTGCCCTCATTAAGAAATGGGTTTGTGACATTTTCACATAGATTGTGATGCAGGGTGACCATACAGAATGGAGGACAGAGTGCCTCTGTCTTTAAGTATTGCATAGAAAAGGGAACTTAGGCAGGTTTAGTTCAACATAGAAGGGTTTAAAAAGCAGCACCTGCTAAACTCCCTCCTCTATGCAATGCTTAAAGGTAGAGGCACTCTGTTCTCCATTCTAGATGATCACCTTGCTGTAATGTTAGAGAAGAACAGCCAAAATAAAAGATGGTGCTGAAACAGTACTGGAAAGATGAAACTATTGCTGCAAACCAAAGAGAAGAAGCCACTTTTTAAAAAAAAAATACGGTGTCTCTGTCTTACCCTTTGGACCAGCATCCATGGATGCCAGGATCCCCTTTAAAAACATTTTAAAAAGGAAAGACAGCAAGAAAACAGCTTTCTCTATTTTTTTATTGCAAAATAGCAGTAAAAAATAGCAAATCCCATAGTTTTGAAGTGTGGAGGTAGGAGAAGCTGTTTTCTTACTGAATCCTCACTTGAGTCCTCACTAAAGGTTGTCCCTTGTTATCCACTGGGGTTCTGTTCTGGATTTAAAAAAATTCATGGATTAAAAAACCCACAGATAAAAAGCAGTGGGAAAATAACCACTTCCCTGTTTCTTGTTCCTTCATTGTCCTTGCCTCAATATCTGTAGGAGTTTGAACGAGAGTCCCTGCTGATACCCCAAAAATGTGTTAAATAAAAGCAGTTCAAAAAATAAAAGTACAGTTGTTTAAAAACAGCTTTTCTTACAGTCATAAAGAGGCAACCAGCAATTTAAAATGCAAAGGATTCCTTCACTTTGCCTGGCTCAGCTAATTCCATTAGGAGCAATGAAGGAACAAGAAACTTGAAAGTGGGTTGTTATATCCCATGGATTTAAGCTTTTTTATCCACATATTTTATTTAACCCATGAATTTTTTTATCCACATATTTTTTAAAATCCATGATTTCCAGAATAGAACCTCAGTGGATCATGAGGCATAAACTGTACTGTTTTACTACGCCTTTCCCCATAAACTTACAATTGTATCTCTTACACACTGTGTACTTCTTATTATTAATTAATGAAAGGTATTTGTCATGATTGCAGTTGCCCAAGCAAGTTAGAATCCTCACATTGTCTCTAATTATGTTTAAAAAGGAGAAAAATCACTCTTTAAACATCTAGGATTTGAGCATGGTGGAGTGGTAAGAACTCCCTTGCCACCTTCCCCTATTGCAAATATGAGCTTAATTTTGAGCTGAATTAAGGCACATGCTGACATTTGCTAGTGTAGAGGAGTAGCTAAACTGTGTTAAATTATTCTGACTAAGCACACCTCTGTTTTTGATTTATCCTGTGTGGTACAGATATTGAATTTCACACATGTGCCAGTAATTACTCTCATATTTTATCCATTTTAGCAAGCCAAGCTAGATAGCCTTGTAATGCAGAATAGTTTGCATGTGGGACCACTGTAACACTTCACCTACATTCATTTCACCTGGGATCTGAAGGAATGGCTTTCCCTTTTTAATTGGAGTATTTTTCATAATTGTTGCTATTTAACGTGATTATTTTGTCAAATCATGGGATAGCTTTATAGCCTTATAATAACCCCAGGAGACAACTTCTCTGACTGTTGCCATCTGTAGAGATCACAAGAGCAGCTTAGAAAATATGGACAATCTTGAGAATAATGGGATACATATGGTAGCACACAATTATGTGTGGCTGGATTCAATTAGTGTTGTACAATTACACAGTTTTATCGCTTAGTTAAAACAGTGAAAGCACTACATGGTGGGTAATTTGCACTAATCCACATCTCTTTAATTGCCCTTCAGGGCTTAAAGGGAAACAGAACTTGTAAAGAGCTTACTTTCTGAGAAGATGAGCTTTAAATTATCATCTGCATCCTTTGATCTTGACAGGACAGACAATTAAAATATTATTGCCTCACAATAGAGCTTTATTTATGTCTTTAACTGTACTTGCTCAGGGAAGGGAGTACCTGATACTGCTCACCACCTTGTGTACTTACGGAAGAGGAATTTCTAAAAAGAAAAGAGATGCTTACTCTGAGATTGTAAATACTCCAGGTTGAACATAACCATGAAAATGATGCTTTTGGCAAGAACTGAGTAAATTATGAGTTGTTCATTTGAATGGTTGTTTCATAAACATATTCACATTATGAGTTCACACACACACAGCCCCCTAACCCTGTAGACACATTTTTTCCTGGAACACCTGGGATTACTTATTAAGATATGTTGGTATGCTGCCCAGCAAAGTTGCAGCCACTGAGGTCCAACATGATTTTATATGTCTCACTCAGAACAGACTTATGTCTAATGCAAAGCCCCTAATGAAAAACGTTGTTGAAATGCAATTTACTGCAGCCAACCCTGCAGATACTTTTTAAAAAGATTCATAAACCAGATGTACTTAACAAGTCATGTTTTTAATAACGCTGCAATTACACTTTTAAATGCGCTTCTCCTTGCCTATCTACTTTTTGGCTCTGCCAAAGCCAGTGTGTTGAAAATTTCAGATTGCTGGTCCTTGCTGAAAACAAGTTCCAGTTGTATGAGCTCATTGAAAATCAGCTGAAGGAATAGCTCTGTGAATTCAGAATGACTGGCTGATGGCAGAATAGGCTTGCAAGGTTGTACAATTAAATGCAAGAAGGAAGAAATTTCATTTTTTCATGATTGCATTAAGCAAATCTGGAAACATTCTTTATCTTTTATCTTTTCTCTCTACTTCAAATTGGTTTTGTTGGCTCCCTGGCTAATGATTGAATGATTAAAAATTTATCCTAGAAAAATCGAGTGATTTGGAGGAAATGTATTAATCAAGAAAAATTGCATGCATTTTTTTCTGGGCTGTCAGCAGTCATAGCATTGTTGAATAATTGATTTGGAAGTGCCTTATGGCATCATCCACCACTGTGGCAGGAACAGATATCTAAGGCATTGTATCAGCAGAGAAAAACATTTCCTGTCTACCTTCATTTTCGGTGATGGTCCATTCTTGGAAGGACAAATGATGGAAAAGGTTGACATGGCCTTAAAAGATCCTTCTATTACCTAGATTTTGTCTACCATAACTCACCTATGTGGCCAAACTGCTTTTAAAAATTGTGACCAAATTGCTTTTAAAAAATTCCATTATAAATACAGTATTCTAATAGCAAATCTGCATATTTGGTGGGGTTGGAGAAGATGAAGCACATTCTTTCTGATGTTGTTCAATTTTCAATGCAAACAGATCATGCAACTGAATACTGAACACCTCCTTTCCCCCTGCCCTTGGCAAGTTTCATACATGATCTTTACCTCCTATCTTCGCATTAATAATTTTTCTTTCCAACATTTATCCCCCCTTTCACTGCAAAGTCAAAGTTTCAAATCCACTTCCGATTTCAAAACTGTCCCTTACCCCACTATCCTCTAACTTCCTCCTCCTCTCAGTCTTTTGAAGGGAAGGCTTTACTGCCATAAAAAGAAAAGTGTAAACATGTTAGTCTGAAAATGAATATATTTCTTAAAATGGAAAACACTAAACTCTTGTCTGTTTTAGGTTTATGAGCATCAAGATGGAAGCAAATCTCTGAAACTTGGAGATTTTGGCCTGGCCACTATAGTCGATGGGCCTCTTTACACTGTCTGTGGGACACCTACCTACGTAGCACCAGAAATCATTGCAGAAACTGGGTAAGTCTATTTTGTAAAATGGGTTGACTTTGGGTGCAATCCTGACATTAGGCCAGAAAGGATCGCCCAACTAAGCTGGCCTAAGTCGGCCATATCCTGAGCTGATAGGCCAAATCCACAGGGCTAGGAGGCATCTAGAGTGGCCTAACTGCTGCTGATACAGCATTAGCACAAAGGCAGTATGTTCAAAGGCTAATGTAGTTGTCCCATATCTTGAGGTAGGTTGTTGTAGTTGCGCTGTATCCTGAGGTTGAGAGGCAGCGGTTGCTCTCACTGTAGGTTGGTCTAGGACTCAGAATTTTTGCCATCACTTCCATTTTTACTCTGGCTTATCATAGACCCCTATGGGTCTACTCAGATTTACACCTGCTGTTGAGGTGGCCTAAGTCAGAGGAGCTCTTGAGGGGACATGTCTACCTTGGAAACAGACTTTGGGCATAACTGCACTATTCTAAATCATGCTCAACATGCCCTCAACTTGTCTCCTCTGAGCTGCCTTGGCCAGCTCTGCTAGATCAGCCCAGGTCCACCTGTCCTGGGCCTGCCTAAGTGGACTTATTGCTGGCCCAAGCCATTCTGGTGTAGCTAGGCTGACCTATCTTGGAATTAGGTCAGCCCAATACTAGATAGGCTAACCTAAATGCACTTCAGGATTGCAGCCTACGATTGCAGCCTTAGAATGCTATGGAAGGCTTTCCAGTTTTGATGTAAATATCTGAAGTGATTTTTTAAGGCCTTTGGTGGGCTGAGGAGGACACCCAAGCATTACGGGGGCTGCGTGTGGTCTCCCTGTCTTTCAGAACACCCTCTGGAGGTATGCTTAGCTCCCCTCATCTCCAGAGGGTTAAAGGTTCCATGAGATTCATGAGAACTATGAGATTCATGACCCACAGTTTTTGGTATCCACCGGGGTGTCATATGCTCCCTGGAAGACATATGGATAATAAGTAACCTGTGGTGGAAGAGATATGTTGTTCTTTTGAATCAGACTATTCTTCTGAATAGTCAAAAGTTGGATTTTTAATGCTTCATGTATTCTAACATGATTTTTGTTTGTATATATGTAAAAAAAATAGGTTGATAGCAAGAGTTGGACCCTGACTCACCCAACAACCAGTTCGCCGGAAGTAGGGGTGGGGGCGGGGCGGGGGCGGGTCAGGGGCCGGCACGCCACCCACCTCAGCGTGCTGCGGCTGCTCATGGGAGGGGCGGGCCCCAACCTCGGCGCACTGCGCATGCACCAACCCCCTGCGCACGTACAGTGCATCTCCTTCTCCCAGCGTGCGAACTGGCATGCTGGGTTTTCTTCCCCCCCTCCCCCCCGCTGCTACCAGTTCGGTAGTGGCAGGGTTTTTGGAACAACCGGTTCGGGCAATCCAGCCCAAACCGGCCTGGGCCCACCATTGGTTAATAGTACAAGCAGACATCATGAATTATTTTAATTACTCTGTTTATGGAAATTTAAAATGTGTGTGTGCATGCATGAGTGATTGCATACATGTGTAAAAATTTAGACCTGTACTTGTAATTTTGCAGAAGCGTCCTAGTATAGAACAATGAAAATTTAATTTCATAATGATTTTGGAAATTTGCAATTTTATTTTATTCTAAAACAATCATGTATTTATGCTGATGCTTAACACACTATCTTATAACTTTTAGATATGGCTTGAAAGTGGATATCTGGGCAGCTGGTGTGATCACTTACATCTTGCTATGTGGCTTTCCTCCATTTCGTGGGTATGTGTTATGATATTCTATTTATTCTTTAATAATGCATGTATTCAGCAAGTGACCCTGTTTATCCCTTCTGATCATCATGATGCTTATTCTCCTTCTCCTGTGTGATGCAGTTCAATTTACTTACAGCCCAATCTTATAGAGGGCTTATGCAGTAGATCTCCTAAACTGCTGCTGTATGTTCCCTTATGGTGCTGTAAATGATGTGCTGTTATAAGCTGCTGGGCCATTGGCACTGCAAACTAGCAGCTTCATGTCTTTATGGCTTCATGTCGCTGTGCCATCATGCAGCTTCATCAACAGTTTAATGGTTCCAGGATGATGTGGCATGCGGGTAAGGTGGTGGCAGGGTGGTTTGACAAAAGGAGTGGGCCCAACAGGGAACAATTTTTGGTTGGCATTGATTGGATCTCAGTGGCAACATTATATACTGGGATCCTGTCCTTGACATGACACCCCCCCCCCATTGGCTGCTTGGTGACCTATGGAAAGAAAAGTAGAAAATATTTATTTCACCAAGGTTGTCACCCCTCCCTTACCATAGAATTGGGCTGCCAGAATGGTGGGAGATAAAACTTTTGGGAAAAGATGAAACTACTATAGATTTATTTTTATTGATGCAATGGTGTATCCAAAATTAATTCTGTTCTCAGAATATAATGTCATGTTAAATCATTTTAGAATTATTTAAAACATAAATGCATCTAAATTTTTGAAGTAGAATGGAAGAGCAGGTCCTGGTAAATTTGAGAGCTGGTCTGTGAGCTTTCCAAGGCAGCTCACCCATGTATCCTCTTTTCTTTTAATTTTGATTTGTGATTTGAGTTTTGACAACAGAGACCAAACATGGACAGTAGAGTGTGAGAGAAACACTATCCAAAAGTAGTTTCTGGGGCATCTGGCACAGGTGTGAAGAGACCCATAGGTGATTAGGAAGTAAGAAGTTCATTACTCACTGTCTTTCTGATCACTTTTGCCCACTTCTTCCCCTTCCCCCCCCCCCATGCTATGAAATAGGAGGGAATAGTATTGGGCTGTTATTATATTAGAAGAAAATTTATCAGAAACAATAATTGGAAATTATTTTTTTCTGGAATAATTGGGAACATTATAATGATTGCATTTTCTTCCTTTGCTATGAAGGAGTGGAGAAGACCAGGAAGTCCTTTTTGATCAAATTTTGATGGGACAAGTAGACTTCCCATCTCCATACTGGGATAATGTTTCTGACTCTGCAAAGGTAGATTCACAAATTTTGTGCTTAATTTTTTTTCTTATCAAAGATTCCCTTCATAATCCTTAATGATTGAACATAAGATATGTGCCATTGTATTCCATCACGCAACAAAACACAGATTCATGCAGGAGTACATGTCTGGAATCCCCAAACCTCTAAAATGTGTTAAAGAATACAAAGATCACATGGAGGATTTTGATACTGAAATAGTAATATGAAAGTCAAGTTATACAGATATCTCAGGATGACTTATCTGATAAAGGGCACAATCCAGAGCAACTACGGGGAGTCCTTGCTCCGGTGTAAGAACAATTTGCTCTGGATTGCAACATGAATTTCCCATAGGTTTTCATTAGGTGGTACAGTAACTACGGGTACACATAATGTCTCTTACGTGCTCCCGTAGTTGCTCTGGATTGTAGGGTAAATCTGGAAACTATCCTGATTTAAGAATTTAGGTGTATACATTAGTCAGCTGGTTAAACATATTACACCGGAACTTTTTATCACGTGGAACATGAGATCCCTGGCATGTGACTTTCAGCACAACCCTAACCATGTCTACTCAGAAGTAAGCCCCATTGTGTTTAATGGGACTTACTCCCAGGAAAGTGTCTTTAGGAT
Organism: Cryptoblepharus egeriae; assembly: GCA_030015325.1. Lineage (NCBI taxonomy): Eukaryota > Metazoa > Chordata > Lepidosauria > Squamata > Scincidae > Cryptoblepharus > Cryptoblepharus egeriae. Next base: position 77,205,014 of record JAREYC010000005.1, read on the forward strand.
GGTAGCCATAGTGAAATTAATGAACAGATCATTTTATGTTCTTGGGAAAGCATTCTCCTTTAAGACACAGAAACCTTCCAAGCCATCTGTAAATATTGTTGCAAAACAGATAGGACGCTAAATATTTAAATATATTATGTTGCTCTTAAATTATTCCACTGCCAGTCTTGCAGCCTTACCTGATCTTCCATGTTGTTAGCTTTTCAATATCACATTTTGAAGCAGAGGTGCACTTCCAAAACTGGATGCGTGTACGTTATCTCCCTGTTGCCATAATCTTTAGTAGAACATGAGATGCTGGATGGGAATAGATTGTATTTAATTAAAATATTTCATTATTTAGCGAAAATAAGGAAATACATAAATGCTCACTGGTAAGCAAATCTTGGGCTGCCAGAACAATCTCTAGGGCAGCACCAGAACCTTTGTGCTGCGCAGTCATACAGACTCAAGGACATCATATCATACTTCTGGGCAGTTGGCACAAATGGTTAGAGCAGTGATTTTCAATCATTGTGCACTGGCACACTAGTGTGCTGTGGATAGTCCTCAGGTGTGCTGTGGGAGTTTGGGGAAAGTCATTTATTAATAGGAAAATTAGGAGATTTGAACAGCCTGGTGTGCCTTGTCAATGGTAAAAACAACTAATGCCTTGACAGTTTCTGTGTCTTATTAGTATGCCATGAGATGAAAAAAAGTTGAAAATCACTGGGCTAGAGGTACATTTTATGCACTAGTGGAGCCAACATGTAAGTTATATAAATGCCAGATTGAAAAATTGAGGTTCAAAGGTATTCTGGGATGAAGGGGAAGTTGGGCTGACTGGAGGAGATGGATCTCAGAAACAAAGCACTTACTGGATCTTAACTCTTTAATTTTGTAGTTTGCCCTGCCCCAACTAACTCTCCTCAGGCTTACAACTGCATAATACCTAGCCTAAGCCCCATAGGCAGTCAGAAAGACTACCCAGACATAAGTAAAAAAGTTTTTGGGTTGACTGTTCTGATCACCCCTATCTCACCATAGCATGCAGTGAGAGGCTGCATGCTGTTGCGCTGGGAGTGGGGAACAGGATTAGCTATTCATTTATCTGTTCTTTTGACAGAGAAGTAGAAAAAAAAGAGCAAGTTCTGTACATTATCACTCTAAAACAAAATGTTAACAGATCAGAAGATAATAGTCTTTTTATTTGCTATGTTTTGTAAGAATACTGAGATTTCTCAGGACTGCTGTTGAGATATTCACCGGATTTTTGCTATTAACTAAAAGCATAATCCTAACCATGTCAACTCAAAAGCAAGTTCCATTATTTTCAATGGGTCTTACTCCCAGGAAAGTGTATATAGATACAGTTAGCTCCCTTGGGTATTCTTCCTTTAGAAAGAAAGTTGGGATATAAAGTAAGGAAGGAAGATGCAGTCTTAGGTTATTTTCAAAATATTGAACAGTACCGTACTTTGCTGCATTCGGGGGGGATAGAAACATTTGAGGAGGCAATCCCATTAGAATTAATTTACTGGATCTACACTTTTTATTCCCAGGAACTTATTACCATGATGCTTCAGGTAGATCTAGATCAGCGATTTTCAGCCTTGCAAGTCCTTGAACATCCATGGGTAAATGTAAGTAAATTTCTGAGTTGCAGGTTTTGTTTTAATCTGGCAACGTTTTATTTCTTTGCTCGTCCAATCTTCCAACAGCTGTTTTGGAGCCAGCAAATGTTTATATATTCCATAAGTGGATATAATGTTCTTTCATAGTTGGCCTGTTAGACCAAACTACAATATTTTTCTTTGCTTGCATTCTGAAAGCGCATGTAGGAATGTGGCCAGCAAAATGGCTCTGTTGTGCCTTTGGAATGTGTGACTAGTTTCCTGGAGTTTCTCCAGTTCCCAATCTTAGACTTGTCATGGAGGATTGCCTAATGCAAGACACCACTTTCTGAATTAAATATGAACTTTAGGCTCTAGATTTTTTTTAAAGTGCAGTTCAAGTCCTGTGTACTTCACCTGCATTAGCAGGAAAGAGCTTCATACACAATTGTACAACTGTAATGTTGGACAGGATCTTAATTGTCTCTACATTGCAATATTTATACAGCTCCCCAAAATCTTCAAGATATTAATTCACGAATAAGTGTAATATATCACATAAGCAATAGCAGTGTATTACATCCCAATTCTAACTAAATCCCTGTGTGGCAATGCAGAAGCACCAGCTGTTAAGGAGAGCCATTTTTACTTTATAACAAATATACCATGGATCAAGTCATATTTTGAACTTGGTATCTGGATTCTTATAGGAGTAATACTCATCCAAGAAATGAAAACCAGAACATGATAACCTAGTGAAAGTCTCATTTATATTTATCTGTGGTTTTCAGTACCTCTCTCTGTGATAACTGGAGAGACCATTCCAATTCTCATTTTGTTCTAACCATTCCTCCAAGGGTTTCTGTAAGTTATTATTCCAGAATGATTATTATGATTATAATAAATATAAATACCAGAATCCAGAATATAAACAATTACACTACATACAGTATGCAACATTATTATCAGTATTCTGTTACAATAATGAAAGTCCTGGGTCAACATTTCTCACAGTTTTCCCCAATTTAAAAATAAAAATAAAAACTGAAAAAATGTTGGCCAGCAACCAAGGTTGCAGAGAGTTAATTTAGATTTTAATATAATTAATTAGCAAGTTCAAGGCCCTGTGAATTTTTTCTTAGTATTTCTGTATCCTATTTTTTAAAAAATCAATTTGACATTACCCTCATGGTAGTACAGGTATATTATCAAGATGAAAAAGAATCAAAAACAGAATTAATGAATATGCATAACTTTATGGTTTATAATGTTTTTCCAGCTATTTTGCCTCAGTGATCCATGTCTGAAATGAAACAATGCTAAGCATTTGCAACCATTGCATTCACATAAATATGAAGTGTTTACAAGGCATATCCATTAAAAGCCTTTTTCCCTCCAAGGCAATTGCAGTATTTTTAGTTACTTCTTAGGGTCCAGACCAAGGAACAATTTTTCTTACAGCTATAAAGGAAGTAGACACTGAAAGCCTTTCCAATGCCTTGATTTGCTCTTGTTTCGTCTTGTTATTTATATAATGACCCCTTTATCTGCCTTTTATCTAGCAGAGTGAACATCCTTTTGTGCCATGTTGCGAAATAGGCCTCAGTGCTTTAAGACTGAACCATTAAATCATCCGAGCCATTTATTCCTCTTTCCAAAAAAAAAAACAAAAATAAAAGCAAAAACAAAAAGTATTTTAGTATATTAAAAAGAAATTTGTATAAATTTGGGGGTGATAGATTCCCTACAACTGACCCAGGATTGAATTGCACACTGTGGCATTGCGAGGGGTGTGTGGGCCACAGTGGGTCTCATGCACGGGAGTTGACAAATCACTACTGACCAATTTTTTAAAAAAATCTTCATATTTTTTGAATAATATCATATTATGTAACAATTTATGAATAATTTCATGTAGAAGTCAATGAAACAAGCCAGGTTTAAATACCTTTATTCTAACAAAGATTACAGCCAAATATACCATAAGAGGCAAGTGGTTCATCATGACGTCAGCCTCCAACTAGGTCATTGCTTCACCCACTGTAAGGGAGGAGGTCCAACATAGGGATGATGTTCATTTCTTTCATACCAGGTAACACAAACCCTAGTGATGCCATTGATCAAATGTCATCTGTTTCCAAACATGTTGGTCTCTAGTGAATGCTTGCTGTTGTGTTTCATTGCTGTCAACTGCAGGCATATTGAGTTTGCCAAAAAGTAATTTATACATACCACACCATTGTAAATTGGTAATATAACAATCCTAAAATTTCAGTCAATTAATAAATGAAGGTTTCTATTGGAGTTCCAATAATAGGATTTATATGAGAGTAACAGAAAGGCAGTTAACGGCCAGCAAATAGCAGATTTATGGAAACCAAGGCTTGTGAAACATTGTATGGTGGTTTGGAAAACACATCCAGAATTGCTCTTCATATCTTTCAAAAAGTAATTCTTAATTGCTTGCTTTGCAGGATGATGGCCTTCCAGAGAATGAGCATCAGCTGTTGGTAGCTGGAAAGATCAAAAAGCATTTCAACACAGGCCCTAAACCCAATAGCACAGCTGCTGGAGTTTCCGTTATAGCAGTAAGCATCTGCAATACTCTGATTAAACATTCTCTTCCAGTTTCCGTAAGATGACAATCTGTGTTGAGGAGGTGTTACCCAATACGCAGCAGATAGATTCATTATAGTAGAATATAAAGTATTACTTCAACCACCCATTATTCAATTACTGTGTTCTTTAAAAATTGTTTCATCCTGAGAGTCCAATCATCAACCTTCTAAAGCTGGGGTAGGCAACCTTTGGCCCATGGGACAGATCCAACCCACCAACCTAAATCATCCACTTTGTAGTCCTAAAATGATACAGTACATCCACTTGGCATGCAGTGGTCCTAAGAAGAAATCAACATTCATAATTCTATTTATTTAAGGGTTACATTGTAAGCAGACCAAGGGCAAAAGCTTCATTTGAGTACCATTCTCTAGCTGGACCTACGTCACTCTGTAACATGTTCATTTCTTTTTTCTTAGTTCTGTGGACTATTTGGGAAATATGTGCATGCAAATAAAATACACAAGCCTTCTTGCTATTATGTAGAAGAATGATGCCAACCCCAGCTCTAGAATGTTGTAGAATGCAGTATGCATCATCCTATATCTTTCTGGATAATCAGTCCTCCAGTCCTTGGACTAGAGCCCATTCCTAGCCATGTTTTCTGAGAAGTAAACTCCATTATAGTCAATGGTGCTTACTCCCAGGGAAGTGTGGATAGAATTGCAGCCTTTATCCACTGATGTGGAGGCACATCCAACTGATGTAACATTTATGTTTATGATTAATGGCTGCAGATATCTATTCAAATATTGGACCATTTTAATGCTCTCCTGCAGAAAGAGAGATACGAATCAGTAATACTTCACAGTGAACAAATTCTAAGGGCCAAGAATCATGTCCTCCTCTGGCATGGTGATTTGTACCTGCTGGTACTGAAATATTGCATGGATTTTCATGCAAAGGCTCTAAGCACATGCTTTCCATGGCATGGGGAAAGCTTGACCCTTGAAACTTTCTGTATGTATGAAAGCTCTATGAAAGCTCTATGAAAGTAATGTTAGAGATGCTTGGTGGCGTTGCCCCAATTTATATCCCAATCTGATAACATCAATAAAGATAATTTTTCCTGTTTAGGGATCCCAAAGAGATTTGTGATGGTTATTCATCTTTTAACAAAACTTTATATTTTCCATTCCAACATACTGCTACTGTTTGCCTATGATTTTATTCAGTCTGTCTATCATTCTTCCAGGCACAATAAGGCTTGCTATCTCTCTTTAGGCAGGAGTGAAACTGGGCTGGGATTTCCATGCAGAGAGTTCCATGGAGACCTTCCAGGATGTTTCAGCTATAGAGAAGCATGAATTTTTGGAGAGTCTGAGGAGAAGCTTAGTTATAATTTCCATTGCACATATGGTATAGGTGGAAATGTGCCCACTGTTCTCCCCACCATTAGTCCTACTATTAAGATGATTTTCCATACTCATAAGAGCTGGTAATAAAAAAACCCCAATAATTACCATTTTTTCATTCCTCACGCACATGCAGAAGACAATGAGTTCCTACTAGCACCATTGCAAGGTCACCTTTTCTGACAAGTCGCACAACCTTTCTTAATGTCTGACTGTGTCTAAGCTTTCTTTCATAAAAGTACATATTGACCATGCTCCAGAGAAAGCCATCAGTACGACGCATTGAACATAACCATTACCATATCAGATTGACCCGTGTTTGTCCCCAACTTCAATAAATTTCAAGTGATTGTGTAAAAATGCACCCTTTCTCATATAGCTCTCCCACCTCAGCCTTCACAGCAATGGATTTTCAAGTTAGCATGAAGTCAAATTCAATTCCACTGGAACAGTTTTCGTATGCATTAACAAGGGGAGAAAGAGATTGCTCCAGAATTATTCAGGGATTGCAAATGTTTCTTATTTCAAGCTATGCTTTCAATCCCTCCCCAAATATTTTAGCTTTTAAAATGGAGCAAATGAGTCCTGCCTCAACATGGAAGCTAATCTTTCCCTCATGCTTTCCTTAGATTTAGTCTTTTTTTCTGTCATCAGCTAACATATGGTCAGCATTGTTTTTGTTTCCATTTTTAAGCAACCAAAGCTAAAATTGCTCTCCCACAACTAAAACATCCCATTGTCCGCATTCTTCACATGAAACGCCAGGTATGTTTTCAACCGCCCAGCTGAAAATCTTTTCAATTGGACTGCCAGCACGCTTGTCCATGAGAAGCACTGCTCAGATCCTTCTATACGAGGGATTTCATAGCTTTTCAAAGCTTTTCAAAGCTCTTCCAAATGCTTCGCTAGCCCTGTTTGCACCCATCTTTGCCTCCTTTATTGCATTTCTTTCTTTCTCTTTCTTTCAGTTTTTACCAATAGTAGGGGACTGCGTTCAATTGTTTTAACTGGGGAAAAAACAATTGCAGTGCAGCTTCTACCAAAATAATATAGGAATACAAAAAATATGCTGCTCTTTTGGGTGTAGCCCTCAAATGCATCTACTGAGTATTGACATCCTGACTGTTTGGTACTGGAGTTTCCTACGTTACTCACTTGTTCTGCACTTAAATCTTTATTATATTTGAACACACATTTCAATAAGCATTTTTAAAACACAGAGAACACATTTATGAATATACCAAGCAAATAAATAAAACTCACAAATAAATATTTCTAAACAACTCTTCAAGATCCAAACCTAAGATTTCAGAATTTCTATATTAACAAAAAAGTGTTGCTTTCTGGTTAAAAAGGGATATACCCCCAAATCCAGAATAACTATGGGAGCACGTAAGAGACTTTGCATGCACCCATAGTTACTGCAACACCTAGTGAAAACCTATGGGAAATTCATATTGGAATCCAGAGTAAGTTGTTCTTACACTGGAGCAAGTTCTCCCCCATAGTTACTCAGGATTTTGCCCTAAGTATGGATTTAGCAAGTTCAGTGCTAAATTTATTTTTTAAAGCAAAATATAATTCGTTTAAAGTTTAAGAAGTGTTTAATAAAGTTTACAATTTAAATATTCTTTGAGAACTTCAAGATGTTAGTGAAGCATAATTTGTTCCCTTTTCTGATAAAATAATTTCTGTGTGAATGATAAGCTGCCACACTGAGTGGCTATTGGGGAAAGATGGACTATAAATCTATTATATAAATAAACATATGAATGGATGTTAAGTAAAAAATGAAGAATGTGGATGATCTGTGTATATGTAATTGTTAGAAGTGTGTTTGTGTGTGTGTGTGTGTGTGTGTGTGTGTGTGTGTGTGTGTGTGTGTTTCTCAGTTTTAAATAAAGAGGAGCTGAATTTAATTAGTGCAGTCTTGCTTATGCCCCATATGCCACATTGAAACATTTGAAGAAAAAACAGGATGCATAACTTGAAGAAATCTTGAAACTGATATATACAGACCACTCCTTAAGTAAAATGCCAGAGCATTCCCACATATAAGAAAAAGCCCACAAGCAGATGTAAGCCACAAGCTAAGAGGTAGAGGGCAAGGAGCAGTTTGAATGGGGTTGGGTATGGTGGAAAAGGTGATAACAGTGTGTGGAGGTGGGTACAAGCCAAATCCCAGCCCCCTGCCTGAGCCTGATTTTGCTTGCATCGATAAGCAATATTTCTAGTGCTTGTCCATGCTGACCCACTTCAGCTGCTGGGGCATGCCCTGGGGCAAGGAAGCAAATGTCCCCATACCCCAAGCAGACCTACAGCTACCACAATTCCCAGTGGGATGCATCAGAAACTGTGTTACCACCTTTGCATCCCAGTGTGGGAATTTAATTAGGAATGAGCTGAGCATTAATGTTGTTTATTGCAAAATACCTAAATGTTGAGTACTAGTGGTACTATTAAAATTTACCGTATTTGGAAAACTTGCAGTTAAGTAGTAAAATTTTTAAATTTGGAAAAACTGTGAATTTGATGGGTAAAAAAACCTTTCAATTCTGACACCACTAATCTTAATTTTATTGCTAATATAATTGCATAATAAAAATATATATTCCCTTGGGTTGTATTTCTGACTTTACAGAGTCATAGAGTAGCCACTATCAATGAATGCCTCTTTTTGTCTGCACTGGTTATAGTCCAAGTCCTTTGGAAAAAAATACTTTAAAAATGCATGTAATTGCTTCAAGTCTATAAATAGACTATCAATTTGAGTGTTTCAAAATAGTGGCTTGTCTATTGCCTGTTAGTGTCTCCAGCCACTAAGAAAGAAGGCTGGTAATTATGTCTTAACTGAACACAGATGTCCTAACAGAAAATGGCACTGCCATACAGATTTGGCTAACAACACTGTTCTGTTTGTGAATTAATAAAAACAAATGGGACCTTTTTCAAATATGCACAAACCTTTCATTATACTAATTAACTATAATTCAATTTATGTTCATGATTGGAAGTGTTAAAAAATGTAACTTCAAACCTGTTTTTAATCAGGCAGAAGAAAAGCCTTAATAATTACATTTAAGGTTCCTGGTTTGGCTATGAGAATAAACAACAACTTCAGGCTTTTAGGAAACAAATAGTGTTGAAAAAGGGAGACAAGGAAGACAAGGCAAAATTATGATGGAAAAGTATGCCTGATAGTTTTGGCCTCTTGGATGTAAAAGAACATTTGTTGCCTTGCCTTGGGTTAAACCCCGCTGCTCTTCTAGGTCTATCAGGACCTATACCAAGTAGACCCAGGAAGGCAGACTGAGGCCAGGAAATGTCACCAATTCCACCACATGTGGCAATAAACATAAAGGCTCCTTTGCTGCCAGAATGTTAATTTCAGCTGTAAGGTCTTCTTAGGATTGGACCGTTTGTGTAGACTTGCCCTACAATCCAGAGTAACTACGGGAGCACTTAAGAGACATTTACGTTGACATAGTTACAGCACCACCTAGTGAAAACCTATGGGAAATTCATATTGCAATCCAGAGTAAATTGTTTTTACGTCAGAGCAAGGACTCCCCGTAGTTACTCTGGACTGCGCCCATAAACTGCAAACCTAAAAACATTTTCCTGGGAGTAAGGCCCATTGAACACAGTGGGGATTACTTTTGAGTTGACATAGTTAGGATTGTATTCATAGTGGACTAATAAAACTCAGAGTTCCCATAGTGATCCGATGTGAACTTTCCTGCTTTCTCTTTTCTATCATTCAGTACCGCAAATCATAGATAGTTAAAGACAGGTGAGCTCCTGTCCTTAGCCCAGCTCTGCGATGCCAGCTGGATCCAATCGTATTGGCTCTGCCTTTCCATTTGACTAATTCAGTGGCGTGAAGAGGGGGGATTTGCTGCTTGGGTAACAGCCTATCCTCCATAACAATCTAACCCAGGCTTTCGTGCTTCACATGCAGTGTATGCAGCGCCGAGCACGATACCATAGTCTTTCAAGACTGACGGAGGCCTGCTTTTTTTTTAGATAGTTAAAAAATCTTTAGTAGCTGAATCATTTATCATTTATCTTTATTAAATGTAATTAAATTGGTGTATCACCGAAACAACTTAAAAAACTTTTTTGAAAAACTGAAGTTTAAGATAGCATGCAAGCTGATATTTAATACCTACTACTCATTTAATATTTAATACCTACTACTACTTTACCTACTACTATATGAAAAGGTACTCTTTAGTTTCTATCCAGAACTAAAACAGCTTCACAAATCAGCAAATATGCTCTTGTAGCCTTAATAATTAAAATGGTTTTTCAGTGATAAATCAAGTGATAGTTTAACCATATCAGCAGAGGAAACAAGCAAGCTTTAATTAGTTCATCTTTTAGTTAAACCTTGTAACCTCATTGAAAGCAATGAGTTTTAAGGAAATTGGGTTGATGCTCACATGTGCAGTTTGAAAGTTCTCCCTAGCAAAGTCCTGCCTTTTCTACTGCAGCTCCTGCAATCCTTGCAAAGCCCTTTGTGAAGTTCAGGGGTGCTCTCCATTATGGTAAGGGCTCAGGGGACTGCTAAGATTTCAAGTGCCTGAGTCCTTCCCTGCAAGCTGTCCTTCCAGCATAGTTCTGAGCAGAGTACTGTGATGAAGGAGCAGAGCTGAGGTTCATTCTAACTGAATGAGGTTCATCCTAACTGTGCCTACTCAAAAGTAAGCCCCATTGTGTTCAATGGGTCTTACTCCCAGGAAAATGTCTTTAGGATTGTAGCCAAAGTAAACAACAGATAATTGTCATGTGTGAACTGCCCCTAGTGAGTGTCCTTAAGTGACTTTTGAATTGCATCACTTATTGAGTTATTATCACTTCGTACATACATACATACATACATACATACATACATACATACATACATACATACATACATACAGTGGCACCTTCACGTAACAAACACCTCACATAAAGTATGTAACAAACAAAAATTTCTCTGGGATTCTGCTTCACGTAACAAACTGTGCATCACGTAACAAACACACTCGTTGGTAGTTGGGACAGACGTGCTGGCCAGCAGCCCTTTTAAAAAGCGTCAGGGCTGACTAGCGCGCCTGCCCATAGCAAAAGCAACACTAGGTAGAGGGAGAGAACAGCAGAGGAGAAGAGGGAAGCAGCTCAGGGCCAGCCAGAAGGGAGTAGGGGAGAGAGAGGCTCAGGATGAAGAGAAGGAGAAAGTGGGGAGGCACTTGGAAAGTGTCTTTGTTTACAGAAGAAATTGTCTTTGATTGCAGTCTCCTAACCACGTCTACCCAGAAGTAAGCCCCATTGTGTTCACTTACTTACTCCCAGGAAAGTGTCTTTAGGACTGCAGCCTAAGGCTTATATCCTGAAGTGAAATTAAGCCCCTTGCTCCAGAGCAGTTAAAATGACTTTCCATAACACTAGAGGGTGATGTAACTGCGTGGACCCATATCTACTATGGATTTTGAAGTACTACTACTATTTTGAAGTAGTACTACTATGAAGTAAGACTTCATAGCATTATGCACATTGAATGCATGTTTTGAATTCAATTCCAGTGTTTTTTCATCATTTTTATATCTAGTTAATATTTTTATATGAATATTTTTTGGGTTGTGGAACCAATTGTCTGAGTTTCCATTATTTCCTATGGGAAAATCTGCTTCACGAAAAGAATGTTTCACATAACAAACATGCCTCTGGAACAAAATAAATTTATGTGAGGTGCCATATATATATATATATATATATATATATATATATATATATATATATATATATATATATATATATATATATAAAAAATAATAAAACACACACACACACACACACATATATATATATATATATATATATATATATATATATATATATATATATATATATATATATTCTGTCGTTTTTTTAAGATATATATATTCTGTCGTTTTTTAGATACAGAATTTTTGTACATGGATTTGACTCAACACAGCCACTGCAAATGCAGTTTTAAAAACTGCTTTTCTGCTGCTCTAGAGAGACTGTCAAGAAAGCAGGTTTCCACTCTTCAGTCCCGGAATCAAACCCCTGCAGATACTGAGGCACTGCCTTATTCCATGAGTAGCAACAGAAGCGCAAGAAACATGGAAGTGGTTCTGTTTTTCCATTTTTTGAATCCACAGATTGTTTTCTTAAATCCATAGGCAGTTCTAGAATGGAATCCTAGTTAATAACGAGGGACACCTGTACTGTATTAGCAAACTGCGTGTCTAAGCTCAAATTTTCCCCCCATGAAGGTTGTAATCCAGAGTAACTATGGGGAGTCCTTGCTCTGACGTAAGTACAATTTACCCTGGATTGCAATATGAATTTCCCATAGGTTTTCACTAGGTGGTCCCGTAACTACATCATCTTAAATGTGAATTATGCTCTCCCGTAGTTACTCTGGATTGTAGGGCAAGTTAATTTAAGATTCAAGTTGTAATGCAACATTTTGGTTCTAAATCTTTTCAGCTGTTGTGTATTATAGAAGTAGTACAGGAATATGCCAGAAGATGGCAATAGCAGATCAGACATAAAAGAGAACAGACTCGCTACATGTTTTCAACAGGAAGTGTTCAATAATTTGGAATGTTTAAAATACTTTGAATTAAGATGAAACAGAATGCCAAATTTTACTTTATGCTCTCTTGCTTCAGACTCAAGATGCAGGCTACAATAAGTAAATAACTGGTATCTGAATATATGGAACTGCCACACTGAATTTAAATTGTAAACTTTCAGCCTTCTGACTCTGCACTGTTCTACCAAACCAAACAAAAATAATCTTATTTCCTTTTATACCCTTAATGTAAACACTGCATCATTCTCCAGTATTAAACTGCACAGCGTGCGTTCTCTCTTTCTCTCTCTCTTTCTTTTTCCTCTCTGAAGGACTTTCTGCACTAAAACAGCATTTAATTACCTGTTAAGTGGTGCCCTGGCCACTTGTCAATACACTATGGAACGGTTAGAGAAATAACACCCTTTTATAGCTATCCTAGTTTCACTACAACTGCAACACCAAATGAAATAGGTGCTTATTACTGAGTTACATACTAATCAAGTTACTTTTCCTTAAATTCATTTTCAAAACTATATTTGAATTTTGGTTCAGGTTAGTAAAGATTTTTTTTTTTTTTTGCACTCGTTTATTTTTAAGCTTGACGCATCCTGTTGATCAATACACAAGATATTCATGACTCCTCCAAGTCCTTGTCCTCAGGATTAAAGCTGTTTTTAAACTATAAGCCCGAATCACTAAGATTGATGGGAATGTCAAAATGCGATTCTTCTTTTCATCTTTGCACATTTCCACGGTTTTGAAGAAGCATAACTTAATCATTGTGGTCTTTTCTGTTCCTAGAAATAGCTGCCGTTTTATTTTTATTTATACCCGTACAATTTAACAACTAACATAAAAAGGGGGGGATACTTTTGTTTTCTTTGAGAGTTTGTCAGATGTTGAAGTAAATGCGTTCTGAAGCAGGTAACCTGATTGAAGTAAATGGGATTCTTATTTAGCCAGATAGACGTAGGGCTAGCTTTCTTATTTATTCTTTGTTCGTTTCTTGTTTTCCCAATTCCCGCGGGTGGATTTTTATTTTATTTTATTTTTAGGATGTTAGACAAGTACCTTGTGAAACTGAACAATAAATATGCTCTCAATAAGGAACAGTTTTGGTCTGGAGGTCTTAATTCTCTAGCATAATGTCGATCCACTGAGTTGCCCCATTTCTCTCTGCTCAGCTGGACCACGGGTTTACCATCAAGAGATCAGGGTCTTTGGACTACTACCAACAACCAGGAATGTATTGGATAAGGTATGAGATGGTACAGCTCCCGCAGTCAGTGTTTCCATGGCAACGTGCTGGCAGTCTCCATTAACCAGTCCCTTCAGTGAATAAACATCTTTTTTTGATTTCTTATCCAGTCCATCTGCTTCTTTATCAGTTTCGTTTTTCAACTTGATTGAGATGCCACACCCCCTCATTCCCTTTCTTCACCCATTCTTCACACTGACATTGCAAGCTTTTTCTTCATTGCACATGCTCAGTATCAATTTCTCCCTATAGTTAAAAGGACAGTGTATACAGAAAAATAAACCGGATAAACTCAGCCAATATTTTCTTGTGGTTTTTAAGTCATCTACTACTATCCTGTGCTCTTCTTGTTTGGAACACATGAAACAGCAACAGGATATCAGTAACTGTCTGTGTATGTATGTATATTTTTTACATATATATATATTTCTTTATGAGATGTGGAACTATATACTGTCATTTTAAATCCTTACCCTCCCACCAAACACAATCCCTGCGTTATAGACTGAACAATGCATTGACATAACATAGTATTTAGCTTTCCTCCAGTTCAGTGAAATATAATGCATTGTATGTGTGCTGGTAAGCTTGTATTTCCAAAGTATGCACATTTTTGTTACCCTTTTTGGAAAAAAAAAAGTGAACAGTAGATATTTTAACAAATAATATTGCATGAATACCCCTCTCTCCTCAGCATTCTCCTACAATATGTGACATTGCTAGGTTTGTGATTGTGACTTTCTTGTCAAATGGAGGGTTGGGTGGTGTGGGGTGGTTGCTTGTGATTTTGTTTTTTTAAAAATGGCATATCCTTCGGGGGGAAAGAAGCCCATTAAGCCTTTCATACTTTAATGAATTGCTTGTTTGTGTGAGTTCTCGCGGGTACTCTTTTAGTATATTTTGGTATTTCTGTTCATCGGGTTGAGTTGAGTTGCAACTTTTTGGTAAATGGTGATGTAATGGATCTTGAATGAAAATTGTCACATGCATTTCCTTTAAAGGATACGCTTTCAATACTGTGCATGGAAAATCTTGCAAATTTTAGCTTCATTAGCATAATGGTGGCAGCAGTCATCACAAGCATTTACAGTAAAGTGGATCTCTCCCTTAATATAATTTCACTGAAATGCATGGATGAAACTGCAGTAGACAATGCCAGCTGAAGCAGGAGTTTTTCCAGTAAATTTCCAGAAGTAGATTGTTGAATAAACATCACAGTGGGTGCTTTGCAGTGTAGCAAGAGAGTCCATTTTCCTTCAGTGGATATTGGTGATATTATTTTAAGTCTCTAATCATCAGCTACTGTACACTTTGTATTCCTGCTGAAAATTGACAATACACATTTGTGTGGAAAATCCAAGAATGAAAAACATGTACATTTATGTGTAACAAGCAGTTGCTAATGTCAGCTGAAAAATACTGGCCTTGAACCAGTGATGGCAGTGATCAAACTATTATTATGCCATCCTCCTAAAACCATCAAAATGGCTTTGCACTATGTGTATGAATTTATCACTTCTTGTAATACTTCTAAGCATACCACAACTGTAAAGTTTTGAAATCAAAACGTGTGCATGAACACGCAAAGGTTATTTAACATTCTGTTCTGAGTAATGCAGGAGAAAGGTTTTTGAGATAGCGTACATTCGGCTCAGTGCTGTCACTGAATGTGAAAAAGGGTGATAGCTCAAAAGTCTTGTTCTCACAAATATACATGCTTCTTTGCATTGAGTCTCTGCCATGATTCACGTAAAGTAATGTGAATAAGAGGGAGAAAGATTTTTTTAAAAAAGATGGGATATAATAACTACTTGGAGGTAAGCATATGTTCAGATTTGGGATAGGACCTAGAAATATATTTGACTATGAATACTGGTTCAAAATATTACTAACCTATGTGAAAGGCACTTTGTGAAGCAACTAACATACAACCTACAGAATGAGTGCAGTGCACACTCTATGATTCTACATGCTGACTGTTCATTCCATGTTGGTGCTACAGGCATGCATTGGAAAAGCATCCAGTAATGCTTTGTCAGTTCTATGCAGTAGAAATGCATAAAGTGCAAACCTGAGTTTATTTTGGGATAGATCCACTCAAGCGCAATCATCTTTTGAGTTTTATGTCACATGCAGGCCATGGTCTATTGCGTCTTCTCAGAATGTGCATGTAGAAAGGAAAAATAAATATGGGTGTCACTGTCATGAAAACCATGGGTTAATTGCTACACAGAAATGCCTGCCATGTAGGAATTTGGAGCTGTGACACTGCAGTAAGCCTTATCAATAAGGCAAATATTCATTTTATGCTTGGGCCATTTTTCTGCATTTTCATTCTGAAATCATTCCTAGGCTTTCCACATTTTATGTATTTTTCTCAAACACCAAGATTTACATTATGGGCAGCCTCAGTAAAAATACATGCTCTGTTTAGTTTGTCTTAGATGTCTGACTGCACACTTGTCACTATCTTTGGTCACAAGGAGTGATCAAAGCAAGAACCTCTGATATTTTTGGTAATCTTTTTTCTCATCTGAAGACATTGTTGACTTATTTTAAGCCAGGCCTTTTGGTCTGTTTGGCCCAATACTTTCTACTATATTCTGACTGGCTCAGGTTCTCCAAAAATCTCAGATAAAAGTTTTTCCTAGTCCTGCTATTTGAGATCCTTTTATTATAGATGCTGAGGGTTATGGGGACAATGAAGAGTATCCTAAGTTCTAAAAATGGAAAGATCTTCAGCTTGCACAAAGAAAGTGATTTCCCCAGTCCTGCTGTAGTTCCCCTGTTCCATGAGGCATCCTGTTCCAGAAGGCTCCCCGATAACCAGGAGCATAATTTAGATTGTTGTGAGGAAGGAGGAGTGATAACAAAATAACCTTCCTATTCTCCTGCACAAACAGAACTGCCTTCCATTTGCAGAGCAACAACTTAGGATACAATTCTGTGCAAAGAATGCGCTCTGCCACAGACCTAGTGGACCTCCCCAGAAGAGGTCAGAGTCAGAGGTCCCATCAAGGCCATAAAATATATCATTCCTGAGATTAACCAGGACAGGGTAACATTACAGTCAATTACTTGACAACAAGTTGCTCTACAACAGGACAACTGCATAACAGAATTTTTTTTAATCTGAAAAAGTCTAAATAATTGCTTGAAAAAATTATTGTTGAAATCCTGCAGTAAAGACAAGTATCGCTATTTTAATTTTAATTATCTTGTTTTCTATAAACAATGACCGGTTTGGAGTGCAGGAGATATTCTGCTTTGAATGATTTCCTGTTTCATTTCAATTTATCTGTATTCTTCCTTGAAATGAGGGTTGCATGCCTCCCGTGCCTGGTTGCCGTACACACACAAATTTAGTATACGTATCAGAGTGCCTGCAGGACTTGGATTAGAATATCAGAGAGAGAGCTCAATTACCTAGTTCAAAATGGTTGCTGAATTTGTACCACTCCATACAGATGGAAGGTGATAGCGTAGGAAGCTGCCTTCTACTGAATCAGACCATTAATCCATTACCTAACCCTACAATCCAGAGTAACTACGGGAGCACGTAAGAAACATTACGTGTACCCGTAGTTACTGCACCATCTAATGAAAACCTATGGGAAATTCATACTGCGATCCACAGCAAATTGTTCTTACACCGGAGCAAGGACTCCCCGTAGTTACTCTGGGTTGTGCTCTAAGTACTGGTTACACAGTGATTGTGAGTCTCTGCAATTTCAAATAGGGAAAATGAGGGACTGAACTTGAAATCTTTTGCATGTAAATCAAGTGGTCTGTCTCTAAGCAAGGACACTTTCTTTAAAGGGATGTATTTCATCAATGTATGTTCCAAACATAAATTCTCTACTTGTGATTGAGTAGCATGTCATAAATAAATTTCAGGTAGAAGATTTTAATCTAGTGATTTGCCTAATATGCTTGCAAGAGATACTGTTTTGTTTTTGTTTGATGTGAGGAAAAATTCCAGTGTGACAATATCATTCATCTATATTCTGAATTGATACAGTACATAAATTATATTACAAGGTATTTCTGACAAGCAGTTGGACATTTTCTCAGATCATATAATAGTGAATCCAGATACATACGTACAAAGTATGTAGCAGTTTGGAAGCAAAATGGAAAATACTACAAATCCTATTGCTCTGGGTGAGCACTCTTGTTAGGAGCTGAGGATAACTCTGTAAGGGTTTATAACAAGGAATTTAGGTACACCTAATTGCCATTTTTAGGGAGCAAAAGAGAGTATATAAACGCTTAAGTGAATAAAAGAGGAAAAGAAGGAGGGGAAAACCAACTGTCCTCCTGAGAAAAAGAACTGACAGGATTTTTGTAACGCTCCACATTCTCATTGTATTTTCCACAGCTCACTGAGCAAGTGTATACCAACATTTAACCAGCCTTGAACAACCTTACTTTTAACATATTTAACATCTGAATTTTAATGCCACTTTGACCTGTTTCTGATAGCCTGGCTGATCTGATAGATTTGATTTTTGTGGGCAAAAACATCTGTAGGGTTGGAATAGACTCTTATTTGTAGTGGATTGCTTGCAGAATGTTCTGTTGATTGACCTTGTCCACAGTCTATTGAAAGTAATATGCTACACAAATGCATAGGAAGCCTTTGTCCTATTCATCATATAATGACAATGACAACTGCATTGGCTCCAGCCATTAATTTATAAGCATTACTAGGAAGCCAAATAATAATTACTGGTACTACAAAATCTCTTCATGGGAACCAATGCAATCTAATGGGTATTATTTTACTTACAAAACTCTGGGTTCAAATCTCAATTCAAATTATTGACTTGATTTGAAAGCTTTGATTCTACTGTTTTGAGATTTTTCCATCTGTAATATATGAATAACTAGTGCTGTCCAAATTACATGCTTCCGAGTCCAGGGTTTGGGGCTGGGTGTTGATCAGTCAGTCTTCAACGTAAAGTATAGGGACAAAAATACATTGCACCCCTTTTCACCCTCTTCTGGTTTGAATTTCTAAAAATTGATTCTTTGTGGGAACCTGCATCATGGAAGGAATACCGTCCCCAAATTTCATGCTTCTAGGTCTGGCTGTTTTGGCTGGGTGTCAGTCAGTCAGTGATTCTTCAATTGTTGATATAGAGAAGAAGATAGATGCAATTGTTGCCAAGCTAATAAGAAGCAGTGGAACAGCTAATGATTGTATACCTGGTGCCAGTCTCAAAGTGATGCCCTAGAAGTGATGTCAATAACTGAAAGTGGGGAAAATTTTGCCTGCTCCACCATTTACTTATTCTGCTTCTTCCTCCTGCCAGTGTCATAGTTAAGACATCTGCTACCAGGAGTCAAAGAAGAATGTGTAGCCCTATGTTGGGGTGAGGGGTGATTTATTCTCCCCCTGCTAAACATAAGAGGAGTACCATTTGTAAAAGTGCTTCTTTACCCAGCTAGCAGAGTAATTGTATAATGACGCATGGAAATGAGAGCTGGCTCATATTCAGTGGCATAATTAGGTTATTTGACAACCAGGGCTCATAAATTTTTGACACCTCCATACAACAAAATTATTTAATTAATTGTTATCATTATCAAATATATACCAAAATCTCTGATTTGTATAATAGACGTCAGATTCTGTTAGATTCTATAAGCAAGATAAAAACTGAGTGGATATTTCAGCAAAGAAAGATTATAGCAGCTCTGGATGGCTCAGAATCAGGTGGTTCTCATAAACCCATTCACCACCTTAATCACTCCACTGGCCATGATTCAGCAAGTGGCAGGGAAGCAGAAGAAAATATTTGTTGTTATGTGTAGTAACAACTAATTCTTTATACATACGAGTATAGTTGCACAACTGGTCATGTGGCATGCTTGTCAGATTTGTGGCAAATCTTCCGCTGTAGTTTTTCTATTTTCTTCATAGACCACAACTCCTTTGTATCCTTCAGGAGTTACTGGTTTCTGAGATCACACCAGGATGGACTTCTCTCAATTGCCCCATCAGTCATCCATCTTACTTCATATTCAACACAGCTAGCTGTCTGTATTGTCTTGTGCTGTATTATGCTGTCTATATTGTGCTGTATATTGTCTTGTGCTGGAATATGTTTAAATCAAGATCCATATATTCAGATTTATGGTTGACCATCTTAAAAGGCCATCTATCCATTTAGCCATTCCTACCTTAATTGGTAATGATCTCTCTGTGACAAAGGTCAATCTCAAATCTCAAACCCCTGGATCACCAAAATATACTAATATTTGCAAAATAATAACTCCAAAGAAGGTTCTGCTTGAATGAGTCGGCCCATTTCAACCTGGGAAAATATGTTTGTCATAAAGGCCATGCATACATGAAACTATGTTTATCATGGATATTTGGCTTAAGCCTGGCTATTGAAATCTCTATACCAACAACCTGAAGGACTCCTAGATGTAGAGTGTAGCCTATAGTGGGCACCCACTGGATACTTATGGCTTTGTCCCTATTATGCAACATGTTACCTACATCTGCTTGAAGCAGTTAATATTTTATATTTGAAACAAAATATGGTAGTAGTATGTTCATGTGTATATTTACCTATTTATTTTTGAAAAGAGAAAGAAGTATACTCAACAAGCAACATTTTCTTTTCAATAAAGCAGCTTGCAATTCAGACTAGTGCATGGCAATTCATGCTATTTCACCAAGTTACATAGAACTAGGAAACCAGTCTGCAATTAGGAATGAAAAGGTAGAGCTAAAGGAGTGTAACTTCCACCTTTGGCTCCTTACTTCTCCGTTACATTTTTAGAGTTATGATGCCTGATAACAGGGTCAGGCTCAAGGCCACAGTTGCATTAAGGGGGAAATTTCTTTCTTGGCTTTACAGTAACCATTGAAACAAAAAAAGATCATTTTGCTTTTACTTCTTTTGCTATTGTTTCACTACAATAAAATTGAAGTCTGGGAAGACAGGATGGCATAGTAAAATCTTAAACTGCAAGCCTAACCTCCAGATAGTCTGGTATAAGCTCCAGCATAAGTCCTGTGCCAACCTAGGACAAAAGTGCCATAAGGCAATTCTGTCCCACTTCTGGGCAGTGCACAGGGATATGCCAACCTCCCCACACAACCATGGGAAGATATGCCAGGTGAGTTATACCAGCCTAAATTGGTTAGGATAACACCCCCAGTCTCTCATTTGTAGGGCCTTAGTTTAAGTGCAATTACATATTTATTCCCTTTTGCTCCATGGTATTTAGTACTGTAACTAAGGGTGCAATCCTATGCATGTCTACTCTGAAGTAAGCCACATTGTGTTCACTGGGTCTTACTCCCAGGAAAATGTTCTTAGGATTGCAGCCTAAATCTAAGCATACAAAATTGCTTACTTTGAATTAAGATCCTCTGTCCATTTTGCTCAGGATTATCTAGACTGGTGGAAGTCTTCCAGGATTTCAGTCAGGAGCCTTTCCCAGCACTTCATGGGATTAATCCTGAGTCCAGCTTCATGTGAAACATAGAATCATAGAATCCTAGAGTTGGAAGGACCTAGCAGGTCATCTAGTTCAACCCCCTGCCTGCAGCAGAAAATCCTCCTAGAGCATCTCCAACAGGTGCTCGTTGAGCCTCTCTTTGAAGATCCCCAGTGAGGGAGAGTCTACCACCTCCCTTGGCAATCTGTTCCACTGCCGAACCGCCCTCGCGGTCAAGAATTTTTTCCAGATATCCAACTGGAATCTCCTTTGTGTGCACTCTGTCTCTCTCTTTCTCTCTCTCTCAACTTTTCATTAACTACCATAAAGGCATCATCCTATAATCATTGGCCAGGTTTTTTCAACATTAACCCACTACTTCACATTCACAGTTAGTGTAATCATTCAATTAGACATAATGTATTTGTCAGACAGTAAATTTGTTAGTTTCAGGTGCTAACGGATTCTGAGCTGTTAGACACATTGTAAAGACATCCAACAGAATGAAAGAGAATGCAAAAGCTTTCTTAGATTAATGCATGAATAACTGTGCCTCCCTCCCCGGTACTGACCTCACTCCGGTCTTGAAGCTAATATGAATAATGGATGGACTAAGAGGCAAAATGTACAATAATGTTCTTTTATTAATGAAACAAAGATTGTGTATATGGCTAGCAATAAAGTAGGAGAAACAGAAAGGAAAAGTTATGGTTCATAAAAAGTGGCAGTTATTTAAATCTACTGATAACTGAGCTGACAGAAAGTATCACCCAACAGCTAAAATGCAGCATTTTATTTGAAAGTGGATGTCATTTTGGAGATGTCTGCAATAGTGCAATAATCACAATTCACTGTGGGCCAAGGATAAAAGATACAGGCTAGGGTGACAACAAAGTTCATTGACAGAATAATATTGGCATTAAAATGTTGCATTCGTGCTTCACAAAAGATGCTTCAGCACTGAAATATTAATGGCAATGCTAATCAGGTACACAGTCAGCAACTATACATTTCCTATAACCATCTTGCCATTTCCATTGTGTTGCTGCCAATACATCCTTTATTTTAACCTTTTCCTTGAAATCTTCCTGCCTAAGAAACTGGAAAATATCATTCCTACCCTAAGTGATCATGAAAATCTAATATTTTTCTTCAGGAATAGAAATATAGATCAATATATTCTTCCATTCTTCACAAGCTTTCATCACCAATGGTAATGATACCTTTCTTCAAAAGCTTTTCTTATTTATTCATCAAAAGGGTAACTTAAAATCAAAAATTGCTGGGGAAATCCAAAATGAACTAGTTTGGGCACCAGTTTAAGCATCTTGAATGCTAAAGCAATGGTGTCCTTGCTAAAGCACCACACAAGGGGAAAATCCACCTATTTTGTCACAGTAATATCATTTTCTGAAAAGTGTAATAAACTATTTTTAAATATATAAGCATAAGTATTCCTTCAGCTCTCTATAATAAATACAGTAATCATAATGCTATTAAAATCCTCAGGATAATCATGAGAACAGAAAGGTTGCCATATGTCCCCCAAAACCAGCACTGTCCCAGTTTTGGGTGAGTGCATTCACATACTGGCAAGTTTGACAGGGATCCTGTCCCAGTTTCGTGAAAGAGAATTATGGTGATTCCAGAACAGAAACTGGTGGATCAGGCCCATGGCCTATCATCCTGTCTCTTCCAGTAGCCAACCAGATGTCTCTAGGAAGCCCATTAGTGCAAGAATTGAAGACATTCTGTTTTCTTGCCATTGCTCCCCTCCATTTGGTATTGAGGCAATCTATAGGGCATACCAAATGCATAACTATTTTAAGCCAACTGTAAGGTGAGTTTTTTTATAGTAGGTTGATAAAAGGAAAAGGTATCACCTGTAGATTGCCTTGCTAGTCACGGCGGACTCTAAGGTGGTGCTCATCCCTCTTTCAAAGCTAAAGAGCCACTGTTGTCCAAAGACATCCATATGGTCATGTGGCCAGCATGACTAAATTCCAAAAGTTGTTTGGCAACCTGAATACTGTCACCTTCCCACCAACATGGTAGCTATTTATCCCTGCCACTTCATAGCATTGGTAGCATTTATCCCAGCCACTGGAATGCACAATGCATGCTTGGGTGGAAGATGAACTGTACACCAACAAGAAGCAAATAAAGTGTCCTTGGATCCCTACTAGCTATATAGGTGGCTATTCTAAGGACTAAGGGATGTGTTGGAGGGGGAAGAGGGTGGACTTGGATTGGGTAGTTTGTGCTGGATTTCCAAAGCAAGCCAACACACCTTTTTTTGTCTTATCATTATTGTCTCCTTGTTATTTGGGCCAGGTAAAAAACTGGCACAGGTTCAAAGAGACCCATTTGGATACTTTTAAATATCTTTTATTTTTAAATTTTTAATATTTTTAAGTTTTTTCCCTTTCCCTCCCAAGCCTCCTGATCTCCCCCCTCCCCTCTTTCCCCACACACATACACCATAGCTTGCAGTACAGCCCAGATCCAAGCTATAGCAAGGGAAAGCATAGGGCTCTCAGGCTAGCAGAATACAACTGAAAGCTGAATTGGAGCATTTATTTTTTAAGATCAGACTTTAATACTGAGGGATGGATTTTTTTTTTCAAGAGCCTGGTATCAATATAAGATCAATACAATGTGAGTCAGACCTGAAACAAATTCCTTTTGAGCATAAAAATATTTTAAAATGTAAATCTGTATGTCATCAAATTGTAACATATGCCATTCTCTCTGTTTGTTACAGAGAATTACATATTGTAAATGTTCTATTTGTAATGTGAGTTTTCTCCAGGATAGCTTCTGCTTCATATTAACATATAATCATAATGTGATTTTTTAAAAGGATAAGCAGCATGCAGGGGTCTGAAAAATTGGCTAAGCCTTTACTGAAGATCAGTACTAAACAAAAGAAACTCTGGTAAACTGAACCAGTGAATTTTTAGTATTGTTATTCAAAATAATAATTAAGAAGAACTTTTATTACCAGTTTGTATTGTTGCTTTAATAGTTCTAGTTATAAAACAGTTACAGGAACAATTTCACTTAACTGACTCCAATTGCTGTAGAAGCCTTGTCCATCTTCTGCCTTTATTATATCACATTTGAGCTCTGATTGTATTATTTTAGAACGGGGGTTGCTTTAATGCTATTGTGCCCTAACCGGATGGATTTAGTTTTCATCTTGTTCTCAGAAATGTCCAATCTATAAATACATTTCCATTCTCTAACCAAGATCACAGTATAACTGGTGAATTTTCCAGAAGATAAATAGTTGTATATGTCTCAAGAGAAAATGATACATCCTTTGAAGTAGAATAACCTCTTGATTGCATTATTATTATTTTTTTAAAAGAACCCATCATGATAAAGAGGGGCCTTTCCAACATTTCCTACCTAACACTTCCATTCATTTGGTTTCTAGACAGCCCAGCAGTTCTCTTAGGATGTAATCCTAACCTAGGCCAGCACAACTCATCGGTCTTCCTGTTCCTGTGATGATGTAGGGAGGCAAGCGCATGTCTGCACACTGGCTTAACTCTCCCCAAGGAGTGGCACAGATGTGCCTTATGACACTTGTGACACCCCCATGACAGTACAGGACTTATGCCGGGGCTTGGGCCAGCCTAACTGGAAGTTAGGATTGCAGCCCAAGTCTTTCTTTACTCTCAACTGGGTATTTGCTATTTAGAGTCTAAATCATTATATACTGTTTGGATGTGTAGCAAACCCGCCTAAAATTTTAGTGCTGCCAAAATGATCAAAGCTGAGACACACTTAAAATTTAAGCATGTGCGTAAGCCCTGTATTAAATTAGACTCCAGAATTCAAAGAAGCAATACGTGCCTGTGCAGAAGTATGGTGTGCATAGCAGAAAAGGCCGTGGTGTTTTTGCAGTATGTGTTCCAACTTTTAAGAGACAAGTCACTTCTGGCATCATGTTTTTGGCAGTGGGAACTGACGCAGTAAAAAATGTGTGTCAGTTCCCAACAAGATCTGCAGCTTAAGATTCCCCCATTTTTTGTTGTTTCCAATGCATATATAATGTCAGTGGCATAACAAGCAGGGGCATGATATGGGGGTGGTCCAGGAGCAGTCCAAAAGAGGGTGCCCCAGGATTCCTAGCCAAGATGACATAAGCAGAAAAAGTAGCAGCTCTGTAGTGACCTGGCCAATCTTCTCTCCAACAAGCCAGGCAGATGAGTAAGCAAGGCTTGTTGGAGCAGAACTCGGCTCACTTGCATCTTCACTTCTCTTTTTAAGTGGCTCAGCTTGGCCTGAGCCATCCTTGACCATGCTGAGTTGCTTTCTGATGTGATGATGGCATCTAGCTTTAATGCTTTTAAGAAGGGATTGGACAAACTCCTAGAGGAAAGGACCATCACAGGCTACAAACCAAGTGGGGGGTGTGTGTAGAGGTGGACAATCTCAAAATGCCAGATGCAGGGCAAGGCACTTGGATGCAGGTGTTATATGTGCTCCCTGAAGCAACTGGTGGGCCTCTTTGTGATACAGGAAGCTGGACTAGATGGGCCTTTAACTAATGCTGTGGAGGCTCTTCTTGTGTTCTTATGTTCCTGCAAGCTATGCTTGTAAATACAGGAAGAATTATCTCAGCTGAGTCATTGAACTGCTTCAAGCCTTCCGCTACAGAGCTTGGAGAATAGTGAAGAGGCAAGTTGGCCAGGCTTCAAACCCAGCTGAGTTGCTCCAAGCCAATCTCTGTGGAACTGGGAGCGGTTAGCTCCACTCCAAATTCCGCAGCAGTGTCCAGAGATGAAAGAAATCCAGTTATTTCCACGTGTGGGTACTCAGTGGAGTGATGTCTCAAGTCGCCCATGTCATGGCTGCCCATTTACAGCTGAACTTGCTGTAATTAACTGTTGCAAGTGAATTCACTTGTTGTAATTCACTGAAGAAACCATTGCCATATTTAATGGAAAAATATCATTTTTTGTAATATATACTAATTGAATTTGAACTGAATACAGAAAATCCCTGAAGAAAGAGAGAAGACTGAGGCTGCAATCCTAACTCCTAGTTAGGGTGGCATAAACCCCAGCACAAGTCCCATACTGGCCCAGAGGTGTCACAATACTTCTGTGCCACTCCTGGGGACGATTAGGCCAGTGAACAGATATGCAGTTGCCTCTCTACATGACCATGGGACAGGAAGCCCAATGAATTGTGCTGGCCTAGGTTAGGATTGCACGCTAAGAGGATTTATGATGGCCACCTTAAAGAGTCTGAAAGGTAGTCACATGGACTTACTGTAGGTGATTCTTAATGGCTGGACAAGAAATCATGGGTGAAACTATGGGGAAGTAGATTTAGGCTTGCCATGTGGAAGAACTTCCTAAGCATAAAAGCTGTTTGGACACTCAATCATGCATCCACCTGTCACAGAGGTAGCAGTTACCTGTACAGAGCAGGGGGAGGGCTAAAAGACTTCTAGAACACTTTCTAAGTCTGCCATTCTGTGATATTTAGGTGTGTTTGGGGGGAATATAAGGAGGTGTTCAAATTTTCTTTCCTCTGTCTTTCTCCCTCTCTCTTACATCGCTCTTTTTGACACAATCCAGATGGTTTATTTGGAGAGGGTGCAGAAGACACCATTCTACTGGTTTTGAATACTGGCAAACATTTTTCTCCCATTTGATCAAATCAGACAGCACCCCATTTCTACCTTTCCTCTTAGAATAGAAGCCTATGCTGGGAAGGGAATGGAAGGGTCAAGTCTGCATTTGGAAACCTGAACCCATAACTCTTAAGAAATTAATCACATCCAGAAGTTAAACATATGGCATCCATATATACACATGCATGGTACTGTATATGCTTGACGATGTCACGCTGCCTCTTAACAGTTTGGTACACACACTTTTGTGTGAGTTTTGTTCTTTTGTGAGCTGAATTCTACAAAACTGGCTGAAATGGAGAAAAAGGAAAAATGTTTGATTGGCATCTGGAAAGTTTCTTGTCAGCGTACTGGGGAGAGGGAAGGTTAGCCATATGGGAGGCAGGTTTGTCATTTCATACACAGCCTAATTTCATTTATTCTCATTTTATGCCCCTGCCAGACCACCGCTCTTGATAAGGAGAGGCAGGTTTTCCGACGAAGACGCAACCCGGATGTAAGGGGATGTTACAAGGCACAACAAGCACCACCAGAACTCAACTCTGAATCAGAAGACTATTCGCCGAGTTCATCTGAGACTGTTCGCTCACCTAATTCACCCTTTTAATACAACAATTCTGCTGAAGGTCTTGGCTTAACCCTTTGAGATTCTGAAAAAAATTCTCCAAACCTGTGTGCAACTGTTGCATTTGATTTTGTCTATATCAGTTGCTTGAATGAAGGAACCGGGAAAAAGTTTGTTTACAGTATCTTTGTAAGAATAATTTCCTAACTGACTGACATGACCTTTGTTCTCTGTCTACCTTGTGACTTGCTGCTAATATGATCCTCAAAGGGTTAAGACTTTTGCTTTTTTAAAATATATATATAAAAATATATATAATTTTCAAAAAGGGGATATAAGCAATGAATGTTTTCATCAGTTAAGCTAGGAGCTACAGTATGTGACTTTAGCATATGTTAACCCTCTGAGTGCATAATCTTAACTTGCCCAAACAGGGCTCTATCATTTACACGCATTGCCTTTGCCTATAGCTCTTTACTTGGTGGTCTGACCAAAGTTGTAAACAATATGGATGATCATCTCTGTAGAGTCTGTTTTAATGCTCTTATGCAGGGGTATAAAGACCTAATGTCCACTATCATCTGACACCTCAAAAATCTTGGTCTGGCAGGATAGCTCTTAAGGTCAGGAAGAGATTTGTCATCATATTATCAAAAATGTTGTGGATTCCTCTTACATTTTGCAGAAAATGTTGCACTCATATAATTTTGCTTGGAAACAACCATCCTTGAGCTGTATTCTGCCGTGACTTCTTATTGAAAGGGTTACACAGATAATAAATCAGCATAAGAACAATCACTTTTGGGTGGCATGGAAATTGCTCCTTGCAGTTCCATGGCTGGTAGTCAGGAAGCAGTTTTGGGGAGACTAGTCAACAGAATTATCTGCCACCTTCAGCATACAGTATTTAGTTCTACTATATTTACACAAACAAGTACAGGAAAACAAATTTGGGCGGCAGCAATAAAAACAGTCAGTTCACTTTCTACATGAAGTGGATTCACTCTCTGAACATTATTTTGGTGTTTCCTCTTTGGTGAGCAATTGTCTTCACAGTGATAGAAAAAATAGATTTAGAGATCAGAGTGTGAAAATTAATAAATAAAGGAGATAATTATTCTACAGAAATTGTAAATTGAGGAAGAGACTTTGAACCAACATAAAACTTGATTTTTTTTATTAAGCAACTAGCACTTGTTCACTTAATGTGTATGTACAAATACGTTATGTGAGGGTTGGGATGTGAGAAGCAGTAATTGGGACAAACTTTCCCAGGTAAGGTTACTATCATAGGATTTCATATAGACACACCGTCCTAGGAGTAAGCCCGACATACATAGTCGGATTTACTTCTGAGTAGACATAGGACTGCACTGTATGTGACTATTTCTGCATATTTTCAAAAGACTGGTAATTACATAGGGCACTTTTTTGTTATAATTTTGGTTACAAGATGTAATGTTTGTGAAAAACTATCCTTTTTCATTCAAAGACAATTCTCTAACTAAATCATAAAAATACACAAACAGCTATAAAACCAGTTGGAATACCTGTGGAGGGTTTTTTTAAAAAGGAGTTTAAAACAGCTTTCAAGATAGCACTTATTGTGTTTCTTCGGGAATAGTATTCCTAGCAAGGCACCTGAATTGAAAAGCCCACTTCCTGATCACTACCCAAAAATGGTAGGAGGACCCACCAGGGGCGATCTGCCCCTGCCATCACCTAGAGCGTGGTACAGTGCGTCACCCCTGCGATGCGCACCCCCAGGACACTGCGCATGTAGTAAAGTTGGCACGTGCGCAGTGTTGCTTCTGGCTTCAGAAGAGG
Organism: Cryptoblepharus egeriae; assembly: GCA_030015325.1. Classification (NCBI taxonomy): domain Eukaryota; kingdom Metazoa; phylum Chordata; class Lepidosauria; order Squamata; family Scincidae; genus Cryptoblepharus; species Cryptoblepharus egeriae. The sequence continues at coordinate 77,233,942 of JAREYC010000005.1, forward strand.
AAGCTTCAGAGGAAGTCCGCACCTGTGTGCAGGCATTCGGCCTCATTAGAGAGGCAGAGTGGCAGCCGGATGCTGCAGCTCGGCCTCCCTAGTGAGGCCAAATGCCGGTGCAGAGGGACGCATTGTGCATGTCCAACACTTCGGACATGTGCAGTGCATCTGTGTAGCCATTGGGCCTTGTTTTGACCAGCTAGCTCCGCCTCCAGAGCAAGGCTCAGTAGGTGCACAAGGACACACTGCACATGTGCAAAGTCTCGGACACGTGCAGTGTGTCTTTGTGCACAACGTCATTCTGGCAAGCTCCAGGATGGAGCAGCAGCCTCTGGCTGCTGTTCCACCTCATAGCTGGCCAGAACAGGGGGGCTGACGCCCGGGGTCAGCTGGAGGAGTGTCAAACTCCTCTAGGTGTCACCCCCCGTGGCATGCTGCCTGGTGTGGACCGCACCAGCCGCACCACCCTGGTGATGTGGCTGGGACCCACACAAGACCCAAAGTGTCAAAGGAGACTCATAGGGTAGAAGAAAGTCCTGTAGATAGCAAAGTTTCCAACCTTATGGGACTTTATGTATTGAGCTATCCAGGAATTGACTAGCACAACCATATAAGAAATTGCAAGACATGTTCTCTAAGGCTGCTTCCAGTTAATTTTTTACTGGAAGGGTATTTTTTACTGGAAGGGTATTTTTTGAAGGAACCAAGTTTTTGAGAAGTCTTCAAAGGCAGCCCTATATTCCAGACACTGTAATAATCCAGTTAGTAGACTGCTGAAGTAACTAATTGTTGTGGAGGACTACCTATGTTTTGTGGGAAATTACAGATAGCACTTAAGATTTAACTAGCAAGAGGTGCTGTTTAACCATGCAAAGGATGTCAGTGAACAGAATACAATCCATTTGACTGTACCAACTTGTTTTAGTGTATTACTAAAAACCAAATGTACTAAAAACCCACAATTTTTTAGTTTATTATGACATTTATACACATACTGTCCATTAGAGCCATTTTCAGAAACAAACCCTTCAATCCAGAGTAACTACGGGTGCACGTAAGAGACATTACGTCTACCCATAGTTACTGCACCGCCTAGTGAAAACCTATGGGAAATTTATATTGCAATCCAGAGCAAATTGTTCTTACACTGGAGCAAGGACTCCCCATAGTTACTCTGGATTGCACCCAGATTCGAACTTGCCTATGGGAGTTATTCAGGCAGTCTCCAAATCTCGCCCTCATCCCCACCACATTGCCTTTAATGCAGGCCACCGTCAGTCTTGAAAGACTATGGTATTGTGCTTGGCGCTGCATACGCTGGATGCGAAGCACGAAAGCCTGGGTTGGATTGTTATGGAGGATAGGCTGTTACCCAAGCAGCAAATCCCCCCTCTCCATGCCACTGAATTAGTCCAATGGAAAGGCAGAGCCAATACAATTGGGTCCAGCTGGCGTCGCAGAGCTGGGCTAATGACAGGAGCTCACCCTGTCTTGTGGGGCCGACCCGGGTCTCAAACCCTGGCCTGCTGGTTAACAGGCACAGCGTCTTAACCGCTTGCACCACCCACAGCTTTGCCTTTAATGAGAAGCAGGACTATTAAGAATTAATTCTAACAGGAATTGTACTTAACAGAAAGGATGAACATACGTCGGTATAAGCATCAACAGGGCCTACTTGCATACGTGTATTATGTGTAGACCCAGTTTTCATTATATATTCAGTAGGGAAAATTTTGTGTCCCTCACCCTGCTGCATGGATATCCTACATATCTCGGCTGTGTGTAAACTTAGCCATTAGTGTGCACTGCTTGTACATTTTCCCCATAAGACAGGTAATGTAACAAAAGATCTGCAGATAGTTGATTACTTTAATAATTGGACCTGAACACCATTCTAGTCTGACAACTGAATGCCATACTAGGCTGCAATCCTAAACACATTTTCCTGGGAGTAAGCCTGAATGAATATAATGGAACTTACTTCTGAGTAAACAGGCCTAGGATTGCACCCCTAGTCTGTCAACTATTTGTATTATCCCATTGTTACATATGCACATGAGCAAAATTTGAACAACTTAGGAGTTTGTAATGGGAAACCATAGCAGTCCATATAAGCAATCAAAGAGGCTAGATGCCTCTAATCAGAGATTTCATAAGGGAATGGCCACATCCATCACTGGCTGTTGACCCAAACCTAACAAAGGGTCACTTGGGGCTCGAGTGATCTTAAGAGTGGCCCTGAATCTTCAATAGCAGTTGCAGTAGTAGCTCCCGTGGCACTATCAGCCTGTTTAGTTGGTAATGAAATTTCTTCACCACACTGGCTCATAGAAACTTCTATAAAAGGTAGTTGAGATTAAATGGGACTAGTGTGTATCTTTACATGTGCAATCCTAACCTAGACTGGCAAAACTGATTAATCTTCCCATTCTCACGGTGATGTAGGGAGGCAAGAACATGTCTGTGCACTGGCCTAACCCTGAGTGGTGCACAAGTGTCTTATAGCACTTTGGTGACACCCCTAGAGCATATGCACTGTGCATTTCTGGAGGGTAGGATTGCAGCCATAGTTTCATTAAAAACAATTAGTATTGCATATACTATATTGCACATAAGGAGATAGTGTATGAGTTTTAAAACGATTTAATTCATGTTTTTCTTGTATGTCAACATTTAATTGAAATAATTCAAGTGTGAGCAAATACCCCAATGCACCTGTAAAGTGCATACTGCATCAGGGAGGTATGAAGTTACTTCATGTCCCTACAAAATAAATCTAGAATATTTATCAAGTAGGTTCTTTGTATATAGTTTTTCAAAGGGAACTCACCATCTTAGAGTATGAGAATTCTTAGTGATATATCATCTTTATACATGAATCTATGTATAAAATCGGGGTAGGGGCAGGAGAGGAGGGGGGCAGGAGACACCCACAACTATGAAAACTTGAAACTCCATCTCTTGAAATGGCAAATGTTGGTCCAATAAAATAATTTATTGCTTTGGAACTATCCTTGTCAATTTCTTTGACTCTTTTCCACCCTGTAACCCAAGCAAGGCAAAATGCTTTGCTCTACAGTGTGTATCAGTTTGCACAAATCTTCATTTGCCAGTTGGGTGTTTTCAAAGGGTCAGCTAGAATAGGAAATTAAAAAGCAATAATGTTACAATAATGTTAGGATTTCTGGAAGAACAAGGTAGTTAGTATGCAATCCTAAATGAGAATGCAAGCACAGATAAATGCAAGAACCATGGTCAGGCAGAAGTCAATTATATAACACAAAATAAGAATACCATTGGAATTCTTTTACCATTTTATAATATTTTTCGTTCAGAATATCATGACGTATCCATGTTACTTTGCACATGTCAGTACTTCACTTTTACTATGTCATTCTCAGGGTTGAAAATTTTAGTGTATAGATTAGTCAACTGACACTTCAGTTGATCAATGAAGGCAACTTTTAATTGGTTGGACTGGAAATTAAAGGCAAACTAGTTCATTTTTCTATGGTTCAATTGTGTTGCTGTATTAGGAAATTTAAACAAAATTAAAGATGGCCTTTTTCTGATGTCTGGTAACTTTTGTTAAACTATACATTATAGTACACTTCTATAACTATCATAGAAATTTAGGTTCCCATGCAAAGTAAATTTATTTAAGTATGTATGATTTGTCGATAACACTATCCTATGCACGTGTTATCAGAAATAAGTCCCATTGTGTCCAATGGGGCTTATTTCCAGGAAAGTGTGAATAGGTTTGTAGCCTAAAAGGCAGATGATGAATCAATTACTTTTTTAATTAGTTGACTACCAAGCTATAAAACAAAAGGGATCACCTGCCCTTCAACATTCTATTAATGTATCAAACCCTCCGACTGAATTCTCAGAGACATTTAAGTAGAGTGTAATCCTAAGCATGTCTACTCAGAAATAAATCCCATCTTTTTTGATGGGATTTACTCTCATGAAAGTGTGTTTAGGATTGCAGCCATAGGCCCGTATCCTAAAGTCAAATTAAGCACTTTACGATGGAGCAGTTAAGGTGACTGTCCATAAGTTAACACTTGAGGGTGAAGTAACTGTGTGGACCTGTAACTGCTCTGGATTTTGCCCTTAGAGAATCAATAATAACCTGAATATCTGACCAAATGAAACAAATTTGACTTTGCACTCATTGACAATTGAAAGTTACATTGATTTATGGCCCAGGGGTGTAGCTCAGAGGGCTGGTTGAGTGTTGTTATGACAAGTCACATAATATCCTTCCTGCTACAATAAATGCAATCCTGTGACTTAAAATACCCATTAATAACACACATTCCATGAGTCTCTGTTTAAAAAATGGCACTTTGAAAGCAAAGACATTAATTCATCTTGATTAAAGGAAGTAAATGGAGAGAAAACCAGGCCTAAAAATGCTTCATATTATGGTTATGCAGCATCATCTGAAATCCATGCAGAGTCTTTTTCATCACCTCCATTTTTATTTTGAAATCCAGGAATAGCATTAAAAAAAGATGTTGCGATCTCTTTCATCCTTGCACCATATTATACCAATTATAGGCATAAAATCCCATCCCCCTCATGTTCATTGCCAACCCCATACAAATGTTTGATTGCTGTCTCATGTTTTATTGGCGATAACTCTATCAAATGTTTTAGAAGTCACTCCTGGATCCTGGTGTGAGGATATGCTTTGAATTTCAAAATCTTTAAGTTGAGTGCTTCGGATATTCTTGTCACAAGCAGATGACTTGCTCAACCCCAAACCTAATTTCTAAGTGCAGATAATTCCTTGTTTTATGAAAATTTATTATATGCTGAAAATCACGCTGAAGAGTTTGTGTGTCTAATGGCTTGCTTTTGTTGCACAAGTATTGAATGAATCAATGAAAGTTTTATTTTAATCTTTTATCTTTAAAAGATTCATAGTGTGACAAAGTTCAGCAAGAATAAATTGATAAGAATTTATAAAAAGTTTATTGGATCAACAATTTTTAAAACAGTTCTCTCTTCGGTTTTGCTTTCTCAAGCTCTACTCACATATATATGTTTATAACTTGGTAACTACAATGTCAAGTAATAATTACTTGCATGTGTAAAAGAACCACTGTAGATCAAATGTCAGAGACACAGATCTCATATAGCTTCAAACACATTCCAGTGACTGCAGTGCACACAATCGGCTGCGAATCAAGTCTTGAGTGATCAAGCAAAGTATATGTGCATGTGTGAACCAGCACTGAGGAGCAGGTCATACTGGTGCTAACTAAAATATCAAACAAAACATGTCTGAGCTGAATGGGTGCAACATATCACTTTTTACAATCATATACCCTCCAAAGTAAATTGGTGTTGGCGTACAAACAGCCCCCTTCGACTGAAGACCGGCCAAAGTATCGTGAGCCATTCTGAATCCTGCAAGTTGATTAAGACAATATCTTTTCAATATAAATCAACAACTCCATTCACCCAACTTAAATTTGACAGCACTTAAACTGTGAAAATGATGTTGATTACTTGTACTCAGAGGGTTAACACAAAAGTACAAGGCATGCCAATTACATTTGGTGTATTGAAACTTTGCTGTTTTAGCGTGTGCTCTGTATTCCTCTTTTTAAATTTTGGTTTTGTTCTGAACATTCTTGGAAACTTCACGTTCAAAATAACTTAAATGGTGGTGTTTGCAGATTTCTATAACCAAACTGATCAAATTTTGGTTTTGATTTTTCACAACTAACATGCATAATTAATGCAGTGTATTTCTGCAGTTAAAATTTTAATACCACAAGTGACTCCAGATATCTTCCCAACCATCCCCACAGATTAAAGTACTCCCAAACCATTCTATGGTTGAATTCGATTACTGGCTTTCCAACATATACAGTTTTACTCTGAAGCATATCTCGATGAGTTCTAAGGGTTCCTCCCAAGTAAATGTGCTTTGAATTGCCACCTGAGACCATCTCTTCCTGTTAAGAACTAACAACACATTGTATTTACAGGATAAACCTGAGAATTGTGGGTTGGGTAGTTTTTTGGGTAGTTACGGGAAAGCTATCTCATTACATGCATTGTGTAAATCATTCTTGTAGAGGAGAACTGTTCATATTAACGAACTTTTTTTCCCCCTTTCCTTGACATTGTAGCAGAAACTTGTTAATGATCAACCAATACATAGATTTGCTTCAGACTGTTAGAGGGGAAAGTAAGACTCTAATCATTGACAATGTTACTACTCTCTGCAAGTAGCCCTCATCTAATTTCAATGTGGTGCATAATACAGCGTGCAAAGCCAAACCCGTCAATAAAATTGCTGAAAAAAAAGAGATGGTGTTTCTGTATTCAGTGGAGCAGGGGGGTGCCAAAGGCTCTTGATATGAAGGCAGCATTCTTGCAAAGAAGGCTTGGGGTGGAGGAAATTCTTTTTCTAGGAAAGCAAGATGTGGTTAAAGAAAAATTGGCTCAGGAGGGTTGCAATGCTACATATGACCACAGGTCAAGTATATTAAAGCAGTGTTATTTTTGCTGGCCTGCAGTCTGTTTCTCCCCTGTATTTGCTTTAGATGGCCTGCTGGGGCTTTCTTTCATATTTATTGCTACTGCTATGGCGAGGGCTGTCGGTATTTCCATTATAAACTCCTTTTCTCAAAGGCTGTTTTTCTTAATAGCGTAAAAATGTGCCACAGGCCAATGTCTGGCATGTAATTTTTCAGACCAGAATGATTTTTTTTCATGGAATTCAAGGGAAATCAGCTCAGTCTTTGTGATGCTTATGCTGTGCTACAACTACAGGAGAATAGGAGCGGCACGGCTGAGATAGCATTGCATGGCCAATTTTTTAAATCATAACAAGTACCATGGTTTTAATCTAAAATGTCCCCAAGATTTTGAACCATAAAACTGTCAGCTGAAAACTCATTTATCAAGAAACTCTTAATGCATCTCAAACATGATAGGCAGTGCAATCCTAACTTGCTTTGGATTAGGCAAGCTGGTTTGCCTGTGCTGAATCCAACACAAGTATTGGGACTGTTGTGCAACACAGGGAAGGGGAGGCTTGCCCCCTTCTCCAGAGTCGGACAGTAGCAGCACTAATAGGTCTACTCAGACTTTGGCTATCTCTAGACTTGCATAACCCAACCACCAGGATTGAACTCTCTATCTTGTAACACATGTTATTGGAAGTACTGGTACTGCATTGGATCTCCTTCCCATCTTGTCCATATCACAGGTAAAGTGATGAAACCTTTCATGTAAGCTTGTCCTAAGATTTTATGAACAATAAATATTAAACATTACTATATTTACTCAAATCTAAGTTAGATTTGAGTAAATATAGTAACTGTTTATTATCTAACGCTCACATTATCCAGCTGAATTCAGTCTCCAGAATCAGGGTGTGCATTATATTTGATGGCACATCAAATAGATTCTAGTAAATATGGTATCTCTCTGATGCTCCCTATAGACTTATCCCAAGCTCATACACTGCCATAATTTGGAGCTGCCTCTTGTGTTGAAGAGTAAGTACTTCCCCCTCCTCATATATACAGTCCAATCTTGTTATACACTGATTTTATCATTGATATATGCTGTTATACTGTTGTTATACACTGATTTTTTTTACATTGTAAAAGGGACATACGGTACCTTTTATTTTTTTACCTGCTTTTATTTAAGACAATTTTGGAGTAGCATCAGAATCAATCCCTTGCAGATATCAAAGCATAACCAATTAGGAGCAATGGAGGAAGAAGAAACTTGATGTGGGTCTTTAAAATATTTTTCCTACCTTTTCAATCCACATTTTTTAAATCAGTGTGGGGTTCCAAAGCGGCATCCCAGTTCTTTCTGTAAAATGGGATTCAACATTAGCTACACAAATTAACTCCTTGTGTCAATTTATATCAGGCAAGTTGGAAGAAATGTACAAATGCTTCTCTGCCACAGGAAGTTATTACTTTCTATTCGAAAATTATTACTTCCTGTTAGAAAAATCCTCAGGGGGCAAAAAGTCTGCACATGTCAAAAATAGGTTTTCAGTTCCCATAGCACCTTTATTATACAAATTAAATGAGAGATCAGAAAACTCATAAGTGATAAAGATGCTACTTGAAATTAAGCTCTGATGTCATCTCAATGGAGTAGTCTTTTTTTTAGTAAATCATTTTAGAATCAAGATTTTTGGCAGAGTCTCTGTGTATTTCACTGATCCACGGACTAGGAACAGAACATGTTTTGGCAATTATCTGTATCTCTGTTCCATTAAGCTCATCTTTATTATATCAGATTAGGTCTTTTCAATAACACGTACTTTGGAGATGTTGTAATGGGAACACTGTGACCGGTTGTTGCCACAAGGGTGGCTTCAGACTACTGGTATTCCCATGCTAAGAGGCCCAAGTCCTTTCAAAGATAACTATCTTACCAGATGCCTATATTTTGCACCAGCGGAAGTCACAAAGTCGTCCACATGGTGTTTGGTGACTAACGCAGACTGCGACACAAAGTGCACCTATTAGCTTGTCCTGTGAGTGGTGCTTGATACCAAGAGCTCTCTAATTCTGGGAAGCTTCACAGCTCCTCATTCTAGCTGAACTTAATCGAGTTAACCCTACCACATCATAGCATTTTATGTGAGAGAATCAGCATTTTGTTCATTTATTTGATAGATGAATAGATTTATTTAAAAGATGCTTGTTCTGTGAGGCACCTCATAGCAAATTCATCAAAAAATACAACAATAGTCAAGAACACAGGAGCATAATTAATAAAATGAATATTAATTTTATTAATTCATTAATAGTTGATATTAATTGATATTTTATTAATTGTTAATATAATTAAGAATATTAGAAGAGCATCCACTGGATGAAGCCAAAGGTTTGCATCTATTCCAGCATCCTATATCACACAGAGGCCCACTAGATGCCTCAAGGAGCACATATGAAACTGGCATCCAGGTGCCCTTCCCTCTATCTGGCATTTTGAGGTTGTCCATATCTACACACAACCCTCAAGCCTTGTAGCCTGCGATGGTCTTTTCTGCTAGGTATTTGTCCAATCCCTTATTAAAGGCATTGAGGCTAGATGCCATCACAACACCCAGAACGTTCCACAGACTAACTACACACTGGGTAAATATAATTTGTCTTAATTTAATAATATAAATATAATGAATTAATATAGAAGCATAATTAAGAATTATCCCTAAAGGAAGCACCCACCAACCAGTTAGTAATTTCAGATCACTAACCCACTATATGAATTAGAATGCAGTGGATGTAATTTACCTTGACTTCATTAAAGGATTTGATTGGGTCACACATTATATCTTAATCAGCAAACTAGAAAAATATGGGCTACAAAGATGATAAAATCATTAGCGAGTTTCACAGTTGGTTGAACTACTGTAGTCCAGGGCTTGTCCTGAGCATGGTTCTCTTTAACATCTTCATCAAAAACTTGGATGAATAGATACACCAAGCTGAGAAAAGAAGCAAATGCAGCAGAAGTCAGGAAGACCCTCTCAAAATGGAATTCCAGTCTGAAATGAAGCTGCTCACAGATTTCTTCAGAAAGTACCAACTCCCCGAATGCATTGGGGGAAAAGAAGTTCCTTGGAAATGGATTAAAGCTACAGTGGAAATGCAGCTCACATCTTCTCCACAAGCACCAACATGTATTAGTACACTTCAAACAGGGGAAAGTGACACACCTGCAGAGCAGAAATACTAGGATCCAGTTGTAGGTCACACATTCAATTCATCGATTTCCAATAGTCAGCTGCACTGTTTCTAATTTAGCTGATCCAAAACACATGACATATGTTTTGGCATTGTTTGAAGGTGAAATTAACAGTATAGAGCACAAATATTAATCTGGAAAACAAAGGAAGAAAAAAGAATATTTTTTTTAAAAGCCAGGAAAATTTATTTCACTTTGGGCACAATCCTAACCAATTTAGGCTGGCCTAATTCACTAGGCATATCTTCCTGTGGTGGTGTGGGGATGTTGGCGTAATCCTGTGCTCTGGCCTAACACCCCCAGGAATGGGACAGTAATTCCTTACTGCCCTTTTGTAACACCCCCACATCAATTCAGGACTTATGCCAGGGTTTAAGCCGGCCTAACTGGACTTTAGGATTGCAGCCTTTGTTTCAAAATCATCACCTACTAATAATGGAGATAGTGAAAGGCAGACCTTGAACTTTTCTGCACTATTGGAAAAAAAGTAATTTTTCCCCTACAGACTTTCGTGAGAAAGAAGAAAACACATAATAACACTACTCTAAGGAAATTATACCATTATGAGAAATTTTTTAATTTAATTTCTATCATGCTTACGCTAAGGTAAAACTGTCACTTTAAAACTTTAAAACAAGTAGTAACATCTGGTTTGTAGGAATGTTGTAGAAGGGGAGATCTACATGTCAAACATCGGAGGCCAGCAGTGAAAACCAGACGGTGAATGTAACATCTCAAATGTAACATCTCAAATTCTTGAAAGAGAGAACCACTCTGTGTTTGTATAAAATCCCTTCGGAGGTTTAGATCAGCCTGCCTATGTAAACCGCTTTGAATTAAAAGTCTAAGGAGCAATCCAAAAGACCAGAAAAGCAATATAGAAATTCCTGGATGATGATGATGATGATGATGATAATGTACTATTTCACAGTCGCCAGGTGTTTGACTGGAATTGGTTCTATTGTGATTCAGTTCCTAGCCAAGAAACAAGGAATCACAAAGATATCGTCTCAATATGTGTGAAGTTCCCTGGAGTGCTGCTTTTTGTAACTGGGCAGTTGTGATCTTCTGGATGCCCATTAAGTTTAGATGTTCCTGGAGACTTAATGGAATCGCTCCAAGAGCACCTATTATTATTGGAATAACAGTAGACACTCTGATGAAGAATAATAATAATTATCATCATCATCATCTATCAGGCATTTTACCCTGTGCCGAATTCTAGCTCTCAACAACCCTATTCAACCAGGTCCGGCACAGGTACTGTATGTGCTGGCCAGTGGAATAGCTATTGATCACGGTGCCCAGTGCAAAGCTCAAAATTTGTCCGAGAAGTGATGTCACAGCCACATATGATGTCATCCCAGGGTATTTTTTAAAAAGAAAATTAGGGAAAAACTTGCCTCCTTCTCCTCAGCAGTTCATCACTCATGTGATCTGCTAGTGGCAGAGCTAAAGCATCTATTTGCTATCTGGAACTGAAGAAGATTTTGTTGTCCCCCTCCCCACAACAAGAAAATCAAATTTAAGTAAGAAAAAAATTGTGTCCCTTATTGCTTAGGGAAACTGTGCAGGGGTAAAGAGGAACAGCTATTCTTGCCCTGAAAAATATAAAAGGAGCACCACTTAGAAGTTCCTGTATACCCAGTTAGCATGGGTACCTGTATAATGATATCTGTACTATATATGATATATGTACTGATAGCCGATTCATATTAGCACCATATTAGCTCCATACAGTATCATAATTACATCCCATTGGCTCTCAGTCAGTATTATGGGAAAGTTTGAATTAAGAAAATCCACTTTTTGTTTCATAGGCTTTTGTGTTTTCATTTTCTGGTTAATTGGCTATAACTTTTGACAGAATGTAGATATTCCAATGTGGTTTGTTTTATTGTATTTTGCATTAAATTACCTTTCCATGATATATAATGTAATTGCATTATCATCCATACATACCCTGTTTTTCACACTTTTAGCCACTAGTGTCAAGATCAACCTGATGTCCCCCTAAAGCTTTTAGCCAGGTCCAACTACACCCCCTACGCACCACCACTGGTGGTGGGCCAAGGAGGTGAGAGTCTTGAAAATAGTGGTGATTGTAGTACAGATTGGAGATTTTCGGGCAGGGATATGGGTAAGAAAGCCAGAGGAATGGGCATTTCATGCAGGGCATACAACAAGGCTGGGGAATGGTCATGTAATCAGTTAATGCTAATTAACTGGAATGAAGAGCTGGAAGGGGGAGGGATAAGGCTGACACTGAAGTGTTATGTTCTGGTAGCTCATCATAAGTTAGGGTGGAGAAAAATCCTTGATTCTTTATGAATGTTGATTGGATCTGAATATTTTAAAACAATTAAAGAGGAAGGTTTTTTCCTTTTGAAAACAACCTGCTTAAAATATAGGGCACAACCCTGAGTAACTACAGGGAGTCCTTGCTCCGGTATAAGAACAATTTGCTCTGGATTGCAATATAAATTCCCCACAGGTTTTCACTAGGCAGTGCAGTAACTACGGGTGCACGTAAAGTCTCTTATATGCTCCCGTAGTTACTCTGGATTGTAGGGTAAGGCATGACTTAGACGAAATCTTTCACAGATGAAAACTCTCAGGAACATTACTGTTTTGTGATAAAGGGGGCAAATGAAACTTGCTGGTTTAAAGATACAGTGGCGCCTCACGTAAAGAAAGCCTCACGTAAAGTAAGTTTCACGTAACAAACAAAAAATTTCTCTAGGATTCTGCTTCACCTAAAGAAAGTGCTTCACGTAAAGAAAACATTTGTTGGCAGTTTGGGCAGACGTGCTGGCCGACAACCTGAGTGTCAGGGTTATTCATGGCTGCTTCTGAAAGCAGAACTAGAACCAATGGGTACAAACTGCAAGAGAGGAGATTCCGGTTGGATATCAGGAAAAAATTCCTGATGGTGAGGGCGGTTCGGCAGTGGAACAGATTGCCAAGGGAGGTGGTGGACTCTCCCTCACTGGGGATCTTCAAGCAGAGGCTCGATGAGCACCTGTCGGGGATACTCTAGGGGGATTTCCTGCTGCAGGCAGGGGGTTGGACTAGATGACCTACCAGGTCCCTTCCAACTCTAGGGTTCTATGATTCTATAGGGCTGCCTAGCACACCTGCCCATAGTGAAAGCAACACTTCTGCGCTGTTCCTCCTATGGCCGGTTGTGCGCTGGGCAGAGGGAGAGAAGAGCAGTGGAGAAGAGGGAAGCAGCTCAGGGCTGGCCAGAAGGAAGCAGGGGAGAAAGAGGCTCAGGATGGAGAGAAGCAGAAAGCGGGGAAACACTTTGAGGGTGTCTTGGATTGCAGCCTCCTAACCATGTCTACCCGGAAGTAAGCCCCATTGTGTTAAATGGGTATTTCTCTCAGGAAATTGTCTTTAGGACTGCAGCCTAAATAGACTTGATAAGATAATGCACACTGAATGCATGTTTTGAGTTCAATCCCAGTGTTCTGTCATCATTTTTACATCCAGCTAATATTTTTATATGAATATTTTGGGGGTTGTGGAACCAATCATCTGCGTTTCCATTATTTCCTATGGGAAAAGCCGCTTCACGTAAAGGAATTTTCACATAAAGAAATTGCCTCTGGAACGAATTAATTCTGTTACGTGAGGCGCCACTGTACTGTCATTCCAAAATGTAGTATTAGACCAGTTATTTTCAACCTTTTTCATCTCACAGCACACTTAATAAAACACTGAAATTGTCAAAGCACACCATCAATTGTTTTTACTGTTGACAGGGCACACCAGACTTTTCAAATCCCCCAATTTTCTTATTAATGGATGTCAATCCTCAAATTCCCATGGAACACCTGAGGCCTATCTGCAGCACACCAGTGTGCCATGGCACACCGGTTGAAAATCACTGTATTAGAAGAACATACAGCAAAACTTCCCATAATCATTTGTATTCAGTATCCTGAAGTTCTACAGTCCATTCAATCACCTCCTCCTCTCACAGATTTGGACTGGGCTACAGGTGGCCTAAGCCCCACCTTCCATGCTCCCTCCTGCCCAGCACAGTCATGTCCTCCCATGCCCCAAAATTCCTCCTTCCACCTCCTCCCCACCCTCGCCAGACTCTGCAGTGGTGTGAAAAGGCTAGTACAAACCTCCTCTTGCACTGTCCTCATGGAGTCGCAGAGTGGTGCAGCTAGATTGATGCACGTCCATGCACCAACCTAACAGCCTTTGAGGTGGTGCAGACTTGCCTTACTTGCGCCATCTAACCTCAAGGAGAATTTGATAAGCTATCTGAGTCACTTAAAGAAAATACGGTAAGTGGTAAACCAAAAATAGAAACTGATTTCATAGAAAGTTTAGAAACTCAGTCCAACTTTTCTGTACATATATTCTTATGGGTTTTGTTTTGAATTAAAAAGAGGATAGTAACTAGATTACTTGTAGAAGATGAATATAGCAAAGGACGAGTAGAGTTGAATTTCAACTCTCTGGCTTTTCAAAACTGTGATTAATTTCTATGCAGTGGCTTCCTGGGACAGGTAAACATATCTTTCACTTGGAGATGAACATTTTGCCATTCAGATGAAGATCTTTTTTTAGGTTCCTGTCATTTTTTAGGTAAATGTAATTTATTCATTGCAAGACTTAATGAAATCAAGGCTCCGTAATATCCCTATGTGAGATCTCTCTTGTTACAAGAATCCAAAAAACAAAATCTGTTGAATGAATGAGTGATTTGAAAAGGTGCCCTGAGTCCAGCTGATTCATCTCCATTGCAATGTGATGCAAGAGAGGGAGAACAATCCAAAGGGCAATTTATCACTAACTATCAACACTGATATCTTGTTATGTTCTCAGGAGGGGAAAAAAGACCCCACAATAGTCCAAGGTTCAAAATAACATTCTGTCTAATTTTAAAAAAAATTATGGAGCTAATAGACTTTTCTATTACGTATGAAGGAAAATAATTAAAGGATTAGCTGGGTGTGAAATTAAATAGTATTTTTCTGCTGCATGTTAAGGAGTTTTCAGAGGAAGTGGCTGAATTGAAACAAGCTGGCAAGTGGTTTTGATTCTGTACAAGAAAATGAATTCAGGACTCTTTTTTCTTTAGTTAAAAAAACCCCAGACCTTCACGTTTGCAGTGATTTAAATGACTGAGGGTTAATCTCTAATATTCAGGGTAGTAATTAAATAATTCCCCAAATGATATGCATCCAGAAAACCACAATTAGGACAAAAATGGATTTAAAAATCACAATCTTACCCATTTTTACTAATAAATAGGGATTAGTATGAGTGTTACGGCAACCCATTTCCTAACTATTTCTGCTTTGGTTTTAATAAGAAAGGATGACATTTTACTTTTAGAATGTACTACACTCAGTTTTGTTTCCTTCCTAAATTTAAGATAGCCAGAGTAGACATTGAAAGGACACTTAAGGCACAATCCAGAGTTAGGGCAGTGAGAATGGCCCAGTTGGGCTGCCCCAAGTAGGCTGCATCCAGAGCAGAAAGCTGGGCTGAATCCAGAGTCAGGAAGCCTAGGCTGCCCTAGCTGTTCCAGAGCAGGGAGCAGCACAAGTCTGCTCTTGCAGGCATGCTCAGTTGGCACCAAATAAATGGCACTAGGGGAGGGCTTGCTCCCAAGGAGACCTGCCTCAGATCACACTGAACAAGAAACAGCTGTGGTGCCTGCCTTATAAAGAAGCCCAGGAGTCCCTGCCGATCAGTAACAGCTGCAGCATGAGACTGCAATACAGCAGGACCTGTGGTGGAGGGTGGATGCAAGGAGATTGTTGGAGCTGTATCCAGAGGTTAGTGGGCTGCCACAGTTGTTCCATATCTTGAAGTTGAAAGGCAGTGGTTGCAGTTCCATTTTGACTCTGGCTTATCATGGACCCCTATGGGCCTACTCAAATTTATTCCTGCTCTGGAGGTGGTATAACTCTGAGGAGCTGGCCCTCAACATGCCTATCCTGAACTGCCTAGTCTGGCACAGCTAGGCCAGCCAAGGTCCATTTGCCTTGGGCCAGCCTAAATTGACATACGCTGGCCCAAGCCTTTCTAGTGTAACTGGGCTGGCCTATCTTGGAACTGGCTAGCCCAAGTGCACTTCAGGATTTCAGCCATCATCTCCATAGAACAGGGAAATGACAATGCACTGGCCTCCCAGTGTGATTGCTGCAGTGCCTGGAAACCGGCCAGACAAAACTGGATGAGAATCTTTCCCCCATCTCTTCTAACTTAGGGTAAAATCCTAACCAACTATTTAGCAGTGCTGTAAGGACAGTGCAGCTCCGAGGTAGGGAAACAAACATACTCTTACTTGAGGAGGCTTCCATGACTTCGAACCAACTGTAGGATGCTGAATGGGAATGTTGGAAACTTGCGGAAAAATTGGTTTGGATTTGGGCCCAAGTTTTCATAATATATAAAAAATTAATTAATAAGGATACTTTTGAATATTTTTAAAAATTAGACTTTAAGATTACAAACATTTGATTTTGTTTTGTTTTTTGTCCCCATTGTGTAGTTATTCGCTTTACTGCTGGTCAATAGGCAGGTTCAAATTTGCATATTTATATGAGTAAATGTATGCAATGAAATAATAAACAGCCTTTGGAGAAATGGAAATATCACTAATTGCCTTTGTATAAGGCCTTTAATAACAGTTTCTTGGCAAGGAAGCTGATTAACTGAATAAGGATCTCAAGGATTTGGGATTAGATTTCTGATGAAACTCCATTATTGTAGATTTTCTTTTTTATATTCTTTCAACATTTTTCAAGGTGTAATAACCTTGTACGTTTTTATCACGTACAATTATTTTCACGAAACTCTTTTTCTATATGAACCCCACGCGTGAACATAACTTCATGGTGATCCTTCAGAAACAACTAGGGGAATTGTTCCTTTGACTTCTGAAGGAGAAGTCCTTGGATGCGCAAACTAAAGACGTTATTCTCATTTGTGGAAAGATAAATTCATTGACCCTGAAAATGGATCTCTTACTTCTGGCCATATTCATAATCCAATTATTCTTGATCAGTGAAATGTAAGTTCATAATTAATGCGCCACCTGAGAGGTTTTGTTATTTTCTTCAAATTGCCTATTAATTTAATAAATTGTCCTGATTAAGTAATTTATTTGACAGCCTTGGTTCCTTGTTAAGAATATTAAATCTGTTCATATATCAAACATCTTAAGCTGAGGCCTAAATCATAAAGGGATTTTCTATGTAAAGGTATGTCCAGCCCTTCTCAGTTTGCAAGTTTGAATCCTTAGTTCAGCATTTCTTAAAGTGTGCTTCTTGGCCAGGAGCTCCATTTAAACCCTGAGTCCTCATGAACACATTATAAATGGTCATCGTCACAACCACTCAGTGCTGTGTTGACTTGCGCATGTGTTGGCACTCTGCACACTATGTTGGCAACCATTTTGTAAATCATTTTGCAAAAGGGCTCCACAAAAGCCCAACCTTCAATAGACTTACTAAGAGACTTGCCTCGTCTTTGAACTCACTGATCTCTCACATTATATCTCTATGAATCACTGAAACAACGGAGGAGGCACTGTTATTGTACCATGAAGTTTCTATACCATGAAGTATTCCATCTCTGCGTATTATATAGTATCAACCTTTTATGAGCCAAAAGAGATCTAACACATACCTTCAGGCAAGGTATCAGGAGGGGCACACCTTGCCTAACCTAGTGATGGGGGCCCACATGGCCGAACTAGGCAGTATTGGTTTCCAGCATGCATGTGCTATGCAGCCTGCAGGCTGCGTGTGCATTTTAAAAACCATGGATGCCGCAGCCGGCGAGACTTAGCCACTCGTAAGTGCCCCCAACTGCCCCCACCGACCTCCCATTCTCCAGAATTGGCTGGACAGGGACGCTTTGGACCAGAAGTCCAGTCCAAATGCCAAATCCGGACAAGTCCGGCCAATTCCAGCTTTCAGGGAGCCCTGCCTGGGGATGTCACAAAAGTGCAGTAAGACACTTCTGTCCCAGTCCTGGGGAGTGAGGCTTAGGCCAATGTATTGGCATACACCAACCTCCCAACACCAACACAGAAAGATAGGCCAGATGAGTTAGACTGTCCTAAATTTCTTAGAATTGCACCCTTTGTTTAAGTGTTGGGAATATTCTGCATCAGGAGATCTTTAAAAATAGTCTTATAGCCACCGAAAAGAGAGGTAGTTGTGGATTACCTGCGTGGGCAGGGAGTAGAAGTCAGTGGTCTTATAAGTCCCTTCCCATACTTGGAATTGGCAGTCTGATTCAAATCAGCTGGCCAGCAATATGACATAGGAGCAGGACTGTTTGCACATAGTACCCTTATTAAGAACATAATAACATAAGAAGAGCCACATTGGATCAGGCCAAAGGCCCATCTAGTCCAGCTTTCTGTATCACACAGTGGCCCACTAGATGCCTTGGGAAGCACATATGGCACCTGAATCCAGGCATCTGGCATTTTGAGTTTGTCCACATCTATATACAACCAGTGGTGGGATTCAAATAAATTAACAGGTTATATGTCCTAATAACCTAAATCAACAACAGGTTCTAAGTCCATAGAACAACAGGTTCTGTGTCCCATTAGTAACAGGTTCTCAGAACCAGGCGCTAATTAGCAAAAGGTTCTATAGAACCTTTGAGAACCGAAACCCACCACTGCATACAGCCCTCATGGCTTGTAGCTTTGCTTGGCAAATCAGGGTCAGCACGCCTTCACTTCCCATAAGAGATCACACTAGTAAAGTGGTTGGACGGTTGGAATAAACAGCTGTCCAGTTTGCTACTGGAGGGTAGCCAGAGTTTGTAAGGCCAGACACTCAGTGTCTAAATTTGTAAGGAAACAACCCATAGATTTATAAGTTACCCGAGTGAGAAGAACATTGGTATGTGAGACCCAAGGAAAAATAGCCAAGCCACAGAGACCCATGTGACATAGATTCCTTTCTGCAAACAGTTCACAAATCACAGCAATGTATTCAGTTAGCACTGACAAACTCAGGAGGCAAAGGCCAAAAATCTCATGTACATGGAGGTGAAATTCTAGTCCTGCCGTACAAAATATATGTGTTTGGGGGAAGTGTGGGTTCTGTCCTAATAGAAGTAGATTTTAATGGTTGGGCATCAGATTTCATTGCAATCTCACTGTATTACACAGCTGTCTTAGGTTTTTAAAACTCAGTTTTGCAGATTGAAATGTATTTTCTTTTTTAACGTTTTGTTAGTTATTTAGTACTGGTAACAAAAAGTTATTCTTCCTCCATATTTCTGAATAATACAAATGGCAACATACCCTGTTACAGTTCCAAGTCACAAATAAATACTCAGACTAATTATTCTGATCAATTTGAAGCTGGATGTGTCTCAGGCCTGAGACACCAATATTTTCTGTTAATCTGTTTCTTAATTTTCAGTGTGGTCTAGCAATGATTAATTTTACTTTGATTGTTTTTTGTGTGTATACAGATCATATGGGCTTCACAATTCCAACGTTGTTATATGCAGATTTTTTATACACGGATTTGACTCAACACGAATGGCCACTGCACATCACAGTTTAAAAAACTGCTTTTCTATTATTGTAGAGAGACAGTCATGCAAGCAGTCATTCCATTTTTTATTCCCAGAATCAAACCCCTTCAGATATTGAGACACACTGCCTTATTCAATTAGGCACAATAGAGGAGCATGTATCCTGGACAATGGCATAGCTAATGATCACGTAGCCTGGTGCAAACCTCAAAATGCTGCTCCAGAATCGATATCACAATGGGAAGTGACATCATCCGCTGGTATTTTTAAAAAGAAAATTGGGAATAAACCTGCCTCCTCCTCCTCAGCAATTCACATCCCATTTGCTCTGCTAGTGGCATAGCTAAAACACCTACTTGCTCACTGTACTTGCTAACCCCTCATTACCCACAACAACAAAATCAAATTTGATTAAGTGGAAAAAAAATGAAAATTGTATCCCTCATTGCTTAGGGAAACTTTGCTGGACAAAAGACGTATGATTATTCTTTCCCTGCTAAATATAAGAGCACAACTTACAACTGTCTGTGTACCCAGTTAGCATGGGTTGCTGTATTATGATATAAGTACTGTAGATGAAATGAGAGCTGATTCATATTAACATCTGATTACCTCCTTTCAATATCATAATTACATCTCATTGGTTCTCAGAGCAATCATTATCATGGAAAAAGTTGAGTTAAGAAAATCTACTTTTTGTTCCATAGGCTTTTGTGTTTCAATTTTCTGGTTAATTGGCCATAACTTTTGATAGAATATATTCCAGTGGAATGTCATTGTTTGTTTCATTGCATTCTGCATTAAATTACCTTTCCAACAATATAAAACATGATATTATTGTTCATACAGACTCTGTTTTTCACAATTTAAGCCACTAATTTCAAGCTCAGCTTGTAACCCCCCTAAAGCTTGTAGCCTGGTGCAACTGCACCCCCTGCACTCCCCTAGCACCTCCTGCACCCCACACCACTGATCCTGGAAGTGGGTCTTTAAATCAGTTTTTCCATTCTTTCCTTTATACACTGACTTTTTTATCCAGGGGAAGTTCTAGAACTGAACCCTAGTGAATAATAAGGGATACCTGTATATATATATTGGTTCCATTCCATAGTATTAATTGCATTGACATCATTGATTTAAGCTCATAGTTAAACAGGCTAGAATCCAGGCTAGAATTTTAGGCACAATCTGCATTTTAGGTCTCCAAAGAAGACTTACAGTAAAGACCCATGCAAAAATGCAAGGTTAATCTGCGATCTCTGTGGTAGCGTTGCAGGAGCTGCTGAGTCATCCAATTGAAGTAGCCATTGTTCTGTTTATTGTTTGACCATCTTTTCTTTCCAATGGTTGCTCATTTAAAAAAAGGCTTGGCTTAGGCCAGTTCATTGGGTTATGAAACATACCTGATACCCAAAAGCAGAAAATGCAAGTAATTCAGGTGACTCTAGTTGTCCAGTTCCACAGGTAAACCCTGACTAATGCATTAAGGTTAAAAATATGAATTCATGCACCCCGTTTGAATGTTTGCCAAGATTCAATGTTGGAAGCATCTGATGCTGCACAGTGTGTCTGCCCATCTTGCTAAAACTGAGTCTTAAGAGGGAAAATATTCAGAGAAAATTGTAATAGGTTTTATTTCTTTCATTGTAACATCCTTCAAATCTCCCACCACCTGTGACCTCCTAGCTGTCTAGCTTCTCCCAGATCTCCCAGTTTACCCAGTAATAGGGGCTGAAGCTTGGAGGTGGGTGGTAATGACTGGGTGCTGTGCCCATCTTACTTTCTGTTTGTCCTTACACATAAATTGATCCAGGTAGTGATCTATGAACCTGCTCTGATAACATGCAATGTATGAAAATTGGTGTTTAGTTAATGGAATTTCCTGTTTTCACAGTATCATTTTTTATGAGAAGCAGTGTTTAAGTTTAAAAGCAGTATGTAAGTTTAAAAGTGGTATATAAATACTATTGTTGTTTTATAATCTGGCTACCTAAAGGATACATTTTTTTTTCATTCTGTTTGACAGTCATGTTGCTTTGGTTTGTTTAAAATGTTATTTTCTTTTCTTCTACTTAGTTGCCTATTACCTTGGGTGGTTTGCATTTGGAAGGTTGCAAAGGAGACCACATTTAAGTTGAACTTGACCCCATAAGATTTACTAACATCGTATTTAATTATGCCCAAGACATCTTAACTAAGTGGTTAAAAAAAATCTCATGGGATTTATTCTGGGCTCTCATATGCACAGCATTTCATGGTATGTTACAAGTTTAAACAAAACCATATTCCTCAGCACACTGTGCTGATATCTTTCTTCAAACTGGGTACGCTGGCCTGGGAGCCATTAGTTCCAGTTTCACTACTGAACCAAGTTTGTATTGTTTTGCATTTCGGTAACTCAACATGATCTCACATCTTCCTTTGATTTATTTTAAGAAATCAGTGTATTGGACTAACTATACATGAAGAGAAATCATTCTGGGCAACACAGAGATAAAAATGGCAAAAATTGTTGAATGCAAAAATCAAGTAATATTTTACAGCCCTTCAATTTGTGGCCTTTTCCATCTTAATGGGAGTGTGAAGGCACAGTACTGTGTCTTTTGGAACCCAGCAGGATGAGCTCTTTGGAAAATCTGGCAGAAATTTGAAACCCGGGTGAAAATACAATCCAGACTTTAATCAATGTGATCTTTGGGCTTCATTCTACATGGGTAGAGAGCAGGGTGCTCCTTGGAGAGGAACATTTCAGATTAATATCCAAGTGAGAACTGGATGTGGCTTAACCCTCCTGGAGTCAAAACTCTTTTTTTCCATGTTCAGTCAAAGTGTGCCTGACAGGCTCCTGTTAGAAAACTGTCATTGGCACCTAATTAACTCAATTCTAACGCTCTTTAAATGATCAGCGATCTTCATTAGGATGTACAAAGAGAGAATAATCGAAATTTGCTTCAAAAAACCTCATTAACCTTAAACAAGTAAAACAAAAAAATACAAAATTTGTCAGACACAGTCAACTGAAACTGATCTAAGAGATCACCTATCTATCTATCTATCTATCTATCTATCTATCTATCTATCTATCTATCTATCTATCTATCTATCTATCTATCTATCTACAGTATTTATATACCGCTTTTCAACTCAAAAGTTCACAAAGCGGTTTACAAGAAAATGAAAAAAATAATAGCTAATTAATAGCGAATGGGTTGCTGTTCCAAAAGAGCTCACAATCTAAAATGCAAAAAGAACACCAGCAGAAGCCACTTGAACAGACATTGCTGGGGTGTTTAGGGCCAGTTACTCTCCCCCTGCTAAATAAAAGAGGAACACCCATTTGAAAGAGTGCCTCCTGCCCAGTTAGCCTATGGCCACCTATGGTCACCTATGGAGTGTCGAGTTCAGGCGAAACTGATCTAAAAGATGAGGAGGGTCACTACTGCACCCCACGCAGGCAGGGGAAAAACTGACTAGGGGGTTTCGAACAGCACCTAGAGTTAGGAAGGTACTAGGAATGACAGGCCTCCTGAACAGCCTGTCAGATCAGTTTCGACCTAAAGAGGATTATGTAGGTGACAGCTGGAAGGATCCCAGGCTGTGGGTTTTGAACATGTCACCAGCTTTCATTTATTTCTTGAGGGTATATTGTTCAATGTCTCTCATTTGCTAGGTGGGCCTTTGGCCTGATTCAGCATGGTTATGCTCATGTTCTTAATCATTGTGAATTAGGCTGTTTACCAGCTGAAGGGCAACCCAAACCTGTCAAAATTTCTCACACCAAGGCAGTGAGGCTAGAGTATTCGAGATGGGAACTTTTGCAGTCTGGAGGCCTATATCAAGGTAAAGGGACATTTATTCCCTTGCTTTAGGGTAAGCCCCAATCATGCCAACAGGTAGTCTTCACCTGCTGATGCAAGCCTTAATGAATCTGTGTTGGTGGTTGGACCTGAGTTGATCCAACCACCAGCCCAAGACACTTTGCCCAATGCATTTGGGAGACATCACCCCATAGTGACCGAGGGCGCAATCCAGAGTAACTACGGGGAGTCCTTGCTCCGGTGTAAGAACAATTTACTCTGGATTGCAATATGAATTTCCCATAGGTTTTCACTAGGTGGTGCCATAACTACAGGTGCACGTAATGTCTCTTACATGCTCCTGTAATTACTCTGGATTGTAGGGTCATTCATCTAAAAAATGATAGGAGCATTGTCATCGGTAGGATTCAGGGGTTGATCCAAGCTTGAGAACCTTCTGATCTCTAAGTTCCTGAGCTTTGATGCCTGGATTTAGGCCTGAGATCTTTTCCATGCAAAGCCAACATACTACCACTGAACTTCAGTCTTTTACATTTTGTAATTTTGTTTAATAAACCTTCTTCAGCCTGAACGTAGTACAGACTGAGAATAATTAGCTCTGAATGTTTAGACCTGCGACCAACATGCATCTGCTTTGGCTGAGATTTTTTTTTATTAAAGCTTCTTGCTTGCCAAGAAAAAAAGTGTCTTAAAAATAATACTTTGGACAGATTTAAAAATAAACCACCCATTGTGAAGAGGAAAAACAATTCTGCTCTCCAAATGAGCATGAAGAGTCATTTGGAGAAAGGCCTCTCCATCTTATAAATGACGCTGCTCAGCCGGGAATCAGCCAAGCTGCCTTGTCCCCCTCAGCCATATGGCAGCAGAAGCTGATATTTGATGCTGGCACCCAGATCATCAAAGCAATTTGAACTTGCTTAGTAGGCTTGGCTGGCATAATTCTGCATTTATGACCTTTAATGATGCATGCCAAATAGCAGCAGCATCTCTGGTCCACCCCCATATAAACCTAAGTGATTACATTGCAATAGTATTTAAATACAAGAAACAAATTCTAGATTTTTTTGTGCTTTCTGCTTTTACATT
Source organism: Cryptoblepharus egeriae (assembly GCA_030015325.1). Lineage (NCBI taxonomy): Eukaryota > Metazoa > Chordata > Lepidosauria > Squamata > Scincidae > Cryptoblepharus > Cryptoblepharus egeriae. The sequence continues at coordinate 77,258,145 of JAREYC010000005.1, forward strand.
AGTAAAGGGATTTTTGACACAGGGAAAAAAGTAAACAAAAATTCCATGTCTCTCTGCTTGTCAACCTCACAGACTGCTGAAGGATGAATACTTCCTGAGTGAAAATATTAGTCTCCAGATACTCATCTGATTACATTACATTATTTGATCATTTTATTTGGATCCGTTTCTGTTGGCAGTCAGTTCTATAGTCATGATACACACCAAGAAAAACATTGGAGAGCTTCCTAATCAAAATCCTCTTTTTCTTTATAGTTTTTCTTAACAAATGTCCTCCTCTCAACTTTCACTGAATAGGTCAACTTACATCTGGATAGGTCAACTCATGTAACTGTGTAGTGAGATCTTCCCAATCAAGACTAAAATGTTAGTTTGGTTTGTGGATGTTTTCTGAAGAACCCTACAATGGCTGTTGTCCATTGGACCCTATTGTGGCCTACAGATGTTCCCTTTTAGTTGTTGGATGAGTTTACCGTTACTTGGCTCTGTCCGCTTTCTCTATCTGATGAAACAATCATTGGTGCTGTCCACATGTCTTCATAGGAGTCTTCCTGGGAGACTTTGGAGCCAATCCTATCCAACATTTCAGTGCCGACTTCAGCCACAAGGTAAGAGAACAAACATTTCTTAGGCGATCTCTAAGTCTGACCACCAGCGACAAGAAAATCGCGTTTTGGACAACTGTGTTCCAGTCTAATACATCCCAGCATTGGAAAATTGCATCCATTCTTTTTGTGTCCTGCACATTTGTGTCCCATCTTTATTTAAAAAATGCATAGGTAGAATTGTGACTGGGATAAGAGGCTTAGGATATATGACATGGGGTTTGTTGCCCAGTTATAGTGAGATTCAGAGGACTGGAATGCAAAGGAGAAAAAAATATAAAAAGTCATGAATGTCCAGGGATGCCAATGACCAGGATGGATTTAACCAGAACACAGTTATTCAGCAAGCAAATACTCTCGTACCCACTGTAGGATGGAGAACATTCTCCACTGGCATGGCTGCATCAGTACTGGAAATTTATATAGGACTGAGCCCTCACTAAGCCGGCTGGTGATTTTTTACAATTCGCATGCTGATCTTAACCTGTTTTGCTTTACTTATTACATCAAATAAATCTATATACAGTATATAAAATTGAAGAGTCTCTGACTGACTCATTCATTCACTCATTCAACAAGGCCCAGCCAAAACCGCTGGACCTAGAAGTGTGAAATTTGTGAACGGTGTTCCTTCTGTGATGGAGGCACACACTAAGAACTCGTTTTCCGAAATTCCAACTGGAAGGGGGTGAAATGGGGTGCAATGTGTTTTCCTCCCTATACTTTACATTCAAGAATTCCTGATTGGTGGACGCTGTGCCCCAACTCTGTACTTATAAGCATGAAATTTGGAGAGTGTATTCCTTCTGTGACAAGAGCACCCACCAACTACCAATTTCTAGAAATTTAACCCCTAAGGGGCTGGAAAGGGTTGCAAAGCATTTTCAGCCTATACTTAACATTGAAGACCTATCAACACCCAGCCACAAATCCTGCACTTTTCCAGAAGGGGTGCAGACAGTTGTGATGTTGCACAGGGTGAGGGGATGTTGCACCAGGGAGTGTGTTGCACATGGGGGAAAGCTGTGCATTGGGAGATTGATGAGCAAGGGGGAAAGATGCTCATGGGGGGGCAAGATATGCATGGCAGGGTTGATGTGCATTGGGGGGTTGATGCGCATGAGGGAAAGATATGCATGGCAGGGTTGATGTGCATTGGAGGGTTGATGCATATGAGGGAAAGATGCTCATGGGGGCAAGATATGCATGGCAGGGTTGATGTGCATTGGGGGGTTGATGCGCATGAGGGAAAGATATGCATGGCAGGGTTGATGTGCATTGGAGGGTTGATGCATATGAGGGAAAGATGCTCATGGGGGCAAGATATGCATGGCAGGGTTGATGTGCATTGGGGGGTTGATGTGCATGGGAGATGTTACACATGGGGGTTGATGCCCATGGGGGTTGATATGCAATGGGGGTGTGGTGCAATGGGGGAATCATGTACAGTGGGTATTTTACTCCCGCAACCTGGGCATGTTTTGCTAGCTAGCTAGCAAGCAAGCATTCTCAGAACAAATATAGTTCATTGCATAGCATGAATAATTCTCAGAACAAACACTTTGGGCAAAATCCATAGCAGTTACGGGCCCACACAGTTATGTCACCCTCTAGTGTTATCTTATGGAAAGTCATCTTAACTGCTCCGGAGCAAGGGGCTTAATTTTACTTTAGGATATAGGCCATATTCTCAGAACAAATATAGTCCTTTGCATGCCACGAACCATCTGCATTCAGCTTCACCCACATTCTAATGCTTTGAAAGTCTTTCCTTCTAGCCTCCTTTCATAACATTTAAACTTCAATATAATGTCTTTTTTCTTTAATCATTTCTGAATCTCTGAAAAAGTCTGGTTTAATAGTTGATTCTCTCTCTCTCTCACTCACTCACTCACTCAGAGCCTTACTCTGCCAGTTTTGGAAACATATCACTTGATACTAATGAAAGACTGATGTACTGAGTATCCTCCCATTCTCTTCACATTTCTATTAGTTTTCCCAGTGTGTTCAGAGCACAGCAACCAATCCTCAAAAAGAAGCTACACAATTACAATGTTGTGTATGACCATGTGGTGAGTGAACAGTAAAATCTGGAGAGAGTTAAGAATACTTTTGGACCTTGCAGAAATTCCACATTCTCTCGGCTTGAGTAAACTGTTCCTGCAGTTCTGCTGTGAATCATTGTAGACACTGCTGTGTGGAAATCTTGCCTAGTGAGCAGCACCTAAACAGAGTCATAGGCTGCAATCCAGAGCAAATTCAGCCTGCTCTGACCTAACTGCACTCTCCTAACTATTCTGTATCCAGAGCAGAAAGTTATGCTGAATCCAGAGAGTCAGGAATCCTGGGCTGCCCAACTGCTCCAGAGCATGCTAAGTAATTGACACAAGGGGAAGACTTGCTCCTGAGGAGACACCCCTCAGATCACACTGAACAAGGAACAGCTGTGGTGCCTACAGTGGTGACATGACTCTGCACATCACCTGGTGTGGAAGTCTGTGCGTCATCCCTGGGATGCGTGCCCCCCCTACCTGGACTGCACAGTCACCAAAGTTGGCGCCTGCGCAGTTGTTTCTGAAGCCAACTGGCTTCAGAAAGAGTACTGCGCAGGCACCATCTCTGACACCTGCGCAGTACTTTTCTGAAGCCTTTTGGCTTCGGGGGTGCCCGCGCAGCACTCCCTCCGAAGCCATTCGGCTGCCGCTCTGCCTCCTGAGTGAGGCCGAATGGCTGTGCAGAGGCGCGGACTTTCTCTGCTCTAAGGAAGTCTCCTCTGAAGCTGTTCGGCATGCTCAGTGTGTTTCTGCGCAGTGCACCTCAGATGGCCGTTCAGGCCAGCTCCTCAGACAAGTGTCAGCTTCTGGCTGCTGCTCCGCCTTGGAGCAGGCCTGAATGGGGGTGCTGACGCCCGGGGCCTGCCAAAGGACAGTCAAACTCCTCCAGCACATCACCCCATACAGAGCGCATCCCCAATGCAGCCCACACCAGCCGCACCAGTCTGGTGACGCCACTGGGTGCCTGCCTTCTAAGGAGTCCCTGATGAGATGCCAGTACATTCTCCAGTGAATACAAGGGGCTTCTTGGAGTGGCCTGCTGTATCCTGAGGTTTGTGGGCAGCCGTAGTTTGTTCCATATCCTGAGGTTGAGAGGCAGGGGTTGCAGCTAGGATGGCCAAGAACTCAGATTTTTGGTCAGCACTGCCATTCTTACTCGGGCCTTATCATGGACCCCTATGGGTCTACTCATTACTATACCTGCTCCTGAGGTGGTATAACTCTGAGGGCTGGAAGAGGGCATTTCTGCCTTGGAAACAGGCTTTGGATACAGAGTAACTGCTCTGCCCTAGGCAATGCTAAACATGCCCTCAACTTGCCTCTCCTGAGCTGCTTAGGCTGCCCCAGTTAGGGCAGAGCAGGTCCACCTCTCTTAGGGCACCCTATCTTGCCTTGCTCTGCCCTAAGCCTCCTTCAGAGTAACTGGGCTGGAGCATCTTGCAGTTGCTCCAACCTAGTGTTAGATAGGGCAACCTAAGTGCTCTTATGTGGACAGATTAGTTGCTCTGGATTGGGCTGATAGGTTTCCAATTATCCCTTTCTTACAAGCAGCGTTCAATGATGGGAAGCCAACTTCCAATTCTGTACTGGTGCAGTAAGGCCATAGAGTTGTTATAACAGTACACGTTAGGGGGTGGCCTGAGTTCTACTGAGGGTAAGGGGATATTCACCCCCATATCCTAAGCTGGCCAGGCTGCACTAACTTCTGCCTATACAGCTGGCAGGAGTCTAAATAGCCCAGTGTAATGCCAGCCGAGCTGTGAAAGAGGAGGCCACCACTGGTCCTGTTCCCCACATAGTCCTGAGCCCCACTCCATCCTTGCCGCTGGACTACCCTCTGGAAGCCCCAGCATTGTACTTACGCTTGAGTGGCAGTCGTCTTGATACAGCACCAGAGGAACAACACTGACAGAGCTGGAGAGGTGGCACATCGCATGAGTATGTGGTATTTACATGATCACAACACCTTCGGCTGCTGCTGTGCAGGTGGAGGCTCATCGTAGGGATTGTTCAACAGGTGCTGTGTACTTAATTGGGCTCCAGGCACAGAGTCATTAGGGAAAGGTGTGATAGTACTGTATCAACCATCTTGTGGCTTTAAAAAATTAATCATAGATTATTAATTATTATTATTAACATAATTTATATAGAGTCCAGAAATAATTACCACTCACTTTGAAAATGTGGCTAATAATTTCAAACTGTAAAAAGAACATTACTTTAATAACTGTCAATGTTGCATCTATTGCTTATATTATGGCCTGGTCCAGGTTGAATTCAAGGCAGATATCTCTGCCCAGCTGCACAACTTCAACAACTTGTGCAAAACATTCTGCACCAACCCAGTTGGTGCATTAATGCACCATTAATGAAAAGAAGACCCATTAATGCACCATTAATGGGTTCATTAATTAACCCATTAATGAAACTGTCCATCTTCTCCTTCCACATAGGAAAAAAGCTAGGAGAAAAAAATCTCTTGCATGTGTGAGGTCTTTTATTGTTTAAAATTGCAGCCAATGACCAGGGTGCAAATGCATATTCACACCCCACAACAATAAACAGGATACAAAGGAAGCTGGCAATCTGTGTCCCTAAATGTCTTGAAACCGAGCAGGTGAGAAAAAGCCCCAAAGGCAAATGGTAACTGGGAACTAAGCCATGTTGCATCCAGGCCAGTTCAACTGCACAAGCAACTTGCTTGGAACAGTAATATTTTAAGGAGTGCAAATAAAGCAGAGAGGACTCTTAGAGGATCCCAGGGGTGCAACTCTGAGATTATATGATGGGCAGGAAAATGGACAGGACATGAAAACATCTCAAACCAGTCCTAGTTCCTTTAAGTCAAGCAAAAGTTATACAGTATACTGTACTGAACTATTCTTTGCCATGAGTTCACCTTTCTCCTATATCTATTTTACATACCTAAAATAGAAACTTGAGCTGTCAAAATTATTTAATTAATTATTATCAATATAAATACAATGAATTAGATATTAAGATTTTCATATTTTAAAAATTACCTTACCAATTTTAACTTTTAAAGGCACACAGAATTATAAGTGTCATCAGGATTCATTCAGTCAGAACCATCAGCTATGCCTGAATCGTGTCTTTCAGATGTGTTGAAAATTTTGTAAAAAATTCTTAAATAACGATGATACTATAACTTCTCCCATCTGAAATGTAGCAGCAGCCAATTTGAAATTATTCCAGATTTCCAAATGCGCATCAGTGGTTCTGCAGATAGGCAGCAACATATTCAATGGATTAAGCAATCCCATTCCATGAAATCATGCAGAAAAAGATCTCCTGCTTTGCAAGAAACAGAGAAACATAACCATATTTTTTTAATTGTACCTTAGCAATAAATGACAAATATGGAACTGCGAAAGATTTGGTGTAGGAGAAATCATTGCTGACATCACTAGTGATTCAATATATCACACCATTATTCGTGTTGGCCTTATTTGTATTGGCCTTGGAAGTGCCCTTCTTGTCTAATGCAAACAGGCAGGGGACCAAACCAAGGCAAATGCAAGTGTTCTGTGCATCTTGGATACTGAATATGTGCACATATTGAATATCCTCTAAAACAGGGGTTCCCAAACCTTTAAACTTTAGGACCCACTTTTTAAAACGACAATCTGTTGGGAGCCACTTATTATAAAAAAGCAGGCCTCCGTCAGTCTTGAAAGACTATGGTATTGTGCTCTGCGCGGCATGCGAAGAACGAAAGCCTGGGTTGGATTGTTATGGAGGATAGGCTGTTACCCAAGCAGCAAATCCCCCCTCTCCATGCCACTGAATTAGTCCAATGGAAAGGCAGAGCCAATACGACTGGATCCAGACTGGTGTAGCAGAGCTGGGCTAAAGACAGGAGCTCACCTTGTCTTGTGGGGCCGACCCGGGTCTCGAACCCTGGCCTGCTGGTTAACAGGCACAGCATCTTAACTGCTTGCGCCACAGATCCACTTATTATAGATAGTATATTATTTATACTATCCACTAGATCCACTAGAAAGATAATATTTCCACTAGAAATAATATTTTGTTAATAATGATAAATTAAATTAATAATAACTGGGTCCTGTGCTCTGAAAGCTGCACAAGATGATACATATACAGTGGTATGTGCAAGACTCTCCCTAGAAATGGAACTCCCAGTCTTTAGTCATTCCAGGTTATCTACAAGGCTGAAGTGGAGAACAAGATGTACAGTATATAAATACTGTCAATAGATGATAGAGAGACAGGGATGTAGATAGACAGAAAGTTTCCCCCCCCCAGGCCCCACAATTTCTTTCCCTCCACACCACCTCCAGTCCCAGGGTAACCATATGTCATAACCAGGAAGACCATACTCATATGGTCTTTTCCAAGGACATGTCCTGAATTTAAGCCTTCTGTCCTGGGAAAAAACTTCAGTGTCCTCCTTTTCCATGTAAGCAGGCAGAATGCAGCCTGCTTTTAATTAATAAATTGCATGGAATAAATCATATGTCAAAGTTTTAAATTTAATAAGTATATAGTGTTGAAATAAAGCACATGAAAGCGACAAATATTAGTGTTATAACCTTCTATTTTGTCATGTGCTTCTTTTTTTAAATGTCCTACATTTGGGGGAGGGCTTGTCCTGTTTCTTTTTTTGGTTATGGCATATGTTCACCTAAAAAAGAGGACAAGGTCATCATCCCCAAAATGTAGGACACCCCAAAAAAAATTTAGGACACGACAATAGAAAAACTAAAAATACTCATATATTGCTTTCATGTGGTTAATTAAAACTGTATGTTGCTTATTACTAAATTTAAAACTATTACAAAGAATTTATGAATTCCAAGAAGGCTACATGCTGGCTGCTCACAAAAAAATGAAAGATAATGAAGATTTTTTTCCAGGACATAAGGCTAAAAAAGACGACATGTCCTGGAAACAGAGGACATATGGTCGCCCTGCCGCAAGTCCCCAGACCTTCTCCCAACTACCATAAGCCCCCAACCCTAAGGTTGCCATAATTCTCCTCCACAAAATTGAGACAGGACCTTCTGTCCTGTTTGCCAATATGTGAACAAAATCCTCAAAAATTGGGATTGTCCATGTTTTTCAGGACATATATCAACCCTGCCCAACCCACTCCCACCCTACACTCCCACCTAGAAGTCCCCAAACTCATTCCCACACTCTACAGCTCCCAGACCCCCCACCACAGCACTCTTGGTGCTGGCTATTTGGCTGGCCGGGCAGCTGCATGGGGGACGGCGGGGGGGGGGGGGGGAGAAACAACTTGAGCATGCATTCTGACTTCCCCCCATCCAGATGTGGCTGCAGGAATTGGAGAGAGTTGAGGACCCCCTTCCTTGCACAGCCAGCCAGCAGCAAGACAGCAGGCTGCCACCTCCTGGCCTGGCCTGCTGCTGCCACTGCTGCCACTACCATCACTGTGGCAGTAGGCATGATGTGGGCCATGGTGGCACCTGGCTCGGCATGCGATCCCCCTGGAATGGCTCCACAAGCTCCTTAGGGGACCCCATTTTGAAGACCATTGCATTAATACCTTAGGCTTGAAAGAACTAGAAGACTGGATAGCATGAATGAATTCAGATAGGAAATATGTATTTTCCACTTGTTTGGAAATCTCCTTCCCATCATCTGCATCTCCTCTCAGAATTTGGGTGCAATGCAGAGTAACTACGGGGAGTCCTTGCTCCGGTGTAAGAACAATTTGCTCTGGATTGCAATATGAATTTCCCATAGGTTTTCAGCAGGTGATGCAGTAACTACAGGTACATGTAATGTCTCTTACATGCTCCCGTAGTTATTCTGGATTGTAGGGCAAGTCTCTCATTTTGCCAAATGATCAATGCTTTGAGTTTTCCCAATCACCTGCAGTCACCTCCCTGGTGGTTTCAAAGCCTTGTAACCTTTTCAATACATTCTTTTTTTTACCGCTCACATTTCTGATTGGTCCAGTTTCCCTCAGGAGGTAGTAGGTGTGCTGCGTCTTTCTGACTGTCACACTTTTTGCTATGTACTGTTGGGTTTTCTTAAGGAAAATCCCTGGGGTTTGGGGGCTTTCTGTGTACACAAAAGAGAGGCTTTTTCCAAGGAGACCTCTTTCTGTTCAGATTCTCTTGGTGGCTGTTACAAAGGGACAAATAAACCAAGAGATTGCATCCTATTTAGTTACCAATAGGTGCTATGTCCCAGACATCCTCCTCCTGGCTTCCCTTTACATGCTTTCCGTCTTGAAGTGTTTTTTTAATCTCAACACTAAATACAAGGTTTAGAAAATAAGTCAAATTGGCAAGCATCATATGTTAAACCTTTCTATTCCACATTTCTCACTTACTAATAGGATGCTTTTCCATGGGGAGATTACACCTTGGCATGACAAAGTGACACGGAATAGAGAAAAAAGGAGTATTATTAATGAGAGAAATGGTTTTTTCATAATGATCTGTAAGGCAAACTGCCTGTTTGTAAAATACGTAGAACCATTTGATGCTTGTTTTCCAATTTCACTTAAATAAGTAGACTTACAAGATGTTTAAAAAGCAAAAAATTAAAAGTCACTGGATTTCACAGCGTGATCACAAAATCAATCTCAGAATAGCAGCTTGGTCATATTCACCCTAGAGATGCGTTCTGTCCTGTCAGACAGTTAATTAATATACTTCAGTTCTGCCGTAAAGTTAATCTCTTTTCCATATTTATCCGAGGAAATGTTTGACAGTGAATGGTGTTTTTCTATTTATAACTTTTTAGACCATTTAATTTCAGAGAAATGTTTTTGCTACATGAAGAGTAGGGCCATCAATAGCTGCTGCTGACAGCTGGTCACGAGACACAGTCCTTGTTCAAGCAGCAGCTTCTGACACTTGATTGCCAGAAGGTGAGAATGGAGAACTAGGAGAGTATCACTACTGGCCCTTCTAGGTTTTCCCTCTCAGAATTTGGATACATGTAAGGGCACTATTGATAACTGACCCGACCAAAGGTCTATCTATCTAGTCCAGCATTCCTTCTCCACAGTAGCTTACCAGATGCTCTGGAAGGTCACAAACGCAGCATGAGTGGAAATAGCCCTTCCCTGCTGAGGTATCTTGGCTTTCTTCCATTTGGCCATCATGGCTCATTACCATTGACAGAACTATCCATCATGTATTGCTCTAATCACTTAAAAGACCGTCTAAGTTAGTGGCCATCTTTGCATCCTGTAGCAGTTTATTCAATAAGTTGTTACGTATTATGCAGTTTGAAAAATTACTTTGTTTCATTTGCCCAATCCTAAGGCCCAGGTATTTCTAGGGGTGATCCCAAATTCTGGAAGTATGAGCAGAGTAACCATATGTCCTGTTTTTCCAGTACATGTCCCAGGAAAAATTGTCTCCCTTTTCCTTGAGAGCAGGCAACATATAGCATTCTTGGAATTCATAAATTATATATTTCTAAAGCAATATAGCATTTAAATTAACGACACAAAAGCAATTCAAATGACTGTGTTTAGATTTGTATTGTCATGTCCTACAATTTGGCGGGACCCACCTGATCTCTTTTTGGTCATGATATATGGTCTCCCTGAGTATGAGACAGGGAAATTTATCTTCATCTAGCATATTTTCTCAGTGGTCTTAATTATTTTGATTATCTTTAAATATTTTTAGCATAGCTAAAGGAAAAAAGCTGTACATTCTTTAAAGCCCAGTCCTATTCTTTATCCCCTTGCATTTGCAGCAGCACCAAAATGGTGAAAAGGGCAAAATGGTTTGACTTTTGGGTAAAGAAATATATTCCTATATACTAGAAGGCCATTTAAGGCAGTGCAACACAAATGGACACAAATAAACGTGTTTGATTTCTTCTTACTGTAATTAGTCCAAACTCTTAAAATAGCAAACAATAAAAAGAAATATCTTAGCAAACAATAAAAAGAAATATCTTTGAGTTACATTAAGTACATGAAAAATATTTAGAGACATTTGGTAATGGAAAGATGAAAATACGAGAAAAATGTGACTAAATTGATCCAGTTTATGATATTATAATACTTTATTATATAAAGTAACAACATGACAGTGGCACAGCAATTGTAGAAATTCATAACTTCTGTCAAATTAAAGGATTCTGTTTAGAAAACCCAAAGCTCCAAAGATCAATCAGAGCAGTCTCTTTCATGTATGGTAAATAAGAGGATTGATGGTCTCCATCTGATAGCTCAGCAGGCAATTAGAAATCAATGGAAGAATGTACTCTGATAGGGAGTAAGTAAAATTCATTTTCTGCGCTTATGCTCATTGCAGAAGTTGCCTAGTGCTTCTTACTCCAAGGGCAGTCTGTGCATGGCCTTGAAAGAGAGACCAAAGTCTCTGTGGAGGAATTAACCTGAGAGGTAAAGAGCAGTAAATTGCCAGGAGCATATGGGATTCATCCAAGAACTCTGAAGAAAATAAAGTGTGAAAGAGTCCTGGGATACTGTTGAGCCTGCACAGTATATGTCAACTGTCCTGAAGTGATGTCTATCTACTGAGAATCAAAGCAGAGGGGGCTGCATTAACCCGAGATTCTGAATCAGTTGAAATTCTGAAAGAGAATGATCTACACCCTCAACACCCCCAGCCCAACAACTTACATCATGAATGTTTCAGAAGACAAGAATCAGAGCAAAAAAGAATGGAAATAATCCCATTTGCTACTCTTCACTCTGGTCTGAGGTTTTCCAGAAAAACAACACAAGGATTTCTTCCATCTTTGTTTCTCTGGCAGAGCCACCGGAATTGCCTGTTTTGGTTTCGTTGTCCCCAAGGGTTAGGGTTGCCATATGTCTTGGAAAACTGCGACAGTCCCAGTTTTGGGGGATTGCGTTAACATAATGGCAAATTTGACAGTGGATCCAGTCCCGGTTTTTTGGAAGAGAATTATGATAACCCTACCATCGGTGCAATCTGAAATCCATCTTGCAAGTAAAGGGCTAGCAGGCCTCCGTCAGTCTTGAAAGACTGAGAGGCTGTTACCCAAGCAGCAAATCCCCCCTCTCCACGCCACTGAATTGGTCCAGTGGAAAGGTAGAGCCAATACGATTGGATCCAGCTGGCGTTGCAGAGCTGGGCTAAGGACAGGAGCTCACCCTGTCTTGTGGGGCCAACCCGGGTCTCGAACCCTGGCCTGCTGGTTAACAGGCACAGTGTCTTAGCCACTTGCACCACAAACAATAGTAAAGGGCTATTCTTATTAAATCTGCATAAAAACTTCAGGACCCACATTTTATGCCTGTAATAGATGGCAAAATCTGGAGCTTTTTTGCCTTGTCTTCCTCCCTCCTCACACACCCCACTTGAAGACGATTTTGGGTGAATTGAAGAGTTTGCTTTCTATTTGTGATATTTTAATTAATCCTGCATAGTTTTTGGATTTCTAAATACCATCTCATGAATCTTCTATCTTGTCCTAGTCCCATTAGGACAAAAACATTCCTGACCCATCTTGTACTAGAAAGTGCCACTGATTGGTTGCTGAAGACATACCTCTGGATAGGCTGCTCCCTAGCGCCTTCTGCCTGCCCCCTAACTGAGCACTGGGCACTTACAGTACCACCAGTTTTAGGGCAAAATCCAGAGTAACTACGGGGAGTCCTTGCTCCGGTGTAAGAACAACTTACTCTGGATTGCAATATGAATTTCCCATAGGTTTTCACTAGATGGTGCAGTAACTATGGGTGCACGTAAAATCTCTTACGTGCTCTCGTAGTTACTCTGGATATGGGGGATTAGTCAGGTTTCTTATGGAAACAGAAAAACCAATATCTAGAACTGTGTGAAAATTTAGAAGCAGGTTCATTGTGTTCAGCTGGGCATAGGATTCTGTTTTACTCACAGGAAACTAATCCGTATCCTCTGTACAGCCATCTGCATGGAAAAATTCTATCTACATAATCCTAACCTTATGTCCACAATATCTTTAACTCTTCACCAAAACTTAGGATTTCTCAGTGCCTGCCTTCTTCCCACACAACCATTGTGGCTTGTGCAGAAGCATGACTTATGAATTCTCTCTGGCTGACTGATTGCAGGTTGGTGTATTTAGCATGTACATGTGGGTCCAGGCCGAGTGCCGGCAATGGCTGGTTCAACAGCTGCATATTAATATGTGCATAGCTAGTTTGCAGGGATTTTGGCTGGAGATATTGTGATTGGTGGGTGGTAACAGTTTCCAATGGTGGTGTAGGAGTTATTATGTTAATCTTTTCTATTGTATTTTTCCTTCACCGCTATGAGGACCTACAACTATATATGATGATCAAAACTATATTGTGTGTGTGTGTTGTCCAACATTTCAAGAACCCCAAAGCACAGTTCTCCTGAAAACTGAAGGAATAATTGGATGAAACCTTTATTTGAAACATTGTTATCATCACAAGAATGGCAGGTAAGGTAGTTCAGAAATTTAAATAAATATTTGGCAAAGGATCAGGATATTGGGCCAAAGATGTAGCAAAAATCAGACCTCTTATTTTGCTAGTTTGGAGATTTGGGTTTTTGTCTACTTTGTCTCAAAATTCCAGACACTTTTTAATGTCTGTTACTTAGATCGTGTGGAGTTTGTGAGCTTCTTTTGCAGAGATGTGCATAGTATATTACTTTTTAAAAGGCTGCCAAAAGGAGAAATCTTTATTTCTGCAGATAAGTGCTGTTGTTTCCAGCAAGAATAGTTTTATGCAGTGGTTGAAGGGCATAGTGTAAATTCAACTGAGACAGAAATAATAATTTTAAGATGAGCCCAAACCATCCTGTGGTCAGGCCATAGGTGAGGGCAGATTTACGCCCTTAAAAGAAAATAACAAGAACAGCTTTTTGCTGGTTCCCTTGAAAACCTGTGGTCAGACTGAGGAAAATTGCCAACTTTCTTCTGCAGTTTTCATTTACTCTTATTCAAAGTATTAAAACTGCTGCACAAGATATCTACAGTATATTTATCACTTAATTCTGCCTTTTAAGAGGAGATGCCTGTAAATGCACTTTAAAATCCTGAACCCCAAATTCAGAGTAATACTGGGAGCAAGTAAGAGACTTTACGTGCACCCGTAGTTACTGTGCTGTCTAATGAAAACCTATGGGAAATTCATATTGGAATCCAGAGTAAGTTGTTCTTACACTGGAGCAAGGACTCCCCGTAGTTACTCTGGATTTTGCCCATAGTATATATTAGATATGATTAGCACCAGAGTTTTAAATGTACAAAGATCACATGTTATGTGCTGAGCTTATCATGATGGGAGCATTTGCAGACCAGAACAGAACATAGAGAAGGAGAATGGAGAAGAGTGACCAAAATGATTGATTATCTTTCCTCCATATGAGGAAAGCCTACATCATTTGGGGCTCTTCAGTCAAGAGAAGAGGCGCTTGAGGGGAGACAGGATAGAGACATACAAAATTATGGTACAAAGGTACTTAGTAAAGTGCTCTGGTACTTTACTACCAGAGTCCAGGTCAAATAGTCTACACAGCAGCATCACAAAACTGCAGTGTTGGTAGGATTCTTCTTGGGGAGTCATGACTTTTAAACTGGTGGAACGATAGAAGCAGTAAGTAGTAGGTGCTCTCCTCTCAAACTGCTGCCTTAAGCAATTGTTTCAGTTGGCCTTACAGATGGGCTGTACAGATGGGACGTCTTTGCCATGTGGGCAGTAGGTAGGTAAGTGCATGAACACTTGGGATGGTGTATTTGTTCTAGCAAAAGGAATACAGGTTAAGCCAAAAAAATTACCCAGCTATTGTAAGTTAAATTAAAAAGAAATAAAGGTATAGGGCAAAATGCAGAGTAACTACGGGGAGTCCTTGCTCCGATGTAAGAACAATTTGCTCTGGATTCCAATATGAATTTCCCATAGGTTTTCACTAGGTGGTGCAGTAACTATGGGTACACGTAAAGTCTCTTACGTGCTCCCGTAGTTACTCTGGATTTGGGGGTAAGCAAAAATTTTTACTCAGCTATTGTAAGCTAAATTACACAATTATTAAAGTTACTGCAAAATTTTTCAACCATTCTGTTAAACGTTAAATTCATGTTGGTTTTCCAACATTAAATGGAAAAAGAAAGAAGAATCAGTGTACAGAAATGTGCCTTAATTATGCCACTGACTGTGTAGAACATAAAGACCCAGAGTAAATGCTTCATTAATGTGAAGCTGAATTTAGGATCCTTCAGTGAAGCCTATGGAGGCCAGGCAGATTAGTGAGAGTGTACCTTGAACTCTAAACTGCTGCCTTGTAAACCTCTGGAGTAAGAGCTGACCCACGGCTGGATGCTGTCACTGCTGCAGCTCTGGTTGAATGAGTTCCAATTTGACCCTCAAGTGACAATTCTGCAGGGAATGGCAGTGAAAAATGCAGGAAGACAACCTTTTTAATATAGTTCTCTTGCACACAGGCAGACCTAATGTGCTGGTGTCACAAGAAATCAGAGATGGATGGACTTCCTTAAAAGGCTTTATGTTCCCTGGATCAAAGCTAAATACCTGCTTAGATGCCATTGGAGACTGAAGGCGCCATGTGTGTTACCCAAAGATTGTTTGGGAAGGACTTGGATAATTGCCTGCATTTGAAGTCCACTTTCATGTGCTGGTGAGCATGTGGGTTCAGTTACAGCACCACTTCTACCCTGCTAACATGGTATCAGTGCTAATCACCTTATTTCTCTGTGTTTCCCATCGTTTTTACTAACAGTGCAATCCTAAGCATGTCTACTCAAAAATAAGTCCCATTGTGTTCAATAGTACTTACTCCCAGGAAAGTGTGGTTAGGATTGCAGCCAAATACAGGTAATTTTTTCGTATAGTCACAGGTTTTTCCATATCACACTTGCCTGATTCCTGCTGAATGACATCAATATCAAATATAAAGACATCAATATCAAATATAAAGACATCAATGTCTTTATGTTGTGTGTCATTTGATTATGAATACTAAAAACACTGTTCCATTGGGGTTGACTTTTCTTAAAAATTACAGTATATTAGCCATTTCATCAGCTTGTATTTGGAGAAAAGGGGGCTAAAATTATCATCATCAAACTTGGCTCTTATAATTTGCAATAGTATAAAAGCAAGTCTGGTATCCTGATATTTTACCATCTACTTACACTATTTACTCCATCACATAGAATAGTCCTAACCAGAGGCCAATCTGAAGCAAAGTGACACCATGGACAATGTGTTTGCCCAGACAATGGCATCTCATGTACTACCCTTGTATCCAATATCCCTCTTTGCCACCATCCAGAGGAAACATATGTAATCACTAATCCCAGCAAGACAAACTGGTGTGCCAGCTCTGTCACTGTGAAAAGATTCACTTAGGTTGCAATCCTAAAGACACTTTCCTGGAAGTAAGACCCAATGAACACATTGTTATTGTGAATCAATAACCCATTGTTAACCCATTGCTAACATTGTAACCCATTGTTATTGTGAATCACTCTGGAAAATCATTGTGGTTGAAAAGTGATATACCAACAGCCTAAATTAAAATGTATACCCATGCCCAACAGCATGACATACAATTGAACTTAGCAAACTACTGGACAGGATACCTGGTAGTGGAATTGTCCTGATAGTCCTGTTGTATCCAAAGTTTAGGCCAGCACAACTCACCCATTTCCTGTTCCTGCAGTAGTGTGGAAGGCCAGCATATGTTTAAGCACTGGCCTAACCTCCCAGGAGTAGCACAGAAGTGTCTTATGGCACCTTTTTTCACACCCCAGGCCTACAAAGAACTTGTGCTGGGACTTGTGCAGACCTGACAAAAGGTTCAGATTGCACTTTGTGGGCACAATCCTAACCAGCTTTCAAGCTCTGGCATAGCTGTGGCAGTGGGGCAGGTGCTGCATTCTGCAGCTGGGAAACAGACACAGAGGACTCCTCAAGGAAACACAATGTTTGTTCCCTATTTCAGAATTCCATTCTCCTTACCCTAGAGCTGGAAAACTAGTTAGGACGGCACATTCATGAAATTACTGTGACTCTCCCTTCCTCATGTGCAAATGTGAAAACTCTCCCTTCCTCATGTGCAAATGGTCCAGGTTACTGGTGCCTCCCACCTGGGTGTAATGGTCATTCATATTCATCCTATACCCTGTTCATTTTTGTTGCAATATCATATATGTTCTATTGTGTAATTTACTGAGGGTCAAGGTATACATTTAAATTCAAAAGCTCTGCCTTAATTTTCTTTCCAGCTAGGACAAACAAAGAAAAATGTCATTATAGTCAAATTAAATTATTCTTTTTCACACCATCACCCCAAATGTTCTCCCCCCCCCCACCTTCTCTCCCGTTTCTCCCACCACCAACCCTGAATTTTAAAATATAAACATTCCACATAGATGCTGCTTATAATATTTGGGTTGAAGGTTTTTCTGTTCAAGTAATATAGTTTTAAGCAGTAACTTAATTACCTCAAGTACACAAAGGAGTTTGTGGTTGGCCATCTACGTGCCTGCGATCGAGATCCAGCATAATTAAACTGAATTCCCCTGTTTGAAGAGTTGCAGATGCTGTGTGCTGGTGGGACTGGAGATATTTCTTCACAGAGAAATTGAATCGTCACCAGAGTCCTTCATTAACAAAATATAACCGGCTGCATAGCAGTCATATTCTTGGTGCTCTGTTAATGGCCAGTTTGCCTTGATAATTCATGTGCTCAATTAAAATGCAACGGTAATATAGAAAAGTTCATGTTCTGATGATGCTCAGGGCCATCCCCAGCTGACCATTAAGCTTGTTGTGCAAATATGTAGCACCCAAGGCTTTGCCTTTCTGAACCTTGCTTTTCTAATAAACCTGTTTTTCTGGCCTCTGTCAATGGCTGCCTCTTTTCTCTGTCCCTTTTCATATAATTTTAAAGTGAAAACATACGAATGCAGCCCAGCCCCCCTGCATTTATTCAGCTGCACCTACTTATTCAATTTAAATTGGAAGGAGAGTTTACCAACTTTCAAAAATAAATCCTAGACCAACATAAAAGATTGTATAAACACAGGTCTAATTTCAGTCCTACTTATTTTTTTAAGAATTCACTTATGATGGGCAAGACAGTAGGGTACAATTGGATGATATTTTAAAAAAAATTGACAGGAGGGGGAGATAACATAACCTGAAACATAGTTGTTCTTGACTTGGAATCTTCCTCATCTCAGGGCATAATAAAATTAACAGGCCCTGAAACAAAACTGAGAGTTTAAATTAATCGCTTCTGGCAAACTGTCAAGTGATATTAACTCTGTCATTCAACACAATGTCAGTTTGGAAAAAAACACACTTCGGATAGGACATTTGAATGTTAGAATCCTGATTAGCTGATTAAATGAATTCCAGCTACATTTCTGAATATACACCTGAAAATGAGGATTGTTAGTAGCTACACCTGGCTTTAAAGTGGGTGAGAGAGAGAACTGTAAGGATTCTGTGCAGAATTGGTGCATCTGCTAGGATTAGTGCAGATGATGTCAAGGATGTAGCAGGTACATTTTCAAAGGCTAATTTCAAAGCTCATGATAGTCTTAGGGCACAATCCTATCCAAATTTCCAGTACCAGTATAGCTGTGTCAATGGGATTGTGCTGTGTCAGGGGGACAATTATGTTGACACAATCATGGAGGAAAATCATGAATATTTGTCCCCTTACTTTGGGGCTACATTGCAGCTGCACTCTTGCTAAAAATTTGGATAGGACTGGATTTTAATGTCTGAGGTCCCTAATGTCTAAGGTCCTTATTCTGGGTTTTTCCTAGCCTATCCATCAAGGAGGGTAGTGTACATTATGCAGTGGCCATGTTTCTCTGATATATGATGTGTACAGCTCAGTGGTTCCCAAAGCGGAGGTCAGGACCCATTTGGATGGTTGTGACTTCATTTCAGGGGAATCACAAAAAGCTGGGCACTATCATATTGGAATCTGACACTGGCACTATCATCTTGGAATGGGGCAATCCATACATTCCTGGGAATAAGTCTCACTGAACATAATGGGATTTATTTCTGAGTAGACATGGAGGAGCTCTGGCAAAATAATATTTCACTTCCTGTTCAATGTCACATCCAGCCATGGACAGATTGTCACTCTTGGAAGGGAGTCCTGGGTTGAAATGATCTAGAACCACTGGTATAGTTTTGGAAAAAGCAGCTAAACAACTAGTTTATCTAAAGGCAAAGACGTTAATATTTTTTTCCTTTGAAATGTTTGTGTTGTTCTATAGCTCCTAAAAGCACAACTGCTCTGCTAGAAAAAAATTGACAGTCCTAACTATTAGGTATATTAGAATGTCAAAAGATGATAAACAGTTGACTATTGATGTTTACTCTTGTGGTCCCAAAGTAGTTCTCCTCACCAGGTGTAGTAAGAGAGATAGGGTAGAAAGTAAGGCAATGGTGAGTTACAAAGTAAGTTTACTTACTTCTGAGTTACATCGCCCTTATGTCAGTGCTGAAAGTTGGCTAGGATTGTGCCCACTGATCCTGGGTAGCAAATGGGGAAGAGGGACAGAAAAAAGGACCAGGATAAAAAAAAGGGTCAAGATGGAGTTGCCATCTTGGTAGTGGACTTAAAGACACAAATGTTCTAGCTGTAACAAGAAAACCTTATTTATCTGTCAATTTTTTTAATGTCAATACAGGCATGGAATGTTTTGCCATTTGACTCTTGAGTAAAGGATAAAATAATCAAGTTCAAAATGTTTTGAGAATTTATTTTTCCTTCTGTGTGTACTATTTCTAGTCCACCATTGCTGTGTGATTCTGGATTGTATGTCAACAACGTACCCAGCTGTGTGGATGAGGATTCAACATAAGCTGGAGAAAAACTTACATTTAATAGATCATCTGAATATATCTGAGAACAGACGTCTACACTACCATTTTTATTTTGCTTGACTGACTTCATCAGTGGCGCAAGGCAACAAGCAGATGGGCTGCAGTTCCTAGATGACGTCCTTATCTAATCACATTTGCTTTCTTCATGTCTGTGGAGCATGTGGGCTCACTTCTATGAGGCCCAATGTCAGTCTTTCTCACTTGAGGATTTCCAGATTTGCTTGTAAGCTTTCATATGGGCTCTTTTTCTTCCTTCCTATTTTGCAGTTAGGATAAACTTTCAGGGGTGCTCATTGTTATTCTAGTTAGATTTCAGGTGCAAACCTTAACCCTATCTACTCAGAAGTAAGTCTCATTATGTTCAATAGGGCTTACTCCTAGGAAAGTGTATTCAGGATTGCAGCCAGTCTGTGGGTATACAGCCAGTGTGGACCTAACACCCAGTTAGGCAAGCTCAAGTCCTGTGCTGTCCTAGGGTGTCACAAAAGTCCCATAAGGCACATAAGTGATATTCCATTGTTGTTCTCCTGCCTGTGTGTTTTATATAAGATCACACAACAACGTGGCTAACATTTTTTGTCTGAGTTGGTGTGAGTTTTAGCTGAATTTTATGTGTTTTTATTTTAACTGTTTTGTACTGTTTTTGCTGTTAATTATCTTCCTTGGGTTCACTTGGATTATGGGAGAAATAATTGGATTATTAAATCTTGCCAATATAGTTCATTCCTCATTAGCCACTGATTAGACTCACCACTGATATGAGGATCCACTTTTAAATGCCTTGTAACAAGGGGAAAAAACACCAAAATCCAATTTTCTACCTCCCTCCTGTTAAACCACTCTGGTGCAAGCTTCTAGGGGTTAAAGGCAGTTGTAAAGTCCCACTTTTCATTTCTTGCTCCTTCATTGTCATTCCAGAATGAGTCAGAATGAGTATAGATGCTATACAGCACTCAGCCATAATTTCATTTCATTAGATCGGTGTTTCTCAAAGTGGGAGTCGGGACCCCTTTGGGGGTCACCTAGAGTTTTCTTGGGGGTTGCCTAAAGACACCTGGTGCAGGGGGCCAGGTCAGGCTTGCCAGACCTCCAGCTGTAGCTGCGCGTGCACTGGGGCTAACTGACAGCCTCAGGGCCCATTCCTATGCATGCCTACTCTGAAATAAACCCCATTATAGTCAGGGGGGCCTTTACTCCCATGTAAATGTGGATAGGAGTGCAGCCTCAGGGCCCAATCCTATGCATGCCTAATCTGAAATAAATCCCATTGTGTTCAGTGTGTGCACTGAACACACATTTCATTTGTAACAATGAAAATACATCCTGCATATCGGATATTTACATTACGATTCATGACAGTAGCAAAATTACAGTCATAAAGTAGCAATGAAAATAATTTTATGGTTGGGGGTCCCCACAACATGAGGAACTTATAAAGGGGTCACGGCGTTAGGAAGATTGAGATTAGATTAGACTGCATTAGATTCTATTAATCACCTCATCCTTGTGGCTGAATGTGGTATAGTGTATATATCAATGTTTTCTGGAGCGACAATGGAGAAGCAAAAAACCTGCAACAATTTTCTTTTGCTTTGATATCCACTGATTTTTTTATCCACTGAGCTCTCTGGAACAGCATGTAATAAAGCTCTGTGGATCTTTATTACTAATGGTGGATGTTAGTTTTTCAAAGTTTGTGCTGTAATAATAGTCTCCAGCACAGTGCTCTTTACCGCATAGTTTTCAACAAGAAAAACCATCTTTGCTTGGGGATTGAGTTCAGGTGTTGGGTTTTCTGCCCACAGGATGACTGGTATATAGAAAAACAACATTGTATGGATATCAGCTTTGAAATGCTTGACCCTTTAAATTATTACTGATGTTCTCAATGTGCCTCTACTTGCCTGCATTTTTAAAGAGATGTTAAAAACATTTTTTTAAACAAAATGAAGAGGACAATAAGAAACAAACAACATCTGTTTATAACAAAACATCAAAATATCCATGCATAATTCTGTAAAGCTGCTTTCCATATGCGTTATTTCCTCTGTCAGGACCATTTTTGTTCCTAGATCTCATTCTCCACCATGCTGGATATTGAGTGAGCACCAAACTCCTGAAAATTCAGTAAATACTATATCTCTGCACTTTTGCTGAAGGAAGGACTTTGATTTTGACTGTGTTTGGCCAGATAGTCAGGGTTTCTCCTGAATAACTTCTCTCAGCTCATAAATCTGTGTAAATGTATTGTGTAATGTTCATGAATTTTGTTTCCACTTTAGTCACAAGTATGTATTCAAGTTTCTTTTTTATTGCTGGCCAAATTGCTGGTAATAGGAAACCTGAACTTCTGTGTCCAGTTTTTATTACCGGAAGCATCCAGATGTTATAGAACTGTTTATTATTGCAGACTTTAAGGACTGATATAGAGCCATTTTTTCACTGGACAAGAGTTATAATTTAGTAGCAGGTCGGAGAAGTTGGAATTCACACTTCTTTGTGAGAACATGCTGATGGGGGACTTGGCTACATCTTTATTTTGATGCAAGGGCAAGTGGGTGTGTGTGTGTGTGTGTGTGTGTGTGTGTGTGTGTGTGTGTATATATATATATATATGTATATATATATATATATATATATATGTATATATATATATATATATATATATATATATATATATATATATATATATATATATATATATATATATATATATGTTTCTGTGTGTGTTGCAACAGTTTAGCCATCCATTTGTCATGTGTGACATATTTTACACCCATAGGGTTTTTATCATATTTCTACTTCCTCTTTTGTAACCAGCAGATGCACAATCTTAAAAACCTCAAACATCTGCCTCATGAGTAATTTTGGCAAAACATGTACATTGGAAGTCCTGACCATTATTGTCTAATACCTGGACAACATCTAGTGCTTTTTAGAATATTACCTGGGAAATCATACATGGTTAGAAAAACATTCAAAATGACATCGGAGAATGACATAAAGATGAAAGACCATCTAAACAGGTAGCTATCATGAATAAAATTAATGAAATTGATACATTAGTACTAGCAAACTAACATGCCATTGCAAGCTAGGGTCTAATTTTATAATACACATAGATTTGTCTTTTTTTCTTCTCATAATGTGTAGGTGAACCATTTGATGTGTCATTATTGTGATTAATGGGACTTAATTCTTAGCTGAGGTGTAACTTAGGCAGAGCCTGAGCAGCACATGCCTCAGGTGCTACACTAGGAGAGTGGCACATGACTGCCCCAAGCTTTACCAAGTCTAGGTTCTCCCTAGAGGACAGGCCGCTGGTGGCTTTGTGTGTCCCATTCCATCTTCTGTGGAAGCTTCCAGACTCTACAGGAAAAAGGACAGGGAGCATGGAACCACAGGTTCCCCACCACATGGTCCCACAGGTAAGCCCCACCACCATTTGGGGAGAACCCACAGGTAACGTCACAATGTCACGTGGCATCATGACATCACTGTCTCAAGTGCCAGGGTAGGACATTATGCTCTGCTTCTGTGTAGGCAAATAGGGGATTGTGCTGTTCAGTTCTTGTCCCAAGCATAATAAACTGAACATTTCATCTCAGAAATGGGCCCATTTCCATTATTGGTTGTTAATTTTTTATAAAAAGATGTGTCATTCTTTATAAGCTGTTCAGAAGGTCACTGAATATAATACTGACAATTCTTTAAATATAAAGACAACAAGCTGAATAAATCAGTATAGCATTGGTCTTTCAATAAGTCTTTTGACTCCACTTTTTTCTCATTTATCTCCCAAAACATGGGAGCAGAGGTGTGAGGGAGGCCAAGGGGGCAATTTACCTTTTTGTCAGCTCCTTGTAGTAAGACTTTATTACATTCGTATATCAAAAGAGTAAAATGGCCTCTGAATTCTGTCTGAGTATCTCCTGCCACTCGCTTTTCAGTGCAGTCTGAGGCTGGCCTGGGAGTTGTGAAGCCGGAGGGAATGGCAAAGCTGTGACTTTTGTGGAGACACTCCTGGCTGGGAAAATATTGATGGTTTGTTATGCTAGGAAGGGAGTTTTATGCGTGCCTCTGGTGACGGCTGTTGTGACCTGCGCTCCTATAAATTTGGAGTTAGAAATAGACTGCATTATGTGGCTTTGCTGTCAGGCAAAGCCTTCCTTTTAGTGAGCGCCTGAGGTGGTTCTCAGATGGAAGAGCCAAATTGTTCTTCCTCTGCTGTGGTTAGCTAATAAAAGGAACTCAATCCTGGCTTCTAGTCTACTAAAGGTTTACCAGCCGGGCTTATTTAATAAAATGTAAGTTGTGCCACTGACCACACTCTGTAATGTTGATGAATTAGCCTTTGCTGATGACATATTAAGTCCAACATCCTACAATGGATTAGATTCAGTAAATATCCTTGCATTAGCACAGGGTAAATGGCCTCGGGAGTACAACACAAGTATGTGAGATTGATGAGAATATCACTATAGTAATATTTCAATGAAATTATAACCTATCACGGTTAACTATGTGACAGCCATTATTGCAATGATGATGTAGACACATCTGAAATGATGTCTCTGATTGGCTGCTCTGGGATAACAACCCCTTAGATGGTGTTTCCCTTGCATTTATTTACACAGTCTGAAAGCCCTCTTTAGAAATGTGCATACAGTGTGGTTTGAATGGTGGACGAGGGAATAGCAGAAGAGTGACTAGTTCTGCCTCCTAGCCTGGTGCTTCTGAATGTGTGTTAGGGTTTTTTTTAATGTGACTGGAAATCTCAGGATGAATTTGGATTTGCAGTGAGAAACCCCCACCATTCAGCTTTGTGGACTTTAACAACATAAGAGACTCCGTTGGATCAGGCCAAAGGCCCACTTTGTCCAACTTCCTGTATCCTTTGTGGAAAAAAATTCAGTGGTCAGGTGCTAACAAGTCATGGATAGTAAGTGATCTGGGGTAGAGATGATTAGTTGGTGCATTCCTGGTTTCCCTCCCCATGTTATAATATTAGATAACTAGTGTCTCTTTTTGCAACCATTTTCACTATAAGGTAGATTAATATGAAATCCAGTTTTCAAACCTTCATCCACTCCAAGTCTGAATGCAAATGTGTCTGATATTGAATACATAGTTGTGTATTGTACTAATGCAGCTAAAATAGCATCCAGTGTTGTGAAGGTAGTTTGATATGCCATTTGGACACAAGAAAAATCCCTCTGTTCAGATCAAAGATCCTTCTAGTCCAGTCAAAAGTCCTTTTCCCCACACTGGTAAAAGGGCACTAGCCTTCCTTTGCTCTATAGACAACAGGCATTCAGGTCTTACTCCGTATTAAGCTATCACAGCTAATATCTGTTGAAGGACCTTATACCATGAATTTGTCTAATCCCCTTTTCAGGACATCTAAACTAGTGGTTATAAACACATCATATGGCAGTGAATCATGTGACAGATTGCCAAGGGAGGTGGTGGACTCTCCCTCTCTGGGGATCTTCAAGCAGAGACTTGACGAGCACCTGTCAGGGATGCTCTAGGAGGATTTCCTGCTGCAGGCAGGGGGTTGGACTAGATGACCTACTGGATACCTTCCAACTCTAGGATTCTATGAATTTCCAAAGCTAATTTTTCACTGTATGAAGAAGTGTTTTCATTTGTCTGTCCTAAATACTCCTAAAAATCAGTTTCACTGAGTAAACCCGAATTCCACTGCTGAAAGAAAGAAAGAAAGAAAGAAAGAAAGAAAGAAAGAAAGAAAGAAAGAAAGAAAGAAAGAAAGAAAGAAAGAAAGTGATAAATGCCTCTGTCTGTTTCTCTGCACTTCACATTCAGAAGACTCTCATATTTTCTCACCTCTTAATTTCTTTTTTCCTCTTAAAGCTCTAGAGATTTTAGTATTTTTTTCTGTTGCAACAGAATCTTGACCCTTTGACCAGTCTGATTCTTCTCTGCTCTCTCATGTTCTAAAAAATACTTTTAGATTGTGCATAAAGAATGAAGACAAACAGTTTCAAATATGGATGCACCATAGATTTATACAAATGCACTATGATACTGCCCTGCAAACCTAATCCCCAGTTAGACCAGCATAAGTCCTGTGCTGACCTGGGGGTGTCACAAAAGTGCCATAAGTAACTTCATCACCACTCCTGGGTGGGGTGCATTGACACAGTGCATTGACAGTGCATACTGTCCGTGGAAAACTATGCATACCACCATGGAAAACTACGCCAGCCTAAATTGGTTAGGATTGCATATTGCACTTCTTCCAATAGTACAGCTAAAATGGCATCTAATATTTGATGAGTACGACAGGCAGGGATGCCCAACTATGTCCCTGTTGTCTTTTGGAAGCACCTCGCTGTTAAGGAACAGCGGTGATATCGTTACTCATAACCCATAAGCTATTTATGTGTATGGTTTGAAATGTACGTTAATAGAACTGTTGGCTTTCTCTTATTTTTCACATTCCTAGTGAATGAGATTTCCTCTCTACTTATATCTGGAATCTTATATCATCTAAACCACTTTGGCAATTTGTATTAGGCTTGAAAGTGGCCATTTTCCGTGCAGAATATCATTGTGTACTTATCTGCTTCACATTTATAAGGTTTCCTTTTACCTCTTCAGTGTTTTCTCCCAAGTGATCTGCATTCTAATCAGTTCCAAAATACCATTCCTATGGTGGGGTTTTTCTGTTTTAGAGCTGTTTGTTAAGTGAAGAGCCTGCAAACCCATGAGAGAGATGCCTTAAATATTTGCCAAATGTGGGGGTTGCTGAAAGATGAGGGTTATTCTGTCTCCTTCTCAACATCCTGCTGAAAGATTACGTTTTAGACACATTTATAATCATAACCAATGCCACAATTAGCAAGCAAAATGCTTGCTTGTCCAAGTTTTTATGCATGTGCTCAATTAAATCTATGAATAGTGTTAATGAGTGTATTTTCCCACATTCTGAATGCTAAATTCTGAAGAGCATGGGGGAGCTTTCTGGAAGAAGCGCTAGTCAAGATGTGACTATATATTCAGCTTTAATTTAAATATTAAACAGAATGGCTTAATGTGAATGCAATAGTTTAGAGAATCACCTAATTTATAGCCTAAATCTTTTCTGTAACAATCTGAAGAGCTTCATTTTGAAGAGCTTTACTTTGTTAGCCATCACCACCTTTCTTTTATTGTACGTTGCAGTTGTTTAATATGGTCAAGATGTTGCAATCCCATTGCAACCAAACCACCTATCTATATAACTTTGCTTTTCCTTACTACACACACAGTATGCTAACATCTAGCAGTGGAGATCCTTGTGTGGCTTATATATTTGGACAGGCAGCATGGAGGCAGAAGTACAACTGAATATTTACCGGTATATCTGTGCAGTCCTCCAGCTGAATATGTATATCAGTGTGGTCCTCATCTGTAACATGATGTCCGTCAGATTCCATTAAACTGGCTGGAGGAATCTTTTGATGCAGATGCCTATTTTCACCTCACTCTGGGTCCATCAGATATTGTGTGCAGTTGCAGATAAACTGGCTACTCACAGTGGTTGTGGAGGCATTTGCATGAACAAAGATGGTACTTGCACAAGCATTAGTATAATGTAGGTTATTTTGATAGGAGAGTTGTGAGACTGTGCCTTCCTTCTGTTTGTGCATGTATATACACAGTGTGATTTTTTTCCCTCCCAGGAGGATTTAGTAAGAGCATTGTGATTGCCCCATTATTCATCTTGACTCTTCCTACTGTGCGGGTACAAACATGGCACAGTGAAAATGCAAACACACACACACACACAAAAACAAAATGAAAAGGAACAAAGCTTTTAACAGATGTTTTTGAGTATTTATTGAAGACAGTGGCATAGCTACGGGGTGTGCAAAGCTCTAGGTTTTGCAGAGAGCTTCATCACAGCAAGCAAGCAGACCCTCCCCCTCTATTTTAGAGGTAGTATGGGTAGAAGGAACAAAACAGAGATGCCCAAAGAAGATCTCTTGCATGACACAGTGAGGCTCCCTCACTGTACCCCCTTTGCACCCCCCTCTACTTATGCCATTGCACCAGATATCCCTTCTGCCTCATTGGCTTTCCAGTTTGAAAGGTTTAAGTCACATGGTTGTTAGGTCCTCATCACAGCAAGCAAGTGTCCCCTCTTTTTGGAGCTATTTTGGGCAGGGGAAACAACAAGGAAGCACATGCCCAGAATAGGGGAAGGGGGACCATCCCCAATGAGGCTCCCTGCAAAATTTATTGAAGAAAGACCAGGATTCAGGTCTCTTGTTATCTTGTGTGCTTCCTGAGGCATCTGGTGGGCCACTGTGAGATACAAGGAGCTGGACTAAAACAGCTTTTGACTTGATCCTGCAGGACTCTTCTTATGTTCCTACTTCTGGCCGTCCATCTAATAGGTGGATGAGGTGAAGTGGTATGAAGGAGGATAAACAAGATCTGTTGAGAAACACTGATCTAGGCATTTTTGCCCAATAAAGGATTTAATATTTGGATATTTCGTTTTCTTCGCACTCTTGCTGCAACATGTTGTTGAGGAAATATTTTCTTCCTTTTTCACCAGATACAAAGTAATATTTTTAAAGTGAGAAACTCTGAAATTTTAAATGTTATTTTTGCCTAATCCAATTTAATATCTTCAATCCTCCCGTGTTCTTCTAATAATAGTGATTGGTGGTATTCTTAGTACTTCCATTAACTCAAGGGATGGCCATTTTCAGTAATTCCTTTTTCCAGGTCCTCACCAATTATGAGGCCATTGATTCTGGGGATGAAACTGCAGAGAAAAGGAGAAGTGGCAAAAATTGCCATTTCTTGGGCAAATGGAAATGTCTTTTGCTTTCAGAAGAATTAGGAGAGAACCCATCCCCACCACCACAGTTACAAATAACAAGAATGGTCCCATCCTATGCAGTTCTACAGAATAATAAGTCCCACTGAGTTGGAAGGGACATACTCCCAAATGTTTATAGGATTGCAGAATAAGGGCCCAGCCTTATTCAGTGTTCCATGTACTGGTGTATCCACAATGTAGCCTCAAGGTAAGGGACTGAAAATAAAAATGCAGCCTCATAATGCTTCCTATAAATCTATTTCAGAGTCCAGATTTGAAATCCTGCATAAGTTCTGCTCACCACAGCTAAAAAAAAAAGAAAAGAAATTATAAAGTTGTAAAAGATTCAGAATGCACCCATAACACTATTAAAGAGCTGGAGAATCTTCCCTCTGGATAATACAAAAGCAATGGTGCCTTTATTGTTTAGAAAAAGATGAAGTGAAAAAGATGTGACATGGTAAAGGTTTATAAGATTATGAATGATGTAGAAAGATGGGGTAGAATTTCCCCTCCCTTGTTCCTGTCACTTGAAACCTTGACATTAGTGACTGGAATTGATTTGCAAAAGATTCAGAACAGAAAATAGAAAAGTATCTCTTCACCTAAGGTTAAATTGCTTATAATTTGACTTAAACCCAATCCTAGGCTACCCTGGCGCCTAAAGGAACAATAGCTCCCAAGTGGCTGCTGCTGTATCTCATGGAGAAGGACAGCCTCCACAGAAGAAGAATGTTCATTTCCTTACCCAAGTAATGGCTTTGTGGCTCCAATGGGTCTCCTTGATGCTGAGCCCACTCTTGAGCAGGTATGGAACTGAGGAAGCATTTATAGGGCTTCCTGGCCATAGGATTCAGTGACAGACTCTGCTGCTATTTCTGCCCTTCCTGGACCTGATTCTCCATCCTTCCTCTGCCCAGTTCTGCCCCCTTCCCGTCTCAAAAAGTCTCACTGCCTACAGTGATATGTACCCTGACCACTTCAGTGTTAGATCCTCCTGGTGCTGAGGTCCAGTGCTGATTGCCTTAGTTCCGGCAGTGTCTGTGTACAACTGGTGGGAAACTGCTTCACATAAAAGCACCGGACTGCTGACACTGAGCACCATAGATTTGGGCCTTTGATTACATTTCTTTACTTCCATAAGACATGCAGTGGTCGCTAGTTGGGTGGCTTTAAAATGAGATTAAACAAAAGAGAACATTTATCTTAGTCATGATATAGATCCTCTAAATTCAGTGTACTGTTTGTGTATTTCTGGGAATCACCTGGTTGGGCCCTTTTTCACAACATGTTGCTGGACTAGAAAGATTCTTGTTCTGATCCAGCAGGGCTTCCATATCAAAATGGGCAGTGAATTAAAGTTTTTAACAACACCCCTCTGTATCATTCAGACCAATTCGATATAATAGCAATTTAACCTGTCAGACACCCGAGTAAAACATGACTCTTGTGCAAAAACAAAATAGGAATGTTCACTGACGCGACCCTAATTAGTGCTTTGGAGCAATGGACCGACTACACACATATTCTAATCAACACTCATCATAGTCTCAGCACTTGCTGTAGTATGTGGTGTATGTGGTGTTTATGAAGTGTGGTGGTCATTAATCCTCAACAACGAACCTACAGAATTCCTCATTTCAAGGAAGCGTACACTGGAAATGTAAAAATGGGTGTTAAACACTATTTATTATGTGCAGACACAAAGGAATGCACAACCGTAACAACAATGCAGTCCTTACAGGAGATGAAAAATATAGATAATGAAGTATCAAGCAGCTTGTCTCATTTCCAGCTTAACAGAAAAAGATTATTCTCCTCCAAAATACAAAATCAGTGTAAACATTTATTTAAAAAATAAGAGAATTTATAAAATTTTGTTAATTATTAATTGTGTAATATCAGAAGGCAGAATTTACTTTGAGGATCTGTGTGTTGGCACAGTGAAACCACATACCCTGCATTGTAACCAACCAAGGGAATATATTTCCCCTTACCCCAGATAAAGCCCATGTCACCCCTATTGGGCTTCTCAGATCTGAGCTGTCTGTATAGCTGGTACAATCATATACAGGGATGTGTGTGTGTGTGTGCGTGCGTACGTGCGCAAAAGTAGGTATACAATTATAAGAGTTAAGAATGTACTTGATTGCAATTAATATGTCATCCTTGTTGTAATGAAGTGCTGTTTTTCATTAAAAAATTGTATACCTACTTGTGCTGTTTTTCATACTACTTTTGCACCCCTCTGTATATCTCTGGTGCAAATCTGGAAAGCCCTGTGTAGAACTATAGCTGGGAAAAATAACATAGCTGTGTATGTGACTGTGTTTTCCAGCCTTCCTGGAAAGCTTTCCACTTACATGCGTGGTGAAATGGATCAGTTATTTAAAAATATACAAACGTATTCTGCTGATAATACATGGAAAGAATGCGGTTTGTTTGCCAAAACAACAAAACTAATTTGCAAGGGAGACATTTTGGCCAAAAGAGAGTTACTAAGATTTTAAATATGTAGCCAGACTTGATTTGTCATTTGCAAGCTTGAGGTTTTTTTGTGAATTGTGCCATAATGATTAGTAGTTTCAGTCAACAATAAGTGTTTTTTTTAATATTTTGCTGATATGATTATCTCCCCCCTCCGATTCTTTGATAGCTAATTCATATTAAGGAAATACAGTCCTTTGTTTCTATATTTTTCCATTCTACATTTTCTCAATTCCACCAGCAAACTCACATCCTTTGTCACACTGCAAGAACTGGAAGCAGTGAGTAGTGATTTGACTGTAATCTTTATAGGATATTTTCTCCCATTTGTAAGATATGTTTGCCTTGTGCCATGGGAATCAAGAAGTTAAAAATGTACTTTGTAGTAGCATCTGGATTGTGACTGTTTGGCTGGGATTCATGTGTATTAATGATGCATCTACTCTCAGCGATGGTGGCATCCACTCCGAGGAAAGCCGGCATTCTGTTATTTGACCATGTATGTGATTTATTTTATACAGCTAACAACTGGCATGTAGACTAACGCTTATGAGTACCATAGGGTGCAATCCAGAGTAACTATGGGGAGTCCTTGCTCCGGTGTAAAAACAATTTGCTCTGGATTCCAATATGAATTTCCCATAGGTTTACACTAGGTGGTGCAGTAACTGTGGGTGCACGTAATGTCTCTTGCATGCTCCCATAGTTACTCTGGATTGTAGGGATAGTCTGGCAGATTGTAGGGAAAATGTAGGGATGTGCTGCATACTAAGGGCAAAGAACAAGGCAACTCTGAGTAAAAGGAACAAACATTGCCTTGTCTTGAGGCTTTCATGACTGCCCCCCAACTGCAGGATGCAGCACATGCCCCACTGACATAGCTGTGCCTTGAAAGTTGGTTAGGTGTGTGCCCTACTTTTGGTAAAAATGGATCTTCATCTATATAAGTAAGTGGGAGAATGCATTGTTTTTATATGCACCAGTTTTCATGCAGAAAAAGAATGTCTCTTGGACGTGATCAAAAGTACCCTTTATCTCTGTGAGTCTGTTACAGATGCTATTATCCCTACAGCATGAGCTTGCTTCAGACTTCTGCTTTCCTGTCAGCAGGGCTGATACAGTATATAATAACAAGCATCTTGCATAACAACTGTTCAAGGCAGTGTTTGTAGCTTTTACATGTGCAGCCGGCAAGATTTCTTCCCAGCATCATGATGCTTCTGCCATGGCTGTTCCAGTAAACTGGGTCTAATTAGACTTTCTTCCCTACGGTCTTTCCCCCCTTCTTTTCTGCCTTCTTTCTTCTCTCTGAGTTGTCGTGGGAGGAGATGATTATTGAGGGGGGCATGAGAGTGCATGTGGGGTAGTATATAGTGAATGACTTGCATTACAAATTAGAAACTCACTAAAAAAAAATCTTTTAGTTAAAAAGATGAATATTTGATGCAGCTTTCCCAGTTACTGGTAGACAAGAACAATGTTTTCTTTCTTTTTCTAGAACATGCTTCCTTTTTCAGACATCCTACACATTACAGTTAAATCTCCAGACCTAATTACAGGTGACCCTCATAATCCGCTTGGGTTCTGTACTAGAACCTCCCTTGGATAAAAAAAATCAGTGTATAAAGAAAAAAATGGAAAAATAGGTTTAAAGACCCACTTCTAGGTATTTTGCACCTCTATTGTGCCTAATTGAATAAGGTGATTCTCAATATCTGGTGGGGTTTGATTCTAGGAATGAAAATTGAAATGACTGCTTGCATGACGGCCTTTCTACAAAAGTAGATAAGCAGTTCTTTAAATTGTGATTTGCAGTAGCCATTTGTGTTGAATCAAATCCATGTATAAACAGTTGGTGTATAACAAGGTTGGACATGTATTGCAATGCTGACCAGAAGGAATATTATAATTACCTGTACAGTTTTCCTTTATCTTATGTACAGTTGACCTGTCTGAATGCAACCACACATACATGGAAAGTAATAAAAAAGAGAAAAGCAAAGTTTTAAATAGTCAGGTGATTCTGCCCACCATTCCATATACAGTAAAGCCTTGGATTGAGAGTGTTTTACAAGACAAGCAAACATTTCCAATTAATTTTGACTTGACAGATGATCTCTTGATAAACAACTGAAAAAATAGTCATGGCCAGGACATGATACACCACCAGCACCTGTTCAGTCTCTCCTGAAAGACCAGCCTATGCATACCTACTGTGAAATAAGCCTATGACTGTCAGTGGGGCTCACTCCTTTGTAAGGGAGACAATGGAAAGGAGCTTGAGAGACCTTGCCTTGCATGCCAACTCTAAAGTAAGCCCTATTATGGTCAGTGGGTGTCAATCCTGTGTAAAGGGTGCAGATTGCAGCCTGAGAGACCTGAGAGATGTAGGGCACAATCCAGAGTAAGGGCAGTGAGGAGACCCCCAGCTGGGCTGCCCCAACTATTCTGTATCCACAGCAGAAAGTTAAGCTGCATCCAGAGAGTCAGGAAGCCTAGGCTGTCCTACCTGCTCCAGAGAATGCCAAGTCAGTGACAGCTGGGGAAGACTTGCTCCTGAGGAGACCCCCCCTCAGATCACACTGTGGGGCCTGCATTATAAGGAAGCCCAGCACTTCCTGACAACCAGTTACAGCTGCAGTTCCTCTAGTGGAGGGTGGATGCTTGGAATGGCCTGTTGTATCCCCAGGTTAGTGGGCCGCCGTAGTTGTTCTATTGAGAGGTTGAGAGGCAGGGGTTGCAGCTAGGCTGGCCAAGAACTCAGATTTTTAGTCAACACTGCCATTCTTACTCAGGCCTTGTATGGGTCTACTCATTACTATACCTGCTCCTGAGGTGGTATAACTCTGAGGAGTTGGAAGAGGGCATTTCTGCCCTGGAAACAGGCTCTGGATATAGAGTAACTGCTTGCCCTAGGCAATGCTAAACATGTCCTCAACATGCCTCTCCTGCCTAGGCATTTCCTGCCCCAAATAGGGCAGCCCAGGTCCACCAGTCTTGGGGCACTCTATGTTGCTTTGCTCTGCCCCAACCCTTTTCCAGAGTAACTAGGGTTGAACATCTTCCAGTTGCTCCACCCTACTGATATGGCAACCCAAGTGCTACTCTGGATTGGGCTGCTAGTGCAGGTTAATTTGTTTTCTTTTTCTTTATATTTTGAATTTTCTTTATTATTTTGTATTATATGACAGTATTGTTATCATTTTTATGACTATTTTTGGATTGTGGAACAAATCTGAGTTTCCATCATTTCTTATGAGAAAATTTGCTTTAATATACACACGTTTTGGATTACAAGAATGGTTCCAGAAGCCATTATGCTTGTAAATCAAGGTAACACTGTACTAAATACATGTTCAAGAGTGAGCAAGTGATCAGTAAAGCTGCAGTTCCCTCCTTTTTTCAGTTCCTAACAGGCTTCCATAATTTTTAAAGAGACAGTATGGTTGGAGTTGGATGTAGGGGAATTATGACATAATTTTGAATACATGTGATTTTGATGCTGGCACGAGCCATTGTAAAACCACTGTAGAGTGCTATATGGTGACACATGAACAAACAGCACCAGTGGGACAGCTTGTACTGGCCCGCCACATTCAGGAAATCTGGGTTGCTGGTACACCAACCGCTAAGTGCTCCGTTGTGGCAGTGTCTATCTATTAGTGACAGAATTCCACTCCTATAGTTTCAGAAGCATGTTTGCATTGTGCTTCCCAGTTCAAACCTCATCTTGGTTTTTGAGCATTTTTCAGTAAAATTGGATATCTCTTAACTTTTGCCTCAATCACCTTTCACCATCAAATTTTATAAACGTGCCATTAGCTTCAACCAGTGACCATTATTCATGATGTCTTCCTCTCCAATGGTGTTCTTCCCCACCTATGTGTTCTTCTCCAGCCATGACCCACACTTTGAGAATCCTTGGAATAAGCTCCACCTAGCTCAGTATTGACTACCCTATAGTCACTGGAAGTTACTTTCCTTAGTTTACTTATGCTCTGTCCCACCCCACCTGGAGATTCCAGGGACTGAACCATATCTTCAGAGCATAGTTATCTTCCTCCAAACTACTTGTGCCTCAGTTTGCAAAGCCCTGTTCTAAGCTGATGTTACGTATGTATGATAATAAATACGAACTGTCTTTACCTCAAGCTTTCTGGAATTTTGGTAAAATGTTCAATAAAATGAAAAACAATCCATGAATTCTTTGCATATTTTATTTTTCGTTTTGATTTCCAACTCACACACATCTGGCATATTTTACATCTTTGCAATAAAACATGGTTACAATAGCTTAAGGAATTTATATATCCAAAATATTTCACCATGATCTTGAGATGAAATGAACTTATCTTCCAGATGTTCAATATTCTCCCAATTCTAAGCTACAAACTCAAGATATTGCTTACAGACTGATGATGAATAACTTAATCATTACATTGATTCCCTGTGATTTCAGAATCTTATAAATACAAACAACAATGAAGAAGGTATTTAGTGCTAAAACTTACTAATACAAGGTGGATAACAAATAAGAATCACATCAATAAATAATGATATGTTTCTGGTGCAAAGTGCCAGTACAAAGAATCCATTACCTTGTTTATCTTTTTTAAATGACTGCAAGTGAGTGTAAAGTCTGAGAAAATTACATTCCTGTTACATGCCTCATAGCCCTACCGACACAATATGTACATCTATGACAATACAGTCACCAAATATACAAAGAAGAAACATGAAATAAAGTGTACATACCCCTGGGTTTGTTACTTGATCTGTTGAATGTGTGACAAATTATCCTGATAATCATTGTTAACAGTATTGTCAAACATGAAGTTCCTTCAACTGAGACTTAAAAGTGTGACTTTCAGAAGAATGTAAAACAACAACCCTAGTAAGGTTGATTTTAACCAAGCTTTATTTTCAAGAAAATGTAGAGAAAATCTTAACTGATCTCTCCCTGCAATGTACAGTATGCCAAATGTGATGAATCTAGAAGTCTCGCACTCTTGCTTTAGTAGGAGTCATTAAGCACTGCCAAGTGGCATCTCTTCGGGGCTCCCGCCTATCACATTATCAAATTAAAAAGAGAAGAATTATCCTTTGCTTTTTTTGAAAGTATAAATATGGCAAACAATGGCTTCATATCCAAATGCATCATGTTATGAGCAAAACTCCACTTAGAAGGGGTGACGAGATTGAAAAGTGCAAACCATAGTTCAGTGGCAATGACAAAATTGTGGCTTGCGCCCCATTTCAACCCTTAAATGCAAGCTGGGCCCTTCAGCAGCTGTTTGGTTCATCCTGTGAATGTTGCTGTTTCATCAAGACATCAGGTTTAAAGTACATGCAAGTTGTAACTCCACAATAAAATTAAGAAATGTTTTTTTTTCTTTATACAAGGTTTTACTTTTACAAAAGTATCCCTTTAAAGTTAAGATGTGCATCTGATGTACAAAGTATCAAACGTAGTTTTTTTTAACTTTTAATTATTTTTCAGCTTGAAAAGAGGCTGGAAATGGGAAATGTATGTTAGCTTCATGGCCCAAACAATATAACAATCAGACACAAGGTTCCTCAGCATATTCAAAAGTCTCTTGTGACATATTCTACTACCTTTTCTCAGTAAACAAAGGTATATGAAATAATTACCAAAACATCTCCTAATTCAGTATAATTTACATGATACAAGCTTGCTTCTGCAGCAGCTGGTGTTTGGTTGTGAAAAAAATACACAAAGTAAAATGATTACAATGTACAGCTATTGCTGGGTGTAATGGAATGTACAACGGAGGTCAATGTAGACTTGTTTTTCCACCAGAGATTATGCCTTTCGTAGCACTTGTGCTCTCAGTTCCATTTTTGCATTCAGTTCCTCACTCCAGTTCAGTATCTATTCTGATGTTCATAATGCCACCGATTAAAATCTATATTAAAAGCTACAATGCTACCAGACGCCATGCCAGTAATTAGAGTCCTAAAAGGAAGACAGAGACCATTTTTATTAGCATGCTAGCTTTTCACATCCCAAAATGATAGTTTTTTCTCATTCAAAAAATAGGGCATATGGAAAAATAACTTGGGAAAATGGGATTTTTTGATGCTTATTGTGACTATTATACACATATTCCCAAGAAGACACCACTAACTGAAGTTAAGGATTTTTAATGGGCAGATGCCCATCAGAGCAGGTAAGTTAACATAAGAGTAAGGAGGACTGCAAGAAGCGAGTAGAACAGAGTAGGAAGTGGGCAGAACAGAGGGGAGGAGTGACCCCAGGTTCAGCAGGAGCTCACATCAAATTCGAAACCTTTTCCTGGGCCAGATCCACCTTCACAAAACACAGCCTTGCACCAGCTAGTGAGCTGGGATTGGTCTGATTGGACCCATCAAGAGTGCTATATTTATCTTGGGACAAGGGAAAAAAATATTTTCTTATCCTGAGGAAGCCTCAACATGCCAAAACTCCCCCATCGGATATAGCAGAAGCCCTCTTGGTACCATTGCATTGCCACATGGGGTCTGGGCTATAACAATAGCAGAACTGCATCATAAAATTAGAAGCCATACCAATGAACCATGGGGAGGTAAGTAGTTTCTTCATGCATCACAATTAGGAGTCAATTAATGAAAAAAGGAATGCACACAGTCCCAAAGACTCAATGCTTTCCAACATGTGATTTACCTCTGATCATGGGACAGGTCCATTGCTCTAATGCCAGCATCACAACCAGGGTAAATGTAGAGTTGCTTGAAGTCGCAAGCCTGCCATACTTCCACTACTCCATTATCACCACCTGTCACCAGGTTCTGCCCATCACTGCTCAGAAGGATAGCCTGCAGAAGAGTCATAGATATGCATGGGAAAGATAGAATAGGAAAACAAATGCAAAACACTGAGAGCTTTCGTGAACGAGCATTTTCTTGTTTAATATATTTTGA
Organism: Cryptoblepharus egeriae; assembly: GCA_030015325.1. Classification (NCBI taxonomy): domain Eukaryota; kingdom Metazoa; phylum Chordata; class Lepidosauria; order Squamata; family Scincidae; genus Cryptoblepharus; species Cryptoblepharus egeriae. The sequence continues at coordinate 77,295,942 of JAREYC010000005.1, forward strand.
GCAAAGTAATAAGCTTAACAAAAGGTCTAAATATGTTTATTAAAATGGCTTTTATTATGAGCAGAAGCAATGAAGCAGAAGCAACTGTTTCACTTGCAGTTAGCATATATCATTCCTGCATTTGCCCTATAACAGTAGGTGCCATCACTAACACCTCTTCCAGGGCATCCCTTTTCTTTGCTAGAGGTGTTTGTGATGGATTTGACTCCTTGGGGCCTTGTATTCATGTCGTAGCTCCTAGTCAAAGGAAGACGGATGTCAAGCTATGTAAGCTTTTAAAGCAGAGGCAGGAGAAAAAGCTCAATTCCAAAACAGAGATCTGGGAAACATTGCAGATGAAGCATGTAGTTATTGTACGTATATTTAAGAAAACACAAAAGTTCATTTCTGACTTGTAATTAGTAATGAAATGTGCTAATTGATTCTGTTAAGTAATGAGAGGAAAGATTTACCCTGGTTGAGTCACTGATCTCCATCTGAGCCAAGAGTTTGCCATTAATGCTGAAATTGCTGAACCTGCCACGTTCATAGTAGATAATACAGTGGCCTTCACTAGATACTGAAATTAAGCGAGGATACAAACAGTTTTCTGTTCCTTCAAGTGCTCTAAGCAAATCTCCAGTAATTGTGTGCACTAGGCAAGGTCCTTCTGAAAATTGCAAAATAATACTGCCAATTACAGAGATGCAAATTGTATGAAGAAAACATGCATAATAAGGATGGCATATAAATAGAATACAAGGAATGAAAATGTGTGCGTTAGGAGGATGTCTCTGATTGAAAGTGCTGATCTAAATTGGACCACAACAATATAAAAAAATTTTAAATAAAGTGAATTGTTTTCATGTGTTTGGTGTGTTCACTTCCATTACTGAAATGTTTAAATGCACTAAACAGAGAGGTCTTACTATCATTGCTTATGAAGACAATTTCATCCTATCTACTACATTCATCAAACATCAGGCTCTTAACTCTGATATAAATCCAGGGAGGATTTATAAGCATCTATAGTATCTACTCACAGTTTTACTACACTCCTGTGAATGTATGAAAATTACAAAGGTATCATAGCAAATGATTAAATTCAAAACCAGATATTCTATCAGTAATAAATCCTTGTATGCAGATCCAAGATATAATGTCAGACCAAAAAAAGGTTTATTACTTAGAGTCTTCTACACAAATTCATATAAATTCATTTCAAGATGTCTCAGGATTCATATCCAAATCATATTAAAATCCTCATTTGGTGACGCAGCAAGTCTGGTCTGGGACTCACTGCATCATATGACTGCTGGAAATCTCCTCAGGGTAAGGGGACATTTGGCCCCTCACTCAAAGATAAGCCACAGCAGCTGCAATGAGTCAATTCAGACATGCACCAGCAATATGGCAGTGCAAGGTTACATTGACCAGTGAAGTTTACATTGAATGGTTAAGTTTACATTGACCATTGATCAGGCATGGGAAGGGAGTCAGGATTCAGTGTGTATCTCCACTGCCAACCCAACCTCCTTCCAGGACTTATCTGCCTGACCCATCCCATCTCTCCATTCTGCATGCCTTTCATCACATTTTGCCCATGCTGGGCTTGTCTGACAGACCTCCATTGGCTTAGCCTTCCTGCCAGCATGCTGGCATCCTGTACTACCACAAAGCACATTATAGCACTTTTAAGACAGCCTATGCCAGTGGTATCCATGTTGTACAAGCAGAGGCTTTCAAAAGGATTGGGTTGTCAGTCTTGTTTGCACTAACAAGGTGACTCTTTTGGAACCTAAATATCCATGTAGCCCAGGGGTGTTCAAACATTTTGGCAGGAAAGCCACAAAATCTCTATAACACTGTGTTGGGGGCTGGAAGAAAAATAATTTACATACCAAATTTTAATAAATTTACAAAATTTACAGAAAAAATATTTTAGAGATGGAACATATGATTGAATGAATGGATTCAAATCAGTTCTTAAACACTTTCTAACACAGAGAGAGGAGGTGCATGCAATTTCCCCAGCTGTCAGACTACCCTCTGGAGGTTCAGGAAGCAGAACATTCTTCACCTCCAGAAGATTACAGGGCTTGCTGCATACCGCATGGAGGCTTGCCAGGGGCCACATCTGGCCCCTAGGCTGGAGTTTGGGCACCCCTGAGTAGCCAATATGTACAATAACCATTAGGTATTTTCCAGCTGTATAAACAAAACAACACACTGTATGCAGTTTGAACTTGCAGCCCTCTTTCATAGTGTAAATTCTGTGTCAATCCTGTCAATCCAGCTTCTGGCAACCTGGCATTTATTCTCTCATGGACAAGTTCCTTTAATCTTCCTCTGGGTTTGGTATGCATTTTGCAAGCCAACTGTAGCCTCCCCCTTCCCTGGCACAGGCTGAACTGTTCTCAAGCATTTGAATACAGAATGTATGCTTTGGCTGTTGACTGTTAGTAAACAACCCATTAGATGGCAACAGCTCAGTCAATGGCAGCTGAACTGGCAGTTTGCAAACAGGCTGGTGACAGACAGTCTCCAGCCTATATAGGAAATGTTCAGAGCCAGCTCTGTGGAGGATACAGAAATGTAAAAAATATATAGCTTGTAGGGTAATGACAGGATAATGAAATTATATTTGTCTTCAGACAACCCTTCCCATTAGGAATTTTGTATTTGTAAGACGTAAAACAACTGACCTTTAGCACCACTTATGACAAGTCCCAGCTCAGCACAAACAGAAACACAGACAACTTCATGATCGTGACCAGTTAGAACAGCTCTGGGAGCAGGATAATCACCTGAATAAAAAAAAAAACAAGTTAAGAAACCCAAATAAAATATAATTCAGAAGCAATTAAATATAAACTGCTTCAGCAATTATGGGGCTGTCTATACATAAAAGATAGGACTATAGCAGCTCAGTGGTTAAGATGCTGTGCCTGGCAACTAGCAGGCCAGGGTTCAAGACTCTGGTGCTACAAGATGGAGTGAGCTCCCATTCTTTGCCCAGATCCTGCCAACCTAGCAGTTCAAAAGCATGTAGATGCAAGCAGATAAATAGGTACCACTGCAGTGGGAAGTAACAGAGTTCTATGCCCCTTGGCGTATAGTCATGCCAGCCACACAACCACGGAAATGTCTTTGGACAATGTTGGCTTTTCGGCTTAGAAACAGAGATGAAAACCGTGCCCTATAGTCAATCATAACGAGCAGTACAACCTGTGGGGGACACCTTTAAATTATACATTCATGTATTCCCAGATCTCCACTTTTGGAAGTTATTGGTTCACTTTTTATTTTGTTTGAATGCCAGAAAAAAAAGGAAATTGAGACCTTTTGCCCTTACCTTGGGTGCAATCCCACCCAACCCTTGTGTCAGCTTCTAAGTGTTGCAAATGTAATGTGAAGCAAGTTCACGGCTGCTTGGGAGGAGGCTGGGCCAATGCATGGAACAAGAGTGGCACTGGGACTGTGTGAGTCTGTGCCGCCATAGGTAGACATCACAGGGGGTGGTGGAGAGCAGTTTAAAAGCAGCTTTTATAATTTATTCAGCCTCTGCCAGGGATACCCAGCAGCATAGTTAGCAGTAAACTAAATTAAACTCTATTCAGTCCTTCATTTCAAAATACAGGTTTCCTTCATTATCCACCAAAGTTCTGTTCTGGAACCTTCAGTGGATTAAAAAAAAATTAGTGTACAAAGGAAACAGGGAAAAATAGGTTTAAAGACCCACATACAGGTTTCTTGCTCCTCTATTGCAAATTGAATAAGTTAGTGTCACAACATCTGCAGGCGTTTGATTCTGGGCCTGAAAAATGGAATGATTACTTGCTTGACTGTCCCTCTACAACAGTAGAAAAGCAGTTTTTTAAGCTGCTTTTAAAAATCTATCATGGATTTTAAGCTGTGGTTTGCAGTGGGAATTTGTGTTAAGTTAAACACATATTAAAAATCCGTGTCTAACAAAGTTGGACATGTAGTTAGATGTATCTTTGCTGTGGACCTAGGTATGCATGTGGAAAAAAAAACATAGAAAAGGACAGGATCACTGAAGGGCATGAGGTGCTCTTCTGTTTTGAAGGGGGGGGGGGGCGACAGGACTGACAGAAATACTGTCTGTTACACAGAAAGAGGAATTTTGGAAAGACTTAGAGCACAATCCTAACCATGTCTACTGTGTCCAGTGGGTCATACTCCCAGGAAAGTGTCTGAAGGATTGCAGCCTTAATGATACATCTGCTCAGATCTCCTGGGCCTTGAGACCAAGGGGATGGATACTTCTCTAGTTTTGAGCATGCTTGGCTGTGGGTGGCGTAAGCAGTTAAGTCGCTGTGCCTGTTAACCAGCAGGCCAGGGTTCGAGACCCGCGTCGGCCCCACAAGACAGGGTGAGCTCCAGTCCTTAGCCCTACTCTGCAACGCCAGATGGATCCAATCGTTTTGGCTCTGCCTTTTCACTGGACTAATTCAGTGGCATGTAGAGGGGGGATTTGCTGCTTGGGTATCATCCTATCCTCCATAACAATCTAACCCAGGCTTTCATGCTTCGCATGCAGCGTATGCAGCGCCGAGCACGATACCATAGTCTTTCAAGACTGACGGAGGCCTGCTTATAAGGCAAGGATAAGGGAGATGGAGGTGAACAATAAAGATTACTGGTATGTAGGGAATAATAAGACTTTTCTGTATCTTTTCAGCTTTTTAGGCAGCCTCTTAAAATGAAGGCAAAGAATGACAACAATTTCTTAAAACCGTAGGCATGCATATACGCTTAGGTAGGGATGTGTGACTTTTTCAGCACAAAGAGCCATACTGAAAATACATTAGGAGGAAAAAGAACTTGAGTTAAATTACATATTTCTGAAAGATGTTAAATTATAGCTGGCAGAGGGCCTGAACTACTTCTGCAATATTCTTTTTTTGAAATTGCTGTTTTCAAATGTGAATCACCAGAGTTAGCCCTTGAAAAAACCTTGGGAGTTTTTCATGACTGTTGAAAAGAAAGCAGAGAAAGGCAAACTAGCCAATTATCTGCATTACATATTATTCTAGAATACCCAACATATAGTCCTCACTGAAAACGCAAGTTATCTATAATTAAATTGAATCTGTGCTGGGATCTACTTCATTTACCAAAGCAAATGCCTATGAGAACCAATATTTTCCCTGAAAAAAAAAGAAAATTCCAAGCTGTAATATATTTCCAAACATTTGCAATAACAGTATTTCACCTTCAAGAATAAATGAAAACTCTCTCTGTCTCTCACAAACACACACACTTTAATCAGTGCTATGTTCTTTTAGCAAAGCTGCCATATGGGGAAAGAGAACCTCACCCACATTACATTTCACTGCAAAAGACAGAATGTCATGGACCTTAGCAATCATTCAAAACCTAGCAAAATATTCTGTCACCATCACATCACCACTGATAGATGCAGCGAGAGGTTAAAGGCTGTGGCACCAAGGGAGCTGCAGGTGAAACTTGACCACTGTGAATTGAAACACCGTCACTTTGAACTCACAGTAATTTCCCCAACATGGCACTTCTATGTCTTCAGTAAAATCACTTCAGGGCAAAAATTTAAAATATACAAGACTGAGCTACCAACTCAGTTTCCTCACTATAGCGTAAACAAAAAAGCTACTTTTTGTTTTCCACATGGTTCAATTTCATTCTGAGATGTATGTTTTGATTTTAAATGAACTAGAAAAAAATAAAGATTTCTGATACATCTTGGCTTCTCAATAAAAAAAAGGTTTAATGTGAAATGGATACAGATTTGGAAGGCATGGTGACCTTTAAAAAGCAAGGACATCCAAGCACCCCACTTTTTTCTTATCTAAGGAAAGCCAATATTATTGGATGTTCAGCATGCAAGTAATTATTTGAGGCCAGGCATAGGAAACAAATATATTGAAGACCATGGCATAACAAAGCTGTTTCCTAAAAATGTGATTCCTTACTTTTCAGCAGAACAACTAAATTGTGGAAAGAAGCCATGTTGTGGCAGCCTGGGCTTACCTAGACCAAAAGCAATGCATTGCTGGGCTGGAGATAGCAACATAAAGCTTATCTGCTAGCTGCATCTAGACCAGTGTTTCTCAAAGTGGGGGTCGGGACCCCTTTGGGGGTCGCCTAGAGCTTTTCCTGGGGGTCGCCGAAAGACCCCTGGTGCAGGGGGCCAGGTCAGGCTTGCCAGACCTCTGGCTGTAGCTGTGCGTGGGCCCAATCCTGTGCATGCCTACTGTGAAAAAATCCCATTATAGTCAGGGGGCCTTTACTCCCATGTAAATATGGATAGGATTGCAGCCTCAGGGCCCAATCCTATGCATGCCTACTCTGAAATAAATCCCATTATAGTCAGGGTGGCCTTTACTCCCATGTAAATGTGGATAGGATTGCAACCTCAGGGCCCAATCCTATGCATGCCTACTCTAAAATAAATTCCATTGTGTTGAATGTGTGCATAGAACACACATTTCATTTGTAACAATGAAAATACATCCTGCATATCAGATATTTACATTACAATTCATAACAGTAGCAAAATTAGTTATAAAGTAGCAACGAAAATAATTTTATGGTTGGGGTCCCCACAACATGAGGAACTTATAAAGGGGTCACAGCCTTAGGAAGATTGAGAACCACTGATCTAGACTATAAAGAAGCAGGTGATTCTCAGGCTCGATGAAAGCCGTCAATCCAACGTGCAGCAGGGCTGAAGAAGGCTAAGTCCATGCTGGGGGTCATTACAAAAGGTACTGAGAATGAAACAGCTAATATTATAATACCACTGTACAAAATGATATTATATTATATTGTACAAATTGTATTAATTTTTTAATACCACTGTACATCTAGAGTATCATTTACAGTTCTAGTCACCACATCTCAAAAAGGATATAGTGGAAATGGTATAGGCACAGAGGAGAGCAACCAAAATGATTATTGGTCTGAGACACTTTAGCATATCAGAAAAGTGCTCCTGTACCCATATGAGCAAAGTCCCAGTATGAGGAATGGCTACAGTGCTAAGGGAGCTATCTTTCTGAGATGGGTTTCCCCTTTCCATTGTGAGCATTGGGACTAGAACCTGGAAAATTAATCTGAAAAAGCATTGAACAGAGAGCACTAGAAGAACTGCTTTTAGCTTTTTTTCTGTGTAAAGACATAGGCAGAAGAGGTCTTATACTATCTCTTGGATCCTCACAGGAGGCTCTTTTAGCCTCCACAGGAGGCTCTTTTAGCCTCTCTGGGAAGGTATTTCATGATGTTTTGGATCCTTCTAGTGCAGTGGTTCTCAATTTTTTAATGCCCTGACCCCTTTTTTAAGTTCCTCATGCTGTGGAGACCCCCAACCCTAAAATTATTTTTGTTCCTACTTTATAACTGTAATTTTGCTACTGTTATGAATCGTAATGTAAATATCTGATATGCAGGATGTATTTTCATTGTTACAAATGAAATGTGTGTTCTATGCACACATTCAACACAATGGAATTTATTTTAGAGTAGGCATGCATAGGATTGGGCCCTGAGGTTGCAATCCTATCCACATTTACATGGGAGTAAAGGGCACCCTGACTATAATGGGATTTATTTCAGAGTAGGCATGCATAGGATTGGTCTCTGAGGCTGCAATCTTATGCACTTTCCTTGGAGGCAGTCCCACTGAACTCAATGGGAATTGCTTCTGAGTAGACATGCATAGGGATCTCAGGCAGCAGACCCAGCCACACTTTCCTGGGAGTAAACCCCACTGAACTCAATGGGAATTACTTCTGAGTAGACATGCATAGGGATCTCAGGCAGCAGACCCAGCCACACGTTCCTGGGAATGGCTTACATACAAAAGCACACTTGCATACAAAAAGCACCCTCACCTCATCTGGAGAGTGTGGGGTGGCTGGAGAGGGAGGGAGGCACAGGGAGGCTGCTGGCTCTCTCGGCCAGCGCAGCCTGGGCACCTGTGCGTCTCTGCTGGTTGCTTCTGCCAGCGAGGCTGCGCTGGCTGACAGAGGGGGAGAGCCAGCAAGCCTCCATGTGACTCAGTGTGTTCACCGGCTACCCCCTCCCCTCCATCTTGCTCTGGCCATGCTGCAGGTGCCACTCTGGGCATCCCTAAGAGCATAAACTAGGGATGCTGGAGCGCCCCCTGGTGGCCGGAGGCTGAACAGCTCCAGCCTACCTAGTTTATGCCCAGGAATGCTCAGGGCAGCATGAGCAAGGGAGAAACATCGCTGCCAAGTCCAGCCTGCTTAGGCGACCCCACTGAAAGTGCTGTGCGACCCCAAAAAGGGTCACGACCCCCAGTTTGAGAACCCCTGTTCTAGTGGATCCTTCTATCTCCCACAGAACATGGTACTACCTGGATTATGCATGAGAATAGCAAATCCCTCAAAGATTATTTCCTATGTTGTTCTCATGAGATCTCATAAAATATATTATGTTGCAATCAGTGGGACACAAAATGGGGGTTGTGACCCAGTGTCAGAGAGTCATGAGAGAGTGGGATCCACCATCTTGGAATCTGGCCCTGTGCATCTTAGTGCCAGATTCCAAGATGGTGATGCCCAGTATCTTGCTTCTTTTACAAGAGCAGTGGGTATACCCAATGGGGTTGCAGGGCTGTCCTCCCCGCTGGACCAAAACAGCCCACCACTGATCCAAGGCACTGCTGCCTGCCACCTGCCCAACATTAACAGCCAACTTTAACAGCCACTGGAGCAATCCACCCGCTCTGTCGAGCGGACGGTAGCTGAGGAGAGAGCAGCGGCAGAGCTCCTAATGGAGTGCTCAAGGAGGCACCATAAGCAGAGCAGCCTGAGGTCCATCTCCAGTGTGGATTCCGCAGTCTGCTTCCCTGTCAGGTTGATGACAACACAAAACTGGTAAGTTTCAGAGGAAGTCCTGGACAGTTTTTTTTAAATATAAAAGGAAGTCCTGGGCTGAAATGCCCAGGTACCACTGCAATATGTGAACAAAGGAGAATCAACCATAAAGTTCTAATATAGGGTGAGCCCAGCAAAGGCACTGAAGTTATATTTTGAGAAGAGAAAGAAAAGTACTATCACTGGTATGGTTTTGAAATGAATTGCTCACACATGAAAACAGGTATGAATTGTGTCTGTACCAACAAAATTCAAAATGCAGGTACTGACCATACGGCACCATGAAGGAGTGCAATATCTAATATCAAGTGCCAGGATAATTATCCAGGTGCCTCACCATTAGAGTTGAGTCAGTTGGTGATCAGTCACTGAGACATTTCCACTGTAGCATCATGTTTGAGATATTCTCTCCAAATTGGTTTGCCTGGGTTATCTAACATTGCTTTTGTTATAGGGCAAGGCAGACAAAAAATTTCCAAAGCCTTGCTGCTAATTTAATGGTTTTCCTAATTGTTACTGTTTCATACTAAACACCTTGAGAAATTTCATTTGGAAATAAATAAAAAAATTATATGTTAATAAAATAAATGCTGACTACATAAAAATTGACAAGTCATGCTTCAGATGTGTACTTTACAAACACAAACTTTCTCCAATGATGGAAAAAACATTCTGCAAAAGGCCTGTTGCACAAAATTAATTGTGCAATTATAAATTATTACAAAATAATTTTGCAATTTTGCATGATTATCTATATATATAAAAGAAAAGTCACTGACTGAATGACTCATCAACGCCCTGCCAAAACTGCTGGGCCTAGAAGCATGAAATTTGGGGTGGATGTTCCTTCCGTGACCGAGGGATGCACTAAGAACCGGTTTTTGGAAATTCCAACCAGAAGGGGGTGAAAAGGGGTGCAATGCTTTTTCTTCCCTATACTTTGCATTGAGAATTGATGACTCATCAACATTCCACCTCAACCCCTGGACCTAGAAGCATGAAATTTGGGGAGGGAGTTCCTTCTGTCACCTGAACACCCACCAAGAACCCATCAGGAGAAATTTAACTCTTAAGAGGCTGAAAAGAGGGCGACATGTTTTTGTCCTATACTTAACATGGAAGACTGAGCAACCTCCAGCCAATTTGGTGCTCGGTGCCTGGTGCACAGGGGGGATAGTGTTCAGAGGGCGGGGTTGCACTGGGGAGGATGCTGCATATGGGAGATGTTGCGCATGGGGGGTTGATGCACAGGGGGAGATGTTGCGCATGGGGGGACTGATGCGCATGGGGGACTGATGCGCATGGGGGAAGTTGTGCATGGGGGAAGTTGCGCATGGGGAAGTTGCACATGGGGGACTGATGTGCATGGCGGAGGTTGTGCATGGGGGATTTTGTGCATGGGGAAGGTGCGCATGAGGGATGTTGTGCATGGGGGGACGTTGTGCTTGGGGGACTGATGCACATGGGGAGACTGATGCATATGGGGAGACTGATGCGCGTGGGGGAAGTTGCACATGGGGGACTGATGCGCATGGGGTGTTGATGCGCATGGGGGAAAGTTGTGTATGGGGAAGTTGTGCATGGGGATGTTGCACATGGGGGAATTTGTGCATGGGGGACTGATGCACATGGGGGGATGTTGCACATGGGGAAGTTGCGCATGGGGGACTGATGGGGGGATGTTGCGCATGGGGAAAGTTGCACATGGGGGACTGATGTACATGGGGTAGTTCCACATGGGGGACTGATGTGCATGGGGGGATGTTGTGCATTGGGGAAGTTGCGCATGGGGGAAGTTGCGCATGGGGGATTTTGCACATGGGGATGTTACGCATGGGGGACGTTGTGCATGGGGGACTGATGCGCACAGGGGAAAGTTGTGCACGGGAGAAAGTTGCGCATGGGAGACTGATGGCATGGAGTGTTGATGCGCATGGGATGTTGATGTGCTATTGGGGTGGTGGTGTATGGGGGTGGCTTTTCGCTAGTTTGTAATAACTCTTGCAGTAGGTATTTAAAGCAATCAATAAACCTCTAATTAATGTTGGTCCAATACACTTTCAATACAATACTGGAAAATACTGCGCAGGCAATGGATTTAAGTTTGCCACAATACAACAAACATAATACACCCATATAAAAAGCAGAAATGCAGTGAATGCTTTAAATCCAATTATCTCCTTCCAGTTAATTTAGGGAGTCATTTAGATTTGAAATATTTTCCTGTAAGTGACTTACAATGGCTTCAGATGTGTTATAAAATCAATGTGACTCTTTCTCTCTGGAACTCTTTATAGACACCTCTTCAGTGCATTGCACAATTTACCATATGTGTTTCCTAAAGTACTGAACCTTCCCTTTTAAGCATATGTAAAATGTGTCAACTGAGACAAAATGCACTTTAGTGCCTATAAGGGATGTTTGCTGTAATTGGCCACAATCTGAGCTTTGGGCTGATCAACACAATGTACTCATAGTGTTCAATGCAAACATGGCTAAGAAAGGCAATGTTAACTCACACCTCTGGTGACTATCTGGTATGTAATGAGAAATGTCAAGTCCCAAGATCAATGAAATTTCAGGCTCTAGGGACACAACAGGAATAGCATTGATCCTTTTAAAGAACACCAGTCAAAGGCTGAATGCAATATATTGCATAGATAGGCTCAAGAGGATAAGCGGCCAAGTCCAGCATACCTACATGACAAAAAATTCAATCAGCTCTTAGCAAATGGCTGGCTCCATTCTCCTCCTTTTCATGAAGGAAGATGGTTCCAATTAAAGTGTGCAAATTAATTTCTATCACTTCCAAATTAGTTTCTGAATTTGTGTCTGTTTCAGAAGACAACATTTGTCCCTCACTTCAGTTTTAGCTGTTAAAGTATCTGTTCAAAGATTTGGAATTTTTTTAACTTCTTTTTTTTTTTTGTTTGAAAGAAGGATTGAAAATAAAGGAATGAAACAAATGTAGCAAACAGTTCTGTTCCCTGTAGAATTATTGAAGTACAGAAGAAAGAAAAGCTGGAAATATAAGCACCAAAGATCTTCCAAGTCAGGCAGGAAAAAGCAGTTTAGTAAATGGCACATTAAAACCCTCCAACTATGATTTTTCTCTTCTGAGCCACAACAGTATCTGCCTTTGGCAAAGTAACTCAGCATAAAAATACATATTGTGCTCCATCACCTTTAGGCAATGAATCTCATTCTATGTTCCATGTATATGGAAACCTTCAAGTTGCAGTCTATGCTTCCAGCAAGAAGGGGAATGGTTTGGATCCATGGGGAATGGTTTGGAGTCCAATATGAATTTCCCATAGGTTTTCACTAGGTGGTGCAGTAACTACGAGTGCATGTAAAGTCTCTTATGTGCTCCTGTAGTTACTCTGGAATTGGGGGTTCCAGACAAACAACTCCTTTATACATCATATGCATGAATAGTGGATGAATATCTACCAAATGTGTTAATTGTAGATGTGTATTTTGTGTGTGTGTGAATAATCAATTTGACTCTATAAAGTGTGTACACATTTTATTGAGAGGCTCTGTATTTAGAGTTCTGTTGAATATAAATAATTTATTTCTTATAAATAACTAGAAAGGAAATATCTCTGTGGTGGATTTTCAAGTAATAATTCTCTTTGCAGTTAGTAAAACCAAAAACAGTAAGGTGAGGAGTGTGTGAACACACATATATAGCACACTATGTACATGTATATGAAGTTTCAAAGTATATGATTAGCAAGTGTTGATTGAAGAAAAAAAGGGACAGGGTGATCTTGCGTTATATGATTCTCTGAAACAACTGAAGTTTCTCTTGGTAATTGGATGCAGTGAAGCTGAAATTGATAATTAACTGTCTTTCTGAATAAAGGATCATTAGAAAGTCAAGCACCTAACTCACATAATGACTATAACCAGACATTTTTCTTTTGAATTCCTTTCCTCCTTATGGTCTGTAATGTAAAATATCTTATCTGTGTTTCCAGATGACAGTTTTTGAGAAACTAATCCTTTTCTGAAAATATCATCTGCATCTTCCTAGAGATTCATTTTAAAGATGTTAACTAATTGGATTTAACCTACACTGTACATCTCACTTTCATTTTTCTTACAAGATAAGCCCTAATCTCCTGGCAGTCAATGCACAGGAACTGAAGATGTTACAAAGAAATATTTCTTAATAGAACTGTATTGATAATTTAACACTGTGCTTTCCATTTTAAACATAGGAATCAGAGGCTGGCAAAGCCAGTCTGCTACTATGCATGTTCATAGACAATAGATAGTAAAAGGGCCTCTAGTGGCAAAATAAGAAGTGGATACAGTCAAGCCAACTGTGGCATCATCAGAAGGATGTGGCAGAGTTAGAACCAGAGAAGCAGCAGTACCAAAATAACTACTGCTGTATCTTACAGGCCAGCATAGGACTTGTGTCAGGACTCTGCCAAAATCCCATGACCTTAGGATTGTGTTTTTAAGCTACTAATTTATACAGTACCTACCGAGTAAGCCCCATTTAACATAATGTGACCTAGGGTGCAATCCAGAGTAACTACAGGGAGTCCTTGCTCTGGTGTAAGAACAATTTGCTCTGGATTGCAATATGAATTTCCCATAGGTTTTCACTAGGTGGTGTAATGTCTCTTACATGCTCCCGTAGTTACTCTGGATTGTAGGGCATTTCCCTACAGTGGAAATGCATAGGTTTACAATCTAAGGCCAAAATTGTATGCATTCTTTCCTGGGAGTAAATCTCACTGAACACAATGGGACTTACTTCTGAGTAAAACTGTACAGGACTCTGTTTTGAGATTGTTGGTGCCTGTTTGTCCTCTCAGAGCAGAAAGCTATTTGATATTCTGATTATTATTTCCAACTCGAATAACAGAATCATGATTAGAAACACCTTGCTTGAAGAAGGAACATCTCCATGAAGCATCTTCAAAAGAATCATGCTTAAGGTCTTTCAGTAAGGACGAATCTACAACACCATTTGATTCCACTTGTACCATTAAGAAATGTTGCATCATTTATTAACTACATTATAATCAATTAAATGTTATAAACTTATAGCCTACTATAATTTTACAATAAAACTGTGCTTACATTCTGCAGTTTTCTTGCAATTCTAAAAGTCATGATTGAACTCTAAAAGAGCATTGCTAAATTTATGTTTATATAAAAAAGATGTTTATGAACTTACTGCTATTTGGATTATCTCCTATGATATGGTGTCGACCACTCCAATACCAAAGCAATAATGTAGCATCACGAGAACCAGAGACTATGTAGCAATCTCCACCAATATAGGATTCTGATCTGGCGAGACAAGTGACTACATCCCAGTGGCCAAACACAATCTGAGTTAGTTTACCTATAATAAAGAAAATGTCTTTCTGATTTTTGTGTTTTACAGTATCAAGAATACAAGGTGAAACAATCAGATCTATTCACAAAATAGAAATAAAAATATTTAACTTTGTACCATGAATTGATGGCAGTGTCTATCTGCAAGCAGCATTTAATGGATCAAACCTTTGGCTCTAAGAATATGCACTGTGAAGAAAAATGGTTTCCCACACTGCGTCCTAAAAATGGTTTTCATAACCCACTGTGAATTAACTTCCATGTCCATGGGTGTCACCCTGAGATAACATCACCAACTAGCTTGCTCTTTTATTCATCTAGCCTGCTGCTTGTCTTTGTGGGTCTTCACAAGGGATGCTATGGCGATGCACCTTGCATGGGGGTTACCATGTTCCAAAAATAGAATACCATGTTCCATGTGCATCTTTGGAGATGCACACGTACAATTCATATTCCTGTTATTTTCTTTCAAAGAGGTTTCCTACCACTTTCAGGGAGCGTCTACCACTACGCTTCTGAACTGGTTTTTAAGCTCCTTGGAATTTGAGGCTTTGGCACAGAAACTACTGGAAATGGAATTGTCATGTTCATGTGCATGTTTTACAAGTATGCTATTTTTGTTTCAGCTGTTCTCATTTTAAAAAGCCTCTATTTTTAAATCTAGGACTGTGTAAAAAGCAGTTTTCAATTCTGTAAATCCAAATAAATAACTTACAGGTTACTTAAGCAGGCATGTTTTTCTACATTCTTTTTTCATCTTCCAAATGATCTAATTCTGATAATCATCTACAACAGCTTTTCTGGACTACTTTTAGAAATAATCAGTTATTTGGCATATTCAATTTCATGATGAAAGTGTGTGAAAACTAGAATTACGGGCAGAAACTCTACCTGTTTCTGTAGAATAAACTCGAAAGCTCTTGTCCCAGAAACCGCAGATAAGAATGTAGCGATTATCTGCTGTGACCACAAAACAATGAGCATTGATCTGAATGCTTTGATCCACAAGGTCCGTGATCTGCCGTTTGTTCACACCAGAGTTATTGGCTGCAGGAAATGAAGAGGGTGGGGAAAGTCCATTACACAATGCATCACTCACTTGTGCAGTTTGTTGCCTCAAAATGCAGTTATGCCCATTGAGCTCCTTTAAAAGGGGTGCAAAACATGTTTTCTGGGTGATAGATATACAGTGGTTTTGGCTTTGACAGATATTATAATCCCAAAATTACAATAGTGAGCAGAAGGTTCACCCAAGGCCAGCTAGTGTGTTCACAGCAGAGGTGAGAATCAAACCAATAATTTTCAATAATAATACAACTCTCAAAACACTATATCAACTATTAACAATCAACTTTCCAAAATAATTGCAGTTTTAAATTTATTAATTTATTGGGTGGTTATTAATTACAGTTCCCTTCTACAGTATCTTCAGATACATAGTGAAGACACTGTAAAATGGGGCATAATTTATCACCTCTGAAGCCATCCTTTCTAACAGTTATGTTTTATTCTTCAACATACCAATCAATGGGTCCATTTCAATGGGAAGATGATGAGCTTGATCCAAAGAATATCCTGGGGCTCCCCTAAGTCCTAAATAATAATACAAAACGGTGAGTTGAGAAGTAATCATATTCCTAATTTTTACCTCTTCTAAGTTTTCCTCCTGACCACACATTCTTTCTTTTGTTTAAACATGTCCTGTAACAACAACAAATCCCGGGGAGCTGGACATTTGGATATCCAAGCTCACATGAAGAAGTATAAGGTCAACTATGGATGCCTAGGTACTCATAAACCATTCAATAAGATAGGCATATGACCAGTGACGGGATTCAAAGAAATTAACAACCGGTCTATGCCCATCTGGCAGCCACTTTTAAATGGCTATTTTAAAACGTTATATGTCCTGTATCTCATTAACCGGTTCTGCAGAGTAGGTGCGAACCTGCTGGAGCCCACCACTGCATATGACTTTACTGAACCTACTTAACATGAAGACCAACGAGACTCAAGAGCCTCTCAGTGAATCTATGTATGACCTGTTTCACATGCTTTCCTGGGGATGAGAGAAGTATAACATCACCCAGAATCTAAGGGCCTCTTTAAATAGGGTAAGTACAAGTATATTTGGCTGTTGGCAGTGACTAGGCATGGATCTTAGCAAAAGTAAAACAAACAATTGTAAACTTAAAAGCAATTTCCTAGTGTGACTTAGCTTACTGATTCTGCTTGTACTTTTCCTAAGATCCACATTTGGACATTGCTAACAGTTTTAAGCCCTTTTCTCAAGTTTGCTTGTCTTTTTAATTTTCTTTTTATATTATCCAAACCTAATTTTAATGTTATAATTCTTCATTTGTTTGTTGTTGGTTGAACTAAATAAGAACCTTGCCCCAGTACTTATGGATCCATGGCTACCTGCTGCAGTATAGGTATTTCAGGTATTCTCCCTGCATCTGAGAGGGATGTTTCTGAAGAATCCCACACCCCCCATTCATTGTCACAATGATCTGGGAAAGGACAGCACCATTCTTCCATCACAACCCTTTAAGACCACAAGACCACAAGATCATTTAAGACCACAAGACTACATCACTAATTCTGATGTTGCATATTTCTTTCCTAGGGCTCCAAGTGTTTTTATTCACATAAATGTATGAACCTTGATGCTACTGAAAAAGGCTTTGTTGTACTTTCAATGGTATAACAGGAAGAAACCAAGAAAGGATTCCTCGATCCATTCAAAAGCAGACTTGAATTGGGTAGTATGTGAATAAACATGCTGCTCTTGACATACTTAATTTAGAGCATAATCCTAACCATGTCTACTCAGAAGTAAGACCCATTGTGTTCAATGGCTCTTACTCCCAGGAAAGGGTCTTTAGGATTGCAGCCTTAGTCCCAAGAATATGCTTATTCAAGCAAGCTAGTGGAATGCAAGCTAATAGAACAATACACATTCTAATTCCCAGGTACTGGGACTATAAAGCTGTATTAAAACAATATTAGATGGTATGTTTAGAAAAAAATTCTAATGTACTGAGATGCCATGTGACCATCCTTGGGGAGGGTGGGATGATTTTGTGTTGGTGCATACTACCTACTGTATAATACCCTCAAGCACATGCATTGTGCAAAACTGAAGCCATGCATTCTTTGGGTAAAGTTAAATACCAAATCTCAAAAGGAGCACATACCTACTGTATTATGCCATCTATTCACTGCAAAAAGCCGGCTGCAAGTCACGGTTACCACAGCAGGAATGGTAAGGTGGGGAAGTGTGTTGGCTGCCACATGTGTGACAGGAGAATTAGATGGAAATTTGAGAACCATTATAACATCCTGTTGCATCTGATCTTTAAACATAAGTGGACTCTGTGGAAGGAAACACTGTTGAGTAGAAAGGAGAAAAGAGCAGAAGGAAACAGAAGGGATAACACAATTAGTGAGGGGTAAATCAGGTAAAGAGTCAGGAATTATTTGTACATACAGGGGAAACAATGCTACCTGCGCATCTACTGTATGGATACAAGACAACAACATTAGCAAACCTATTCATGGAGCATAACAGGAGGGCAAAAGAGAAGAGGTATGGTGAAGGTCCATTAGGTTATCATTACAGGGTGTGAAATGATAAAGTCAGCAATAACAAAGAAAATTGCAGTAAAATGGTAATTAAACTTCATTCAAAAAAGATGTCAAATAGAAGCGTCATTTAAGTCATCCATATAGTTTACTCTGTGTATGTGTAAAATACTGGTTAAAATGTAACTTGGAGGACATTGGTTCTGATAGGCATTTAGATATTTCATAGAAGTCAATGACAACACTGATTTTAATGACTCTAGAGAAAAACTACACATTACTGGAAGAAACAGCTGGGCTGCTCTTGAGAATGGAAGAAAATATTGCCTCCAACAAAGTAAGTGGTACAACTCCCTGATATCATTGGTTGGGGCATTTCACTGCCCTGCAATCAGCCACCAATAGCATAAAGCTGAGGGTTTGCATCAGACTTGAAACAAGTTATTCCATACATGAAGCAAGTTATACCATAAGTTACAGAGGCAAGCTGAAAACAATGGATCTGAATTGTGCAGTTCTGCTCTGAGCTTGAACTATAATAATTCATATATTATACATGTATAGTGAAGGAGTGAGTGAAACTCTTCAATATATAAAATTAAAAACAAAGGCTTTAATCCAGTGACACTCCTGAGCCAATTCCTGTGCACAATTGTTTTTAAAATAACTCAGTTAGGATTATCCTCCAGCATGTGAACTACTTTCAGTTGGAATAGCAGCTCATCTTGCAGGATGTGAGGCTTCTTTAGAAACAAGAGGCTTCTTTAGAAACAAGAAAAATGCTGCAGTTTGTCAGCTAAAATCCTTCTACTTCTTTGGATCATGATGTCATGGAAGAATAAATACCTAATTGTCCTTTTTATATGGGGATTCCATAAAAAATGAAAATGGTTAAAATATGATTGATAAGCTAGGCTGGCCCATCATGAGCCCAACCTCAGGCAGCTGATTGGTGGGTAGCAAACAGGAGAAGAGTGCTGAATTAGAATGGGAGAAGCAGGGGGACTCACTACTGATAAAAAGGGAGCCACATTTGGCATGCTGCCTCAGGTGTTGGGAGGTCCTGGGCCAGCCCTTAGGAAGAGGAGAAGAGGAGAACTCTATGTGGAATAGGTTTTTAGGCATATTCTGATCTCCAAGACAACTCTGGGTTTTACTAACATTGCTTTTAATTCAATCATATGAATTTTATAAATAAGTTAACATCATTTTAAAGATTGTAGACATATTCGGCAGGTGTCTTCTACGTTCATTACAAAGAAAAAAGTTCACTTGCCAAAAATTATTTATGGAATCTTGCCTGTGTTTTTCATGGGAGCAGAAACTAAAACTTGAAAAATACTATGGAATTTACTGAAGCTTTATAGAAAATTCCTATTAGTAAGATGTTCCAATCAAGAGCAGAAATGAAAACAGATCTCATTGTTTCCAATTTAGCTGACTAATGTCTTTTCTCTGTAATAAATACACAAAAGAATGGATTCAGAATGATCTGGGAGTTCAAATTGAAGTGAAAGTGCACACTGTGTCCTCTCAAGAGAGTGGGCAGGCGGTTTCCCACATGATTTGAACTACAATTCCTCACTCCTGACAAGTAGCCAATGTTCATAAATCATTTCCTAATGCTTCCTTCTCCTCTTGCAATATGATCTTCACCAGAAGAAAATCTTCAAGGTTTTTATTTCTCACAACAGTATTCATCAAATACATATTTATGATGATGGAAGCTTGTTAAAAAAAAACGTTAACCAAGAACTTGGCAAAATGAAGACAGCAACTGTAAAAAAAATGAAATGAAATTAAAAACCCACCAATTCACCTCTATACTGTGGTGTGCAATGTTTCTACCCAGAGAGAAAAATGCAGTATTTGTGGGGAACTCAGGGCATATATAGAGAAAGTGTTACTTAAATTGGTATTTTATGACCTATAAAGGATCCCTGGATTCAGAAGAAATAAATTCCCAAGAAGCAGTTACATCTCACCAGGTGCATGGCAGAGCTCCGAGGCGGATGTGGCTCAATAAGCAACTGAGATGGCGTTTGTCCAAAGTTCTGTATCTGTGCCTCCATGGCCTGCAGGGAACGGAGAGTGATTGTCATAATCAATATGCATCAAAGAGATAGGTCAACACACTCCTTGACAATGCAAGCAGATCCCAAGTCAGCCATGAAAATAAAGTCCAGAAAATTCACCGGGTGCACTTCTCCCAGGCTGCAGACTCAGCCAAGTGTTAGTATTTTGTAGACAAGCTTTGCTTCTCCTTTCAAGCATGCTTCAGTTAACCAACTAACCATTCCTATTTCAAGAATCTGGAAATGCATGTGAAAATGGTAACCTGTACAGACATGCACTAAGGTCCTGCAAAATTTTTCTGCACTAAATACAGCAAGTATACCTTAATAAAGTCCTTTGTAAGGAGAAAAGTATGAGGATCTCTAATAAAATAAGCCTCTGGTATCTTAAATGAAGAAAGAAATAAAAGTCATGGGTCATGCAAACCTGAAACAAAAAAATGCTAGTTTCATCAAATAATGACACATAATAAAAGCATTCATCAGGACATAATGCAGGATACAAGGAATGTACCTGAATGCATGTGACTTGCAGATAACACAGAGTATTCATATAATCAGTTCTAGTGTATTTTTATTATGCATTTCCTACTAATAATTTATATTAATACTTCTGACAATAACATGTGCAAATATTTTGTCCACATTGTTTTTTAATTTAAAATAACAAAAAGAGAGTTGATCACCCTTTATGCCAGTGGTTCTCAAACATTTAGCACCAGGACCCACTAGAAATGATGTCATAGTCGGAAGTGACATCAACCAGCAAATTAAAACAAATTATAAAGAATCATAGTAAAACAAATAATTAAATAAGGGGAAGCCAGCCCTGTATCACTGTTAGGATCTACCTTTTTAAACGAGTCTTAAAAGGAAAAAATTATAACCTTACCAGCCAAGGCTGCAATCCTACCCTCCAATTAGGCTAGCATAAGCCCCAGCAAAAGTCCCATGCTGGCCTGGGGTTGTCACTTCTGCACCATTCCTGGGGGCAGGCGCTAGGCCACTGCAAATGTATGTGGTGGCCTTCCTATACTACCATAGGAACAGAGAGCGGGTGAGTTATGCCAGCCTAACTTGGTTAGGATTGAGCCCTGAAGCTACTAATTTTATTGTTAACCTGTTTGTTAGCCTCTGTTTGGCTCTCATCATACTTTCATCCCACAGACTGTTCTACAGGATATTTTCTTTTCCTCCAACCAACAATCACCTACCTCCACCAAGTAAGCAAGCAACAAACATTTGCTCTCTGCTCTTTTACATGGAAATAAATTATCCAGATTCACTACCTCTGAATTCCTACTCCTCCAGATAAACATTCCTGGGGGGGGGGGGGTTTAGGCACCTGTGTACTGTACCATGTACCCGTGACCACCCCCACACCACCACAGTTGAGATAGGCTGGACTAAATTGCTTAAAATTGCACCCAAAAGCTGTTTTAATCTTTTAATGTGGGTGCTGCCTTCTGCACGTCATATGTTGAGCACAACTTTTATCAGATTGGGATCATTCTGGTTGCCTGCATTCCTCTTTGCCTGACCTGACCACATTCTGAGGCTTGGTTCCTTACTCATGAGTATACACAAATATGAAATTTAGGCTGCAATCCTAACATCCAGTTCAGCCAGCCTAAGCTCTAGCATAATTTCTGTGTTGACTTGGTGGTGTCACAAAAGTGCCATAAGACACTCCTGAGGGAAAGTTGGGCCAGTGCACAAACATGCACATACCTTTCTACCACCATGGGAATGGAAGACCAATGAGTTGTGCTGGCCTATGTCAGGACTGTACACTTTTGATTGGGCTCAATACAGATTGTCCCTTGTTGTCCACTAGGGTTCTGTTCTAGAATCCTCCATGGATTAAAAAAGCAGTGGAAAAACAGATTTAAAGACCCACATCAGGATTCTCGCTCCTCCATTGCTCCTAATGAACTACCATTGCACCTTGATATCCACAGTGGTTTGATTCTGGGATGCCCTACTGATACCAAAAATGTGTTTATAAAAGCAGCTTAAAAAATAAAAAGTGTGCCCCTTTATAATTGTTTTAAAACAGTTTTTCTTACTATTGCAGTCGGCATTAGAACTAATTAAAAAAAGGCAGGGGCCTTTTATTCCCTGCCTTTCCCTGACTTAGTTGAAAAATAGAATGATTGCTTGGATGACTGCCTCTCTACAACAGTAGAAATGCAGTTTTTAAACTGTGGTTTGAAGTGGTTACTCATGTTGCATCAAATCCATGTATTAAAAAAATCATGTATTAACAAGGATTTTTATACATGTTTAACAAGGATAAGAAGGATAACTGCACAGGGCTTCTCCAGGCATTAAAACATCATTTCCACTTTCTTTGAGAAACCATAAGTCATTTTTTGTCCATAACAGTCATTATGTGGTCCCTGTGGTCACTCTCTGGATCTACCACAGCGAACCTCCATTTCACCCAGTTTAGCAGATTTGAACATTCATGGATTTTGGTATCGGGCATGGAGAAAGTGGCATGAGAGTGGAACTGGCAGGAGAGTGGAACTGGCTTGGGCAACCTAAGATATATCCAACACCCCGCCCCCAGCCAGCAAGTCATTACACCAATTTAAAGAATTTCTCTGGCACCATTTAAGAAGCAGGGCACAATCCTAATCATGTCTACTCAAAAGAAAGCCCCATTGTGTTCAATGGGTCTTACACCCATGGATGGTGCAGGAGACACAGAAACACACAGACAAAACCCTGTGAGTTGAGCGCAGTTAGGATTACCACAATGTTCCCACCCCTGTTTTGTTTTGTACCACAATGTTCCCACCCCTGTCCCACTCATGAAAGTGTCTTTAGGATTGCAGGCGTAGCCCCATACATGAGGATGCTGCTCTACAAAGGGGAACATAAAGAATGGAGGAAAGAATGCTTGTACTGTACCTTTACATACTGCATAGAAGAGGGAATTGATGCAGTTTTAACTCATTATAGAAGGGTTTAAAAAGCAGCACTTGCCTCAATTTCCTCTTCTATGCAATGGTTAAAGGTACAAGCACTATGTCTTCCATTCTATATGGTCGCCCTAGCTCTACATGGAGTAAGGGGAAATAAATCCCCTTACTTTAAATTGCTCAGCAGACACGTCATAGCTTGCGGCTTGCACTATCTTCCAGAAACACGGCCAATAATATTTTGTCCTGCTCATTCTTAAGAAACTTGTCAATACTTACTGTATTGCTAAATATTCAGTTATATAACCAGATGAGGATTAATAGCTGGTGAATGCCAAACAATACCTATTGGGGATACTGAGGTTTTCAAAAACTGTCTTGATATGCAAATCAAGCAAATACATTTTAACTTCACTATTTCTGACAAGATTAAGATAATCCTCTTGTGCTTTTAAAGCATCACTTTAAAATAAAAAATTGTACTTAGTAGCTATATTTTAGTAGCTGGACACTTATCTGTCACCTTTTACAGCAACAGCTTAGGCATTGTTTGTTTTTGCAAATGCAGCAGAGAAGTGCATTAAATCTTATAGAGAGTGGCCTGGTTTGAATTTACACATTTGCTTTAAACTTGACCAGTCCCTGGCAAATTCACATTAGCTACGAATGTGGTTTACACAAATACTATTGATTTTATCTCCCACTTCAAGCAGATTTATGTGAACAAAAAAGGAAGTTGAAGTCAGTAGTAACTTGGAAATAAGATGTTAAGAAATTGGGCCTTAAATATTTTTTGTCAGAGAAAAACACTATTTTACAGATAAATATATCTTATTTAGTATATACTCAGAGACTGTTTTACCACCTATTCTTCTTCTGTATATAGGAGTCTATAGCAATCGACAGAATTGTAAGTCCTATGAAGACTTAAAATGTGAATCTGATAGGGCATAGCTATTGGCTTCTACTAGCAAAGGTATCAATCAATGAACAGTATATAACATTTTCCAACAAAAGTTCAAAAATTGGTTTACAAAGAAAAAATACTGTAATTCTGCAAATGTAGTGTGAACCTTTTTCAGCCCAGATGACTCTCCAAAACAGGGGTGGGAACACTGTGGTAATCCTAACTGTGCTCAACTCACAGGTTTTTGTCTGTGTGTTTCTGTGTCTCCTGCACCATCCATACTTCCTGAAACTTTAAACACCTCCAAGCAACAGAAAGCAGTGCCTGGAGCTCATTGTTTTATGCAGTAAAATTTTGCACCTGCTTTGCAGCTGTGTGTTACAATCACCAGCAAACTACTTTTTACATCTCAACCTTCTAAAATCAGGGTGCGCATTAGATTCAATGGCACAATATATTCGAGTAAATACTGTAACTAATAGCTAATGGGTCCCTGTCCCAAAAAGGCTCACAATTTAAAAATAGGCCAAAGAACACCAGCAGAAGCCATTTATCTGTAGAACAGACTTTGATGGAGTGAGGAGGGACAGTTACTCTTCCCTTGCTAAATAAAAGAGAATACCCACTTGAAAGAGTGACTCTTGTCCAGTTAGCAGGGAACATTTTAAGTGTTTTAAACTGCAACCATCATTAAGCCCTGCCATGAATAAGGCAACCATCTCCATGTCAGGTGTAATTATACTTTTTAAAGTAAACTGTGATTCTGGGGAGGAGGAGTTGTTTTAAGAGGGAGTTGTTGGAGAATTTTTGTGGGAGGGAGTTGGTTTTAAAGTTTTGTGTTTTTGCTGTTTTGGTGCCTATCTTTATACTTAGTTGAGAACCTTTTGTTTTCTCTTATCTGTATCTATCTGTTTTCTTAAGTTATCTGTAGAATAAATATCTTTTAAAATCAATTTTGTGTGGAGTGCATTGCCTGGGATTTTTGCTCTATATAAAAGTATCCTCCACTTTCTTGCATTTGCAAGCTGAAATAGACTGGGTTCCACTTTTCAATGGTTTTTACGTCTGGATGATGTTCCAGTTCCTAACCCATTCACAATAAGCGGGAGATGCCTGTGTACTTAGCTGTATTCAGTGGCCTTGTATATTCCCAATCATAAAGGTCCTGAGGTATGGCTACCTTTATAATATCATTTTTGGGAATGTTTTGAGCTGTGCCAACTGGCCTGGTAGCATTGCCATACAGAGGAAAGAAGAGTAGCAAGAAGAAGTGGCTGGAAGGATGAGTGCAAAGGTAACTATCCAGTCTGCCTCCACCAAAGTGCTGTTTGAAGTGATGATCTTTAGTGAAGTGGCCCTGACAGTGAATCCACAAATATACGACTTGACCAAAAATGCTACCACCAAAATATACGACTTGACAAAAAATGCTAAAAACATGCATATCTATTATTAAATTTAAAACTATTACATATCATTTATTAGTTGCAAACTATTGCAAACTATGGCTGCAATTCTAACCTCCATTTAGGATGGCTTAACCCCCTGCTTAAGTCCTCTGCTGACCTGGGGGTATCACAAAATTGCTGGAAGGCACTTTTTACAACTCATAGGGGGGTTAGGCCACTGCTGGAGCATATATCGACCTCTCCACACCATCACAGCAAGACATGTCAAGTGAGTTAGGCAGGCCTAAATTTGTTAGGATTGCACCCTACAGAAGCATTCAAGAGTAAATAGGAGGGGTCCTTGCTCCGGTGTAAAAACAATTTGCTCTGGACTGCAATATGAATTCCCATAGGTTTTCACTAGATGGTGCCGTAACTATGGGTACACGTAATGGCAATAAGAATTAGTTAAACGAAAGCATCAAATTAGTTACAAAGAAAAGAAGAATAATGAAATTTTATTCAGGACATAAGACTAAAAAAGAGGACATGTCTTGAAAAAGGAGGACATATGGTCACCTTGCCCTAACATCTTTTCTGAAATAAGATGCCACTCTAGAGCAAAAAACTAAGCATAATTATGAATTAATCCATTAATTAATCCTATCCATCCACTTCTGACGCAACTATGCCAACAGGGTCCTAAAGGGGTAAGGGAATGTTTGTTCCCTTGCCATAGTGCTGCAGTTGCATCAGCACTGGAAAGTTAGATAGGATTTAGCTGTAAGGAATTAAGGGCACAATCCTTCCCCTGGCATATCTTCCCATGGTGGTATGGGGATGTCAGCATATGCCTGTGCACTGGCATAACCCATCCAGCAGTGGCACAGAAGTTCCTTTATGCCACTTTTGTGACTCCCCCAGGCCAGCATGAAACTTATGCCAGGCTTATGCCAGCCTAACTGAGGTTAGGATCGCAGCCTAAGTATTGTAAATATTAATTTGTGCCAAAGAACTCAGATTATATAGAAGCAGATTCTAAAATCAGTGTTAAAAGAGACAACAAAATAATTTATTTTGTGCAAGCTTGTGCTCAATTAGGTTCAGTACTATAATTTTTAATAGTGTTTCACATGCAAAGACAGCATGATTAATAGACCTGAAGCACTCTGTTCTTCAGAACAAACATGACTGACAGCCCTCTGGGTGCAGAGAATGTGAAGTTGGAAAATGTTATTGTTTCATACTAATGGTGTGAGATATTGCTTTTTTATTCATGTCTACATCTGTTAAATAGCATCAATATCTCAAGGACTTGAGGTAAGTTAGAGTTTGCACATGCAAACATGTGGAAGATATTTCTATACAAGACGTAAGCATATCCATTTGGAAGTCAGCAGTTGATGGCTTTAGGCTATGAAGGTAGAAATTTTAAGCAGCTAAATAACAAATAAAATAATGTTCTTTTCTATTTCATAACTCCATTTGATACTGAAACAGAACAAAGAGAGAAAAAAAATTTAAAATTGTAATTCATTCCCCCCTCTTCCTGTGCACACACAGAGAAATGTGTGGCCAAACTGAGTTTTTGAAATTAAGACCACATAAGAAAATGCATGTTTTATTCAAGCCAAAATAAGAAATATATTACTCAAATTAACCAAAAGCCACATATATTAAATGTAGCATGTGTAGTTCAATATATAAGTTTTGGACTTAATAGAATATTATATCTGCTTTTGTAACCTATTATGTTTAAAGTATATATTAAGGCTAGAATACAAAATGTGTAGCTGTCCTGTGTCTAAACAAGAACAAAGAACATGTATGTTAGCCAGCTAAGACCAGACATGGCTTATCAGAGTCAAACCACATGGGGGGGTCATAGTGACAAGACAGCTACAATGTATCTAGCCAGCTTTGTCTGTATACCTCGCCAGCTTTGTCTTTCATATAAGGAAACAGGAAACATGTATAACATAAGCCAAAAGAAGATGCTAAAATCTAATAGGACTAAAGTTTGAACCATGTAGTGAAATATGGGTCTAGCAGGCGCTGTGCACATGTACAATGACGTAGTTTGAAAGTATATTAGTTAAAAGGTATATGAATCCTGCCAGCTTTGTTTGTGAAGCCATACCTTGTATTGGAAAAGTCTATATAAGCCCCCTACACCTTGTGATCGGGGTCATATCTTTGGAATAGCTCTTTTTGCTATGAATGGCCCTCAGGGCTGCAGTAAAGAAAAATACTGAACCAACTCCAGTTATCCAACTCATTCTTTAACTATGGGCACAATCCAGAGCAAATTCAGCCTGCTCTGACCTAACTGCACTCTCCTAACTATTCTGTATCCAGAGCAGAAAGTTATACTGAATCCAGAGAGTCAGGAAGCCTGGGCTGTCCTAACTGCTCCAGAGCATGCTAAGTAATTGACACAAGGGGAAGACTTGCTCCTGAGGAGACACCCCTCAGATCACACTGAACAAGGAACAGCTGTGGTGCCTACAGTGGTGACATGACTCTGCACATCACCTAGTGCGGAAGTCTGTTGCGTCATCCCTGGGATGCGCGCCCCCCCTACCTGGACTGCGCAGTCACCAAAGTTGGCACCTGCACAGTTGTTTCTGAAGCCAACTGGCTTCAGAAAGAGTACTGCGCAGGCACCATCTCTGACACCTGCGCCGTACTTTTCTGAAGCCTTTTGGCTTCGGGGGAGACTGTGCAGGCGTCAGAGTTGGTGCCTGTGCAGTACTCTTTCTGAAGCCATTCGGCTGCCGCTCCGCCTCCTGAGTGAGGCCGAATGGCTGTGCAGAGGCGCGGACTTTCTCTGCTCTAAGGAAGTCCTCTGAAGCTGTTCGGCATGCTCAGTGTGTTTCTGTGCAGTGCACCTCAGATGGCTGTTCAGGCCAGCTCCTCAGACAAGTGGCAGCTTCTGGCTGATTCTCCGCCTTGGAGCAGGCCTGAATGGGGGTGCTGACGCCCGGGGCCTGCCAAAGGACAGTAAAACTCCTCCGGCATATCACCCCATACGGAGCGCATCACCCAATGCAGCCCACACCAGCCGCACCAGCCACTGGGTGCCTGCCTTCTAAGGAGTCCCTGATGAGATGCCAGTACATTCTCCAGTGAATACAAGGGGCTTCTTGGAGTGGCCTGCTGTATCCTGAGGTTTGTGGGCAGCCGTAGTTTGTTCCATATCCTGAGGTTGAGAGGCAGGGGTTGCAGCTAGGCTGGCCAAGAACTCAGATTTTTGGTCAACACTGCCATTCTTACTCGGGCCTTATCATGGACCCCTATGGGTCTACTCATTACTATACCTGCTCCTGAGGTGGTATAACTCTGAGGGCTGGAAGAGGGCATTTCTGCCTTGGAAACAGGCTCTGGATTCAGAGTAACTGCTCTGCCCTAGGCAATGCTAAACATGCCCTCAACTTGCCTCTCCTGAGCTGCTTAGGCTGCCCCAGCTAGGGCAGAGCAGGTCCACCTCTCTTAGGGCACCCTATGTTGCCTTGCTCTGCCCTAAGCCTCTTTCAGAGTAACTGGGCTGGAGCATCTTGCAGTTGCTCCAACCTAGTGTTAGATCGGGCAACCTAAGGGCTCTTATGTGGACAGATTAGTTGCTCTGGATTGTCCTGTAAGCTTCCAGGTAACAATACAAGTACTGTTTAGTAGAAAATAAGACTGCAATCCTAACAAATTTAGGCCAGCCTAATTCACATGGCATGTTTTTCTGTGGTGGTGGGTGAGTTGGTGTATGCCTATGTAGTGGCCTAATCCCCCACCCCATAAGTGGGGCAGTAGGGCCTTATGGCACTTTTGTATCATCCCTAGGTCACCGCAGGACTTATACTGGCTTATAGCAGCTGAAATGGAGATTAGGATTGCAGCCTAAATATTTTAACTCCTTCATATATGCAAACACTGGTCTACCACATCAAAGGTCAAGTAGCACATCTACTGTATGAGCACATGGGATTTTCATAAAGTGTAATGAAGTATAATGAAAAAACTTTAAAATTTTTGTTTGTTTCAGGTCTGCTGAATACATAAATAATGCACAATATCAGTACCTTTGCAGTGTAGTTTTGGAACACTAAAGGGATTCAACTGTGTTTAATTGGTTTATTTAAATATAGCTACATAACCAAGTACTAGTCACAAACTGTGACTTAAGTAGGATGCAATACTAACCAATTTCATTTGGCACAAATCATCCGCTTCCCATTCCTGGGGTGGTGTGGGGAGGCCTGGTGGTATGGGGAGGCTGCGCAGTGGCCTAACTGCCTCTCAGGAGAGATAAAAAAATTGCCTTACAGTACTTTTGTGACGTCCCCAGGCCTTGTGCTAGACCTATGCTGGCCTAACTTGGGTTAGGTTTTCAGCCTTAAATTGTTGCGTCCAACTCCATCAGTTTATACCCAGTTTATTCTCTTTAACTGAGCATTGTCTTGATGCTGACTTTTCTGGTGGTTCTGATAACTACTGGCAATAGAGATGGGTAAACTCTCCTTACATTAACTCAGAATTCAGTCCCTGCCCCTCCCTAAAAACTCCAAACTCAAATAATATTTTAAGCACACACTGCCTTCAAGAATGTTCCCATCATCTTTTTGCCATCACCCAAATCTTGCTGCTGGCTCCATCCACATAAAATACCCTTCTCTGCCTTATCTTTATTTACTCACGCAGTTGTAGACAGAGCAGTGGCAGGGTAAATGACATAAAAATTCTGTTCCTTTTCTCTCTCTCTCTCTGCCATTTAACCATGATGTGCTGGGTAGAAGCACATTAGGACACAACCCTCAGTTTTCCCAAAGTGTGCCTTTAGAAATAAACTGCAAGGTAATTAATTTTTTAAACTTGGTTGTCACTTTGCACTTGTATTTAAAAAAAAAACTTTGTAAGTTTGGGGAATTTGCTTCAGCATGGGAAAGGTGGGATTTAAATCTCTAAAAAAATTAACAAATTATGGTCTCCCTCTATGTCATTTACTCCCATCAGAAGAAATAGGAAAACCTGTTTTTGCATTAAAGAATATTGGATAGGGAAAAAAGAAACATTTGATTTTGACAAAGAAAATCTCTTCTAAAGCTGAAACAAATTGGTAACATATGTTCTTATTCTTTTCTCATGGATAAATTAATTTAACCTGCACATTTAGCAGAGTGACATAGCACAAAAACACAGTTTGGTATTTTGTGGTCTTTGCTTCACAACTAAGAATACATACTGTGGGACAGGTCAAGAAGGAAGCCCAAAAAAAGGATGCAAACTAAGCAAACCCTTGAGAGATACTTGTTCATGAAGGAATGTATTTTAATGGTGGCTTTTTGTGTTCCTGGATTATTATAGAAATAAAACATGATCATGTAAAGCATTATTTTTAATGCTTGGTATACAGAAAAAGACACACTCAGTAAATCAGTGTGCGTAATATCCATATTTTTCTTAGTTTATAAACATAAAGCTATATTAAAAATTTAAATGTGATTTTATTTGCTGTCTGTTCCAAGTGCATGATAGAAAATCCCTTGGACGTGTAGGTGAAAGTATTGGGGTTTTTCCCCCTTACTGATATAACCTAGTATATCAAAATAAAGTTTTGTACTTTATTGCTCTTCTATAGTATTGCAAAATCCATTTTTTCTCTCCAGTTATCATTTCTCTGCTTTTGAAATTACCTGGAAATGACAACATATTATGCATGTCTGTCCAAACTATTGGACTGGCATTGGTTCATGTTTCTTATTTTGTGCAAGCTTATTTACACCCCGCCTTCTTCCCCAAGAACTCAAGATGGCTTACAATTTCACAGATCCAATATCAATTTAAAAACATTAAAACATCATTAGGATTGCAGTCTGAGCTGTGAATTTGGGCTTTGAATCTAGCCTTTCCCAGCTGACGTTAGACAAACTACTTTATTGCTCTTGGCTCGCTAGCTGCAGAAATTGCTATCATGCTTCTTTCATTCCAGCATTGCTGTAAAGATTATAATATATGTGAAACACTGAAAGTGCTCAAAAGCACGATGGCAATCATCATCTTGTTTTTATGTGCATAGAATTGTGATGATAATAACAAGACAGGTGAAGATGTCACTCTATAGCAGCAATTCCTAATCTCTGCATCATGACGCCCTGGAAGTGCCTGCTGACCCAGCAGAGACTGCAGCGCAAGCCTACAAACAGCAGGAGGTATTGTGAGCCCAACAAGTTTGGGAACCAGTGATCTTTCACCCGGATAGAAATGTTTCCTTATGGGCAGTGAGGCAGGTAAACCACCTGGATGTGGTCTGACAGCACATGGTACAGCCACCTTGTTTAAGCTAAGCAGTTCTAGGTCTGGTTAGAACTTCAATAGATACTGCCTGGGAACTCCACCAGTGACTGCAGAGAGGCCACAAAGAAATGTGTTACTAAAGAAGGATATAACTTGGTCAACTGGGGTAAACAAGGTGCCAGTATCAGCTCTGCACTGCCCACATGTTGTAATATATGCAAAGTGTTCCAAATTGAGCTGCCCCGTATTTTAAAAATAAATTCAGTTTTTTCAAAGAAGGTGGATATTAGAATACCACTGTATAGTAAGACGAAACATCATGAATACAACATATGTACAGGGTTTTAAAAGGTTTTAAAAAGAGATAAAAGAGGCATTTTATCAATATGTTGAAAGCAGTTAAATCAATCAGTTTTGTTATTTTCTAACGTAAATGACTAATTGTTTAGTGATTTTGACTGCAAGAAGTTGACGAATGCAAAACATTGTGGAATAATAGGTAATATATGCTGAGGTAATGACTATAATGTAACTGAAAGCTGTGGTAATAGAGTAAAAAAGGCTTCTAGCTATTTCTGCTACAAACAGCAGTCAAGTAATTTTCCTCTTTCTTCCGTAGAGAACAATAATATCTTAAAATGGATTTTTAAAATGCTTACTACTAATTTCTGAAAATCAAAAATTACTACCTGTAAACAGAATATGATAACAAGTGAAATAAAAAAAACTTTCTCAAGCGATAGTCATATTCTTTATACGCTTAGCTAGCAGATGTCTTTCTGACTACATACATATTTTAAAACAATATTTTTGTGGCTGCAGGTAAAAATATAAGAATTGAAAATCTGGAGCCATATTATGAATTGATGCATCTATATATGATGGATGCAATTACTGTATGAGTGGCAGATGTTTGTGTTTGCAATCCTATCCACTCTTACCTGGGAGTAAGCCTCATTGACTAAAATGGGACTTACTTTTGAGTTGACGTGGATAGGATTGTACTCATAGTCTCCTACCTAGCCAAGAGATAGAAGGGTGAAGAGATTTTTTAATACAATCCGAATGGATTAATCATGGTCCATTGTGTCTCTTCTCCACTGATTAAGAAGTTATGTTTGGCAGTTGCTGTGCACAGACTAATCCAGAATGGCAGTTCTGACCTGGAAAATGGCATTAGTCTTCACCTGTGCTGCAAAGAAGGGCCATATGTAGCTTCTTGATCTGCACTCTAAACAATGAATGGGGAGGGAATGGTCCTAACTACAACCCTAGAACTTCCAAATCATAGAGAATTTTTATTTTCCTGTCACCATGAATATGAGACTGAGGCCCATATCCTAAAATCAAATTAAGCCCTTTGCAATGGAGCAGTTAAGGTGACTTTCCATAAGATAACACTAGAGGGTGATGTAACTGCGTGGACCTGTAACTGCTCTGGATTTTGCCCATAGGAAAAGAAAACAGGAAGAAGTAAATATCTTTATTAAATTAAGGCTGCAATCCAGAGCAAATTCCTCCTGCTCTGACCTAACTGCACTCTCCTAACTATTCTGTATCCAGAGCAGAAAGTTATGCTGAATCCAGAGAGTCAGGAAGCCTGGGCTGCCCTAACTGCTCCAGAGCATGCTAAGTAATTGACACAAGGGGAAGACTTGTTCCTGAGGAGACACCCCTCAGATCACACTGAACAAGGAACAGCTGTGGTGCCTACAGTGGTGACATGACTCTGCACATCACCTGGTGCGGAAGTCTGTGCGTCATCTGTGGGATGCGCGCCCCCCCCCACCTGGACTGCACAGTCACCAAAGTTGGCGCCTGCGCAGTTGTTTCTGAAGCCAACTGGCTTCAGAAAGAGTACTGCGCAGACACCATCTCTGACACCTGCGCAGTACTTTTCTGAAGCCTTTTGGCTTCGGGGGAGACTGTGCAGGCGTCAGAGTTGGTGCCTGTGCAGTACTCTTTCTGAAGCCATTCGGCTGCCGCTCCGCCTCCTGAGTGAGGCCGAATGGCTGTGCAGAGGCGCGGACTTTCTCTGCTCTAAGGAAGTCTCCTCTGAAGCTGTTCGGCATGCTCACTGTGTTTCTGCGCCTGTGCATCTCAGATGGCCGTTCAGGCCAGCTCCTCAGACAAGTGGCAGCTTCTGGCTGCTGCTCCGCCTTGGAGCAGGACGCCCAGGGCCTGCCAAAGGACAGTCAAACTCCTCCGGCACATCACCCCATACGGAGCGCATCACCCAATGCAGCCCACACCAGCCTCACCAGCCACTGGGTGCCTGCCTTATAAGGAGTCCCTGATGAGATGCCAGTACATTCTACAGTGAATACAAGGGGCTTCTTGGAGTGGCCTGCTGTATCCTGAGGTTTGTGGGCAGCCGTAGTTTGTTCCATATCCTGAGGTTGAGAGGAAGGGGTTGCAGCTAGGATGGCCATGAACTCAGATTTTTGGTCAGCACTGCCATTCTTACTCGGGCCTTATCGTGGACCCCTATGGGTCTACTCATTACTATACCTGCTCCCGAGGTGGTATAACTGAGAGGGCTGGAAGAGGGCATTTCTGCCTTGGAAACAGGCTTTGGATGCAGAGTAACTGCTCTGCCCTAGGCAATGCTAAACATGCCCTCAACTTGCCTCTCCTGAGCTGCTTCGGCTGCCCCAGTTAGGGCAGAGCAGGTCCACCTCTCTTAGGGCACCCTATCTTGCCTTGCTCTGCCCTAAGCCTCCTTCAGAGTAACTGGGCTGGAGCATCTTGCAGTTGCTCCAGCCTAGTGTTAGATAAGGCAACCTAAGGGCTCTTATGTGGACAGATTAGTTGCTCTGGATTGGGCTGTAAGAATTATTAAATATAAGTGGTTGGTTTGTAATTCCATTCTTGTATTGGCTTTTTATGACTAGTTCTCTCTTCCCCCAATACAATTTCTGAGTCTTGTTATTTTGTTAAAAATATATCTGTCTTGTTGGGTCTTGACAGCCCTATCATGTCAACCCTCTGTAGCAGCACAGAGTTTCTCAGCAAGGAGAAGAAAAAGTATTAAAAACCCCCCAAACAATGCTTCCTGTGGGCATATTTCACTACTGTAGATCCTGAGGGATGATTTGTTATTCCTGTCAGTTCAAAGAAAGAGATAAGAGAAAAAAATAAAAACTAAAATAAAGGTAACTGAAACACATCAAGGCCAAAGCATTGTGATGCCACTTTAATTTAAATATGCTGGATAGCAAACATCTTCAAAAGAAATAAATATTGTATCAGCCATATGCTATGCGAGTTGTCAACAAAACCAGTTTTTAAAGTTTAGGAAACAGTCATAAAAATAACTGACAAATGCTATTCATTTATGGACATTTTTTCTACCAAGAAGAAAACACGCATTGCCTGGATGTTCAGGTGATCAGGTCTCTTGACAGGAAACTCCTTGAAATGAGAAAATGAGGGTATCATTACTACTTTTGAATACATGGGAGTTGTACAAGGGCATGGTCTCAGAGAGGTTCTGCTGGAGAACTTCTGGGAGAACTGTGTTATGAATAAATAATATTTTCGTTCCTGCATTCATATAAATTGACACCTTGAGTTTGAAAAAAACCATTTGGTTGAATGTGCAACACCCTCTGGTTTTGAATTGTAATTGCCTTTTTTTTGTAATTGCTCTGACATAGGACCCAACATGAAAAAGACAGCCTTGAAGTAAGGGATAAAAGAGCAGTTGTTCAATATAAACTTGCAATAGCTTTTAAAAACATTATTAAGGTTAAACAGACAGCATCTTACAAACATATATGGGGTCTGGAAAACATTTGAAACAAGAATCAGTAAATAAAATAAACAGTGCACTTGAAATACTAACTTCTTGTAAGCATACACAAAAAAGTCTGTTTTCAATGGTGCATCTGACAAATTTAATTACATTTGGGGCATCAAATGAACTATTTGCAATTTAGCCACTTTAATTTTAACTCGTGCTGAAGTAATAAACCACTGCTGATGTATTGACATCACTGTGATAAATTATTTTAGTATAAACAGATGCCATGTCTGATTTTTCTGGGGGGAAAATACACAATTTATGTACTGTACTGTATGAATTGGTATAACTTTTGCATAAGTTCCTTTTCACAAAGTGGGGGCCAATTTCTTGGAGATTAATTTTTAAAATGGAATTTTAAACAGCAGTTAAACAGAAAACTTGAACATGCTAAGAAATTTGGCCTTTAAACTAGAAGAATTAAATTTGGCATCCATCAGTCTTGAAAGACTATGGTATCGTGCTCGATGCTGCATGCAAAGCATGAAGGCCTGGGTAGATTGTTATGGATGATAGGCTGTTACCCAAGCAGCAAATCCGCCCTCTCCATGCCACTGATATAGTCCAATGGAACAGCAGAGCCGATACAATTGGTTCCAGCTGCAGAGCTGGGCTAAGGACAGGAGCTCACCCTGTCTTGTGGAGACCTGGGTCTCGAACGTTGGCCTGCTGTTAACAGTCACAGTATCTTAACCACTTGTGCCACTCACAGCCCTAAAAGAATTAAATTTCTCCAGAAAATTCAGATAATTCTGTTGTGTTGAGATGGGGGAGGGGGTTGATTCAAGAGTCTAGAGTCACTGGCCCCATGACTCAACTCAAAAATGAATCATAATTGGGCTTTTCCTGATTCCTCAAGTCATCCCTTCACAACACAACAGAACAACCCAAAAGAATCAATGGAAAAAAATTAGGAGGCGCGATGGAGGCAGCACAGCACGTTTTTATTTCTCATGTGACTTGACTTAGCAACGTGAATATAGGAATTGAATTAGTGCAGCTCATACTCGAGTGGATTTTATATTCTTCAGCATGTGTGACTCATGAGTCGGTAAGTCAGTGAGTGAACATAAATTTTTGTGACTCAAGTCCAAGTTATTTATGTTAAATTCCCAACATTGTATTCTGTATGAGCCCATTTCTTTCACACATGTCAGTGGCATAATTAAGGGAGGCAGGGGTTAACAACAAGCTGAGTCTGAACAACAAAATTATGGGTAAAATTGTGTATAAATTGTTGAAATTTAGCAAGTGAAGAATAACTATCCCTCTTCAGCCCCGCACAGAGTGTCTAATCTATAAGCATCACACTTTTAATTATTTACTTTGATTTGATTTTTGTTGTGGAAAGGGGGCTACAAAATCTTTTTTGACTCCGGATAGCAGATAGCTGACTTAATTATGCCTCTTGCTGAGGGGAAACAGCAGAGCAAGTGGGTGGAAGCTTCTGGGAGAAGCAGACAAATTTTCTCTTTTCACATTTTTTAAAAAAGACCAGGGATGACATCATTTGCGGTTGTGATATCACTTCCAGGGCATCATTTGAACTTGGCACTGAGCTACACAATCATTAACTGTGCCACTGAAAGCTAAACCATTGGTTCTCTAACTTTTTAGTGGTCCTACAGGTTCCTAAGTGATTTATAAAAGTCAAGCAGTATAGTTACAATGGTGATTAGGTAGCAGTGCTCCCCTTCTCAAACAGCAGTTTGTTTAACCCTTGAGGGAAGTGTAGCCTGTGTGCAACTTGGCAGCTGGTAGCGGCTCTTTGAGTGAAGGGGACTTTCATCCCCTTTCCCTTTCTCTGGATAAGTGAAATAGTCCCACATGGATGCTAAAGATTCTGAGGTGGCCTTTGGACTGCTGTAGAATCACCAGTCTCAATGTCAGATGGATGGTCTGGTGGACTTCCTGCCATCCTCCCATCCCAAGCTGATCAAATGACAGGAATTTCCCTGACAGAACTGGAAAGTCTGGGGAGAGGCCTCTCTGTTGGGAATTTGGGGACCTTTCCAGCCATTTCCTGGGATTGTAGTTTTTTTCCTCGTCCCTATGAAAAAGCCCCTTTTCAAGCCATCAGTGGAAGAATTACATCTCTCAGCATGCATTGCGCCAGATTCCGCAAGTAGCTCCCAAATGGCTACCAAATGGCTGTGCTTAGCAGTGGCTCCCAGTCCCTGCAAAGAAAAGGATCTGGGGGAGGAAACTCTGCTTGCTGCAAAGGAAGGACGGAGCTCAGCTGAGGCTGCTGGAGAGGAGAGCAGAGGAGAGGAAGAAGGGAGCCTGGAAGTACAGCTGGTGCTGCTCTGAAACTTTGCAGTGAGTTTGTCTTGGAGGGAAAAGAAGGGCAAGAATTAATTTTTTTAATTTGATTTTTTAAATTCCAACTGACCAGAGAAACCCCAGCCACTCCTGCTCTATGCCTTTGTAGATGGATCCACCAATATATACTTTGCACAAAAAAGCATGTAATTCACAATAAGGGCTTGAGCTGCTCAGGTTGTGGGGCCTTTAATCCAACTGTTGTCAAAGCAGAAGAGCAGGGCTGGGTGTAAAGTGGGCAACCTTCACAGGGTAGCGATGGTGGGGATAACTCCTGGCTTCTTAAGTTTTAAGCCTCCAAGCGCAGTTGTGTCCACTCAAAAGCATTATAGTCAATGGAGCTTATATTGTGTAAGGGGAAAAGGAAAGGAGGCTGCAAGACCAAGCCTGTGCATGCTTGCCTGGATCACTTAAACATGTGCCTTTTTGGTTGGTGTCTGGTCTATTGCAATGAGATTTGTGCAAAGATTAAGTACAGGAATGCAATACGAGTGTTTTTAGCTTTATTTTAACATGTCCTGCATTTGTCTTACATCCCATTTTTTGGGGTGCCCTACATTTTTTTAACCGGTAAGAATTTTGGCTTGGAGGACAGGAATTTTGCAGAACTTGCGGGGGAATTTTAGGTTTGGCATCTGGTCACCCTGTCTCATCCTTTTCTGAGTGGGGGAATGCTGATCCCCATCTTCTTCACCCATTCCCGTCCTCTCCACCTCCCCCCCTAGAATGCAGCCTCCTTGCCTTCCCAATGCCCCCACTCACCTATCTTCCTCCCTGCAGTCTACCACTAAGCACTGGCTGGTGCTGAGTCAGCTCAGGCACCAGGCCGGCACTGAAGGCCCATGAATGTGCTTTACAGCATGATTGCAACTCTCAGCCCCAGCAGAAGGTTGGTAGTAATATCTCAATCCTAACGCCTAGTTAGGCTGGTATAACAAGTCCTGTGCTAGCCTGAGGATATCACAAAATTGCTGAAAGGCACTTCTGTGCCACTCTTAGGGGTATAAGGCCCATGTACAAACATGTGCTGGCCTCCCCACACTACCACGGGAATGGGGAGTGGGTGAGTTCTGCTGGCTTAAATTAGTTAGGATTGCACCCTCAGTTTCAAAAATCACCAAAAATTGGGTCATGATCTCCTGGTGGATTCTGGACCCTATTTATTTATTTATTTATTTATTTATTTATTTATTTATTTAATCATCCATTCATTGGAATTATACTGTGCATGAGATCACCCAGGACGTTTCATGGCTGAGGGAAGATTTGAACCTGGATCTTCCAGTCTAACTTCCTAACAACAACACCATCTCATTTATACAGACCTGCACAGGATTCATGGAAAAGCTTGTTGTTATATTAGCTTATTTGCTTATAAAAAAGAAAAGTTCCATAATATCAACAGTATTGTCAAATAAAACAGTGGGAAAGATAGAACCCATTTTGGGCAGTGATTCTTTGTTCGGTGAATTGCCATTCTGAACACAAGCTCCCTGATGACAGTCAGACTGGTCTAGAAGAAAAGGTTTGGATTATGATGTACACCAACAGTAAAGACAATTCCAAATAACATCTAGTGTCCAATATAATGGCTGTTTACATATTAAAAAGAGATACAGGCTTTGTACCAGGGATGTTCTGTCATGTTTCTCCACAGGAGAAGGCTGTCATGGTAAAGTTCATTATCAATTTCTGCTTTACAAGTGCAAGATGAGTTAAGCTGTCATAATTTTCTCAGCTAGAGATCCTGTGCTGTCAAAGAATGTCAATTTTTAATCTGACACAAGGAAGAAAATTATGTGTTATTCTGACCTCTAATTTCTTGACATTTTAATGCCATAATTGCTGTGGTTAGTGCTGCAACCATGATTTTACCTGTCAAGGAAGAATGAATCAATATCCTTGAGCTGTTCATTAAATTTTAGCTTTTACTTTACTAAATTTCTTGACTGGCTCTCTCTCTCTCTCTCTCTCTCTCTCTCTCTCTCTCACGCACACACACACACACACACACACACACTCTATATATATAGAGAGAGAGAGAGTGAGACTAAACTAGCAGTACTTCAAATTTGTTTTCACACTTGATCATAGTTTCTTCTGTGCATTATTTAGCAACACTACAAGTTCTGATATATGCAAAGATGCCAGAAGATTAAGAAATGGTATTGACTGCTGTGCTCAAAATACAGAGCCTTTACTGTATTTAAATATAATGGAACAAAAATTAGATTCATAAAACTCCACCCTGCCAGAGATATGCTTGCATTCCCACTAGCAACAAAACTCTTGTATGCATGGAAATCACCCCCAACGCCAAGTAACATTATCTTCCAGAGATGCTAGAAGCTGAAAAACAGCTTGTCAGATTGACAGCAAGAGCAAATTCAATGGAAAGTGAGTGCATATGCTGGTGTATGCTAGACTTTGGTACAGTACAGGAGCTAAAGGGCAGCTCAATCCTAATGAAAGTTCTGCACTGTGACACAGCAGTGCTGATGTAGCCTTTCTTCTGCATCCAGCATGGGAACAGAGATTTCTGGATATTTTCCAGGAGTTTTCCTCAGTACCAGGCTTAGGACTGGCTTGTGAAAACAGGAAATCCCTTGTTCTAAGCTCTGCCATACACTTCCTAGCAAGCCATCACATCCATCAGCAATATGGGATACTAAGACTGAAGGCCTTTTCAAATGCCTTATCATCATAAAGATGGATATGACCAGAGGCGGGCTTCAGGGGGTTCTCACAGGTTCTATAGAACCCTTTGCTAATGAGCACCTTGTTCTGAGAACTGGTTACTAATGGGACATAGAGCCTGTTGTTAATTTATTGGAATCCCACCGCTGGATAGGACATGCTAATTTGCATAAGGAAAAAAATACCCAAAACATTAAAAGAAAGAGTAATAATTTCTCTCTATATTTCCACAAAGATTTCATGGAAGTAGCTGCTCCATACAATTCTGTTCTTACTTTGAATGGGGATTCTACATCACATAAAATGAAAAGCTGTATAAATGTTATGAAGAACATAAAAACAGCTAAGTTTCTAAAGGCTATTTAACAATCAGTAAGTTTTTGGTTTCCAATATTTAAGCAAAAATGCCACAAGGATTTCATTTACTGACAATGTACTACTTACTGCTTGTTTTGCATACAACAGATGGCAGGTATCATGAAGCATAGAAGATTGTGTATATAGCTTCACCACAGTAACAGTAATCTAGCAGCTGTTGCATCTTAACACTTTTTAACCAAATTGGATCATTTTAGAGAAAGCTTTAATATTTATAGCAATAATCTTTTAATAATTATTTTGCTAAGAAGAGTTGACAGGATTGGAAAGAAGTCCTGGAAGAATAATGCAAGTCCAGCACAAACACCCCAAAAGTGAGCTATAAAAAGCAACACTAGAGTGCTAAGAGAAAACAAATAATTTATTTTCCCCTTTGGAGGGAGGGAGATAATGCCATCAAGCCTGCTGATTCCCTGAAATCCAGAGTAACTGTGGTGGAGCATCTTGCAGTTGCTCCACCCTAGTGATAGATAAGGCAACCTAAGGGCTCTTATGTGGACAGATTAGTTGCTCTGGATTGTGCTGCCTGTCTAACTCTTCCAGTCAGTATTTCTCTCTCTTCCCCCTTCTCATCATTGGCTGCCATTGAGCATTTCAGAGGAACAGGCACACTTCCCTTGGAGAAGCAGCAGCAAACCTCAAACCTGTTTGTTGCTGTACAGGAGAAGCCAAGCAGAAAACTGGCAACAAGGTGGTATGCCTGTGATGCCTTTTGAGATGATTTTCTGGCCAGGAGCAACAGCAAAAACCAGGGAAGGCTTATGGAGCAACACTTAAGGAGACAGCCACAAGTACAGTAGGACATTGAAGGTTTATGTTAGGGTTTTCAACAGAGGGGAAGATGCAGAAGACTGACAGCCACAGGACATACAGTCAGTTTGGAAGGTTTCTAAGGTTGCAATCCTAAGCCCCAGTTAGGCCAGCCTAAGTCCCAGTACAAGTCCTGTTCTGGCCTGGGATAGGGTTGCCATAATTCTCTTCCACAAAATCAGGACAGGATCCTCTGTCCCATTCGCCAGTATGTGAACAGCAGGCATCCATCAGTCTTGAAAGACTATGGTATCGTGCTCGGCGCTGCATATGCTGCATGTGAAGCACGAAGGCCTGGGTTGGATTGATATAGAGGATAGGCTGTTACCAAAGCAGCAAATCCCCCCCTCTCCATGCCACTGAAATAGTCCAATGGAAAGGCAGAGCCGATACGATTGGTTCCAGCTGCATCGGAGAGCTGGGCTAAGGACAGGAGCTCATCCTGTCTAGTGGGGACCGACCTGGGTCTCGAACCCTGGCCTGCTGGTTAACAGGCAAGAGTGTCTTAACCACTTGCGCCACCCACAGCCCACAATCCCCCAAAATCAGGATTGTCCCTGTTTTTTTGAGACATATCACAATCCTAGCCTGGGAGTGTCACAAGAGAGCTGTAAGGCACT
The DNA here is from genome assembly GCA_030015325.1 of Cryptoblepharus egeriae. Taxonomy (NCBI): domain Eukaryota; kingdom Metazoa; phylum Chordata; class Lepidosauria; order Squamata; family Scincidae; genus Cryptoblepharus; species Cryptoblepharus egeriae. The sequence goes on from JAREYC010000005.1 coordinate 77,337,996, forward strand.
TCTGAGCTATTCCTGGGGAAGAATTAGACCAGTGGACAGATATGCACTTAGCTCCCCATATGATCATGCAAACGGGAAGACCAATGAGTTGTGCCAGCTCAGGTTAGGTCTGCACCCTAAGTGGCTATTTTAAAAATGCTTTCAGTTTCAAATTGTACTGTTCTAAATCAATATGGCTTTCTCAGAGAAATACTTGTCTCAGGCTCCACTGGACTTACTCCACTGGACTTACACTGGACTTTAGTCACACAAAACTGTGACTAAAATCTCTTTATCGCCTGCATTTATTACACATAGATTCAGCAATTATTTCACAGAGATTCCTCAATTATTTTAAATTATGAAGTAAATTTAAACTAATGGATCCTACTGATGAAATGCCATTTATTTGTCTACGTTTGGCATAACTGCCTTTCCTTATGGGGGATAACAAAAATATTTTCTAAATAAAGCTAAACATGAAACAAGGACATATGAATTTTTAATATTTTGCATTTATAGTGCTTAGAAAAGGTGAATGACCATGCAAACCTACCTCCCTGAGTACAGGATCAGTGATACTGTCAAGGTTAACAGAGCCTTCATATGTTAGGTAGTGGAAAACATTAAGGGCTCGCACTGCCTCTGGTCCTCGTTGTTTATAGCCAAATATAAGATCAATCCATTGGTGAAGTTGACATGATACAAATTCGCTTTCCAAAGCCTAGGAATAAAATTAAGAATCATGAAAAAATTGTGTTATTCATTTTCACATTGATTTAGGTTTTATTCCAAACAGCAGTGTCTGCAGCAGAATGTCTCTTTTCTTTCACTGGCAGAGAGATTCTTCAGCCTTCAGAAGGGTTTTTCTAATTTGGTGGATTAGCGTTACATAAGAAATGTGACCCCAAATTCAAATTCTACTGTTTGCACTTTGCACTTGTCATTTTCAACACCATTTTATATCTTTCTAGAATTCATAAGCAATGGACAGCAATTTTCATCCTTTTTCATTCATGGCACACTGACAAGGTCCTAAAATTGCCAAGATACACAATTAGTTTTTGAACAATTGTCAAGGCACACTTGATTAACTAGATTCTAGGTCAGGTCATAAGATTGTGTCTTCTTTGTTCCAGGAGCAAATTAAAATAATCCATTTATGTTGTTCCATACTGACAATGCAGTTTTTCTACTTATAAACATAAGGAGATTCAAAACAGTTGTCCATGTAAACCAAGCAATGATTTATTATATGGACAATCTTTAAACTTTTATATGGAATTTTAAGCAATACCAATGTTATCTGGCTATGAATATCACAACAAAGAAGATGAGGTGGGTAGAGAACAGCAAGATTTTAAACTCTTATCTTTTATTCCTGTATCAGCTTTTTTCAATATTTCACAGATTTATTAGCTATTCTATACATAGAACATGAACCTATAAAGCTTCCATTAGAAATTACTTAGAACAGAATAAATTGGCTTTAAGTCCATCTTATCAGTGGAAATATAGCTTTCGGTGCATCAAAGTTGAATGAATTTATCTGGCAAGGTTTTGACAATGTTGCTGCCAAATCAACAACAGATCAATAGAAAACTGTTTTCTCAAAATAGCTGCCTTTACAAAAAAAGAAACCCAAAATATACATTCTGCCATACTCATAGATATTAAGTGATGAGCCAAAAACAACTCCTTGATTTTACTGAGTCCAAACCCCCATCTACCCCAAAAGATTCCACAAATAAAGTTTTGTGGAAAGGAATCTGAAGCTAATATTCTGCTTTTTATTGTCAACAAGTGTAATTCCAGTGTCATGATAAGAAAGATCTTACTTTTATCTAGCATGGAAAGATTATATTATTGCAACACATTCCCATGCCATATGTCTCTTGAAGACTACTCAGGATGCCATTCAAGAATTAGAAATGGATTTTATGATATGATAATTGGGAAATTATTCACCAAGTATGACATGCACTCTGTCAGTGGTTCAGTTTAATAGTGAGGTGTTAGCATTTGATTAATTAAGCATTTGATGCTGCAATCATAACCTCCAGTTAGGCTGGCATAAGTCCCATATTGGCCTGGGAGTGTCATAATAGTGCCATAAGACATTCTGCCCAGTGATGGGCTAGGAAAAAATTAACAACCGGTTCTCTGCCCATCTGGCAGCCACTTTTAAATGGCTATTTTTAAACTTTATATGTCCTGTCTCTCGTTAACAACCGGTTCTATAGAGTAGGTGTGAACCTGCTGGAGCCCACCACTGATTCTGCCCCATTCCTAGGGAGTTTAGACCACCCCACAGGCATATGCCAACCTCCCCACACCACCACAGAAAGATATGTCAGGTGAGTTAGGTCATCTAAATTTAGGATTGCACCCTATGTGTTATTGATAGACAGAAGTTGTGTGATATGTTTTAAATTTATAATTATTTCTTGAAATGTTAATATTTGCACATATTGTGCTTTATCTTTAGGAATAAATTTTGTTTGGTACTATCTGTTTGAATTTGGTGATTCAAACTCATCTATGGAACAATGGATTGATTGACTTTTATCAGAAAAAACTAGTTCCCAAAACATTCCCAACCAGAATATTTTCCAGTATGGGATCCCTATCAATTGATGGGCTTGACAAGCTCTATTTTAAAAGGTCATGTGGCTGCCGTTCCTGTGTTCTATTGACAGTTGAAAATGTTCACAGGTTCTTTTATGTGCTGGTAAGGGATACCTAGTGCTCAATAGGGAATGTCAGCTCGTGCCCATGGTGCCTGGTGGTGCCCACTGCCCTCTGAAGCATGGTGGTACCCAGTGCCTTATGTTGCCTACAGTTGCCTTCCTGTGCCTGGTAGGGATGACTGCTGCTCAGTGGTGCTCACTGCCCACTGAAGGGTGGTGCCCAATGCCCAGAAAGGATGCCCGGTGCTCAATAGGGATGCCTAGTGCCCCTGAGTGCCTACTGCCCACTAGTGCCTGCTATCCACTGGTGTCTGCTGGTGCCCACTGCCTAATGTTGCCCAGTGCATGCTAGGAATGCCCGCTGATGCCTGCTGCCTGGTGGTAGCCACTGGTGCCTGCTGCCCACTGCACAGTGGTCCCCAGTGGGACCTGCTGCCCACTTTACAGTGATGCCCACTGCCCAGTGGTGCTTGGTAGGGATGACCGGTCCCCACCTGTACCCGCTGCTGCCTGCCACTGCTGCCTGCCACTGTCACTGATAGCCTTTGGTGCCCGGCACCTGTTGGTGCCTGGTGTCTGCTGGTGTACATTACCTGGTGCCTGTCCCATTGCCTGGAGCCCAGTTATACCCAAGGAAATATATACCTAGTTGAATGCAGGGTTTCAAAGAATAGCAAGGAGAGTTAAGACCTTCTTAGCAATTTAAGACCTTCTTAAATTAGCAGTGCAAAGTAATTGAGGAAAACAACAGAAGAAGAAGGATTAGAGATTTCAAGAAATTTGGAGATATCAAAGTAACATTCTTTGGGCAAAGATGGGCATGGTGAAGGACAAGAATGGTAAAGATCTAATGGAAGCAGACAAGATTAAGATGAGGTGGCAAGAATACATAAGAGGAACTCTATAAGAAAGATCTTAATGTCCCTGATAACCATGAAGGTGTGATCACTGAACTTGAGCCAGACATCTTGGAGTGTGAAGTTAAGTGGGCCCTAGAAAGTATCACTAACAATAAAGCTAGTAGAAGTGATGGTATTCCAGTTGAGTTCCTGAAAATTGTAAAAGATGATGGTGTCAAAGTAATATATTTAATCTGCCAGAAAAATAGGAAAACTCAACAGTGGCCTCAAGACTGGAAAAGTTCAGTCTATGTTCCAATCTCAAAGAAAGGCAACATTCAAATTACCAAAAAATCCAACTCATTTCACGTGCTAAGGTAATGCTCAAAATCCTACAAACTCAGCTTCTGTAGCATGTGAATCACAAACTACCAGAAGTACAAATTGGTTTCAAAGAGGCAGAGATCAAACTGCCAATATTTGATGGCTGGATTATGGAGAGAGCAAGGGCGTTCCAGAAAAAACACCTCCTTCTGCTGTATTGACTAAGCTAAAGCCTTTGATTGTGTGGATCATAAAAAAATTGTAGCAAGTTCTTAAGCAAACATACCACCTGCATTGGGATGGTGACTGATCTGCAAATCAATCAGATTTTATAACAAGGCAGTGGTATAATTTGCCATTGCTCATATGGCAAAAACCACCATTAATATACACAGCAAAGTGGCATTATTGAATTTTGTTGTGTGGTCAATACATAACCGGGAAGAACATGAGTTATAAAGCATGGCTTTATGTATTTTTAAAGGTAAATGTATCCCCTGCAGGTTGCCCTTTTAGTTGTGACTGACTCTAGGGAGCAGTGCTCATCTCCATTTCTAGTGCCATACAGCAGTGGTGGCAAACCTATGGCATGCGTCTGCAGCTGGTACACAGAGCCCTTTTTGTTGGCACATGAGCCATGTTGCTCCACCATTGCCCCAGCACTGCTCCAAAGAGGATCAGCCTGCTCTTCTTTGGAGAACAGCTGACTGTCTGCGCTGGTGCCCACCATGCATGCCCGGAACTCTGGGCATGTGCACTGGACCAGAAGTACCCTGAGTACAGAACGCTTGCCCAGAGCTCCCCTCTGAAGAGGAGCAGCATGCTTTTTTTTGAAGCAGAGCCGACTGATAGCACTGGTGCCCAGCACACATGCCCAGAACTCTGGTTGTGTACACTGGGCCAGAAGTGCCCTGAGCCCACTGCACATGCCTGGAGGTTTGGACATGTGCACTGGGCACCTGTGCACCCATAGTTTTGGGCTGCAGTTTGGGCACTTGAGGTGTAAAAGGTTTACCATCACTAACATAGAGCCAGCATTGTCCTAAGATGTTGATGCGCCGTGGAGAATGTTGTATGGGGAAGTTACTCCCGCAATGCGGGTACGCCTTTCGCTAGTAGTATTATAAAAAAGCAATCCAGTCATGATGGAACTACCTGACTCAGCTCAATCCTGCATAATATTTAGTAATCTTCCATAAAGGTATTGTCACTGACAAGCAGTATAGCAGGACAGACTTTCCTTATGTGTACAGAATGTCATGACAGATATATGGAAACAAGCTTATCTGTCATATAGGAGTGCCAACAAAAATTCAGTACCATTATGATACACAGAATATGAAACAAACATAAAAATCACTCCAGCATAAGGCGTAAGAGCTTTCTAAACAATTATATACTGATTACATGAATTATGTAAAAATCAAAATAACATAGTTTGATCTTTATAAAACCTGTCATGTAAACTGCATGTTCAGATTCTGATAATATCTTAATACATTATCAGAATCTGACCATGCCATTTACATGACAGGTTATATTCAGGTCTGTAAATTGGGATGAACTACTGTATGTGTGCACTTAATAATACAAATATCCTATTTGGAGGAAGGCCATTCAAATTACAGAATACCTATTATAAAGGCTCTTCTTCTGTGTTTCAGATTTCAGTTTCATGCCTCAATTTAACATGCTTGGCTTGTTTGCTAAATGTGCTCTATTTCTGGCTCTCAGGGCCACCACAAGTCTGCTGGGATCAAAAAGCTCGACAAGACTACGAAGGCACATCTGTGAAAGGCTCTTTCCCTTTTTTTGTAAGCCGGTAGATTATGATTGATGAACCCAACATTAGGGTAATGTTAGCAGGGACACTTACTGCTTCTGTCCTCTGTGACATCACTGAGGTCAGACCATAATCATGTTAGCATTGAACACAATGCTTTATTAATGTTTCATGGGCATGTCAGGAGTAATCAGTATAGCTTGCTATGGATAAATTAAACTGGGCCAGCAATCACTGATGTATAAATTGAATGCTCTTAAAATCTACTAAAACATCTCCTAAAAGTTACCAATTTAATCACTTCTCCAGTTTCTCTAATGAGACCAATTTTCACAGAAATTTCTTTCAATGAAAGGCTATTTTTCTCTCAGTACAAATATTTATAAAACAAAAAATAGTCTCCCATTTACTTGGTAGCAAAATGTCAAATACCTGGTTAATCCTAAATTAGATGGGAGTCATTTATCATGTAGTGACTAAAGTGCTTCAGTGGAATAAAACCTCTATGAATTCTGGTTGCAGATAAAGATTTATGAACTGATATATGCACCATTAATTTTGAGAGGTGGAAATGAATCAGCAAACCTGTGCTAATTCTTACAAGGGGTGGGCTGCAAAATCACTAAGTTTTCAACATGAAGATTCCAAATGGTTTTGGGTAAACATGGAATTAAGGGTGCAATCCTAACCAGTTTAGGCTGGTCTAACTCACCTGGCATATCTATCTTCCTTTGATAATGTGGGGAGATTGGTGTGTCTGTACAGTGATATAATCTCCCACAAGTGGGCAGAAGTGCCTTACAGCACTTTGACAACCACATGACATCACGGGACTTATGCTGGTCTAACTGGAGCTTAGGATTGCAGCTTCTCTTGGTATCTACAATAGGATACCTACAATATCCTAGATATCTAGGTATCTACAATAGGATACCTTAAGCACTTGTAATTGAAATACAGGATATTTTTAAAAGATAATTTAATGAAAGCAGAGATAGTGGCCTATATGGGGCAACTGATGGTTTCCCATCTAGACACTACCAGAATTTCACTCTAAGTCCTCATTAAAAGAAAATTCATTAAAAGACCATTGAACAATAATGAACACTGTCAAATAAAGGATGGATACACTCAACCACACACTTTATCTTCTTCTTTCTTACAATTTAGCCCTTGCCCTGCAGAGATGAAAAGCTAATGATATGTTTGCTTTTAAATCACTGACTGAACTTATTATTCAAGCTTAACAGAAATTCTTCTTACCATCCTGTTGATCCGAACAAAGTCTTCAGGCTTCTTTGCCCAAAGAGGAAGCTCAACATCATTCACAACAACTTCATCTTCTCTGACTCCTAAACTGTATCCATTACTGTTGACAAACATTTCTGGTAGATAATAAAACTCTGGAATTAACTCCTGCAATGGAAGAAGCAAATTACACATTAATTAATGCCATCTATCTATTACAAAAAATAAGGCTACAATCTATACACATTGTACCCAAGAGTAAACCTCACTAAAAACAATGGGACTTAGTTCTGAGTAGATCCACACAGGACTGTGTTGTAAATAATTTATGATGCTATCCTGTATTCCTGAAATGCCAGTCTGAGTGGCATATAGAGTATAAGCTTGAATGCTAATGAAACAACAGCTTCACCATCATGCCACCATTCCAACAACAGATAAGCCATAGACACAATGTTGCACTGACATATAGTATCTGTAAAATTACCATTAGGATGAACCCCCAAACAGAGTGGAGGGGGAAGTAGTGGGCACGACATAGGCAGGAATCAATGTATGCCATATTGTAAAGACTTGGTGTGTGTAAAGGACACACTCCAAACATTGGCTGTGCTATCATAAGAACATAAGAAGAGCCTCCTGCTGGATCAGGCCAAAGGCCCCTGTAGTCCAGCTTCTTGTACAGCAGCTCACCAGATGCCTCGGCAGACAAGACACATGCATCCAGCTGTCCTCCCCTGCATCTGGCATTTTGAGGTTGCCTACATCTACATCTTTCAATGCACACACGCAAATATACACACACCAATAATGCCTTATAACCTGTGATGGTTCTTTCCTCTAGGAATTTGTTAGGACAGGCACGAGAGCTAAGTCAGACAAAAGAAAATATTTTGCTGACGTAGATTTGAGAACTTCTGTGTTGGACGTTTTGGTCAAACATGGAAGATAGGTCATCCCACCTCCTCCTACCCTAACCCCCAGATCCACCTTTCTCCCTGCCGCAGTATACCTTCCCCTACCCAAAAAGTCTGTCCCACCACCTAGCAGAGGCACTATGCTGGCACCCCTCTCCTTCCTTCCACAACACAATGCTGTAAATATGCTTTATTATGGCATCTGTAGAACACCTAGTACTGTACTGAAGCTCAGTGGAGCTATGGGCCATTCAGATTGGGATGAGGAGGCAGAACTGGACAGAGAGACAGTGGGCAGGCCTTTATCGATCATTTTGCACATGTTGCTGTAACTCATGGAAGTGCAGAAGATATACTGCTGGACTAGGAAAGACCAACAGCAGCAGATATGAAATAAGGTGGTGAGGTAATGGGGGTAGAAAGTTGGGGAAGTGGACTGAGGCAGGATAAAAAGTACTCATTTATTGATTTCCTAGCCCCTTCCATTGCCATTACATGACCTGGAATTATGCCTGCAAAATAGCAGGTATAAAACTGAGGAGACCCATGGTGGAGATTTCTTCAGGGTAAGTGAATACAAGTGACTTTTACAACTTCCCTCTCCCATAAATGAAGTGTCATGCTCCTTTTGCATGGCAGCATTGGCAAGGGTAATTTAGATAGGGTTGGGCTTTAAATGATTCTGAGTTGAATGAGCAATGTTTAACTTTTTCACTGATATCAATTGGGATTTCAAGATTTGGGTGGATCATGCCAAAGGGCCATTTCAATGTTCCTCTGATGTGCACTGTTTCTTGGTAAAATAATGGAAAAGGGAAAGGGAGGAAAAATATTTTAAATTTGTAAACTGCAAAATACATAAATACATAAATTGAGTTGTCAAAAGAATAGTCTAAATTCCTTGACAATAACCAAATGAAACTTTTCACAAGTTGATTTCATGTATCCATTAGGACAGGTATGAGTCATAACTTTTACTGCTAAATACTCAACTATCATTTGTGTGGTCTTAGTGGCTTAGCCTTCTCTATTTTTTTCTGAAATAAAGAACAATGCAGTAAAGCTACCAGGGAGTTTTAAAAAGGACAAAAATGAATATTGTAGCAGACATTTTATGTCTGTTAATGTGATATCTAGTTTATTTTAATAGTTATGCTAAAACCCAAAGGTATTGTTAATAGTATTACATGTGTTATGTTATCTTTTTGTTCAAGGGAAAAAAATGCCAAAAACCATTTTCTAATTTATAAGTTTGAGATGAACTCAAGCTGTTGACAAATTAAACTTTAAACGTTTTGGTGTTATAGAAGACCACTATTAACACCAACATAATTGTATAACATAAGCTTCAAATCTGACATTTTGGTTTAATAAGTTTAGCTAGCAGTACACCATTTTATGGTCTCTTGGAAATCAAATCCAACACAGACGTTTTTAGTTTTCTAATATAATTCATTGCGAGGTCTTAAAGCTGCCATTTCCCCCCACCCCAATAGTTTCTTTTTTCCTAAAGGCTGATCCCCTGGTATCCATTAATTCCACAATCACCTTTTACAGGGGGAGGGTCGTTCCATTATAAAAACCTCCATTAACTACTCGTATATTAATTTACAATATGTCACCTTAATGACATTTTGTCAAGGCTACCTTTTCTGACACCTCCGCACTCTTGTCCAAGAGCAGTGTAACATAGATGAGAGGCAATCAAACAGATTAGTTTTTGAAAACTGTATTCTTCGGAAGCCAAAAATACACAAAGTGAAAGAGAAATAAAAAGGAAAAGGAAGTGCTGTAAGTAACGTGAGAACTGAAATGGCCAAATGGCGCATTTGCAGAAGTATCAGCTCACTAGTATTCATTTTTCACTCTGTACTGATTACTACATAAAAGGTTAAGGTTTGAAATGCCTGGCAAAAAACCCAAACTTTTTTTCAGCCACCGTTCTCCATTGTACGCTACTGTGCTGTGAGGAAGGACTTGTTCAGTGGTGGTGGAGACCTACTTTACATGCTGAAGGTCTAGGTTCGTTCCATGGCAGAACCTCCAGCTATGATGAGGAAAGATGCTTGTCTAAAACTAAAGAGTTGCTGTCAGGCAATGTAAACAACACTGCCCTAGCTAGACTAATGACCTGACTCGGTATAAGACACTTCATATGTTCATCTGTCCAAAATGGCATTCATTGTCATTTGTTCATGACAGAGGAACCCCACACTTGAAAAGCAAGCAGTGTACACAATGTAAAACATGGAAACATGGGAATTAAAAAATAATTATTTGTAAAGCTGAGTGATAATAAGTCCTAACTTCTCTTCCCCTCCAGTTAAGTCCTCCTCCCGCTGGGGGTTTTGTTTTATTTTTTTTAATCAATATTCTCTTTTTCCAGGACATTTATTCTTTTTTAGCCTTGTGTCCTGGAAAAAAAAAATCTTCATTTTTGATCCTTTTCCTTGTGAGCAGGTACCATGTAGTGTGCTTGTAATTCAAAAATTATAAATTATAGGTAATAAATTATATTTAATATTTTTAAATTTAACAATACTATCAATATAGTATTTAAATTAACCTCTTGAAAACTGTATGTATGTATGTATGTATGTATGTATGTATGTATGCATGTATGTATGTATGTATGTATGTATGTTGACATGTCCTCCTTTTTGGTTATGACATGTAGTCAATCTTGGTCTGCTTGGAATTCATAAATTATATGTATTAAATTATATGAAATATTTTTAAATGTAATATTCAGTAATTAAGCTGCAACCACACAATCACACACAATCTAACTACACAATCCTGGGAATAAATACTGTTGAACTCAATGGAACTTACTTTTGAGTAGACATGCTCTTTTAGTGAAAATTAGGGCACAATCCAGAGCAAGTTCAGCCGGCTCTGCCCTAACTGCTCTCTCCTAACTATTCTGTATCCAGAGCAGAGAGTTATGCTGCATCCAGAGAGTCAGGAAGCCTGGGCTGCCCTAACTGCTCCAGAGCATGCTAAGTAATTGACACATGGGGAGGACTTGCTCCTGAGGAGACACCCCACAGATCACACTGAACAAGGAATAGCTGTGGTGCCTACAATGGTGACATGACTCTGTGTATCACCTGGTGCAGAAGTCTGTGTGTCACCCCTGGGATGCACATCCTCCCTACCTGGACTGCGCAGTCGCCAAAGTTGGCACTTGCGCAGTTGTTTCTGAAGCCAACTGGCTTCAGGAAGTGTACTGCGCAGGCGTCAGAGATGGTGCCTGCGCAGTACTTTTCTGAAGCCTTTTGGCTTCAGAGGAGACCATGCAGGCGTCAGAGTTGGTGCCTATGCAGTACTCTTCCTGAAGTGATTCGGCTGCCGCTCCGCCTCCTGAGCGAGGCCGAATGGCCGTGCAGAGGCGTGGACTTCCTCCGCTCTAAGGAATTCTCCTCTGAAGCTGTTTGGCATGCTCAGTGTGTTTCTGCGCAGTGCACCTCAGATGGCCATTCAGGCCAGCTCAGAGGACGAATGGCAGCTTCTGGCTGCTGCTCCACCTTGGAGCAGGCCTGAATGGGCACGCTAACACCCGGGGCCTGCCAAAGGACTGTCAAACTCCTCCGGCACATCACCCCATACAGAGCGTGGCACCCAATGCAGCCTGCACCAGCTGCACCAGTCTGGTGATGCCACTGGGTGCCTGCCTTATAAGGAGTCCCTGATGAAATGCCGGTACATTCTACAGTGAATACAAGGGGCTTCTTGGAGTGGCCTGCTGTATCCTGAGGTTTGTGGGCAGCCATAGTTTGTTTCATATCCTAAGTTTGAGAGGCAGGGGTTGCAGCTAGGCTGGCTAAGAACTCAGATTTTTGGTCAACACTGTCATTCTTACTTGGGCCTTATCATGGACTCCTATGGGTCTACTCATTACTATATCTGCTCCTGAGGTGGTATATCTCTGGGGAGCTGGAAGAGGGCATTTTTGCCTTGAAAACAGGCTTTGGATACAGAGTAACTGCTCTGCCCTAGGCAATGCTAAACATGCCCTCAACATGCCTCTCCTGAACTGCCTAGGGCAGAGCAGCTAGGGCAGAGCAGGTTCACCTCTCTTAGGGCACCCTATGTTGCCTTGCTCTGCCCTAAGCCTCTTCCAGAGTAACTGGGTTGGAGCATCTTGCAGTTGCTCCACCCTAGTGATAGATAGGGCAACCCGAGGGCTCTTATGTGGAGAGATTAGTTGCTCTGGATTGTGCTGTAAGTCATTCTTGGCCTTAAAGGTTTTTCTTTTATGTTTTACTGTACAGTATATTACAGTGTTTTATTAATTGTTTTCTGTATTATATTACAGTATTTTGCATTTGATTACAGTGTTTTTTCATCATTTTTACATAAAGTTAATATTTTTATATGAATACTAGCGAAAAGCGTACCCGCATTCCGGGAGTAACATTTTCCCACGACGCTTAAACACCCCATGTGCAACTTCCCCCATGCGCAACTTCCCCCAGGCGCATCATCCCCCATGCGCAACTTCCCCCAGGCGCATCATAGCCCCATGCGCAACTTCCCCCATGCGCAACTTTTCCCCATGTGCATCAACCCCCATGCACATCAACCCCATGCGCAACTTCCCCATGCACAACTTCCCCCATGCGCAACTTTCTCCCATGCGCAACTTTCACCCATGCACAATTTTCCCCATGCACAACTTCCCCATGTGCATCATCCCCACATGCGCATCATCCCCACATGCGCAACTTTTCACCATGTGCATCAACCCCCATGCACAACTTCCCCCATGCGCAACTTCCCCATGTGCATCATCCCCCCATGTGCCTTAACTCCCCATATGCAACATCACCCATCTGCATCAGTCCCCCATGTGCATCATCCCATGTGCAACTTTCCCCCATGCGCAACTTTCCCCCTTGTGCAACTTCCTCATGCACATCAACCCCCATGTGCAACTTTCCCCCATGCAGCTTGACCCCATGTGCATCATCCCCCATGCACAACTTTCCCCATACAGATCATTGCCCATGCGCATCAGTCCCCCCATGCGCAACTTCCCTCCATGTGCAACCTCCCCCCATGCGCAGCATCCTTGCCAGTGCAACCTCTTCCTATGAACAACATCCTCCCCGTGCACCAGGGTCCGAGCACCAAATTGGCTGGATTTTGGTCAGTCTTCCATGTTAAGTATAGGACAAAAACACTTTGCACCCCTTTTCAGCCCCTTAAGGGTTAAATTTCTCCACATGGGTTCTTGGTGGGTGTTCAGGTGACAGAAGGAACTCCCTCCCCAAATTTCATGCTTCTAGGTCTAGGGGTTGGGGCGGAATGTTGATGAGTCAGCAATTCTAGATAGATTCTCCAATGTGAAGTATAGGGAGGAAAACGCGTTGCACCACTTTTCACCCTCTTCTGGTTGGAATTTCAGAAAACCGGTTCTTAGTGCACCCCTCCGCCATGGAAGTAACACCCACCCCAAATTTCATGTTTCTAGGCCCACCGGTTTTGGCAGGGTGGTGGTGAGTGAGTGACTTTTCTTATATATAGATTTTTGGCTTGAGGAGAAACTCATTTGAGTTTCTATTATTTCCTATGGGAAAATCTGCTTTGTAAGAAAAACACTTTGTAAGACAAACATGCTTCTGGAACTAATTAAATTTGTCTTACAAGGCACCACTGTGTATAGTTTCCTCCAAATGCCAGCACTAGCCTGAGTGAACTAAGAATGCAGCCCTTTCCCCAACTTCCCAGGGATTACACCAAGGAACAAGAAGAGATGCCTGGACTGCAGGGTGGTTAAAGTACCTGTTCTCATAGAGACAGAGCAGAGGCTTGAGAGTTGTAAGTTATTAATGTTGTAAGCCATCTTGGGGGCCTGTACCATGGTAAAAGTTGGATATAAATACTCAGAAGGGGAAACAAACATATAAGGCATAAATTTAGGCCAGCCTAACTCACCTGTTGACAATACAAGACAGGGTGAGCTCCTGTCCTTAGCCCAGCTCTGCGACGCAGCTGGATCCAATCGTATTGGCTCTGCCTTTCCATTTTACTAAGTCAGTGGCATGGAGTTTGCTGCTTGGGTAACAGCCTATCCTCCATAACAACCCAACTCAGGCTTTCGTGCTTCGCATGCAGCGTATGCAGTGCAGAGCACGATACCAGAGTCTTTCAAGACTGACGGAGGCCTGCTATAACTCACCTGGCACATTTTCCTGTGGTGGTGTGGGGAGGTCAGCATACGAAAATGCACTGATCTAATTCCCTGAGGAGTAGGGCAGATGTGCCTTATGGCACTTTTGTGACACTCCCAGGTCAGCGTAAGACTTATGCTGGGGTTTAGAAAATGAAAATCTCAGCCTCAGAAATGAAAATATTCACTGACTTTTGGAAACCAGTTGAACAGCTAATCCTGAGCGGTCCAGACCCAAGACCGCAGTAGTGTCAAAATGGCTGCTCCATCCTATGGACATCAAGCAGACATCAGTGGCTCCAAGAACTCCTGCACTCACCTGGAGCACCAGGAGGCGATCTGCTATCCTATGACTGGTGCAGGCCCAGGGCAGGCTTGCTCTGGTGCTGGGCCAGTGCTAGCTGTTGCAGGAATGATATGGCATATTTGCAACGGTGTGTGCCAGTGCTGAGCTGGCATGTATTTGATAGGATCATGTCGAGACCCGGGTCCCCACAAGACAGGGTGACAAAGCTGGAATCAATTGTATCTGCTCTGCCGTTCCATTGGACTATTTCAGTGACGTGGATCGGGGGGTAACAACCTATCCTCCATTTTAATCTACCCAGACCTTCATGCTTCGCATACAGCGTCGAGCACAGTACCATAGTCTTTTGAGACGCCAATGATGGATGGTCGTAAAACAATAACAAAGCTGATGTAGGAAGCCGATGTCAAGAGTATTCAGTCTGGGATATATTTACCTGTTATTTATAAGAATTCAAATCTTTTTGTAAGCTTACCAAAGTTTCTAGAACAATTAGGAATAGGATACAGAAGAGTTCTATAAATAAAATAATAAATCCCTTAGTGGACTAGGACTGCCTGCCTATGGAAACCACTTTGGCTGCAATCCTCTACTCACTTTCCTGGGAGTAAGCTACATTGAACACAATGAGACTTAATTCTGAGTAGACATGCATAGGAGTATGCCCTAATATCTGAGGAGAAGGGTGCACAGCTCCTCACCTAGGCCAGCACAATTCATCAGACTTCCCATTCCCATGGTGATATAGGGAGGCTAGTACATGTCTATACACTGGGCTAACACTCCCCCAGGAGTGGTGCAAAAAAAGTGTCTTATGGTAGTTTTGTAAAGTACCAGGCCAGCATGAGACTTATGCTGGGGCTTAGATTGGCCTAAATGGAGATTAGGATTGCAGCTAAAACCTGCAATCCTAATGAGAATGATAATGAGAATGATGGTATATAAAAATGGAAATGAATAATGGAACCTTAAAAATGACACAGCTTTAAAAACACAAGACACAAGAATGTTTAAAAAATTTTCATATCCCAGACAAGATCATTTGGAGTTGGGAAACCTATATAGAAAGGCCTTCTCTCTGACTTGGCATGTTGAATTTCTATGAGTGGGGGATGCAAAGAGAAAGGCCTATCCTAATGTTCCCAAAGAATGGACAGGGAGCTGTTAGTCATTGGATTTTCTCTGTAAACTATTTTGGGAACTTTTTTGAAAAGCTGTATATAAATACTGCTGTTGTGAAACTCTAACTGAACATATTCCCATCTTGTTTGGTGCGCAGACAAGCATGGGAGAGCAGTGGGACCAGCCTCCAGGACTCAGACCACATCTTCATTAAGTGCTCCCTACATTTATCCTCATAACTCATGCACTAGTTTCAGCCTTTTCAAAAGGTTTTGTGATAAGTCAAATGATGGCTCCATTGTACCATCATGAAAAAGCACACAGCAGAAATGTTTTCAGCTCTATGCACAAACATTTTTTTTCTGAGTAGATCAGGAGCTACATTTTACTTCTGCTTTATATCACAAGACATAACTGGAAAAAAGTGTCCATTATTTTTCATTTGGAAAGAAAGTGAATTATTTAATGTATAAGCTGACAGTGATGCTTCTAGCCAAAAAGCATTCCTTTTCTTTGTAACACTGTTTATATATCAAATGACACTGATTTGCAGTGGAATCCCAATCACACAAGGTCATAGTACCAGTTCACTAGTTTACCTTTTCTTTGTTCAACCAATTATTTCTCTCTCCTAAGTCAGAGCAGAAATTCAATATATAAATAATGTAACTTCTAGTAAAATCAGTATAAATGGATTTTGAGATCATAAGTGACTATAAAAGAAAGCTTTTATACCATAAAGTTTGAAAATACAAATCAGACGGCAAGAAAAAAAATAGAATATAACTCCTCTAGTTTCAGGTCCAGGCAGGTGACCGATGATATAATTTTAACTTTAAATGTAACACAAATATATCATAATTGATTATATAGAAAATGTAATCTGGAAATAGCCCACTAATTGATAATCAGGATAGAATCTTATTGGTTGGAATAAAACAAGAAAAATTCTCTTTCATAAAGTCCCATATAAAAACCTTGACATACAATGAGTGCATAATAACAATTGTGAATTATCCTGCTCTCCGGCTGTTTCTGTGTATTGTGTAGATATTGGCTTAATCTAATGTGTACTGTTGCATAATATCCCCAGGCACAGTCAAGTAAAAGCTAAAGCTTACAGAAAAGCATACATTTTAAATGTGTCTTGTCATTAAAGCTTTATTAATTGCCCTGGGCTATGCAAAGCCAGAGTTTGGTGAGCTATAACAATATGACACTTTAAGGTCAAATCCAATCTTGCTGTGTTTATGGAATGGGCCAAATATTGAGTTAACAGCAGGAGAGAACAATTTACTGGGCTTTTCTCTATCTTGTGATTATTTGATTTAAATTAGAATAGATTTTTTTGCCAGAACAAAAAGCACTCAAATATTGTAACAGTCTTTGTTTCCTATTGTGTGTAAAATAATACTGTCGGACAGTGATGTTCAGTGCAACTTTCCTGTTTCTTATGTGAATCAATGCATAAAAGTACACATGAAGCTGTCTCATATTTTTATCATATAATAATAACATTGACAGTAATTGAAATATTATTCATAAATCTACCTTCACATCTGAAGTGTCTCTTTGGCTATTTCTCCAAGATCTTGCCACTGAAGAGAAGGTTCGATCTGGGTGATCAAATTTTCCTTCATTTGCATTGAGGAAAAATGTTGTAAAGGGCTCCTACCACCGAAAAATACATACATAATAAGCAAAGGATCACATAGAAACTTGCTGATCCAATACGTAATCTAGATTTAACACTGAAAATTAAATTAAGGAAAAAATAATGACGAATTAATCAGAGTACACTAATACATTGCTTATGCTTAATCTCTTGATGCAACTACAGCTGTTAATGAATTATAGTACAGACCAAGAGCATTTGAATCTTGAAATGAAAGGATTACAACAATATGACATGTTGCTCCCTTATAAGAACATTGTCATCAAGAGATTGGGAAATACATACTGTTTAACACACATACAATTTCCAAAACATTCCAGTTATATTACAGTGCTCTACAGTGTTCAGTGAAATACTGTGGAAACAGTTTAATGCTCAGAAGCAGGTCCCACTGGATTTAATGAAACCAACTCCCGGGTAAGTAAGCATATGACTGCACCCAGTTACTATGTTTAGAACTTTAACAATCCTTTAACAAGGACAAAACAAAACACTGTCCCATAAAACACAGTAATTAGTGTTGATCTAGGAAAAAAACTATATAATCTAGAAGTTAATAATTATG
Organism: Cryptoblepharus egeriae; assembly: GCA_030015325.1. Taxonomy (NCBI): domain Eukaryota; kingdom Metazoa; phylum Chordata; class Lepidosauria; order Squamata; family Scincidae; genus Cryptoblepharus; species Cryptoblepharus egeriae. The sequence continues at coordinate 77,355,623 of JAREYC010000005.1, forward strand.
AACTATAATGCCAAACAGGAAGTTATGGGGAATATATTATTGTGTCTGAGGAGTCTGATAGCAAGCAGAGAAATTCACTTTATAGGGAGGGAAGTAAATTGAACTCCTTGCCATAGGTTGTGGTGATGGCATCTAGCCTGGATGCCTTAAGAGGGGATTGGACCAATTTCTGGAGGAAAGGTCCATTACAGATTACAAGCCTTGATGGGTATGTGCAGCCTCCATATTTTAGATGAAGGCTATTTCAGAACACAAGATGCAGGGGAGTGCACCAAGATGCAGGTGTCTTGTTGTCTTTTTGTTCTTCCTGAGGCATCTGGTGGGTCACTGTGTGGTAGAGGAAGCTGAAGCAGATGGGCCCTTGGCCTGATCCAGCAAGGCTCTTCTTATATTATCTTTTTAATCTTAAAAGTATTTGCTATGATCATCAATGGCACCAAACATTAGCTTTGCAATGACATAATGTGTGATAGCATACTGTGGGACACTGTGTAACATTGCATATACTGTGACACTGGCAGTGATTTTAAGGATGCCACCACAAATGGAGGAACGTGCCAGGATCCTTTCCCTGTTCCTTTTCCCTTACTCTCCTTGTTCTGTATCAGCAGAATGGATGACACTGATTCAAGGGATATAGGGGTTTACCCCAAGGTAAGAGAACAAAAGTTATCTTACTTTGAGAAGGCCTCTGGGTCCCATCTGCAGGATGCAGTGCCACTGGAGTGGTTGCACTGGCGTTGTGTTCTGTTGAGATTGGGCTATATGAAATTTATTTGGCAAAAAAAGACCTGGATTAGGTTATGGGAGAGGTAGGCCCACATTTTTCTTCCATGTGTATGTACGAAAAGATGTCTGGCACTCTTCTAATATGTCACTTTCTGAACCTAATGGCCCAATTAGGTTACCTAATGGCCCAATCCTGACAGAGGGCGCAATCCTAACCAATTCAGACCAGCCTAACTCACTGGCATATCTTCCCGTGGAGCTGTGGGGAGGTCAGTGTATGCCTGTGTACTAGCCTAACCACTCAAGGAGCGGAGCAGAAGTGTCTTACAGCACTTTTGCAACAACACCAGGTCAGCACAGGACTTATGCTAGGGCTTAGGCTAGCCTAACTGGTGGATAGGATTGCAGCCCTAGTGGTGATAGCTTACCCTGGGGAGAGAGAACAAATGTTATCTTATTTTGAGGAGGCCACATCCCAAAATTTCCTCATGGAATGCAATGTGTGCCCCATTAGTGCAGCTGCATCACTGTGCGGGGGGTTACATTACACTGGAGTCACATTAGGCTTTCCTCTAAATATACAGTACATGCATAAAGCTCCTCTTTAAGACAGCTATATGACCAAAAATGCAAGTTAGAGCACAGTCCTAACCAAGTCTACTCAAAAGTAAGCCCCATTGTGTTCAATGAGTCTTACTCCCAGGAAAGTGTCCTTAGGATTGCAGCCTTACAGCACAATCCAGAGCAACTAATCTGTCCACATAAGAGCCCTTAGGTTGCCCTATCTAACACTAGGTTGGAGCAACTGCAAGATGCTCCAGCCCAGTTACTCTGAAGGAGGCTTAGGGCAGAGCAAGGCAACATAGGGTGCCCTAAGAGAGGTGGACCTGCTCTGCCCTAACTGGGGCAGCCTAAGCAGTTCAGGAGAGGCATGTTGAGGGCATGTTTAGCATTGCCTGGGGCAGAGCAGTTACTCTGTATCCAAAGCCTGTTTCCAAGGCAGAAATGCCTCTTCCTCAGAGATATACCACCTCAGGAGCAGGTATAGTAATGAGTAGACCCATAGGGGTCCATGATAAGGCCTGAGTAAGAATGGCAGTGTTGACCAAAAATCTGAGTTCTTGGCCATCCTAGCTGCAACCCCTGCCTCTCAACCTCAGGATATGGAACAAACTACGGCTGCCCACAAACCTCAGGATACAGCAGGCCACTCCAAGAAGCCCCTTGTATTCACTGGAGAATGTACTGGCATCTCATCAGGAACTCCTTATAAGGCAGGCACCCAGTGGCATCACCAGACTGGTGCGGCTGGTGTGGGCTGCATTGGGTGATGCGCTCCGTATGGGGTGATGTGCCGGAGGAGTTTGACTGTCCTTTGGCAGGCCCCGGGCGTCAGCACCCCCATTCAGGCCTGCTCCAAGGCGGAGCAGCAGCCAGAAGCTGTCACTTGTCTGAGGAGCTGGCCTGAACGGCCATCTGAGGTTCACTGCGCAGAAACACACTGAGCATGCCGAACAGCTTCAGAGGAGACTTCCTTAGAGTAGAGAAAGTCCGCGCCTCTGCACAGCCATTCGGCCTCACTCAGGAGGCGGAGCGGCAGCCGAATGGCTTCAGAAAGAGTATTGCACAGGCACCAAAAGGCTTCAGAAAAGTACTGCACAGGTGTCAGAGATGGTGCCTGCGCAGTACTCTTTCTGAAGCCAGTTGGCTTCAGAAACAACTGCGCAGGCGCCAACTTTGGTGACTGAGGGGTGTCTCCTCAGGAGCAAGTCTTCCCCTTGTGTCAATTACTTAGCAAGCTCTGAAGCAGCTAGGGCAGCCCAGGCTTCCTGACTCTCTGGATTCAGCATAACTTTCTGCTCTGGATACAGAATAGTTAGGAGAGTGCAGTTAGGTCAGAGCAGGCTGAATTTGCTCTGGATTGTGTCCTTAGTGTACTTGACTTACACCAGGGACTGGTCAGGGGAGGTGCATCCTGTTCTTTAGATTTTTAGAATATACTTTTTAAGGTACTGTTAATATTTATACTTTAATATTGTTTTTTATGTTTTTATTGACTTTTTGTAAGTTGCTTTGAATGTCCACTTGGGAAATAAAGGAGAATATAAATTTGTAAAAAGTTAATTAATATGCATTATATAAACAATTAATCTTACAGCTACTTAAAAAATCTTAAATTGTAGACATGTGAACAAAAAGAACTTGGGTTTTTAAAATGTTATGCCGTAATTAAGAAATAACCCTCTACACGTTTATTTTGATTTGAAGTTTGACGCTGTTGAGTTTGGTAGAAGCTGAGATTCTAAATCAGAAGCAAGTGGGGATTATAAAAAGCAGTAGGAAAAATGTAATTATAATAAATTATGTTAAAGCATAATCCTAAATTCCATGACAACATTATTTAAGAGTCTGAGACAAACACAAAAAGCAAGAAAATTCATAGTCAAGGATTAAGCCTTTAATAGTTGAACACGACAGGGTGCCCCATTATACTAACCTATAGAGCCTATCTTTTGGATTTTTAATCCTTCAGCTTTACTACTGTTATAGCTTCTTACTACTACAAGCATTTCTTATCTTCAAAAATGATTTTACAAGCATATAAAAGTGCAAAAAGTTCTTCCTTATAATTTCTCCTAAGTTTTTAAAATGTTACTCCAAACTAGAGAGTGCCGTAGTTCATAGAAAAATATTTTTGAACTCTAGGTACAATATTTACCCTACAATCCAGAGTAACTATGGGAGCATATAACAGACATTACGTGCACCCGTAGTTTCTGCACCACCTAGTGAAAACCTATGGGAAATTCATATTGCAATCATATTATACCAGAGCAAGGACTCCCTGTCGTTACTCTGGACTGTGCCCTTAGTTAGTTTAAAACAACTGCTTTTTCTCTTTACTGTAATTTATTTAAATATGTTTCATGCAGTGCAATCAGTACTGTGTTCAGAGGGGCTTACTTAAGTGTGTTTAGAATTAGGCACTAACTCAATCAGCTGCTAATCATAGGCAATATTAACCTTGGTCACTATATGATGACGTCCTAATTCAATTTTTTTCAGAAACTGGATAAAAGATAAAAGGTTTGTCTTGGTGCTATCGACTCTGCAAAGAGATGAGTTAAGAGCCCAGAGAAGGAAATGGTAATTGGGTAAGGCAATATTATATCTTTAGCCACTGCCATTGTTTTCTTAAGTTTTAATATATATAAATGGTTTGGGAAAGTCTACTTTGATAAGCATGTCCACACAGAAGAAATGTGAAGTAGACTACAATCCAGAGTAACTACAGGAGCACATAAGACGTTAACGTAGTTATGGCACCACCTAGTGAAAACCTATAGGAAAATCATACTGTAATCCAGAGTTACCAGTAATTGTTCTTACATCAGAGCAAGGACTCCCCGTAGTTACTCTGGATTGCATCCATAGACTGCTTTGTATGCAAATACTGCCTGATTTCTCTACAAATGTATAGCCCAGATATCTTGAGAGGCAGAAGTTCCCAAACTCACCATGAGATCCTTTGGACTCACTAAGGGCATTGCACAACCTCTCACTCCTGGTTTATTAGGCCAAGAGTGTGAAATTGTGTTGTTTGGGGAACCACAGTTGAAAGGAGTTAGGATGCCAATGAAAAATTTAGTAATCAGAGAGTAAAAAATACTGTAGTAAAACTTTAGAAATTTGCAGCTGAGCTACAGATATCAAAAAAGAAAACGCTGATAGGTTTAGCTCATCAATTGCTTGCAGTTTTACTTGCCAATTGTTTGAAATTCCATCAAATTACTTTTACAATGATCTCAACATTTCCTTGAAAAAGTTTTTTACATCTAAATGAGTTGGGAACAAAACTAAGGACACAATCCAGAGCAAATTCAGCCTGCTCTGACCTAACTGCACTCTCCTAACTATTCTGTATCCAGAGCAGAAAGTTATGCTGAATCCAGAGAGTCAGGAAGCCTGGGCTGCCCTAGCTGCTCCAGAGCATGCTAAGTAATTGACACATGGGGAAGACTTACTCCTGAGGAGACACCCCTCAGATCACACTGAACAAGGAACAGCTGTGGTGCCTACAGTGGTGACATGACTCTGCACATCACCTGGTGCAGAAGTCTGTGCGTCATCCCTGGGATGCGTGCCCCCCCCCACCTGGACTGCGCAGTCACCAAAGTTGACGCCTGCGCAGTTGTTTCTGAAGCCAACTGGCTTCAGAAAGAGTACTGTGCAGGCACCATCTCTGACACCTGCGCAGTACTTTTCTGAAGCCTTTTGGCTTCGGGGGAGACTGTGCAGGCGTCAGAGTTGGTGCCTGTGCAGTACTCTTTCTGAAGCCATTCGGCTGCCACTCCGCCTCCTGAGTGAGGCCAAATGGCTGTGCAGAGGCGCGGACTCTCTCTGCTCTAAGGAAGTCTCCTCTGAAGCTGTTTGGCATGCTCAGTGTGCACCTCAGTGCACCTCAGATGGCCGTTCAGGCCAGCTCCTCAGACAAGTGGCAGCTTCTGGCTGCTGCTCCGCCTTGGAGCAGGCCTGAATGGGGGTGCTGATGCCCGGGGCCTGCCAAAGGACAGTCAAACTTCTCCGGCACATCACCCCATACGGAGTGCATCACCCAATGCAGCCCACACCAGCCGCACCAGTCTGGTGACGCCACTGGGTGCCTGCCTTATAAGGAGTCCCTGATGAGATGCCAGTACATTCTCCAGTGAATACAAGGGGCTTCTTGGAGTGGCCTGCTGTATCCTGAGGTTTGTGGGCAGCCGTAGTTTGTTCCATATCCTGAGGTTGAGAGGAAGGGGTTGCAGCTAGGCTGGCCAAGAACTCAGATTTTTGGTCAACACTGCCATTCTTACTCAGGCCTTATCATGGACCCCTATGGGTCTACTCATTACTATACCTGCTCCTGAGGTGGTATAACTCTGAGGGCTGGAAGAGGGCATTTCTGCCTTGGAAACAGGCTCTGGATTCAGAGTAACTGCTCTGCCCTAGGCAATGCTAAACATGCCCTCAACTTGCCTCTCCTGAGCTGCTTAGGCTGCCCCAGTTAGGGCAGAGCAGGTCCCCTCTCCTAGGGCACCCTATGTTGCCTTGCTCTGCCCTAAGCCTCCTTCAGAGTAACTGGGCTGGAGCATCTTGCAGTTGCTCCAACCTAGTGTTAGATAGGGCAACCTAAGGGCTCTTATGTGGACAGATTAGTTGCTCTGGATTGTCCTGTAAGTGTACAATCCCATCAGGTGTTTCATTTGTGTCTTCTGCAATTTAGTAATCCTAAAATGAGTTCACACTGCAAATTACAGAAAATAACAGTAAAATATCCTGCAACTGTAACAGAACTACAGCTATCTGTAGGCGTTTGGTTTTTCACAGGAAGCTAAACTTAACAGTACAGAGATATGTGAGCCAGGATCACATGGAAAAATACAAAGAATGTTAGGCCACATCTCCAAAATTGTATGTAAGAGATACTTGAGCCCATTTCTCACATTCCTAGCTACTAAAATTCCCAAATCAGTTGGGTTGCTTATGAAGTCACAGTGGTCTTGAAAAAAGGAATAAATTTGGATAGCCAGGAAACATAAAAGTGAAGAAATAAAAGGAGAATTGATGTCTCATGTCATTATTGCAGCTTCCAGTGTTCAAATGTTAGAAGTGGCAAAATCTCTTTTCTAAAATACAGAAAAAGTACAAAGCTTACCATTTTAAAGCTAAACAAAGCTGCTCATATTCAGACTTTTGTCAGTTGTAATGTCAACACTTCAATTTAATGGGTTTTTTGGTAAAAAAAAATGTAAATGAATTTTCATCCATTTTTAAAAAATACACCAAGCATTGAATTGTCTGTATATTTTATTATGAGACATTAGTTGACTTTAGTGCTAGGGTTCTTTAGACTGATTTTATTAAAAGAGTTTGCAATTCTATACACATTTTCCTTGGTGTAAGCCTCATTAACTTCGATGGGACTTGCTTCTGAGTAGGCAGGTATAGGATTGAACTCTGAGTGATTTCATCAGTGACTAAAAAGAGTGACTAATCAAAGAAGTAATAGTAGCAAATACAACATGTATTAAGAATAGTGAAGTTTCTATTTCTTGTGCATATACATAGGCCACATTTTACAAAAGCAAACACAGAAAACAGCAATATAGGTGAAAACAATAAATGAAAAACAAGGGGTAAGAATACTTACAATGCGAACAAGCCAGGATAAGGTACAAGTAGATGTTGAATAATGAGTGTTATAGTGAAACGGTGGACTCTGATCATCTTCCCACGTCTCATAGCGCTCTGCATAAAAGACAGCTCTCTTTGGGTTCAAAGCACCAATGGGCTACAAAGAAAATAAAAAAATTATAAATTTTTGTAAAAGGTGGAGAGACAAATGCTTTTGGAATCTATGTCATGTTTTAAATCTGCATCCACCAATAAAGATTATCTACAGGTAATTTTCAACAGTCAAATGCTGACAATTCATTCAGTGTAATGCTAAATCTGTTTGGACTACTGAAGACGAGAATAGGAATTTAGTTTTAGTGATCTGAGTTGTTTTGTGTACGGCATCTTTTGAAAACAGAAAATATATGTGGAATCTGTCTGCAAAACTTCAGGAGTGTCTTGAAACAAACGAAGAATAGTTTCCCAAATTAATTCAGCAGTTCATCTAGGGGTATACAACTAAACCTGTATTTTGATCCTTTCAGAGCAAAGTAACATTGCTCTGGCAATTCACTGCAGTGACACAGCTAATGAAATGTGACTTCTATTCAAGTAGGGTACTCTGCAATGCACATTTCACGATGAAAAGATTTTACACAGGAAGGGCTGTGGTGTTTGGTGATCTTAAGCAGGAATTACTGAAAGTATGCATCGTTTGAAGACAGCAACTACCGGTACTTCTGATCACAGCCAGTATTCACAGAAACTTTCTTATGAGCAGAAGGAGATGAGACAATAGATCCCCTACACTCATATCAGGCAAATATAAGGAAAGTCTGATTATTTCAAACCCTTGCTATAAATATGGCAGGATACTCCAAATGTCACTAGGAGCAATACAACCTTGGATGCCACCCAAGATGGTTGCTGCCACCTCTAACGTTGCACAAGAGAAAAGGAAGCCCCTCACAAATGCTTCACGCTTAGTTTTCAAAGGGTGCAATCCTAATCTAGGCTGGCACAACTCATCAGTCTTCCTGTTCCTGTGGTGATGTAGCGAGGCAAGCTCATGTCTGTGCACTGGCCTATCCTTTCTGCAGAAGTGTCGCAGAAGTGTCTTACAGCACTTTTATGACACTCCCAGATCAGCACAGAATTTATGCTGGGGTTTAGGCCAGCCTAAGTAGAAGCTAGGATTACAAGTTTATCTCAGGAGCACAGCACAAATAAAGAAGCTCTTAATACGCACAATCCGAGTGCTGCACTTGTAGGTTTGTGAATATCATAAGAGAGAGAAGATAAGGAAGTGGATGACTTGTCGCTGCAGCGAGTATGAAATTGATGAATGCATTTTATAGCTGTGGTAGATTGGAGTGAGGCAGCAACAGATTCATGGGCACTCTAAATCTTTTTCCCCCACAAACTTTAATGCAGGCCTCTTCAGGTCATTTCATGACCTAATTCTGAACCTGGCCCATGCGCTACCTGCAGCCAGGATCACTGAATGCCACCCCCACTGAAGACTGCCACTCCCATTTACCAGATGTGGCATCCTCTAGCCCTCTGGTATCCTTTAGCCCTCCTCTAGCATGAAAAGAGTTCATTGGGAGAGCGCAGTGACCACGCAGGCCACTTTTTCAAGTGTTGACACTCAGCACAACAACTAAGAACAACTGATGGTGGTATGGGAAAGCCCAAGCACTAGATAAATGTTTCTGAGGACTACATTCAGCCAATGGGCAGGGGCATTGCTAGGTGGTGCAGTCAGCACCAGGTGATGAGCCCAAGGGGAGTGATGTGCACTGGGTGACCTTAAAATTGCAAGTTCATAATGATGCATCAAACCCAATCGGTCATATACTGTTCGATTTTTATTGAAGGGCAGAATCCAATGCAAAAATCTATTTTGAAATAGCATCTTCCTATCAAAGGTTATGGCAAAAAAACTAAAATGTGCATTGAATCCTATGGAAAGTCAAGTGACCCATATCATGGCTTAAATGTGCCATGGTTCATTGAAAAGGGCAGGCTGAGAGGAATCTAAGGACACAAGAATTGTCCTGATCCAATGAACACAGCCCCAACAAATTACTCCTGAAGGAGGTCACTGATGATTGCATTGAAATACAGTGAAAATGGATATGAATTTCACAGCTGTGTTTACTGGCAAGTAAGCAAGTATGCCTTGGAAGGTCAGTCCAGGAGAGTACATGAGTGGAGGGTCACTCCAGGAAAGTACAAGACTTCCAAAATTGTCCTGATCAGGGATGTTACTAGGGATCCAGATAGGAGGCACCCACAAGAGGGGTGGCACCCCTTGTGACCTAAATGGCTAAAAGCATGGTTTGTAGAAATAATCCCATTATGTTATATACCTTTGACTGCGTAATTTACAGCAGAATGCAGTGAAACAAACTACTTTGAAATATCTTTATTGTATTAAAATGTGTGGCTAAAAAAACCAGTAGAGGCAGAGCAATGGCAGATGACCATGCCCACCATTCATATTGTTCCCCACCGTATGGGGGTAACAAGCTAGCCTCCTGCACTGGATGACACAAACCCCTAGTGATGCCCCTGCCTATTGTTCTTATGTTTTGACACTGCTGGGAGACTAAAAGGACCAGGAGACTAAAAAACCCCAAAAATACAGAAAGAAAATACAGCCAAAAAAGGAGAAAAACCAGAACACTTATCAAATATTCCTTAAATCAACTGTTAGTCTGCAGGGGTTGGATGATAATCTTTAGCACTGAACAGCCTTTCTCTCTGTTCTCAAGCTTTCCAGTTCTGTTTTTAATTTATTTTCTGTCTCTCTGTGTGTTCCCAGTTTGCCCACTGGGTTCTTCTCTGACTCTCACTTGCCCATTCACAAATACAGCCTTATGCTGTTGTTCAAATGGTTCCTTTCACTTACCGTAACTTGAAACAAAATCCTTCCTTTCCATTACTCCACTGAGGTTAGCTGGCAGGAAGCATATGCTCCAGTGTACAGTAAAGATTCTCTAAGAAGCCTGGCTATCTCCCTTTAACCTTTAGGCTTTAACCTTTAGGCTTCTCAGGGATCAAAACATTCTGGGTTTTATTTACTTCGTTGGAGTTTAAAATTTTAAATCTCTGCAGTGAGCAACCAGAAACCTCTGTTCTCATTGTGGATAGAGGGTCCTCTTGACTATGGGCATGAATTACTGATGCTTTCAGAATTAGAGGGAGTAATTATACTGATGTTCATGGATTTGAGCTGCCAAATTCAACCTCCAACCTCCAACCTGTGTTCAACCTCCAACCTGCCCAATTCAACCTGTGTTGTAACCTCCAACAAAAGGATGGAAGGAACTGCTGAGGTTTAAAATTTTAAAGAAAAACAAAGGGGTAAATAAAACCCAAAATGCTTTGATTCTGGGGACATCAATCATCTGTTATCACTAATAGTTATTTCTTTCAGTTTTAATAACAATTGTCAACAATTGTTTTTTATGTTATAAAATTGTTATTTTATAACAATTATGTGAATAATTAACAATTATGTCATAAGACAATAATTGCTCTATTTTATTATCCACTAGCGAAAAGCGAACCCATGTTGCAGGAATAAAATTCCCCCATACGCTATCCCTCCACAGTGCATCAAACCCCTATGCGCATCACCCCCCCATGCACAACACCCCCATAAGCATCAACCACCCAAGCGCAACTATCCCTCATGCACATCAACCGCCCATGTGCATCAACCGCCCATGCGCATCATCTCCCCATGAGCATCAACCGCCCATGCACATCAACACCCCATGAGCATCAACACCACATGCACATCATCTCCCCCAGGTGCATCAACCCCCCATGCGCAACATCTCCTCATGTGCAACAACCCTTCATGCACATCATTCCCCCATGCACATCATCTCTCCCATGTGCATCATCTCCTCCATGCACAACCCCCCATATGCAACCCCCCCCATGCACAGCATCCTTCCCAGTGCAACCCCTCTCTCCAAACATCCCCGCCACTGCAATGGGCACCAAGCAACAAATTGGCTGGAGGTTGGTCAGTCTTCCATGTTAATTATAGGACAAAAACAAGTTGCACCCCTTTTCAGCCCCTTAAGGGTTAAATTTATCCACCTCAGTTCTTGGTGGGTGTTGGTGTCACAGAAGGAACACCTTCCCCATATTTCATGCTTCTAGGTCCGGGGGTTGGGCTATAGCATCTCTCAGTCACCGATTCTTCAATGCAAAATATAGGGAGGAAAACACATTGCGCCCCTTTTCACCACCTTCCGGTTGGAATTTCCGAAAACCAGTTCTTAGTGCACCCCTTGGTCATGGAAGGAACACCCACCCAAAATTTCACGCTTTTAGGCTCAGTGGTTTTGGCAGGGCGTTGATGAGTGAGTCAGTTGGTGAGTCAGTGATTTTCTCTTATCTTCTATATATATATAAAAATGTCACTGACTCACTGACTCATCAATGCCCTGCCAAAAACGCTGGCCTAGAAGTGTGAAATTTGGGGTAGATGTTCCTTCCATGACTGAGGGGTGCACTAAGAACTCGTTTTCCGAAATTCTAACCGGAAGGGGGTGAAAAGGAGCGCAACATGTTTTTCTCCCTATACTTTGCATTGGAGAAATGATGACTCATCAACATTCTGCCCCAACTGCTGGGCCTAGAAGCATGTCACCTGAACACTCACCAAGAACCCATGTGGAAAAATTTAACCCTTAAGGGGCTGAAAAGCAGTGCGTGTTTTTGTCCTATACTTAACATGGAAGACTGACCAACATCCAGCCAATTTGGTGCTTGGACCCTGGTGCACTGGGGGGGATATTGTTTGGACAAAGAGGTTGCACTGGGAAGGATGCTGCGCATGGGGATTGATGCGCATGGGGGGTTGGTGCGCATGGGAGGTACGTGTGCATGGGGGAATGATGCTCATGGGTGGAAGTTGCGCATGGGGGGAAGTTGCACATGAGGGAAAGTTGTGCATGGGACTGATGTGAATGGGTGATATTGCATATGGGGAGTTGAGGCTCATGGGGGATGATGCACAAGGGGGATGTTGTACATGTGAGAAAGTTGCGCGTGGGGAAAATTGTGCATGGGGAAAGTTGCGCATGTGGGACTGATGTGCATGGGGAAAAGTTGCGCATAGGGGAAAGTAGCACATGGGGAAAGTAGCGCATGGGGGACTGATGCGCATGGGGGAAGTTGCACATGGGGGAAGTTGCGCATGGGGGAAAGTTGTGCATCGGGGACTGATGCAAATGGGGGATTGATGCGCATGGGGATGATTCGCATGGGGATGATGCACATTGGGGAAATTGCGCAAGGGGGAAGTTGTGCATGGGGGGAAGTTGCGCATGGGGGACTGATGTGCATGGGGTGTTGATGTGCCGTGGGGGATGGCGTATGGGGAAATGTTACTCCCACAGCGTACCTTTTTGCTAGTGTGTGTGTGTGTGTGTGTGTAGGACATTTGTGACCCTCCTGGGATGGCACAAGAGACTTGCACTGGCCAGCACAATCTTAGGATAAGATATCTTATCCTAAGATTGTGCTGGCCAGTGCAAGTCTCTTATGCCATCCCAGGAGGGTCACAAATGTCCTGTAAACATGTTTACACTCTGAGAATCAGCTGTGTTGGCACATGGAGATGCACCAGCCTGTGGAGGCTGTGGCAGTACACTCTGGAACTCTCTGCTGGCTGAGCTCATCCATTGTGGAAAGATCATAGAATCATATAGGTGGAAGGGACCCATTGAATCATCTAGTCCAACCCCCTGCCTGTAGGAGGAGATCCTTGTCTTGTGGAGACCTGGGTCTCGAACCCTAGCCTGCTGGTTAACAGGCACAGTGTCTTAACCACTTGTGCCATCAGAGGAGTTCTGAGGACAGGGAGAAGTTGGAGGGAGCATTCCATGGTGGGGGAGAGGATGGTGTTGGGGTAGGAGAATGGGCAGAAGGGCTGGAATCTGATGATATGCCATTTCCTAGCCCCAGTCATGACACAGCCCAGAGCAGCATTTGGTTATGCGCCACTTCCAGAGGTGGTGTAGAACCAAGTAGACCCATTGGGGCTGCTTCAGCTGTACCCGTGACAAGGAGAAAAGTTTCACCCTGCCCCACAGTAGAATAGCAGCAGCCCAAGAGAAGTCAGACTGCCTGCTCCAGCACTTCTCAGGATTGCACTTCACCACCTAAAAATAACAGGTGTCCGTCATTATCCATTAGGGTTCCATTCTGGAATCTGGCTTGGTTAAAAAAAATCTATATAAAGGAAACGATGAAAAAATAGGTTTAAAAACCCAGTTCCAGCTTTCTTGTTCCTCTATCTCACCTAATGGAATGAGGAAGTGCCTCAATATCTGTAGGGCTTGATTCTGGGACTGAAAAATAGAATGATTGCTTGCACGACTACATCTTTACAATAGAAAAGCAGTTTTTAAAAGCTGCAATTTGCTATAGCCATTAGTGTTGAGTCAAAAAATCTGTGTATAACAAGGTTAGACCTGTATGGCACTGCAGCTTTCCTTCTGCAATACATATTACATGCTTATTTAAAATCTGAGGAAACATTCCAATTGCAATATTTGAATGATACCAACTGAAGCCAGTATGAATTATATGAATTAGATCAATAAAATGATTGAGTGTAATATCAAATTCAATATTTGTTTCATCATGAGGTAAATGTTTATTAAATATAAATGAACCACCTCTTTATTTCACAAGTTAAAATCTTACTTGCCTACTATTGGCTAGTATTTTACAGGGGTCACTCTTGTGGATAATTATAGCTTAAGTCAATGTTATACCAAGATTTTGGTTCCTTAAACATTCTGATTGTTTAATACTTTACTTTGTCAAGGGTATTCTAATAGCTTTCTCATGTGTGTAAAGTATCTTAGTAATCCCTCAGGATCAAGCTTATCTGATGCAGATTGCACTGCAAGATCTCACAAAACATTCTTGAAAGGAAAGCATGACCCATTTCTTAATCTATTCCAGGCATCTTCTCAACTACTGAAACAACAATAAAATAAATATTTACATTTTTCATTTTACTCAGGTTTCACTAGCTACCCAACCTTTTCAGCCTTTAACAGTTCAGCATTGTGTATGCCAAAAGTAGTTTTGGATTCCTGGCCGCTGACACCTGAAAACCTATGCTTAACTAATTATTCATTTTAGTAAAAAATTACAATTACTTCAATTGCTATTGATATGGCAAGCTGCAACACAGCTACAAACTTATAAAATTTTTGCCATTTTCATGCTATAAAGAATAATGGCAGTTTCATTCTAGCAGGGGAGAATAGCCTTGGAGCTTAGCATAAAAGTTAAGGTCTGAAAGAACAAACCAACATTTTATTTTAAATATGTTTGTAATTACTCTTGACAGGAAAGGAATGCTGCCTAGTGATCATAGTAGGAATAGGAATTATGAGATAAGAGCATTATTCCTGTCTTTGATAGAAGACAGCTCTGCTCAGAAGAATAACATGTTTTTTCTCTTACAGCGCAATCCTAATCATGTCTACTCAAAAGTAAGCCCCATTGTGTTCAAGGGTCTTACTCCCAGGAAAGTGTCTTTAGGATTGCAGCCTTCTTTCATAGAATCATAGAACCATAGAGTTGGAAGGGACCTAGTAGGTCATCTAGTCCAACCCCCTGCCTGCAGCAGGAATTCCCCCTAGAGCATCTTCAACAGGTGCTCATCGAGCCTCTGCTTGAAGATCCCCAGTGAGGGAGAGTCCACCACCTCCCTTGGCAATCTGTTCCACTGCCGAACCGCCCGAACTGTCAGGAATTTTTTCCGGATATCCAACCGGAATCTCCTCTCTTGCAGTTTGTACCCATTGGTTCTAGTTCTGCTTTCAGAAGCAGCTATGAACAAATGAGCCCCTTCCTCCCTATGACAGCCCTTCAGGTATCTGAAGAGGGCAATCATGTCTCCTCTCAGCCTCCTCTTCTCCAGGCTGAACATCCCAAGTTCCCCCAACCTTTCCTCGTAGGGCTTCCCTTCCATCCCACTGATCATTCTTGTCGCTCTCCTCTGGACTTGCTCCAGTTTGGCTGCATCTTTCTTAAAGTGAGGTGCCCAGAACTGAACACAGTACTCAAGGTGAGGTCTCACCAATGCTGAATAAAGAGGAACTAGAACTTCTCGCGACTTGGAAGCTACAGTCCTCTTAATGCAGCCTAAAATGGCATTTGCCTTCTTTGCAGACACATCACACTTCTGACTCAAGTTCAGCTTGTGATCCACAGCGACTCCAAGATCCCGCTCACATGTTGTGCTGCCAAGCCAAGTATCCCCCATTTTATACCTGTGTTTTTGGTTTTTATTTCCTAAGTGCAGAACCTTACACTTCTCCCTATTGAAATTCATTCTATTGGTTACAGCCCAGGATTCTAGTTTATACAGATCCTCCTGGAGGTTTCTCCTGTCTTCTGATGTGTTTGCTATTCCTCCCAGCTTGGTGTCATCCGCAAATTTGATCAGGCTCCCCTGTATCCCTTCCTCTAAGTCATTAATGAAAATGTTAAAGAGAACTGGGCCCAAGACAGAGCATTGGGGTACCCCACTTGAAACCGACCTCCAGGTTGACACAGAACCATTTACTAAAACCCTTTGGGTGCGGTCGTCAAGCCAGTTCCGGATCCACCTAACAATTGCCCTGTCTAGCCCATATTTTTCCAACTTCCTAATTAAAATGTCATGTGGGACTTTGTCAAATGCTTTGCTGAAGTCAAGATAAATGACATCCACAGCATTGCCACTGTCCAGTAAGCTCGTAACCCGATCAAAAAAGGAGATCATATTTGTCTGGCAAGATTTATACTTGGTAAATCCATGCTGGGTTGTTTTGATCACCGAGTACTTGTCTAGATGTGCACAAATTGTGTGTTTTATGATTTGCTCTAATATCTTGCCCGGGATTGAAGTCAAACTGACTGGTCTATAATTTCCCGGGTCTTCTTTTTTCCCCTTCTTAAAGATTGGGACTACATTTGCCCTCTTCCAGTCCAGTGGCACTTCTCCACTCCTCAAGGATTTCTCAAAGATGTTTGACAGAGGCTCTGCAAGGACATCAGTGAGTTCCTTAAGAACTTGAGGATGCAGCTCATCTGGTCCAAATGACTTGAATTCATTTAGGCCAGTTAAGTGGTTTCGAACCAGTTCTCTGTCAATCTTAATCTGCTCTTCTGCACCATCCATGTTTTCATTACCTCTTTGGGGATGCAAGCACATCCCCGCATCAGCCAATGATCCCGCACCCCCATTTGCACAGCCCTTCTTCCGAGAATAGACGGACACGAAGTAGGAGTTGAGCAGCTCTGCCTTCTCCTGGTTTCCAGACACCTGCTGTCCATCTTTGTCCAGGAGCAGCCCCACCCCCTTCGTCTCTCCTCCTGTTCCTTTGGGCATACCTAAAGAAGCTCTTTTTGTTATCCTTGACTTCCCTGGCCAGCCTCAGTTCATACTGAGCTTTAGCATCCCTGACCCCCTCCCTACAGGACCGGGCTATCTGCCTGTACTCCTCCCTGGTGATCTTTCCAGTCTTCCACTCCCTATACTTCTCTTTCTTTAACTTCAGCTGATCCCCAAGTTGCTTGTGCAGCCAACCTGGTTTTTTCAGGTTTTTTCCCCCTTTCTTTTTCATGGGAATTGTTTCTGACTGTGCTTGTAGAAGCTGCCTCTTAAGGAGCTCCCACCCATCTTGGGCCCCTTTCCCCATTTCATCATCAACCCATGGGATTCCGCCTATGACTCCTCTAAGCATGTTGAAATCAGCTTTCCTGAAATCCAATGTGTAAGTTTCGCTCTGCACTCTTTTTATTTCCCACATTATTCTAAATTCCAGCAGCTCATGATCACTTTCCCCTAAAGTTCCTGCCACATTGACCTGGTCTATCAGTTCATCACAATTAGTTAAGATCAGGTCAAGGATGGCCCCTTCCCTTGTTGCTTCCTCCACCTTTTGGACCATGAAGTTATCTTCCAGGCCCCTCAGAAATCTACTGGAGCTTCCATGTTTGGCTGAGTTTGTCTCCCAGCAAATGTCTGGATAATTAAAGTCCCCCATTACTACTACCTCATATTTCCTTGCAATGCCTGCCAGTTGCTCCAAGAAGACATCGTCTACTCCTTCTCCTTGGCCTGGCGGTCTATAGTAGACGCCCACCACAATGTTTTGTTTCTTGTTTTTCCCCCTCACCTTTACCCAAACGCACTCCACAGGGATATCCGGACCAGTTTCCTGGATTTCAGAGCATGTATGTATGTTCTTGACATACAATGCTACTCCACCTCCCCTTTTGCCACTTCTGTTCCTCCGGAACAACTGATAGCCTTCCAATTGTGCGTTCCAGTCATGGGAATCATCCCACCAAGTTTCAGTTATTCCTATCAAATCAAATTTCCCTTCACTTGCTAAAAGTTCCAGCTCATCATTAACCCTTAAATGGATATTAACAGAAATTACGTAAGGTGGGAAGAGATGGTCTAGTCTTTATCCCAGAGTTCTTGAGCATTTCAGCCTGAGACCCTCTTCCAGGCCTCTTCCAAGCCCCCTTGGAAGTGATGTTATCAACCTGAATGTGGCCCAAAATGACATTAAATTGGAAGCAATATCATTGTGATGCCAGAGTTCTTCCATGTCCACCCAGAAGTAAGTCCCATTGTGTTCCATAGGACTTACTTCCAGGAAAGTATGGAATGGAGACCAAGTGCCCCATTCCAAGATGGCGGTGCCTAGATTCCAAGATGGTGGCACCAAGGTTTTGAAATCCCGCTGAAATGAAGTCGCAACCCTGAAGAGGGTCCCAACCCGCACTTTGAAAACATAGAGCATCTCTAAAAGCTAGAGATTACAGCTCAGGCTATGTTTAATGGACAGCTCCATCTTTATCATTTGGCATCCATAAGATGTGAATTTGTGAAAGGAAAGTTAATGATTCATTAACTGACTAGTTTAGTCAGATTCATGCTGACTAAACAGAAATGGTGGATCCAACGTTGACTTAACTCTTAGGTGTGATGCATCCTGAGGAGATTTCTCCCCAGTGTTAGAATCCAGCAGGTATATCTAATAAATAGAACACAACATACAGGAACTGTACTTATTTATTTTATTCATTCAAATGTTTCTGCTTTGAGGATTCTCGCCTCCCTGTTTATTGCACTTTCAGTCATAATTTGAGGTGTGATATTTTCGTTGGATATCAGGAAGAAAATGTTAAGTTCAGATACATGCAGCAATCAAACGAAATAGCGCCCGGCACTGGCTTCTCCCTGAGTGGAAATCTTCTAGCAAAGGCAAGTCAGGCACCTTTTGAGGATGCTCTGGTCTCCAAACTTTCATCTTCAGGGCTCCAGGACCTTTAACAATGTGTAGAGAAGGAAATTTTAGCAGGTGAATCTTTTCATCTCAGAGATCACAAGCTACACCTTCTGAAATTCCCTCCTCTACACAATTGTTAAAGGCCTGGGAGCCCTGAAGTTAAAAGTTTGTAGAACCCTGCACTAGAGCAGTAGTTCTCAAACATTTTAACATTGGGACCCACCTGAAAAGTTTCATTTTACCACAAGGACGTCACAAGGGTTCGCGTCACCTGGTGCAGGAGGCCAGCGCGTCACCCCCATACATTGGGCAGGGCAACAATATGAATTGTGGGCGTGATTATGTGCCATTGCCCCACCTCCACTTGTTTTAGCCACACATTTTAATAGAATAAAAAGATTTAAAAGTGGTATGTTTCACTGAATTCTGCTGTAAATTATACATTCAATGATGTATAACATGATGGGATTATTTCTACAAACCATGATTTTAGCCATTTAGGTCACAAGGGGTGCCTTCAAGGGTGCCCCCTTTCTAATGCCCTAGTAACATCCCTGATTGGGACCATTTTGGAAGTCTTGTAGTCTCCTGGACTGACCTTCCACTCCAGCCAAGGCATGCTTGCTTACTCACCAGGAAACACAGCTGTGTAGTTCACATCCATTTTCAATGAATTTCAAAGCAATCATCAAGGACCTCCTTCTGGGGTAATTTGTTGGGGCTGCATTAATTGGATCAGGACTGTTCTGGTGTCCTTAGATTCCTCTTTGTTTGCTGTTTCCAATGAACTATGGCACATTTGCTACTCACGAGAAAAGCTGCAGTATGTGTCACTTTAACTTTCCATAGAGTTCAATGCATATTTTAGTTTTTTGGCCATTACTTTGATAGGGAGGTGCTATTTCAAAATGGACATTTGCATTGGGTTCTGCTCTTCAAAATGAATCCAGTGGTATATGACATGATGGGGTTTGATGCACATCATGAAGCTGCAATTTTTAAGTCCCCCAGTGCATGTCACCCCCCTTGGGAGTTTCATTTGGTGTGAATCACACCACCCTAGTGATGCCTCCTTTTTACCAGCTTCTCAAGCACCTTTGACTATAATGATGAATGGGCAGTGGTCTGGAGAGAATTTTTTTAGAGCCCAATTCTATGCATGTCTACTCAGAAGTAATTCCCATTATAGTCAATAGGACTTACTCCCAGGAATGTATGAATAGGATTGCAATCTGAGTTCTAGAAAAGGGTTGTATTAAATGGCTTTAAAGGCTTCTTCCAGTTCCATGCATCAAGTAAATATTGCAGCAGGAAATTTCCACTCACTTTATAGCTAGCAAATTAAGATTTGCTATTGCAGCAGAACTAGGTCATATGTTTTCCCTGAAGTGTTGTCTGATGCAATAACTGGTGAAGTTAATAAGAATTTTTAATTTTTTAGCTTAAACAGAAATTTCTCCATTAATGACAGAAACATTTAAAATGACATTTTTTAAATACAAGGAAACGGCTCTGTTGCTGTAGCCAAAGACTGTTGCTTAACCAGAAGCATTTGGTAATGTTCAGGAAAATTCACACTTCCATGCATTCATCTATGTTATTACATTTATAAACCCTGGGGCACTATCACTTCCTTTTCTTTAAAGTGGCACAGTAATTTAAGTGGATATGCTTATCATCATCTGCCAGTCAAGCACCTTCTGCATTAACAAAATATAATTTTTCCCTTTGGCGGATGGGTGTGTACAATATGTGTTTGCATATGTCAATATTAGTAGGACTTCTCAGCTGATGCTGGAACTATTTTAACAGTGTGCATGACTAGAAGTAATGGGGGAGGGAAGTCCCATCTACGCTTTAATGAGCAGGAACAATGCAACACATCATATGCATGTACTCACTGCACCTTAGTAATGAGAACTGTACAATTTACACAAGAAAACCACATTAAAGTACTACTCTGACAGGAAATCTAGTGCACAAAAAGGATGCAAAAATATTTCTTGTATGAGTAATTACTGGGCTTTCTACAGGAAGATCCAATCAAGTTCACCTGATGGTAAGCAGATCACCTGATGGTTTGTTAATGTGGAGATAATCTACATATGGTATCTATGAAAACCTCTTTCATTACCTTTTCAAATTTTCAAACAATAAATATAACCATTGGCCTTGTGTATGTCTTGAATAAAACATAAGAAGCCTAAAACTCCCAACTGACAAGTACCTTCACTGGCATTTTTACTTGCTTTTGAAATTTTCAAATTAAAATGTATAATTAAATATGAAAGGGAAAGTTTTACA
This sequence comes from Cryptoblepharus egeriae, assembly GCA_030015325.1. NCBI lineage: Eukaryota > Metazoa > Chordata > Lepidosauria > Squamata > Scincidae > Cryptoblepharus > Cryptoblepharus egeriae. The sequence continues at coordinate 77,376,160 of JAREYC010000005.1, forward strand.
AATGATTCATTAGGAATAAAATAGTCCATAAAATAAAATAAAATTATCCACTAATAATAGCTGGAGAAGGCGGGTAATTGGATATACTGAACCAAAAACATAAACCAAAATTTATTATGATAATTGTTATACATATCACTACTATATATCATATTATCTTATTATCATAAAAGAGCTGCAAACCTAATCTCCATTTAGGCCACTGTTACCCACAGCACAAGCCCTGTGCTGACCAAGGGATATCACAAAAGTGCTATAAGGTTCCTCCGGTCTAGTCCTTGGTGGGTCAGTCCAATGCATAGGTATATGTCACTCTCCACAATATCATGGAAAGATAGGCCAGGTGAATTAGGCTGCCCTAAATTTCTTCGGATTGTACTCATCTTTATATATGAAATACACATTTAATTATATGCATATATAATATATATCATATACATAATAAAAGCAAAATGTACACACATTGCAGGAGTAAAATACCCCCGTATGCCATCCTCCCTTTGCGCAACACCCTCCATTGTGCAACACTGCCCCAGTGTGCAACATCTCTGCATGCGTATCATCCCTCCATGCTTATCACTCCCCCATGCACATCAACCAGCCATGCGCAACACACACACACATGGACACCATCCCCCCAGTGCGCCCCCTCCCAGTGCATCAGGCACTGGGCAACAAATTGCCTAGATGTTGATCAGTCAGTCTTCAGTGTAAAGTTTGGACAAAAACATGTTGCAGCCCATTTCTCCTTTTCATTGAGTCAGCCAGCCAGCGAATTTTCAGTTCTATCGATCGATCTATCGATCTATCGATCTATCGATCGATCTATCGATCTATCTATCTATCTATCTATCTATCTATCTATCTATCTATCTATCTAATGCACTGATAATATATACACATTATATATATATATATATATATAGAGAGAGAGAGAGAGAGAGAATACACTGATATACATCTGTGAGTGCTTTGTCAATTTTTTTAAGTCCTTCATGTTCCCAGAACTGTTTTGACCATTACAGAAATAATTACTGGTATCTTTTTAAACAGTACCAGTAGTTCACTTCATAGAAAAAAGGGGGGGAAAGCCCTTATTTGATCTAGTCAATGCTGAAATTGTGATTTCAGATGACTAAATACTTGCTACAGGTTTATATTATTGAAAAATGCTGATGGACGTGTTAAAGTTCACTTTGGGGTTTTAAAATGAATTATTTCTTTAAATTAAATAGCTAGCATTGTAAATGACTGTTAAAACATTTGTCAGTAGCCTGATTTATTGTTATACTCATTAGCTGAAACAAATAGGTAAAATTGACAACTAGTAGCTGAAATGTATCTTCTTAATATCAGACAAGAATCCCTTGTTGAGAATCCCTTAATGTACTGAAATGTATGCTTTCAAGACAATTTAAATCAAGTTTCTGCCTTTTAGTAGCTAATTAAGAATAAACAATAGTCTCAAAACAGATAATTAGGATTGTGTGTCAAATTGTATGTCAAAATTTCCTGTATCCGGGATTTTAAGCTTATGCTTCATGAACAGGCCTACATGCGTATGGCATGGCCTGATCTCATATTTCACACTCTGATATTTAAACTTAGACTGCAACATTACAATGAGGTGAGCTTATCTCAACAGAGGTGTACAATAATAAATAATATATTTACTGTATATGTATCGTCCACATTCCAACCAGAAAATATTTATAGCAGTTCACAACAGAACAAAATTTCATTACAAAATAAAATAATACACATATTAAAAAAGCATAATTATAGTAGCTACGGATAAGCAGCTGCAACATTTAAGTAAATTCCAAAGCCACAGAAGACTTGGGACAAATTTTTCCCAATTGTAATTGTTTATAAATCATCAAATGTTTGGGTTGCCTAGATTTTACTGGGGAGTGAATTTCATACTACTAACTCTTACTAAAAAGTTGTTTAACTGTAATTATTTCTAGTGGACATGTGTGCCAACACACAATTATTCTGAGCATGGAAAATGCTAAAATGGAAAGCCTCCAAAGCATTCAGTCTCTCCAAATGAGAAAAAACAGCATGCATACTGTGTGAATGCCCAATTCTATAGTTTGACTGAGCACTCCTCATAAGTTCAAAGTGTAGCATATGTAGGGATCCATCAGGCCTGCAGAGGGGACGACCGGAGAGGTCACGTATTTGCATAGTTAACTACTCAAAGACCTATGGTTACAGAGAAGCAACCAGTTCTCCTCCTCTGCCTCCTGTACAGTCCCTGTGCAGTTAGACATAGTGAAGGCTAGCTAGTTTTCCCTTATCTGAAAACTGATGCAGATGAACAGCAAAAAATGTTCTGCGGGTGCCTAATAAAGAATCAGTTCTTTACCTTATATTCATAGCATTGCACTTGATAGAAGAGAATGGCTGAACTAAGAGAATGGAATCTATCTCAGACCTTTGCTGAAGGATGAAAATTCTCTAGTGAATTGTGCTCTCTGGTGGCAATTAGCTAACTGATAAGCCAGGGAGTTCCTTATAAGCCATTTCTCCCCTCTGCCAGCCCAAAACATGTAAACTGATGAGGGCGCTCCTGCTGTACACTATGGATCAGCAGGAGACCAAACAGCCTAGGAGAGGAAAGATATAAACTTATTAAAATTACCTTTCCATAGGACACTTGGTGTCCAATGGGTCTCTTTGAACCTACACCAGCTTCTTTGATGGCATTGGTCCAAGGAGAGTTAGGGAGTGGGTCTTGACTGGGAAAAGGGGATAGGATATGGTGTGTACGCTGTGATCTTCCCCTTCTCATTCCCAAACTGCCCTGGCCCAGCCCACTCTGTGTCCCAATCAATCATGAACTTGCCAGACAGCAGACACTATGCTGGCCACTGCTGCTTGAGACCTCCAGGCTTTGTGCAGGTGGCTGTGGCAATGTGGTTATCAGTCATGGTGGAGAGGCTGATGCACCTTCAGCAAAGGAGTAACTAGAAGTTAAAATGGGAGAGAATCCACCACTATAATGCTATCAGTCATCAAGTGAGCTGGTTAGAAATTGGTTAGAAACATTTTTGTTTGGGAGCATCTGGTGTCAGATCAGTAGCTTGCTGTCTGCCCAGCAAAACTGAAGGAAATGGCTTGCTGAAGGAAAGGGATGCAGAGTGCTTTCTCCATCTGAAGCCAGGATTTGAAAGAACACAGGCAATGTCAAATCTTGATTGATGTGTCTAGATGAAATCTGATAAATGGAAGGTCACAGCACAGAGCAGAGTTCACGAGCTCTCCCTGCCAAGGGAATGGCTTTCAGAAATACTGTCCTGAATGTAGGTGTACATCTCCTGTTGCCATAGGTTGAGACAGTTTGCCTATAACTTGGAACAAGATCAAAGACAAACTCCAAGATAGAACTAGAGATTTATAGGTGGCTACAGGTTAGACAGGTCATTGGAAAAAAAACATTTGGTTAGTAGGTGTGAGAAAATGGATGCCCTATCAATTCTGGGATGAAAGGCATGTTAACAAAAGATTTGAACAATCCCAGACTTGAGATGGATTTTATACTGTAGGATATTCTGCATTACGCACCTCTTGGTTAAGAATAATTAAATTCCACATCGGTATAGAACTGTATCCATTCTGAAGAATTAGTTTTGTGGATGAGGATTTTTTTATGTGATCTATGTTCACCTCAGCACTGACAGAAGTTAGATCATCTGCATCATGAGCTTCAGTGTTTTAGTGTAGTAACTGCTCTCTGGGCTGAGACAGGAAGTTCAGGTGGTAGGGAAACCTACAGTCATTCTGAAGAGAAGCACAGATCAAAACTGAGGGCTCAGTCCTGCCCCCTAACTCCAAGATGCAGCACATGCCCCACTGGCACAGGTATGCCAGTGCTGCAATGTTGGTTAGGATTGCTCCATAAGAGCTGAGAGAGTTTTCAGTTACAATGGGGTTATCAGGATGGAGTTTTGCGTTGAACCTGTGAATAATGTTCATTACCTTCACAATTAAAGGGAACATATACAACTGGCCCCCTTCCCAAAGGACTGAAAATGCAAACCCATGGAGCAGAGATTTTATCTGGTGCTTTGCAAAACATCTGGCATTTGGCACACTGTCATTGGTGTCACTGATATTGGAAGCTGTGACAAAATATCATTGCTAACGTTTAGACATTGTGGGGAGACTGTGGAGGAACAAAGACCCTGTTTGATAATCCCTGAATAGAAGGTTGTATAGTTTGTGAAGTGAAAGATTCTGGTTCCCTGACCTGAAAAAGTGCCTGGGACCAACTGCATTTTCTTCTTGTTGGTTGAGGCTTATTCTGTTTTTCAGGATTCAAAGGACTAGAGTTGAAGATAGTCCATACTGTAGACTTACAGTGTGGAATTATTCAAAATGGGAATTAGACCTTTCAGTGAACTCAACATGTTACTTTACTACTACTGGGATAGCTTTAAAAATTGCAATGACTGAAATGCTTACTCAGTCAATTAATTAACAGTATATACCGCTTTTCAGGAAAAAGCAAAAGAAATGTTTTGCTGGACATTGTTCTTCAAAGGAAAAACACTATCAAAAGTAAAGTACTTGCGCACACCTGTACAAGCTTCAATTCAATGAGTCAAAGCTAACACATTCCCAAACCATTTATTTCCTGTTACACCTTTCTGTTTTCAGCTGGTTTCCCATCCAATTATAAAGTTAGGCAAGCCTCATTAGCTTATGAAAACTCATGAAATCACATTCAGGTACTGCATTCAGTTTAGGGTAGTGCAACAAGTGATCTGTTTTTATAAGAATTCTCTGCTCCCCATTAGTGATGAATGCATTTTCATCATTTGTGTACAATCTAAGAAAGGTAGACGGGGACAGAGAAGGGTGCTTTTCTACAAAGTCTAATGAAAAACTTAGTACAGAGTTCCTCATGGACCGGGCTGGGGACCACTGGGGGGCCGCAGGAACTGCCTGCCCCTCTGCCTTAACATGAGAGCAAAGGCAGTCCAAAGTGTCTGCTTGACTACTCCAGCAGAGGATCACCCTCTCCTTCATGCATGTGTAGAGTTTTCCTGCCAGATCCCAGGCACAGGGAGATCGCATGGCAAGCAAGGAGCCAGCTTGCAAGCCAGGTGGAGAACATCATACATCCAGTGGTGGGCTCCAGCAGGTTCGCACCTACTCTATAGAACCGGTTGTTAACAAGAGATAGGACATATAAAGTTTAAAAATAGCCATTTAAAAGTGGCTGCCAGATGGACAGAGAACCGGTTCTTAATTTCTTTGAAGCCCATCACTGCATACATCCCCCATCCTTAACAGCATGTTCAAAGTGTGAAGAGGGGAGAGAGAAGAAAAGAGAGGGAATTGGAGAGGTCCCCATCCTAATGGGGGAGGAAGTAAAAAGAAAGCGAGAGAATGATCAGACCCCCCAACCTAGGCTGTGGGGGATGAAGAGAAAGAGAAAATGAGAGAGGTCCCCATCCAAATGGGGGGAGTAAAAAGAGAGAGAATGATAGGACCCCAACATAGGCTGGAGGATGAAGAGAAAGAGGGAGAAGTGAAGAGGGGGGTGAAGGCAGGAGAGAAGAGAGAGAGGATGATGGAAACACTGATGATTATAGGCAAGAAGGGAGGGAGGGTTAAAAAGGAGATGGTGGGAGAGAGGAAATGAGACATGATGGGCCCCCATCCTAGCCAAGGGGGGAATAGGGAGGTGAGAGGAAGAGAGGGAAGCAAAGGTCCAAAGCTTAAGGAGCATCCAATTCTGGATGCTGTAGCCAGCATTTAATCAGCCTGTGCAACTCCTTGCCACAGGATGTGTGCCTAGAGGGTATAGCCTATGCAACTCCTTGCCCACAGGATGTGTGCCTAGAGGTGCCTAGAGGGATGTGTGCCTTTAAGAGGGTATTGGTCAAATGATTGAGGAAAAATCCATTTAAGGCTACAAGTCTCAAGGGTATGTGCAACCTCCTTATTAGATGTTGGTTACCTGAAATGATTCAAGGGACTGGCACCAGGATGCAGATGTCATGTTGCCTTATGGGCTCCCTGAGTCATCTTGTGGGCCACCAGAGATGCAGAAAACTAGACTAGACAGGCCTTTTGGCTGCTCCAGTGGAGGCTCTTCTGATGTTTTTATGTTCTTACAACAGGAGCAGAAACCACAGGCTGCCCCCTTCTTAGCTCCAGGCAGAGTGACTGTGCCTTTGCAAAAGGGGGTGGATAAGCAAAGGAAAGGACAGAAGGGCTGAACTGTGCTGGCATCAAAGAACCTGGACCCAACTTCCCACTTCTTCCATCTGAGGAAGAGCTTGATGTGAATCCCTTCCTTCAGGATTTCTGCCCAACCCCATCCCAGCAGCTTCAGGTGCCTCATACAGCAGAAAAAGCAGTGCCATAGACACAGCAGACACAACAGAGCTTATCATTAGCAGAGATATTTGACCATAATAAATCTGTTATTTGCAGTCTCTATCAGTGGCTATCAGTAAGTGGCAAGTGACAATCCCTGTAAGTGACTGGCAAGTGACAATCAAGCTGCTTCTGGTGGCAGTCTAGCCAAAATGAATAAAAAACAAAATTTACTAAAGAGCTTCTTTGAAAAGGGAGGAAGATCCAATGATCAAACAGTAGAAGAATCTAAGACTGTCAACAAAAAGAAAGGTGCATTTAAAAGAAAATACCAAGAGTCCTATTCAAATTATGGAATCATTGCAGTAGGCGATTCACATTCTCCAGGCCCACTTTGCATAATGTGTGGTGAGCAGCTTGCCAATGAATGCATGAAATCTTCAAAATTGCTTTGCCACATAGAAACCAAGTACCCTACTTTTAAAAACAAGCCTTGGGAGTTTTTCAAAAGCAAAAAATAAGAACATGAAGAACAGAAGCAATTATTGGCCACCACCTACATAAATGTATCTGAACTGAGAGCATCATTCTTGGTGGCTGACCACATTGCTAAAGCTATAAAGCCCTTTACTATTGGTGAAGAATTGATCCTGCCTTCTTCTATGAATATTTGCCATGAAGTTTTAGGAAAGACTGCTGCTCAAAAAGTGACACATGTTCCTCTTTTGGATAGCACTGTATCTAGACAAATTGATGAAACAGCAGAGGATACTGAGACATGGAGCACAATCCTAACCATGTCTACTCAAAAGTAAGCCCCATTGTGTTCAATTGATCTTACTCCCAGGAAAGTGTCTTTAGGATTGCAGCCATGGTTGTTTGAGAGGATTAATGAGTCACCATGGTATGCAATCCAGGTTGATGAGTCTACCAGTGTTGACAACAAGTCAACAATGCTTGTTTTTGTGGGATATATTTTTCAGGAGGATGTGCATGAAGATATGTTATGTGTTCTTTCATTGCCAGCGCACAACACTGCTGCAGAACTATTCAGCTCTTTGAATGATTACATCTCAGAACAACTGCACTGGTCATTTTGTACTAGTATTTGCACGACAGAGCAGCTGCCATGACTGGACGGCTTTCTGGTTTCACTACTTGGGTAAAGGAAATTGCTCCTGAATGAGTCTACATGCTATGTCATCAGTGGTGGGCTCCAGCAGGTTCACACCTACTCTATAGAACCGGTTGTTAACGAGAGATAGGACATAGAAAGTTTAAAAATAGCCATTTAAAAGTGGCTGCCAGATGGGCAGAGAACCGCTTGTTAATTTTTTTCTAGCCCATCACTGTATGTCATCCATAGAGAAATGCTGGCTAGCAAAAAAACGTCACCTGAACTTAACAACATTTTGCAAGATGTGATTAAAATTATAAACCACATTAAAGCACATGCTCTTAATTCACATCTGCACAGCTCCGAGAGGAGATGGATTCAGAGCACATACTACTTCTCTTATACACAGAAGTGAGATAGATCACTGGTTAGTGTTTTTGAGATACGAGAGCCACTCCAGAGATTTCTTTCTGAAAAACAATCACCACTGGCAGCACATTTCAGTGACATCGAATGGATTACAAAACTTGCTTACTTGTGTGACATATTCAACCTGGTCAATGAACTCAATCTGTCACTCTAGGGGAGAATGACAACAGTGTTCAGGTCAGCAGATAAAGTGGCTACATTCAAAGCCAAACTGGAAGTATGGAGGAGACGGGTGAATGTTGGGATTTTTGACATGTTTCAAACACTAACAGAGATTTTGAAAGGGACTGAGCAAGGGACTTCTTTCCCACAGGTGGTGCATGATCACCGATCTCAACTTTCAAAAGAATTTGAGCATTACTTCCCAACGACAAAAGATCCTCAAATTGGTAAAGAATGGATCCACAAACCCTTTGTGAATAAGCCAGGAGAATAAATTTTGTCTGTGCTAGAAGATCAACTGCTTGATTATACATGATAGTGGCCTAAAAAGTAAGTTTGAGACAACAACTTCAAATCTTAATACATTCTGGATTGAAGTCAAGGCGGAATATCCTGAGATTGCTACAAAAGCACTGAAATGCCTGCTTCCATTTCCAACATCCTATTTTTGTGAAGCAGGGTTTTCTGCAGTGACAGCACAAAACAAGGTTAAGGAGTAGACTGGACATAAGCAAAACACTTCAGGTGTCACTATCTCCCATCACCCTCAGATGGGATCATTTGGTTGCAGGAAAACAAGCTCAGGGCGCCCACTAATTCTCTGTTACAGTGAGTTGTATAATTATTTCATTATATATTGCAATATAATAATAAAAATTAAGTGCATAATAAATGTGCTTGAATCATCCCAATCACCTTGCCAGTCATTGGAAAAAAACAGTCAATGAAACCGGTGCCTGCTAAAAACTTTGAGGACCCCTGACTTGGTGCATTCTTTGTTTCACTCACAGTGCTGTTTCACTGAAAGAATCAGACCAGCTAAAATATGTTTGTCATTTGAGATACACCCTACCTTTTTTAACAAGTTGAGTCAACTGAAAGAATTATTTAAGCAAGGTAGATGGTTATGTAATAATGTTTCTCATTTTGTTCTTCCTCCAAGGAGCTAAGAGTGATATCCGTCCTGCTACTCTGGCCTCACAATAACTCTGTAAGACAGCTATGGCTCAGAGGATGTGACTGGTCCAAAGTCATGCACTGTCAGTGAGCTTCATGTCTCAGTGGAGATTTGAACCTGGGCCTCCAAATCTGACTCTCCCTGGTTTAAGTTCCACTCTCTACATTAGGAGTGTCCAAATCCCAGACTTGGGGCCAGAGGCGGCCCTTGGTGAGCCTCAATGCAGCCCTCAGCATGACTTTTCTATCCATCCCTTGGGCAAGACTTGTAATCCATTCTAATACATCTTTATATGTAAATTTATATAAATTTATTCAAATTTGAAATGTAAATTAGTTTTCAAGCCCCTGAGACAGTGTCAGAGAGATGGTGTGACCCTACTGTCAAAACATTTGGACACCCCACTATACCCCTTCTAATCTGTGTTTCAGAGCATATGAATTACTCCAGTCACCAAATATGAATTATTTCCAGTCTAGACTTTTGGCCAAGCTCTTTGTTGTAATTGATAGTTGCTCACCTATGTATGACACATGTTCTGTCTTAAACTGTTAAAGACAGCCAGTTTTAACATCTTGTTAAATCTGAAGGACCCAGGTTCAAGTGCCCTTAGCATAATCTAGCCCCCACAGCAAGGCCAGCAGCTCTGGGCCAGAGAAAAACAATACAAGGCCAGGCACAGAACATCCAGGTCAAAAGGTGAAAGGTAGCAAAGATACGATGTTTTATACAACTAAGCAATAACCTCAAGTAGTCCTGACAGTGTGCAGCCTCAAAACATTGCGCCTGTTGCACCCTTGCATAAAGAACTGGCAAACCAGGGACCAAGCTTTGCTCTCAGCCATTTGCACCCGTCCTCCTTGCCCTTTATACCCCCTCCCCTACTGAAAATGCTTTACAAAATGCTTGTACAGTCTTTGTTCTCTGTTCGCCTTGCCCAGTGGAGGTGGAACCTGTGTGTACACATGTAATATAGTTTTGTAGTCTTGTGTAGTCTTCTGTCATGTTGGTTGCCTCTCTGAAAACCTAGGTGTAGTGCCCCAGTGGAGGTATGAGTTTGGGTCCCATCCCATTTGGGTACACTTGGGGGAGGCAGCAGAACAAATGGGTGGCAAGCTGCAGGAAGAAGGCACACTTTCTCCCAATTTTCTTCTTTTAAGGTCTTGGCATGACATCACTTCCTGGGCAACATTCTGAGCTTTGCACTGGGCTACATGATCATTAGCTATACCACTGTATCCAACAGCTGATTAACCTAAGGAGGTTGGAGGAGGAAACTCCCATCGCTGTTGTTTGGTTCCAGGAATCTCTGTGGTTACACATTTTTGCATTACACAAATTATAGTAACGAAGCAGACTATGAATCCCCTGAATTAAGTTCATGCTTCGTGTCAGCTCAGAGGCAGAAGCAAAGTACTTTAGATGTGATTATAACTTTGTTACTTAGTATTGAAGTAGTAATCACATGGTCTCCCTCTCTGCACAAGCAGAAACCAAACGTAACACTTTATGAAGGTTTTCTCAGGCACATTTTATCGTCTGCCACATTACCATGGTAAGCAGGCTGCTTTTAAGCCTGTAATAGTGCAAGTGGTTAAGAAGCCGTGCCTCTCAACTGGCAGGCCAAGGTTCAAGATCCAGGTGCTACAAGATGGAGTGAGCTTCTGTCTCTTGCCCAGTTCCTGCCAACCTAGCAGTTTGAAAGCATAGATATATGCAAATAGATAAATAAGTACCACTTTGGTGGGAAGGTTACAGCTTTCCAGGTTAATCATGTGGGCCACATGACCACACAGAGATTTCTTCTGACAATGCTGGCTCAATGGCTTGAGAAATGGGGATGAGCTCTGCTCTCTAGAGTCAGTCACGACTAGCAGGGTACCTTGCAGGGAACACCTTTACCTTTTAAAGGGATATTTATCTTTTAATTTAAAGAGCCAAACTCATTTGTATTGAGACAAAATTGTTGATTAATAAAACACTGATAATTAGGTTATAACTGCATTTAGGAACAAGAATTAAAACTACTTTGTCCGCTAAGCATAAATTTTATTTAAAAAAATTAATTTTAAAAGCTTAAATAAACAAAAGGTGGAAACATACCTTTGAAAGATCTCTGAAGTTTCCTGGCAGGGTCAGATCCAACTCTTCAGATTCATAATTTGTTAACACCCATGGAAATACAGGGTATTGGTTTAGATCATTATATGTACGTCCTGATAAAGACAAGAAAATAATATGGAAAGTATAGTTGTTAAATGGAGTAATGATACAATTACTTGATACAGGCTTGCTGTTAAATTGTATCAGTTACATTTCATTTTGGTACAAAAATGTATCAGTGACATGGCATTTTGAGTTTTTTCTGCTGGGAAAAAGGAATGAATAAAAAACAACTCCGGACATAATCAGGCTTTCAGTTTTATGTATTCCATTTGCTACGAAACCATGTCCATGTTATCAAACACTAATACAAAGAACAAAAAAACCCACAGGTACTTATATACTACCTTTCTGGCCATTGGATTTCTCATAGCTCTATTTAAGGCAATTACATGCACACTAAATCAAAAGTCCCTCAGTGTCTCTCAGTGGAGGACAGGGAAACAAGATTGTAGGAATTGGTCTTATTTCTAAACTCCATGTCTCTTCATCAGTATAAAGTTTACACTCATCAGATGTAGTGTGTCAGAAAAGAACAGTATATGTTCGTTTTTCACACAAGAGCTGATGCAGATGTGAAGATCAGAAATGAAGTCTTACTACCTTGATCCTATTTCTTTCACCAAATGGAACATGTTCTACCTTGTTCAATCATGTGAAGTCAGAATTCAGGAATGTAATGAACAAGAGAACAATGTTCAGAAGTTGAATAACTGATATTATTTAATGTTAGATAATCTCAGAGTTTGACCTTATCATTTGCAGAATTTGTGAACCATCCAGCTCTGTGCAATCCACCATCCATGTACCATGTTCACTCTAGATATGCAGTCTATATATTACCTGTGAGGTATCCTGCGGTCTGCCTAGTATTACAAAACAGAGCTATGGCAAGATCAAAGACAGAGGTTTGTAAGGTAAAGCTTCGTAAGGTAAAAAGGTAAAGGTCCCTGGCAGGTTGCCCTGTCAGGTGTGACTGGCTGCAAGTTTCCCTGCTGCCTATACAGGCACCAGCCACAGCTGTTGGGTATGGCGCTCATCCCTGAATCAAAGCTGAGAGCCAGCGCTGTCTGAAGACATTTCTGTGGTCACATGGCCAGCTTGATGGCACAGAACACCATTTACCTTCCCACCAAGTTGGTACTTATTTATCTACTTGCATTTACATGCAAGTCATTTACATGCATTTACATTTGAATGTCTAGGTTGGCAGGAGCTGGGTTAAGGGTCAGAGCTCACTCTGTCTTATAGCACCTGAGTCTTGAACTCTGGCCTCTCAGGTGAAAGGAACTGCATCTTCAACAACTGAGCCACCTCCATCTGTGATAAATCAAGCTTTGTGATAAATCAAAACATTTTTTCTACTTGAAAAATAATATCTGATACAAGCCGGGGCCCCATATCAATGGACTAGGTTTGGGTTCCCCCAACGTATACACCCCTATGCAGGGTGATCAGATGCCCAAACCTCAAAAGGAGGACAAGGTCTTGGATTCCTCTCAGCCTGGCCTTTCTGGTGGACAATGGCAAATTTGCCTACTTATGAGTAAAGCTGCGCTATTGGGCACTTTCACTTTCCCATCAAGCTCAACGCATATTTTTTATTTTTAGTTTTTCGGCCATATCTTTTGATAGGAAGGAGATATTTCAAAACCAGTTTTTAACATTGGATTCTACTCTTCAATATGAATCCAATGACATATGACATGATGGGATACTGCACACCACTGCGAAGTTCCAAAAAGGAGAACAATGAAGCCCTTTTGAAGGACACACAGATGGGAGTCTAAAAGAGAGAACAAATCTGGAAGTTTCCAGTCATATGGGGTCACCTTGCCTTTATCTGATGCCCCTCTAGAAATGAGAAGAGTTCCATTCCCCTTGATTCCAGATGAGTCTCTGAGTTCAGCAGAGGCTAAAATTTTCTGACCCCAGCCTCTAGATAACTAAAAAAAAACTTCAATTTTCATGGAAATACCACAAATGATGTTTTTAATCACTCAGGCTGCCCAGGAATGTAGAATGGGTGTTTGCCCATATCTGTGGATTCAGGCTTCCGTGACGGGTTCCAAAACAGAACCCCAGCAGGTAAGGGGCATGTTTGTATTTTAGCATTCTTGATTCCATATGTGCTTGATTCCATATGTGAATCAGTCTCCAGCAGTCTCTGCCACTGTAAAGAGCAGGTGCAGCACCAGCAAAGGCAATGAAATCTGCAAAGCTTATTGGTCTGTCTTTGTGTGTGTGTGTGTGTGTGTGTGTGTGTGTGTGTGTGTGAGAGAGAGAGAGAGAGAGAGAGAGAGAGAGAGAGAGAGAGAGAGAGATAAAAGCTGGTTTTCTCCTAGGGGACTGTGCACACTTCCATTTGTAGCTTTGCGGCACTGACCCAGCCAAAAGAGCATAGAGCCATGATCTGGCTGATGCTGACAAAGAAAATTGCCTTTTGCCACATAGTCCATGGTTGCTTCTACACAAGGATTTCCAGAGTTTTATTTTGTAGTTGAATAATGAAGTGCAGAAATATTGGTATATGTTGCACCTTTACTGTAGGCACAGATTTTCTTCCAAGTAGGCTTATAGGGATTAATGTTAAAGGCCAAATATTAAATACTGTATTGCAATCCTATGACACTAATCTATTTGAACAATAAAAACTGAGGCATGGAAAATGAGATCTCAGAAATACTGAATATATTTCTTCATTAAAAATAACTTTTTAATTAAACCATCCAATTTAATGTTTTTATATGGCACTTTAGTTTAGAAAGGAAAGTGATGTTGAGACAGCTGACAAAGAAATCATAACTGCAATTCCTTGGTGAAAATGTTAATGACAGCAAAATATTGTTTAATTAGATGATTGCAGCATCTGGATTAACACTCTTTAAAAGTGATGTTCCTGTGCTTGTCTGCTTCTTCACACTTTACAGACATTTTGTCATCTCTAGGTCATTAGGAAAGAATTTTTAATGGTTTTTTGGAGAAGGAAGCAGTTCGAGTTACATCTAATTAGATGACAATAATAAGCCCAACACATGCAGTAGCTAAATATATACATAATTAACCAGTGAGGGCTTGTACATCACAGAGTAAAAAAAGTGGAAAATGCTAAAAAGGAGAAGAAAAAAGGAGGGGGAAGAAGCAGGGCTGAATTTGTTACCTGAATATGTCAGTTTTTCACTAACACGTTAAGAGTTTTTCACTAACACTTCTCATCACAAATCATAAGATTATTTCTCATGCACAAGTCTATGATTTTAAATGTGTGAATATTCCTTTTTACTAATTATTAAGGTTCTGACATGTTAGATGTTGTGGTCTATATATACGAAACTGAAAAGTCACTGACTGACTGACTGACTGATTCATCAACACAGCCAAAACCACTGGGCCTAAAAGTGTGAAATTTGGGGAAGGTGTTCCTTCTATGATGGAGGGAGCCACTATGAAGCAATTTTCAGAAATTCCAACCAGAAGGGAGTGAAAAGAGGCACAATGCATTTTCCTCCCTATACTTCCCATTGAAGAATCCCTGACTGAGGGACTCTCTGCCCTCAACACCGGACCTAAAAGCATGAAATTTGGGGAGGGTGTTCCTTCTGTGACATCAACACAACACCAAGAACCGATACTGAGAAATTTAACCCTTAAGGGGCTGAAAAGGAGTGCAACATGTTTTTGTCCTATATTTAACACTGAAGATTGATTAACATCCAGCCAATTTGGTGCCTCATGCACTGGGAAGGAGGCTGTGCATGGGGGGGGATGGTGCACATGGCAGGATGTTGCACATGGGGGGATGTTGCGCATGGGAAGTTGATGCGCATGGGGGATGTTGCACATGAGAGGTTGATGTGCACTGTGTGATTGATGCGCATGGGGAGTTGATGTACAGGGGGGATGTTGCGCATGGGGGGTTTGAAGTGCATGGGGAGTGTTACGCATGGGGGTTGATGCACATGGGAGGATGTTACACATGGGGGATGATGTGCAATGGGGGGATGGTGTGCATGGGGGGATGGTGCGCATGGTGTGGTGGTGCACATGGGGGATGTTGTACAGGGGGTGTTGCGTATGGGGTGATGATGCACCTGAAGGATTTTTGCACAGTGGAGTATGTTGCACGTGAGGAGATGTTGTGCATGGGGGGATGGTGCGCATGGGAGGATGTTGTACAGAGGTTGTTGCACATCGGGTGATGATGCCCAGGGGGGTTGTTGTGCATGGGGGGACGGTGTGCATGGGGGTTGTTGCATATGGGGAAGATAGTGCACTTGGGAGTGGTGCACATTGGGGGGGTGCACATGGAGGGATGTTGTACGTGGGTGTTGTGCATGGATGATGCCCATGGGGGTTGTTGTGCATGGGGTGTTTTTGCACAATGGGGGAAAGCTGTATAGGGGAAATTTTTCTCCCGCAACGCAGGTACGTTTTCATTAGTTTACAAATACTTTCCATCTTTTATAGAATATTATTTCAACCAAGTCTTTATGCCACTTTTATCATTTTAATTTTGGGCATACATGGAATAATTTTTTTAAAAAGTAATTTATTTTAAATATATTCTGTTATCTAATTACCTAAAAATGACTTAAGTACTCAAATTGAACATAATTATGGATATTTCAACCCCCTGGTTCAACCCCCCCACCACTTCATTTGTGTATGTGTTTGTGTGTGTGTTCGTGAGAGCAAGTGAGTGAGTTGCTGTTCTGATTATAACAGCTTCAATTCACATAATAATTATTTTTCTTATCCAATGAGAAAAGATACATTCATAACCATAAACTCATCTTTTCCTCCTTTTAAACCAAGGAATTCTGAGACATGAGTGCACCAAGAATTATTTCTACAACAGACCAGACAGAAAGTCTTGTTTGTGTCTACAAAATGAAGACAAAAACCAGGATCTGGGAGAGTATAAAACTTAGGCTGACTGATAACTAGCAGAGTGCCATGTTTACCTTTGGAAAAAAACACACAGAGCTGTAAACATGATGAAATATGTCTCATGACAAGAGGGCAGCAAAGAGGTGAAGACCTCAGGAGCAGAAGGAACTGGTGAAAAAGCAACTGGGCATGCTTGTCAAGACAAGAGTTTGGAGACGCAGAAAGACAAGACCGATTCTATAGTTACAGTCAGGGAAGTGATTAGACTGCTGCGTTATGCTGATGCTGTGAATCCCTATCCAAGGGACTTTTGCTGTTCATTGCTGAACAGACTTTTGCATCTCATTGATTTAGTAAATTTTAAAAAAATAATTAGATTAATTCCTGAAGCATATTTGCAGTTCCAAATAACACACTGGTAATACTAGCAAGCAAGGTGGATTTTGAACAAGTCTCAGTATCCTCAAGTTCATGGATATCATTTATGAATGTGATATTTCTATTCAGTTTCAGGTCATGTGAATCATTTTTTAGATAGGACTGGACCACAAATCTTTTTTTAAAAGAATCTTCCAAAATCTTCAATCCTTAAGTTTTCATCTTCTTCCTTGGTATCATTTCATGGACTATCTGAACTGGTTCTCTTACATATTTTATCCATATAGGTAGTCTGCTTGTGTGAGCAGCATGAAGAAGAAACATGGAAGATCACAAATAACATTTAAGCCCTTAATGATTTGAGACAAAGGTACCAAAACAATTGCCTTTACCTGCATGAACCTGCCCTAAAATAATCAGAAGTCATGAGAAAGCACCACATGCTGAGGAAATCCCCCCCAAGACAGTGCTCTGTGTACACTGAAGCTTGACCTAGGAAGCAGCTTGTCACATTCTCCTTTCTAACCTCCTCCATCCTCCACAAATATCCTTCTCCTTTCACATATAAATTGGAGCCCAATGACTTGTAGTCTCCCCAGAGATCAGCTGTGATTGCAAATTTCCTAGTTTTTTATTGAATTTTGCTCACACCTGGCCACTCGTCCAGTTTGCTCACCTTACTTGAGAGTGCAAAATTTGTATATCTTTTGATTTCAAACCAGTCTGATAGAGCTTGGAGCTAGACTCTCAAAAATTGGATATTAACAAAGATGCCTAGCTGGGTTAAGAGACCAGCAGACCTATGTGCCTAAATGGCTGCCATGGCATTGCTTGCAGGCAGGCTACTATCTGCACCTACTCAGATGAAGGAGACATTTTGTTCCAATCCCCTGAAGCAAACAGTCCTGCAATGGGGCTACTCATTTCTGCACCAGCAGCCTCAAGAAAATAAGCGAAGGGCAAATAAGTAAGGGCAAAGCACCCTTAGGAAACTCCTCCAGCGTTGCCTGCCTCCCTCCCCTGTCACATCTCCTAAATATACATCTTGAGTGTGGTAGAGGCAATTGTATTTCTTCCCAAAGTTTTTTTATTAATCTTTTTCTTTTCTAAAAGGAAAGGTTTCTTCATTTCATTCAACTGTTTTAAAAACGCAGAGGTAGAGCATAACTATCCGCACATTTTAGGCTATAATTTCTCAGAAGTCTCGGGTGGAAGAATTGCTTTCTCCCAAAGGGTTTTCTTGGTTAGCCTGCAAATTTTGGAATTCTGCTTCCCCCAGCAGCTGTCTGAATGGTCTGTAGGCTTGGACTGTCTGTGCTAATTCAGTTGGTCAACTCTTTTTCTGCTTGGAATTTCTGGATGAAATATATATGCATTTTAAAACCTTATGAGCCATTTAATGCCAGATTTTTCACTGTCCTAAATAAATGAGCTAAGAAATCCTTAGTTCACGTATTGCCTCAGGGCACAATCTTAATCAATTTAGGCCACCACAAGTCACCTGTCTCCCCATTCCCATAGAGGTGTAGGGAGACCAACAACACATATCTGTGCACTAGCCTAACCCCACCACACCATGAGTGCGCAATCCTAATCAATTTAGGCCAGCACAAGTCATCTGTCTCCCCATTCCCGTGGTGGTAGACCAACGACGACATATCCCTACACTAGCCTAACACTACCACCACCACCACGAGTGTTACAGAAGGGTCCTCTGACCAGCATGGAACTTGTGCTGGGATTTATGATGTTCTAACTGGGGATTAGGATTGCAGCCTTAGTTGGAAATGTTATCAAGCAAACTACTATGTTTTAGCTCTCTATTCACAACTATACTGGCTTTCTAAGCAGGATTATTATAAGGCTTACTGGGGCCCAAACACATATGCACTATATGTGACTACAACATGTGCCTATGCAGTCATATGAAGATTATGAATATGAAGCTGTTGAACACACTGCAGAACTATTTAAATGGTACGTATTTGAAAATACAAATAAAAGGGCTACAATGGCTCAATGGTTAGAACACTGGGGTTAGAACACTGCTTGAACGGAATTCTGCTCAGCACACAGAAGTTTAAGACCCAAATACTGCAAGTTTTGGTGAGCTCCCATCCTTAGTCCAGCTCCTGCTGACCTAGCAGTTTGAAAGCATGCAGATGCAAGTAAATAGGTATCATTTTGGTAGAAAGGGCAACGTCCGGGCAACAGGCCCCTGCCACAGGCTGGCCCAAACTTGGTTTCCCCACGTTATGTGCATTGTGGATTGGATAAAATTCCAATCCACAACAAGCGGATACCATCACCTGAAATGATGAAGAAGTTGCCTTTTTTGGCACCTTCAAACGCTAGCAACTTCAAACGCTGAAGAAGTTGCCTTTTTGTGTTTTAAAATATGAATAGAATACTGTCCCAAAGAGGATAAGAACATGATTGTACAATAGTTAGTGATCCTATAATCTAAACATTTAGTACACACACAGTCTCACAAAATTCTAGCTTGTAATGACATTTGTAATGTCTTTAGATACAGTACTCAGTTTTTTTCCTTCTTTGCCTCTAAACTAAAACACAGCTGAGTTTTCTTCCATCTGAAAAACCTATGGTAAGGTTTATGCTATTTTGTCAGCTTTGATGTCATGAACAGAAAAGAAAAAGTTCTATAAAATTTGGAAATCTTGTACATATCCAGTTGGTGTACCTAAAGAAATCACAATATCAAACATCAGTGACAAGCATTCATATTAATACACAAAGGCTGCAATCCTAAAGACACTTTCCTGGGAGTAAGACCCATTGAACACAAAGAGGCTTACTTTTGAGTAGACATGGTTAGTATTATGCTCAATGACAGGCTAAAAATATTAGGTCTAATTTTAAACAACTAATCTGATACATTCCAGTTAAAAGGACAAAAGGAAGAAGGATTCTGCATTTTAATCATAACACCACCCAGGTGATATCTGTACTAGGTAGAATTCTACTGTTATTTTGCTGTCTAGCTGCGGTTGCTAAGAATGATGAAGTAGCAAAATTACATTTTCCCATTATTATTTCCAGACACACACTGGCAATGGTTTGTTGACTCTAATAAAGCTTCAGACAAAGCTGTCAGCAGAGGAAATGGCAGAAGGAGAGCAAAGAACAACCACCACCGCAATAAATAAATCTGAAGCCTGGGTGATAGGTTGTGTATTTTCCAATAAAATTTAATGTGAAATTTCAGAAACTATCATAGCGCTGCAGATGAATTCCAGAGGGATAAGTGTATTCTATCAAGTCATGGTACTCAGGATTTTGACAACATAAACATATTATGAAGGATTAAGGAGACAGAAGACTTACCTGCTATAGTATTGAGAAACATCAAGTACTCAAAGTTTGAAATCTCCCGTCGCTGCCACCGCTGAGTCATGTTGGAAGATTTATACAGTTGACGAGGAGTGGCCAAAGAAATTCGTCTAAAATTAAATTGAAAGAACACATATCCTAAGTTTTGCTTCTATACAGACACTGGATATTCTACTTCCTAACATTATCAAAGTATAATTATCAGAAAATTATCATAACCATAGGTATTATAAAATACATAGAATCATAAAATCATAGAGTTGGAAGGGAACTAATAGGTCATCTAGTCCAACCCCCTGCCTGTAGTAGGAAATCCTCCTAGAGCATCTCCGACAGGTGCTTGTCGAGCCTCTGCTTGAAGATCCCCGGAGGGGGAGAGTCCACCACCTCTCTTGGCAATCTGTTCCACTGCCGATCCGCCCTCATTGTCAGGAATTTTTTCCTGATATCCAACCAGAATCTCCTTTCTTGCAGTTTGTACCCATTGGTTCTAGTTCTGCTTTCAGAGGCAGCTAAGATCAAATGAGCGCCCAATCACGTCTCCTCTCAGTCTTCTCTTCTCCAGGTTGAACATCCCAAGTTCCTCTAACCTTTCCTCGTAGGGCTTCCCTTCCATCCCACTGATCATATTCAGAGAGTACTTCATTCCTTTCCCAATGCAGTGTCTCATCATATATATCCACAATGAACTTCAAAACTTCAGGAAATAAAGATAATGATAAATGGAGATTCTATTCTGCAGTATCAATTCTGAATGTGAATTAGGGGCATGCTTCAGATATATAGAATTGTATTATTCAATGGGAAAGATGTGATCAAGGCTAAGTTTGTTCCAGCCATAGAATATCAAATATTTTGTAGTTTTTATTCTACAGATCTTCTATAGACTTATTCTACAGACTCTTATTCTATTCTATAGTTTTATTCTTCTCTATGAATTTGACTCTACCAGCTCTTGCAAGCCACTCAATGAAATGAACTGAAGCAATTGGGTGGGTGATAGTACAGATAAGCAAGAGGTAGATTCCTCAGCCCTTCAATTTGCTATCCAAGATGTGGGAGAGGTTATGTGTTTTACTCCCCATGGACAAGGCCTGGAATAAACACAATGAAAAACTGCAAATCAATCAGCTCTGAGAGGGAGGAAGGTCTGAAACCATAAATCTCTGCTCACATAAGTGGATTTGTGATCATACATACATTTCCTCCTCCAGTATTACACTGCTACATATAAGTAACCTGTATCTAAACTGTATCTGTAAGTAAACTGTATCAAATTGAAAAGCATTGGAGTATTTAATTATACAAAAGAACTACAAAGTGTTGCCAGATTACATCCTGAAGAAATATTCTAACTAACCTAACTAACCCCACTATGTCACAGGAACATGAGAGGACAGATATTTGATAAGAGAATTATGTTGTGATCTGCTCATCCTAAACAGCTCACTTTTTCTAACTTTTTATTACATTTTATTCCCAAAGGCAAAAGACATTTTTGAGAAGCTTAAAAAGTAAACATGATTTTGCATTTTTTACAAAAGGAAAAAAGTTGATTGTAGATAATACTTTTAATGTGTTCTCTTGCAGTCATAGTTATAAAAATATTCTCTTACAACAATGACTTGAAAAGGTATAAAAGAACTTGCTTCATACTTCATATTCAGAAACAGTACTGATAACCCAATCCTATCCAAAGCGAACACACACAGGGTGCCACAACAAAAAAAGAGGATAAGGCACCCAAAATGTAGGACACCCAAGAAAAATGAAAAGCCAAAAACAATATAAAAGCTAAAAACTCTCATTACTTTCATGTGCTTAATTTAACTACTATGGGTGCAATCCTGAAGTGCACTTGGGCCATCCCATCTGGATCTGGGCTGGCCTAATGCCAGATAGACCTGCCTAGCTGCACCAGAAAAGGGCAAGTCCCCCTGGGCCAGCCTAGCACTGCTAGCCTAGCAGCACAGCAAGGGCATGCTGAGGGGCATGTTGGGCATGGCCTAAAATAGTGCAGTTAGGCTGTACCCAGAACCTGTTTCCAGGACAGACATTTCCCCTCCCTGCTCCTCATATTTAGGCCTCCTGAGGAGCAGGTACAAATCTGAATAGACCTATTGAGGTCCATGATAAGCCAAAGAAAAATGGAAGTGAAAGAAAAGTCCTAAGTCCTAGGCTAGCCAAGGCATCACCCCTGCTTGTTGAACTCAGGATACGGCACAACACCAACAGCTCACCCCAGCAGTTCCTTATTCAGTGTAATCTGAAGCAGGTCTCCTTAGGAGCAAGCCTCCCCATGTGCTACTTTGTCCTCAGTGAGCATGCTTGGAATAGCAGACTTATGCTGTTGCCTCCTTAGCAGCAGTTAGGCCAACCTAGGGGCTTCCTTCCCCTGTGGATTTGGCCAAAGTGTCAGCTCTGGATATGGCCTACTTTAGGCTTCCATCGCTAGGCCATTCTCTCTGGCACAAGTTAAGATTGCATTGAAAATTAAAAGGTTGAGTGCATTGAAAATTAAAACCCCTCACCCCCCTTTCTAAGTTAAAGAGAAAATGTTGTTCAAAGATGCTTCTGCGGTCATGTTGCCAGCATGACTATATGCTGAGGGAAACAGAATGCTTTTACTTTCCTACCAAGATGGTACCTATTTATATACTTGCATTTGCTTGGTTTGAAACTGCTAGGTTGGCTGGAGCTGGGCTAAGAACGGGAACACACTCTGTCTTGAAGTACTTGGATTTCAAACCTCTGATGTGCTGATCTTCACATGGGCAGGCACAGCACCTTTAACCACTAAGCCAACTGCAGCCCCTCTGACCTGAAAATTACTTATTATTAAATTTAAAACATATATAATTTATTAATTACAAGAATTACAAGAAGGCTACATGCTGACTGCTTACATGGAAAATAATGGCATGGAAATTTTTTCCTAGGACACAGGGCTAAAATCCAGGACATGTCCTGAAAAGAGGACAAATGTTACCCTGAAACATACAGGATACAGGGCTGCCAAGACAAAAACGTCAGGCTCAGGCTCAATCTGCCCACTCTATGCTTCCATTGCTGTTCTTCCTTGTCCTATACTACCCCTCTGTACCCCCCTAACCCCTGTAATACACAGTAAAGAACATACCTGCTCTGGCAGGCATCCTCTGCTGCACTGGCACACATAGGAAGGATCTGCCCTCCCATCTGTGCACCCCTAACTATCACTGTCAGTATTTTATGCACTTGTAACAGATAGCATCAGCATAGCACATGATCATCAGAACAGCCCTTATGTAGCATTGTGTCATATAGAGACCATGTGATTACAGAAATATTGCTGAAATATTGGTCTACAGTACTGTACTTGTTCAAGCTAAATACAAACTGAATTTCAGCTAATGAGTTGAATGAGTATTTTTTTCAGCTGCAAAAAAACAACAACAACAACTAAAAATAGCTGCTCTGGTTGGAGCAAAAGAATACACATGTGCTAATCCAAGTCAAATTAAAAAAATTGCTCTTGCTGATTTTGAATGTATTGTGCATTCAGATATAACCTTCAAATAAAATGCTGACAACCCATGTAGTTCAAAGGACCCTGGGAGAAAATGCTTAGAATTAAGGATCATAATGAAAAATTAAAACTATTGTGCATGTTCAAACAGTTTTGCGGTGGCCAACAGAAAGCGTATGTTTAAATGATTATTAAATGTTATTCAGGAATGCATGGGCGTGCAGCAGAATATAGGGAATAAGGCAATATTTCAAGATGCTTTTTGTATGTAAAATATAAATACGCTCATTAGCATCGTTTCAAACACAGATGAGATGTGGAAGTCATTTGTTTTGTATTGAACAATAGCTTATAACAGCATAAATATTTTACTATCTCAGATCACAGCATTGCATACATTGGTCAGCTGTGGTGTGCTTGTGTCTGTGGCTGTCACAAGACTTTCCAAGGCTAGGACTGATGTCAATGAACCAATCTTCTGGCAAAGTACTGTGGAAGACCAGGCTCACTAGGTTCAGTCTTACTTGTTTTCACATCTAAGCATAACAAAATTTTGTAGTGAATAGAAAACGTACCCTTTCCCACAAAGTCTATCTCCTTTACATACAGCCCAATCCTATCAAAAAAATTTCTTCTGCTGCTTGCTATTGATAAAAAGCACTGTAAAGAGCTTTCCAGCAGTGATCTGTTGCAAAGGCCAGAGCCTTCCTGTGTGTCATCAGCTCTCTTGCTGCCTGCTGGAGCAGATAAATCAGAGGGAGATGTAAGGGAAGACAGAACAGGGCAGAAAAGGAGCAGAAAAGAGGTGGGGAGGCTGTCAAGGAGTGGATCTGATAGCAATGGCACATGCCAGATTCCATCTCCCTTTCCTGCAGCCTCCTCACACCTCTCCTCTCCTTAGAGCTGGACTATTAATCTCTAGTGCAGGTCCAAAGAGACCATTAGCGGAGTGGGAGACTAAGAGCTCAATCCAGATTCATGTGCACTGATTCACCACTGCAGTGTCACAAACATTCTGTAAAGCAAATATGTCACCATTTGTGCTGGGACAGTGCAAGCTCAGGAGTGCTGGACCTTGAGCCGCATGTAGGGACTTGGCATCTCTACTCTGCACTGGCTATTAGCCAACACACTCAATTTGCTGTACTGCAAGGCCTTATTCAGAGGAAGGGAGCAATTGTTCCCTTCCCTCAAGGAAACATCAGGATCTGTCGATGGCTGCCTGGTGGGTTTAGAATATTGCAGCAATTATTTTTGGCAACCCATCATGACAGGCTGCTAAGGACTGGGCTGTTAGAGGTATAAGAAAGGTGGATTTAAATCTCTTTTCACTTTCCACCATTTTTGGTGCATTTGGACAAAAGGGAGGGAGAAGCATATGACTGGGCTGTTAGTCTTGTAATAATTAAAGATGATGGAAATGGCTTTATGATACAATTCAGATAGAGAGCACTGCAGGTGGCTGTTATGGCTGCAATCCTAACTTCCAGTTAGTCTGGCCTAAGCCCCGGCACAAGTTATGTGCTGACTGGGGGGGGTTCACCAAAGTGCCATAAGACACTTCTGCACCACTCCTGAGAGAGGGTTAGGTCAGTGCAAAAACATTTGCTCGCCTCCCTACATTGCCATGAGAATGGGAAGACGAATGAGCCGTGCTGATCTAGGTTAGGATTGCACCCTATGTTATTTACATATTTAAATCAGCGGCACGAAAACTTTAGGAGAGCTCTACTCTCTCCCTAAGTCTTTGCGCAAGAAGAGCTTTGGCAGTGACATGATAACTGGGCAAGAGGCACTCTTTCAAGTGGGTGTTCATTTTTAATTTAGCAGGGGAAGAGTAACTGGCCTTTCTCACACCAGCATTGTCTTTTCTAGTGGGGTCTGCTGCTATTCTTTGACATATTTATTTATTAATTTTAAAGACTTGTATCCTACTTTTCCTCTGTAAAACAACAGATGACCAAGGCGGCTTTATAGATTATGAGCTATTTCATTTTCTCTATAAACCGCTTTGTGAACTTTTTGTTGAAAAGCAGTATATATTTACTGTTGATTGATAATCACTAGGACTGTGCCCCTGTGGGGAATGCGGGCTTTTTCCCGAGGTCTGGGGATCTCTGCAGATTGCTGGCAGAGCTTCTTGCAGCTGGAAACGAGTGAAAATTGCAGTTGTGATCAAAGTGGAAATCAGACTTTCTGCCTCCCTCCATCCCTTAAAGGGAGTGGGGGTCCATTAAATGAACTTGTGGGTTGTGACCCACCTCTACCCCCAGTTTGAGTATCACTGCTTTAGATGCTGCTGCTGATCCTTAGCTTTAGGGTGGGACATTATATAACAAGAATGATACAATTCAAACATGATCTTCTGCATTTTAGCAAACTTGAGGGCAAATTACTTTTGACATCACAAATCTTTTATGTTGTAATTAATCAAATCATTTGAAATTAACCTTTATGCAAAGGAAATACACTATCAAAAATCACATAGATAAATTATATTTGTACACATAGATAGCCATAGAGCAGATAATATCGCTCAATTTACAGCAAAAAAGGAACTAGGGCAACCTACTTATTTCTAGATATCACTTGCATTGCAGAAGGGATTCTATTTTTTGTATACTAACTTATGATTTGTTGGAATATGTTGCAAAATAAATTTCTTTTGAAAGCGCCCTTGTAAGATAGCTGAAGAGATTCAGTGTGTGAATTATTCTGACAGATTCAAATAAATTATGTACAGAAAATTGGTTCTATGCCTGTATGTTACAGATATGTTAGGAAGACCATACTGCTAGGGCATTTTCCTAAATCTGCCCAGCTTCGCTCTATTTTTCAGAAATGCTACCATGAGAACAAACAAACCCACGAACCAACCTTCCTTCCTTGCTTCCCAACTGGCAGTTTCAGGAAACTATTTAATGTAGGTTAAATACAACTCGGCGCCAAACTACATATGAAGTTATATGCAATAATGTGTAATCCTAGGCTTAAGTTTATATTTGTATAGGAGAAACACATGTCCATTGATTTTATATCAGACTACACTAGAAGCAGAGCGTATTTAACTCTTTGATATTCAGCATAATTTCATCCTGAAATTTGCTTCTACAAAGCTTCTATTTAAATGGCACTTTTAGGGTTAAATTGATCCTATTGGTGACTTTTAGAGGAAAATGATACAGAGATAAATATCCTTCACCTCTGTGCTATAATGCTAATTTGAATCAAGGTAATGTATTGCTGCTCTGTAGAAGTAAATGTAAGGCTACAGCTATACATTAACACATTTATCAGTACTTTGTCCCTGAATAGTTTTTGTATGTATTATTCTTTTTCTCTCACAACAATGATTATGTAGAAGAAAACTTCATATATATTCCGCTCAATTTCTTTCAAATATTCCCAGTTCAGCTGACGACATCAGTGAATAGCCACTTTCAACATAGAACCAGAACATTTACATGGACATGTAGCTTTGAACTGAAATAATCCTATTTAATGATTACAGCTAAATGAAACATTCCTAACAGGAAGCCATCTGAGAATGAATTCACAAGCTGTACTTCAATGGTACTACTTGAATGTAATGTACTAATGTACTAGTTTTGTGTCTATGATAAGTGACACATGATAGATTTTCATATATAGTCATCCCATTACAAGCTTGTTGAAAAGAAGCTGTGACCAAAGAGAGAAGAAATTAGATTAGATTACCTTGCTTGTGGCAAACCATAACTGGTTCCCACTCCAACACGAGGCAAGCTGTAAACAACTTTTTTCACTGTTGCTTGGTCGGGAAAATTGAACATCACAGAGGCTGCAGTACAAAAATTATCCAGAAGTTAATAAAATAATGAAGCAAAAAGATGTATTTTGGGGTGATACTAGAATATCATGGAATGGAGCTACAATGGAGAGCACATGCTTTTCATACAGAAAGTTAACAAGTGTGGGTGTCTTGGAGGGAGTTTGATGGGACACATGCTCTGCAAGACAAATAACTCATAATGTGTGGAGGGGGGGGGACTACCACTCTTGCAAGTTCATTGGAGGAACCAGCAGCCACTTCATTAGTGGTCCCCTCTGCAGCTAGAGCTGAGTTGTGGCTAGATGCATGCACCATGTCTACCCTCGTAATGTCTTTTAAAGTCATAAAAATATCATTTCTGGTTTTTTCTGAAAAACCATAGGTGATTTTTGTTTATCTAAGTGTCCATTCTGAGCCCTGTAGAGGATGCAGGCAGATGCTTATGGCCTACGTGGTGCTCAGAAAAGCCACTGGAAGTGAGGAAATCACAGCAGGTTTGGGACAATCACCCATATCTTTCCAAATCCATGAGGGTGAGTTCTGGAATGGAACCTCCACAGATAGGTGGCAAACATGTGATGCAGCACTTTAAAGAATATATGGTGCTAAATGTTGTTAACAAAATAAGCATTCACTCACTAACTCACTCATATTCTCACTCATATTCTATGAATGCAACAATTGTAACAATGACTAAAATCGATCCACTATGTAACCACTATGACTTAATGGAGCCTTCTTCCTTTTCCCTATCAGAAGTCTACCTAGGCAAAATGGCACCTGTAGCAAGGACTAAAATTTCACCCCTATCAAAACACCTGTATCCCACCTTTTAGCTAATGTTACAGTCAATAATATAAAACTATTGTAATAACAAATAATATCAAACTACAGTGCTATCTTGCTTAACAAGTGCCTCGCTTAACAAGTGATCCACATTACAAGCAAAAATTTCTCTAGGATTCCGCCTCACATAACAAGTGTTGCTTCACTTAACAAGCACACTCGTAGACAGTTGGGGCAGACGTGCTGACTGGCAGCCCTTTTAAAAAGCATCAGAGCTGCCTAGTGCACCTGCCCATAGCGAAAGCAACACTTCCGCACTGTTCATCCTGTGGCTGGGCGTCCACTGGGCAGAGGGAGAGAAGAGCAGTGGAAAAGAGGGAAGCAGCTCAGGGCTAGCCAGAAGGGAGCAGGGGAGAGAGATGAAGAGAAGAATGTGGGAAGACACTTTAAAAGTGGTACCTTTTAAATTACATGTAATAGTTTCAAATTTAATAAGTAATATATTTAAAATATATTTAAAATAACCACATAGCAATGTATATGACTTTTTAGCTTTTCTTTTGTCAGATTATATATTTTTATTGGGTGTTCTATATGGGGGGGCCTTGTTATTGGGTCACCCTGCTATTATGGGACTACTTGTGAGTAGAACTGTAGAAGGCTGGACAGTGTGATGCTCCAATCCTATTCACTTTTACCTGGGAATAAGGCTATTGCCTATAATGGGACTACTTGTGGGTAGAGCTGTGAAAGTCTGGGCAGTGTGATGCTGGAGTCATGTAGAGAGCAGATGCAAACTGGAGCTGGAAGGGCTGCTGTCCCTTTTCAAGCCCTTTGGGTTGATAAAAGGAAAGAACTGCTGGAGATGTTGTGTTTAAGGTAACCAGTCTTACCTGGATCTGGGCTCCTTTATAAGGGACAATGAGGCTCTCTCCTGGGATGCTGTTCATTGCAATCTGCAGGGAAGGGAAGTGAAGTGCAATAGCCCAGCACAGCAGCCCCGCACCTTTGAACTGCAGCCAAAAAGGATGCCTGTGGGAGGCTGACCTTCCTTGAAGTACACTGCAGGGTGGGCAGGGGCAAAGTTCCTTTGGCTTTGGGAGCCTCTCCATGGGTGAAGCCCATGCAAAAAGCATCCCCTGCTATATCCTAGTTTTGACTCTGCTCTCCATTCTTTGCATGCATATGAATAAACGTTCATGTATTGCCATGCAATTTACATTTTGATTTACTGTCACTGTATATTCTTTTAAACACAGTTTCAGATATTTACTGGACAAAATAATTACAGAACATACTTCTGTTTGCCATGAAGACCTCCAAGGCTGTATTCTGAAGAAGATAACGTCTTGAGAAAACTGCCCGAATTTCACTGAACATCCATTTTCCATGAAGGCCCTCAGTGTAGGCAAGGACCTATAAAAGAAAATGAATACAAATTAAGCCAATGTTGGAGCAACTAAAAAAATTAATTTTATTCCTTATAGTATCAGGCATAGACAACTTAGGTGAAAATTATTCCTGTAACAGTTGAAGGAAAATAACCTCCCATTTATGAGGCTGTATTTCAAATAATTTGTTTGTTCCACAGAATTTTCTATTTCACTGAGGCTGCAATCCTAACCAGTCGTTAGGATGGCATAAGTCCTGGCACAAGTCCTGTGCTGGCCTAGGAGTGTCACAAAAGTGCCGTAAGGCACATCTGCACCACTCTGGGAGGGGGATGAACTAGGTCAATGCACAGATATGCACCAGCCTCCCCACACCAGCAGAGGATCAGAAAGTGGGTAAGTTATACTAGCCCAACTTACAGCACAGAGTAGCTACAGGTTCTCTTGTGTCGACATAAGAAACTCTTACTCAGGATTTCTCTATGCATTTCCCATAGTTTTCCCATAGGTGGTGCTGTAACTATGTCGATGTAAAAGGTCCTATAGTTACTCTGGATTGTGCCTTATGCTAGGATTGCACTGTGAAGCCACTATCATACTACATCAAACTACATCTATGAAGCTGCATCATACTATCATCCCAACAGACAGTTCTATGGGATATTTTCTTTTCCTCAAAACACCCACCACCTCCACTGAGCAAGCAAGCAAGAAACACTTGTTCTGTGCTCTTTTACATGTACTGTAGTTAACAATTCAGATTCACTACCTCTGAACTCCCACTTCTTCTCCAGCCAAATACCAAATTCCATCTCTGAAGTAAGACATTAATTCAGGCAATAGTGAAACCTTCCTAACCCCAGATTCCATCAATCTCCACAGAACTTCTCTCACACTGCAACCACATGCTTCCCTTTGCTTTAATCACCTATGTATTTGGCTTTTTCCCATCCCATGTTTCTCATAGGACTTGAGTCTGTATATTCTAAAGTAACTGAGAAAACTATGGGTTTTAAATATGATCAGATATGGTCCAAATGGCTTCCCCAAAAACACCCAAGAATTGAAGTCATTAACCTGTAAGTGAGGTAATGGCTACCAAGAAATAACTGCTTTCCATGATTATGCAGTAATTGAAATTTTCATTGGAAGCACGGAAACTGCTATTTTCTCCCCAGCATAGTGCCTTTTTTACTGGTTGTTTGCTGGTCTTCATTTGCAGCTTTTTATTTTATTTATTTTATTTATTTTATTTTCTCTGTAAATTACATTGTGAACTTTTTTTTATTGAAAAAAATCTTGGGGTGGAGTCTAATAGGACCTTGGATATAACAGGAAGTACTTCTGGTGTCCAAAAGGCACTTATAATTTTAGTGAAAAGTGTTAAGTGTATTCCCAACATTTCCAGGAGACTTTCTGAGTTCCAGAGAGGCTGCATGCAGCAACCTCAAATCACCACTTCCCAGAGGTGTCAGAAAGGCCCATCTGTATTCATAATAATATTTCTTTACTACCAAAAGATTTGGACAGTATTAACACTATGTTTATGGG
This sequence comes from Cryptoblepharus egeriae, assembly GCA_030015325.1. Lineage (NCBI taxonomy): Eukaryota > Metazoa > Chordata > Lepidosauria > Squamata > Scincidae > Cryptoblepharus > Cryptoblepharus egeriae. The sequence goes on from JAREYC010000005.1 coordinate 77,406,997, forward strand.
CTGCTTCTTATTCTTTCATTTTTTAATAAGGGGAGATTAAGGAAAAAATTTTTGCTTTTTTCTTTTTTCTTTTTTTTCTTTGCATTTTTTCTGATCACATTCCTAAGCACATTTTCTGGAAAGCTTCCTTGAATTCAGTAAACATGGTTAAGTAATAATTCTGGTTAAACATGGTTAAGTGAACATAACTCTAAGTAAACAAGGTTAAGATTACGGGGCACAGTTAGTTCAAATGCGTAGCCCCATATATCTAATAAATATTTAAAACCATTTTTACACTCTAAGGCTACTCTACTGAATTGTGCCTCCACATGACTCAGAAGGTCTTCCTTCCTATGTGACTGGAAGATTCTTCCAGTTGCATTTGGGAGATCCAGTGGTGCCCTCCTGACCTGGATTGGATCAAATCTGCAGTTTCAAACTAACTGTTTTGGTTACCCTCTTCTACGTTAAAGCAGTACAATATAACAAAAGAAAAACAAGAGATAGAATTCTGTTTCAAAGCAGCTCACAATCTAAAAATATCTAATATCAAGTTGACAGTGTGGTTGTTTCAGAACAGAAAAGGGGAATTGGGAAAACATGAAAGTGTGGCACACATCTTACACTCTTATGTAGAATAGGGAGACAGATAGATAACAGCAACCCTATGAATTAATAATAGTTTTGGCTTAGAATTTTTAAAGCCGGATATACAGGATTAAAATCTAAAAGGACCACAGTAATTTCTTCATTCAAGCCTCAACATATGCTTGATAAAAGAGCTATCATCTACTGATTCTTCATAGTCGTATTTATCATACTATTTATTAAAGCCATCAGCTTTATTTAAACATTCCAAGTAATGGAGAGTTCACTGGATGTATTACAAAATTATCCTAACTGTTTGATCTAGGCAACTTACTCAAGAGTGAACTTTATTCACTGAACACTAGGCACTGGCTCTGGCAAGGCCTTTGTCAGATTAAAAGTTTTTCTTGCATCAGATGTCTTCTCCTGTGTACATAATTGCACACCAATCAAGTCATCTCATAATCTTTGATAGCCTTTTAGTTTCCTTTGATATATGATAACTTAATACCTTTTACCTGAACACAAAACTTAAGGCAATCCATAACAATAACCCTTGGGCTTATGCCAGTTTCTATATAAGGTATTTTGAAATTGCTAAGAATGCCAAATGCTTAGAAGAAATTTGACACACACCAATGGATTTTAACTACATAGATCTAAGAATGTATGATATTCTGAATGTCACTGCATCAAAACTGCCTTACAGCTCAATTTTACCATCAAGCTATGGCAACATATTGCCATATATACTGACAAAATGACAGTCCCACCAACATAGAAGTCCTCCATGGATGCTGACATTATGGTAGCAGAACTCCACAGTGACATAGCTCCGATGTCATGTAGTCACTTGTACAAGTCTGCAAAGGAGGTGCCAAAACAGGGAGAATTGATGCATGACATTGGAGAGATAAGATGGAATCAATGCACCCAATCCCCTCTTCAGACAAAGGACATCCCGTGACACTGGAAAAATGCTGTGCCAATGATATAGTAGCTGGCAAAGGGTAACGCCTTAGGAAAAGTTGCAACAGAAAATTGCATCTTCTGCTCCCCCCACAAAACCTACTTTCTTATGACGTAATATAGGATACAAACTGTATTTGGTAATAAATAAATCCTAATAAATCAATAAAACTGTATTTAGGAATAAATCAGTCCCACTACAAAAACCCATCGCAGGAAGACTACAGCTCCACACATTGTGGAGGTATGTTCTGCTGAGTCTGAGTCCTTGCTGGCCCCAGAAAAAGAGGGGTAGAAATGTGTGGTGAGGGTTCAGCAGTGGGAGAGTTCAGTTTCATTGTTGCTGTATCTAAGTACAAAAAGTCAGAGTTATATTAGATGTTAAAACAAATACTTGGGGCAAAATCCATAGTAACTACGGGGAGTCCTTGCTCCCGTGTAAGAACAACTTACTCTGGATTTGAATATGAATTTCCCATATGTTTTCACTAGTTGGTGCAGTAACTACGGATACACATAAAGTCTCTTACGTGCTCCCGTAGTTACTCTGGATTTGGGGGAAAACCAATGTTTTGGGGTGGAGGAGGATGGGCAGTGGTAAGACTGTGGCAAACCAGGAGTGGAAGGTGGGCTGGGATAATAACTTGTGCCAGATCCAGGCCTCATTCCTGGACAGCACATAGCAACTCCAAGCTGCTTTGTTTTGCTCAAATCTGTGCCATTGATTTTGGTGGTGAAGTTTCAAATAGAACCATAAAGGCTGCTGCAGCATTACCCAGGGTAAGGGGGAAAGGGGAAAGCAGTAACAGAGCATCAATCCCAAACTTGCAGTGCATACAGCACAGGAAAGCCAGCCTGCCTGTTCCTGCACAAGTTAGGGCTGCAATGTAAGTTTTCCTTTGACAAGAATGGTGGGGAAGAATTTTGTCTGAAGGCAAGGTCATACATTAAATAGCAGCTGAAGGTCTGATTGCCACACTTGATGCCAGGAAGGAATTTTTCCCAGGTCAAGATGCCCATGACCCTGGATCTTCTGTTTTGTTTTTCCTATAGTGCTTGGCAAGTAATCTTGAGCTATTTTTGTAAACACCTTTCCTGCTGTCTGATATATTTGGGTATATAAATTGGGCAGATAAATTGGGATTGGAGGGATGCTCCTGCCCTGGAACAAAGAGTGTATATAAGCTGCAATCCTAACCTCCACCTCCCAGAATAAGTCTTATGTTGACCTGGGGGTGTCACAAAAGTGTTGTAAGGCACTTCTGCCCTATTCCTGGGACGGGGGTTAGGCCAGTTCACAGGATATGTTGAACTATCCACTCTCACATGGGAAGATAGACCAGGGGAGTTAGGCCATCCTAAATTGGTTAGGGTTGCACCCATAATCTTTTAATTTCTTCAAATGTTAGGTTCTGGAACAAAGCAATTCTCTCTTAAGCAAGAGGGAACATCTAAGAAAAGTATAATTCTTCACAACAGAATTTTCCTTTCTCTCATTAGTTGTCAGTAAACACTGGCAGTGGCCCTAACCATGCTTAATATAAAACATTTAAGAGGGACTCTCAAATCCTTTCTGAATGGCCTCAATAAAGAATTTCCATGCCACAGAGGTAATAAGAGGAGAGTTATACAGAATGTTCAGTTCTGGGATAGATATATCTCTACATAAAACTAGCAGTGATGGATTTCAGTGCGGTCTGAAATTCAATACAAACACTGCATTTGAATATACTGACTTAAGTAAGCATGAAAGATAAAGTTGTTCATGCTGAATTATTGGAGGTGAGAGGATTGGGAGGCAGAGGAGGAAGAGTTTCCATCCCTTTTTCCTTTTACCCATATAACAGGCCAGTAATTCTGTAAACCACCCAAACAGATGTGATTCATGGAGAGGGCAGGACCTCATTTTCAAACAGGCCTGAGATCTGATAGGTCCTGCTGAGTATTTGCAAGCCATGCCCACAGAGGTTTTTCACTGAAAGATCTGTTGCTGCCATAGTCCCTGAACCTCAGGGCTCAGGACACAAAACATCTTCATTTTCCCCCACCATGGCCACTGGAACACAATACTGTTCCTTTACAGCAGTGTGAGAATGCAGTCATTAATGCTGCCAGGAGGAGACAACAAACCTCAGCAACTGAAGGTGGGACCAACTTCAACCCCCCACTTTCATCTGATGATAAAGGAAAGAATCCAGATGTATCTTTGGGCCAAAGCAAGTTCTTTGTGCTGGCCCAGGGGTATTGCAGAGTGGGCAGGACTGCAGGAGTGGGCAGGGAATTGCACGGTAAGGACTGCAGGGTAAGGGACAAGGAACTGCAGGAGTGGGTAGGACTGCGGATGGGCAGCTGCCCCAGGTTAGTGCAGCGGCAGTTCCAATCTTACCATGAATGCAGGGTGGGCAAGCCAGACTGCCTGCTTCAGTAAAAGTTAGGATTGTGCTGCCTATCATTTGAAACATCTAATAGTTTTTTAAAGTGTTATCTATTTTAAGCTTTTCAAGGGATGGGGTTGTCTAGAAATATGAATAAATTGATTAATAAATAACTTTAGGTTTTTACTATTTATATTTTTGTTTATTTGGCCATATGGATATAAACGGAAGCAACAATAAAACATTAATCAATTCACTGCTTCTCCTGATCACTGTTTCACATGTCCCTTTTTGTGGCTTCTTCCACTAATTGGGTGCCTTCTGTATTCTGAAGACTGCATAGCACTGTCCATATCAGCATGTTGCTACGCCGGCCCTGGGTGATATACACAAGAGGTAATGCGCACTGGAGGTGACACCACTAGGGACAGAAATATTATCATGTTATATACTACTTAAACATTTGGTGTATAATTTACAGCAGAAAGAAATTTTGAAAATTGAGTGAAATACCTTTATTTTATCTAAAGCTATCGCCAAAAATAACAAAAACCAGAAAACAAAAAAAATGCAACTGTCTTAATGTAACTAAAAAATTCATTTCCTTAATTCAAAATGGGCCAGTGAGACTCAAAGAACTAATAAGATATTATGATACAACATGGAACCAATAAGGTGTCAGCAAGGTGGGGAGTATATGATGCCACTAGTGACCAAAATAATTAAAAGCATGGTTTGTAGGAGTAATACCGTTATGTTACATACTGCTGGATGTGTAATTTAAAGCAGAACAGAATGAAACAAACTGCTTTGAAATATTTCTATTCTATCAAAAAGTCTGGCTGAAAAATCCATGGGGCACAACAATGGCACGTAACTATGACCATCAAACAGGTTGTTGCCCCACCCACTGCCCCACCCCACATAGGAGGTGGTCCATCATGTGGATGACATACTAGCCTCCGGCATGGGTGATGCACACCCTATTGACGCCACTGGGCTATGAGCAGGTTTGAGAATTCTTCCCAAGAATAAAAACAGCTTCACTTGACTTCCTTTATCAAGTACTAGCGAAAGGCGTACCCGTGTTGCAGGAGTAAAATTCCCCCGTATGCCATCCCCCATATGCATCAATCCCCCATGGATAACTTTCCCCCAGGCGTAACAACCCCCATGCGCAACTTCCCCCATACACATCAACCCCCCCAAGCGCAACTTCACCCATGCGCATCAACCCCCCATGCACAACTTCCCCCATGCGCATCAACCCCCCATGCGCATCATCCCCCTATGCGCATCATCCCCCCATGCGCAACTTCCCCATATGCAAATTTCCTCTCATGTGCAATTTTCCCCATGTGCAACTTCCCCATGCGCAACTTCCCCCATGCGCAACTTCCTCCGTGCGCAACTTTCCCCGTGCGCAACTTTCCTCCATGTGCATCATCCCCCCATGTTCAACTTCCCCATGCGCAACTTCCCCGTGCGCAACTTTCCCCCGTGCGCAACTTCCTCCCATGTGCAACTTCCTCCCGTGCGCAACTTTCCCCGTGCGCAACTTCCTCCCGTGCACAACTTCCCCCGTGCGCAACTTCCTCCAATGTGCAACTTTCCTCCATGCGCAACTTCCTCCCATGTGCAATTTTCCTCCCATGTGCAACTTCCCCCTTGCGCAACTTTCCTACATGCGCAACTTCCCCCAAGCACAATTTCCCCTCATGCACAATTTCCCCTCATGTGCAGCATCCTCGCCAGCGCAACCTCTTCTTCCAAACAACATCCCTCAGTGCACCAGGATCTGAGCACCAGATTGGCTGGATGTTGTTCAGTCTTCCATGTTAAGTATAGGACAGAAACACGTTGCCCCCTTTTCAGCCCCTGAAGGGTTAATTTCTCCAGATGGTTCTTGGTGGGTGTTCAGGTGACAGAAGGAACTCCCAGAATTCCATGCTTCAGGCCCAGCAGTTGGGGCAGAATGTTGCTGAGTCAGCAATTCTCAATGCAAAGTATAGGGAGGAAAACACGTTGCGCCCCTTTTCACCCCCTTCCCGTTGGAATTTCCGAAAACCGGTTCTTAGTGCACCCCTCCGTCACGGAAAGAACACCCACCCCCAATATAGGCCCACCGGTTTTGGCAGGGCAGTAATGAATGAGTCAGTGAGTCAGTCAGTGAGTGACTTTTCTTTTATATATATAGATAATATTGGATGCATAGCCATAATTATTTAAGAGATTGATATTTTGCCTTTTCCATGCAAAAGCAAATGCTCAGAGTGGCTAACAAAACTTATAAACAAGTACAAAATATAGAAACAAGTAAAAAAACATCAAAATAAAGCATTAACAACAATTCAATTTTCACATTACAAACCTGGAGCCTGGTTTGACCTGGAGCCTTATACAGAGTGAAAAACTATAAATGAAGTCCAGGGAGGAAGTCAGGTCACAATAGTATGTTAGAAGTAGGGATGTATATTAGAAGTATAATATTAGTAATGGAATTATTGGCCCAAATATGTAATAAAGATTATTACTGGAATTTTAAAAGACTGCATTTGATGTTTGTATTTGTTTTAAAGAGCCCATATAGCTTTCTGTCCAACTATAATTGGTCAGCATCAGTCACACTGCTGATTGTCATTCTCCTGTGGCTATTCCCTGCCTATACACTGTAGACAAATGTACATAAGGATGAAGATGAAGTGTGGTATACTTATTTGATTCACACAAAGAATCAAATCCTCAGACACACAAGTATTCACACTGGAAGAAAAATTTCTAAGCCAAGCTTTAAAAATATAATCTAATCTTTTAAATTTTTAGCATCAGGCTGGTTGCTTTCACAGCAGTCTTAAGGAGAAAATCCAACACATGCCAAATGACAATTGCAAACTAATCCTTTTCCTGCTTTCTATTTCTTTTTATGAACTGCAAAGCAAGGTCCAAGAGACAGCCTCTGAAGCATCTCAAGTCCAGTACATGCCTTTCAAACCTAATCAAGAGGGTATAAAAATGTATATAGAAAGATGAAAGTGCCTTTGCCTTTGTAACATATGGCAAAAAAGCAGGAAAAGGCTGAAAGAGATGTTCCATAGGGGAAGGTTAAGTCTGATGCTAATGCTTATTTAAAATGGTGACAGTCTGGAGTAGTGAAGCCTTGCTGGGCTGCTTTAATTTCTCTCTGGAATAGCTCTCTCCCAACCTTCTGCAGCACATCAAAGTCTCTGGAGCTCAATTAAAATTGGATTATATTGAAATGCTCTATCTATGGGACTGTGCGCTCACTAACACTTTTCTTTCGGTAATACTCTAGATGACAGTTGCCCATCCCAATTTAAACAGTTGTCATAGAGACCACGAAGGAAAGCAGCAGTAACTAACAATACAAAGGAAAGGTAAGTGCTCAGATTTCTATGAATGAAGGGGTTGGCTCTCAGCAGCACTGGATACAGCACAAGCCGTTCAATGCCGTGAACATAAAAGGCGGTAATACGCCAGGCTGCTTGGCGGAGAGGAGCAAAGTAAATGATTCCAGTAAAGGATTTCATTTGTGTCATGATAGCAACTCTATAATTAGACAAGCGTTTTGCATGTGGCCATTCTTCCACTACTTAAAATATTCAAAATTAATAGACACTCTCCAAGGATCAGCACTGACGGCAGCATATAGACAATAGCCAGCAGTCAGTACATTGAAGAAGTAAATAACTGCTTTCTAATTACCAGTTTAACATGATTAGAATAATTGCAGGGCACATTATTTCAATAAACAATTGTTTAATTATTTAGTAAATACTGAAGATTTGGTTCCTTAAGAAAATATAAAATGAGAACACCATTATACAATTGCACGAAAATAATGATGTGACCATTTATATAATTTTAACATTTGTATATAGCAAAACAAGAGGATTTTACAGGTGTTTATTTTCTTTTTTATATCTGACCCAACTTATATGCCTTTCATTCAGACAAGACTGTGTTATTCAGACAAGATTATTATCATTACATGCAATAATCGTTAGGTTCTTCACAGAATGGACTATAAAAAACAAAGAAATATTCATTAAAATAATACAACAAAGTCAACAATTGTAAAATTTGGTTATATTGCCTCAAAGATTGCAAAAAACAACCCAAAACCAATTCTGTTGCTTTTCGGAAAGCAAAATATTGTTGTGAAGTCAGCTTAGTACTCCTGGCACCACCACAGAGTAATAAGTTTGACAGGGTAGATAGCTAGTAATGATATCATGTTCTCATGTAAATGGCATGTATCTGGCACCATAAAAACTCACGAGTTCTCTTGTAATTGGCTTACTGAGAGTCCCAAGGTTTTCTTTCCCCTGTCGTTGTGCTGATCACCATGGAAATGAACAATTATTGTTAGTTTACTGTACGGCTCTATTTTTCTTTTAAGCCTTGGGTAAGCAGCTCCTGCTCTCTTGGGGAGACTGTGTTAGGATTTTGAAGCAGCAACAAGGCAGAGAGCACAAAGTGCAGGCCAAAGGGGAGCAAAACTAAAATGTGTCAGAAAATCTAAAAAGTGCACAGTTCAAAATTTGTCAAAACAAGGTCTAGGTTTAAACCAACAAGAAAAGCCCCTACAGCTTGGGCCTTGACAAAGCATGGCCTTTATTTATTTATTTATTTGTATGTATTTTATTTATTTATTTATTTATTTATAAGCCCAGCTGTAGAAAACACCATCTAATGAACCTGTCTGGGGCTGCTGTCCCCATCCTGTCAGGCATGTCAGGAAATGACAAGCACTGGGGACAGGCCGCCGCCAGTCATAGACAGGCCTGCCAGCTGGAGAGTTCAGCCCCAATCTAATCACACCACCAGAAAATAACTTTTCATGCTTTCAGCCTGAAAAGATGGGTTCAGAGAAGGAAAAAAAAGAGATAAAACAGAAAACCAAAACAATGTTATTTGGTTCAGTTGTATATTGTTCTCCAGAGTAAATTGTAAAAGAGGTTATTAGTACATGCATATTGTGCTATTTCATATGTACAAGGCCTTGAACTGTCTTTACAAACCTAGCTGCAGAAGTGGACCAACATACCTATCTTATATAAGATATCTTACCCATATATCCTATCTTACCCATATATCTTTATATAAATAAATGACCACTGACTTATTCTAAGATAATGATAGGAGTAGTTCCATATCTTCCACTGTATTTTATTTTTAAATTGTTTTCTTCAAAGAAATATAAATCATTGGTATGGTTTTTGTTGAGGTCATAGGTGGTTTTACATAAACTGTTGCTCTTTGAATGCAGGGCATTTAGAGATACATCAATTACACTGATGCATACCACCTATTGGGACCTTCTCTAGGGTAAACCTTTTTGGCTTCATAAAAAAGGAAAGGAATACTCTTCTTCAGTTGACCACAATCCACTAATTATTGCACAATTTCCAAAGTAACATAAAAAAATCATTAGGAAATAGTTACATTGCATGAACAATTCTTGTAGGAAGATAACGAGCAATTTAATTACAAAAATACTGTGTTGCCTCCACACAGAAAATGCAAAAATTGCTTCTAAATATAAAACTTCAAATACTGTAAGAAAGAGAATTATGTTGACCAGAAAAGATTCTAGGAACAACTTTCCAAGTTCTTCCTATGTAATTAAAATATTGTACTCTTAACATAATCCATTTTCCCTATCAAATATTCAAAAATATTCAAATATTCCATGTGCATATATACAATATGTAGAAAGGTTTACCATAATTAGTTTAATCTGGGCCAAAACAGCTATGACACAAGAAATATGTGTTTGCCTCTCTTTTATTCCTTAAAAGCAACCAAGCAGATGGGAGACAATCTGATTTTATCAGAGCTTGGTGCTTGGCAGCCTTGTAAGTGTGTACTGATACTTTCTTCTATGCCATTTTTTCATTCAGAATCTTCTTCAGCCAAGTTTTTGATTATTAGCTTCACTGAGGGGAAAGACAGACACAACATTAGTATTTGGGCAAAATCCGGAGTAACTATGGGGAGTCCTTGCTCCGGTGTAAGAACAACTTACTCTGGATTCCAATATGAATTTCCCATAGGTTTTCACTAGGTGCTGCAGTAACTACGGGTGCACGTAAAGTCTCTTACATGCTACTGTATTTACTCTGGATTTGGGGGTTTGTCTTTTTCTCCAGTACATGCATATTAATAGTAGCTTCCAGGGCAGATTTTGACTGGAAAAATAGCATGGGAGAAAAAGGGCAGAAGTCTCTCTCTCTCTCTCCTTGTGTGTGTGTGTGAGTGTACGGCAATTTGGGGCAGAAAGTGGCAGCTTTAAATTTAAATGTCAGGAGATCTAATCATATATCTACTCCATCTCAGCTGTTAAACAGTTACAGAGTTATACAGGTTGGCCTGCATCCATGATTTCACTTAGATGTGGTTCTGTGGATGCACCCCATGTGCTCTTCATACCCTTTCTGGAAGTGAGTGGAGCATGACTCTCCTAGCCTTGTGACACTCAAAAGATGCAGGCATATTTTGTTGAATCTGGCATACAACAGTGGCCAACACACACTATTTTCCTTTCCCCCTCTTACTGCCTTACCTCTTCCCCATGATGACATGTGGGATGCAATAGTTTATAAGCAAGATATCCATTGCTAGATAGGAATGGGCTGTAAAATCGTAAGATTTCTCTTTTGGTTCAGAAGGAAAGGATAATATATTTGTTCATTTCCCACATTGAGCACAATCCTAACCATGTCTACTCAAAAGTAAACCCCATTGTGTTCAGTGGGTCTTACTCCCAGGAAAATGTCTTTGGGATTGCAGTCATTCTCTCACTTGTACTTAATCCTTTTTTTCTTTTATTGTAGCCTTCTCTTTCACTTCTCTGATATACAGTTCCAACCAAGTTATACACAGATTTTTTTAATACAAAGATTTGACTCAACCCAAATGGCCACTGCAAATCATGGTTGAAAAAAACTGTTTTTTTACTGTTGAAGATAGGTAGCCATGCAAGCAATCATTCAATTTTTCAGACCCAGAATCAAACTCCTGCAGATATTGAGGCACTACCTTATTCAGTTAGGCACAACAGAGTAGCAACAAACCTGGAGGTGGGTATTTAAGCCTATTTTTCCATTGTTTTCTTTATAGACAGATTTTTTTTAAATCCATGGGAAGTTCCGGAACAGAACTCTATTGGAAAATGAAGGACACCTGTACTTTGCCAACACTATCTCCAACTATTTTGTTACTTCTCATCAAGTTAAACTTGTTTCTTTGCACAAATATAGGAAAATGTACATATGCAAACATGAAATCCATTTCACTATGACAAAATCAACTTGGCTAGCTACGCATGAGTCAACCATATTGCTACAGTGCAGCCACTTCAGGCATTTTATGTTTTTTTCAGTTTCATAGGATATATTCCACATATGTGCATATGTGATGATAACTATGTAAGGACTTTTGTACATGAAACCAGGATGTCATCTGATGATATAACAGAGTTGGCAATACATACACAGAATTTTGTCTTATCAGAGTACAGAAGATTGGTTGGGAATTCCACGTATGTTATCTTTAGTTGGAAAGCAGTATGTAAATACTGTAGTTAGATTATATGTAAATATAAATAACTTACCCTACAATCCAGAGTAGCTACGGGACCATGTAAGAGACATTACGTGTACCCATAGTTACTGCCCCACCTAGTGAAAACCTATGGGAAACGCATTTTGCAATCCAGAGCAAATTGTTCTTACACCAGAGCAAGGACTCCCCATAGTTACTCTGGATTGGACCCTAACTGAGAAAAGGCATATTTTTTATTGTATTCCATTTTTGAAGCATATCACTGGGAGTATTACTGTTGCGTATCATGGACAAGTTTTGAAATCTTCTTCACAGTTTCAGTGTCTACCTGCTGACATTGTATTGATTTAGGATGGCAATGGGGCTTTTCAACACAAAATGTATTTTTATACCCACTGAAATAAAAGAGTTTAAAGAATGCTTCATTCCTAGTTTGGATTGTGGCTGTCATTTGTGATTGTGATGTCTGTTTTCCTGGTTGGATTTTAGGGACCATAGAAACTGTCCTTTAATTAAGTTGTGATGAATTTGACTCTCAGAAGTACCCCACAACAGGATCCCTTTCTTCTAACAGATAATAAAACCCATTAGGAGAAAATGAATTGGAAACAGAGAGCTATCCGTATCCACAAATGAATGGAAAACTTATTTCCTATTTTTGTGGAGGTGAATCAGAAAAATAGTTTAAAAAATCATTTCTATGTACACCATAATTTTCTAGTATCCGTATTCAAACCTCTAATGTAGTGTTCTGTCATTAGCTTACATATTGCTGTCTCACAGTGGCATTATTCAATTCATTTCATCCATCTCAAAGCAAAGAAAGCTTTGAACTTCTGACCCCAATTTTCACTTAAAGAAACAAATTTCTTTTTGCAAACAAATTCAATTTTTCCTCCTGTCAACCTTTACCCTTGCTTTAAAGTATTAACCTTTTCGCCATTATAGTAAGCAATCAGGTTTCTACTATCCAAAGTTAACATTAATCTCTACTTTATAATGTGTTGAGAATACTTTACCTACTATCACCAACATAATAAAAGTAACTGCACCTTTAAACTTCAATAATATTTCAACAACCTAGCATAATTAGATGGAAATAGTAGACTGGAACTAAGTAACTCTCATTTTGAAGTTATAATTTCAAATTTGATTGCCTTTTTATATTTTTCATATTAGAGGAAATGTTCCTAAGGATACAGAATAAGCAAAAATGAAGACAAGATCTTCAGACCTATTCCTAAACAGATGTATTCCTGAACGACCAAACAAACCAGAATCTGTAGCAACCTTTGCATATCTGTACAACTTTGTAAGTGGAATTCTAACTACAGCCTTTTCCAAAATATCCCAAACAACTGCTATTGAAGGTCAGGGGACCTCTGATAGAGGCAAAAAATTAGGATGTCAGATTGTATACCCACAGTTTGGATAGAGCTCATGCCAATGTACATTGTCTTATCTGGCTGTCTGCTATGGGAAAATACCCTTGTCTTCTGCATTGTAAGAGTAGAAACTAGATGCCTGATCATATATGGCAGACATATTCAGAATACTGTTTCTTTAAGATACAGTCTCAGTCTAGAAAGAGACTCTAATCACAGGTATTCAGTACGGTGGAGGTTACAGCTGTGGTAACATCTCACTTGCACTGATGATGGTGCACTAACACAGGAGAGAAATCTGTGTTGGTAGATGTCAGAACAGCAGGCATTATATGTCCAGGAAACATGGATTTGACAAGCAGGCATGTCTAATAATTGATGGACGAACTCTTGTGGTTTCCATTGGAAGCCTTCTGAATGTAAAGACATTGGAGATCTTGCCCAGGCATTCACTTTGTCAGTTCTAAACTGTCATCATGCATACAAAAGAACTGATATTGTTTTTGATTGGTACAACAGAGTTTTCGTAAAAGTACAACCACACAGCATCAAGCAAAATACACAAGAGCAAGACACCAAGTGACAGGCCATGGATATGTTATTCTGAAATAACTTTATGGGATTATCAGGCAGTGAGCAACCCACTAATTTGTTTGGCCACAGAACTAACCCTAGTGGCACCAGTCAACTAGGATATTGCAATATCAAAAGCATTTTCTCATCCAATTTAGTTAAGAGCAACAAAAGACATGTGAATTGTCACTTTTTTTTACAAGGAAGGATATACATACATACATACATACATACATACATACATACATACATACATACATACATACATACATACATACATACATGTAATAACACAGACAGCCAATCTTCATAGTGATGCATGGCTTCCTGTAGACACAACAACATCCTGTTGGACATTGGACTTCCTGTAGCTGTCCTGGGTCAACTTGAACCTGTACCAGCATTTTGACAGATAAAGCTGGATCAGACCTAAGAACAAAGTAAGGCAGCAGCAGGCACCACGGTCACTAAAGCCATCTCTTCCCCAGGTCAAAAACCTCACTTTCCAAAATGCTTCCATTAAATTTTCTTGAAGTCTTTTCTGGATTTCTTTCTCGTCTTTATGAGAGAAGCATTTTGAGCACAAGAACTACCAGTCCCAGAGTCCTATTTATGGCTCTTATCTTCCTGAGGCTTCCTTAAAAATGCACTTATTCTCAAATTAGAGCAGAGAGGCCTGTTTACTCAATACTCAAAAAGAACTAAAGAGATTTACCCTACAATCCAGAGTAACTACAGGAGCACGTAAGAGACTTTACAGGCACCCATAGGTACTGTACCACCTAATGAAAACCTATGGGAAATTCATATTGCAATCCAGAGCAAATTGTTTTTACACCGGAGCAAGGACTCCCCGTAGTTACTCTGGATTGCACCCTTATTCTTTTAAAATCTGTCCATTTACAGTAAGGCTATTCATTTAAGCTAATACACTTAAAATGAATAATATACCTATATAATATATATTTTGCGTGCAAATGTTTTATATATAATACATAAACATTAAAACGCTATGCTTCATTTCTAATCAAAAGGAACTACAAGTTTGGAATTTTTGGAGTGCTCAGATCTACAGATTCCAACATTGCAGATTTCTATGTCTGTGGTGATTCCAGAACTTCTGTGGATAATGGGGATTGCCCCGTATAGTAAACCACTAGAAGTTTAAAAACCCTCCTTTCCTAAGTTGACAGAGAACTTCCGAGCCATTTGAACTGACAGCATATAGGCAACTATTATGAATGTACATCTTTATATATGGGAGGCATTGCATTTACATTCAGCAGATGCCCAGACTGCTAGACAGTGGAGAGGTGAGTGGCTGAGAGTAGTGCTGCCATAGAATCAAGTATCCCCATTGCCAGGCTATTTCTTTTACTTGAGGAAGAAGGACAAAAGTCCTCTTCTCCTGAGAAGGCAGCAGATGCTACCTGGCAGAAGCTGGATGTTACTGCAGCCCTGTGATCCAGGCAGCATAGGATTGGCTGTAAGTTAATTTTTTTGCTAAGAAAGGGTGAAAAGGGAAAAAACAATTCAAAAAGAACTGCTTAGTTATAGAAATACCCAATTCCTGAATCACTTGGGGTACATGGAAGAACACTCCTCAAAGACTATTGTCAAAATGATATTCCCAGCAATTGGGCATACACTGGGCAATACTGGAAATTTTACCAGTGGCAAATCCTTTCACCACCAGAACACCACAAAACAGTTTTTCCCGCTCCAAAGCCAGCTATTGAGGAAATTTCAATTAACATTGAAAGACTATCACCAGAGAAAGAAACTAATCAAATCTAATCCATCAACTCTGGAAGCTTGTTGAGTGGATCTATGGTACAACCTGCACTATAGTGAAAGTGGGCTGACTTTAAAGGAAGAACCTATGCCTGGGTACCATCTTCCGTATGTAACATGGAAAACTTTGAATACATTATGAACAGGGATGTCATGATGTAAGAAGAACCTAAAGACGTGGGTCTCATAGGAGACAGAAATTGTGGATGTGGGGAACTACAGAGTCCTGAACATTTATTGAAGTATTGTAACCTTGATGAACCTTGCAGAGTTGAGGATTTGTTTCTGGCCAATGATAAAGCCATCCAGACCAGTATTTTCCAGACCTCAAACGTAATAATTTGATGATGTTCTGGACTTGAAAAATAATAAATAAATAAATAATACAAAATCACTTATTTTGAAATGGTTTCTAGGTTTTTATTTAAGAATGTAAGATGAGCCTCCACTGCATGAGGGCAAAGGCCCTTCAATGGGGATACTGTATCTCTATATCAGTTTCCTGTATCACCAAATATCTCAGGGTGCACACAAGACCAGGTGCCCTCCCCTGAATCTGGCATTTTGACGTTGCTCCAAATTTTGAGGAGTTCAATTCTGGTTAAGGTCCAAGCAACTGCAAAATTTTACATGTGAGTGCAATTCCAGTTCACTGAGCAAGAAAAACCTCTAAATTGGTTTTGAGTTCGGAGTTAGGTTTGGCTAAGCTTTCCCAGCTAAATAGTAACTGTAATTTTCCATATTTGAGCTTTCTGATCAACAATGTGTTCTAACGGTAAATACAGACTTTTTAAAGAAATAGTGAGTATCTACATTTACACTCAAGTCTTATAATTCTTCATTGCCTGAAACATGTTATCATCCATGTTTTTTATCATCCTTTTTTTAGGTTGCCCTCCCAGTTTCAATATTTGATTTTCAACTGGCATTAGCATTCACGTCATGGAACCCAAACTACCTTAGGGTCAAACTACCTTAGCGCTTCATCTAACAGACACAGATTGTGGACCGATATGTATAAAGGTAGGGGACATTTAAATGCAACATTTTGTTTTCTTTAACACAGCACATACAGTATAGAAGAGTGTTGTACGAGAGCTTACTTAAAACACATGATTACAACAAAGAAATGGCCTACAAATAGCTTTATGACAGTGCTGCAGGAGCAGGCTTACCAAAATCGAGTGGTGTCTAAAAAGTGCCCTGTCAGTTTCCTGCTCCCTCTTGCCAGCTGCATTAAAATGCAGCTCTGGGCAATTTTTTTTGTCTGGAATTTCAGGAGCACAGAGTACAAAAGAGCTGATGAGCAATGAATGCTTCACCCTTCCTCAATTAATCTTGTCTTTCTACCTTTGCTTTTGCTTTCCCTCTACATGAAGGTAATAATGACACCCTCATCCATTATCCTTTTATCCCTGTTATTCTCGTGAAATTGCTTAATAATATGTTACAGATTCGTCTTCACTCACATAATTCTTCCTGTCATTTGCAGTATATCATCCTGCAAACATACAGCCCACTTTCACTGGCCGTTCTTTGAAGATTATTGTCAGTGACATCTCGAGGATGCGTTTGGAATCTGGAGCATCATTTCCGTTGTGATGGGGAATTACACTGACTTATCTGTCATTGCCAAAAGCACAACAAGCAATTCAGTGTTAATGCAAAGGTAACACAGGTTTTTATCATGCCGCCAGAACAAGAGCTCTTGTGAATTTATGCTAATAAAGCCCTTTTAGAGTTTAATAACCTCCTCCCACTGGAAAAAAATATTCATGCGTGTGTAACACACACACTCTAGTGGTTTGATAATCTGTGTCATAGTATGGTAAGTAATTTGTAGATGATCCTCTTGTAATTATTTATTGCAAATCTTTTTATGAATGCTAATCTCATAGAGTTACAGCAGATTGCTAGTTCTATTAGATATGGAGTACTGGAGAGAACAACCAGCTCTCAGTCTTATTGATTCTGATGGACTATTTCCATTTATTTCTCCAAAATAAGCACAAGGTTTAAAAAACACCTCATTGTGATTGCTGATTCAGTTTTCTTTCCTCGTGAAGAGGCTCAGCATTACTACAAGCAAGCCATTTGCCTTGATCCAGGGTGGCATTCCAGAGGGACCAAGGCTATCCAGCGTGCACGCCAAATCTGACAACACATGACAAGCTGGTCGGCATGCAGTAATTTGACTAATTATACTGGATTAGAGCATATTAATGCAAGCTGTTTTCTCCAGAGTTAATGACCTGCTGACTGGGTTCTGTAAGGCCCCACTAGGTCTACAGACAGCTAAAAAACAAAACCTTGCTTTCTAAGCCCTCGTCAATTCACATCAGCAAATGAGTATATCAAACTACTGAGCAGCAAAATGCAAGCGACATTTTGTCTGCTACAAACCCATATATCCTCCCTTAACTTTCTACCTCAAGGGTTTCTTGATATAAAAGTAAAATCTGCTTTTGGGAAGGGGGCTTGAAAAATATTGTTCAGAATCTGAGGACAAAATTATATCCTAGATTTTTCCAGTTGGTTTGATGATACAGAGAGAAAAATAACTAGAAATCAATATTACATGTTCTATATCTTTCTCAATATGATTCAGAATCTCTTCCTTTTTATAAACTTTTAATTAATTTCTCAATTAACTAAAATGATCATTTTACCCATAATACCTTCTGTTCAGTGGTTTATAATTTTTAAAAATATTGTTGACCTGAAATTTTTTTTAACTCTACAGATACATTCTTTGATGGAACACAATATTCTTAATACATTATGAAAGCCATTTTAATGTTCATACAATTGTTTCTTTATATTTTAAAACTAACTTGTTTCTAGAGACTCAGGAAAGGTAATAGCACTTACAAATGATAAAGTAACATAATATTGTTACAATACAAATGATACAAATATAATACAAATGATAAAGTAATATATAAACCACAAATAAAATGTAAGATTATATTGAAAATTATCATGTTGTTAATTGAGTCTGTTGATTATTATATATTTATTCAACTTTCATAGTAGTCAAATTCAATGTCAGTTATAAATTTATTTTTAAAAGACAGATATATTTTGTCACATTTATAAAAATTTTAAAGTGTTTGGAAAACACAATGGATGCATGATTAGTCATCTGGAGCTAAAAATTACATAAAGATCTGCACACTTCATTAAACAGATGGCTGTTCAGCTGCTTTTGCCAGCTTTGAAAGTACCAGTTCGTATCAACAGTAGGGAAGAGGAAGATCTGAATTCCGTTAATCCAAACTGGTAGACAATAGTATTCAAGCTAACCTAAAAGGGAGACATACATTCTGACTCACATTCATGCTCCTGTTGTAACTGCTTGAATGAAAGTGGTTCAGCATAACTTGTAACTCACTGTGCTTAATACAGTCCAAAATCCCTGTATTTGCCACTCCTAGAATTAATAAGTCTGCAGATTTTGCTTCCTTTCTGAGAAATTCGCAGGGATATCAAGGCCCGTGGATAATATATAGCCCATATAACCTCTTTATTCAGCCAATGTGATAACTGGGCTCTCCCAGCCAGTGGGAGACTTTCTGCAGTGTCATTTCTGCTAAGGTTCTGGGAGGGATTGATTGAAGGAGGGCTCAGAAGACAAGGAATGCTATGGGAGAAGTGTATGACTGAGGCTGCAATCCAAAAGACACTTTCCTGGGAGTAAGACCTATTGAAAACAATGTGGCTTACTTTTGAGTAGACATGGTTAGAATTGTGCTCTAAGAGGGAGTGGTAAAGGGAGTGGCTGCATAGTCACTGGAGGAGTTTAATGTGGGTGCGCCTTTCCAGTAATGCGGCATCTGATTAATTTGTAGAGCACCTGAGCGGTAAAGTGGTGCCTTGACAGAAATGAAATGAATATGAACAAACACTATTTGAACCCCTCTCATACATTTTAGATTCACTCACTACTGAATTTATTTCCACCTGTTTTATATTACACAAATAATTAGTCCTCCATGCATAATTAGATAACAATGGCTTTTAAAACTCCACATTTTTAAAGCTTTAGATAAGATTTTTCTTTAAGCTTTCAAACCTGATATGCAACAGTGTACATGGGTTTATGGGTTTTCCAAACATTGGTGAAAATGTTTAATTTGAAAATAACTTGCATTGTGTAACATCTAGCTCTTTAACTGCTAAGTATACAATAAGTAAATACTGGACTTTAAATACTGGATATTCAACACTGTATGTTTGCCTCCTTTATTACCTGCTTTAATAAGCCCGGCATAGGAAGGCACAGGCAAGTGCTTACTCTAATAGGTACCTGTTAATCACTGAGGGAAGAGAAGGAAGGGCACCAAAAGAGATTATGTTTACCTGCCATATTTCTAAAGGGGTGGCACAGAGTCTCCTTACCATTGATAAGTATCAATGCCCCTTGATAGAGTAAATGGAGGGGGGAAAGCAAAGGAAAGGGGAACCAAAGTAATGACAATGAACAGCTAAAGAGACACTTGTCCCAACGGTGGCTGAGGTGCTTCCAAGCCCCAATTCAAACATAGATTAGATTGTGGTTAGAGGCCCTTCCAGGAACTCCGTCTATAGAGATGGTTGAAACTTGATTAGGATCTGACAACTGTAATCCATGACTTTGTAACCTCAGGACTCAAGAACTAATGTATAATGTGTACAGTAATTCTTACTAGTGGTCTGATCTCTCAAAATGCATCATACTGCATTCTGCACAGCTCCAACAGCTGGAATTTGGGTAGGGGAAGGAACACGCAGACACAATTTTTGCGTTCATTTGTGAGTCTTTGATAAATTACACCATTTATACTATAATCCTTGTAGAATATTGGTCTTCCAGGCAGGAAAAGGATGGGGAGAGGTTACTAGAGAGAGAGAGAGGTGTTCTGGTGTGGAGAAGTGTAGGCAGTGGACATTCCCTGTGGTGAGTGGGCAGGGAGTACGAGGCAGGGCAAGGATCTGACACTTGTACAGGATCTTAACCATGTTCCTGGGCAGCCTGGACCATTGTTAGACTGCTTGGATTTGTGTCACCGTTTGAGACACAAATGGTTTCCCTTCACCTCAGGCTGACACAAGTGCAGACCAAACCTTACTGGATACAGTGCAGGCATGTACAAAGCAGGCACAGCCACTGCCACAAGTACTGAGTGTTGAACCTTAATCAATGTCCAGCTTGGCCAACCCCGATATCACTCCATAGATAACAGAAATCATAGTTTCCTGATACAAGGAGGAGGACAGAGTGGTGGACTTGAATGCTCCTCTCTCTGCTTTATACATGCTTGGTGGGGGGAGCAGGGTTTGCCTACATGTGAAAAAGAAGAGACATGGAGAATGTTGAAGCATCTCCCAACTTTCTTAGGCTTATTCTCACAATGGAAAACCATGGGAATCAAGGGAAGGGCTGCAGCTTACCAGCAAAACATATCCTCTGAATGGAGAAGGTCCCAGTTTCAATCCCTGGCATCTTAGGTAGGGAGTAGCTATGGAGAGTAGGAAATCTTGGTTCCTCTCACCTTCATTCTGATCAGTTCCTATTTTGTTGTTTAGTCATTAAGTTATGTCTTGACTCTTTGTGACCTCCATGGATTGCAGGACACCAGGCCACCCCATCCTCCATTACCTTCCGAAGTCTGTCAAAATTCATGTTCATTGCTTTGGTGACATTATGTACCTACTATCTATCTACATTAGTTATATTCCACTTTTCATCTAAAAAGTTCGCAAAGCACTTTACGAAGAAAATAAAAAAATTAACGGTTAATGGCTCCCAGTCCTAAAATTTATTTATTTTATTTATTTTACTAAATTTGTATCCCGCCTTTCCTCATCCACAAGAGAGAGCCCAAGGCGGCTAACATGAATAAAAATAAAACACCATTAAAATAATAATAGAAGTTAAAACATAATTAAAATACACTTAAAATACAATTAGATTTAAAATTGAAGCAGATTAAAACAGACTAAAAACTTTGTTAAAAACAATACATATACACAATAAAACTGCCCCCCCAACCCCTGCCCCATTTAAAAGCTTTTTTTAAAATAAAAGGTTTTTAGGCTCCACCTAAAGCTCTGTATTGAGGGAGCCTTCCTCAGTTGTATGGGGAGGGAGTTCCAAAGCCAGGGTGCCACCACCGAGAAGGCCCTATCTCTGGCTGCCACACCTATCACATCTCTTAGTGGCGGCACAGTCAGTAGGCTTTTTACATCAGGGTAAAAAGGGCTCACAATCTAAAAAGATACAAAGAACACTAGCAGAAACCACTATTTAAGACATTGCTGGGGTGAGGAGAGCCAATTTCTCTTCCCTGCTTAAAAAAACAAAAGGAAACCCACTTAAAACAGTGCCTCTTGCCCAGTTAGCAGGGTTAGGACTTTCTAACCACCTCATCCTCTGCCATCCCTTTCTCCTTTTCCCTTCAGGTTTTCCCAGCATTAGGCTCTTTTCTAAGGTGTCTTCCCTTCTCATGATCTGGCTAAAATATTTGAGCTTCAGTATCTATACTTCCAGTGAACAGTCACGGTTGAGTTCCTGTGAGATGAACTGGTATGATCTCCTTGCAGTTCAAGGGACTCTCAAGAGTCTTCTCCAACACCCTAATTCAAAGGCATCTATTTTCAGTGGTCAGTATTAGGGAAAACCATAACCTTAACTAGACAGATCTTTGTCGGCAATGTGATGTCTCACCTTCGAATTAAGTTTTCATATCTGCCATATACCTTTCCTTCCCAAAAGAAGGCATCATTTAATTTCACAGATGTGTACACAGATGTTCAAGAAAGGCATAATTTTTTTTAAAAGACAGGATGTAAAATATACTAAAAACAAACATACTGGTCTAGAAGCACCAGTACACTTTATTGGCATACATATGTTTACAGTGAAACTTAAGTTTGTATGATTGAGTTCAGGATTGCAGCATAAATGTGCATGGATCTTCTACCAAGCTTTCATCCCTAGAGTCGACTACAGGGTCCTCTAGGTCAAGTAAGGGTGAGGCATATCAACAGGGTAGGGTGAGAAAGCCTGTCTTGCTAGTGCTCATGCATACACAAAAGCCCTTTAGTTTTCAGGGCTGTCAATCCAAATCTAAATTCTCTCTCTCTCTCTCTCTCTCTCTCTCTCTCTCTCTCTCTCTCTCTCTCTCTCACACACACACACACACACACACACACACACACACACACACGCACGCACGCACGCAAATGTAGATAACCCTTAAAAAAGAATTTTAAAAATGGTTGGGTAATCAACTTTACGTGAAAGTTACTAAAATATAACTACTTTCTGGCCTCAATCCTCAAATTAATGAAAACATCTTCTCATTTCAATATACCATATCTGTTCCTAAAGTAAGAAGCACAACATTTACTTCTAACCTCTTATTATATTTCACTGTTAATTATTAAGAAGGGGGACACAAGATGAATGAAAGTGAATAACTGGAATATTTTTATAGCTAACAAAGCCTACAATTTTCATTTCAATTTTTAAATAAAAGCAGAATGTATTATCATTATGCCAATATTGAAGTTTGAATATCCATTATTGTTTTCACTACTTAACTTTAATTCATGCCTTTAAAGGTATTCTACTTGATAATGAAGAAATAATTCCATTAGGGTAAACTGTTAGATGTAAAGGTCTATACTGATAGACAATAATGGTCAAATATGTTAGAATTCTGTGGCAACAGCTCCAGATTACATGAATATTCCTCATTGAAAATAATACATTTTAAATTATATTGCCATCTTATGACTTTATAACGAGACTGACAAGAGATATTATTTATTTTCAAAACTAGGATGAGTGCTGGCAAGTTGCCAAGAGTTCAAAGGCTACCCCTCAATTGAATACATTTACATAAACATTACACATTTCATACAATAGATTGCATAAGGGAAGTGAAATTAATTCAATGGCAGTATTCTTGTACAAGTGAACCATGAGGATGCTGGGGAAAATATACCTGTTACACTCTTGTGCTAACACTTCTGCCAGCATTTGCACAAATGTTTGCAGAACAGCACTAGTAGCTATTTTGTCCCTCTCATTTGGAACCAAACAAAAGGTAATTATTAATATTGTATACATAGTTTCCACCCAGAGATAGGTTCAGTGGCTGACTATTATTGTTGTTGCTATCAGCAGCAACAGCAACTTCTTTTCACATACAGGTGTTCCCCACTTTCTATATACTGACTGTTCCACTCTTTCAATACCTTTCAGTTAGACCTAGAACACATTCATTCAACATATGCTCCACTCTTTCAACCCCTCTCTGCTGGTCGAAAGGCTAAAATTGTCTTCCCTTATGTTGATTTGCATGTGACATGGTGATCAAACTGTTTTTGGCATTTCCTTATGTCTTTATTCAGTAAATAGCCATCATTTAAAATACATAAAATAATCATTGCCCACACATGCCTATGTTCATTTTACTGTAATTTTATGTATTTTAGCTATGTGTTAATAAATCTATATTATTTAGGCTTTTACAAGTGATAGTTTTATATTTTTGGGTGGCCATTTTGAATTTGCAAGCTGTAAAACATAGAGTTCAACTTTTCAACAGTTTTCACTTGGACAGTTGTCCGGTTACTAACCTGTCCAATAAGTGGGGCATGCTTGTAACTGCATGAACCAATTTACTAGCAGCTAAGACTTAAAGAGATGAATTTGGTATTCCCCCGCCCCCCCAGCCCTGCTGATGGCTAATATCTAGAAAATTGCCCTTGCTGGGATCAGACAAATAATATAATCCAACCTGAACCAACTCTCCAGCACTGTTGCAACTGCCAATTTGGCCATAATTTACTTCATGCAGTAGAAAGGGAAGTAATGTTTGCTCCTTTACCTCAAGCATTGAAGCTATAAAGTTGGTTAGGATTGGGCTTTAAATGTTTCTAATCTTTGAAAGCATCTTTCTACTCAAGGAGATGGATTATCCTGAACATTTTTTGTTTTCTGTACAGCACTGCAAACTTTTGTTAAAAGTCAAAGATCTACACCCACTAGATTAGAAATAACATAAATATATTCAGGAACAAATAGAACATTTCAATGGATAAGTGATGAGGGGCACAGTCTGAACCAACTTTTCCACACTGGCCTCACTGCGCCAGTGGGGCATGTGCTCCATCACGCAGATGGGGTGCAGTCATGGTGGCCTCCTTAAAGCCCATATTTTTTCCCTTACCTCAAAGCTGCATTGCCCTTACCACAGTGCTTAGTTAAGATTGTGCTCTCAGTTAAAATCTAGGGCTATCTTTTGTCTTTCATTTTGTTGATTCCCTTTTAATGAAGATCTTAGTAGTTTGTCTTTACCATTCAAATGCCGCCCATTTACAGACTAAATTCTGTAGACGTACTAACTGCAAGAGTGTTGAGACACATTCAGGAAATACTGCTTCTTTTCTACATAATGATGTGTCAACTGTGACCTTTTTGAAATTAGTTCAGCAAAAACAAACAAATGAAGAAACAAAAAACCAAGTTGTGATAAAATCTCAGATAAATACTGAGATCACAGAAAATTGTTATCTTTCCCGAGAAGGAGTCAAAAATTCAAATTTAAAATTAGGATAAATTAAATATTATTTAAAGATCTTCAAGGTTATAGTACCATCTTGCTCCATATATAAAAGACCCGCATTTCAAAAAAAAATTGTTTTTACTATGGGTGATGAACTTAAAGCAAACATTAAATAGAATTCCAAATAAAAATATAAAAATATGGACTTTAGTGAATAACATATTTAATCTATTTCAGATTTATACAAGTTATATAAAAAATCAACAGCAAAAAGCTACAGCACTGTGAAGAAAGACTTGCTGCACAGACTCCATTAAACATTTAGCTGGTGTTGTCTACACACAGCTCCAGTGGAAAAGAGCACACTGCAGAATATGTGCTTCTGAGAATTTCAAACCATATTGTACAGAAGTCACATCAAATTAATACTGAGGACCATTTAAAGCTTTTATTCTGAAAAGCTTTTCAAAAGGGATTAAACTATAAAAACTCGCATGATACTAAAGTACCTATTAATGGGTTTAGGGGGGAGGAACAATGAAGTGTTATTTTTAGATAAATCGTTACTTTGTATGTAGCAGCACAAAGCATTTGCTAAGAAGATACGGCAACAGTTCTCTGGCAATATCCCACACCTCTGAACACTGATTAGCAGGAGGGTTTTTGTTGTTGTTAAGAATAATCTTCTGTGAAAATGGGGTCTGATCCCTCCTTTCCCCCCATGACAATTTTGGGAATTTCACTCACACTCTTGGAAGAAAAACATGAAGAAGCAAAGCCCATATTAACTATTATTCTGAAACAAATTACTAGTAGATAAAAGTATAAGATGGCTGTTTTGCCTTCATATGTCTTCCTTGCCCTGCCAACACAGTCCAATTAAATACATAATCTGAACCAGTCTGGATCCTTTCTATATGTCTTCCCAAGACCTCAAATTACTATTATTTTAAAAGTTTGGATTGTATTATGCCCTTAATGTGCAGAAACATTTTTTGTTAATGCCGGAGAACAGCATGAACAACGAGAACAAGGAAGCTGGGTAGTTGTCATCTCATCAAAAATAATGAATTCTCAAGAGACTTCTAACTTCATGTCTTCCCAGTCATTTGTCCAATAACAATAGGCTACCAGGAGAGAATGAGTAGGCGTAGAGCACACACTTCTTCATCAGCTCTGGCTCGCACCTGTAACCTCAGAACAACTATGTACCAGCTGAAGCCTACAAGACAACAAGCCCAAAAAACAACTGGAAATGTTGTTCCTAGCCTGCTGTGCCTCCATTCAGCTAAAGGATGCACCACATGGTGGATGACAGCTATGTGTCTATCCCATCTTGCAGCCTTTCCTCCACCCCTTACCCCCAGCCTCTTGACAGTCATGCACACAGAAAACAGTCTTATGGCTAATGATGCAAACATGAAGTGCAAAGTCTCCTTAATTTGACCCTTGTTAAACTCCTAATTGGATTGAGGCAGGCTCTGAGAGGAAAGCAACTCTGGATTATTTAAGAAATGCTTCTACCAATTTACACAAGGTTTCCACTCTGGCTACAGAACACCAAAAAACAAGCAATGAACTGCAGCTGTCACGAGTTAAAATCTAATCAGTTGCCCTTTTAAAAAAAAGGCAACTTTTTGAACAGCTTTGTCATTGTGGAACTCTTTAGATTGTGTTTGACCCAAATTTAATAAGCCATTATTAAAACAGAAGAGCAGCTGTACAGCAAACCCTGTGGAATGATACAAGAGTGTTCAGCATCTTAATTATTTTAAAATGATTACAACCACTGGTTCATTCAAGAAGAATAAAGCTTGCAGCTCTTTGCTCAACAATGTCTTAACACACACGGTCTGAACAGGGAGCATTCATTCTTCCTTCATGAACCCCAAAGGTCAGCTGCACTGCTGAAAACATCGAGGCCGTTTAACTGTGGTTTTTTCTCTTCTGGAGGAAGAGAAAGGGAGGGAAAACTTAAGGATTCCTCTTCTGTGAAAACTAGCCTTTTTATTTGCAAGGAAATATACCGCTTAAGTACAGAGACAAGGGGGGCATGATATACAGACAGGTGTAAAACATGAAGTAATTATAGAAGCTCAAATTAGTTCTTAAGCCTGAGGCAAAAAAGAGAACAGTGCCTTGACAAAAGGGAATAGCAAATAAGGATAGCAAACAAAAAATGGCTTGAATGTGTAAATTAGCAAGAAAAATGAGACAGAAAAGCAGCTTTACTCTACTATTATTCCACACATGAGAACAGAGCAGCTGAACATGATCAAGAGGGCTTTGGAGGAGAGAGGCAGGCATCACCACTGAAACGAAGCCGAAGAGTGGCAGCTCCGCACTTTCTAGTCAGTCACTCATTATGTGGTGAAGTGCTCTTGAGAAGTGCCTCTTATACTTGACCTATCATATTACTTCTTCTGTAAACATATAATCCCTGCTTGTTAGGTGGTGTCAACACTTGCATTCATTCCTTGTGGTAGTCCTTTTTGTGCACAGGCACTTTAGAAGTGCTGCCAAAACCAAAGAACTGACACCATAATAAAACAATCTGAATTTCAACCAGGTAAATACTAGGCTTTCTGCAAAAAGCACAGTGCTGCACATTACATCCATTTGCTCTTATAGGCGACAAAGCTGCTTGACTTTGACTTGAAACTACAGCAAACCTATTTGTATCACTACAAGTCTCTTAGATGTCATAATGACTGTCTACTAATTAACATGATTTAACAAGATCTAAAGGTCAGGAAAAGTCAGTAAACTGTCCAATATAGTTTCAGCATCTATAAGAAAAAAATACAATTTCAATAAATTGGGAAAAATGGAAAATCTCTGCCTACACAAACCAATTACAGTGGCACCTCACATAAAGAACGCCTCACGTAAAGTATGTTTCACATAACAAACAAAAATTTCTCTAGGATTCTGCTTCACGTAACAAACTGTGCTTCACGTAAAGAACACATTCGTTGGCAGCTGGGGCAGACATGCTGGCCGGCAGCCTGTTTAAAAAGCGTCAAGGCTGCTTAGCGTACCTGCCCATAGTGAAAGCAACACTTCCATGCTGTTCCTCCTGTGGCCGGATGTCCGCTGGGCAGAGGGAGAGAAGAGCAGTGGAGAAGAGGGAAGCAGCTCAGGGCTGGCCAGAAGGGAACAGGGGAGAGAGAGGCTCAGGATGGAGAGAAGGAGAAAGTGGGGAGACACTTTGAAGGTGTCTTGGATTGCAGCCTCCTAACCATGTCTACCCAGAAGTAAGCCCCATTGTGTTAAATGGGTCTTACTCCCAGGAAAGTGTCTTTAGGACGGTAGCCTAAGTAGACTTCATAAGATCATGCACATTGAATGTATGTTTTGAGTTCAATCCCAGTGTTCTGTCATCATTTTTACATCCAGTTAATATTTTTATATGAATATTTTTGGGGTTGTGGAACCTGGGGTTGTCTGAGTTTCCATTATTTCCTATCGGAAAATCCGCTTCACGTAAAGAATGTTTCACGTAACAAACATGCCTCCAGAATGAATTAAATTTGTTACGTAAGGCATCACTGTATTTCAAAAGGCTATGAGTAACGGTTTTCAAAATGACTACTTTGGCTTAACAGCCAGGGCCAGCCGCATTTGTGATGCAAATTAGTCCATTCATGTTGTGTGGTGGATTGGGGCCTGAGATGGGGTGGTAAACAAATGTCAGCCATCTTCCTCCATTCCATCTTTCTCCATTCTCCATAAAATTGGCTTCCTTACCAGCCCCTTTCTGGGAAAGGCGTTTTAATCAAGGAAGGAAATGCAGGGTGCATGGCTGTGGTGTCATTAGGATTTGCATTACCAGGTGCAGGAAGCCAGAGTATCATCCCCATGATGGACCTCCTCTCATGCAGTGGGTGGGGCAACAACTTGGGTTATAGTGTGGTATTGTGCAATTGTCCCAACCCCCCACCCCCGTCCTTTTGAAAGAGATATTTCAAAATAGTTTTTTGTTGCATTCTGCTATAAATTACACACTGGATAGTATATAACATGATGGATTTATTCCTACAAATTGTGATTCTAACAAATTTGGTCTCTAGTGTATCACGCCCACCTGTTATCACCTTACTAGTACCTTATTGATTCCATGCTGTGTTATAATAACATCTCATTTGCTCTTCAAACAATCAGGCTGCAATCCTAGTATCCAGTTCGGCTGGCATAAGTCATGGTGCAAGTCCTTTCCTTTCCTGGGGGTGTTGCAAAAGTGCTAAGGCATTTCTGGGGAGGTTAGGCCAGTTAGGAGGACATGCACTGTCCTCCTTAGGAGGTTAGAAGGAAGTTAGGAGGACATGCACTGCCCTCCCCACACTATCATAGGAATAGGAAGTGCTGGCCTAAATTGGTGAGTTGTGCTGGCCTAAATTGGTTAGGAGTGTGTCCTCAGTCTCACTGGTCTGTTTTGAATTAAAGCAGTGTCCTTTTTTAGTAACATAAGAGAGTTGCATTTTTCAACAGTTTAACATATCTGGGTGAGAAGACCATGGTTGTGTAAAATCTATGCTGTTATGAAGTCCAGTGTTTAATTCTATAATAAAATTGCCTAGGTTGCCATTATGTGTAGTTCTTGGGCATTCCAGGAATGACTGTATTCCAGTGCTTTGGACTTTCCATAAATCTTTAGGATTACAGTTTCACCCTATGGCATCTGATTGGCTGTCAGAGCAATCAGTCTCATGGGAATGTTTTAAGTTAAGAAAATCCACTCTTTATTCCATTGGCTTTTGTGTTTTCATTTTCAGATATTCCAATGCAGTCTGCTTCATTGAATTCTGCACATAATTACCATTACAATGATATATAACATGATGCTTCCGGGACTCCGGCTCTGGATTTTGCCTCGAGGTTGACTCCTGAAACCTTTCCCATAGATGGGTATAGCTACAAGGCAGTGGAAGTTTGAGGTGGGATTTTTCCTTCTCCTGACAACCCACGTTCAGTGGGATTTTGGACAGGTTTAGATTGGTACAGAGACAGAGTACAGATCTGTACAGAGTATAGATTTACTACAGAAACTTACCCTACAATCCATAGTAACTATGGGAGCACGTAAGAGAGATTACGTGTACCCGTAGTTACTGCACCACCTACTGAACACCTATGGAAAATTCATATTGCAATCCAGAGCAAATTGTTCTTACACCGGAGCAAGGATTCCCTATGATTACTCTGGACTGCACCCTAAACACCTCTCTGCACAGGTGTTTGATACATTTTAGATGATGCTGCACTTCTCCTGAAAGACTGTGTGCATAGTACCTCGTATGTGGGTGCTGCTGGACCCAGGGTGACCAGATGCCTGAACCTAAAAAGGAGAACAAGGTCTTAGATTCCTCTCAGCCTGGTCTTTCTGGCATATAATGACACTGCCTACTCACAAATAAAGCTGCAATATTAGGCACTTTCACTTTCCCACAGAGCTCAATGCATATTTTTTATTTTTAGTTTTTTGGCTATAACTTTTGATAAGAAGGAAATATTCTGCTCTTCAGTACAATTCCAGAAACATATGACATAATGGGGTATGGCACACCATTACCAAGTTCCAAAATGAAGCCAAAAATGGAAGACAATGAAGCCCTTTTGGAGGACACACGGACAGAAGGCTAAAAGAAAGGACAAATTCAGAAAAATCCGGTTATGGTCATCCTGGCTGGACCTGGCATTGTTCTTGGATGACTGTTGGAACCAGCAACACATTTACTAGCTTCAGCTGATGATCCAACAATCACCTTATAAATGGTGCATGTTGCCTCATACATACAGATTCCTGCAAAGTTGGATTGTTGAAATATGCAGGATAGTTTTAGAGACAATTTGAAAGCTTTAACTGGTACAACATATGGTCATCAGAATTCTAGTGGAAACATATAACTTTCGTTAACATTAGTTTCATGGGTTGCCAGCTTAATTTAAAATGCTGGTAATAAACATTAAAGCCCTCAACAGTCTGGGACCATGAAGGCATCCCTTTATCCATATGAACTTATACATAATATGATACTGTTTGTTGAAGTCCTATGGTCTGGCCTGTCTGTAACTGATTACAGTTGGCAGATATTAGAAGCAGGGCCCTTTGAGTTATGTTATTACTATTATAGAATTCCCTTCCCCAAGAAGATTAGTCTTGGGCCCCTCTTAGGGTGCAGTCCTAATCAATTTTCCAACCTCAGGGCAATGCTACTCCAAGGTAAGGAAACAAATATTCTCTTACCTTGAGAAGACCTCCATGATTGCCTGACTACGGGATGCAGCACATGCCCCCAATGCTACAGATATGCCAATACTGAAATGTTGGTTAGGACTGCACCCTCAGTCCACCTTTAGATAGAAGCTGAGACATTTTTGTCCCAGAAGATTTTTTTAATTGCTGCATTGAATGAATTATGCTGCTGTATAAATAAATTTATTTTGATTGTTTTTACTGTGTTCATTTTATGAGTTCTTATTTTAAAAAGCATTGCTTTAAATACATTAGAGAAATATATATATTATATTTATAAACTGAGAAATTTATCTATATATAGAGAAATTTATATATATAAACTGAAGAGTCACTGACTGACTGACTCATTCATCAACGCCCAGCCAAAACCTAGAAGTGTGAAATCTGGAGAGGGCATTCCTCCCATGATGGAGGCACCCATGAAGAACCTGTTTTCAGAAATTCCAACCAGAAGGTGGTGAAAAGGGGCACAACACATTTTCTTCCCTATACTATACATTGAAGAATCCCTGACTAATGGATGTTATGTCCCAACCCCCTGACCTAGAAGCCTGAAATTTGGGGAGGTTGTTCCTTCTGTGACATGAACACATAATTTCTAGAAATTTAAACCCTAAGGGGCTAAAAAGGGGTGCAACACATTTTTGGCCTATAGTTGACACTGAAGACTGATCAATGCCTAGCTCCAAATCCTGCACCTGCAAATCCTGCACCTGCAAATACCACTGGGCAGAGGGTGTAGTGCACATGGGGGTGTAGCGCCCCATGGGGTGGTGGTGGTGGCGTGCATGGGGGGAGCGCATGGGGTGGCGCACATGGGGATGGCATGAATGGATGGCATGAATGGATGGCATGCGCTGGGGGTGGGGGGTGCATGGGGGTGGTGCACATGGGGCAGATTATGTGCAATGGGAGGTGTTGTGCATTGGGGTATGGCATATGGGGATGCAGTATTTTACTCCCACAGTGTGGGTACATTTTGCTAGTCTTATAATATATAAGTGCCTGCTGGTGCCCATTGCCCAGTGCCAGTGTCAGGTTCCAGCAATGCCCACCAGTGCCAGTGGCTGCTGGTGCTCAGCTGTGCCTGGGGCCCACAAATATTCTTGAAATTTTACTACCGCAACATCAGGTCAAGTCCGCTAGTATAATTAATATAAATTGTCTTTGCATAATTAAATTTTAAACACAGAAAGTTTCCAAGAAATGAAATTTGCAAGCACTCCAACTTCTTTTGTACTAACTTCAGAGATTTGATGCTATATAATGAAGTTATGTTCCACTCCATTTTCTCTGAATGATTTTTTTTAAATGCCTGCCCAGTAGATTGACTCTCATAATTAGTTGTTAAGGCTGTAAAAATTAAGTTGACTTCATGAGCCTAAGGAAACAGAATGGTGTCAGAGACCACTAAGCATGTCCAAAAAACTGAGTATCTTATAACAATCTTACAGGAATTTTCAAGAATCAGACAAGAGACGAATAAATTACTCAGAGAACAAGCTGTATTCCAGGCTTCATTAGTTGTAATTACATCCCAAATATGCTCAGCACAATGCACAAATGTCAGACTGAAATGACAGACAACAGAACAGGCAACTCCTTCAAGCACAGATAGCAGTCCACTAAAAAAGCAAATTATGCATTTGGATTCATGGGATAAACTTCCTCCTGAGTAAATTACCAAATCACACAGATGAGACAAATCTAAACAAGAAAATCTTGTTTTGTTTTGGCACTATTCAGGGAACAAACTGCAAAAAGCTGTGGACAAAACACTGCAATCTTTGCTGTTTTTACACCCCTGACAGTGTAACTGCTGCATAAAACAATATGTCATAAAACACCTATAGCTTGTGAGGTCAGGTCTTTCAACAAAATTCAATTCTATATTTTATTTTTTAAGAACCAGCTACAAAAAAGACTATTAGACTGTAGGGCATCAAAAGAGAAATCTTTATACATCTTTATAAAACAGTTAAACAGTTAACTTTATAGAAAAGTTAAAACAGATTTATGTTAATTTTATTATCCACTTCATGAACTTCAGCTTACTTTAAAAAAAATTAACACTCCTGCCTTATGCAATGTAACCTCTCCATATAGTTACTCAAGCAGCCTCATTTAGATCAGTAATTGCTAATATCTATGCATGAATAAAACGTTAGGATGCACATTCTGCTACTCTGCAGAACGGAAGATTATTTATGATGTCCAGAATTGTACTTACGGGGAGGTGGAATTTCAATATTTGAAGCATTATCATGTTGTTGTTGGGCAGCCCTATCCTATTTGGGCAGCTCAAAGTCATGTTCCAGTAGCACAGTCTGCTATAAAGCAACTGTAAAGTATGCTCTGGCAACATGTGCTGCTTGAGTGGCAACAGGAAGGACAGAAGTGTGTGTCAGTTGATTTATGGAGACCCACCAGAGGATGCTGGTGCTGGGGATTGGCATGAGGTGGAGGAAAGGAGAGGAAAGGTGGATCAGGCTGAGAGGGCAAAGGAGAGGTGGCCAAATAACATGCCAAATCCTGACCATCTTCCCAGGCCTTATCCACCTTTCCAAGTCAACATGGAGTCGTGCCAATGACTGAGTTGGTGCAGGTCCAAGTTAGACAACAGCAGCTATTGCGTGTTATCCCAAAGAAAGGGGACCAAAGTTCCCTTATCCAAAGGAGATCTCCAGCAACCCAAACTCCCCCACTAATGCCACTGCATCACTATGGGGGGAAGTTGAATTGGATTGGGCCACTGATTATTTGTGCATTGTCCTTGATAGTCCCAGCTACCCAGATATTGTTACAAGTATATCCAAAATTTGGCCAGTACAGTGTCACTAGACATGAACCTTTCTTTTATAACGTAGCTTCTTCTCTGCAACAAAGTCCTGCACAATTTCCTTGATCTGTAGTGTTATATACTGTACTGTAGCATTATCCTTACAACGCAGTATCCACAAACTTTCCCATTTATATCCTGGTAACTGTTATATATCATGTTACTAATATCTACATAGCACATTTGTCCACCCAGTCCCCCATCACGTATGCTTTTGTTGGTCTTTTTTAACCATCCTTGTGACTAGATCCCTGAATATCTTTTTCTTTCTGTTCCCAAGATTTATTTTGTTCTTATTGTGAGTAACATTCTGTTTTCTCACCAATACCCAGTGTGTCCAGTTCTGTCATTAATTTTCAGAGCTCTTAAAACCACACACTGAAAGTATAATTAACTAATGGTCATCCCATAATCTGGATTCTTTTAGTACTCACTTCTTATAGTGCTCTTTGCCCCGTTGTCTAGCATTGTCTAGCACTGTCAAACATAAGACCTGTGAGCTGAATGTGGCCCCCAGAAGCAATATATCCAGACTGTTATAATTGGGCTCGCTCAGAGTGATAATTGGACTCTGATATCGTGAAAATATGAACAGGATTTGCACATTTTCTCTTCTGTCATTTGCAACTAATGAGTTTCTATGGAAGAACAAAGTGCTTATTTTGGCCTTCATCTATTTAATGATGGCACTTTCTGCTGAATGATGTCACTTCCGGCCCTCAGCAAGCAGCATAAATTCTAATTTTGGTCATCTATATGAAATGTGTTTCACACCCCATTGAAGCAGAGCATCGGGAATAAGCAACTTCCATTTCATGCCCATTAGATAAACAACTTATTCAGTGCTATCTTGCACAGTGCACAGCTTTAAAGAAGGAATCTTCCATTTTTTTGAAATGTGTTACCATATTGCCATTTAAGGTTCTTGAGATTATAGCAGTTTGTCAAACTTTTCATTCCTACTCAACAACAATCAAGCCTCAAGTAGAGGAACCCCTAATGGTAGAGAAGATTTCTCTCTCTTCTTCTTCAGTGTCTTTTTGCAAAGTAAGGAAAGTCTAGTAGAGTTAAATTTTCCCTATACTGACATTAGTTATAGCTGTTATAGGACTCTGATCTCACCACTTCTGAAGTTACAAGGCTACTCTAGTACACAGGGCACAGCCAAAATGTCCAGCCTTAACAGAGGCAATACAGGGAAGATACTTATCTACTATTATTCTAGACCAGGGATGTCAAAAAAATTTTGGCAGGAGAGACACATAGACCCATGGCATAGATCCATAACTTCTGCTGGGGTTATACATAATAGGGTAAGGGAACAATTTTTTTCCATATTTTGAGGCAATCTTCCTGCCCACACAAGATACAACAGTGACCATTTTGACTCCGCTGTACCACGGCACAAACAAGATTTGGCTGTTCATCAGTTTAGACAATGTAAGGATCTTATAAGACAGTTACCTTAAAGAAAATGATTTTTGTTGTTGTTGAAAATACTCCACAGTATAGTAACCAGGATCAACTTCAACCCCTTTTTGAATTCTTCTTATAGTGTTTTTAAATAGAATCTTTTAAATAGCAAACTGTCCTCATTCTATGCACTTGGTTTCAACAAATGCAAAATATCTAACAAAGGGCACAATCCAGAGTAACTACAGGAGCACATAAGAGACATTATGTGCACCCATAGTTAATGCACCCGTAGTTACGTGCACCTGTAGTTAATGCACTAGCAAAGCACTAGTGAAAATCTAGTGAAAAATATGAAATTCATATTGCAATCAAGAGTAAATTGTTCTTACTCCGGAGCAAGGACTCCCCATAGTTACTCTGGATTTCACCCAAAACCTTTTTTCACTTTGAAGCATCCACTGAAAAATAATCACACGTAAACACTATTATGATCTAATCATATATTCTGCCAGCACAAGTTGCTACAAAAGTGTCATAAAGTACTTTGTGGCAGTGGAGAGATTCAGTGGCCAGCAGGAAAGCCAGAGCTTTCCCATGCATGCCAGCAAAGCATTGGATGCTTGTTAGACCAGCTGTATTCTGTAGATGGAATGGAGTGGGGAGGACAAAACAGGTTGTTAGGCGGTGAGGGTGGGCCAATCAAGCCTGGAAATCAGGTGATACCAGTGAGCACTGAATCTTGAAACCTTTCCTCTATGCACATTCTATGCACATTCAGAGATCCATATATATTTGCACCAGCAATGTTTCTGACCAGCAGCAAGTTGCACTTGCTAAGGCTTAACCTGGGACAAGGGGATAAATGTACCCTAATCCTGAAGAAGCTCCAGCAGCCAAAAAATAATCCACGGGATGCAGCGTAACTTGCACTGGCACCACTGCATCCATGCACCAGGGATCTGGATGGGACTGCTATTCACACAAGTTCCCAGTGAATTCACACTGGATATACATACACAGAGCATGAAGGAATAATTTAAATACCTCACTGAACTGATGCCTAATGTTCTGTTCAAATGGATAAACAGAATGTAGATACAACAACTGAATTCTCCCAGACACTAACAGCCAGTGGAACCAGGAGATTACTTTAAAACTTGAACTGCACTGCATATACTGCACTAGTCTCTTCAGTGAGTGCAAGATGGCTGTGAGGCTTGCATATACCAGTGGAAGCATAAATGTAGCATTCCATGTTTATTTCCAATAGTACAGGTATGCTCTAGCCAAGGTCGATTTAAGAATTCATGCTGGCAAGAAAGTGCGCTTACTGCTTACAGGCAGAATCATTTCAATTTCCTATTCTTATAGCACAACAGGAATGTGATCTATTTCTGAATACATTCTTGAAGTAGCTTAAAAGAAAGCGCTATTGAAATATCCCAGCTAATAATTTTATTGTGACACTTGAGTTTAAAAGGTTAAGTTACTATCTGAGGAAAGGTAATCTGGCTGCCTTCCATTGCAGCCTGCAAACTCGGCAATCTGCATAGAGAGGGGTATTTGTCATCATTAGCTGAGCTGTGACAGCTGGTACCCAGGGTGTCCCAGATTCAAGAAGTGGCAAAGACACTCTTTCCTTAACTTGCTATTAGATACAGCATGTTTCATAAGCAACAAGATATTCTGCACTACAGCATGTGGCAACAGCTTCAAATATATCTGCATTTTCTGCAAAACAAAATCACCCAGATGCTGCATAAATAGCATTTAACTCTAGGCCTTAATAAGCAAGTGGGAGAACCAGCGCATCCCATCCCCTCCCCCAATCATTAGAACTCACTTTCCATGAAATAATGAAAATAATGTTTCAAAGCAAAAGTAAAAGATAAATTCTGACTAAATGTTATCTTTCAAAATGTGATTTTAAAACCAGTAACATTTTACAATATGAGCTGTGAGGAAATATTATTTATTTTCACAGTCCTGCTAAATGATAATGTGTCATTTGAAAATTAAAATGTATTCTGTTATTTATAAGCACAATGAACCAAAATTCTGTTCCAAAACAGAATTAAATTGGCAGAGAAAATAGATAGACAATTTATTCCTTATTAAATTCCTCTCCTTATTTTTTTTAAACTAGATTCAGTAGACTATAAAGAAATACATATATAATGTAAAAAGTATAGTGTTCTAGATTTTGATCTTTGAAGAACGGAAAACTTCACATGATTTTTGTAATGTGCTTGCCTCTCCTTGGTTTATAAACATAATTCATAATACTGTATTTTGCATTATTAGTTTTTCCACAAATAAACTAATTTTTCTGTTAACGCAAAATCTATGCAAATACATGCAGTCATTTATCAGGAAAGCTGACAAGCATTCCATATTGGAAAGGGAAAATGAAACTGCCCCAAGAACAGAGGCAATTAATTATTTCTCTATTTTCTCTTCCTTTGACTTAAGGCACAAAAGTTACCCATCCAGTTAAAACAGCAAATGAAATAAAGAGGGTTTTTTTATTTAAACACATATGGCTTTTGCCTGCAATACTGATCACCACGAGGTCTGCAGATGCCCGTGGCTAAATTGTACACCGGCAGATGGACACAAGGGAAAACTGTTCTAATGCAGCATGGGGAGCAAAACAAATGAAAAAGTGCATTTGTTGGAAAAAGTGTTTTCCCCCACTGAGATACTCCATTTGCCTATCAAGTGCAAATTAGGTCAATAATAAATTTAATCTGATAATTATTCTATAACAACTCCACCAAATCAACTATATGAAACCTTGTGCAAAGAAATCAAAAAAGGGAGAGAGATATGCACACTAAGTATGGGTGATACTTGCTGTTTTGCCAACGTAAATTACTGACACAGTTTCATCCTCACTGTTAAACATTAAGAGCACAAATAATGAGTGTGTTTAATGAGCACAATGAGGCAACTGTGTCCTTCAGATGTTCTGTTATTTTACCTTGGTAAGGGGCAATCTCCTGAGGTTCAGAGGAAAATTGCAAACATTAGGCACCATCTAGCAAATGTGACATTACTTATATATACTTCCTACTGCCAATGAGAAATCTGTATTTATTAACTGTTTCGTTTTACAAGGTTATTAAAAAAACCTGTAGGGAACTACATTAGCCTTTCATATACTTGGGAAATGATTTGCAGGAGGATGAATATACTGTATACTGTATTGTATATGGTAGAGTACTTCATGGACATTGGTCAGAATTGTATAGCTAGCAATAATTTCAGTTAATAGACCCGCAAACATGCACAACTGTGACTACAAATTACTTTTGCAATTTCACAGAAAAGTCTAAAATAAATGATACGTTTAAATATGCTATTTTGTACTTTGCTGATTAAAAATGTAGGCATTCCTCGATCAGGCCTCCGTCAGTCTTGAAAGACTATGGTATCGTGCTCAGCGCTGCATACACTGCATGTGAAGCACAAAAGCCTGAGTTGGATTGTTATGGAGGATAGGCTGTTACCCAAGCAGCAAATCCCCCCCTCCACGCCACTGAATTAGTCCAATGGAAAGGCAGAGCCAATACGATTGGATCCAGCTGGCGTTGCAGAGCTGGGCTAAGAACAGGAGCTGACCCTGTCTTGTGGGGCCGACCCGGGAATCGAACCCTGGCCTGCTGGTTAACAGGCACAGTGTCTTAGCCACTTGCGCCATCCACAGCCCTTTAAACAAATACAATGGGTTCAGAGTGCTTTTTCTTTTCAGCTTCATAAATGAATTATTTAATATCAGTTCTAAAAAGAATCAAAACATTATCTTAACAAAAAAATCTTATTGCATACAAATTTTTTTGATACTTTAACTGTTTCCCCCAGAGTCAATCATAACTGATTACCTTGTACAACTAAAGCAGAAGCACTAGCTTACTGGGCTAGTAACCCCTGCTAACTGGGCAAGAGACACTCTTTCAAGCGGGTGTTCCTCTTTTATTTAGCAGGGGGAGAGTAATTGGCCCTCCACACCCCAGCAATGTCTGCTCTAGTGGCTTCTGCTGGTGTTCTTTATGCATTTTAGATTGTGAGCCCTTTTGGGACAGGCACCCATTAGCTATTAATTAGCTATTAATTTTTTCATTTTCTTGTAAACCGCTTTGTGAACTTTTCAGTTGAAAAGCTGTATATAAATATTGTAGGTAGATTGTAGGTAGGCTAGTATTGTTTAGTTTTTCTCTCAGCAAATTCCTATGCATATCTGCTCAGAAATAAGTTCCACTGAGTACAATAGCATCTCCCCAACTTAAGTGTGTATAGGATTGTAGCCCTAGACATATAAATAGTGGCGCATGAACAATGGCCAAGAAATGAACATAAAATATTCCTTGGGGAGAAGGACTTTGTAATAGTCTCTATTGATTGCATCACATCATCCAAGCCATTTTTTTCTTTTACAATGATAAAATTTATAACTTTTGTTGAAATGCACTTATGGTCCTCATAAAATTTAACTGGTTTGTTTTCTTTTTCGAATATCAAACCTTTCAGAAAGTTTGATTCCAATCCTTGAGACACTGACTGAAGTCAGCAGCCTCCTGTATACAAGATTTCCTAAGGGATGTGCAAAGCTGTCCTACCAAAATTTGATCGTCTGACTTACCAGAACTTTTGTGGCTTTGCTTGAAATTCTTCTGATGTTCTGCCAGTGAAGGAACCTCCAGATTTGCTTCAAATCTCATAGGAGGATTCTTTAATTTTCAGTGAGAGAAAAAATCTCTCAAGAAGAAGAAATCATCTTTGGAGTCACTGGAATTATGAACTAGCAATTTGTTCAAGATAGATATATCAATAGTAAGAGCCTTTGATTACTGTACTGTATATTTGATATACTGTCTTTTCTATGTCTCTGCTTATTTAATATACAATATGGATTTATAATGAAATGGGATGCAACATTGTAATCTCTCTTTACAGATGTGGTTCTGTTGTTTTATTTTCTTGTTTATGAAGACTTTTATTTGCATTGTTGAAACTGAACACACTGGTTTTTTTGTATTTTTTTAACTGTAGTTGATTGTATAACTATGGCTTCAACACACTGATGGTTCTAGCACACTATTTTTATCCTCAGTACATTAATTAAAGTCTAGAAATTTCTTGGCCATTCTACTGAACAAAAAATAAACTCTAACACTATTGTTCTTTGCCCAGGATATTGCAATCTAACATATTCAGTAAATATGAATTAGTGTACATTATCCAGCTTACTATTTTTGCTACATTAACAATACAGTCCTGTGCATGTTTACTCAGAAAATAAAACTACTAAGTTTGATGGAGGTTACTGCCAGATACATACATAAATATGTTACAGCTATAAACACTTGGGAGTGGGGCTTATTGAACTCAGTGAGGTATACTGTTGAGTTGGCATGCATAGACTTGTGCTGTAAGGTGTAAGGACATCTATTATAACTTTTAAAAAATCATTGTGTTGAGAAAAAATTGGATTGTATCTAAGATCTTTGTTGCCAAGTATGCAGTAGCAGAGTGACTGTTGTACTGTGGTTGTTTATGTATTTACCTATTGTACACCAGTTCAGATTGAGTTCATATACAGTAACTGACTACAATGCTACCTTCTTTTATTACATGGTGCAATATAACATATACAGTAGATAGGATTTAGTACATTAAGTGTACATTAAGTGTACAAATTTGGCAAAAGGTCCAGAAATTAGTAATTGGTCTTTACTATATTTTAATAAAATACCTCAATGGCAGCATTAATAATTAATGGCAATATAAAAAAAGCTTCCCATGGGGAAAACGTATAATAGTTGGTCAAATGTCCACAGAGGACATGGCTAGAAGTTACATCCAGAGTATTCTGAAGCAAGGGAAAAATTGCACATTGCTTCCCTGTGCTTCTGTAGGGAACTTGATTTATGAGATGTGGTTATGGTTTGTTAAGAGGACTTTTGAGTCACATGAAGGTCACACACAATCTCAGAACATCACTGGTCATGACCAGAAGGCACTTCTATCTGCATCCAGAGTTTCTGTATGGGCCCACCTGCAGATCTCATAATCATTTGGTATCCATAGAAGATCCAATTACTGATCCCCCACAGATACCAAGGTCCTTTATACTAATGGCTATCACATCATTCTGTGACAAGTAAGCTGATTACATAAATCAGCTGATTTGTGTTTCTCCTGTTCTTTCTGAAAATTTTGTTGGATAGCTCCTAGTTTTACTGCTTAGAAAGAAATGCTTCTATTTGTTCCTATCTATATATACACACATACATCCTCTTCTATCATTCCCTTCAGCAAGATGCTCTATATCCCCACTCATTTCAGTTGCTTTTTCACTACCTTCTTCAGTTCAACTATATCCATTTTTAAAGATGGGTAATTAAAACTACATAGTATTCATCAGGGAGCCATTAGTAAGAGGCCTTTTAAAAGCCGCTTGAAAATCCAAACCCAGGAGATATTCTCTGGGGAACTAAGCAGTTCCATTCTTCCCTCAAAGAATTTTAAAACTGTGTTTGGACCACACTGTTGATCTCTGGGACAAGCTCTTTCACATTTGTCACTATGTGCACTGGTAAGGTCTGTGCAATGTGAAACAGCTAACTGGATGCCTTCTTCATGAGGAAATCAGAGAGATATCTGCATCCTCTTATCTGCCTATGAAGGACAACTGCAGCCAATGGTGGGCTTCAGGGGGTTCTACAGAATCCTTTGTTAATGAGTGCCTGGTTCCAAGAACCAGTTACTAATGGGACATAGGACCTGTTGTTAATTTAGGTTATTAGGACATAGAACCTGTTGTTAATTTATTTCAATCTCACCACTGACTGCAGCCCATTACATTCCCATGATAGGTTGGAGACCTTCCCCACTGTCAGGCACATGGCACTTTGTGTCTGGCCTGACATCCTGAGAAAAATGGCAGGAAAAGGGAGCCTTTCATCTATTCCCACCTCCCTCACTGAGATCAAACCTATTAAAGGATGCTCCAGGGTCTTTGTTCCAGGACAAAATCAAGAAAAACAATTGGGGTGGGCAGATTTTAAGAAGTTAGCAAGG
The DNA here is from genome assembly GCA_030015325.1 of Cryptoblepharus egeriae. Lineage (NCBI taxonomy): Eukaryota > Metazoa > Chordata > Lepidosauria > Squamata > Scincidae > Cryptoblepharus > Cryptoblepharus egeriae. Next base: position 77,449,407 of record JAREYC010000005.1, read on the forward strand.
CAAAACTTCCTTAGGCAGAAGGCAAGCTGCTTCTTCCTCACTAAGGTCTGTTGGCTGTTTTAACAATTCTAGTGATAGCAATGCTTTCCCCTAATTTGTCTAGAAGAGTTCATGTTGACAAATGCCCATAATTTTTTTAAACTGATGTTATACAGTATTGACCATTTTCAAGCATCTTTGTGAAGAGACTAATATATCAATAATTCAATGTGTTCTTTGAAATTTTGACATGGATTTTATCTTCAAGAAAGAAAAACTGCTTTGCAAATGCAAGCACAATACAGCTAATAATCAGGACAACCAAAGACTTATATTAGCATGAAGTTGTTAAAAAGAAGTACATTCAAGTACCAGTGACGTTTAGGAATAAATACACAATTTTGTGGAATTCTCTTATTGCTAGAAAAAAAAGCTAAAATCACAAATCACACTGTTAGAAAATAATGCAGTTATTTGGATGCAATTTCCAATCCTAGAAATAGTATCATTTTTTAAATGTCCATATAACCAGCTACCTAAATCCACCTCTGTGCTATCCTAACAAACTTAAGTACAATGTGAAATCAGCTTCATCCATTTGACCATCTTCTATATTTGTGTTTTTTTAAGATTTTTTTTTAATTCACCTGATTCAAAATGTAGTTTAGATATGTAGTTTGTTTCACTGTTTAAACAAACTACATTGCTGATAGAAATGTAGTTTGTTTCATTGTTGAATATTAACTATTACAATATTGTTGTATATTATGGATTACAAAAAATAAGGTTAAGAACGTGAGAACATAAGAAAAGCCTCCACTGGATCAGGCCAAAGACCCATTTAGTGCAGCTCCCTGTATCACATAGCTGCAATGATGTAGTATCTGAGATTTTTTTCTAGCCCACTATAATCCACTGCTATACATGCATTCCTGGGTTTTCTAGCCACTTAAAAAGTTGAAAAGCCTAAACTTTTCAATTTATATTTTACTTCATCAGTCGTGCATGACGAAATGTTAGGCTTTATCAACTTTTAAAATTGTTAGAAAACCCAGGAATGACTTCACAGTATATTCTGGAATCCTATACACATTTTTGTAGGAATAAACCTCATTTAACTCAATGGCACCAATGGCACTGCTGACTGGACATTATTAGTATTTGGATCTATGCCTGTGGGCCTGATCCTATTCTGGCCACTACCTGCATAATGGGCAAGTTGTAAATGAACCATAAAACCCAATGTGACAGTGCAGAGAACTGAACTACCACTGGCAATGTATGCACAGTAGCATCAGTAGGGGAGTGTGGGTGGTGCAGATGGCATGCAATGGGGAGGGTGACTCCACTAGTGACCAAAAATGCTATAATTGTGGTTTGTAGGAATAACACATGTTATACACAGTTTGATGCAGAATTTACAACAGAATAGGAAGCATAATCATAATGTGATTGAACAGACAGGCTGGTGTACCTGCGCTGTATCCAGCACAAGTTTCAGAGGCTGCTTCTGTGCTCTCCTGGAAAAGGGAGGCTTGTCCCCTTCCCCAGGGTAAGGCTGAAGCAGCCTCTTTGGGTCTACTCACTTGCACCACCTCCTTCTCTCCTCCTACCCACCCTTGTGTTGACCCATGGATGGGTCAGGATTGCACCCTCAATGAAGCAGGAAGACCAATGAGTTATCCCAGCCTAAGTTAGGATTGCACCCTGAATCCTTAAAGTCACTAAGGGTGCAATCCTGGGTAACTACGGGGTGTCCTTGCTCCGGTGTAAGAACAATTTGCAGTAACTACAGGTGCACATAATGTCTCTTACGTGCACCCGTAGTTACTATGGATTGTAGGGTTAAACAAAGCTTTTGTTTTAATTCTAATTCAGAGCAAGGCAAACTGTTTGGCAACAACAGAGAGTGTCCTGCAACAAAGCAGGTAATATCCATCAAATCCATGCCTACTGCAGGCCTCCATCAGTCTTGAAAGACTATGGTATCGTGGTATCGTGCTCTGCGCTGCATACGCTGCATGCGAAGCACGCTGACTCTCTCAGAAACCTCAGTGTCAACCAACCCTATAACCACTACCTTACAGAATGTGCAGCAAACACAGTTTTGGAAAAGGATGTCCAAGTATCACAACCTTGAGGCAATCCTGAAAACCACCATTTTCAGATTGAGAGCTGAAAGCCCTTAATAATAATAATAATAATAATAATAATAATAATAATAATAATAATAATAATAATAATAATAATAACTGCAGAAAGCCGCTCTTGTGGGATCAGCATGAATTATACGCCGCTACATCACACAGTCCTAGACTCTTGGGAAGGGTCCGACTGGTGATGTGAATGAAACCAGCACAAAATTGTTCACTGTGTATTTATGGATAACAACAACAACAACAACAACAACAACAACAACAACAACAACAACAACTTTATTTATACCCGGTCTTTCTCACAGAAGGACCCAAGGTGGCTTACAAAAAAATCCATAAAAACATCAACAATAAAATCCAATTAATTTTAACATATTCATGTTAACATCCACCTGCTTACTGGGCAAGAGACACTCTTTCAAGTGGGTGTTCCTCTTTTATTTAGCAGGGGAAGAGTAACTGGCCCTCCACACCCCAGCAATGTCTGTTCTAGTGGCTTCTGCTGGTGTTCTTTTTGCACTTTAGATTGTGAGCCCTTTTGGGACAGGCACCCATTAGCTTTTAACTAGCTATTAATTTTTTCATTTTCTTGTAAACCGCTTTGTGAACTTTTCAGTTGAAAAGTGGTATATAAATATTGTAGATATGCAGAGGTCAGAGATCTGCTGTGACAATAGATTTGCTGATGCACAGCCCATTACTAAACAAGTTTCAAGTACTGACGCAGCTACAATGGTGTCTTGAGATAAGTCTCCCCTTACTTTTGGGAGACCTCTGTGACTTCTCTTACCACTGCAGGATGCAGCATGCAACTGGAATGGCTGCAATAGCGCTAGAAAATTTATTAGGTCCCTAAACCATAAAAGATTGGTGGTAACTGAACCACTTCTGAATTTATTTGAAGTGAATAATAAGCACACAGAACGTCAAAAAATCAGTTAAACGCAATCCAGAGTAACTACGGGGAGTCCTTGCTCCGGTGTAAGAATAATTTGCTCTGGATTGCAATATGAATTTCCCATAGGTTTTCACTAGGTGGTGCAGTAACTACGGGTACATGTAATGTCTCTTACGTGCTCACGTAGTTACTCTGGATTGTAGGGTATGCCAAAACTGGAATTTATCAGTTCCTATGAATTTTAGTGCACAAATTACTGTATTTTAAAAATTCAAATTATCAGTGTTAAGGTCTGAAAGAACAATTGCCAGATTTTATGCTGAAAATTTTTATTATATAATGAAAATGTTTCACATATTAAAAAAAATAGTTCTGCGTATGAAACCTGGATGTTATATAACAAGACTTAATAACGGGCATGGCATCAGAAGCTTTCTAATAATGTGCATGGAATGAGAAGCTTTGGCTTTCAGGAAAAAAATACTGAGCTAATTTATAAGGGTTTCTGTTTCAGCATTAATGAAAGGTGTACTATTTACATTTTCAAGTCAGTTTTAAAAAATCTAGGTTGGTATCTAAAGAGCTGCCTTGGCACACACAAGGGACTTATGCTAACCTTGTGGAATGTTTTCCTTTTGACAGGTGACACCCCTTTCCCAATATCCCAATCTACATTTGAAACTCTATGTTTCAAAAGGAGTTTGGCACACAGTAAGGGTGGGAAAAGGCAAGCTTCTCCTGAAAAAAATACTAACATTCGAAACTGGGATTGGACAGTTGATGGTGGGGCTTTACAACAGTGGAAAAGTCTTAAGCTGTCACCAAGTGGCTGCCAATGAAGCACACTGCACCCCCATCAGTGGCCATTTTGCCACAACAGGCAGTAGCAACTCTGCTGCTATATCCCACCATGCCCATAAGAGCAGGTAAGGCAGTGATTGGGGAAAGGAGAGGCTTAAAGAGGCAGGGAGGGGGAGGAATGAAGGCATGATGATTGGGGAGGGTGGATCAGCAGCAATGGCATATCTGCTTTTGCAAGCCTCCTGCCATTTCTTCTCCTTGGACTTGTGCCAGCTACAGGTCCAAAATAGACACCTTGAAAAGCAACAAGCTTACAGAGGTAAGGAAAAATAATTCCTCTTTTCCCTCAGAGGCATCCAGATCCAACCACACACACACACCCCACTGAATACAGTGAGCACCTTTCTGGCTTAGCTGAATCAGCAGATGGAAGTATAAGAGTATAAGATTGGGCTTCTTTGGCTATGCTGAAGTAATTGCACAGTTAATAGAATATTTACTCCCTATATCGTCAACAACTGTGCTTTCTTCAATTTTATAAAACTAAGACCAATTTTATAAAACGAAGTCCTAAGTCCCCAGCTGGGGTCAATCTGAAGAGACTCTAGTGGTAGGTCTGGGCAAAGAAACGGGTACAGGATCCTGCATGTGTGAGCACTACCAAGATCTACCCCCTTCAACCTCTGAAACACTTTACATCCAATCAGCCCTTGATCCTCCTCCAAACCATCCCTGGCTGCAAACCTTGGGACAGAGGAGGATCTTCATCCTTGTGGCACCCACATAGCCTTTGCCCTCCTGTGAGGGTGTGTCTGGTCCACGTAATGGCAGAGTGAGTTTTGTGTCATTAGCCCATAACTTATTCTGACAGATCTCATAATCTGCCATCATCAGGGCTGGATAGGAGTAGGCCATAATTTATGCCCAGCTTTAACACAGGTGTACCAATGAGGACACATGCTGCATCTTGCAATTGGGTAACAGTCATGAATGCCTTCTCAGGGTAAGAGAATGTTAATTCCTTTACCTGAGTGCTAGAAAGTGGGTTAGTATTATGACCTTATATACATAAAACTATTTATAACCTATCTATATACAAACAAACAAAATTCAGGATACAAAAAGCCTGATACAAAGTTCCTTCACTTGCTTGCAAAAGATCACTGTGTTTAATACTGATGAATGTCTTCAGAAAGGTAGAATTCTTTAAACTCAGAGCCTGTGGTGAGAGGATCTTCTCTTACTTACTTCCATGGAGTGTGAACAATTGTTACCGTGGCCAGGGTGACCATGTCATAACTGCAAAATTATGTCAAGGCACCCCTGGGCAGGATACCCAAGAAAAATGTAGAACATGAAAAAACAAAAGCTAAAAGCACTCATATATATATATATTGCTTTCATGTGGTTAATTTAAACACTATATTAAATATTAAATTTAGAGCACAATCCTAACCAAACATAAGCCTCATTGTGTTCAATGGGTCTTACTCCCAGAAAAGTATGTTTAGGATCACAGCCATAATTTATTACATATATAATTAATTACAAGAAAGAAACATGCTCCCTGCTCACAAGGAAAATGTAAATTTTTCCAGGACATAAGGCTAAAAAGAGGACATATGGTCACCCTGACCTTGGCTGCTTTTGATACGTGGAAGATGCATAAGAGGAGAAGTGTTCCTTCATGTACATAAGTCTCAGTTAATTTGTTTTAAATGGAAACTCAGAACCTAGAACTGCAGCCAGAAATTAGTAGGAAACCTGTGAATTGACATACTGTATGATGTATTACTTGATAATGCAGATTATCAGCTGATAAACTGACAACCAGTGAGCCACAACACTAGTTTTAAGATATAAGGGAAGACTTCCTTGAATTCTTTGGTTTACATTTTCTCCTTTCTCCAAAGAGCCTACTGACACTATCTGGTAGTTGCCTACAACTCCCCCTCGCCCTTTTATCACTCACATTTATTTCCTTTTCTTTCTGTTTTCCTAATTTGGTAGTGGATGGCTACTTTTTTGTGGTGATGTTATTATAATTTTACTACCCTTCCTCCAAGGAGATCAGTGGGGATTTGAATCTGGAGCTTCCAGGTCTAAATCACAAACCACTACTTCACCATCCTGGTTCTCTGGATCTTTTAAGCATAGGGTAGGGTGGGAGACAAGATATTTTACCCTTATATTTGAGTAAATTGTTCAAGTGTCTCTTGTGCTTAAAAATAAATACATTGATGATGATGATGATGATAATAATAATAAAGCAGGTTTCCGTCAGTCTTGAAAGACTATGGTATCGTGCTCGGCGCTGCATACACTGCATGCGAAGCACAAAAGCCTGGTTTGGATTGTTATGGAGGATAGGCTGTTACCCAAGCAGAAAATCCCCCCTCTCCACGCCACTGAATTAGTCCAATGGAAAGGCAGAGCCGATACGATTGGATCCAGCTGGCATCACAGAGCTGGGCTAAGGACAGGAGCTCACCCTGTCTTGTGGGGCTGACCCAGGTCTCGAACCCTGGCCTGCTGGTTAACAGGCACAGTGTCTTAATAATAATAATAATAATAATAATAATAATAATAATAATAATAATAATAATAATAATAATAATAATAATGAGGAGGAGGAGGAGGAGGAGGAAAACAAAAACCAGGGAAAGCTTTGTAAAATCCTCTGGATTTCAATGAAATGAACTGCCAACATGACACAGATTTCAACAGGAGTTAAATTCACCTGACTCCCCCCTAGGTCAACTGATTTTACTAGAACTGAATTTATTCTCATGTAATTGTGCTTTGGACTGTGGTTTTCTACATGTACTGAAACCATAAGGTTTGGAAATGGTGAAGGAGTTGCAATGTGCTCTGCACTGCATGCATATCTGAAACTTGTCTCTGAATTCTCATGGTAGTAGCATCTTGAAGATTATATACAACAGAAAGAAAAGCTTATCAGTACAAATGGGGAAGCTGCTGAATAGAACACATAAATAATGGCTTCACATACGACTGATGCATGTCCAAGCTTAGAGACAAATTACAAAGAAATGGGTGGGATTCATTTCAATGTACGTACCTTCAATACAAATGTATTAAAGTGAGATTAAAATCTATTCCACTACAAATATGTTAACATAACTAGCTTAAGTTGGGTATCATGTTAACAATCTGAATTAAACTGATCTGATAATATGTGCACTTATAGTTGTACAGTGTTTGGTTTTGGCTGCATTTTTACTTATGACCACTTCTAGTAATAGTGTTTCCTCTTTAAGCAATACATTTTAGAAATCTTGTTTATAGCAGAGATTAAGCTTTCAAAGCTGTTTATCCAACACATGCTGCTTTATTTTCAAGGTCAGTACTGAATATTTAGTTGTTTAATCATATACAACATGAAGCACTAATGAGAGTTCTGTTGGATGACCCACTACAGATGTAGCAGATTAAAAGGAGCAAATCCCTTCAATGCCTCCATACCATTTTGGTTTCAGAGAAAAATAGAATTCTCAAAGTAGTATACTTAAAACGTCACTGTTGGACTGCTTAACTAAAACATGGCATGCTGGGAATGTCTGCTTGTCATGTAGTGCATTTTCCGGTTTTATTCCTCCTGCCTTTTGTTATCACAGCCTGTTGTGCAAAAGTTGTGTTTTTGATTGTGTAATTGTATTTTTGAAAGAAATTCAAAGTGGCATTTGTCTTGGAATGTTGCATTCTATCCACATGTGTCTTCTCCTTGTTGTGGTTTAATTAAGGATCATAGCATTTGATGATGCATCTGGGAAAAGCACTTACACTCAGTGGTTACAGTGTGAATGAAAAAGTTGCATTTCAAATATTCAGAGAAGTTAATCTGGAGAACAGGTTCTCTCCCCCCCCCCCCCCCCACAATTGCTTGAAATGCACATTTAGGAATGAAGACAACACCACACTAAAAATAATTACAGTATAAGGAATGGGACACAAGTGGGGGAGGACACATCTCAGCAAGAAAGTAAAGGCAGCTATGAGACTGAAGCATCCTCTTCCTTACTGAACTGCCGAAACCCTTTACATGTACACTTGGAAGAGCCCTCAGTCCACTTTGCCCCTAAACCCAAATGGCACTGCTGAAAAGATTACAATACCAAATGCTTTGCGGGGGAGGGGGGGAGAGAGAGAGTCAATTTGTTTCTTTTCAGAATGCACATATAAACAAACCCTGAGGGGGAAGAATAACTGCAACTATATATTGGATATGGATACATAATTTATACAGGATCCTTATGGATCTTCTCATTTCATATTCCTTTCCAAACAACCTCAAACTACTTGTGAAATATTCAACCATATGCATGAGTCATCTGAAATATAATAATACATATCATCTGTGGATAAAGTGTACAGTATTTGGAATGCTACTTTTAACTTTAAAACTTGCTTTTCATCCTTTATTCATTCCTCTATTTGGGGAAAAACACAACAATTTAAAGAAATTTTTTTAAAACCTCGATATCACTAAGTACCATCAGAAGAAAATATAGGTTTTTTTAATTTATCAAGAAAGCAATAAAAATGAAATTTCTATAAATATATTTGTTTAATTTTTTAATACAAAAATTATAGGAAAATAAAAAATGGAAATTTATTGTGCCTGGCAAGATGATGTGTTATGAAGAGAAAAAACATTAGAATAGATACTTTCAATGAGACTTCAAACCCATTCCAGCAACAAGGATAAATAATTTAATAAAACTCACTTCATATTCTGTTTCCCTAGTGCAATAGACAAATATTAAAAAATAAAAGCTTAAACCCATGAAAAGTCGTGCTTAGAATCACAAACATATAAATAAAACGTTGTATCAGGATAAGCACTCTAACCAAGCAACGTTGTTTTTCCTAGCTATAAAGATGGTGTCAGAAATTTGAAGAGATTTACTGGAACAAAATCTTTCTGAGCATCCGTTTAACAGAGTTGTGCTTCTGTAGTACTAAAAGAATTAGTTTTTCAAAATATTTTTATCAAAATTTCTAAGGAGCATAGTTTGGACAAAGGCTGAAAAAGAGGGGAGGCTAAGCAACAGGAAGGAGAAAATCTTTGGAGAAAGACACATCTGTCTTTCCAGCACCTTTGATTCATTGCTAGAATTCCTAAACTAGAATTTACAAATTACAAATTTTGATTAGATTATTTGGATCTTGTCATACTAATACAATGCCACTCTACTAAAACTAAGTCTGAAACTGGCATTCAGTTGGTATCAAAGCTCACATTTTGCATACTGAAATGCAGATGCCTGCCCTCAAACCGGCATTTCATTGTAAACCTTTTTACTATTTTATGACAATGAAATCCAAAATGCACTAAGAGAAGATTCAACCCAAACTGCAGCTGAGCTGAGGAGCAACATTACTGGAATTTAGAATTTGGCTCCATTTGTGTTCAACAGAATGAAATTCAGCAAACACCCAAAACATCTGTTTAGCTGATCAGACTAATTTTTTAAAAAAATTAACGTACCAAAATTACATATAAAGTCATTTTTAAAGCAGCCTTTTACTAATGGATAGAAAAAGCTTGCAAAAAGAACAAATTTAATGGCTTAATGTGTCCTAAAACGTTTGAGTTTTAAAATTAATTTTAAATTAATGCTAAAACAAGCAAGCGAAATTCTGTACTCTTTTAAAATATATTTTTCTACACTCACAACTCACAATTCAGAACACATGGCTGTATCAACCCAAAAGTGATTCCTATGGTCCTCAATGCACCCTCAAACATCCCCAAACACGTATTTCCCAAAGGATCTCCTTTCATCTCGTTGTAGTAAAGTGTTTTGTTGGTAACTTCCAGTTCGGACCCTCTTAACTGATTATACTATCTCTTAATTTTGAAAAATCTAGAAGTTTAATACTACAGGAGCAAGGGAACTCTCCAGGAGAATGTCATGTGCCTGAGCCCAATGAAATCAGCGGGTGGGTGCGAGTGAATCCTGCTCAACTACAGCGATGCTTGCCTTCCCTCTCCCAAGTTCAGGATGCGCGCAGTTAGAACCAGTGGCGTAGCTAGAGGGGGAGGAGAAGTCCAGTCTAGGAGGGGTGAGCCAGACTCCCTCCAAGACTAGCCTGCTGCCCCCCTTCTAGTTACGCCGCTGCTTGTTTCTAAGCCTGCCATTGAGCGGCCGTCCTTGGGATGGGGCATCTGCCTGGCCTGGAGGTGCGCACAGACCAGACGGCTCCAGCTGGCAGGCGGGGATGCAGAGGCTGCCTGTGGATGGACCCTGCCCTGCCTCGGAGTCGGACCGTCCTTTGGCTCAGCTCTGGAGGTGCGCGTCGGGGCGCCCCGTCTAGCAGCAGCAGCAAACCAGTCATCCAGTCAGCGCTGTTGGAGGGCAGAGAGCCGGCCTGGGATATCAGGCAGGCAGGCAGGCAGGCAAGTCCGGCAAAAGCGAGTGACAGCAAAACCTGTCTCGCTCGACGGTCCCAGTCCAGAGCCTGAAGCCACCACCGAGTCTGACCCGGCTTCCCACCCGTTGCCCGTCCAGGCGCCCAGAGGGTCCCAGCGGGGAAGCCGGCGGAAGTCCGTGTCCTGCTCTCAGCTGTTTGGGAAAGTGTGAAGCGCCCTCGACGGGGCGCCCCCGAATCACGCGGAGGGGCTGGAGGCAGCACAGCCCCGGCCATCCCTGTTCCTTTGGGTGCAGGAGTCCCAGCGAGGCGCCTGGAAGGCTCCTTCCTCCAGCCCGTCCTCGAGCGGCTCCCCCAGAAAAAGGTCAGTCCGTCGATCCCCAAAGACGACCCGATCCCAAAAGGTGCCTGCGGGACGGAGGCTGCGAGCTGGATCCGGAAGGCACCGAAGCGAGCCCGGCTCGCCATGGACGGCGCCCAATTCGTTGTCAGGAGGCACTCCGGGACAGGTTCCTCCGAGCCGGGCTTTGCCCCTTCGCAGGCCTTCCTCTGCCCGCAGCGCTTCCGTCCACTGGAGGTTCGTCCTGCCTCCGCTCGCTCAAAGTCTCTCCGCATCCCGCCTGGCTGCAGAGGGGGCGAGGGTTTATTTGGGCAGGAGGCGGAGGGTGTCCAGGAACCGAACACGTGTGTGGCGTTCAGAAGTGACGAGCGGCACCTGCTGCGGCCCCAGTGGCTGCCCCTCCTCCGTCTGCTCCCCACCTAGGAGGCCAGCCGGCGGGTACCAAGGCATCCCGTCGATTAAGCCCATCAGATCAGGGGGAGGGAAGGAGGAGGAGGAAGAGGGGGAGGAGGCTGAGTGAGATTCTCCTGGACGGGCTGTCAGGCGAGCTGGAGGTTCCAGCACTAGGCTGGCCGGCCGGCCCAGGAGAGGAGAGGAGAACTTCTGGAGCAGGGTGCGAGTGGAAGCCAAGCTGGGCCTGGGTTAGTTAGGAGGCTCCTTCCCAGCTGGAAGCAGGACACCTGCGCTGCCCACGGAGAGTTTGGTGGAGTCTCTTCTTTTCTTCCTTCCTTCTCCAGCGGTGTCCAAGCCAAGAGATCCCCTGGAGTAGGACTCAGGCTGCCTACCTTGCCTGGTGCGCTTCTCCCTGGATCTGGCTCCAAGAGAGGGATTAATGAACCGGGCTGGAGCTGCAGGAGGCTGCCGTGACGAGCCCAGTGGCGATTGGCCGCCCGCCCGCCTGGCCCTGCCTTTATAATTTCCACCCCAGCGCATCTGGGCTCCTTTACAAGCCCTGAGCAGCTTCTCTCCTGACACAGACAGGCGGCCATACATACAAACACACACACACACACACCAGGGGGAAAGAAAGAGAGAGAGAGAGAGAGAGAAGGGGGGGCGCTCCTCCTCCAGAGTGGAAACCCAAACAAACAGTGTGGGGCTGCGGGGTGATGCTTGACACTGCGGGGTGCGGGCTCTTGCAGGGAGGCTGCCCTCTCTCTGCCCAGTGAAGGGGCTGCTCTGGCTTCCCGGTGAGGACCACAGACCTTCAGCAGCAGCAGAGCCTGCCAGGAGCTGCCCTGCCCCGTCCACCCCCGCCTTGCTCGGCCTCACTCTCCGAAGTTGGCTCCGGCCTCAGCAGCCAGCGCATTGGATCCCAGCGCCTACTGCGAGACTCCGGTGTACAACCCGGATCTCTGCCCGAACATGATAGCGGCGCAGGCCAAGCTGGTCTACCACCTGAACAAGTACTACAACGAGAAGTGCCAGGCGCGCAAGGCGGCCATCGCCAAGACCATCCGCGAGGTCTGCAAGGTGGTCTCGGACGTGCTGAAGGAGGTGGAGGTGCAGGAGCCGCGCTTCATCAGCTCGCTCAACGAGATGGACAACCGCTACGAGGGCCTGGAGGTGGTGTCCCCGACCGAGTTCGAGGTGGTGCTGTACCTGAACCAGATGGGGGTCTTCAACTTCGTGGACGACGGTTCCCTGCCGGGCTGCGCGGTGCTGAAGCTGAGCGACGGGCGCAAGCGGAGCATGTCCCTCTGGGTGGAGTTCATCACCGCCTCCGGGTACCTCTCTGCGCGCAAGATCCGCTCCCGCTTCCAGACCCTGGTGGCGCAGGCGGTGGACAAGTGCAGCTACCGGGACGTGGTGAAGATGGTGGCCGACACCAGCGAGGTGAAGCTGCGCATCCGAGACCGCTACGTGGTGCAGATCACGCCCGCCTTCAAGTGCACGGGCATCTGGCCCCGCAGCGCGGCCCACTGGCCCCTGCCCCACATCCCCTGGCCGGGGCCCAACCGCGTGGCCGAGGTCAAGGCCGAGGGCTTCAACCTGCTCTCCAAGGAGTGCCACTCGCTGGCCGGCAAGCAGAGCTCCGCAGAGAGCGACGCCTGGGTGCTCCAGTTCGCGGAGGCCGAGAACAGGCTGCAGATGGGCGGCTGCCGCAAGAAGTGCCTCTCGGTGCTCAAGACCCTCCGCGACCGGCACCTGGAGCTGCCCGGGCAGCCCCTCAACAACTACCACATGAAGACGCTGGTCTCCTACGAGTGCGAGAAGCACCCCCGAGAGGCAGACTGGGACGAGGCCTGCCTGGGCGACCGGCTCAACGGCATCCTCCTCCAGCTCATCTCCTGCCTGCAGTGCCGCCGCTGCCCGCACTACTTCTTGCCCAACCTCGACCTCTTCCAGGGCAAGCCCCACTCCGCCCTCGAGAACGCCGCCAAGCAGACCTGGAGGCTGGCCCGGGAGATCCTCACCAACCCCAAGAGCCTCGAGAAGCTCTAGGCCCGGCCCGGCCCCCGCTGACCAAGCAGCCGGCCGGCAGCACTGCCCCCGCCCGACCCCAGCCCACCCCGGCCCGCCGGACACCTGGGTTGGGAAGCCCCTTCCTTCCCTCCAGGAAGGCCCACCACGCACTCCCTCCTCTCCCCACCGAAAAAAAGGAAGGAAGGAAGAAAAAGTTTCCCTTCGATCTGTATGGAATTCGTGCTCTCATCTTGTCTTTGAAATTGTGGATGTTGGTGTTTTGTGATGATTTGGTGAACACAGTCCAAGGGCCGCTTTGGGATACTTGGAGACCTTTTTTCTGCTCGAGAAGATCCGGTTTCCAAGGTAGATTTTTATCACCCTACTTTGGTTCATTTGTCTTTGGGGGAAAAAAGTGTCTCAACTTTTTTTAAAAAAAAGTTTACATTTTTTTGTTTCGAATATATTGCTTGTTCTATTTCTTAACATTCCATAAATATACTTGAAATGTTATTTAAATATATTCAAAGGAAATTTGGATTTTGCTTATATAATTGTGAATATTGGAATTATATATTTGGAAAAAATGCACTTGAAATACACTGGATAATGACTTTTTTGTGACTTAGATTTGAAATTTCTGTGGCTGATTTTATTTAATGACAAGCTAATAAAGTAAAAACGAAATACGGTCAAGCTTTTGGGTGCTGTATTCCGTGCGGGGCGTTCGGGGCTGTGTTCAGCACACTTCACAAGCCGGCCAGAGTCTCTCCCCGAAAATGTGACCTCTTTTTCCGAGGAGTTTGCAGAAGAAAATCTGCTACAATCCGGTGGAAGTCCGAAGCTGCCTGCCTGCCACGGGGCTGCTGGAGGCCAGCCTCCCCCGTTCCCTGCCACACATCGGGGAGGGGTCTTTAACCTCCCCAGCCACCGCCAAGAAATCCGTCCACCTTCTCCAGATTTCGCCCAGGTTAAGGGTCTGCTGGAGCCAGGCTGGAGCCCCCACTGCCCAGGCTGATCTCCAAATAGGCGCTGCTGTGGGAGGGAAAGAGGGAGGGGGAAGCAGCCCCATATCTAGGCTGCAGTCCCAGGGCCGCCTCTGCCCTCCATCCCACCGAAGGCTTCTGCTGCCCTGGAGGGAGGACGCCCAGCTGGAACAAGCAGGGTTTTTTTCCTCTCGGAGCAACGGGACGTTCCCTAATAAAGACGATTTTGCTGGGGAGGTTAGGTTGGCTGGCCCGGGTCAGACCCCGGAGCCTCAGCCCCAGGGAAGTAGGTCGCCTTGTCCTGCCAACAACCCCTCTTTTTTTCCCTTGAAACCCCCATATCCAGGCAGGCGATCTCCGAAGCCCGGACCTGCAGGTCCAGAAGGGCCATTCTAGCCTTGCCAGCGCTTGGAAAACCTACCGACCCAGATCTCATCTAACCCTGTCAAGAGCATCCCTTCCCCACCACCTTCCTCAGTTCAGTCCAGACTCCCAGGCAGGGTCCAGGAGGCCCGATGGGCTCTCGTCTCCCCCTGCCCGGCCTGCCATTCACCTACACATCCCTCCTTCCAAACACACACATCTCCTCCCTTCAGCGACCCCTGGAACTCCCTGGAGGGAAATAGTCCCATGAAGAGCTGCAGAGCAGAGCGACCTCCAGGGATTTCCAGCAATTGGCTTAGCGACTCAGTTTGCCCAGTCCATACAAAGGCCTTTGGGGAAGGAAGGGGGACTCATCCAGCGCGCTGGGCTGGGAATCCCAAGGCAGGGTGACCAGCTGTCCTCTTCCTCCAGGACACGTCTGCTTTTGTGCTTTTAAGCCTTGTGTCTGTCCTGGATAAAAAACTCCATTGTCCCCCTTTTCCTAGTGAGCAGGCAACACACAGCCTTCTTGGAATTAATCAATTAGATGTAATATAATATGATTCCATGTAATTCCAGATGTAATTGTTTTTAATTTGATAACAAGGGTTATATTATTGAAATTAATCACTTGGAAAAAATCTATTTTAGCGTTTATTTGGTCGTGCCCTACATTTTTTGTGCTCTTTTTGTGGGTATGATATCTGGTCACCCTGCTGTCCTCAGGCACTCCCGAGCCTCCTCCCTCCGCCCCACACTCACTTTGGGGTCGATCTTCTTGAAGGCGGCGTCATCCTCGTCCACCTCGAAGTAGATCTCGGTGGTGGTGATGGAGAGGGTGCCCTTGGCCACCACCACGGGCGCGATCAGCTGGGCCGGCGTGCTCAGCACCACGGGGCCTGCGAGACAAGAGGAGAAGGCGTCAGGATGCGCTGCCCTGCCCTGCCCTGCGCTCCTTCCCCAAAGCCCCTTCCCTGGCCCTTCTGCGGGGACTGGACAGCAAGCGCCGGGCGAAGGCCATGCTGGGGTGGAAGACGCTTGGCCCACTCTGGGCTATGGGGAGTTTAGGGAGCAAGGAAGGCAACGGGAGAGCTCCGCGGGGATGGGAGAGGCGGCAGTAGCGGGGCTGGAGGGGATCAGGCCAGAGGTTCCACTCCATGCCACGTTCCCCCAGCCGAGCTTGCAGCCTTATCCCACAGCTTTGCCTTCCCTGCACAGCTTCCCTGCCCGAAAGCGCGGGGAGAACTCCGGGAAGAGACCGCTCCGCTTCCCTGCAAGGACCCCTGATGCGCACTCCTTCCTATGGGGCAGGAAGGGCACAGCACAGCAAAACACTACGGGGGGGGGGGGGATTCTAGACCTTTTCCTTGGAAGGAATTGCCACTTAAATACAGTAGAAGTAAGTTACTCCTGAGTAGGATTGTGTGGGAAGCGTGTCGATTCCTGAAAAGTGCAGTCCACTTTTTATTTTAACTCTGAAAGTTATTTTAGTATTATTATTTTGCAATATTATTATTTCGTTGTTATTTCCAATAATGGGCTCTGTGGTTCTACTTGGAAGGAAGCGCCACCACCTTCACACAGTCCAGCGGGAGCTGACCCAGGTCCCTGCAAGCCTGTTTAGGATGCCAGCTGGGATGGTCGGAACCAGCCTCCTTATGTGCCTGCCAGTCTCCTTACCCTGCCCTAAAATCTCTTCTCGAATTTTGCTCACCGTATAAAATTATAAAATAATCGGAAAGCTTTGCTGTCTCAAGATAAAAAGGCCTTAAAATAATCTCAAGCAAAAGCTTTGAAAGCCGCCTGGGGCTTTTATGTTGGCATTGGAAAGACCGGGTACGAATCAATAAATAATAATAATAATAATAATAATAATAATAATAATAATAATAATAATAATAGATTTGAACAGTCAAATACCTGGTGACTGTGAAATAGTACATAATAATAATAATAATAATAATAATAATAATAATAATAATAATATATTTGAACGGTTAAGTTTTTACCAGTCATTGGCTGCAAATCAAAGAGCAACCATGAACACTAATACTACGGAGCTGGGCACCACTGTGTAAGTGCAGAACCAAGTTCCATTGGGGGATATTTTCGAGGAATTCCTCGCCAATGGACCGATCACAAAAGCGGGCATTCCCCCCCCCCCCCCCCCCAAGCCGGGACACTTCGTGGCGGCGGAGGGGAAGAAAAGAGCAGAGCTCCCTCCTTTTCCAAGCCCGGCGCTCTGGGTGGCCAAGCAGCTCCCCTCCCTTCTGCTTCCATTGCTAGCCCCTTCCCTTTGCCTATCTACTCAGAATCAAGTCCCATCACAGTCAGTGGCACTTACTCCCACAAAGTGTGGATCGGATTGCAGCCTTAGACTTTCCTAGAAGCCGCCATTGAGTTCAACGAGGCTTACTTCTGAGTAGTAAGACCCGCTGGGCGCCTGCCTCTTAGACCTCTCGCCTATGTCTACTCAGAAGTAAGCCTCACTGAACTGAATGGCGCTTTACTCCCAGGAAAGTGTGAGTGGGTCTATGAGAAACTCGATGCAGACATTCCTGGGAGTGATGTAATCCCATTGAACTGAATGGGTTTTCTTCTGCGTAGACATGGGATGGCATGATAGGACGGGACATCACGCAGGCTCTCCAGCGGGGCTGAGCCATGCAGAGCACAGCGGAGCCCAACTCCGGGCCTGGGGCTGCTGCTTCCCGGCCTCCTGACCCCATCAGCTGATCCCATCCGCATCACATGCTCCCCACCCCGCCCGGCTCAGCCAGGCCGGCCTCCTTCCTGCAGGCGGGATGGAGCCACGGCGGCGCTAGGAGCTTCCCGTCCCTCTCTAGGGCCCTGCAGTCCCTTTGGGGTGGAGCGGAAAAAACCTCAAGAAATCTTTTGCAAGTAGCGCCCACTTATGGGGGGCAGGAGTGGGAGCCCCCCCAGGAAGAAAGAGGAGAACTGCTGCACCCTGGAAGCTGCCACCACAGCCACACACAACAGCCTTGCTCACTAGATGTGCACATCAGGGTACAGCCAGAGTGAACACCCCTCTTTTTCCAGGACATGCCCTCCTTTTTAGCCCTGTCCTAGAAAAAAATCTTCCTGGTTCTCCTTTTGTCACCTTCTTGAAATTAATAAATTATTTTTGATAGTTTTAAATTTAACAATCAGTCATATAGTATTTGAATTAACTACAAGAAAGCAAAATACATGAGTGTTTTTTAGTTTTTATTTTGTTACATCCTACACTTTTCTTTGTTGTCCTCAATTTCAGGGTGCCTTGACTTCTTTTCCCATAATGACATGAGCACAATCCTAATCATGTCTACTCAAAAGTGTTCAATGGGTCTTACTCTCAGGAGTAAGTGTCTTTAGGATTACAGCTATGGTCACTCCAGGGCGCAATACTAACACATTTTCCAGCTGGGGTAAGGGAGAAACATTACCTTCCCCTAAGGAGGGCTCGATGACTGCCCCTCAAAACAAGACGCAGCATCCTAAGCTCTCCTGTCTTCAAAAGGTTTGACAGAACAAACTTGTCAAACCTCCTCCAATCTGGGGGTGGGGGAGATCTACTAAGGCTGCAATCCTAAAGACACTTTCCTGGGAGTAAGACTCATTGAACACAATGGGGCTCACTTTTGAATAGACATGGTTAGGATTGTGCTCTAAATGTTTTTAAAACATCACCACGATGCTCCCATTAACATTGTTCTCACGTTCTAGTGAGGAAGTGAGTGTTCTTGGTGCCTAGGATCAGTGTCCCTGGTTCCCCCCCCCCCCCCCCGATTTGTGGTTTTAAAGAGCGAAACGCATGAGTTGCCAGCCAGCCACCCAAGGACTTCTTCCTGATTGCTGCTAAGGTGAAGGATTTATTGATACAGTTGCATTTCTATCTGACCCTTCCTCAAAGGAGTTCAGGGCAGTGCATGTCGGTCTCTTCTTCACTACACTCCTGGTGGGTGGCTGAGGGATTGGGACTGACCCAGGGTAACCCACTGCACTTCAGGGCAAGCAAAGGGGATTATGAACTGTGAGTTCCAGTATCAGGACTCCAGCCAATATAACACTGACCACTCCTCAGCATCCCCCTCTCCCTAAAACTGAGAAGGCAGCTGCTTTTTGATTAGTCACAAAACAGGTAACTCTTGTCTTGTACTCTTTGCCAAGAACTGCCTCCACCCTCTCTGGAGAGGCACAGAGGAAAGGAGTGGACAAGTTAGCCCAGCCTCCACTGAGTAGCCCAGAGAGGGAGTTTGTCCCTGCTAGTTTACCTTTCTCTTTGAATGGTGGAGGGCTGTAGTGGCTTAAGTGGTTAAAGCATTCTTTAAAGACACACAGGCATTTTGGATAACACTGGCTCTATGGGTTAAGAAATGGGGATGAGCCCCGCTTCCTAGCTTCCTAGTGTTGGTCAGAACAAAAAGGATAACCTATGGGGGGCAAATTTTCTTGAATGGTGGAGGGACAGCACTTAAGGACAGGAGCAGTGGAAGCTTCCTCTACCACTTGGGGAGGGTGAGTGGGAAAGAATCCAAAAGATGCTGGTTCCTGCTCATCAACCAGATTCTGGGAGCAAGTAGAAAGAAGCTGCAGCATTGACCTGGCTGCAGCCACCTCACCAGGGCCAGACCACCAGCCACCACAAGCCCAAATGCAACTGTGCCTCTGCTGCTCCCACTCACTGTTACCCTGTGGCAGCAGCAATTGGTGCTACATTCATCACTACCTCTGCCTTCTACCTTCTCAACCTGAAAAATGGACATAGGGAAGAAGGGAAGATTCCCCAACCTTTTAATTCTCCATCTAGAAAAGGCATCATAGCAGGTGCAGTGTGATTGGGCAGCTGAGAAGGGATGAAGATGAAACTACTGCTTGAGACTTGGAGAAAAACTGTTAGGAAAATGAAGGGAAAGGCATTAGGTGGGTGTGATGGATGGTTCATCACCAGTATGCTACCTTCTTGCAGGGAAAGGCTCCCCTTTCCCCAGATTCTGCTAATCTGGAGCACAGTAGGGATGATTTGGCTTCTTGGATGATTTGGATTTTGCAGTCCTCACTACACCATGCAGAGGAAGGTCCAGGAAATATGACTGAAATATGAAAACCTTCACTTTTGAGAGCTGAGAAGGGCAGGGAGCCACTAAATATAAGTTGCAGAGAGGGCCCCTAACCTGGCAATGGCCATGAGGGGATCATTTCTTATGTCTATTTCTACTCAGACTCTGAAGTCTCCCTCCTTCTCTCTTTGAAAAGGTACAGAATAGAACATTCAGTCTTAATAGTATGTCATTTTTTACACTTGTCCTTTAGAAATCTCCAATTACAACTCCCAATACCACGGCACATTTAAGGAGCGCTGAGTCTTTTTGTTAGAGCCTTCAGGGAGCAAACCAGCCACTGAGAGAATATGAAATTAATCCACTATAGCTACAGAGCAAGAGGATTATGTTTTAATCCCCTTTGGGACAGGCTCTGGATTTAAGGATCCAACATTAAAATGTTTACACAAGACAATCAAAATAGCACAGCTTTTCCATATGGCCCCAAGATAGGAGAGCAGTTCTGGCTCTGTTTCCAAATGGCTATGGAAACAAAAGCTCAGCACACCTAACACCTGAAAGGGCAGGACAAGAGACACTGGGACCAGCGCTACTGATTTTAACTAGTGCAGACATTACCATGTTGGGAAATAACAGTGCTATTTCCACAAAGCAAAAAAGATGAGAACTATCTTCTCATTGGCACCAGCGTGGAGAAGGAGCCGCTTTAAATTTAAATTGAGAGTGTGTGAAATCTCTCATTTAGCTCAAGAGGTGCTAAAGATGCACCCACCTGCGTCTCGCTCAGCTTCAGTTGCTCTGACTTGTCTAGAGGACAGCCTGCTTTGTTGTCCTCCTGCTTGTAGAACAAAGACCAAAGGCAGCGGCTGGCAGCACTTTGGCTTCCCTCTCCCTAGTCGCCTGCCCCTCAGAAATTCAAGCAAGATGCAGAAGTGCAACAGACACAAGGATGACAGGCATTTATTATAGGCAGGATCAAACAACAAAAATTGGTATAGATGGGAATGCTACCCAGGTGGGTTGCTTCTGTGGAACATGTGATTAACATTTCAGAAAGACACTGCAAAATTAAGATTAAAAAAATTGAGTAGTAAAAGGCTCTGAGAAAAAAGAAATAGGTTAGATTATTTTGGAGGAAATAAGTACTGAGTCTACCTTCTTGCAGATTTATAAAAGATGGTCAGTGCAAATTAAATTTTATAAATCATTATGTTTAAAACCACAATCCAGTTTTACCCCCACCCCCACCCTCTCAAGCACTACCCAATGAGCATTTCCTAGTGGTTTGTTGCCTAAGGCTGCAATTTTGGGCATCAATCCCATTGAACTGCTGGGAATTACTTCCCAGAAAACAAGCATAGGATTGAGGGCAGATCTACCAAGGAAACACCCGCTGGCATTTCAGTTCCAGTGGTTGGATTTGCAAAATAAATTTCCTCTTGTAACAATGTGAACAACATTAAGATTTAAGCTCTCCTCATCTGATATTTTAAAACAGATGAAATAAAGGAATAGAAGCACTTGCCCTGCAGTTGAAAAATATGCAACTGTATTATTCATGGAAAGCTATGTTTATACTGATGTGAGCAGACAAAAAAATCATGCTACTAGGTGAATTCTATAATTAAAATGTTCAAGAGGGTGTGGAGTTAGGGTAAAGTGGCTCAAGACCTACTGAAAATAGGAATGGAAATTGCACAAAGCAGTGCTTGTTCAGCCACTTATTTTTCTGCCAGATATACAGTAGCTTTATGAAGCTTCTGATCTGCTTAAAAACTCAAAGGAAATATTTGGAACATTGAAAATCTAAAATATATTTTATAGTCCAATCCTAACCTGAGTAAATACTGGGGAGGCTGGCAGAATGGAGGTGAAGGGGGGATTTTCAGGATGGGTGTGGGGGTCTGGAAGTGGGCAGGAACACTAGAGGAAGGCTGTCTCATATCCTAATTTCCCTTCTAAGCTAGAAAGCCCTCCACAGCTATTGGGACATTTGCCAGCAATTTTGCTGGCTCAGATCCAAGTAGACCCATTGGGTAGGCACAGGGTACAAAAGAGACCTCCAGCCTGACCAATTTCAGCTCTGGATAGTTGTTACAGAGTGGTCTGTGCAACCCCGATACATCAGCACTGAATTTTGATTGCCCAAAGACTAAAAAGATAATTCAGTTGAAATATAGGATATCTTGGTGCATTTAATATCAAACTCTTTAAACTTCTTTATTATTTGAAAATACTATTATAGTTTTGCCAGTTTGAAAACTCCTCCACCTCAGTACTGTCAGCCTCATCTACCTCACAGAGTTGTTGTGAGGACAAAAGGATAAAACCTTTGTAAGTTGCCTTGGGCATGGGAAGAGTGGGGTATATAACTCCCTTAAATAACTTTATTAAATAAAAATAAATAACTAATTTATAGTAAGACAAATAATCTGACAGTGTAAATTAAAATGCAACAAAAAATACTGGCTCTGAAAGCATGATCAAAAAAGAAAAAATACATTTTTCAGAGTATTAATAACATCAGAGACACAAGAAATTTAAAAAGATAAATAAATCTCTAATACAAAGCACCTGAAACTGTACATTCTCTTGAAATTGTTATTTCAGATTGTCAAAAGTTAGGATAATTAAAGTTTAAAGTCCCTGAAGCTATTTTTTAAAATGACTTTTAGAATGTATATACCATTTTTAGGGGGGAATCCCATCTAAGGAGCAAAATATTAGGATCAACTTTGAAGTGTTTTTAGAATCAAGGTGCTGCTTCATTCTGAAGTAATTTTTAAATAGTTTTGAGAATGTATATTCTGATTATGTATTGCATAGTGGAATTAAAAAGGCATGGAAATACACAGGGTATTTCTGAGTGTATACAAGAATCTGTAACAAGGCATAGACACACTGAAAACAATCTAGACCACTATATGACAGCCATATAGAAAGTACTGCCACAAGGCCAAGCTATGCTTCCCTCATCAACATGCACACATGGGTGTGTAATGCGGCAGGACATTAAATGGAGTAGGAAGTTTTTACTAAAGTGTGAACCTAATAGTAATACCTAATGGAATAATTTTTTGGGCTGTCATGTCATAGTTTTATTATTCCATTTTGGACTTAGAGGCAAATCAAATATAATCACTGATTTTCCCTCTGCTTCAGCCAGGTGGAATATTTCTATTTCTAATATTTATTTCAAAAGAAAGATTATTAATGTCCAATGCAAGCTGTAATAGCTGTGGCTATTTTTACAAAACAGTCAATAAATCACTTAATGGTCTCTTACTATGTTGACTGAGCCAAAGAAAAGGAGTAACATTAGCTAACGTAGATTGTAAAAAAAATCTACAATTACAATAACATTCTCTGCTCATACATATATTCAAATCAGCAAAATGTCACTATTTTTGTTCTTATGCATTAGTAAAATGGAATTGAACATTTTACTAAGCAAGTACTATCAAGACTGATAGATGAGCAGTCCAATGTGCAGCAATGCAGCAGCTTCAGCATAGGTTATGCTGGATCTTGCATGGGAATTTAAACTGTTGACGATCGCTTCAGAATTAGGGAATATATGCCCTCTTCCTCCTTGGTGATTAAGTCAAAACTGCCTTGTATTCGCAAGCCAGGCCTGGGAACAGGATATGGTACATTCCAGCACCACATTCCTGCCCCCTTCAGGGCCTGATCTGCCCTGTCCCACATCTGTTACCATCCTCCTTCTGTCCTTCCTGTCTCTTCACTGCTCAGCATGGAGATTATCTTTCCCAATGCATGCTGTTCCTTGCACCACTGCATCTGAGAAAGCTTCAGTCTTCCCAGTAGTTGGCCCAGTTAGTATATTGTTGCAACGTGCTTTCTGGTACATTTGTGACAAAATGTGCTGCAGAGCAATTGCTCTGCCAACACAGAGACACCATATGATTGTGCCATAATAAATAGAATTTTACATAATGTTTGAAATTCAGGTTTTCAACAATCTTTGCCAAAAGCAAGGACTATAGCAGCAGCTCAGTTCTTGCAAGTTAATAACTTAAAAAATAATGCATTTTCATGACAAGCTGGTGAATAAACAGTTTCAGTTTATTCTGTCAGTGAAACTATCAGTGAAGTACACAATAAAATAATATTTATAACATCCAAAAATATTTCTTAACATGATCTAGTGAGAACCACTGTATAGCATGTGCACAGTGCCAGTTTCAAGAATAATTCACATGTAAATTCAAGAACATGTTGTGGATCTTTTTGTTCCTCACACATTGATTTTCTGCATTGTAAACATGAGAAAACATTTCCTATATGGATTTATTTTACTTAAAATTTGAGCATATTTTTGTTGTCTATAGAGGAAGGTATCCTCTATATATGTTGTCTATAGAGGAAGGCATTCTAATTATAATCAAATGGGAGAGGGGTTTCCCACAGCAAACTCAGACAATGATTTGTCTATTAAAAACAACTTCAACCATACTGCAAAGCCAACGTATACTATGGTTTCTCCCCATGACATTATGAAAAATGTGGGTTCTTGCTTTCTAGCATAGATAAAGTCTGAACAATGCTTTTGAACTGTGCTAAGAACTAACAGTTCACATGGATTTAACATGGTTGTGGACAAAGTTAAAAGCCCCTCTCATCTGATGCCAGGTGATCATGTATCAGCAATGGCCAAGACTACTTTTAATCATCTGCATCTGGCACAGGGACTATGACTGTTTTCGATACAGGATTTACTAAAAGATTCTAGATTTGCTTTTTTGTCCTTGCAACATTTACTATGACGACATATGCTGCAAAATAACTGGAAATGAATAAAAATAAGCTGATTAAAAACATTTGTTAAGTGAAGACAGATGAGCTAAGGCTGGGTCAGAAAACAGCAGCTTGCATGTCAATCAAATTTTTATCTGGTGTTGTACCACTTACACTCAAGTCTGCCTATGGGACTGTAGATGGAGCTGTTAACTTGAAGCAGCCCTAAACAGTCTTATATACAGTATTTGAAAATTTCATATGCTGCATGATGAAACTAACCAGTGATCACATGAAGGCTAAATATGAAGGCTAGTCAGAATTTATAGATATTGGTAGAGATTACTGATCCTGGCATATAATGATGACAGTTTTTCATTTCATTTTAACCTAGTATCCAAAAAGCAAAAAGACAAGTTTCACTGTGGGCAAAAGGACATACACGTTTCATTGTATTGCTCAACCAAGAGATAGCAAATGACATGTCATTCATAGAAGAGAACTGTCCCAGGCAATCAGAATTTCTTCCTGCAGCTATAAGACCAATTCACACTTTATGAAGCAGCCAGATTAAACTAGCTGTTCCTGCTGTGTGTACAAAGTGTGAACATGACTGCAATCATAACTTATTATTTGGCCCAAATAATTAAGAGATGAAGAGGACCCTGAACTGAAGCACTTTGAAAAAGTGCATACAACTTTCCATTTGTTTGTCTCAGTTGCATGGTTTTGAATGGGGACAACTTTCACCAGAAAAAAATCTGACTTTTTACTGCACTGTAAAAGGTATCAACAATTAATGCTTGCAGCGTTAAAACTATTCTCCTGATAAATGCTTCATTGCTTTGGACTGTAGTTAGTTACGTTTTAGACAAAGAATAGTTATTGCAACAATGGTATATCATCTATAGCTCCTAACTGTTAACCAATAACTATTTAGGTAATACAAAGAAAACCAAAACCTTAGCATCTGTGTATCAAATTGTTTCATTATCTATAATCAGTGCAGTGAAATGTTATACAAAAAGGAAAAAAAACTTGAATTATTATCAGTGTTATCATCCTCAGGCAGTGCCAATTTTTCTGCCAATTTGGAAGCACATCTCCACATGTTCAAGGATGCTTGCTAGCAGGTATGTGTGCATAGGGTTATAGCCTGATTCTGGTGGATGAAAACATCCAGCAGAAATCATGATTTGGTCTTCTGTATTCTTCCCTCCATATTTTGCAAAATCTTTCTCCATAGGTCTGTTGTCCCTTTTACTCTCTAGGGAGCATTTCTGTATAATCATTTGTATTTGGATGCTGGTATTAGGTGAAGAAATACACAGGCAGCATCTCAGAAGGAAAGGATACTTTATTGTACATACTGTCACTTTACCTTTTGCGGCTAACCATATGTGATGCAACACAGAGATTTAAGAAAGCATCATCACTATTTTAAAAAGAAGCAGTGAGAATCAGCAACTCCCTTCCTAGGCTCACCTTCCCGCATTCAAAAACAACAACCAAAAAAACTTCATCCCAGGACTTTTCTGAATAAAACAAGTGGCAGCTGTTGAGATGAGCGCAAACAGAGAGAGAGAGAGAGAGAGAGAGAGAGAGAGAGAGAGAGAGAGAGAGAGCGAGCATTGCTGCTATCAATTGGTAAGCTGCCTAACTCCCCTCTTCATCCTTCTTCCCCACCTCAAAAAAAAAATTCTACTTCAAAAATTTCTTACCAGTGCCCTTCCTTTGTTTCCTCCCCCTCATTCCACTCTAAAAGAAATGAAATGAATGAACAGTGGCACTGAGATTGGGATCCCAACATGGGAAAATTCTGGTGCAGAGACATCCTCCTGGCAATTGATTTTGAACAGCATGTGAACAAATGAGGATCGAACTTGATGGATTAAAGACCATTGGAAAGAAAGACTTCTGGTTCAAGAACGCATGTTTGAGGATGAGGGAAAAAGCAGAAAGAAACGTTATGCTGGGGCATCCAGAAGAAAGGCAGTATGAACATTTGGGATCTGGGCCAGCCAGATTCTTCTCAAAGCTCACAGAGAGTATGAAGAGGAGAGCCTCCTGGCTGCTCATAGCACTTGGTATTTCAATCCATACTGCCACAAACTTGGCATCCATCAGTCCTGAAAGACTATGGTATCGTGCTCGACGCTGCATGCGAAGCACAAAGGCCTGGGTAGATTAATATGGTTTGCTGCTGTTACCCAAGCAGCAAATCCCCCCTCTCCACGCCACTGAAATAGTCCAATGGAACGGCAGAGCAGATGCAATTTGTTCCAGCTGTGTTGCAGAGCTGGGCTAAGGACAGGAGCTCACCCGTTCTTGTGGGGACCCAGGTCTCGAACCCTGGCCTTCTGGTTAACAGGCACAGTGACTTAACCACTTGTGCCACCCACAGGAATACTGCCACATCACAAGCAAGATCCATGTATCTTTTAGGGAAAAAAGCTATTGCTATACCTGCCCTCCATGAATTTCCATAAGCCTTTTAAAACTGCCATCTGAAGCCACCACACCAGTAGGCTATTATGAAGAAATAATGTGCTGAATATTGCCTTGTGAGGCTACCCAATTTTATTTTCACTTTTTACTTTTACCTTTTTATTTATGGGAAGTTTGAGGAGCATTTTAGGGCATGGCACAGTTAAGTATAGTTGTGTAACAAATACAGGGCCTGGGGCAACAAATTTTGTGTTCCATACAACTGATGTTTCAGCAGAATTGGGTGTTTCTTTATGTTTGGGACCCATGGAAGCACTCAGTTTTTGACAATGGTCAGTCAAAAGCTTTCAAGAAAAGTGGAAGACAACAGTTTTCCTCTGGCCCTAGTGTCAGCCACTCAACATTGTGCTCCCCCCAAATGTATGGATTCCATTCAGATATAATGCCTAGTGGGATAGTGTAGCTGGCTGGAACAAGCAGGAAGAGATACTGGGAAGAAGAGCCAAGGGAGTACCTTTGATAGGCTGACAGTTGTAGTAGCCCCAATTTTTGAACATGCTACCTCTGTGCCATTCAACATGTAGAAAGGCCCAAAGCTGAAACCCACACATTTCCCCTTGAAAGGATTTTGGATTAGAGGGCTCCAAAGCACTTCCTGTGACCAGATTAAATAGGTCTTTGGTCAGACTTGCGGTAAGGCAACTTTACATGTTGCCATATGCTGTAAGAATAACCCTGAAACATATTTATTAGGGTACAATCCTAACCAATTTAGTCCAGCAGAACCCGTCAATCTTCCCATTCCTGTGGTGGCATGGTTGAAGCTGGCGCTTGTCTGTGCACTGGTCTTAACCTTCCAGGAGTGATGTTTAAATGCCTTATGGCATTTTTACAACATAGGGCTGCAGTGGCTCAGTGGTTAGAATGCTGGGGTCAGAACACTGCTTGACTGGAATTCTGCTCAGCAGGTCAGCAATTCAGGACCTGAGTACTGCCAGATGGGATAAGCTCCCATCCTTAGCCCAGCTCCTATCAACCTTGCAGTTCAAAAGCATGCAAATGCAAGCAAATAAATAGGTACCACTTTGGAGGAAAGACATCATCCTGGCAACAGGCTTCTGCAACAGGCCGGCCAGGTTTCCCCATATTGTGCCCATCATGGATTGGAGAACAATCCACAACAAGTGGACACCATCTCACTGGGTACAAATGCTGAAGTCATTTATTTATTTACTGTATTAGATTTGTATTCCACTTTTCTCCCCAAAGGGCACCTTTTTATGGCATTTTTACAACATCCTCAGGTCAGCATGAAACTTGTTCTGGGACTTGTGCTGACCTAACCAGGGGTTAGAATTGCATTGTCAATCTCCTACAAGGGCTGGAATTCATATTTCTGTTCTTGTACTCTGCTCATCATATTTATTACAAATTTTACTCAGCCTTTAAATTTATATCTACATCATTAATCATTAAAGGCCAACAGCACATTTGAAGTACACTTTTATCATAAAACACATCTTCACTTATGAGTTAGTACAATTATTGTTCAGAAAATTAATGAAAATTTTGAATTTGAAAATAATGAAAAAGTGTTATGAGTTAAAAGTACAGAGTTAACAGTGATCAATTCACTACTGTTGTGTCAGCTGAGATGCTGCATATTCAGTTTTAGATATAAAAATACTACAAGTTATTGATTTTCCTAAGTGATTTGTTATCAATACGTGACTTGCCTCTTGAAATGAACAGCCTGGGAAGAAATTTAGGTGCTAGAATTGAAACAGAAAATTGTGAAACTTTTATTGTTACGAAACAAAAAAGAAAAGCAACATCATTTGAAAAACTGACCATACTTTATGAGCCAGCTACACTATTGCTGCTGTTAACATATAAAACCATTTAATCTGATTTTAAAGACAATTTAACTGTAATAAGATTATGTGTGGCTGAAGTTCTAACACTTTAAAGTAAATGCAAACATTAGTAGGTACTTTGGCTTTACATAAAAATGGCCAAGTTGTGATTCTTTAAAAAAAGACCAGAAAGCCCACAGTGTAAAAGTGCCATTCTAGAGGTTTGGCCTGTCCCACTACCTGTGTCAGTCATAAAGCAGAAGCAGGGAAGCCTATGAGTTAGAGGCAATAATAGTACAAAATGAGGTTGACCATCCTCAGTGATCACAGCTTGGATCACAGTAGAGAATGGAAGAAAAGTGTATTAATCTGACAATTGTAGGGGCAAAAGGAGAAAGTGGTAGCAGCCAGAACTGTGGGAGGAGATGGGATGATCATGGGGAGGTGGTGGATAGGAGTGAGTTGAAAAATCTCAGCAGCACAGATGTGGAGGAATAACTAGCAAGACAAGGATGCTGTGAAGAAGATGGTTGAAAAGAGAAGCTGATTAGTAGTACAATCTGTGCATGTTTGGGCTTTTAACTATGTGACAATTTTTGTAGGGAGCTCTTAAGAACACTGGCTGTCCCTTTTATATGAGATTTACCACAGCTGCTGGGATGGTTTCCCTGAAATAGGGCACATGTTACATGGTGTTTCAGTGTTCAGATTAGGCAATTCTGTTTTTGATACTAAGGGCTCATTATTTAATTCATCTATGGAGAAAGTAAGTGTAATCACTGTCAAGCAATGTTACATTAGTTGTGAGGATTGCCTTATGAATTCCTGTAACATCAGTTCTGCGAAGAGAAGAACAAATCTGCAATGGCTTAGCTAATGATCATGTAGCCCAGTGCAAAGCTCAAAATGTTGCCCCGAAGTTATGTCACATTCTGCATTAAATTACCTTTCCATTGATACATAACATGATGGTATTATTATTGACACATACCCTGTTTTTCACAGTTTTGACCACTAGTGTCAAACTTAGCTTGTCCCCTAATGCTTCCTACCTGGTGAACTGCAACTCCCTGAACCCCTTTAGCTTTGCCACTGCAAATCTGCATTTCTTAATCAAGGATCATATATTTACTACAAATGGTCACGTTGTATTTATTCATATCAAAATACATTTCCCCTATTACATATTTCAAAAACCACAGGAACATGATGATATAAAATGTTTTCAGGACTGCCATCCTGATAGCTCATTCAATCTGAGAAATGGAGACAGTAGTCCAATTGCAATAAAATGTGGAGGTATAAAGATTAAAATTTTAAAATCCCTTTAAAATAATGAGAATGATGCGATGATGAGAATGACAGACTTCCTTTTGATTTATATCTACATGCAAGCAATCAATTGCAAGTACCTTCAGCTTTCACCTCTGCAAAATGGTCCAGTCTCCTAAAATCCACTTACATTAACTGATACACAGTAATTATATAATAGGAATAGGGATACAGTAAGTGAAAGAGAGGGATGAATTGGGTAAGACAGTAGCTCTGAAATTGATGGGTCACAACCCATCAGGAGAACCTAAACAAATGTTCACAAACTTTAAGAAAAGCTTGATTGCCTGTTATTGCCATGTTAAGCAGGCTGCCTTTAAGCAATTTACTGTACTTTCAGGGAAGCTTACCTTTCAATTTAAAGAGCCAACTTCATTCGCACGTAAATAAATTGCATATAATTAAGCTACACCTGTATAGGAAACAGGTGGCAATATTTCCAAATCAGTTAAATTTTTATAAATCAGTTATTTACTTAACAACAACAAAAAGATTTTTACCTGCAAGATTGTCAATCTCCTTTTCTTGGAGCAGACTTACAGCATCATCATCCCCTTCCAGCATAAGCTCAGTTTCAGCATTTTGATTTACCACAGCTTGACTTCGGAAAGTTTTCTTTGACTTTACTACATCTTCTTCGGTACCTATTAAAGAATTATAAATATAGGAAGATCTTATTGAATTTTTATTTAATCTTAACTCAGTAAGCTATTTTCCAGTATGAAATGAATCTTTGCTATGGTACAGAAAAAATAAACTTCAGAACAGATTTTAAAAGTTTTCCATATATATTTTGTACTTAAGTAGAACATTCTAATGGTATTACAAAAATACAAAAGTTTCAAACAGAAAGGTGGAATCTAATCTGGGCTAGCTTATCTCAATGCTGGTGGTTTTGTTATAGCAATCTGACAATGCAATATTGCAGTTGACTCCTAGGTGAATCTGGAATATATACAGATCAATAATAGATAAATCTTTCTGAAATAATTCAGTTTTACAATATTAAATGTACATTTATCTAAAAAGAAAAACAAGAAACCTGGTTGCCCTCATCTGACAGAAGCTCTTTGGCTTGGCTGCTCTTTAAATTTATCACTCAGTTTGCCACAATATATTGAGCATTTATCTGAATGAAAGTGTAGGAGACCGAAAGTTGCCCTTCAATCACTGTATCCTCAATGAATTAGAGTTCCATTTATCAAAATTACAGAAAGAAGAGGTAATGTCTCAGAGGGCTGTCTCATTACAAGGCTTATAAACACTGTCCTTACAAAGAAGTAGTTTAACACCTAACAAATCAAAAATTGATTGGGAATAGAATTTATTTGGGATCATCTATCTTCAGAAGACATGCTGTACTGAGTGCACTTCTTGGCCTCACTACCCATTCATCAGAAAATTAACAAGCAAGTTCCACAGACCACTAGACCTCCTTGTACTTTGAAATAAGAAATATGTTAAAAACAGATCTGTCACAGATGTTGTAATTACATATTCCTGAATAGCTTTTTTGGATAAAGGTTTGCAAAGAAAACATTGAAGCTGATGATTTTTATTTCTTTGAAACATGTGCAGTTCCAATTTCACAAATATGTTTAACATTAAACTAAATTTAGTAAAGTTAGCAATTCTGGCAAGGATTGTAAGTTTCCCTACAATCCAGAGTAACTACGGGAGCATGTAAGAGAAATTTACGATGACGTAGTTATGCCACCACCCAATGAAAACCTATGGGAAATTCATATTGCTACCCAGAGTAAATTGTCCTTATGACGGAGCAAGGACTCCCCATAGTTACTCTGGATTGCACCCTTTGTTTCTTTTAATATTTTTATAAATGGCGTATATACCACTGTAAAATGCCCCAGTAGATTCTCTTCAAAAGCTTCAAACAGCTTTCTTAACCTGACAAGTTGTTTTATGAAATTGAAGAAACTGGGACTTTCTTGGCTGTTAAAATAAGTACTGTAATTGATTACTATGTTACAAGATGCAACCTTAGCAGATGAACAGAGGAAATAATATTAACTGGAAATTTACCCTGACGTTTTGAATAGTGGATCCCCCCCCCAAAAAGATGGACGAAGACTTTTGTATATGCAGTTCTCAGATATGTGCATTCAAATGAGGAATGTAGAGTATATTACCACTTGTTCTTTGGTAGTCATAACTGCAACTCTTTGCATTCCTGGCCTTTTAGCTCTGCTAACGACCTTCTCCTGTTCTGCCAACTGACAACATTAATCTGATAAAGTGGGACTGAGTTCTGAAAAGTTTCTACAACGATGTATTAAGGTTCCATAAGGTACAGTACATTTCCCCTGATAGACTCACATGACTAACCCTATGAAACTTGCCACTCTTTCTCATCCTGTGTTCACAATTACAGAAGTACTTTAGATTACGAGCACAATTCATTCCAGACACGTTTATAACACAAAACACTTATACAGTGGTACCTCGCATAACGAGTGCCTCAAATAGCAAGTGTTCCACATAACAAGTAAAAATTTATGTGGGCTTCTGCCTCTCATAACGAGCATGATTTGCCTAATGAGTGCGCATTGGCTGGGCTCCCTGTCCTCCTGTCTGCACTGGCTGGGCTGAGGCACTGAGGTGGGACTTTCTCCTCCTGCCTGCAGTACATGAAGAGGCCAGCAGTGGGAGCTCAGGAGTCTCTTCAGTGGTGCAACAAAGATGGCTGCCTCCTGCAGCCAGCGAACATGTGGCCAGCCCAGCCTCTACACTGCAGTCTCCATCAGGTAGGAGGGAAAACTCCTCCTGCAACCCCTCTGGAGCCCCCCTCAAAGAAGCCCCCCTGCTTAGACTCCACTACCACCACCCACTTTCCCCCACCAACTTCCCTGCCTGCACTTTTCTTTTCCCATGAGTAAGCCCCAGTGGATTCAATGGGGCTTGATTCTGAGGAGACAGCATAGGATCTGGCCTGTCTGCTGTTGCAGATTGCCTATCTAGTTTGCATAGCTAGATCTCACACAGAGAGAGGTTCCTTGTTAAAGATGCTCCAAAAGACACCAGTGACTTTTTTAGTGAAAATTAGTCATCCTTGGCCATAAAGGTTTTTATTTTCTTTTTTACTGTACAAAATATTACAGTGCTTTATTACAGTAATTGTGGCCTGTATATATTATAGTGTTTTGAATTCAATTTCAGTGTTTTGTCATCATTTTTACATAGTTAATATTTTTATATGAATATTTTTTGGGTTGTGGAACCAATCGTCTGAGTTTCCATTGTTTCTTATGGGAAAATCCACTTCACTTAAAGAGTGTTTCACTTAAAGAGCATGCCTCCGGAATGAATTAAGCTCTTTATGTGAGGCACCACTCTATATAAAAGTGAATTTTCCCATAACAAATAATGGAAACACAGATGATTCATTCCACAACCCAAAAATATTGATATAAAATTATTACAATACTGTCATAGAAAACAAAATAACAAAAATACAAAATATTAAGAAAAATAAAACAAATTAACCTACACTTAAGTTTCTCAGGTCTCTCAGGCTGCAATCTGGACCCCTACACAGGACTGAGCTCCAATTATTATAATAGGGCTGACTTTAGAGTAGAGATGTAAGGCTAGGTCACTCATGCTCCTTTCCATAGGCCCCCCCCCCCACTTAGGAGTGAGCCCCATTGACTGTAATAGGGTTACTTCAGAGTAGACATGCAAAGGCAAGTCTTTCAAGAGAGGCTGACCTGAGCAGGTGCTGGTGGAGCACTGAAACTGGCTGTATCCTGGCCTGGACTCTTTTTCGCTTGTTTATTAAGACATTGCTTGTATATAAAGTTATTTGCTTGTCTTGCAAGACACTATCAATCCAAGTTACTCTCAAGTAATTTATTGTTGTAATAAAACTAAGTACTGTATACTTTTTATTCATTCATACATACCCAAGCTATTTTATCTCAAGCATGCACTTTTATTACAGTTTAAAACTGCAAACTAAGAACTAACACAATCCAGAGTAACTACAGGAGCACGTAAGAGACATTTACGTTGAAGTAATTATGGCACCACCTTGTGAAAACCCAAGGGAAATTCATATTGCAATCCAGAGTAAATTGTTCTTACGCTGGAGCAAGGACATTGGAGCCTAGTTACTCTGTATTGCACCCACAATCTAACTGATGGACGATGCATGTCTATGCAGAACCAAGGATGATTTACATGAGACTTATTTCAAGATACATGTGTATAAACCAGATGCCAAACACAAAATTCCTGAAATCCAAGGCCAAAATTCCTACCCCCAGACCAAAATTCCTACCCTCTCAAGCCAAAATTCCTACCCACTTAAAAAAATTACCGAAAAATGTATTTTTTAAATATTTTTTTTTGTTTTTTGGTTATTTGGCCATAACCTTTGATAGGAAGGAGATATCTCAAAACTGAATTTTGCATTGGATTCTGCTCTTCAATACGAATCCAATGACATATGACATGATGGGTACTGCGCACCATTGTGAAGTACAAAACTGAAGCAAAAATGTAGGACAATGAAGCCAAAATGTAGGACACCTAGACAGGAGGATAAAGATCCGGACAAATCATATGGTCACCCATAGCAGTGTTCGTCAACCTGGAGTTTGCTACTCCAACTGGGTTATCATGGCAACCTTTTAAAGCCTGTGCAAGGGAGGGCTTGAATACAACCCAATAATGGTGATGCCTTATCAAAATTGAAGTACTGATGTGATATTGTGATGCTGTATCGCCGCTTCTTACTGGCTTGCCTTGCAGCTCCTAAGGTTGGCCCTACTCAGGCTACTACCTCACAGGGTTGTTGTGAGGACACAAGAGGCGAGCATAATGGGGCAGATGGGAAAGGGAGTGAGTGTGGATCGGGTACTAGGTGTGGGTAGGATCAGCAGAAGGCCCCCAGTCTCATTAATTATTGGGTCATGCCTCCCCAAAAGGTTGCAGACCTGATATATAGTATTGCAGCCTTAAAGCATTAGTATTGATTAGAGCTGAACTTTGAGATTAAAACTTTGAGATCAGATCATTTTGACCGTTTTTTATGTTGACGCCAGCACATTACATGAACATTAGATTCATATTACTGGAGATTATTCTATTTATGAAACAATGTTCAAGATCTAGATGCTATCCATATTACATATTTAGCATTTTAAGCATATTCTTTAAACATACATGAGAGATATCATAGGGATATGAAAGAAAGAGACAAATAATATACAATTATTTTTGAGTTTTTTGAAAGTTAGATCATCTAACATCTTAACCAAAAGAAAAAGAGAAAAACAGATAATTGCAATTGATTTTTACTTTATTTTTGGAGCAGCCAAATATCTGCAGATGCAGCTTCTTCGTATTTTATTCTAGCTTTAAAACTTTGACTTATACTTATTCTTGTAGCTTTATACTTGTACTCAGGGCCTTATGTAAGGACATCACAGTTTCCTGTTTGAAATCTGAACTGGATAGACATTCACAAATCACTTTCTCTGGTATAGGAACCTATTCCAGGAAGAAGTAGTTGTATATGAAATGTGTTCCAAAACTAACAAAAATTGATTTAAAGAAGCTGCTGTTTGAAAAACATACCACTCATTGTCCTCCCTGCAGTTTATTTGCTCACCAATACATAGTTTGTGCTGTTAAAAGAACAATACAGTATTTATTTTCAAAGACAGTAGCATCTGATATAATGTAGAAAACGTGCTACTCTACAAACATTCCCATTAAATGGTCAAAGATATAATATTACTATTTACTTATATGTCTTATTCCTTTATTATACTCTATAATGTTTTCAAAAGGAATAGGAAATAGCTGTTAAGATTTCTTTCTGAAGTGAACAGAAACTCTACTCAATAAATGATTTGAAAAATAAAAGATATTATTAGCAACTGGACCAAAATCAAGAAATCCAGATTTCACTCAAGTCAGGGGAAACTATTCCATGGAATAAGGAATGCTTTCATTAAAATGAATATTCGATCTCTCTCTATACTCATACACAGAAAGCACAATGAAACAGCACAAACCTCGCAATATAAAAACAGAGACTTTTGAAAATGGTATTTGGTGTGTCAAAATTTATTTTTATAACATCCATATTTTCTTCTCAATTTTCATTTAAACATATAAATTTTCATTTGGATTCTTCAGGTCACAGCTGGTATTAGGTATGCAAGCTAAGCTTCAAAGATAACCTGCTGTGTCCATAGGTAGTTCAAGGCTACTTAAATAAATGCATACTCATAATGTTGCTGATTTCAGTCATGGGTGTATGTTTGTAGAGTTAAAAGGAAGGAATCCTCGCTTCCCTAAAAAAAAAAAGGCCTGAACATGTAAGTGAGTTTCAAACAAAGGACTCAAAATATCAACAACATCCATTCATCTTTTAAGGTCACTAATTTCATTTCAAAGATAGAGTGGAAATAACAGTAAAGTTTGCTTTTAAGCCACAATACAAGGTAAAAGAGAGTCCTGCTTCTTTCAGAGTTCATTCCACAGCTTACTTCAGTGAATTATAGATAAGGCAATTTATGCAGAGAGTTCCCTTTCATCTTTGAAGAGGGCTGGCAGAATAGAAAGTTAACTCATTTTAGTGTTACCTAAATGTACTGACAGGAAA
This sequence comes from Cryptoblepharus egeriae, assembly GCA_030015325.1. Classification (NCBI taxonomy): domain Eukaryota; kingdom Metazoa; phylum Chordata; class Lepidosauria; order Squamata; family Scincidae; genus Cryptoblepharus; species Cryptoblepharus egeriae. Next base: position 77,485,826 of record JAREYC010000005.1, read on the forward strand.
TTCTAATGTTTCTAAACATCTGGAAATCAGCTTCATGGGATGGTGATTTCTTTTCTTAAAGAATGCCTTTTCATATACCGTCTTTTACAGCTTTATGTGGCTCCTAAAAGAGTGTTTTGACATAACTAAAGTCTGTCTGCTTCACAATAAAACGCTGCATTTAATTTAGAAAAATCTTTTAGACAATAAAGATGTTTTTGTGAAGTTCTACTCTCCTGGACACTTATACGATGTTTCTTTTTTACTTAAGTATCTTAGTTGGTGTTACTCTTTAGTAAATCTCTATCTAGTTTTAAATCTCTACTAGTTTTATAGTTAAAGGTACTAATTACTTCTTAAAGAGACGTATCTAATGCAAAAAAGAATGGAACAAAGGTAAAGTTACAAATGTTCTGCTTTTTCATGGAAGAGAGTTAATGCTTTTGATGAATGTCTATTATTAATAGTACAGCAAGGTACAGTATATGCAGAATGGCTTTAATTGGAGATTTATTACAAAGTCATGTGGTACCAGCAGGGATTTGGCAGCAATGTCTTTGTTGCTTGAGCTCCATGCTGTCAGGACAGCTCACAGCCAGAGGGATTGGCAGATACAATCCTTATTGTTCTGCCTTCAACCGTGATACTGTTTGGAAGGTACAGTGCAGATCATCAGCCCGGCCTAATCAGAAGACCAGAGTAGCTAATAGAGAACATGTATCATTACTGCCTCAGACTTTGGCTTCCCAGCCTGATCAATTTGTCAGCTGATGCACTTGTACTATTATTTAACCCTCCCTTTGCACTGTCCCACTATGCCTGAAGCTTCATTCCACCTTACCTGAAACTCTGATAACCAATGCCTAAAGCTTTATTTTGCCAAAAGCCTTGCCTGAATGTCTATTGATATGGTAGCCCATTGCCCAGCCCAGGGGTTACCTATCCATCTCCCCTGTGATCAGTAACCACTGAAAAAGCCCGTGAAATGGAACTCTATACCAGGAATGGAAAAACCTGGCCTGGGGACTTTTGTGGCCCACAGAGACCCCCAATTTGGCCCATAGTGAGCCCCCAGACTCCAGTGAGTCTCTGGCACTTTGCTGACTGTTGGAATTAGCTATGAGCATTATTTTAATTTCACCATTGCCTTTGAACAACTTATGTGTTTCTGACTTGATATGTATGTTTTCTCTGTGAAAGAGATATGTGGCAAATAGTTCATAGTGCTCATGGGTATTATAAATGAGCTCAGTTAAATAAATGAGCTCAGTTAAATTCATTCATACATATTTCTATCTCTAACATATTCATTTATGTAAATTTATTCAAATTTGAAATGTAAATTTTTTTCCTGGCTCCCAAAACAGTGTTAAAGATATAATGTGGCTCTTCTGCCAAAATGTTTGCCCACCCTTGCTCCAGACAGATCTTGATTGAACAGATTATCTTTGATTTTTACAAAATGTCAGTTACTTTTCATATTCTAATCTAAGACATACGCTTTACAGCACAATCTTATGCAAGTTTACTCATATGACCTACTGACTTCAGTGAGTCTTATTCTCTTGTAAGAGTGCATAGGATTACAGCCTTAGCTCTGTAATAATCTAAGTCAGGATGTAAATACACAATAATACTATTTGCCCATTAGAAAAACAGAGATAATCTTTATGGAGGGTTGAGACAACAACTGCCCTCTACTTGTAGTTAAGACGCCTCATGTGATTGCTCAGTACTTATGAGAAGTGCTTAAGACTGTGGTGATCTCATTGGAACTAATCTATGTATAAAAAATCGAAGAGTCACTGACTGACTCTTGGTATGATTGCCCGACTGACTGATCAACGTCCAGCCAAAACTGCCAGTTCTAGAAGCATAAAATTTGGAGAGGGTATTCCTTCCATGATATAGGTACCCACTAAGAGTAGATTTAAGAAATACAGACTCTAAGGGGGTGGAAAGGGGTGCAATGTGTTTTTGTCCTTGTACTTAACATTGAAGAATCCCTGACTCATCAACACCCAGCCCAAACCAAACAGACCTAACTAATGCAGAAGTGTGTTATGCAGTGGTGGGCCTGGCCTGGCCCAACAACCGGTTCCCCAGAAGTGGGCAGGGCCAGGCAGGGTCAGGGTAAGGGGTGGGGAGAATTTAAAGGGAATTTTTTTTTAAAAATCTAAAAATAAAAAAAAATCAATTTTTAAAAAAAATCTAAGTTTTTGTTAGTTCCCCCCAGCAACCTTAACCACACTTTTCTGGGAGTAAGCCAGTGGTGGGCCCAGCCTAGCCCAACAACCGGTTCTCCGGAAGTGGGAGGGGTCAGGCGGGGTCAGGGGCGGGGACAGGGTCAGGGGGCGGGGTGGGGGAGGGCACGCCACCGTAACCCTTAGTTTACAAAAAAAATTGTATCACTTGTGACCACATCAATCAGTATTAAGCCTCTGAGTTCAGTGTAATTTATTCCTATGCTCCAGTGCTGGGGCTTGTGGGGCGCCTCGCCGGGCTGCCGCTTGTAGCGGCAAATTCAAAAGTGCCTGGCTGCCCCAAGGAGAAATGGCTGCCGAAAAGGTCCGCCCGGTTATCGCCCCCACTCCCCGCTACCGGATTGGTAGCGGCGGGAAATTGTAACATCCGGTCCCCGGGATCCAGCCCGAACCGGTAACAGCCCACCTCTGTTCTTACGGCACTTTGGTGCCGTAAAACACACAATTTGTGCACATCTAGACAAGTACTCGGTGATCAAAACAACCCAGCATGGATTTACCAAGAATAAATCTTGCCAGACAAATATGATCTCCTTTTTTGATCGGGTTACAAACTTACTGGACAGTGGCAATGCTGTGGATGTCATTTATCTTGACTTCAGCAAAGCATTTGACAAAGTCCCACATGACATTTTAATTAGGAAGTTGGAAAAATATGGGCTAGACGGGGCAATTGTTAGGTGGATCCGCAACTGGCTTGATGGCCGCACTCAAAGGGTTTTAGTAATGGTTCTGTGTCATCCTGGAGGTCGGTTTCAAGTGGGGTACCCCAAGGGACTGGTTCTCTTTAACATTTTCATTAATGAGTTAGAGGAAGGGATACAGGGGAGCCTGATCAAATTTGCGGATGACACCAAGCTGGGAGGAGTAGCAAACACAACAGAAGTCAGGAGAAACCTCCAGGAGGATCTGGATAAACTAGAATCCTGGGCTGTAACAAATAGAATGAATTTCAACAGGGAGAAGTGCAAGGTTCTGCACTCAGGAAATAAAAACCAAAAATACAGGTATAAAATGGGGGATACTTGGCTTGGCAGCACAACATGTGAGCGGGATCTTGGAGTCGCCGTGGATCACAAGCTGAACATGAGTCAGCAGTGTGATGTGTCTGTAAAGAAGGCAAATGCCATTTTAGGCTGCATTAAGAGGACTGTAGCTTCCAAGTCACGAGAAGTTCTAGTTCCTCTTTCTTCTGCATTGGTGAGACCTCACCTTGAGTACTGTGTTCAGTTCTGGGCACCTCACTTTAAGAAAGATGCAGCCAAACTGGAGCAAGTCCAGAGGAGAGCGACAAGAATGATCAGTGGGATGGAAGGGAAGCCCAATTTGTTCATAGCTGCTTGGGAAGCCCAAGGGCCAATTTGTTCATAGCTGCTTCTGAAAGCAGAACTAGAACCAATGGGTACAAACTGCAAGAAAGGAGATTCTGGCTGGAAATCTGGAAAAAATTCCTGACGGTGAGGGCAGTTCGGCAGTGAAACAGATTGCCAAGGGAGGTGGTGGACTCTCCCTCACTGGGGATCTTCAAGCAGAGGCTCGATGAGCACCTGTTGGAGATGCTCTAGGGGGAATTCCTGCTGCAGGCAGGGGGTTGGACTAGATGACCTACTAGGTCCCTTCCAACTCTATGATTCTATGATTCTATATCCCCAAGTCAGCACAGGACTTATGCTGAGGCTGCCTCCTCAGCAGCAATTAGGCCAGCCTCCTTCCCCTGTGGATTTGACCTAAGTGTCAGCTCTGGATATGGCCTACTTTAGGCTGCCATAGCAAGGCATTCTCTCTTGCATAAGCTAGGACTGCACTGTATATCAATTAATTGCAAATCTTTTACCCATGGGGGTGGGTCCAGGAGCAGACATTATGTTGGATTATTTCCTCATCCTGAGGGTAGGTAGGAGCAATGCATCACCACTTCTGTCAACTCAGACTTAAGTTTCTGGAAGTGGCTTAAATCTGAGGAGACCCATAAAGTCTGCTGCAGCTTTACAATGGGATAGGAGAGAAGCCTCCCCTCCCCAGGGTAGATCTATATCTTGTGAGGGATACAGCTCAGGCACGCCAGCCCGCCTGTTCCAGCACAAGTGAGGACTGCACTGTAAATCAATTGACTTACCCTACAATCCAGAGTAACTATGGGAGCACGTAAGAGACATTACGTGTACCCGTAGTTACTGCACCACCTAGTGAAAACCTATGGGAAATTCATATTGCAATCCAGAGCAAATTTTTCTTACACCGGAGCAAGGACTCCCCATAGTTACTCTGGGTTGTGCCCTAAGGGTGCACAATCTGAAATTACTCTGGATTTGGGGGTAAAACACAGATAATTCAGTAAGTTTTCTTTTAGTGCAATAATAATAAAAATATTACATTACAAAAAATGTTACTATTACAGTACATTACCTGCTTTTTTACAGTTAAACCAAAATATACAGTAGTTAAGCAGGTCTTTAGAATTTCATCCTATCCCTTGTCCCCCAAAATTCAAAATTAAGCTTAATGATAAAATTCATCAGGATTTTCCTTTGGGGGGAGGGGCACAATATCTCTCAATGAAATCCTGTTCTTTTAAATGAATTATAAATAGAAAGGATACAACAACTATGAGGGGATGCAACACAAAAACTGAAATGGCCTTTCAGGTCATTCTGTAAAAATAGAAAATTGCTATTGCTGCTTGCTTTCAAAAATCTAACAATATTTGAATCCACTTATTCTGAAGACAATTTCATTATTAGTCTCTTTTAAAATGAAGATACAAACACAGGCTGTTATCTTCATTTTCAGAGGTGAAGTACTTAAGTAAATTCTATATTGTAATGGTCGAACAAAGCAATGACATCTGACCTTGTAAGCTCCATTTGTCAATGGAAATCTCATGAGCATCCAGATAATTTGATCCATATTGTATATCTCTTTCATTCGCTAACATCATGTCTTAAGTTGCTGGCATTTATTATATAGTACAGCTGTAAATATAGAGGTGATCACTTAAAGTGATCACTTGTGATTAAGTGCCCTTATATTACAGAATATTGAAAATGAGAAAATGACAACCAATAAAAACTATATTAATAATAATTATTTCTGAATACAGTTAACAGGATGGTCATAACTATTATTTCCCTAAATAAAACAAATAGCTACTGTTTGGAGGAAAAGGACATCAAGGACACTTGCAAGAAAGAGAATTGGATCAATATTAACGTGATTTTCATTTCATGCTTCCCCAACTCCAGTAAGCTGACAATATACTCTGATTATGTGAACTGTCTGTGAGTAACACAGAAAAGGTTATTAGAGCAAGGGGTGGAAATGGAATGCACTTTTTATATTGACAGGTTTGCTAATAGAGTATACTGACTTTCAAAGCCAGGCAATGTGTTTTCACAATTTGATTTTCAGAGAGCTCCCCTGCCACTTCCAAATGCTAGTTCAAAATATTTGTTTTTAAAGTAACTACATTTTATCTATAGATGAAAACATATTATATTTTATTATAGGACAGTTACTTATAAAATGCAGAAAAAGGTAAAAATGCAATTAAAAAAGTATAAGAGGTGATTAAATTTGCAACTGACCTTAGTACTTGCAATGTTATTACATACTAAAATTATAAACATTTCTTTATAGAGAATAGAAATTCTTATGAAATATCTATCTGTCTATCTATCTACAGTATTTATATACCACTTTTCAACTAGAAAGGTCTCAGTGGTTCACAAATGAAAAAATTAATAGCTAATTAACAGACAGTGCAATCCTAAGCATGTCTGCTCAGAAGTAAGTCCCATGGTGTTCAATAGTACTTCTTATCAGGAAAGTGAGGTTAGGAAAGTGTGGTTAGATACCACTTGCATCTTCTTTGGTCTCCCTTGCGGCTTCATGGATAAAAAAAATAGCAGAACTACCCCCAAATCCAGAGTAACTACGAGAACACGTAAGAGACTTTATTTGTACCCGTAGTTACTGCACCACCTAGTTAAAACATGTGGGAAATTCATATTGGAATTCAGAGTAAGTTGTTCTTACACTGGAGCAAGGACTCCCCGTAGTTACTCTGGATTTTGCCCATCATCTGAGGCCTCTGATAAATCCAGTGATTTGGGAAATAAGCGGCTTTTTCTCAAGATTGAAATCTGAATCTCTAAAATTTTGAGGGGCCATGTTCGAAGTGAACTTTAATCCCATCAGATATAACTGGACTTATTTTGAGAAATTGTTTCAGATGGAAGGAAATATATATTCAACTAGTGAAAATGTACCCATGTTGCGGGAGAAAAATTCCCCCACAAGTCATCCCCCCACTGCACATTGCAAAGCATTCTCCCATGCACACCGTCCCCCCATGTGAACTGTCCACCCATGTGCACCATGGGCAACACCCCCATGTGCACCATCCCCCCATATGTACCATTCCCCAATGCACACCATCACCCCCTGTGCACCCTTCCTCCCAGAGCATCAGCTGGATGTTGATCAGTCTTCAATGTTAAGTATAGGACAAAAACATGTTGCACCCCTTTCCAGCCCCTTAATGGTTAAATTTCTCAACATCAGTTTTTGGTGGGTATTAATTCACAAAAGAATCATCCTCCCCAAATTTCATGCTTCTAGGTCCGGGGGTTGGGGCAGAGTGTCCATCAGTCAGGTACTCTTCAATGTAAAGTATAGGGAGGAAAATGCGTTATGCCCCTTTTCACACCCTTCCGGTTGGAATTTCCAAAAAAACAGGCTCTTAGTGACTGCCTCCATTACAGAAGGAACACCCTCCCCAAATTTCACACAACCACCCAGCGGTTTTTGCTGGCCATTGCTGAGTGAATGAGTCAGTTTTATATACCGGTATGTAGATTTCTAAAAGAGAAACAATTTGTGGGTCATGCTCTTTTCCCATTCTCTCACCACCAAACTTTTTGCAGGCAATTCACCATACAGAAAATTTCAACTGCATGGAATTTTTGCAGACCGGGTAACAGCAGAAACTTTTCTTTCATTATCTTTTTCGTTTTTTGCACCGCAGATATCAACATTATCGGTTCACTTTGCTGTATATTGAGCACTAATGGCACCTTTCTCTGTTCCAACTTCATTCATCTCAGATCTTTCATAAATCAAAGGAATGAGTGAAAATTAAGTGATTGGAAGACATGGTAATGACCATGCTGACAGTCCAAGTTAATTTGTTGTTCATGAAAATAATTTCCCCAAGGAAAATGATCAACAGCTATCTAAAAAAACTTTCCCAAGAAAACCAACCTAATGGACATACCCTACAATCCAGAGTAACTACGGGAGCACGTAAGAGACATTACGTGCACCCGTACTTACTGCACCTCCTAGTGAAAAGCTATGGGAAATTCATATTGCAATCCGGAGCAAATTTTTCTTACACCAGAGCAAAGACTCCCCGTAGTTACTCTTAGTTGTTACCCCGTAGTTACCCCGTAATACCCTTAGTTGTACTGCTCTTTTCCTACTGACTTACCCTAAAAACTAGGAAAAATTGGAAATTGATTTTTTAAATAAAATGCCCACAAAACAATCTGACAAAAGAGAAATAGATAAGCATTCCTTGGTCTACATATCAGTATAGTCCTCCTGTAGGATAACCAAGGCCATCTCCGTCCCTAAGCCTAACCTGAAACTGGATTGAAATTGGTTCAGATAATCCATCCCATTTAGGATTAATCAGCAGAGATGCCACTTCTTGCTCAATCACCTTAAGAACCACCCAGAAAGTGAGATTAGAAACAATCTTATAGTCCAAATCCAGAGATGGTTTTCTTTGGGTTGGGGGGGGTGGGTGGGTCATACAATTGCGATCATCAGAATTTTAGGCATTGCTTCCCTTCTTAAAGAAGAATTCAGAATCTGTTCCACTAATTTGGTAAGACCAAATTTGGTAAGACCATGCAGATTATATTAGCCACTTGGGCAAGGGTCAAGTGGAATAAAGATAACTTCAAACTCCAGATAATCCTACTCACATCCTCAGGCCATAGAAGGAGGACACAATAGATAAGAGTGGAATTGACAGAAGCAGTGGGCTTCAAAGTGGGGGTCTCAACCAGAATTGGAGTCCTGGAGAATCACCTGAATCAGCAAAGGCAGGGAAACAGATAGGTAGCAAGGCAGGTGGTACAGCAACAGCATCCCAGTGCTGTCTTGCTCTTGCCATGTGGAAAGCCACTGTAACCTGACACACGATGGGACACAGCATGTGGAGCAGGGTGGCCATACGCCCAGATTTTTCTGAATTTGTTCTCTTTTTTAGCCTGTCCAGGTGTCCTCCAAAAGGGCTTCATTGTCTTCCATTTTTGAACTTTGCAATGGTGTGCAGTACCCCATCATGCCATATGTCATTGGATTCATATTGAAGAGCAGAATCCAATGCCAAATCAGTTTTGAAATATTTCCTTCCTATCAAAAGTTATGGCCAAAAAACTAAAAATCAAAAAAATGCATTGAGCTCTATGAGAAAGTGAAAGTACCCAATATTGTGTGTTTACTTTTAAGTAGGCAAACATACCATTGTCTGCCGGAAAGTCCAGGCTGAGAGGAATCCAAGACTTCAATCCAAGAATCAGTCCCGCCATGCGCATCAGTCCCGCCATGCGCAACATCTCCCATGTGCAACATCCTCCCCAGTGCAACCTCTTCCTCAGAACAACATCTCCCCACTGCACAAGGCACCGAGCACCAAATTGGCTGGATGTTGGTCAGTCTTCCATGTTAAGTATAGGACAAAAACACGTTGGCCCCTTTTCAGCCCCTTAAGGGTTAAATTTCTCCACATGGGTTCTTGGTGAGAGTTCATGTGACAGAAGGAACTCCCTCCCCAAATTTCATGCTTCTAGGTCCGGGGGTGGGGGCAGAATGTTGATGAGTCATCAATTCTCCAATGCAAAGTATAGGGAGGAAAACCACAAAGGCGTTGTGCCCCTTTTCATCCCCTTTCAGTTGGAATTTCCGAAAACCGGTTCTTAGTACACCCCTCTGTCACGGAAGGAACACCCACCCCAAATTTCACGCTTCTAGGTGCAGCGGTTTTGGCAGGGCGGTGTTGGGTCAGTCAGTTAGTGAGTCAGTCAGTCAGTCAGTGACTTTTCTCTTTTATATATATAGATAAATGGAGCCACAAATTAGACAAAAAAAGAGACGATTGTGCTAATAATGTGAATTTCCAAGATTCATCCCATCCCAAACCAACTCCGAAGGCTTCCTAACCCTGGTGCTGGTATTTCAGGTCACCAGGATACTCACAAATTAAGGGCTAAAATAGAGACTTAGATAAGTGGACAAAAAACTGGAAAGACAGTGGTCTTTCAGTGAAGCAGAATTGTTTGCATGCCTGTTTTACGTTGCTTCCTCTGAGATCACCACATTTAGACTACAGAACAGAAGAGAGTTATTTGATGACATCTGGAAGCCCTTTACCACTGAATGCACATTTTAAAAGAGCTCGTCAGTGTAATATCTTGATTAGTATCTACATAATTTCTGTCCATGAAACGGATGCTGCTCCTTAGAAGTTCCAGAACTATACTGTCATCTTGTACTTACATTAAAGTTAAAGCTCGGCATGAAGTGAAAAAAGAGTGTTATGAAGTTATGGTTTTTATTATTTCCCCCCTTTTCCTTATGCATGTTTCTATAAAACAGAATTTGAATCTGTTGTAGTAGTAGAAATATATATTATTCACTTGTAAGAAAGTACATATACACCGGTAGAAATTTTAAGTGGACTGAGAGCACAATCCTAACCATGTCTACTCAAAAGTAAGCCCCACTGTGTTCAGTGGGTCTTACTCCCAGGAAAGTGTCTTTAGGATTGCTGCCATTGTATCAATGCAATTAAGGCTGCAACCCTAAAGACACTTTCCTGGGAGTAAGACCCATTGAACACAGTGGGGATTACCTTTGAGTAGACATGGTTAGGATTGTGCTCTAAATTTCTTTATCTTGAGATGTTCATGAATAACCAATACTGACTCATATTGCATGCCATAAGATTGCAAAGGCACAAGTAGCTGATAAATTAACAAAGAAATTGCAGTTCTCCATTTGCAAAGAGAATCCATAGTGTACAATTTCCATTTTTAAAAAAGGATGTGAGTGGAAAGAATTTTTTTGCAAGCCCACCCCTAGATTTTTTTGAAAGCCCACCCCTAGATTTCTGCCAAGTACAAATGTCCCTTGTGATCCACTAGGGTTCCTTTCTGGAACCTCCCATGGGTTAAAAATGCACTTTTAAATGGATTTTAAAGTGGATTAAAGATCCAGTTACATGTTTCTTGCTCCTCCATTGCACCTAGTAGAATAAGGTAATGCCTCAATATTTGCAGGAGTTTGATTCTAGGACTGAAGGATGGAATGACTGCTTGCATGACTGCCTCTCTACAACAATAGAAAAGCAGTTTTTAAAACAGTGATTTGCAGTGGCCATTTCGAGCAAAATCTGTGTATAAAAAAATCTGTATAACAAGGTTGGACCTTTATAACCTATTCCTGCAATGGACTTCACCCCATTTCAAATCATCCTGGAGGGCTTCCCAAACCTTACACATTGATCTTTAAGGGGAGCTGAGATATATTGTGGAAAGAAAGGGATAGGGAAGCACCATTACATAAACAAATCTCCCACAAAATAGCTTGGTGGTTAATGTTGACATGCAGGAATACATCAAGACACATGCAGACCCCAGCCAGGTGCCATGAAGATGAACAACAAGAATCCCTTTATGAACGCAATCCCACATTCATGGTTCAGCTGGCACAGACCCATTGCATTGGCCCAACAAGCTCTAAAGTACATTTGTGATTACTCTAGATCAGACTAGATTAAGTGTGAGGACGCTTGCCTGCTGGTGCTGGATCCAGGCTGGGGAAGGTAAGTTTACAACTGCCAAAGAACAGGGCGTCCAGACGCCCGGAATTGCCCGGACAGGTCCGGATTTGGAGGACTTGTCCGGCCTGTCCGGGCATGGGGGGGGGCTTGTCCGGAGATGGGGGGGGGTAGTGTAGTGCTTTGCACCAACTAAAAGAGCTGCAGGGACTGGCGCACGCCGATAGCGGCTGTCCCTGCAGCCATCCAGGGAGAGAGAAGCTGTGCGCATGCGCACAGCCTCTCTATCCCTGCCCACAGTGCTTGTTTTCAAGCAAAGGCTGCGCGCATGCGCACAGCCTCCGCTTCTCCAAGACCGTCCAGTCTCCTTTCAGATGGAGCGGGTCTGCGGCGGCGAAGGATCTCTCCGCAGACCGCTCGCCACAAGCGAGCAACAGTGGAGCCAGCCGCGCTTGTGGCGAGCGGTCTGCGGAGAGATCCTTCGCCGCCGCAGACCCGCTCCATCTGAAAGGAGACTGGACGGTCTCGGAGAAGCGGAGGCTGTGCGCATGCGCGCAGCCTTTGCTTGAAAAAAAGCACTGTGGGCAGGGATAGAGAGGCTGTGCGCATGCGCACAGCTTCTCTCTCCCTGGATGGCTGCAGGGACGGCCGCTATCGGCGCGCGCCAGTCCCTGCAGCTCTTTTAGATGGCGCAAAGCACTACACTATCCCCCCTCCTCGGACAAGGTAAGCCCCCCGGAGTAATCTTTAAGAAAATGTAGGACAAAATGTAGGATGTCCTACATTTTTTCCTACATTTTGAATTTTTTTTTGAAAATTTAGAAATGTAGGACAAGATCCTCCAAAAGTCCGGATTTTAAACTGAAAATCCGGACTTTTGGGGACCCTTGTCCTACATTTTGAGGTGTGGCATCTGGTCACCCTGGCCAAAGAAGCTTGTTGTAGAGGAGGGGATGGATGGGAGGGAGTGGCAGGAAGACAGATGAGCAACAGGGAGGGCATTTTGGGGCAGAGAGGGCAGACTGAGCAGGTGAAGTCAATTGCAGCATTCAATTGCAGATCATTACATATGTTCATGTTAGTCTTTTAGAAGAAAAGTCCATAGTCCAAATTAGGATATCATATTTTTATTAGGACCAAATTGTTAGGATGCATTAGCGGTGCAATTCTATGCATATCTACCGATAATTTGCAATGGGACTTACTCCTAGGAAAGTATGTATAGGAATGCAACCCTGCTCTATTTTGAATTATTGACTTTTCTTTCAGTGGACAAAGATATTTACCTATGATTTTGAAAATCTACAATTGGCTCCCAGAGAAGAGACTTTTGAAATGAGAAGGAGTTTCTACCACCAGACAACAGGGGCGAAAAACCAACACCAGTTTTGTTCCCAATGTGGCTGTAGCAGACTTTCAGACTAGTCACAATACCTTAAATTCCTCTTCTGCTCTTAAAAACAAAGTCTGTCTTGCTTTTCTGCTTTCCTCCCTAGTATCTGCCTTGAAAAGAGCCTGGGATCTTCAAGTTAGCACTTGAGTCCATGCTTCTAAGATATGGTGGAAGGAAGGTTCCACTATTTGTTGTTTCCTTTGTCTAAGCAGTCCTGTGGACATGTACTGAAACTGTTCCCTCCTTCAGAAATTGATTCCGATCTGCACAGCACTTCCTCCATAATTTGATTTTATAAACAGACTGTTTGAAAAACTAAATATCTCCCCATTTCTTTCCACAACATCTACCTTCATGAATAATCCTCTACAAGGGAGTGCCATGTATATAGCCAAACTTATAACTATGTGTGTAGAGTTCCACATGGTAAGTTTATGTAAACAGTTCACACATTATTCTGAATTGTTTTGACTATGCCAGATTTTACAATTTACAACCTGTGAGGGACAATATCTCTAATATTAATAAAACTGCAGTTACTACTACTCTCTGGAGGATGTGTCATAAAAATAAATATCTTAGTAATGGGAAAAAAATAAACTATTGCAAACTAAACTGACAACAATTAAACTATTTTTGTCTTTAAATTACTAGTTAGCCCCCAACATTCCTGTACCGGAACAGATGCAAAGCTGCAGATATGTTTGCCATTTCTAGATTTTCCTGTTCTTTGATGACCAAGCTTTATACCGTTACTGTATATGTGCATCTTCTATCAACACCGATTTAAGTCTAGATTGGATAGTTTGTGCTCTTTTATTCATCAAGGTCATACCTTGATGGCTGTGCAAGCTTAGATAAATCAAGTGTTAAGCAGGCACATCTCCAAGGAACCTAGAAAATCTCTCATCTGCAGAGCTCAGCATATATTATTATTTATTGCCAAAGAAATGACTGATTAATTTTGTCATCTTTGCTCTGTGTTTTTTGCTCGGCTGAAGCTGCCTGCCCTCGTCTGCAATGCCTGATCAGACCTATTTAAGTTGATGCCTTTGATCGTAGACACAGAGGAGCTTGCTGGCTTAGGCTTTGACTAAACATTCTGTTGCTGTAGTATTCATGTGCAATGGTAACTAACAGTCAATGTAGGTAAGAAAAACTACTAATATATTTTCTAATGTTATACGGCTACTAAAAGTAGTTTTATGATATTACAATGGGAGGAATTAGTACTTTAAGTACTAATTAAATTATGAGAGAGAGAGAGAGAGAGAGAGAGAGAGAGAGAGTATCATTTCCAGTTATTTGAGCCTATAAATTATCCCATAGCTTAAGAAAGCTTGTTTTGTAAAAGCATTAGATTGCTCTAAAACAATGTTATTCTTAATGCTAAGAGTAATATTACTATTATATAAGAGTTTTATAAAAATTATCAGAATAACACTGATGAAAAATCCCTAATGAAAGTTAAGCTCCATGGAAAAAAAAATCTGTGTCTTCAGCTCTTTATTAATCACATTCCAGAACCACAGGCTAAAAATACATCAAACTGCACCAAATCCTTTTCACATGACAACCTAATAAATTATTCAACTCATTAGTATCACCAAGAGGTATAAAAATAACATCAGTGTTATGGATGTTTTCTTATAGAGCAAGGTCAACCAAAAGTTTTAATATTAAAATCCATACTCACAGGTCTGAAACATACACATCAAAGTAAAATCTGTGGGGTTTAATCTCAATATATGAGGTTTTAAACTCCTCTAGAATGCTGCCTTTAATTGTGATACAGAAAACTTCAGAAACATTTATTTTAATACTGCATACAGGATTCCTTCTGCAATTTGAAACATAATCAGCAAGAATGCATCCTCCACATGCATGTCACTTTTATTTCTCTTTTATTTCTCACTTTTATTATTATTTTTTATTTAGATATAATAATAGGCAAACTACATGAGGTTTTCTTAAGTCAGTTAAAAGTCCATTTTGAAGGTTTACAATTCATTTTACTTTTACTGTTTCCAAGAGCTGGTGCTATGTCTCTCTTTGCCTCAAGGCTGCTAGTACTGGTTTTGTTAGCGTTTTCCCAGTAAGTATTTACTAACACATTTGGCTGTATAACTGCATAAAATATGCTCCTAATGATATCTCTTGTTCCTGCTACCTTTGCTAGGTTTATGGTTGTAAGCTCCTAAGGGCAAGCTTTATTCCAATATCATAACCAGATCAAGACACTAGCAGTTGGGTTGCAAAGACTATCAGTAATTTTTGACCTTTAAATACTAGGACCTTTTCATCCATCTTCTACTGAAGTCTTATGGCCCACTTTTTATTTGTTTCACTATATATACTGATTATCTTTCTACTTTAACCATTTTAACCTTTTTATCAAATGAAAAATAAATGAAAAGATAAGACCTCAACAGTAGGTCTGACCCATCTTCAATAGCAGATACCTCAGTTTGGGTTGAAAACTGAAAGTTTAAATCTGGGTAAAGAGTGTAACAGTCAAAACCCTTATTATTATGTGATTTACAGCCCAATCCTACAGGCTTCAGTGTCAGAAGTATGAGTGTACTGCCACCGCAAATATATTGTAAAGCACAACTGCCGCAGTAGGAGATGAGAGACTGCAGACACTAGCTGAAGAGTCCAGTTGGGGCAGTGCAGACCCTCTGTACTTCATCAGTCCAAGCTGATCTCACAGATATTGCAGTGCTGTTTTTGCTCTCCTCTCCACACCAAGGTGGTCAAGGTCCCTCCTAGTACTTTCAAACAGGTACTGTTCAAAAAACCCCATGTCAGTTTTCCCCCTTGCCTGCAACTGAGTCTGCACGCTCCTGATCTCTCAGATCAATTTCACCTGAACTTGATACTCCATAGGTGGCCATAGGCAGCCACAGGTGATCTCTCAAATCAGTTTCGACTGACTGCGTCAGACAAATTTCAGTATTTTTTTGTTTTATTTGTTTAAGGTTAATAAATGAGGTTTTTTGAATCATATTTCGATTAATGTCTTTTTGTACATCCTAATGAAGGTCACTAACCACTTTAAGAGCGTTAGAATTGAATTAGTTGCTAATGACAGCTTCCTAACAGGCGTCTGTCAGATGCACTTGGACAGAACAGGAGGTCGTAGGGCTTCGACTGATGGAGAGTTAAGTTGCCAGATGACTCAGAGCCTCAGCACTCAAAGGATGGAGTGCTGGAAAAGCTCCAAGGGGTATGCCAGACCATAGGAAAGCTCCAAGGGGTATGCCAGACTATCAGGTGGTGGTACAGCATGTCAGGGTAGGGAGGCAGCGTTCTGGGTTGCAAAACCCAACACAGAGCTTCTCAAGTCTCCACCAGTGCCAGCACAGAAATGAGAAGCCCCATGCAGGGCCTGCAATTTTCCCCTTTCCTTGAAGAAACTTCTGGAAGCTCCCCATGCCACACGGCGGCAGATATTTTGGCACCATTGTTCCTCTGGTTACCAGGAAGCACAGAACTGGGCTGCTAAATGTGTTATCATGAAATCACTAGTAGGATTGCACTAGCTGTGCATAAAAATTTAAATAAAGTAACCCATAGGAGATGCAAAATTAGCTACCTCCTAACAATCATCTATTCCTAACATTATATTGTCCAACAGAATTTTTATAACTAATGGAGAGTATTCACCTCAAGATACTGTATCCAGTAATGTCTCACAATTATAGCTGATTACCACTGCTATGCTCATCCTGCACACCCAAGTATGTTCCCATGTTCCCAAGTATGTTGCCATGTTAACTGTTACATAAAATACCATCTCATTCCCTGGAATCAATAGGGGATGGCAAATCTTGAAAATATATTGCAAAATGTTACCCAGCTATTTACGTGTTTGATGGAAAACCAAGGTAGTATTGAAATGCAAGATTAAAAAATGCAATGCTTCTCAAAGTTACAATGCAAACAAGAAGGAAATGTTTTAGAAAGCAAATGTTACTGGGTACTGACCATATTCCACAGCTGCTTTGAGCAAGGCATCAGAATGGGTGGATCCGAAAGCATTGCGAACAAACCGTCTCCGCCGGCGCAAATCATCTTCCCAATAGTCTAAGCGCCAGAAGTCATGCAGTTGGCTAAGGAAATTAAAAAACAATAATCAAACTTAAACATAGTTTCTGTGTTATCTTGTATTAGAGATGAACTATTCTTTACTCTAGTGATTGCATAAAGACTACAATAAAAGATATATTATTAAAATGTTTAATACTTCTTGAGTTATATTTAGGCATTCCAAGATTCCACCTCCTTGCATCAAAATGCTTTGCCTATCACCAACCACATTAATCAGAGCAAGCCCATTAACAAATGCGGCATCAAATTACAAGTATTAATGACACAGCTTGCTTTCTTTTACAGGGTTTGAAAAAATGATTGTAAATCATAGTATGGACCTAAGAGCAAACAGTTTGCAATTTAATGACTATGGTCCGTTAGCAGACAAAACTTAAAAGTATAAAATATTGCCCAGCTGAATTTTGTGGAACTATGATTAAAATAATGTGCTGAAATATTCATTGAAATAATCCCCCATTGCCCCCAGCAACCTGAGAAAATTGCGATTTTATTCATTATTAATAACACTGAATTAGAGCTGCAAAAAATTCCACCATGTGGTAATTGTCTAGGTAAATTATTATTCCAGTACCAACAGAGTCCTTGGATGATTTTATAGCTCCCAGCTAAAACAAGCCATTAACAACCATAGTCATCTTTATGTTACATTCCCTATTTTGCATTCAGAACCAATATTAAAGTTTCACAGAATGATTCAGAAGCCATTGTTAATCCATATCCTAGTGAAAATGCAAATGCATGCATTCATTTCTCATTAAACTGAATTTCATTAGAAAACATGGGTTTGTTGGCAAGTCAGTATTAACAATGTGACATGGAACAACACTGCTAACAATCTTTCTTTTAAATACATGGTTACTACAACAGATAACCTAGAAAAGATTGTACTTTAAACCTGTACCCTTCTATAACAGTGTACCTTCTATATCAAAAGGGATTCAAAGCTCCTTATTATATAATGTAGTAAACTAGCGGAATTTACCACCAGTATGGGAGTAAAATTTCAAGAAAATTTGTGGGCCCCAGGATTAGTGGGGTACTGGCAGAAACTGGTGGGCACCACAGGGAACCAACAGGGAACCAGGCATTGGAGAGTATCAGTGGGCATCTTCAGGCAACAGGCATTACTGGGCCCCACTGTGCAGTGTGCATCAACAAGCATCACAAGGAAGAAGCACCAGCTGGTACCAGTCATCCTTCCCCGGCACAACTGGGTAGCAGTGGGCAGCGGGCACTACTGGCAGGAATGGGCAGTGGGCACCACTGGGAACCAATGGACAACAGGCACCATGGGCACAAGTTAGCAGTGAGCACTAGGCATCCTTACCAAACACTGGGCATCCTTACTGGGCACAACTGGGCATCTTTACCAGGGACTACCATGCAGGGGGCAGCAGGCACCATAGGGCACCACCAGGCATTGAGCAGCAGCAGGCACCAGTGGGCAGCAGTCACCACTAGGCACTAAGCACCACTAGGCATCAGTGGACAGTGGGCACCACCAGGCAGCAGAGACCACCAGGCCCCCCCCAATTGGCCACTGGACACAACCAGGCACCAGTGGACCATGGGTACTGGGGAACCCTACCAAGCACTGGGCATCCATCCCAGGCACCAGCATCCATCCCAGGCACAAGCAGGTACAAGGATCCACAGGCACTCGACACCACCTCAGTGTACACCAAGTAGTGGGCACTACTTGCACCTGTACTAGGCACCAGAAACCACTGGGCACCAGTAGGCAGCAGGCTCAAGTCACCACTGGGCACCATGCATCCCTCCTGGGCATTGGGCACCATTCAGCAGCAGACAACACAGGGCACCACATGGCAAAGGGAACCACCAGGCACAAGTGGGCAGCAGGCACCAGTGGGTACCAGTGGGCCTCAGGCATCTCTGCTAGGCACCAGGCACCACTGGGCACTGGGCATCAGTGGGCAATACCAGGCAGCAGGCAACACCGGGCACCAAATCGGTTCTTAGTGGGTCTTAAGATTACAGAAGAAATAAGCTCCCCAAAGTTCTTACTTTTAGGTCCGGGGGCTTGGGCTGGGCATTGATGAGTCAGGCATTCATCAATGTTAAGCATAGGGACAAAAACATGTTGTGCCTTTTAACCCCCTTCCAGTTTGAATTTCCAAAAATCAGCTCTTAGTAGGTGCCTATATCACAGACGGAATACACTCCTCAAATTTCATGCTTCTAAGTCTGGTGATTTTGGATGGGTGTTGAAGTGTCAGTGAGTGAGTCAGTGACTCTGATTATATATATCATGATCTCCTTAACCAGAAATATAATTTTAATGTGGGCCTATGTACATAAATACACATGCAAATAGTTTGTATTCCCAGAATACTCTCATCCTTGATATTCTTAAAATCAGCTCACCCTTGTTTCCACTAACTTTAACCAGCCTTGCTTCCATCTCTTAAAAGAGATGGATTTCACATGCACATCTTGTACAGATACAGTATATCACAGAAGTGAGGACACCCCTCACATTTTTGTAAATATTTTAAATCTTTTCATGTGACAACCCTGAAGAAATGACACTTTGCTACACTGTAAAATAGTGAGTGTACATTATAGCTTGTGTAACTATAAATTTGCTGTCTCCTCAAAATAACTCAACACACAGCCATTAATGTCTGAACTGCTGGCAACAAAAGTGAGTACAAATTGGGCACTGTTAGCCATTTTCCCTTCCCAGTGTCATGTGACTCATTAGTGTTACAAGGTCTCAGGTGTGAATGGGGAGCAGGTGTGTTACATTTGGTGTTATCGCTCTCACTCTCTCATACTCGTCACTGTAAGTTCAACATGACACCTCACTGCAAAGAACAGTCTGAGGATCTGAAAAACATAAATTGTTGCTCTACATAAAGATGGCCTATGCTGTAAGAAGATTGCCAAGACCCTGAAACTGAGCTGCAGCATGGTGGCCAAGACAGGACAGGTTCCACTCAGAACAGGCCTTGACCAAAAAAGTTGAATGCACATGCTCAGCATCATATCCAGAGGTTGGCTTTGGGAAATAGATGTATGAGTGCTGCTAGCATTGCTGCAGAAGGGGTGGTGGGTCAGCCTGTCAGTGCTCAGACCATACGCCGCACACTGCATCAAATTGGTCTGCAGGGCTGTCATCCCAGAAAGTAGCCTCTTCTAAAGATGATGCACAAGAAAGCCCGCAAATAGTTTGCTAAAGACAAGCAGACTAAAGACATGGATTACTAGAACCATGTCCTGTAGTCTGATGAGACCAAGATAAACATATTTGGTTCAGATCAGGCATGGGCCGAAGCAGGTTCGGGCTGGATCACCCGAACCGGTTGTTCCCATGACCCCAACGCTGCCAAACCGGTAGCTGCAGGGTTGCCTGAAAACCCGGCGTACCGGTTCGGATGCCGGGCAGAGGAGACACACTGCACATGCGCCGACCTTGGCACACGGGCAGTGCGTCTCCTCCTGGAGGAGACACAGCTGAAGAAGCTGAAACCTCATCTCCCCAGTTTAGTGTCCCAGGGTTGCACCCTCTAAAACCTGCGCTGCCCACAAGCCTGCCTGTTCTAGTGCAAGTCTGGATTGCACTGTAACATTATATATTTCCAGGAAGTTTAATTTGATGTGGGCGAGAACTAAGGAAGTGAATGAAATATGAAATAAAATCACAATTATAAAGAGTTTTCTTTTTGCTTTTACTTGATGCAATCCTAATAATAGTTCCTTGAATAGAAACCATATTTTGCAACATACCGTGGTCCTTCCTTGTTTAAAACATTAATGTATACTGTTGCCTGTGAGAAATCAGATCATAAAACCTATTCAAGGCATAAAGATACAGGTGTTGACATGCAAGTGGGAATATGGGAAGTCTCACTAAGAAAATGCTTGCTCAGTCTTCTTCCTTTGTGAGAATGAATTATGTCAATGTTTCTGAAACCCATATTGCAAAAAAGCTAAATCTGTTGCTGATAATGACATAGATAAAGATATGTAACCTTGTATCTTACCCTAAAGCAAGGGAGCTATTTGACCAGACAAGTGGTTCAGCCAGGTCAGTCTGAAAACAGGCAAAACCCAGATGTTTTCAAGGAAGGTGCAAGAAACTTCCTAGTTGACATTTATGGAATAAATGTCACCCCAGGGAGAGCCTGCACTTAACCTTCATCAGTTAGCAGTTGTCTTATGCACTGAAGCATGAGGGTTTAATATTCTTTCAGAATAATTATCCAGTCTTACCAAGACAAATCTTATTCATGTAAACCTTATTTGATTCAAACAATTCTCTTAGGCTGCAATCCTAAAGACACTTTCCTGGGAGTAAGACCCATTGAACATGGTTAATTTTTGTCATGTAGAAATTACTATTAGTAAGTTAAAGCAAATTACATTCATATTTAAATCAACAATACCTGCATCGTCTCAGTGTCATTATTTTATTTATTTTATATTTTTTTTAAACAGAAATAGAGGATGCAATCCCCAAGAGTGGGACAGAAGTGCATAGCTGTACTTCTGTGACACCCCCTGGTCAGTACAGAACTTATGCTGGGATTTATGGCAGCTTAACTGGGAGTTAGGATTACAGTCTCAGTACTAAATAAAATTAATTTATGTAATTTTGGATGCAATCCAAAGAAATTTAGGCTGGCCTAACTCACCTGGCCTATCATTTTTTACGGTGTGGAGAGATTGGTGTATGCCTGTGTATTGGCTCAATCCCCCAAGGAGTGGGACAGAAGTGTCTTATTGCAGTTTTGTGACACTTTTCTGACATATGTCCAGGTCAGCCTAGAACTTATACTGGGGCTTAGGCATGCGCTGGTAGAGGTTAGGATTGCAGCCCTTGTTTTATATTTCATTCATTATTTCATAAGATGCAGAAACTCCAACTAACTATTCTGAGTTTAAACAAGAGTATTTTTTCATGCCTATGACTACATATTTTCTCAAATATCAGTCTAGACGGAACACCTTATTAATATTTGCTGCAAATAAGATACAAAGAACAAAGTTAATTACTTATTTTCTTCAGTTGCTGAGATAATTTTTTAAACTATGATGGAAACAGTGTTGGGACATACCATTTTGTGTCCTGAAGCAAAGCACAAAACAGTACCCCTTTCCAGTGTATCTCTTTCCTAAGGGAAAGAGGAAGTGGTTAGCACAGTGGTGCTATATTTCTTCCTTCCTCTACTGGATATCCCAGGTGGG
Source organism: Cryptoblepharus egeriae (assembly GCA_030015325.1). NCBI lineage: Eukaryota > Metazoa > Chordata > Lepidosauria > Squamata > Scincidae > Cryptoblepharus > Cryptoblepharus egeriae. The sequence continues at coordinate 77,507,643 of JAREYC010000005.1, forward strand.
TGCTGGATGGGTTGCTGTTGATGCCTCTCCATCAGCTGCTCACAGTCTGATGCCTAAGACTCTCCGCTTCACTGTGCCTCATAGTTGGGCCAGCCTTGGACATAAAAAAATCATTAATTTTTCTCTATACATCTGCACTACTGGTTGGAGGATAACAATCCATATCAGTGTTTCTCAACAAGTGGTGGTATCTGATAGTTCTTGTGAGACTCCTGAACACCTGCTAACTGGCTGCAAGACAAGCAACATGACATGATAAACATTAGTAGGAGGCTTGGCTTGGTGGGCAGAACTCCAACTTACAATTTTTGTGAAGTTTAAAAATAAGTCCTTTCCACCCTGAGACTCTAACTGGTATCTATCACATTCCAGGCAAAATCCAGAAATAACAATAACAGAAATAACAGAAACAATAACAGAAATAGCAGTAACATAATCACCTGTTAGTTCCAGTGGTACTTTCAATTGGTGGATCATACAAAGTGATACAGTGGGAGAGGAATTTTGAGAAATCCTGATCTATATCTTTAAAAAAGCTCTAGCTTATAAAAAATCCTCAATATACATTTTATCTCTTCCATAGCTTATCACGACGTATAACTTAAAATTTTAAAACAATCTTTCTTGCCTAATTTTGCTACAACTTCTTACAAATAAGGTCCAGGATATTAACTACTTGAGATCAGTTACCATCTCAAAAGATGGTGATTGATTAAGCCAGTTCAATCTCAGCAAAATAACCAAAATCCTGAATCTATTGGGCTGCAGTGACTCAGTGGTTAGTATGCTGGGGATAGAACACTGTGTTCCAGCAGGTAAGCAGTGCTAGACCCAAGTACAGCAAGACGGAGTGAGCTCCCATGTCTGGCCCATCTCCTGTAAACCTAGCAGTTCAAAAATATGTAAATGCAACAAGTAGATAAATAGGTATCACCCTGGTGGGAAAATAACAGTGTTCCATGTAACATGATGTACAGTCATGCCGGCCACATGACCACAGAAGAAGACAATGCAGGCTCTTCAGCCTAGTATCAGAGATGAGAACAACCTACAGTTGGTATGGCTATCAGGACATGGCTACGAGGGACCATTCAATTTTATTCAAATGTATTCACCCTTTACAATGAGTCATAAGGTTATAACACAATGTTTCTCAAAGTGGGGGTCAGGACCCCTTTGGGGGTCGCCTAGAGCTTTCCTGGGGGTTGCCTAAGGACCCCTGGTGCAGGGGGCTAGGTCAGGCTTGCCAGACCTTCAGCTGTAGCTGCGTGTGCACTGGGGCTGACTGACAGCCTCAGGGCCCAATCCTATGCATGCCTACTCTGAAATAAATCCCATTATAGTCAGGATGGCCTTTACTCCCATGTAAATGTGGATAGGACTGCAGCATAAGGGCCCAATCCTATGCATGCCTACTCTGAAATAAATCCCATTGTGTTCAATGTGTGCATAGAACACACATTTCATTTGTAACAATGAAAATATATCCTGCATATCAGATATTTACCTTACGATTCATAACAGTAGCAAAATGACAGTTATAAAGTAGCAACAAAAATAATTTTATGGTTGGGGGTCCCCACAACATGAGGAATTTATAAAGGGGTCACAACGTTAGGAAGATAGAGAACCACTGTTATAACATATTAAGCTTATTTATGTACAGCAAGTCTAAATATGAAATAGGCTTAGAAGAATTTGGAGCAAGAAGAAAGAAAATTAACATCTCCTACAATCCAGAGTAACTACGGAAGCACATAAGAAACATTTACGTCGACGTAGTTATGGCACCACCTAGTGAAAACCTATGGGAAATTCATATTGCAATCCAGAGTAAATTGTTCTTATGTCGGAACAAGGACTCCCTGAAGTTACTCTGGATTGTGCCCATCATTCTGTTTAAACATTTCTTGTTCAACTCTTTAATTGCATTGCTCTATGACTGAAGAAAGACATGATTGTTCAGAATCAAAAACTCGAAGAAAAAGCAAATGTTTAAGATACCTCATAAGCAGTTCCATATTGAAAGGTAAGAAGTATTTTAAGGTCTGTCTAGAATATTTCTCAGTGCAGTTGAACAAGTATAATGGGTTAGGATTAGTGTTTTATAAAACACAGCATTGAAAAAGTTAAAGCCTAAAATAGGATATTGCTGGGGGGGGGGGGGGGAGAGAGAGAGAGAGAGAGAGAGAGAGAGAGAGAGAGAGCAGCCTGAGCAAACAATAAAATAAAAGTTTTCAACTATAGTATTTCAGATTAGTAATACAGGCTGCAATCTTAACTTCCAGTTAGGCTGGCCTAAACCCCAGCATAAGGCTGCAATCCTAAACACACCTTCCTGGGAGTAAGACCTATTGAACACAATGGTACTTACTTTTGAGTAGATATGGTTAGGATTGCGCTATCTGTCCTGTGCTGATGTGGGGGTGTCACAAAAGTGGAGTAAGACACTTCTGGGTTAGGCCAGTGCACAGACATGTTTTTACATGCACATGCTGCTGTTTTTAACTTGGGTTTTTAATGTCTTTATATAGTTTAAATGTATTTTAATTGTGCTTTAATAATATTTTAATTGTATTTATTGTTTTTAATGGAGTTTGATTGTTGTTTTAAAATGTTGTTAGCTGCCTTGCTGTTCCTCATCCAAGGAAGAAAGGCAGAATAAAAAATGAATAAATAAATAATAAATAAATAATAATGTGCTTGCCTCCCTACATCACCATGGGAACGGGAAGACCAATAAGTTGTGGCAGCCTAGGTTAGGATTGCAACCTAGGGCAAAATCCAGAGTAACTACAGGGAGTCTTTGCTCCAGTGTAAGAACAATTTACTCTGGATTGCAATATTAATTTCCCATAGGTTTCACTAGGTGATGCAATAACTATGGATGCACGTAATATCTCTTACGTGCTCACGTAGTTACGCTGGATTTGGCTGTAAGTAACTTGAGCTGCAATTTTAATCACACCTTCCTGGGATTAAGTACTATTGAACACAATGGGACTTCTGAGTAGACATGCTTAGGGTTTCACTGAAAATTTCTAGTGAGGTCAAACTTTTCAATAACAGAAATAAAAATGAGTGTTATTAAGAGGCACATTTTTCAGTTTATCTTCAAAAGAAATGGAACTACTGATAGCTGTTAAAGTTAGCTGGAGCAAAACATTAAGGAAATTTAAAGAGGTAGAACTGCTAAAACAGCCACTGTTCAAAAGATGAACACTGAACTTTGCCACAAAAAAGACCCAAACACAAAAATCTCTCCAAACAGATAAATCTCTTTTTAAATGAAGGGTAGGACATGTTCGAAAGGAGAATATTGCTAACAGATGTAATGGGAATAATAGTGTTAAAAATCAGAGCAAGAGTTGAGGATAGTCCATATGCATGTCAAACAAGGGCACAATGTTTGATGACCTTCACTTAAATAAAAAAGCATTTGGAAACAGTTTACATTGTTTCCCGTCAGAAACATCTTATGAAGGACAATCATCATCCATGCAGTTTCACAATCCTCACTATGAAACAGTGGTGTAGCTAGGTCATTTGGTCCCAGGGTCATAAATTATTTGATACCCCCATGTGACAAAGTTATTTAATTAATTACTATAAATATTAATTAATACGATTAGTAAATACATTAATTTTTCCTATTTTTATACCACTCTTCCTCAAGATGGTATGCCTTCTTGAGCACTTGTTGAGATTCACTTTCACTGGATTGGAACCATTCGAGTGGCCTGACCTGCACAGGAACCAAGGAACATTTGCTTACTCCCAAGTAAACACGGCTGTGTAGCTCAGTCTCGCTTTCCATGGAGCTCAATGAAATTATCAGGGACTTCTTTCAGAGATGATTTATGGGGGCTGTGTTCCCTGGATCAGAAACTGGAGTTCTTAGATTCATCTCAGCCTGCTCTTTCCAGAGAATTATGGCATGTTTACCTACTATGTTTACCTACTATTACCTGCAGTTAAAGGCATGATATGGCTCACTTTCACTTTTCATTTTTTTTGCTTTTTAGTTTTTGGACCATAACTTTCATTAGCAAGGAGCTATTTTCAAAGTTTTTTTTGCATTGAATTCTGATGGAAAATACAAATACAACAGTATATAACATGATAGGGTACTCCAAACTTTCACAATTTTGAAATGCTGATTACCCCCTCTAGGTTGTCATCCGCTCAGGGGTGGTACTGGGGCAGACCATCCTTTCATGACACTCACTAACTATGCCACTGCTATGGAAAAAAAATTAGCTATGCAAAGGCCAAGACAGACATCAAAAAAGGTTGCCAACTGAAAGAACAGTCAGCTTGCTAGTATAAAATGTTAATAGTTTAAGAAGGTTATAAATTATTTTGATTTGTTAATGATAAGTTTTATGTTATATTACCCATGGAACTTCCTTTTCAAATATAAGAAATACAAGGAGGAAAATGGAGAAAGTACGGCAGGGAAAGGTTACTCTGAACTCAAGGATGACACCAAACTATTTGAATGATGAAGAGTAGAAAAGACAGTTAAGAGTTCCAGAAGGATCTCTCCATACTGGAAGAATGGGAAACAAAATGACAGATGCATTTTAATGTAAATAAATGTAAAGTTGGACATTGGGGCAAGAAATATAGGTTAAGGGGCTCTTGAACCATCTGTGACAGAACAGCAGAGAGATCTTAGGGTGCTTGGTGGACAGCTCAATGAAAGTGTTGACCCAATGAGCAAAGGCAGTGAAGAAGGAAAATTCTATGCTTGGGGTCATTAGAAAAGGCATTGAGAATGTAATGCCATTGTACAAGTCGATGGTGAAGTCACATTTCTAGAACTGTGTCCAGTTTTGGTTGCCACTTCTTAAAAAGAAAATAGAGGCTTCAGAGGAGAGCGACCAAAATGATTGATGATCTAGGACACCTTCTATATGAGCAAATGCTACAGTGTTTGGGGGTCTTTGGTCTAGAAAAATGATGTCTGAGGGGGAACATGATTGAGATGCACAAAATTACGCAATGAGTACATAAAAAGATGTTTTTTTCCCCCCATTTACATAATACCAGAACTAAGGGACATCCACTAAAATTGAATGTTTGGAGGGTTAAAACAGACAAAAAAATCTTTACGAGGCGTGTGATTGGTCTGTGAAACTTCTTGCCACAGGATGAGGAAATGGCATCTAGCCTCAATGCCATTAAGAACAGTTTGGACAAATTTCTAGAGGAAAGGACCATCAGTTGACCAGCCATAAAGGGTTTTGTATGTGAGCATAGATGTAAGCAACCTCAAAATGTCAGATACAGAGGAGGGTATGTGGTGGGCTTCTTACAGCATAAGACTCTTCTTATGTTCATAATTGGGAAAGAGGCAAGATAAAGCAGATGTTTTGCATATTGAATGTACACTCCTGGCTGAGTTTCTTTATCAAATCTCAACTTAAAAGGATCTTGGGTAATGAGACAAGAAAACCCCCTGTCCGAATCCTTAGAACTGCTACCAGTCAAAGTAGGCAATACACGTGGAGTTTGTTTATACGCAGAGTCTACAAATTGCAGATAATTAAATCCACAGTTTACTGAGGTTCTGGCAGGGTGACCATATAGAATGGAGGATAGAGAGCTTCTATAGAAGAGGGAATTTAGGCAGGTGTTGCTCAACATAGAAGGGTTTAAAAAACAGCAGCTGCTTGAATTCCCTCTTCTATGCAATGGTTAAAAGTAGAGGCACCCTGTCCTCCATGCTACGTGGTCACCCTGGTTCTGGTTGAGTCTAGGTCCTAGGAGGTCTACAGTGGTGCTATCCACAGTAAGGCAAATCTGTTGATAAAGAGGCCCCACCAGTACTGTGCCAGCTAGACCCAATGTTAGGCAGTTTTATGTGCTGCACCAGTACAGGGAATATTTGCTGAACAGACAGAGTTACGGCACAATCCAAATCAATTTAGGTTGCCCAAATTCACCTGGCATATCTTCCCATGGTAGTGTGAGGAAATGGGCGTTTTCCTGTACCCTGGCCTTACCTCCGCCCAGGGGTGGGGCAGTTTTATGACACCCCCAGGTCAGCATAGGACTTTTGCCAGGGCTTATACCAGCCTAAGTGGAGTTAGGATTATTTATTTTATTTTAAAAATTTGTATCCCGCCTTTCTCAGGTCGTAGACTGACTCAAGGCGGCTCACATTAAAACATAATTAAAAACATTACAAAGAACATTCAATTAAAAACCATTAAAAACATAGAAGCTAAAAACAATATAAACAATAACCCCCTCAACCACTGCCCCACGAAAATGCTTTTTTAAAATAAAAGGTTTTTAGGCTCCACCTGAAGCTCTGTATCAAGGGAGCTTTCCGAAGTTCTAGGGGGAGGGAGTTCCAAAGCCGGGGTGCCACCACCAAGAAGGCCTTATCTCTGGCCGCAACATCTCTCACATCCCTTAGTAGTGGCACAGTCAGTAGGGCCCCTCAGATGACCTTAGGTGACGGGTGGGATTGTACCAAAGAAGACGGTCCCTCAGATACCCTGGACCTGAGCCATTTAGGGCTTTAAAAGTCAGGACCAGCACTTTGAATTCGGAAACAAATGGGCAGCCAGTGTAGTCGCTGAAGCAGTGGTCCAACAGAGTCAAGCCGACAAGCCCCAGCAACCACACAGGTCACTACATTATTTAGCTTACAGCCTTAGATTCAGAATTATTCAGATTATATACCTTAGTCAAGCAATACTGATATAACACCAACACAGGATAAACAAGTTGCATTTAGGATAAACAAGTTGACTGTTCTATGTTTTTAGTCATGGCTAATGTTTTTAGGGCATATTATGTCCCTTTGTACTTTTATAGCTGTTATGTTTATATTTCTATTTTATATTTTCTTTTCTGGACACATCTGTAACTAAGCTGTCTACTGTTCATTTTGTGCTGGTCAAAGACCATAATAAAGGTATTATTATTATTAAGTTGCATTTAAATACCTTTTTTGTCAATTTCTTGCACTCATATCTATAGGAACAATCTATGTTCATAGGCGAAGGTGCCCAAACTTGTGTATCAACACAATGGGCGCAATCCAGAGTAACTATGGGGAGTCCTTGCTCCAGAGTAAGAACAATTTACTCTGGATTGCAATATGAATTTCCCATAGGTTTTCACTAAGTGGTGCAGTAACTATGGGTGCACGTAATGTCTCTTACGTGCGCCCATAGTTACTCTGGATTGTGCCCTAAGTCTTTTATTACCAACTTTAGTATTTGTAAAGTTTTCTTTTTACTGGCTTTTTATTTTGTTGTTGTTGCGGCACAGGCATGTTTGCAACACAAGGCAATAATTTTTCTCAGTTCATCACAGAATAGATTATTGCTCACCTACTGTAATTCAGTCCCATCTAGTGTTTATGGAAATAACACACTTTCCTGCCCAGTTTCATTTCTTCATAACTTATTTAGGCTGTCCTCCAATCTCTCTTAATTCTCCTCTGCTTTCATGTCTTCTTATATGATATGACTAATTATAAGGTACACACACTGAGTATGCATCTGTCCAAAGAATTGATGTGACTGATACTGTTGTCACATCCTTGTTATTCTGCTCTTTCTCACCTAGTTCCCTACAGGTAGCTGTCGCACATGTGAAAACATCATGTAGAATCCAAGTGCAGGCCTGAAGTGAGTAGTAATGTTTACTCCACTATTCTTTCCAGTCAGATTCTGTGGCTTTGCAAACTCCATGAAAGACTGTCAACCAACCAACCAATAAAGCTAGACTTCACTGGCATGTTTACTTTACTGTCCACGGAATCCCACTTGCAACAGGACAACAGCACTGGCAGGAGGAAATGACCAGCAACCTCTTCTTGTGTGATTCTTTTTCAGCTGCTGATCTATCTATGATACAATTCAATAAAAATGTTGATCTGGTCATTATGTTGTCTCTGGTAACAAATAAGAATTCCTTTTCCCACTCTAGTGCTTTTTAACTCCTCACACCATCATGCATTGGGCTCCAGGGGGTGGGGACATCACCACCATGAGCTCCTGGTATAACATGAAGTGTCATGGGGGGGGGAATCTAAGTTATCAAATCAAATATTGTAATATTTTTATAAAATCATGTAATCTTCTTGCAAGATCATATATTGTATATTAGTAAATATTATTTTAAAAATTACATACTGGAACCAGAGTGATATATTTCTATGTCCCTTCAATAGCTATATCTAATGCTTTAGCAGAATGTTTGTATTTATGGATTCATTTTTTTTACTTCTGAGTACAGTAATTGACTCTTTCTTAAGTAATTCTAACTATTTAAAAACATAGCTGGCAATACTTTCAGAAAATTTCAGGACAGCTGTGAAGAATTTGTAAAAGGTTAGTATCAGTGATTGTGGAAGGTTTTTGTGAATATTTTCATAAATTGCTTTTTAGCACATCTGGGAATACTAAGCAAAAATGTCATTTTTTTCCTTGAAGTTACAATGAAGTTGGGTTGTTTGTCTTACAATTCTATTTACTTATTTAACTACAGTTCAAAGGTTGAATTACACCACAACTTAAATCTACCCTTTTTGACAGTCCATGGGCCCACTGGATATAATTTTCAGACTTTTGTAACATGAAGATTTTTTTGCTAAGCTCTAATCATTAAAGTGCTGCATTTTCTGACAGCTCAGTCTCTGTTGTGACCCTAGTTCATTGCTTGCTCCCTCCTTTGGCCACAGCTGGCCTCTTGCTGTTCACAGCTGAAAAGTGAAATCAATGCTTGGTCTAACAAAATGCAGATGAAAGCCATTCTGATCACATACAGTCATTTCCCGTAATTTTATCAGCCTTCAGTTACTTAAACGATCTCTGGAAATGATTGTCCATCTAAATACTATACCAGTTTGTGTGTTAAGGAAAACAATTATTTTCTAAAGCTTCACAGTCATATGCACAATTCATTTAGAGGAAATTTTTTAGTATATCCCTTCTTTTCAAAAAAACCTTTACATTTTACACAAATTACAAGTGTTACAATCCAAATTCCATAAATTTTGTAGCGGAATGGAGCTGGTGTCATTATTCATTTATTTCTTCCTACTTTCAGAAAGGGTGAAAACAAAAACTCTTAATATCAATCCACATTTCCATTGATCTCAACCACTTAATTTTATTTGAGCAAGCTGTTGGAAAAGCTGCATAGGAGTTATAGGCAGTGGTGTATGATGTAGCTTAATGCTCCAAAGGTCAGAGAACAACAATGTGTTTGATAGAAAACAGTCTTTCCTCTTATTTTAAATGGTTCCTGCTTTGATTATAGGCATTTATTATAATTATCAAGAGATTAGTCGGTTAAAGAATCCTAGTAATGGAACCATTTAAAGGAATATAATAGCACTCTATTGGATTTTGTGAAGGAAAAGAGAACAGATAAAAGTGGTTCCCTTCACAAATGGATAAGCTGCTTGCTAAATATGCTATTTTAATAATCTTATTTCGATTCAAGTAGTTTGTTTTCATCTATGGCTCACAATTAAATTGAAATGTGGTTATATTACTATATGGGTTAAAATCAGGATCAGGACTGAAGCCTTCTACCATTAATTGCCTACTGCAAAATTCCACCAAAAGTAATACTGATCAGGATAAGTATTGAAAATATTGCCTTATCCAGGCTGAAAAGCAGAACACAGATATAAAATAAAGGGCACAATCCTAACCAACGTAGGCCGGCATATCATTTAGCCTATCTTCCCCCATTGAACATGGGTTGTCCGGAGAAAGAAAACTCTCACATCAAACCTCCACTGCCTTGTGGCTATACCCATCTATGGGAAAGATTTCAGGAGTCAACCTCGAGGCAAAATCTAGAGCCGGAGTCCCAGAAGCAGTTCGTGACTATGTACAATCACGTTCTGGTAACTCCTGCAATGCAGCTGGAACCAATCATATTGGCTCTGCCGTTCCATTGGACTATTTCAGTGATGTGGAGAGAGGGGATTTGCTGCTTGGGTATCAGTCTATCCTCCATATTAATCTACCCAGGCCATTGTGCTCTGGAGAGGACACTCAGAGCACGATACCATAGTCTTTCGAGACTGAAGGATGCCAATGCCAATTCCCTTGAAGGCCTATTTGGACACCTCACAGATGGTTTTTGGTTGCATAGTAAAAATAGTTTTTGTATAAGCAGGCATTTTGTTAATGTTCCCCTCACTGCTGCAGTTTTCCCTGCTCTCAACATCCATGTTCTTTATTCAGTGAGACTGACTGGAATTTGTATTTTTTGGCTTGACTACTGGATTTTATTTGTTAAATGTTGTTAAGTACAATGGGAGCCCAACATCTAAAAAGGTGGAAAGGCAGCATTTATTTTCATGGCTGGATGAATAAATCCTATAATTTTAAAGGACCAACACTTATTTGTTTGAAAATGTTCCAAGAAACGTTGATCCAGACACCATTCAATAATACATTATCTTGGCTGCTCTGTTTTTATTGGGGCTGTTATTACAGTTATTCATTGTACAAGATTCTCTTCACACTGAGTTTTGAGATCTTATTATAGCGCTATTGCTTAAAAAATGTTTTTTGACCACCACTCTTCACAAAAGCTATCAGACCTGGAAGACTATGGTATCTTGTTCAATGCTGCATGCGAAGCACAAAGGCCTGGGTAGATTGATATGGAGGATAGCTGTTACCCAAGCAGCAAATTCCCTCTCTCCACGCCACTGAAATAGTCCAATGGAATGGCAGAGCCGATACAATTGTTTCCAGCTGCGTCACAGAGCTGGGCTAAAGACAGGTCACCCTGTCTTGTGGGGACCACAGTCTCGAACCCTGGCCTTCTGGTTAACAGGCTCAGTGTCTTAACCACTTGTGCCACCCACAGCCTACAATTCTAAAAATTAGTGCAATTAGTTAGCTGCATTAAAAAAAAGCAGGCCTCCGTCAGTCTTGGAAGACTATGGTATCGTGCTCGGCGCTGCATACGCTGCATGCGAAGCACGAAAGCCTGGGTTGGATTGTTATGGAGGATATGCTGTTACCCAAGCAGCAAATCCCCCCTCTCCACGCCACTGAATTAGTCCAATGGAAAGGCAGAGCCAATACGATTGGATCAAGCTGACGTCACAGAGCTGGGCTAAGGACAGGAGCTCACCCTGTCTTGTGGGGCCGACCCAGGTCTCGAACCCTGGCCTGCTGGTTAACAAGCACAGTATCTTAGCCACTTGCGCCATGCACAGCCCATAGCTGCATTATATGTGGATGAAACAGTCCATTTATGATATAACACTATTGAAGCATGTTATGATAAAAAAAATTGATCATTAAAAATTCCACATAATTGAATGCACACATCAGTATATTTTAAACTACTAAAGGTTCCTTGAAATCCCACATCATATAGGCCAAAAACTGGAGAAAACACGGAGAGTATGCCAATGGTAAACAAATGTGTAAATAAAATGAAGGAAGATTTATGAAAATGTCTAAATCAGCTAAATTTAGATAGAGTATAAGAAGCAAGACAGAGGGTCATAGTACAGTCTATAAATAACACAGTAACAATATAACAAACTGAATTATTCAGCCAGCTAATAATAGGGAAAGCTATAGCCTCAAGCTAAGTTAAAGTTAGATCTTTGGAAAAAATTAACAGTGTGAGCGAATGGCAGCAGAATAGACGGAATCTTTGATAAAATATTTCAACATGTATGCATGCACCCGTTGATTTAGAATCCCACAGACAAAATTGGCTTTTAGAAATGTCCAAAGCAATAATAGGCCTATTCTTTAATAAATTTGATGGTGTAGTAGTAATAGTCCTACAAAAATACCTAAGGAAAGATTTGGAGCTATTTTCATAGTACAATATTATTTTGCAAACATGTGAATGGAATATTTTATAGTTATAGAATTAAAGTCTCTTTAGAAAAAAGAGACTTCCATATTTTTATTTGGTGTTTAATTCATCCTATCTTTGTTGGCTCTTAGGCTACGAAAAACAGTAATACAGTGCAATCCTAACTTATGCCAGAGAGAATGGCCTAGCTATGGCAGCCTAAAGTAGGCCATATCCAGAGTGGAAGGGCAATTCCAAAGTGGAAGAAGGCCTCTAGGCTAGCCTAACTGCTGCTGAGGAGGCAGCAGCCTATGTCTGCTATGTCTAGGCATGCTCCCTAGGGATCAAGTAGATGGCACCTGGGGAGGGCTTGCAGGGGTGGAGACTGGCCTCAGATCATACTGAACAAGAAACTGATGTGGTGCCTGCATGATAAGAAAGGGCATGGCCCTGGCAACCATTCACAGCTGCAGCGTGATGGAAAGAACTACAAAAGGAAGAGAGCAACAACCCCTCCATACAGATAAACAGGACCAAACAGGACAGACAGGACCAAAGAAAAGCTGGGATCACTCATATCCATTGTTGTCATGTAGTTCGTGGAAACACACAGTATCTGTAATACTGCGTGGGTGCAAGTGGAATTGCTGTTGGAGTGGGCTGTTAGAATTGGGCCATATCCTGAGTTTGGCAGGCAGGAGTAGTGCTTAGGCCAGCCTATGACTTAGAACTTTTTCATTCATTTCCATTTTTACTTTGGCTTATCATGGGCCTCAATGGGTCTTCTCGGATTTTTGCCTGCTTTTAAGGTGCCCTAAGTCAGAGGAGCTGGAGGGGACATGTCCGCCCTGGAAAAAAGGTCTGGAAATAGCCTAACTAGGCTGTTCCAGGTTAGGTCCAACATGACCCCAGCATACCATTGCTGCGCAGCCTAGGCTAGCACTGCTATGCTGGAGAAGGTCCATCTGTCTTGCACAGGCTCAGGTGGACTTGTGTGCCAGCCCAGGCCGATTTCTGGTGCAGCTAGGTTGGCCTATCTGGCATTAGGCCACCCCAGTGCCAGATAGAATGGCACTGGATTGTGCCCACAATCATATTTGTATATTAGGAAATAGCAATAAATGCTATAAATTCAGATTTTTTTCTGTATTTAATTAAAACACAAAACCCTCATGTCAAAATATAACCACCTCAGAGATCAATTGAAAAGAATTTGAAAAAAATTATATTCCCAGATTCAAAATGAAAAATATTCAATTAAAAATTAAAATTTTTATTTCAATTAAAAATATTACTTTTAAAAATATACTAGGAATATGTTTGTGAAGACGTCTATTAAAAAATTAGCTCAGTAAATCATGGCCTTCAGAACGTGATTGTGGTAGCCCCTTGATAGGAGAAAGGAATGGAAAGAAAAGTACAAGTAGTTCATTTCATCACAAAGCAATTATATGGAGCCAGAATGTTCCCATTTATCATGATTGAAAGATGACACTCACTGTTAACCAAGGGAAACAGCTACTGAAATGCTTCCATTCAGATCAATACACACCACATTTTTCTCCAGCAAGTAGTAATTACACTACAGAAAACTTCACAATCAATACCCTCCCCTTTAACTTAACTTATGGTTTTCAATGCAGCCATAAAGGTATGTGCACTGTCACATCAAGAGCTACACCATTATGTTCTTAGTAATCCCAACCAGTATTTTTATTGTCAAGGTTTTATAGTCTATATTTAAAATATATTAACATACCGGATATTTTCCAAGATTATCTTTATCAACCTCTTTGTACATAAATAAATAAACAAATAAGGGTGCAATCATAAAGACACTTTCCTGGGAGTACAACACATTTAACCCAATGAGGCTAACTTTTGAGTAGACATGGTTAGGATTGCAGCCTCATTCTCACAAACTAACCTGTTATTGTGCACTTGTTAGAAAAGTAGTTTAAAAATCTTAATACAAGAAATTGTTTAACACTAAATCCCCTTCATGACAACAAATGACTCCTGAAATATTAACGCAGGGATTTTTTGAATCTATCTTGAATAAATAAAGATCAAACAAACCTAATTGAAATAAAAAATGATGTTTTTTTTAAATCTGTTAATTTATTCTCCAGGTCTATCAGTAAATACAATAAGGGCAACAAAACGAAGTTTTCAGAACTTTGAAATTGTTTGAAAGAAACAGAAGTGTCTTTTCCCCTCTCAACTAGCTACAGAAGGTAGAGCTTAGGTTTATAAACCAATCTAATATATAAGGAAAGGTTAAAGGGCATGAAAAAATCACTACTTCACTGAAAAAAATTTGACATCCAATTTTCAAGCTGATTTATCAGTAGAAAGCTAAAATTGATAGTTTGCCACTAGTAGGTAGGATAGCTGTCTAAGAAAGCTGTTACAAAGCCTTTAGTTTTGATTTAGCCACACAGATCAATACAAACCTATACTGTTTCAATTTTACAAATATTGATTTTCTGATATAACCTCAGTAGGAGAACATATATCATCAGCTTTACTGAAAATAATCTTGAAATTTATTTCATAAACTTTGTTTCATTGATACTGAAAAGTCTGATGAAATGTAGTCTAGAAGATGACAAAGCAATCACTGTGAATCAGTTCTCAGTAAAATAGGATTGGTTTATGAAAAATTTTGAACATAGATATTTATGCAAGATTCATTAAGCTCTAATAGAACTAGTATTATTTATTTCACAATACTCAACTCAAGAAGTTTCTCAGTTTTAACCTGGTGCCCGGAGATTAGGCAATGAAGTAGATTACCATTGTTTTACCTGCTATCCAAAATTCAGCAGTTTTTCATTTTTCATTGTCACAAAATTAAGACTACATCCAGCAAGGATCCAAACACACATTTCACAAGGAGCAGAGGAACAAGGCAAAGGAAGAAGACATTTTTTCCTCTTTTTATCCTCTTTTCTCATTTCATAAACGCATCCCTGTCCTGATTCAACTAAAGAGGATTTGCACATATAATAAATTCCCATGTATGTGTTAGTGCTACATCAGACCTGTGGGAGTATAACGCAGATGTGTGTGTAAGTATAATGCAGATGTGTGTGTACGAACACACATTGAGGTGTCTATCTGTACTGCACTGCTTTGAAATTGCTGTATACTTGATAGTGGTGTTGCTAGGCAAGCACAGACCTGTCACATGTCCTGGAAAACCAGGACTGTCCTGGTTTGGGGGGATTGTATTCACATACTGGCAAGTTTGACAGGGGTCCTGTCTCAGTCTTGTGGAAGAGAATTATGGCAACCTTCTACTGAAATGATCCACAGGTATGGACAGGCAGCAATTGGTCAAAAGTAGAAGATAAACGTTTGAGACTTAAAAGCAGAATCCTAACCATGTCTACTCAAAAGTAAGCCCCATTGTGTTCAATTGGTCTTATTCCCAGGAAAGTGTCTTGGATTGCAGCCTTCAATTCTTTTTGTTCCAAGTTTCATAAAATATGGAGACTATTGTTTGGTGATCTCATCAAAAACTGTTCTTTTATATCCTGGTGACCATTGACAGTCCTTCCTTTGTTTGAGAGGGAATGCTTTCTACTCCCTGAACCCTGAAGAGGATACAAGAAAGGGCTCCCTGGTTATCAGGAGGCCTGTTACTGTACAGCTTTCAACTGAGTTTACAACGCAGTTGGTGCCGAAGTGGAAGACCCTCCCATCTTCAAACTCACTAGCAGCTTTGCTTTGCAGTCAAGGGCAACCTAGGATGTGGTGTGAGCTCCAGCAAGAAGCAACTGGTTATGGAATTTTCTATAAAGAAAGTGACTGAGCGGGTGCCGTGAAGGATGTGCCACCAGCAGGGACTAAAGCCGGTGTGCATGCAAAGCGTGATTAGGGAAGGAGGACTTAGGGTGACCATGTCCTCTTTTTCCAGGATATGTCCTCTCCATAAAACTGTGTCCTGGAAAAAAAATCTGCACTTTCCTCCTTTTCTTTGTGAGCATGTAGCCTTCTTGTAAATTTTATTTACATTAATAAATTTTAATGTTATATTTAATGTTAGAATTACATTAGTCCAGGAAGGAGGACTCAGGGTGACTATGTCCTCTTTTTCTAGGAGCCTCTTTCTAGAGCCTTTTCTAGAGGCTTTTTCTTTAAGCCTCTGTCCTGGAAAAAAATCTGCACTGTCCTCCTTTCCTTTGTGAGCATGTAATTTGTATTGGCATCCATCTGTCTCGAAAAACAATGGTATCGTGCTCGACGCTGCATGCAAAGCACGAAGGCCTGGGTAGGTTGATATGGAGGATAGGCTGTTACCCAAGCAGCAAATCCCTCCCTCTCCATGCCACTAAAATAGTCCAATGAAACAGCAGAGCCAATACAATTGCGTTGCAGAGCTGGGCTAAGGACAGGAGCTCACCCTGTCTTGTGGGGACCTGGGTCTCGAAGCCTGGCCTTCTGGTAACAGGTACAGTGTCTTAACCACTTTCACAAGCATGTAGCCTTCTTGTAATTGTATTCTTGTAATTGTAGCCTTATTGTCATGTATTCCATTTTTTCTTGTGTGTCCTACATTTTGGGGGTCCTTGACCTCTTTTTTTGTTATGGTATATAGTCACCAGGGATGTGGGTAGCACAAGTGGTTAAGACATTGTGCCTGTTAACCAGAAGGCCAGGGTTCGAGACCCTGGTCCCCACAAGACAGGGTGATCTTCTGTCCTTAGCCAGCTCTGCAACACAGCTGGAACCAATCATATTGGCTCTGAGCACGATACCATAGTCTTTCAAGACTGATGGATGTCATGTTAAATTTATATTTAAAAGGCTTCTCTTAAGCCAGCCAGCTAGAGATGCCTAGTAGGTGTTCTGATGAATCAATTTGGGCCTTGTCCCTAAAAATCTATTGAATGCAAGACATTCTTGCCTTTCAAGCAAAATACCAGAAGAATTGACTGTGTCCACATTTGCATGGAAGCAATCAGCATCATGAACATGTATAAACAAAATGATATGCACTACCTTGACCACACAGCATATCCACTTTACTAATTTAATTAAGCTATTTCCACAATAACATTATGCAAATACTGAACAACTTATACAGAGGACGAGGGGGTGGGGCTGCTCCTGGACAAAGATGGACAGTAGGTGTCTGGAAACCAGGAGAAGGCAAAGCCGCTCAACTCCTACTTTGCATCCGTCTATTCTCGGAAAGGGGGCTGTGCAAATGGGGATGCAAGATCATTGGCTGATGCGGGGATGTGCTTGCATCCCCAAAGAGGTAATGAAAATATGGATGGTGCAGAACAGCAGATTAAGATTGACAGAGAACTGGTTCAAAACCACTTAACTGGCCTAAATGAATTAAAGTCATTTGGACTGGATGAGCTGCATCCTCGAGTTCTTAAGGAACTCGCAGATGTCCTTGCGGAGCCTCTGTCAATCGTCTTTGAGAAATCCTTGAGGAGTGGAGAAGTGCCACTGGACTGGAAGAGGGCTAATGTAGTCCCAATCTTTAAGAAGGGGAAAAAAGAAGACCCGGGAAATTATAGACCAGTCAGTTTGACTTCAATCCCGGGCAAGATATTAGAGCAAATTATAAAACACACAATTTGTGCACATCTAGACAAGTACTCGGTGATCAAAACAACCCAGCATGGATTTACCAAGAATAAATCTTGCCAGACAAATATGATCTCCTTTTTTGATTGGGTTATGAGCTTACTGGACAGTGGCAATGCTGTGGATGTCATTTATCTTGACTTCAGCAAAGCATTTGACAAGGTCCCACATGACATTTTAATTGGGAAGTTGGAAAAATATGGGCTAGACAGGGCAATTGTTAGGTGGATCCGCAACTGGCTTGATGGCCGCACTCAAAGGGTTTTAGTAATGGTTCTGTGTCATCCTGGAGGTCGGTTTCAAGTGGGGTACCCCAAGGCACTGGTTCTCTTTAACATTTTCATTAATGAGTTAGAGGAAGGGATACAGGGGAGCCTGATCAAATTTGCGGATGACACCAAGCTGGGAGGAGTAGCAAACACAACAGAAGACAGGAGAAACTTCCAGGAGGATCTGGATAAACTAGAATCCTGGGCTGTAATAAATAGAATGAATTTCAACAGGGAGAAGTGCAAGGTTCTGCACTTGGGCAATAAAAACCAAAAATACAGGTATAAAATGGGGGATACTTGGCTTGGCAGCACAACATGTGAGCGGGATCTTGGAGTCGCCGTGGATCACAAGCTGAACATGAGTCAGCAGTGTGATATGTCTGTAAAGAAGGCAAATGCCATTTTAGGCTGCATTAAGAGGACTGTAGCTTCCAAGTCGCGAGAAGTTCTAGTTCCTCTTTATTCAGCATTGGTGAGACCTCACCTTGAGTACTGTGTTCAGTTCTGGGCACCTCACTTTAAGAAAGATGCAGCCAAACTGCAGCAAATCCAGAGGAGAGCGACAAGAATGATCAGTGGGATGGAAGGGAAACCCTATGAGGAAAGGTTGGGAGAACTTGGGATGTTCAGCCTGGAGAAGAGGAGGCTGAGAGGAGACATGATTGCCCTCTTCAGATACCTGAAAGGCTGTCATAGGGAGGAAGGGGCTCATTTGTTCATAGCTGCTTCTGAAAGCAGAACTAGAACCAATGGGTACAAACTGCAAAAGAGGAGATTCCGGATGGATATCCGGAAAAAATTCCTGACGGTTCAGGTGGTTCGGCAGTCGAACGGATTGCCAAGGGAGGTGGTGGACTCTCCCTCACTGGGGATCTTCAAGCAGAGGCTCGACGAGCACCTGTCGGGGATGCTCTAGGGGGATTTCCTGCTAAAGGCAGGGGGTTGGAGTAGATGACCTACTAGGTCCCTTCCAACTCTATGATTCTATGATTTTATGATTTTATAACATAATTATGTTTTTTTTTAATTTCATTCATTTTGGTTAAATATATTGGTAGTACACTTTTGCAGTTATAGTTCATTGGTCTATGATACAATCTGGTTCAAAGATGGTATTTTAAAAAGTGATCCCAGTGGGAACAAAAAGCAAATACTTTCCTTGTCCCGATTACTTTTGTTCCAACACAAAATGTTGCTTTCTTTCTGAAGAAACATTTTTGGAACATGGAGGGGGCATCTTGCCACCTCAGGAAATAGTAATATGCAACTTCCATTCCCAAGTAAATTATATTCTAGCAATGGTACTCTAACTGGGGGTTATGACCCCAGGTAATATAAAGATCCCCTGTTCCCTTTAAGGGGTGGGGGAAGGGGTAAGAGCAGCAAAATGATCCCTAGGTTCATATCACTAAGGGGGAAGAAGAGAGGATGCTTTCACTTATTTCACTTATGTAGAGATGTGGCAGGCTTCAGGAGATGCGGACAGGCCTGCACAGCACTCTATGAAGCTTGGAATTTTCACAAATAATGTTCCAAAGCACTTCCTGGATAATGGAAACACTTTTAGAATGTACATTTGCAAATATTCTTAGCCTTGGGGATTGCTGGGCAGGGCTCTCTGCAGCTCCTGGAGCCTGTTAAAGGCCTACAAAAGTGAAAATACAGTACCCCCTTTCTCTTCCCTTAGTGTTGGAATCCTGGGGAACGTGTCACTGCCCTCACCCCTCCCATGCAAAGATTTAGGGAGTAAATCCCCCTAAAAGAGTTTCCAATATAACTATGAGTAACAACTATCAGTTATTTTTCATACACATGCCTACAAGAAGTCACCAACTGGCATCCGCAGCAAACCCCTTCATGAAGTCTCTGTTAGGAAATTTAATCTAATCTGAACCAGATCACTGGTTCCAGTGGATGGAATCTGAGATACTCTTCCTGGGCACAGGATTATCTGTTGTCTGAATCTTTCATAGTTCCTAACAGCATTACAACACTTGTATTTTTGTCTCGAATATCATCTGCAGGGGAGCAATACTGAGAGTTATGTATGCCCATTTCTTCCCATGTTGGCTACTTAGAACCTGCTGGTGTCTGAGACGCAATGCTGAACCAGATGGACCTCTGGCATGATTCTAGATTTTCCTTATGTACTGACATTTGTCCATGGTTTCTCCTATTTGCAGAAATCTAACCATGCAGTTGTGAGAAGGGGAAGTATTCCCTGCTAACTGAAAAATGCTGCCTCATGTTGCCTATCAAGTAGAGTGCTATATAAAATTTACTGAGCATGAGAACATCAGGATAGTTAGGGTATTTGTGCTTGCACTTGAGATGTATGATTGGCATGAGATGGGTTGCCGAGACTTCCTATTTCAGAGTAATTTTACTGTGGTCACTACATGAATTTATGAAGCTAAGTTCTTGGCAAGGGATAATCCTGATCAGCACAACCTGAATTCAATTTATTTTGATGATGCAATCCTATGAATGTCAACTCAGAAGTCCCATTGAGCTCTTAGAATTTACTAAGTTCTAAGAATAAAAAATAGAACTTATTCACTTGTAAGTCTGTACAGGATTGTGCCAGAAGACATGTTTTCGACAGGCACCCTATTAAAAAGAGAAAACCACCTTCCAATAGAAAGTATAATGGTAGTTCTAACAATCAACCACAGCAAATGTATCAAGCAACAAAAACCAGACAGTAGATTTATATTGCTTAAGGGTTTAATATTTTACAGCACCAGCATTAATGGAAAAGTTAATGTAGCATTGAAAACAGTGCAAAGCTCAGCTGCTGTCACCCAGTACTTTGATCATCAAAATAATCTATCATTTTTCTTTTGTGTCTACTCCTACTCTTAAAAGTTAAAAAAACTTTAACAGATTTAGAAACATTTCTATCTGATATAATTTATCACAAAACCCATCCAGAAACAGCCATTACTAATATCAGGGGCTTCTATGAAACAAGAAGAAAAAAGTGTTAGTTGCGAAATAAAGCATTATCATTAAAGAAAAAACATAATTAAGGGCTAGTAAGCTACTACATTATTTAATGCATGAAACTTTTCATATATTTCTACTGTACACTGAATGAGTGTTCTGTGATCTTTTAATGTCACCTGATTGAAGAGGGAAGAGAATCCAAAAAGGAGATGACAGCAACAGAATGGAAGCCTTTGGTCAGCAAAATACAATACAGACCAAGTATATCTGACTGTTCAGTTTCTCCCTATATGACCTGCTAACATCAGAGAGAGCAGTAGGACAGAGATGAAAACAGAACAATATTTGTTTATATAGTTTATACTCTGATTTACCAAGCATTCAGAATCATAAAATGAATTATATAAATCAACAAAATTAATTAACAGAACCCATCTTCAATTAAGATGAAACAATCAAATACTACTAATTGCTCCGTAAGAGCCTGTTGAAAAAAGCCACAACCTCTTACTATAACAGTGCAATCCTAAGCATGTCTACTCAAATGTAAGTCCCATTGTGTTCCATATTACCTACTCCCAGGAAAGTGTGATGAGGATAGCAGCCTTAGTAGATCTTTGGACTGAATTACATAATTGAGTCAATATCATATTTCCTTGAATTGAATACATACCTTTTCCAGCTGATTTTGCTTTTCAAAATTGGGATACACATTAGATTTGAGAGCACATTAAAACCTTGATGCAGAAGGATTACCATATTCCACTGATTCAGTGATCATCCCAGGGATGGTGAGGAAGGCAACCTCTCTGTACCTGGGACGATTGCTTCGTCCCGAAGATGCGTGAGAGGGCAGCCAGTCATTTTGCATATCATACAGGCAGGAGGAATGATGCTCCTCTTCTCCTTCATATCCCAGGAGCAAAGCCCCCCTCCCCATCTCTGGGTGAAGTGATCGTCCCAAGGACATGGAGGGAGGAGGCAAGTTCCCATACTATTCTATAGTAGTATAGTATGTGGAACTATCAATGAACTTTCATTCGTTAACTGCAGCTCCAATCCTAACCTCCACTCAGAGCAACATAAGCCCTGGCATAAGTCCGATGCTGAGCTGGGGCTGTCTCAAAAGTGTTTTAAGGCTCTTCTGCCTAACTCCTGGGGGGTTAGACCAGTGCACAGGCATACACCAACAAACCCACACCACCACGGGAAGATATGTCAAGCGAGTTATGCTGGCCTAAACTGGTTAGGATTGCATCCAGAGTCACAGATCTAGATCAGTGTTTCTCAATGTTTGAGTCCTTCTGTAGTGCTTCACATGGTCCATCTATTGGAAGTACTATTGAAAGTAACTGACGATTATGTCATCACCAGTTACTGATGTACTGAGAGGCCATATGTGATGCAAAAGACCAGCGATTTTCAACCAGTATGCTGTGGCCTCAGGTATGTCATGGGAATTTGGAGATTGACATTCATTAATAGGAAAATTTGGCCTTGTAAACAGTAAAAACAACTGATGGTGTGCCTTGACAATGTCAGTGCCTTGGTAAGTGTGCTGTGAGATGAAAAGGGTTGAAAGTCACTGCAATATACACTAGTGACAGGTTGAGGGTGGTTTGGAAATCTTTCCCATGTAGTCAGAAAGCACACATTCAAGTTCCATCCACTGAGCCAAGCCTCCTACACTGCTGGTCACATTTTGCTGGTGATCTCACTACCAGGAGGCAGGGGTCTTAGGTTCTTATGTAACAACGGAGACCACTCAAGTACCACTTGTACAATACCACAAGTTGATAAACACTGACCTACATAATCAAACAAAAAAGCCTAGTCTACACCACTTCCCTAAAAAACATTTATGCTGGAATAGTCTGAATCAGAGCTGATGTTTTTTGAGATTATATTTCATACAAATCCATGGTTGACAAATAAAGTTGATATTTATTTGAAATGTACCTCTACTGGGGGAGTAAAATACCCCCTGTAAGCCATGCCTCCATTGCGCAACACCCCCACTGCGCATCAGCACCCACAGAGTAACTATGGGGAGTCCTTGCTCCGGTGTAAGAACAACCTGCTCTGGATTCCAATATGAATTTCCCATAGCTTTTCACTAGGTGGTGCAGTAACTACGGGTGCACGTAAAGTCTCTTATGTGCTCCCGCAGTTACTCTGGATATGGGGTTAGTTACTATAATTGACAATTTAACATAAGGAAATTAAGACGTGCACTCTCTGAACCTCCCAGAAGCATTCAGTACAAATTGGTCATGGTACCCTCCAGAACTGACTGGCCAGGAAGATTGCTTGGCCTTGGGGACACTGTTTTGCAGTGGTCCCAGTCTTTCTTGGGGGCTAGTTTCTAGAAGATTATATTAAGGAACTCCTGCATGATACTGCAAGGCCAAGCAGGGTTCAGTTCTGGCCTCCAAGTTGATTATGACTGACATGAAACCACCCGGGTGGCCTTAGGAAGTTGGATTCCATCAACACGTGAACAACACAGCTGCATATCTCCATTTCATCAAGCAACAGGGAGGCTGTAAAGGTCTTAAATCATTGTCTAGATTTAGTTGTGGACCAGATAACAAAAGAAGATACCAAGGATGTTAATTGTTAGCCTTTTCTGGAGAGGGAAGGTGTAGGCTCACAGTTTAGGAACACTTCTGGACTCCACTCTGTTTGATATACGAGGGGTCAGGCTGCATTACCTCTGCCCTTTCCAGAGTCACTCAGATAAGACTATGATTGTCTGCACATTAGTTATTATGTCTTGCCTCCCTTTCATGTGACTGATGCAGTATCCAACGCCTGACAAACAGAGATGGGAGAGGCTCATCTCTCCCATTTCAGCCAGCCTGGTCCCCAGTACCTGTCAAGCCAACTCTTCTAATCCAGGATCAAGTCCTGGATGAGGGTGGTCTTATTCACCAACTAGTTATTTTAATAGCAGTGGCTTCAGGCTAAAAGGGCTGTTAACTGAAGTTTGTTGGCATCAGAATGAGGGATGTCCAGAGCACATCTATTTCCCTTGCAATATTTTTTTATCTTTCCCAGTGCCATACTTCATATCACCTATCATCACTCTCATAATAGCTCATACCACATAATATCCCATCTTCTTCTCCTGCCATTCTGTCAGAAACATGGCTCTGCCTGGAGCCATGACTGCAAGCTGCTGTCCCCACACTTGCCAGGCAACCACCCCCCTCCACTAACTGGGCTGCCACTCCCTTCCTCCCTACTGGAGGCTTAGGGAGGTGTGCAGCCTCCCTGACCTTTCAAAGGTCTTATAAAGCCTGTGAGGGCAAAAAAAAAAAAAAAAAAAAACCACTTCTGGTTCTACAGAAGAAAATCAAGTGATTTTTAAAAATTTCTTAGAAGGCCTTCTGAGGGCCAGAGAGGCTTCCCCAGCCCTAAAAATGCCTTCTAAAGCCAGAAGAACTTCACTTCTGTTTCCCTCTGTGAACAATGGCTTTAAGGCAAATGGATAGCCAGGGAGGCAGCATGCTACTGCCTGAGGTATCCTCAGATACCTCTGAGGTATACTCAGAATACCTCTGGGTCAGTGGTGGGCCCAGCCTGCCCTAACAACCGGTTCTCCGGAAGTGGGCGGGGCCAGGCTGGGTCAGGAGGCAGGGCCAGGGTCAGGGGGCAGGGCGGGGGAGGGCATGCCACCTTAACCCTTATTTTACCAAAAAAATTGTATCACTTGTGATGGCATCAATCAGTACTAAGCCCCTGGGTTCTGTGTAATTTATTCCTATGCATTACACTTTGTTATGCTCTCAGGGGAAATGTGTGCCACAATTAAGAACATAAAAGCATAAGAAAAGCCTCCACTGGATCACACCAAAGACCCATCTAGTCCAGCTCCTGAATCACACAGCAGCCCACCAGCTGCCTCAGGGAGCACATATGACTCTTGCATCCAGGTGCCTAATACAGACACTACCACAAGTTCCACTGGTGGTACTCATACCGCTGGTTGAGAAACACTGATCTACAGTTGAGGACCAGAGTCTGTGGTGTCCCCTCTGCAGGCTGAGGTTTGCCTCTAAGCCACTACTTAAGGCTACAATCCTGTCCAGACTTTCCTGTAAGTAAGCTTCATTGAATATAATAGGACTTCTGAGTAGTCAAGCAAAGGACTGAGCTCTTAGTAACCAGCCTCTGGCTGCAATCCTATTCACTTTCCTGAGAGTAAGCTCCACAGACTCTAATGGGACTTACTTCTGAGTAGCCAAGAATAGGATTGGGCTCTAATGCTGCACTCCTCTGCACACTTTCCTGGGAGTAAGCTTCATAGATTGAAATGGGATTAACTTTTGAGTAGTCAGGCATAGGATTACAAGCTCTTAGAAACCAGCTTCTTTCCAGGGAGTAAGCTTCACTATTATAATGGAACTTACTTCTGAGTAGACAGTGATTGGGCTTTGAGGCTACACTCCTATGCTCACAGGGGAGTAAAACCTACTGACTTTAATAGGATTTACTTCAGAGTAGGCAGTGGACTGGGCTCCTGGGGGTGCAGGATGGGAACTGCATGCTGCCTGCTTATAAGGAAAAGGAGGACAATGAAGATTTATTGTGGTCCTGGAAAAAAGTATGGATAATAAGAAGACTCCATGTTGCCTGCTCATAAGGAAAAGGAGGAGTAAAAAGAGGACCTGTCCTGGGAAAGGAGGACATATGGTCACTCAGTACTTGCTTCTGAGGAGGCATGCAAAAAATTGGGCTCTGATGCTGCCATCCTATCCACACCTACCTGGGAGTAAGCTCAATGGTGGGCTCCAGCAGGTTCGCACCTACTCTATAGAACCGGTTGTTAACGAGAGACAGAACATATAAAGTTTAAAAATAGCCATTTAAAAGTGGCTGCCAGATTTGCAGAGAACTGGTTCTTAATTTCTTTGAAGCCCATCACTGAGTAAGCTCCATTGACTAGGATGGGACTAGGATAGGATTTACTTCAGAGTAGGCAGTGGAGTGGGCTCCTGGGGGGGCAGGATGGGAACTGGGGCTATTTCTTCAGGTACCCCCCATACTTCCTGCCCTCAATCTCAGGTGGAGAGATTTCTCAGAGGGACAGGATGAGGTGGGGAGATCTCTTGGGGGGGGAGCAAAAGGTCTACCATGTGGATAGGATTGCAGCCTGAGCCCAAGCCTAACAGTGTCTACTCAGAAGTAAGTACCATTCAAGACAATGGGGCTTACTCCCAAAACTGTGTGGTCAGGATTTTAGCCTTACAGTCCAATCCTATGCAGGCTTACTTAGAAGTAACTCTCATTCTAGTCAGTGGGGCTTACTCCCATGTAAGTGTGGATATGATACCTCAGAGCCCAGTCCTAATCATGTCTACTCAGTAGAAAATCCCATTATAGACAGTGAGCTTACTCTCAGGAAAGTAGACTGGGCTGGAGGGAGAGATTCAATCCTCTGCCAATCTCCTCAGAAGTAAGTCCCATTATAGTCAGTGGGCTTACTCTCAGGAAAGTCTGGATGGGAAAGTAGCCTCAAATCCTATGCTACTCAGAAGGAAATCCCATGATAGTCAATGGGAATTGCTCCCAGGAAAGTGTGGCTAGGATTGTGGCCACAGGCTGCAGTCCTCTACTATACAGGGTGGCTTACTCCTGAGTAGTACTGGGTAGTACTAAGTAGTTCTCCATGCCTAGTACTGGGCTGCAAAGGCACCCGGGGAAGGAGGGAGGCAGGCTTGCTGCTATTACTCACCTCAGCCTCCCAGAGGTTTGTATGCCGGCCTCTCTATTCCCTCCCAAGGACCTCTTAGTAAAGCCTCCCATCAAATGCCTGATTCAAAAAAAAGCATCTCCAGAGAGGCTGCTCATTTGCATGTGAGTACCCAGCATGCTTTGCAAACTGCACCAGGAAATAACTTCTGAAAACTTGCTAGAAATAAGGTTTTTAATCAAAATAAGGTATTTAGCAAAGTCGGGATTCCTGAATAGCCTCATTCAAAGGTTTGGGGCATAAAGAATTTACTAACCCTGACTTTAAAGCATGGAACTAACAGTGATCCAAACACCCCCCAGTTCAGCAGTCAGAGTCTGAAGGTGCTGCAATGGTAAAAGGAACAGACTGTTTGTATTTTAAAATTAAAAATAACCTTAAGGAGGGGGGGAGAGAAGGGGAGGAAGGCTCAGAAGAGGAGGGGGGAGGAGGGAGGAGAGCTTCCAGAGGCCCTTTAAGAGAAATTCAAACACACTTGCATGCAATTCAAAGATGATGGCCCCCAATTAACAACCACCTCTACAGAAGGTCAGAACCGGCATCAGCCCACCTGTGCTCTGGGTGAAAGGCCCTTCGGGGACAGTTCTCACCAGCACAATGGCTGACTGAAAACCAGAAGGAAGGGAGCAAACAGGAAGAGTATTGTGACTGCTCTGTCTGAAGATTCTAACCATCAGGGAGTCCTGTGGACGGCCGCGCAGTGCTCACTGGACTTCCTGGATTCTATTGCAGCCCCCACTCCATTGAAAGCACCCCCTTGCCCTCCCTTTGAGACATGATCCTGGACATTAGATCACCTCTTCACTCCTTCCCAGGGCATCGCCAGGGTGATGCAGCTGCTGCAGGCCACACCAAGTGACATGCCCCAGAGGAACGACATGCTGGAGTTTCCAGCAGCCATAGCGCCCTCAGACAAGCATGCATGCCCAGAACTCCAGGCATGCACAGTGGGCCAGGAGTGCCCAGAGCTCACTGCATATCCTTGGACTTCTGGGCATGCACTCTGGGCACCAGCCCCCTTAGTCTGCTATGCTACAAGGAGAGGCAGGATGCTCCTTCTTGGAGCAGAGCAGACTGAGCCTGCTGGTGGCCATTAAGCATGCGCATTCCGGGGGGACAACACACTTCCAGGGGGGTGATCCACACCAGGCAGTGATGGGATTCAAAGAAATTAACAACTGATTCTATGTCCATCTGGCAGCCACTTTTAAATAGTTATTTTAAAACTTTATATGTCCCATCTCTTGTTAACAACCGGTTCTTTAGAGTAGGTGCGAACCTGCTGGAGCCCACCACTGACACCAGGTGACATACCCCCCCCCCCCCAGTGATGCCCTTGCTCCTTCTCCTGCCCTTTAAAGGGATAGGTGAAGCTTTACACAAGCTGGTGAATTGTGACACACCAGACTGATGGAACCTCTGAGATAAGTATTTATTTAGCTCTTGGAATAAAGCTAATCCAATAAAATGTAATAAATTTTCCATCAGTCTAATCTAAAGATAATCTATTTTATGACACCACCTACAAGAATATCTATAGATTACTAATCATACTAAGGTCACAAGACTCAGTGAGCACTGATAACAATAGTCATTTTCTGCACATTCTAACGGGTTTTCCTGAGTAACTTATAAACATAAAGAGCCTGCTATCACTATAATGCAACCATGACAGACTACTTCAAAATACAGGACCCTTGGGCAATGGAATTTTACATTCTAGTCAAAAGCCTTTGTTGTCAAAAATACCAATATTCTTAAGGTCAAAAGCATGAGAAAGGAACCCAGTCTACGTTATAACACCAAATATGTCTCACAAGTATATTACCAATTTTCCTTAGCTTCCTTAGCTTTTTTCCCCAAAAACCCTGTCAAAAGACATTAGAGTATATTCAAGCTACTCTGCTTGAAACATAAACAGAAAACTGTATCATCTACAACGCGGCACCTCAAGAGAAATCTCCACTAAAATTCAATGGCCAAACCTAACAATGATACCAAAATGCTTTGATTATTACTGTTCAGCCTCATTTTTGCAAGAGTTTCAATTATCAAGAAAATTATCACAGATAATTAAGATTAAGAAGTATCCAGCTGAAATGTGATTCAGGTTAACAATATACCGGTAGATGAGATATGTTTAAGAGTTGCTACTTCCTCAGAAACAGATACAAAACAAAAATGTATAGGGTTGTTTAGCCAGGAGATTGGCCAAAGCATTTACATTAGAGTTACATGTTAAGGCTGGTAGCAAACTGGCACCCACTCACACCTAGCTGCCTGCTGCCAACCTTTTCTTGCTTGCTCTCTTGGACAATGAACAAGAAGATGATGCAGACAAGCAATATCTCTAGACTTTAAAGCACGTCCATATTTAAAATATGTATTTATATCAAAATATATTTAAATATTCAAAATATATAGTTTAAATAAACAGACAAGAGTTGAAACTTAGATTAAGGAATATATGGGCTCAAATATTCAGGATTTCTGAAATCACCAACACATAGTACAGAAATAAAGCACATGCTTAAATGTAACCCCATTTCCCCAACATCACAGCCCTGGTTGTATTTGGTAAATTGGGTCAAGGGCTCTTAGGGATGCAGAGACTGGCCGTGGGCAGTTTAGAGGCTTGCCATGTCTGCATTGAGCTCATGGACCAGGATTTGGAGACCGCTGCTCTAGGGATGACAAGGACAGTGTATGTTGGTTGGCAGTTATGCTGGGATTTTGGGGAAAGGGGAGTATGGTTGGTATATGCAACTGCAAGCACATGCTAACAGAATTTTGGCTACCTCAGACCCTTGATAATATTTAACTATAACTGAGCAGCTAGATTAAAAAAAACAAAATCTCAAGATATAACTAGTTCAGAAAAGAAAATTATCTTTCCATTATTTGACATATCTTACCATATAGTGTTATGAACATAAGAAGAGCTCTACTGGAGCAGTACAAAGGCCTATCTAGTCTAGATTCATGTTTCTAGTTGCCCACCAGATACCTCAGGGAGCATACAAGACATCTGAATTCAAGTGACCTCTTCTTCATTTGGCAACTACCAGAACTCCCTAGCTGTGCTGTGATACAATGCGTACAATGGCCCCTAAACAACGGCCACTATATTCTTCGTGGGCAGAGAGGTAGATGGAGGTATCCTCAAAGGAAAATGTGGTCACCTTAACCTAAGTTGAGGTCTTCCACTCACAATGGGTCTGCTTGACAAAAGTGAAATAACTGGCACAGAATTGAGTAGTCCTTTCAGTGAGTTTTTCCACCGGTTTTTGCACTTGTGTAGAATTTATTTTAATATACCAATTTTCTCGGGGACTAAAAAATTTCTTTTTGAAATCAATAAATGCAGAGTTACAGCATTATCTTGGAACTGTGCTCTTCTGTTGGTTTTAAAAATTTCTTTAATGTCTACCAGATGCCTACCCTCTTTAATGTCTACCCTCTATCAGCATTCTTGAGAACACTTAAAATAGAGCTGCTGGTAAAGATGTAGGTGTGTTAGTAGTTAACAATGAACTTTGCACAAAAGATTGCAATTTTAGATTATTCCAAAAATGTGACATATCAGTATAAAGGGAAAGGTGTCCACCACAGGTTGTGACTGATCCTAAGGGAGGTTCACATTCTTATTACAAGACTGAAGAGCCAATACTGTCCAAAGATGTCTCCGTGGTCATGTAGCTGGCATGGCTAAATGCCAAAGGACATGGAACGCTTTACCTTCCTACCAGAAGGTAGGAAGTGGTACCTATTTATATAATTGCACTTACATGCTTTCAAACTGCTAGAGTATCAGGAGCTGGGCAAGTAATGGGAGATCATTCCATCATGTTGTACTTGGTCTCAAACCACTGACTTTCTGATTTTCAAGTTGACATGCACAGTATCTTTTACCACAGCGCCACTGTAGCTCACCTAATAACAACTTGGTTTTCCTTTAATTTAAATATGATATTCCACAACAAAAATTATGACAGTCCTTAAGACCAGGACCACTGGTCTTAAGCATGTGACCCCTCACAATGACCACTGTGAAAGTGCCATAAAGTACTTCACAGCACCCAGGAAGAGACAGACACTGAGCTTCCCCGCTAGCTGGAGATGCACTGGGAGCTGATGGCAGAGTGGCATGGAGGCATTCTGGGGTGGGAAAAGGTGTGAAACTGGGAGGGACTGGCAGGACAGGCTATCACCAGATCCACTCCACACTCCTGGGCTTGAAAACCCCACATGGGGTATGTTGGCACCAGTTATTTTTTCTGGCAGGGATCTGAGTGCCGCTTGGACTCAACATGGCATAAGGGAATAAAAGTTCTCTGTGCCTGTGCAGGATGCTGCAGCAGCCATCTCAGGGCCACTGTATTATGGCATGAGCAGTCCAGTTAAGGTTTGGGAAATAAACAGTTTTTATGTCTTTACCATGATGAAATCTATAACCTTAAAATATACATTCTTCATTTTTCTACCGCTCTCCCAATTTTGGCCCCTCCTTCTCTATGGTCTTGTGCCTTATAACTTCCATTCAACAGTCAGTTTTACTTTTAGATGGGATTTACTTAACCTTATCATTTGTCCTAGAAACATTCCAGTTGCTTCAGATTCTACTTTCTCTTTTTATCAGGCAGAAAGTGTTTCATCTGATGTTTTATTTGACAGGGTTTTCTCTATTCAGCATCTTGTCCTGCTTGGGGTGGCTTTGGCTTCTGTTTTTCTTTTTTGTGTTTTTCTGTCTTGTGGTTGTTCATTTAGGCTTTTCTTGATCTGTACTTCCTTTCAGCTAGGTTGACTCTAATCACTGCCTTTTAACCATTCTCTTTGCAGTTTATATATCGAGATTTATCCTAGCCCTTATCAGTTAGTGATTACTGTCCTATATAAAGTACTAAAGCTTTCATGTATCTTTGAACTTGAGTGAGATATTTTACTGCATCAAGTCCATTCTCCAACTGGCTCTATTTTTTGAAAAAAACTGACTTGGTATAATTTCTATTTCTTTTTTTGTAGGGCTTTATTTAGTTTGTTCATCTGCTACAGTTTCACAACAGTAGGTTTAAATGTAACAGTAGCAGTTTTAAACAAATGGATTAAAAGTGGACACAGAGAGAAGCAGTTCTGGTGAACAACAAAAGGGCACTGAAATATCTCAGTCTCCTGTGGCATCATTTTATGAAGGCTGCACCAGCAAATATAACAGTAATAGTGAAACAGTGCTCACTGTGACATTTTGAAGACAGGGTCAGGGAACTCTGGAGATACATTCAAAACTTATAACTTTAATCCATATGTAGTAAAAAATGGCTAAAGGACTTGACATGTACAGTTTATTGCTAGCTTGGGGAAAATATGGATCATGCATAGTAGAAGTGGCAAGATTTTTAAGAATATATATTACATATACATATATGTGTAAATATAAACACATATACATATATGTGTACATATACATATATGTGTAAAAATTCAAACCTACTTTTAAGTAAGAAATTCATCAATGAATTCTACCAGATTCATTTGCATATTTCTTGTTATGGTCCATTTTCATACCATGTTTTGTTTACATCCAGTGGTGGACCTGGCCTGGCCCAACAACCGGTTCCCCAGAAGTGGGCGGGGACAGGCTGGGTCAGTGGGCGGGGCCGGGGTCAGGGGCACGCCACCTTAATCCTTAGTTTACCAAAAAAATTGTATCACTTGTGACCACATCAATCAGTACTAAGCCCCTGAGTTCAGTGTAATTTATTTCTATGCATTATGCCTTGTTGTGCTCTCAGGTGGAATGTGTGCAGGGGTGCCACAAATAAGAAAATAAAAGCATAAGAAAATCTTCCACTGGATCACACTAAAGACCCATCTAGTCTAGCTTCCTGAATCACACAGCCGCCCACCAGCTGCCTCAGGGAGGACATATGATACTTGCATCCAGGTACCTAAGTACCAGCAGACACTACCACAAGTTCCACAGGTGGTACTCATACCACTGGTTGAGAAACACTGATCTACAGTTGAGGACCAGAGTCTGTGGTGTCCCCTCTGCAGGCTGAGGTTTGCCTCTAAGCCACTACTTAAGGCTACAATCCTGTCCAGACTTTCCTGTAAGTAAGCTTCATCGAATATAATAGGACTTCTGAGTAGCCACGCAAAGGACTGAGCTCTTAGTAACCAGCCTTTGGCTGCAATCCTATTCATTTTTCTGAGAGTAAGCTCCACAGACTCTAATGGGACTTACTTCTGAGTAGCCAAGAATAGGATTGGGCTCTAATGCTGCACTCCTCTGCACACTTTCCTGGGAGTAAGCTTCATAAATTGAAATGGGATTAACTTTTGAGTTGTCAGGCATAGGATTACAAGCTCTTAGAAACCAGCTTCTGGCTGCAATCCTATACACTCTTTCCAGGGAGTAAGCTTCACTATTATAATGGAACTTACTTCTGAGTAGACAGATGATTGGGCTTTGAGGCTACACTCCTATCCTCACAGGGGAGTAAAACCTACTGACTTTAATAGGATTTACTTCAGAGTAGGCAGTGGACTCGGCTCCTGGGAGGCAGGATGGGAACTGGGGCTATTTCTTCAGGTGCCCCCCATACTGCCTCCCCACAATCTCAGGTGGAAAGATTTCTCAGAAGGGCAGGATGGGGTGGGGAGATCTGGGGGGGGGGCAAAAGGACTACAGTGTGGATAGGATTGAAGCCTGAGCCCAATCCTAACCCTATCTACTTAGAAGTAAGTACCATTCAAGTCAATGGGGCTTACTCCCAGGACTGTGTGGTCAGGATTTTAGCCTTACAGTCCAATCCTATGCATGCTTACTTAGAAGTAAGTCTCATTCTAGTCAGTGGGGCTTACTCCCAGATAAGTGTGGATAGGACTGCGGCCTCAGAGTCCAGTCCTAACCATGTCTACTCAGACAAAAGTCCCATTATAGACAGTGGGCTTACCCTCAGGAAAGTAGACAGGGCTGGAGGAACAGGGCTGGAGAGAGAGATCCAAGCAAGCACCTGCCAATCTTTTCAGAAGTAAGTCCCATTATAGTCAGTGGGCTTATTCTCAGGAAAGTTTGGATGGGAAAGTAGCCTCAAATCCTAATCCTATGCTACTCAGAAGGAAATCCCATGATAGTCAATGGGAATTGCTCCCAGGAAAGTGTGGCTAGGATTGTGGCCACAGGCTGCAGTTCTCTACTATACAGTGTGGCTTACTCCTGAGTTGTACTGGGTAGTTCTCCATGCCTAGTACTGGGCTGCAAAGGCAGGCATGGCCCCCACCAAAAGCCCTGGAGGATCTCATCCTCACAACACTCAGATGCTGCTCCTACTCACCTACTCTAAGGCTCCCAGACCTTTCTCAGCAGCTCTGGCTTCTCTATTCCCAGCCAAGGACCCCTTTGTAAAGCTGTCTATCAAAGTGCCTGATTCAAAAAAAAAAACACCATCCCCAGAGAGGCTGCCTCATTTGCATATGAGAAACCCATCATGCTTTGCGAACTGCACAAGGAAATAACTTCTGAAAACTTGCTAGAAATAAGGTTTTTAATCAAAATAAGTTGCTTAGCAAGGACTTCCTGAATAGCATCATCCAAAGCTTCAGGGCATAAAGAAGCTCCTCACCCTCCCTTGAAAGTATTGAGCTTTGTGACTTTTATATAGTGATCCAAACACCCTCCCATCTCAGCAGTATAGTGTCTGAGTGTGCTGTGGAATGATTGCAATGCCTTTTCTGAATGATGGTAATGGGAACAGTCTATTTGTATTTAAAATTAAAAAATAACCTTAGTGAGGGGAAGGAGGGGGGAGAGAGAGCCCCCCTCAGAAGGGGAGGGAGGTTTAGAAGGAGAGGAAGGAGGGGGAGTGGAGCTTCATCTCTGGGAAGACAGACCCAGGGACCCTTTAAGAGAAATTCCAACACAGTTGCATGCAATTCTTAGCTAACGGTTCTCCCCTTCTTAGCTACTGGTTCACTAAGTGTCCCCAAATTAACAACCAGT
The DNA here is from genome assembly GCA_030015325.1 of Cryptoblepharus egeriae. NCBI lineage: Eukaryota > Metazoa > Chordata > Lepidosauria > Squamata > Scincidae > Cryptoblepharus > Cryptoblepharus egeriae. The sequence continues at coordinate 77,542,057 of JAREYC010000005.1, forward strand.
GAGAACTGGTTGCAGCCCACCTGTGTTTACATCCATTATAAAAATGCAATTTCTTAACATATTCATCATTCATAAACTATGAACTTAAATACTCATTCAGTGGTGAAGATATCCATCCTGAAGAGCAATATGCTTCAATTTTATTGTACTCCCCGCTCTTTTGAAATTCCCTTTCAAATAGATGTAAATAATATTGCCTTTATAAAGAAAGTCACTCGGCAGCAAAGGCTCCTAAACTGGGTGCCACAGTAGTTTAGCCAGAAAAGCTCTGCAGCTGACACTTAAGGGTCAAGTTAGACTGCAGCAATGCAATCAGGTAGATTGCACTGCTTTTTGGGAGGAAATATGTTTTTTCAAGCTTACTTGGGGGATAATATGGATCTCCAGAGTCTTGGAAGCCTGCAAACCCATATTCAGCCCTACTGGAAGTTTTAAAGTGCTGTTAAGAGGGGAAAAAACTTCCTCTTTTGATTGTGAATCTAGAAGTGGCTCTGCACTCTCCTCTTAATGTACTTTGTAGCTTCAAAAAGGACTGTGGGGGGGGGGGTGTCTCAGCCTCCTCTGATCATCCATAGCAATTTCCAGACAAGTTGGTAATACCCCTTCCCTCCCACCAGCAGCAAGATCATCCAAATCAAGTTGTCACCTCCTCCCTCACATACCTAAAAACTTTCCAAACTCACCCAGAGAGTTTGGAAACCTCTGCTCTATTGGAAACACCTGCTCCACAGGATTAACTGTGAACTATTAATCTCAACAGAAAACTTGCCACAGATCCTTCTTCTTCAGCTTTTATACCATAAGATGGTGGGGTCCACTACTGTGGATCAGGGTTGCCATTTCTCTTGGTTGTGGACTTGGTCCAGTTGTCTAGATTTTCATATCACTGTGCAGTGTATGAATCCAGTGTTGCTTAGGTTAGCCCTTAGGTCATTTGCCACTGACCTCCAACTGAAGGCCTTTCAGCATCAGTATATTGTTATTGGTATACAGAACATAGCCAAACCATTGAAGCTGAGCTTTTCTTATTGGTGATTGGAACAATACCACATTGCTGTTTAAAGGATGGCAATTTAGATTATTAACATAATAGTAGCAGTAAGTAATTAGAATTTTTTGCTTCACTCTAGCTACATTGTTAGAGGTATACTATGTAGTTTTCTTTTTATAAATAAAGTAAAAATATATTTAAAACAAAACACTACAACCTGAAAAACACAATATGGAGAATTTCTTAGCCCTAAAGAATATGCATACCTATTTACTCAGAATATGCATATCTATTTACTCTGCTTTCATGTTCCATTAAAATTTTTTTTGCAGGATTTGGGGTTAAATTAAGGAGAAAAGGGTGTGTAGAGCAATAACTTCAAGGCTAGGAGGAAGAAATGATTTTGTTATGAAGTGGAAACATGGAACTGTGCAATTTACTGAAGTCTGTTAAAAGTTTCTCATTTTTTCCACTATCATATAAAGAAAGTTCATTTAAAAAAAGTTAAACATCTGAGGTGTAGAAGTCAGCACGTGATAAGAGACTCTTCATTTGACAGCAGACAACTAAAATGTTAGATTTTATTCTGCTACTTGACTATGCCTATGACATATGATGAGAAGTATGATCAGGAATGAATTTTGGTGAATCACATTACAATCTTGAATGCGTGCTATAAATACATGACAAATCCATTTAAAATACCAAATCAGAAGCATATAATTATGTTACAGTGATTAACAACATACCTATGTGAGACAGCTCCCCAAGCACCATGCTTATTTGTTAGGATATTCAGTATTTTCTGTTTCAACTGATTCGCAGTAACATGATCTCGATGCTTGGCAGCGCTGATAAGGTGGTCACACATCTTTTCCTCTTCTCTTCTGTCAGCAGCATATTGGGCACACTGTGACTGGAAGAGAAAATCACACTTATTGCTTAAGTGGACAGCTATTAGAAGTAGTTTAAGAACTGTTTTTGTTTACCACAAAGATCTGACACTGTCATTGCAAAAATATGTTTAATTCTTATACTAATGTATAAAACCAGAAAAATCATCGCAAACTATACATAAATCAGTTCATAGTTAATATGAAGAAACAATGTAGGTTGAATAAAAAATGACACGAGTAGTTGGCAGATACTTCTACACAAATTCTGCCAAATTCTCACTCATGGTATAGATCCTGCTTCTACATTGCACCTTACCACATCTCCCTAAGTATTAGAGGGGGCTAAGCCCCAAAATTGTGGGACCTAAATAGAACCCAATCCTGAAGCAGGCAGTGCATGTGCCTGGGGGATTGTGGCATTGGGGGTGGGGACAGCTTCCCTAATTAATTGAAATATAGCCCCTTCCTCTTGCAGGTCCATGATCCTGGGGGTTGTATCACTGCCTTAGCCCTTTGCCCACAAAGTAAATCTCCCTATATGTTTGTAAACCACTGCTGTGCACTGATTTTATTTCTATGTTTGAAACCCTGTATTAAGAGGGATCCAAAGAACCATGAGCAGAAAAAGTACATATATTAGGGTGTAATTTAAATTGTGCCTCGGGCCAGTGCAAATCCCTTGTGCCAGCCCAGGAGTGTCATAAAATTGCCATTATTCATTTTGTGCTATTCTAAGGGGGGATCCATGCATCAGCATCCCCACGGCACCACAGGTCTTGGTGCCACTGTGTTTGTGCTGGCCAAGCTCAACCAGTACTGGGATGGGGGGGGGGGCTGAAGAGGGAAGGGAAGAGATGGGAAAAGGAAGACATTCTGGGGCAGGGAGGTGTTAGGCTTTCCCAGAGCAAGTGGAGAGCAGGAAGAGGAGCTGCGGTCAATTCCCAGACAGCCATGGCAGTCCTAGACTGTTTGATTTTGCACTGCTGTTTAAGATGGTGCAGATCTGAGCAGATCCACTGAGACTACAGTAGCTATCCCTGGGATAAGGGAAAAAGTTTTCCCTTAATAAACAAGGAACCTGAAATGTTGTGTCTTCTTGCTTGGTTTTTCTGGACATTTGGAGAGTTGTTATTGGAGGCCTAACATTTTTCCATACATATTTGATGGCATCCTCAGAGGCAAAACGAGTAAAACAGCTAAAAAGGAACTTGTAAAATGCTACAGGGCAGACATCATCTTAAATAGTACCAGCTGCTTGTGGAGGAAATGACCAGCTCCTTGGATCTGCAGTGTTCCCTTAAAGGCAGAATATCTATTGAGAAGTTTCTTCCTTTTGTTTGCTATGTGTTCCACTTTGCTACATCTGCTTTTTGATGGATTTTTTAATTAAGTAATGGGTTTGCACCAACTATTCAAAGTCATAGCTTCTTTCTGGTTTACGTTAACTTTCTGTTTGTAAATTTCATTCGCTTCAAATTGGAATCTCTGATGGTAATGTACAGTAGTAGATAGAACATCTGTGAATTCAAACAATGCTTATGTCCTATCTTAATTGTATCTTCTGCTACTGCTGATTTTTCAGGCTGTAGAAGACAGCAATATCTTTTGTGCCCACCTGTTGTAGGATTGCCGTTAGTTTTGTTTCCTAGAGAGAAAGCTTTGTGATTGCCTCACACAACAAGGAATATGGTGGATAAAGAAGATGAATAATAATCAAGAAGCTGAAGCACTCCCTGTGTCATAAAAAAGTTCTGAAAAGGCATATGCCACTGGAGGATCTCATTTGAAGTTGGGCTCATTTTTCCCGCACAAAGTTTTTACCTAACTTAGAAAGGGCTCTTCTGTAAGCAGAAAAGGACCTCTGAAATCAAGCCACTATAATTTAATACAAAAATGAACAGAGAACAATAAACAACTTTTTATATACCAATTCTTTTTTGTTTCCTCATAATTTGATTCCTAAGTTTTAAGTATGCCTAAAGGCATTTAAAAAAATCTCTATTTCATTAAGCCTGTATTTCTTGCAAACATTTAGCCAAATCTTGCTCATTCTACTCACTTTGAAATAGATAAGTAGAAGCATTTTTGTCAGTATAGACATGAAAGGGTTAAGTCATTTTTTCAATTTATCTTCATGTACCAAGAAGCACCAATTAGTACAATGATCTTCTTCAGTAATGAGGTTAATATTTCATCAGCTCATTGGACAGTTAAATCAAATTTTCATTTTTCATCTTGAGCAATTATAGAGACTAACAGTACCAATGGATGTTAACTGTAAAAAAGCGCTTTGAGAATATTTGGACTTTTTCAATAACATTCTTAAAGCAAAAGTTCTTATAGTTTTCTTTTTCTCTCATGCATGCAAACACACACACACAATTTAATATAGATTTATATATTTAATATATTTTACACAATCTTTCTTCTAAGGATCTCAGGATAGAATATGTTTTATTCTTATAACAAATCAAGGAGGCAGTTTAAGGCAAAAGACAGAGGCAGTTTAAAGTTCAGCCAGTGAGTTTCAGGACTTATACCTCGTTCGACAGTAAACGTATGGGTGCAATCCTAACCTAGGCCAGCACAACTCACCATTCTTCCCATTTGTATGGTAATGTAGAGAGGCAAGCCCATGTCTGTGCAGTGGCCTAAACTCCCCCAGGAGTAGCGCAAAGTGTCTTACAGCACTTTTGTGATACCCCAGGGTCAGTACAAGATTTATGCTGGGGCTTAAGCCAGTCTAACTGGAGTTTAAGATTGCAGTCTTTTTATATTATGTAGTTTTAACTGAAATGGGGGGGGGGCATGACTTCCCCAAACCTCAGAGCACCTGCAGCAGCTTGACAAATGCTGCCCCCTTTTCCTGGTGATGTGCCTACTATAGCATTTTGCTATTCTTCTCTACTTTATCTCCCCTCTTATTTATTTAATTTTTCAATTTGTATTTCACCTTTCTCCCTAAAAGGGCACTCTTCCTTTTTTCCAATCTAGGAAATGGTAGGAATAGAATCAGTGGGAGCTAGTAGCTGTGCAGAAGTGGGCAACTTCCACCAATCTGCATTCCGTGATAAGTGCTTTCATTGGTGTAATGGATGGGTAAATCCAGAGGGCTGTATCAGGTTGAAGCTTTATATAGCTATATTTTTTTTAAAAAATTAAGTGCATAATAGGTCTAGATAAGTGGCAGAAACTTCCAAAAGTAGACTTGGCTGTGGAAAGAGTGTGTTATGGGGAATGCTGCAGAGTACCAGGCAAAGAAAACAAAACCTGATGGAGAAAGTAAGAACCTCAGGACTGTGGCTGCTTCTACAACTTGACCCAATCACTCAGAGTACTTTAATATTAATATTTAATAGGTACTTTTTAAATATTCTCTCCAGAATAGGGAGACTGTTAGTGTACTGCCCACTGTGTTGCCCTTCTGAGCTGACTGGGATGATCTTGAGAATGGTGTTGGAGAGCCTGCAACTCTTAGTGCTGGGGTTCCATGATGAGGTGCACCAAACACGTGCAGCTTAGGACCCATGGCGACCAAGGATCTATCTCAAAAAATATCTGCCTCAACACATGATGCTGGACTGCTTTACTGCTGGACAGGTTGATGATGATCTCGATGTGGAGAAAATTAACATCACTCCATTGCCCTGAACTGCCTTGTGAAATTTAGATTTATCACAGCTTGTTGCATTCACAGTGGTGGAGGACCGCATTCTATGGTCTGCCCCAAGAAAGTGATGTATTTGGATGGTTTCCTGAGGGCTCTGGGGTATTTAGCTGGCTCCCTGGTTGATTTTTGGAATATGGAGGTGACCAATATCCAGAATGAGATCGCTTCTGAGCAGCCTCAGCCCAGCCGTGGACTGAATGCAGCTCCATTTTCCAGGGAGCTACAGGTGATGAAACAGCAAAAATGACATCCAGAGTGATGGTGGTGAAAGGATTGTGCCAGCTCTGATTGTTCACAAGGTAGAACTCACTGGAGAGCCTATTCTGTGGTAGTGGAGGAACTAAGAGAGCATACGTCTCTGCGATCATTGTGTCCACGAAAAACTGTCCAGCTGAACTCTTTAATGTGATCAGGGGCCTACTCCATCCTGCCCTCCCCCCACGAAGGTGATGGAACACACAGGAGCTTGCTGTGATGCATTTGCCCAGCACTTCACAGACAAAGTTGATCAGATCTGGCATGACTTGGATGCCACTTCAGTAGTATCTAGTGATCCCTCAGACACCTATTGATTTCACCTTCTAATATTCTTTCAGCATGTAGAACCTGAGGATTCTCTGAAGTGTGACACTGTCTTCTTCCCTATTCTACCCTTGCCCAGCTTGGCAGATCAGATTGGCCTGGGCTGAACTGGCTGAGTGGACAGGGAGGGTGAAAAATCATTTCTGAGGGAGGTTTGTTGCCTCCAGAACTGAAGCAGGTAGTAGTTCGTCCCCTTCTAATGAAACTTTCCTTGGCTCCCAATAATCTGAACTATTTTAGGCCAATCTCAAATATTCCATTCCTGGGCAAAGAGGCTGATTGCGGTGTGGCTCAAAGGGTCCTAGAAAAAACTGATTATCTGGATCCTTTTCAGTCTGGCTTCAGGCTAGGGCTCAGGACAGAGACTGCCTTGGTTGCCTTGGTGGATGACCTACGCTGGGGAATGGACAGGGGGAGTGCATCCCTATTTGTCTTGCTGGATCTCTCAGCAGCCTTTGTCACCATCAACCATGGTGGCCTTCTGGTTCAGTTGGCTGAGATGGGGAATGGAGACACCAACTTGCAGTGATTCCACTCCTTCCTAGCTGACAGATTCCAGAAGGTGGTGCTGGGGGATGCTTGTTAGGAATTCTGGCCTCTTCGGTGTGGGGTACCACAAGGCTCCAGTCTATCTCCCATGCTATTTAACATCTACATGAAAGCTGCTGGGAGAGGTTTTCTGGAGGTTTAGAGTGGGATGCCATCAGTGTATTGATGACACCCAGCTCTATCTCTCTTTACTTCCTGAGTCCGAAGAGGCAGTTGAGGTCTTGAATTGCTATCTGGAGGAAGTGGGGAGCTGGATGTGGGTGAAAAAACTGAAATTAAATCCTGATAAAACAGAAATTTTCCTGGTTTGGAAATCCATGACTTGGGTACTGGACTATCGTCATGCTCTGAATGGGGATGCACTCCTTCTGAAGAAGAAAGTCTGCAGCTTGGGGGTTCTCCTGGATCCACAGTTGCTTTGTTCAGCTTTGGCTGATTCGCCATCTGAAACCATATTTGGGACACTCAGATCTGGCCATGGTGACCCATGCCTTGTGACATCTAGATTAGATTATTGCATTGTGCTTTACATGATGCTGTAACTGAAGGTGTTCCAGAAACTCCAAGTGGTTCAGATTGTTGTGGCTAATGTGGTGGCTGGGCCTTGTCGGTTCAACTTGGTGAGGCCACTGCTTCGACAGCTATATTGGCTGCCCATTCATTTCTGTGCTGAATTCAAAGCACTGGTTTTGACCCTTAAAGCCCTATTTGGTTCAGGTCTGGGGTATTTGAGGGACCACCTTCGTCCATGCAATCTAACTTGTTACCTAACTTCATCTGGGGCTCTCAAACCTGATATCACACACAACTGATCAACTGTGTTTGAGACCATCAGATATTAAATATTTGGAATATGGGAAATTGTCTTATATTGAATCACACCACTGATTTCACATGGCCTACTCCGACTCTGGTAGCTCTGGAGATTTGGTCAAGGGTCTTTCTCAGCCCTTAATAAAGATAATAGAGGCTGAACCCAAAAGAATCTGCATACAAAACAATCACAACTATCATTGAAATGCAGCACTTAACTATAACATTTCCCTGAGGGAAGCTTTTCCACCAAACTGCAACTTCTCAGACCCCATCGCAGGAGTTCCTGAAATAGCTTTTTTATAGGGATAATGGCTACAAAAGCAAAGCCTTCTTATAGCACAATCCTAACCATGTCTACTCAGAAGTAAGCCTCATTGTTTTTAGTGGCTCTTACTCCCAGGAAAGTGTCTTTAGGATTGTAACCTTAGAATCCCAAAGGTATAGTCTTTATCTGACTCTTAAATCATGTCCCTAATCACTTCACTTAAGCACTAAGCTGGCGGCTGGCAGAGTTGGTTTTCTTTTCAGCCAGTATAGAGCTATAGGTGCCAGTGGATTCAGTGACTCACAGACAATTTATTTCCACTGACTATGGTCCATGGCGATATGTTTGTCCTGGTTGATTGTCACTCATTATCTCTTTATATCATCCATGACTTGTTTCATCCAAGTTTTCTTTGGCGCTGCACATTGCACATTTCTAATCAGTTGGTCGTTCTTGCCATATGGTAGAGTCCATATGGTAGCCTGCTAGTGTCCATTCGGCAAACATGCCCAAACCTTCTTAGCCTGCATTTTTGTATCTGTTCTTCAATTGTTGGTTGTTGGTCACATCTTGTTCTTATGGTGTTGTCTGAAAGATATACCAAGGATCTGCCTTAAGCAGCACATTTGAAATACTTCAAACTTGTTCATGTCTGACTTGAGAAGTGTCCACATTTCTGACTGATATAAGAGTATCAGTAACATTAGAGTTCTAAATAGGCACTTTTTGGTTTTGGCAGTGATCCTGGTCTTCTTCCAAAAGCACAAATGAAGCAAATGCAGCTGCTGCTTGGCCAATTCTTCTGTGGATTTCATTAGTAGAAGCCAGTTTCTTTTCCTGCACGACTGAATCAAGATATTTAAATTCTTGTATCTAATGTATTATGGCTCCATCCAGTTGGACACAAGCATGGGACCCATCAGTTATCATCACTTTGGTCGTTTCAGTGTTGATTTTTAGGCCATAAGTTTAGGCAATTCAGGCAACCTGGTTGAGGATATTTGTTGCCTCCTGTATCTGTATTTGCAAATATGGCACTTTCATCGGAGAACATCAGGTCTGTGAGGAAGCTCTTCATACACTCAGTGTTAGTTTTCAAAAGCTTTTTGCATTATCGCATCAATTACAATATTGAAGAGCAAGGGGGAGGTGACATCACCCTGTCAAACTACAGTTTGAATTGAGAACTCTGAGGACAGTTCATTCCTTATCTGCACCTGGCTTTTTATTCCACTGTATGATTTTGGAAAGCCGAATAATTTTCGGTGGTATATGCTTGTTTTTCAGTGAACTTCAGAGAGCTGGCTGATGAATTCTATCAAAAGCAGACTTGAAATCAGTGAACACAATGATGGTTCTTTGCCTGCATTGGACCCTTTCTTCTAACACCTGGTGTATAGTAAATATCTGGTCTATGCAGCCATGCTGTGACCTAAAACCAGCTTGTCCTTCTCAACTAGTTTTCTCTCAATGAATCTGAAGCCTTGACTGTATGATTTTCACAAATGCTTTTCCAAAGATTTAGAGAAGGCTAATTCCATCATAGTACTTGCACTCCTGGCTGTCCCCTTTCTAAAAAATTGATACAATAATGGCATTTTCCCATCTAGATGGAATGTTCTTTGATTTCCAGATATGAGTAAGCAGGGTATTATGGAGTCATTGCATCAGGTTTTTTGTCCTCAAGTTTTTTGTCATTTCAGCTGTGATGTTATCCGGTCTAGGTGTCTTTCCATTCCATTGCACTCTTCACTTGGATTCTCTGGCATTTTAATAGATGGTGGTTCTGATGGTGGTTCCTGAGGTGGATCACTATAGCTGTCCAAAGAATTCCTTCAATCTCTGCAACCATCCATTTGGTGAGTTAACAAAATTGCCTGTTCTCTTGATGTTATCATTAATTGACTTTTGTTGCCATTCAATTTTATGAGAGTCTTAAACAAAAACTGGTATTCCTGTTTCGATGCAGGTTTTTCTAGTTCTGTTGCAACTCCATTTCAGTAGGCCTCTTGTTCTTCTTTCATCACTTTCCTGGTCATTTTGTTCAATTTCTAATACTCTGGAAAATTTGTGTGGTAAGCTTGTTTCCTCTTATCTACCAGGTCCAGGGATTTATCTGAAATTCATGGTTGTGCCTGGTTGTGTATGTGTAGGCAGTGAAGTGGCACAATCCAAGACTGTCTCTGATATCTGCTGTTCTTCTTTGTCAACATCAACATCAGCACCAACACCATGTTCAAGCAATGAGAATCTGTTGGATAAGGCAAGTTGCAATTTTTGTCTGTTTGCTAGATCTTGTAGATATGCCCTTTTTTGTTTCATTGTGAAGGGTGCCTTACACTTTCACTTTTTTAGTCATCAGATCCACAATCCAGCCCTCTCTCTTTAATAAAGGTTAATTTGTTAAAAGACACCTTGCGTACCCCTAGAAGGGTAGAGAAGTAGAAATTTATGTATGTATGCATGCATGGATGAACGTAAGAATCCGCAAAGTTTTGTTGTATGCTGCTCAGTGGATACAAATTTTCATGTTAAACAAGAGCAGTTGTTTATCATGGTACCCAATTAATCAATTTCGCTTACCGAAGCTTAAAAAGGCTTCTGCTTGATGACAGACTGGCAGACTTCTAACTTGAAAGTGACACAATTGGGAAGCGATTATCACCTTGTATTCATGCTGCTCGGGAACAGAGGGGTCTATTTCCCAGATAAAATGGAACTGAAGCTGAAATTTTTCTTAGTCCAGAGAGAAAGATTATAATTGCCTGTTATGTTACCATGATAAGCAGGCTATTTTAAAGCCATTAACTGCTGTTTAAACTACATTTTTTATTTTATTTTAAAGAGCCAACATGATTTGTGTTGAGATTAAATTGTGGATAATAATACTGATTAGGGTAACCCAAGAAGTCCACTTGGGTTACCCTATCTATCATTGGGTTGACCCAACTGCAAGATGGGGCCATCCTAGTTATTCTGGAAAAGCCTTGGGGAAGCCTAAGGCAACATAGGCAGCCCCAAGACAGGTGGACCTGGGGCAGCCTAGGAAGTTCACGAGAGAAATGTTGAGGGCATGTTTAGCATTGCCTAAGGCAGAGCAGTTACTCTATATCCAGGGGGTACAATCCCCAGGTGTCACTGACTTGGTGCCTACTGATCATGCTTTGGAGCAGTTGGGGTAGCCCAGACTTCCTGACTCTCTGAATGCAGCATAACATTCTGCTCTGAATTCAGAATAGTTGAAGCAGCCAAGCTAGGGCATTCCTCACTGCCCTAACTCTGGCTTATGTCATTGGTGATGCTTGTATGTTTAAATAACTTTTTTTACATTATCCACTTTCAAAAACATATTCACATATTCTGATCATAATCCAATCTGAAAAATGTTATCTGAAAAGGTCTTGGTTTGCTCACTAGAAAATTGACTTAAGGATTCCCCCTAAAGGGAATTTGGTTAATATTCTAAATTGCATTTGCTAACTGAAGCTGGAAGTTAATTGAATATTCCTATTTTGTCTAGGGTTCTGACAGATCTTATACCACAACAAATTCTTCAAAAGGGCAGATAACTCAATCTTCTACTGTCATCTCAGTTTACTACATGATGCTCTGATAAATATCAAATGTTATTTACTGTTGAAGCAATATGAAACTTCACTCTGACATACACTTAATTGTAAATGTGATTCCACCCTTTCTAAACTCAAGATATCCAGAGTAGGTTTGGTAAATTTATTGCAGTCCCACATGACAAGTGACTGCTGTCTGGACTGACAAAATGAAGTAAAGGTTATAGGTATTGAGAAAGATAATATAAGATATAAAGAACTGTTGTCAATCCACACAGAAAAGAACAAAAATAGAACATTTGAAGTGTGGTTTAGGGACAATTGAAATAATACCCCCCAAACTTACCTGGTTTGCTTAGTTTACAAAACTTAATGCAATCCTAAGCTTGTCCACTTGGGGCTTACTTGTAGGAAAGTGTGTTTAGGTCTTAGTTTGCTTTAAAATCCACGGTTCTCAGAAAGAGTATTTCTATAGTGGCCCCAAGTACAGCATCCCTTAATTCATACCTTCAGTTGGAACTTGTTGTTACCACTTATTTTAAAAAGATTCAGAATTCTCCAGTGATAACTTGTATGAAGTGAATCTTTAATCATTGCTATCTCAAGGGAGTAGGCCTTATGATAAGGTTTTAGAAGCTATAAACAATTCCATGGGCTTTAGTGAACAGATGGAAAAATGAACTCCTTGTGCTTATTTACTAACACTTGAAAATACTGTTTTTGTAATGTCTGAAGTCTAATTTCTTTTTTTAATCTATATTTTATAGAGCTATGGTGTAGGTGATTGCTTGAGTGAAAGCAGAAAAGCAGAGATTACTGGCTGGCATAGTTACCTCAAATTCTGCATGTTTATGTACATCTTCTGCTCTTTGCCTGTTGAGAATAAACTCTGCCTCATTTGCAACACGTACTATGTGGTCTTTCATTGCATGACACAATAACCTGAAAAGGGAAAAAAGGATGAAAAAGTGAAAAAATAAGTAAATATGTCATAGTCTAATTTATATGTTAATTATTAAACAATTAACTAGGAAACAATTAACTAGGAATTGCTTTGTAAAATTAGACAAAATCCAATACCAAATGAAATTGTTTTGTTACATGGCTGTAGCATTATTCCTACAGTCTCCTTTATGTTGCAGCTCACACCTTTGTCATTGTCTTTGGTACGTAGGTGCTGAAAATTCAAACAGTGGGTGTTCCCCAGATGTCTTTTGTCAAATATGTCTCTATATGCTGACCATAACTGCAGGCAGGTCTTCATTTTTTCCTTCTTGATGCAGATTACAAATGGTCAAACTTGCCTTAGGCTCCAGCCATTGCTATTATAGCTAATATCACTTTAGATTACCCTATGTATAAACTTTTATTTAGACAAATGGTCCAGCTTGTTTTTCATTTTCTTAAGCAAAAAGCCTGGGATATATATGAAGATGACAATTCTAGTACCACATTGACTTTAATGAATATTCTTAACTTTCCTTTGTCAGATATGCTGGAATATATAGTCCTAAATACAGTGATGCCTCACGTAACAAGAGCCTCACATAAAGTATGTTCCAGATAACAAGTCTAAATTTCTAAGGAATCCTGCTTCATGTAACAAATCTGCTTCATGTAACAAGCAAACCCCTCTGGCACCTAATGGGCACGCATGCTATGCAGCCCTGACGCTCCACATGGAGGCTGTTTAAAAGGGCTGCCGGCCAGCGCTGCAGCATCTAACTGCTCTCAACTTGGGGGCAGTTGGATGGAGGTGCCAGAGGCAGCTGCCCCTAACTGCCCCCAAGTGCCCCCACCAACCACACCAATTTGTGTGGTTGACCTGGCATTAGGAATTTTGGCCCTGGGGTTCAGGAATAATCTGGTCACCCTGATATTTCCCTTCAGTGCTGATCACAGCAGCATTTGACCCAATGAAAAACTATATATAGTTTTCTTTTTACTTCTGTGTAAATTGTCTTCTAAGTATGTCTTCTATTTCATTTAGATGAATAAAAATTATTCTTCTATTTGAGTCAGAAAGACCATTTTTTCAATTTTTAATTACGTAAAAATTAGAATAAAAAAGCAGGCCTCTGTCAGTCTTGAAAGACTATGGTATCGTGCTCGGCGCTGCATACGCTGCATGTGAAGCATGAAAGCCTGGGTTAGATTGTTATGGAGGATAGGCTGTTACCCAAGCAGCAAATCCCCTCTCTCCACGCCACTGAATTAGTCCAATGGAAAGGCAGAGCCAATACGATTGGATCCAGCTGGCATCGCAGAGCTGGGCTAAGGACAGGAGCTCACCCTATCTTGTGGGGCCGACCCGGGTCTCAAACCCCGGCCTGCTGGTTAACAGGCACAGCATCTTAACCGCTTGCGCCACCCACAACCCTAAAAAAATTAGAATACATTTTTCAAAAATAGACACAACAATCAATCTAATGTCACTACTACTGTGGAGGAATGTTAAGTGAGCCTGATAAACTAATTGTACAATTTAAAAAAAAAACAAAACCCTAGCTCCCATAATATCCATTAGAACATATAATAGTCTCCACTGGATCAGGCCAAAGGCCCATCTAGTCCAGCTTCCTTTATCACTCAGAAGCCCATCAGATGCCTCAGGGAGCAAATACAGCACCCGCATCAAGGTGCTCTCCCCTGCATCTGGCAGTTTGACCCTCCACATCTATCCAGGGTCTTATGAGCCATGAAAAGACTTCAGTGAGCCTAAAGGGACTTCTGATTTGTTTTCCTTGAAAAGAAACACCAGCAACTCAGCACTACAACATGTGCTATGGCAAACTGTAGTGAAAAAAAATTAAGACAGTTTCAGAATGGTAATCTAGCATAGGGATTAACTGTTCATATGAAAATAAATCCAAAATTCCACAAGATTAAAATAAGCTTAGTGATCTTAAAAAGCTATTTAGATCCTAGCTTGTATTATGCTAATGCTATTACAGAACTACTTCTAAAAAACCTGGTTACTTACAGTTTAATTTTAGGAAATCAGTCTGTATATGAACTCATGAATGCATTTGTTGTAGAACCACAGAACTGTGTGATACATTCCACATACTCAAGGAACTCTAGATAAGTGAGGGGGCAATCCTAACCAATTTTCCAGCATGGGTATAGCTGTGCCAAAGGAGCACTAGTTGCAACCTGCAGTTGGGGGCAGGGTCACTGAGGTCACTCAAGGTAAGGCAATGTTTGTTCTCTTAGCTCGGAGTTGTGTTGCCCTTATGTCTGTGCTGGGAAGTTGGTTAGGATTATGTTGGTTACTCTTATGTATCAAGGTCATGTCACATGCTTTTGAAATGGGGGTCATAAGTTGTTTAAGAACAACATGGGGAACAATATGCAAAGGGAATATAATAAAACTTTCCACCAGACACGCCAAAAGCCTTGGACATGTGTAAAGTAGCATTCTGAATCTTGACACAGTATTGATTTCATATCTTTATACGTATTCACAAATTTTGTAAATTTATTGTTATGATTAGCATATTTGAAAGTTGTAGAAATTCAACCATAAACTTTTTGGAAAAATTGTATTTATAAAACAAGATGCCAGATTTAGGGATTATTTTTGATGATACACATTTTAAAAAGCAAACAAATGGGAAACTAACTAGAGTTGCACATCAATTCACAATTTTTTTTGCACTCTTAGTCAATTCACAATTTAAAATTCAATCATAACTGCAGAGTAATTATATGCAATTTTACATTCCATTAACTTTGCTTTGTTTTAATTATAAAGCTCCTTTGTTAGATTCCTTTAAATGATCCAGTTTACAATTTCAGGCTGTTCAAGGGGGCAGTTTAATTCTACTACACATTCATCAACTGGTTATGTCCTGTTAATTGTTGACAACTGCACAATTGCATTCTAAAGGTATGATTGATGAACTGCATTCAAAATTTTAGCTATTAAGTAGAATAAATATTTATGGCAATTTTCTCTTTGCCACTAGAAGGACAAAATCAAAAGTGCAGGAGAGAAAAGGCTGATGTTTAGCAATGTCTTCACCTTCCAAATGTATACAATATGCATTCACCCTACAAAATGTATACAAAAGTATACAATAGAAAAATGTGATTATATACAGAGTAGGCCAAAAGTAGGTTTACAGTTGTTTCACTATTGGTTTCATGTTTTAGATCTAATTTTTCATAACAATAATTCCAAACCAGTATTCTATATCCCTTACAATATCTAGATTTTGGAAATGTACATAAAGAGTATTGAATAAAATGATAGTAACAAATACATATGAATGTAAAAAAAGTTTTTTTAAAAAACTATGACGTGCATATATACTAACCCTACAATCCAGAGTAATTACGGGAGCACGTAAGAGACATTAAGTGTACCCATAGTTACTGCACCACCTAGTGAAAACCTATGGAAAATTCATATTGCAATCCAGAGCAAATTGTTCTTACACCGGAGCAAGGACTCCCTGTAGTTACTCTGGATTGCGCCCCATGTGTAACAGCCAAATCCAGAGCAACTAATCTGTCCACATAAAAGCCTTTGGGTTGCTCTATCTCTCACTAGGGTGGAGCAATTGCAAGATGCTCCATCCCAGTTACTCTGGAAAAGTCTTAGGGCAGAGCAAGGCAACATAGGGTGCCCTAAGAGAGGTGGACCTGCTCTGCCTTAACTGCTCTGCCCTAGGCAGTTCAGGAGAGGCATGTTCAGGGCATGTTTAGCATTTCCTAGGGCAGAGCAGTTACTCTGTATCCAAAGCCTGTTTCCAAAGCAGAAATGCCCTCTTCCATTTCCTCAGAGATATACCACCTCAGGAGCAGGTATAGTAATGAGTAGACCCATAGGGCTCCATGATAATGCCCGAGTAAGAATGGCAGTGCTGACCAAAAATCTGAGTTCTTGGCCAGCCTAGCTGCAACCCCTTCCTCTCAACCTCAGGATATGGAACAACTATGGCTGCCCACAAACCTCAGGATACAGCAGGCCACTCCAAGAAGCCCCTTGTATCCACTGTAGAATGTACTGGCATCTCATCAGGGACTCCTTATAAGGCAGGCAGCCAGTGGCGTCACCAGACTGGTGCGGCTGGTGCAGGCCGCATTGGGTGGTGCACTCAGTATGGGGTGACGCGCCAGAGG
Organism: Cryptoblepharus egeriae; assembly: GCA_030015325.1. Taxonomy (NCBI): domain Eukaryota; kingdom Metazoa; phylum Chordata; class Lepidosauria; order Squamata; family Scincidae; genus Cryptoblepharus; species Cryptoblepharus egeriae. The sequence goes on from JAREYC010000005.1 coordinate 77,558,525, forward strand.
AGTTTGACAGTCCTTTGGCAGGCCCCTGGCATCAGTGGGCCCATTCGGGCCTGTTCCAAGGTGGAGCAGCAGCTAGAAGATGCCACTTGTCCTTGGAGCTGGCCCGAATGGCCAGCTGAGGTGCACTGCACAGAGACACACTGAGCATGCCAAACAGCCTCAGAGGAGACTTCCTTAGAGCGGAGGAAGACTGCACCTCTGCACGGCGATTCGGCCTTGCTCAGAAGGTGGAATGGCAGCCGAATGGCTTCAGAAGAGTACTGCACAGGCACCAACTCTGATGCCTGTACAGTGTCCTCTGAAACCGAAAGGCTTCAGAAAAGTACTGCGCAGGGGTCAGAGATGGTTCCTGTGCAGTACTCTTTCTGAAGCCAGTTGGCTTCAGAAACAACTGCACAGGCGCCAACTTTGGCGACTGCGCAGTCCAGGTAGAGGGGGTGCACGGGTCCTAGGGTCCTAGGGTCCTAGAAGTCTGTGACGCACAGACTTCTGCACCGGGTGATGCGCAGAGTCGTGTCACTACTGTAGGCACCACAGCTGTTCCTTGTTCAGTGTGATCTGAGGGGTGTCTCCTCAGGAGCAAGTCATCCCCAGGTGTCAATTACTTAGCATGCTCTGGAGCACTTAGGACAGGCCAGGGTTCCTGACTCTCTGGATGCAGCATAACTTTCTGCTCCGGATACAGAGTAGTTAGGAGGGAGCAGTTGGGGAAGAGCAGGCTGAACTTGCTCTGGACTTGGCCTTAAGCCTATTTTCAGCCCACTCTATATATTTTGGGTTCATTCATCTATGTTCACAACAGCAAAAGCAGCAAAGTTTGAGAAGTTTCTGAAGACAATGCATGTGATTTGTTGTGCACTTCCTAATTATACAGTTTTATCCATAAGAACAGATAAGATCTAATACCCCTTATTTTTTAATGTGATAAATTGAAAGTTAAGCAGAATAATCTTCTAGCAACATCTGCTAGAAGCCCTATTCACACTCCTGGACATAGAGGCAATAGATTTTTCTTAATTTGCTTAATTAATGTATGCTGTGATATTAAGTACAAATTCTCCAGACAACAATAAGGACTCAATTGTTTGCACTTTCCAGAGCTGAAATAGCCATGTCAGTGGGCCATGCACTGCAAAATGTGGTGTGGGGGCAGTCATGGAGGCCTCCACAAAGAAAGGGAATGTTTGTTCCCTTTCCTCCAGCTGCATTGTGGCTACATTAGAAATGGAAATTTTGATAGGTTCAACTTAAACCTGTTTGATAGACCATAAATTCTCAGTATAGCATCAAAGATACCTTCCACAGGCATTATTAGTAAATCAAGACAGACAGGAAAGGCTATAATAGGCACAACTTACCCTTTCACACAGAATTGTGCCAAGAAACTTAGCTTTTGTGTTTAGAATATTATGTATATTTACAAAACAAAGCATAATTTATTCTGGGTACAATCTTATTTGGCTTCACATAGGACAAAATCCATAGTAGTTATGGGTCCATGCAGTTACATCACCCTCTAGTGTTATTTTATGGAAAATCATCTTAATTGCACCGGAGCAAGGGGCTTAATTTCACTTTAGGATATAGGCCATAGTATACAAAAAGATATACAATGGTACCTTGGTTTACGAGCATAATTTGTTCCAGAAGCATGCTTGTAATCCAAAATTTGTATATATCAAAGCAAATTTTCCCATAAGAAATAAACAAAGACGATTTGTTCCATAACCCAAAATATTCATGCAAAAATGACTACAATACTTTAATATAATACAAAATAATAAGGAAAATACAAAATATAAAGAAATATAAAGAAACTAAATATAAAGAAAAATAGAAAATTAACCTGCACTCAGGTCTCGGTTCTCTCAGGCTGCAATTTGCCCAGTTACATAAGAGTGAAACACACTGATTATAACTGGGTTTACTTTAGAGTAGATGTGTAAGGCTAGGTTGACCCGGGTCCTCACAAGATGAGGATTTCCTGCTACAGGCAGGTGTTTGGACTAGATGGTCCACCGGGTCCCTTCCATCTCTATGATTCTGATTCTAGGTCTCTCAGACTCCTTTCATTGCCCCCTTTGCACAGGTGTGAGCCTCATTTATTATAATAAGGCTTACTTTAGAGTAGACATGAAAGGCTCCTTTCCTCTCTCAGGACTCTGAGTTTCCATTATTTCTTATGACAAAATTTCCTTTGATAGACAAGCGTTTTGGATTACAAGCATGCTTCTGGAATGAATTATGCTTGTAAACTAAGAAACAACTGTACTGTACTGGTTTACTTTTATCTTTTACCATGTCATCCTAGGAACTTTATCCTAAAGAGCAACTAACCCTACAATCCAGAGTAACTAGGGGAGCACGTAAGAGACATTACGTGCACCCATAGTTACTGCACCGCCTAGTGAAAACCTATGGGAAATTCATATTGGAATCTAGAGTAACTTGTTCTTACACCGGAGCAAGGACAATCCATATTTACTCTAGATTGTGCCCTAACATATTTTTCAAAATAAGTACCATTTTAAAATCTCTATTACTGTTGCATTCTCATCCAAAAATAGCCTTCATATTAAAAACTAAAACAATCTTCAGTAGATATTCTATTATTTTTCTTCAGTACTTAATACATGAAAACCTATTTTAAAAGGATAGTCCTGCAACAGGTCAACATAAATAATAGATAAACATCATAGTAAACTCTGCTTTAAATAGCTCTTTGTCAGCTTAAGAAAAATACATGTCTTGAAAAAGGTCAAGTAATGTTCACTAACATCAACACTAAAATAATTATGCACTTATTTGAGTGCAAGCTACATTCTTCAGAATTCAAAGCAAAAATAACATTGGACTGAACCATAACAACTGTTTTTACAACTATCACATATAAAGAACAAAGTATGTGAAAACAGGACTGGGAATTCAGATAAAATAGTGCTCTTTCATTAACTGCACAAATACTCTTTATTATACTAGGAACATGGTACTCCAAAGCAGATGGAGTGACAGATGGATTTGCAGATTGGATTTCTTAGATACTATTTGTTTTAAAAAAAACTCTTGCTGCTCAAGAATGATGGTGGCAGATATCTCAAATCAACCTCAAACCTCTGCATAGGTGTTTTCAATAAATGTTGGACCACTCTTTCATTATGTATTAATAAATTAAGTATTTCTCATGCAAAAGCTTCTCTGTTCTGAAATTAATTAAAACAGTTTTTCCTAAAATCTTTCTGGAGCAGATGGTGAAAGTATTATCACCCAGTGGAATTAGACACAAAATGACTACTTGTCCAAAAGCTTTAAAATTAATTACCTTCCTTCATTGATGAGCTCTATGAAAGCAAGTCCTGCATTCTTCTGAATAGAATTCTGCCATTCCTATAAAAAAATGAAGCACCTTTTAAGAAAGTAGAAATTACTTTGAAAGTGTGGCTATATATAATTCTGATGAATAAAGATTATTCCATCAGTGTTTTACATGTATTTTTCTGGCTACCATATGTTCAGTCTTTTGCAGTTTGATTCTTGCATTGTACTATAATTGCACTATAAGCATGCACATATAGTCAGTCATATCAACCTTATATTTTATCAGTCTTATATACTCAGACGAACAACTGAACGTTTATCAGGTATGAATTTTGCTTTATTATTATTATTATTATTATTATTATTATTATTATTATTATTATTATTATTATTATTAAAAACCAACAGTAATACACAGCTAATAATTTCTCCACACTGGTTTCTATAACATCACAAGTTGGAACCTTCCAAAGTGTCTAGGACTGTGTGATGTAGCAGTGTATAATGCGTGCAGAGCCTAGTAGAGCAGCCTTTTGCAGTTGACAGATTGATATTTTGTTGATGCCAAAGTGCCTACTGAGGTCTTTCGGTACTGCATCTAGTGTGTCAATTATTATTATTATTATTATTATTATTATTATTATTATTATTATTGATTTTATTCATAAGGCATGAATCACAGTCACTTGTATATTAACAAAAATGTATCACAGTTAATAATTACTTTTTAATCCCACGTTTCTCCTCCACCAGGAGGATTCAAGGTAATAGTAACAGAATTTTATTTACCGGTATATCCCACTTTAATCCTGAAGGACTTTAGGTGGCTAACAATAACATGTATACACAATTTTTTTAAAAAACCAAGTATAATGAAACAATAAATATTAAGCAATAAAACATTTAAAAATATTTAAAAAATATCATATTAAAAACCCAACACTGCAATAGAAAATAGTTAAAAACAGTATAACCCACCAGCCTTCACGTCAATCAAAAGTTCTCATAAACAAGAAGGTCTTGAGGCCCTCCCAAAGCTTTGCATTCCAGAAGAAAGGAGTTCCATCTTTGCCCTCCCAAAGCATTCAATTCCAGAAGAAAGGAGTTCCATAGTAAGGGTGCAACTACAAAAAAACCCTGTGCCCTGCATGGGCTATGTTAAGGGAGCTTCATGGGGGGCTAGCTATATGTCACCCTGCCTCTGTAGAGCACTTGTGGTACCCCAGAGCCAACAGCTCCCTCAGCCCCATCCCTGGCCATACAATTGTATAAATATTCTTGATAATGAAGATGATGCCAATGACACTTTAAATGTTTTTTTATTGCTGTTAGTCCACTTCTCAAATATTAAGTAAAACAAGGTTTGGATCAAATCACCAGGCAGTGTGCATCAGACACCAGCAGCGTGCACCAGCAGGTAGCAGGAACCACGGGGCACTGTGCATCCCTAGCAGGCACTAGGCACTTGGCACAACCGATTAGCAGGAGGTTTCGGCAGGAGGTTTGATGAGTCAGTCAGTGTATATATATAATCAGGGATGTCAAACTCATTTCATACACAGGGCCAAAGTTAGCATTAATGGTGTCTCCCAAGTGCCAGAATCTAATCTTCTGCATGTCTACTCAGAAGTTAGTCCCATTATAGTCAACGGGGCTTACTCCCAGGAAAGTGTAGCCAGAGAAGTTCTCACTGGCTGGAATTGCCTTGCGGGCCTTGAGTTTAACACCTGTGATATAGATGATGATACTGCAGTTTGGAGTAGGAAAGTGTGCTGAATTAATCATGAACAGAAAAAAACTGAAGGAATAGAATTGCCCAGTAGAAATAATACAGATAAGAAATAAAAAGAAAAATTGAATGTGAATACATTAAAAGTCACATAATTTCAAATGTTCAATCTTAACAGTGGGAACACCATACAAGCCATAAACACCTGGGTTTACCAGACATCAGATATATTGGAGGAATAAGACTGGACACAGGCAGGGATAGAGATGTTGGATTTTAAGACTAGGTAAAATAATGATCATCAACCATTTTCTGCACCCCTGTAGAGAGAGACTGTATCTCCCTGACAACTCATGTGGAAGAGGAATACAAGTCCATCAAACAGTAGAGGAAGTAGAAGAAGAAATAAGGGGCCTTAAGAATATCAAAGGACACTGAAAAGGATGCACTTAAAATGATTAACAGTGAGAAATCATTAAATATTAAGAAAACAAAGCATACTTATAAGAAAGAACAAATAAGGAAATTAGTGAAAAAGTGGGAAAATAAGATACTGCTTGAACAATATTTGTGAGACATTACTGGAAAAATCACCAAGACCTGGCAGTGGCTCAAAAAGACAACTAGAAAAAAGAAACAGACTTCAGTAGGTCTAATAATGGCTGCACAAGACCAAACATTGGGAACAAATACAATAAAAAGCAGAAAAAAATAAAAACAAACAGCATGTGTCATCTCTGTAAAGAAACAAATGAAACAGTGGACCACCTAATTACCGTAATCACTGTAAAATGATTTCGTAAACCAACTACAAGGAAAAGGATGAGAAGGTAGTAACAGTGAAAAACTGGAACATCTGTAAAAATACAAGCTACCTGTACCCAGAAACAGTTAGGTTTATAAAATTTTGGAAAATGAAGTCATTGAAAAATGAAGGTACCAAAATATTATGAAATTTCTGATTATAGAAAGACAAGTATCTATAGCACAATCCACCAGATATAACTGTAGTCAAAAAGAAAGAAAAAAAATAAAAATAAATGATATAGCAATACCAGGTGGTAGCAGAGTAAAAGAAAAACAAAATGAAAAACCCTACAAAATCTTGTACAAAGATTTACAAGAAGAAATTAAAAGCAGTGGCGTAGGTAGGGTGATGCAGAGGGGAGTTGCAACAAGAATTTAGGGGGTTACAAGATGAGCTTGACACTAGTGGCTAAAATTATGAAAACAATATGTATGAATGACAATACCATCATGTTATATATCACTGGAAAGGTACAATAATTTAATGCAGTATTAAGTGAAACAATCTCCACTGGAATATCTACATTCTATCAAATGTTATGGCCAAATAATCAGAAAATGAAAACACAAACATCTATGGAACAAAAAGATCTATGGATCTTCTTGACTCAAAACACTCCCATAATATTGCTCTGAGAGTCAATGAGATGTAATTCTGACACTGTATGGAACTAATAAGATGTTAATATGAATCATCTCTTATTTCGATATACAGTGGTGCCTTCACGTAACTAACGCCTCATGTAAAGTATGTTCCACGTAACAAACAAAAATTTCTCTAGGATTCTGCTTCACATAACAAACAAACTCGTTGGCAGTTGGGGCAGATGCGCTGGCTGGCAGCCCTTTTAAAAAGCGTCAGGGCTACCTAGCCCATAGCGAAAGCCTGCCCATAGCGAAAGCAACACTTCCACGCTGTTCCTCCTGTGGCCGGGCGTCCGCTGGCAGAGGGAGAGAACAGCAGTGGAGAAGAAGGAAGCAGCTCAGGGCTAGCCAGAAGGGAGCAGGGGAGAGAGACGCTCAGGATGAAGAGAAGGAGAATTTGGGGAGATACTTTGAAAGTGTTTGGATTGCAGAAGAAAGTGTATTTGATTGCAGCCTCCTACCCATGTCTACCCAGAAGTAAGCCCCATTGTATAGACTTCATAGGATCATGCACATTGAATGCATATTTTGAATTCAATTCCAGTGTTTTGTCATCATTTTTACATCCAGTTAATATTGGGCTATGGGTGGCGCAAGCGGTTAAGACGCTGTGCCTGTTAACCAGCAGGCCAGGGTTCGAGACCCAGGTTAGCCCCACAAGACAGGGTGAGCTCCTGTCCTTAGTCCAGCTCTGCAATGCCAGCTGGATCCAATCGTATTGGCTCTGCCTTTCCATTGGACTAATTCAGTGGCGTGGAAAGGGGGGATTTGCTGCTTGGGTAACAGCCTTTCCTCCACGCATGCAGCGTATGCAGTGCCGAGCACGATACCATAGTCTTTCAAGACTGACAGAGGCCTGCTTAATATTTTTATATGAATATTTTTGGGGTTGTGGAACCAATCGCCTGAGTTTCCATTATTTCCTATGGGAAAATCTGCTTCATGAAAAGAACGTTTCAAGCAACAAACATGCCTCCCGAACGAATTAAATTTGTTACATGAGGCGCTACTGTACATATACAGTATCATAATACAGTTATGCACGCTAACTGGATATACAGGCACTTCTAAGTGCTGCTTCTCTTATATTTAGCAAGGAAAGAAAAACCATTCCTCTTTGCACCAGCCCATTCCCTGATCAAAAAGGGCTGCAAGTTTCATTATTTTACTTAATTAAATTTGATTTTGTTGTGGAGGGGGGGAGTGGACAAAATCTTCAATTCCAGATAGCAAATAGGTGCCTTAGCTATGCCACTAGCAGAGCAAATGGGTGGTGAACTGCTGAGGGGGAGGAGGCAGTTTTTCCCCCAGTTATCTTTTTTAAATGGGATGAGCCAGGGATGGTATCGTTTCTGGATGTGACATCATTTCCAGGGCAACATTTTGAGCTTTGCTGCACGATCATTAGCTACACTACTGCTGAAAAGACTGTTACATAAAAAGACCACAGTGATTCCAGTCATTTGGTGACCTTGGTGCTATTCCAAAACACCTTAAAGAGCACTTGAACAGTATAGAGACCACAAAAATTACCATCAGTAACTGCAAAAACCTGGGAACAGCTTACATTTTGTGACGGTATTTGTAACATCAAAACAGGATAAAAACCAGCCACTGCACTCTGTTCTTGCACAATTAACAGTTTTCCCTATGCATGACTGACAAGTGTACTAAAAAGAACACCCAGTAAGAACAGGAAAGTGTCAAAGGGAGATTTAATCTCATCAGCCTCTAAGGCATCTTCAACAATTGCCTATTTTTATGGGGTTCCAGTGGTGCTGATTGTATGCTCTCCATTAGGGAGCTGTAGGACGGAAGGAGAAAAACATCTCATTTCCTAGTTAGACTTGGAGAACCGTGGAATTGCAGCACTGAGGAAGCCCTGTGTGGTATGAATGTAAAGAGGGTATGGAAGCTGTGGGTTTTGTAATATTCTAAAAGGGAACAGGGTACCATCTGGGGATTTTGAATTAATAGGCACTTCTTCTACCCATTAGTTAGGGAGAATAAGGGTTCAGTGCTCTCTTCTTAGTATGAGTCACAATAATATCAAGCTATAGTGTCAGTAAATGTATGAGGCCTCTATACTGAAACAAAAAGTCAATCCAGTCAACTACTATGTACAGTAATTAGCAGCTGTTCTGCACGGACTCAGGGGGAGTCTTTCTCATCTTCTGTTCCCCAGTTATTTAACCTAAAGATGCCAGCTATGGTTCTCCCCTAAGTGTTACCCTATTCTCCTCAACCGAAGAATGAACATCCTGATGCCTATTATTCTATAACTGAAGAAATAACTGCCTATTCGCAAGCGCATGACAAATGACCACTCTGTTGCTTAGGTAAGAATTTCTCCAGGACAGCTATAAAAGCAGAAAGGACTTTGAAATGTTGTGCAACATACAAAATGTCTCTGTGCATTGTGACAGGCTTATTAAACAGTCTGGAATCTGAATTAAACTCCTGAAACCACTTCCTTCTCCAGAGTCTTCAGTTGTGCTTCATTATGTAGTCTCTTATCCATATCCTTAAAGTGGCGCAGTGCACCATTCTAATCAATTTAGGATGGAATAACTCAAGCATTCTCTGTACCCATGACAGTGTGGGGACATTAGTGCATGTCTGCACTGGATTAACCCCTGTAGGAGTGGCACGGACATCCCCAGGCCAGCACCATACTGTGTCAGGATTTATGCCGGCCTAACTGATGGTTTGGACTGCAATCACAATCCCATAAATATGTACCATGCTTGATTTTTTTCAGATGGACAAGTAGACTGTAAACCTACCAAAACACTGTAGGTGTAGATATATTATTTTGGAGAAACTAATGCCTTAAAACACCCAAGGAAAACTGGATCTGTATCCATTCTGTTCTCTACAATTCTTTTTGTTCCCAAACTTGATTCTGTTCTGAATGGGAGGAAAGAACCTGAGAAATGGGTTGAAGAGAGAATGATTATAAGGTGCAAGTATCCATCTTATAATGAAAAGACAGATAGGCCAAGAACTGCATATCCCAACTTACATGTACAAATTTAGTTCTTATGTGACAAGTAAAACATACCTAAGATTGTACAAAATGTGATTCCCTTTCACTATTTTCTTAGCAAGTGACTGAATCCAATTAACTCTGCCATTATTAGTTTTATCAATTTTTCTTTAATTCTGTTTCCACTGTGAAAGAGAACTAAAATCCCATTTAATACAAGTATAAAGCAACACAAGAATACTAAATGATGTAGTGAACTTTAGTTTTTAATTAGAATATTTTAATAGCCAAGATTAATACACTAAGCATATCTATTCAAAAGTAAGTCCTATAATATTTAATGGAGCCTACTCTCAGGAAAGTGTTTTTAGGATTGCAGCCTGGCCCTACAATCCAGAGTAACTACGGGAGCACGTAAGAGACATTACGTGCACCCGTAGTTACTGCACCTCCTAGTGAAAACCTATGGGAAATTCATATTGCAATCCATAGCAAATTGTTCTTACACCGGAGCAAGGACTCCCCATAGTTACTCTGGATTGCGCCCTAACACTTTTAATTCTCTAATGCTTTTAATATTAATCAGAATCTGATTTTTGCAACAATTTACATTAACTAGTTTCATTGTTCTGGTTTCTTTAATATAGCTCAGAAGGCTTAAATGTCCTCCATTTCCTTTTCATCCCAAGAGCTTTGGTTCCCTGTTGATTCAGTTCCAAACCCTTCTCCACAGACAGTCTCCTCCAATCAGTTCTGGCTCCTTTTGCTTATTAACCCAGCGTAGGAGCAATCTTTGTGCTTCCCTGAAATTCACATGACATGGGACAGGCAAGCAGGAAGTCGCTGAGCTCAACAGCTTGGGTGTCCTTCATTGTTTTCTCAAAGTGCTCAGCAGGTGGAAACCCAATTATGACACAATGGAGTGAGCTCCCATTACTTGCCCAGCTCCTGCCAACCTAGCAGTTCAAAAGCATGGAAATTCAAGTAGATAAATAGGTTCCACTTTGGTGGAAAAGTAATATGTTCCATGCAGCTCTGGCATTTAGTCATGCTGGCTAGGTGACCACGGATGTGTCTTTGGACAGCATTGGCTCTTTGTAGAAACCGCAATTAGTGCAGAATGTGGTGGCTCACAATTAGACCAAATGTCTCTGCTAGACCCCTGCTTCCAGAATTCACTTCTGGTCTGATGGTACTTCAAACCTTTAAGGCCCACCATGATATTGATCCAAACTGCCAATTAGAATCTTCTACAAGTGCCAACTCTTAGTCTCAAACGAGAGGGGTGGCAGCTTGGGGCAAATCTTTTCTGTCTTCTTTTCTACTTCTTTAATTCCTCTTTTACTGCTTTGGGTGTTGAGGGAGATGTAAAGTCCTGGATCTTGTGTTTCTGGTGGCCTCTTCCAATTTCATTTGGTGTTGAAGCAGTATGTCCTTGATGTTATCTCTCCATTGCATTCTGGGTCAATCTTTGTCCTCCTTCTCTCTTGACATAAGCCTTGTATGGTATGGTTTCCCAAGACATTCTCTCCAAGTGTGCAAACCACTTTATTTGCTGCCTTTCTGTATAATGCAGAATTGGTTCCAATTCTCTCCCTTATTATTTTGTTCCTGATTTTATCCCTTCTTGTTACTTCAACAGCTTTCCTCAGGCATCTCATTTCCGTTGTTACTAATTTCCTCTTATGTTTTATTGTAAGTGCCCATGTTTGGCACTGGTAACATAAAGTGGGAATGAATATACTTTGTAGGAGATGCTTCTTTGTACTGATGGGTATTGCCTTATGTTGTAGCAGTGGAGCTAACTGTCCCAGCACTTGGTTTGCCTTACTATACCGTATGTTGATCTCTTCATCCATTCAACCATCTTCAGCAAAATGTTGTTCCCAGATATTTAAACTCTGACAATTGTTTTATCCTTGTTACATCTACTGTGATGTTTGGGTATGTTTTTCTCTTCCAACTGCTATCACTTCAGTCTTTTTTGTACTGATTCTCATATTTTTGATCTTACATTCTTGATTCATGGACTGAAAGTGTTGCTGAAGTTTCTTAGGGTTATCCACTATTAAAACTTGATTATTCGCAAAGAGCAGTTCCTTAATGTTTCCATTCTTGGGCTTGGCTTTCTTGCTTAAGCTGTCTAAATACGTAATAAATAACAATGGTGAGAGTATACATCCCTGCCTTATTCCAGATGTTACTGTGAAAGGTTCTGATGTTCTCCAACTTGTTCTAATTATACTTTTACAGTTATTATATAAGCTTTACATAACCTATTAAGGTGGTCACTTTTTTGTTGCATTTGTAGACCAAGAGAAAGCATTTGATAGAGTTAATAGAAAATTATTATGGCAAACATTGTCCCAGTATGGAGTAAGTGACCACCTTATTAGGTTATGTAAAACCTTTTCTGTAGTGGTGCCAAAACTATGAAATTCCTTTCCAGGGAATCTGTCCCTCATGGCTTCTTGACAAGGGCTCAAAACATACTTGTTTCATCTGGCATTTGGTTGCTGAGTAGATATTTGGCCTACTGTGCCTCAGAAATACTGCTGTGTCAAGACAATTATTTGGACATATTTGTCCAAATACTGTCATATTTGTCCATATACTGGACATATTTGTTTCCCCAACAGCTCAATGATATGTGTTAAATCTTGCCTTGTTTTTGTTTCATTATTTAATGTTTTAATGCTATGTTTTATTACTTTTCTTATTTCCTATTATGATTTTTTGTATTTTATTATGGAGCTTTGTAAGTCACCTTGGCCATTTCCTTTGGCATAGGAAAGGTGGATGTCAAGCCTGTCCTTGGGGATCCCCTGGGAGGAGGGGTACCTCTGGCATGGTTCAAGCTTTGTGATGAAGGCTAAGACATGTCAGGGTGGGATTCTTCCCTTTCACTCTTGGCTGGGTTCTCCCTCAGCTTCTGGAGAGGGGCTGTTAGCATCACAGCTCCCTCCTTCCATCTGCCCTCCTCTGTCATCTTGGCCTCTCCTTTCTGGAGGGCCCTCCCTTCTTGGAGCCCTCACCTTCATTCCAATTGAGTTTCTTAAAGGGGCCCCAAGGGTTTGAGCCCTCTCCTTATGGCTGGCCTTCCCTGATTCCCCTGTGAGGGTTGCACCAGTGTTGCTCCCAGCCGATAGCTCTGCTGCCTTGGGTTTCCCAGTAGTTACCCCCCTTTCCGAGGTAAGTAGGGGGCCTGGGAAGGAGGAGGGCTGACAGTGGGATACATATTTCTAAAATTTAAAAATAATTTAAAGCAAATTGAATGATACAGAAATGAGGGTATATAAAATAGGGTACAAGAAGGCTGCTTGAGCTTGATAAATTGATATGTGCTGTTTAGAAAAGAAGCTGAAAGGATATAGATACTTGTGTCCAAATTACATGCACCATTAGGAAATCCATCATTAGATAGCTTATCTTTTCTGTTAAAAGTTAATTTGTAGTTGTCAGAGAAATTTGTTGAATCAGGGCCCTGGAACTTGGGGGAGTGTCTTTTTAAACACTTTCTCTGAACCATTTTTTCTAAATAAAGTCAATCTACCTCCTCTGAAGTTGATGGTTTATGAGGGAAAATGTACATATATCAGAGTTTTCTGCCTTATGGAAATTAGTAGGCAAGGCCAGCTTTTAGGAGCTTTGGTGCCCAGATAGAATTTTTTTTTTGTAGTCAGGGTCAGGTTATGCTATTCTATAATTAAAATATTACATAAATCAAATTCATTAAAATTTCAAAATAATCATCATAAACAAACACTCCTGACTTTTTAAGAAGTCAGAAGAAAGTTGTTCCTGGTCTTTATAAAATCTATATTGTTACAGTTGTTCCTGTTCTTTATAAAATCTATAGTTAGGTGCCCATTGCAATATGTTGTGTGTATTTGACAACACTATAATAGATTACCTTAGTGCAGTTGGTTAAATTGGCTTCAAGTCAGCCATGAGTGTATGTCTGTGAATGTGTGCACCAGAGAGATTTTAAATGGGAAAATGGATTAAACATCTCTCTCACAACACCACAGTCCATTTCAACTGGTATCCCTACCATGTATTATCTTACTACATCTTTATAAGAATGTAAGATAATGCCCATGAAGCTGGAAATCAAAGGCAGAGAGTTGCTTTCTAAGTTCTTCTAACAAGCTCATGGCAGAGATAAGATTCAAACAAGGGAAATACTGATTCACAGGATTCTTAGCCACTAGTTATGGACCAATCTATGTATATAAAATTGAAAAGTCACTCATTGACTGACTGACTCATCAACGCCCTGCCAAAACAGCTAGACCTAGAAGCATGAAATCTGGGGTAAGTATTCCTTCCATGATTTATCCCAAACTAACTGGGCAAGAGGAACTCTTTCAAGTGGGTGTTCCTCTTTTATTTAGCAGGTAGAGAGAAACTGACCCTCCACACCCCAGCAATGTCTGTTCAAGTGGCTTCTGCTGGTGTTTTTTTGCATTTTAGACTGTGAGTCCTTTTGGGACAGGGACCCATTAGCTATTAATTAGCTATTAATTTTTTTATTTCCTTTGTAAACCGCTTCGAGAACTTTCTAGTTGAAAAGCGGTATATAAATACTGTAGACAGACAGACAGACAGACCCACTAAGAACCGGTTTTCAGAAATTCCAACTGGAAGGGGGTGAAATGGGGCGTAACGTGTTACATTGACTAATCCCTGACTGAGGAATGCTCTGGCCCAACCTAGAAGCATGAAATTCGGGGAGGGTGTTCCTTCTGTCACATGAACACCCACCAAGAACCAATGTTGAGAAATTTAACTCTTAAGGGGCTGAAAGGGGTTCAAAGTGTTTTTGTTCTATTCTTAACATGGAAGACTGACATCCAGCCAATTTTGTGCCTGGTGCCTGATGCACAGGGAGGGATAGTGCACATGGGGGTGTGTTGTGCATGGAGGGTGAGTGATGCGCATGAAGTGGGTAATACACAATAGGGGTGATGTGCAATGAGGTGATGCGCAATGCGGGGATAACATTTTACTCCCACAACACAGGTACATTTTGCTAGTTACTAAGATAAAGATGTCCCCTGCAGGTTTCCTGCTGACTGACTGACTGAAGGGTGCAGTGCTCATCCCTGATACAAGACTGAAGAGGCAGCTTTCCTTTTAATCAATAAACTGCCTTAATGCAATCGTTTACAATATTTGGACTCTAAAAGCAAAAGGGTAGAACAAAACTTCTGCAGGGATGGTCACTGCCAAAAAGGTAAACATGTACTGTACCCCAGACTGTGGAAGTGGCTAGAGAAGGGGTGTCTTTAAATACAAGTAGGTTGATATGGGAGAAAGTAGTCTTTAAGGTATCCTGGGTCCAACCCATATAGAAGATCAAAGGTGAAAATTAATTCTTTGAATTGGGACCAGAAGCCAGTGAAGTGGTTTCAAAATCAGGATCATATGTTCTATGCTCTTCCTTCCCCCAGTCAATACTCTGGCAGCTGCATTCTGTACTAGCTGTAGTTTCTCAAAACTCTTCAAAGGCTGCCTTATGCAGAACAGATTAGCGTAATCTTATCTGATTCCTGAAACACCACAATCTTACGCATGTTTACTCAAAAGTTAAGTCCTGATGTATTCAGTGAAGCTTATTTCCTAGTAAGAATGTTCCGAATTGAAGCCTAGGGTATAATTATAATAACCAGGTCATTTCTATGCAGGAAAGGGTGCAGCAGGCATACTATCTGAAGTTGGCATAAAGCACTCAGCTGTCATTCCAACTTAAATTGAACTGAATTGTGATTTCTGGCAATTTCCTTCTCCATATATTGCCATGTTGCATAGTGTCTCCTGAAGAAGATTTTTGGAGGTAGCTGGAAGATGAAGGGGAAATTGCCCTACTTCCAGTTTCCCTGCTGAGATGTGACCCACTGGGTTGGGAACCAGTGTTCTAAATTGATTCTTGTATTTTAAGATTAGAAATCTTAGAGGCACTCTGGTAGAGGCACTGTCCTCCATTATATATGATCACCCTGACCCCAGCACTAGTCCCATACTAGCCTGACACTTCTGTGCCACTCCTGGGGAAGGGGTAGGCCAGTGCACAGACATGTGCTTGCCTCCCTACAGTACCATGGGAATGGGAAGACCTATGATTTGTGCTGGCCTAGGTTAGGATTGCACCCCATATCTTATACATTACCAAAATAGAAGATGACAAGATAAAGTTTTCACAGAGTCCTAGGAATTGGGCTAAATCAATGGTACACTTTTGCAATACCCCTACGCCAGCACAGAACTTGTACCAGCCTAATCAGGGGTTAAGATTGCAACCTCAAGTGAATAGTCCCTGGTCAAGTAGCTATTGATAAATGTAAATAATTTATATTAAATATTAAAAGTATCTATTTACTGTTTAAGAAAACAAAAGTCACTTAGGTTGCAATCCTAAAGACACTTTACTGGGAGGAAGAACCACTGAATACAATGTGGCTTATTTTTGAGTACACATGGTTAGGATTCTGCTCTTAGAAATACAGAAACCCGAAAGCAGTTTTTTTAAAAAAATTATATATGTAAAGATAAGAACTTGCATGAAGATAGTATGAGTTTAGAATGAGTACATCAGTATTCTGAAGGAGAGAGCTTTTGTTACAATCTGGAACTGGTTAAAATCTACTCTAGTTCTTCAAGAAAAGAAAGGAAATAGTCCTGAAAACCAATCTGCTCTTTATCAAAGAAGTAACTATAGTAAAAAGAAAATCAAACTTTAAGAAAAAGCTTCATGGTTTATTTGAGAAATCTACCACAAAACAGTATCACAGCTGTGACATATCAAACTAGTTTATGGGGAACAAAGACTAGTTAATAAAGGACAGATTCTGACAAAAAAACCCAACATCTTAATCCTCTCCCACCCCAAATTAACTTCATTCAAATGCACTGAACATGTCATTATATATTATGTGCAGAAAAATACTGAGGCAGTCTAGATGCAACAACCAAAATTGATCTAATTCTAACCACAAGTTCATATTTGTGAAATGCTGAGTGTTAGTACAAATGAAAGAAAGGTATTTTTAAAAGGAGGAGCAGCAACTAAAATGCAAAGGAACAACAGACGTTTTGCAGTGCCAAATAATGCAGTATCCCTACAGGAGTTTCTATAAAGCTAAAACGTATTTTTCACAAAGCCTGAATTCCTCTGGGAAAGCAGCCTTGATTGCATATCCTTCAGAGTTGCCCATATGAACTGAATTATCCATGACATGTACCTTCAGACATTTGTAATGTGATATTTCATGTAAATTTAGACCATACCTTGGACATGAGCCGCTGGCAATGTTAAGTTTATTCAGGAGCTCAGATAAGAAAATTTTTTTTGACATCCTTGCTAATCTGTAGTCATTAACATAGAATTTCCAACATAAAGAGCATAAAAGCATCTAATTTGCTATAGCAAATGAAAGGAAAACAAACTCTGCATTTCCCTTTCCTTTTTCAGGGTCTACTGTTACCCTGGTTTATGCAAACAAAATCATTTCATAGGCCCTTCCAATAATCTGTATTTTTGAAGATGCATACTTCAAACTTCTGTATCATACTACAAAAGATAATTAATTTGAACATAGAAAGATGGCTAAAAATTATCAGTTGAAAATACAGGAGGGGGTGGCCTCATATCTGTAGATTCCTTATCCACAGATTCACTTAGTGGATGGGGACTGCAGGGCTCTACCATGAACTCCCACTTTGGAGGTAAGGGAATCCACCCTGGAGCTCATGGGAGTATCTGCAGTTCACTTAACTGAGGGGATTATGGAATGGAGTCTACCAATGGGACAAGGTTAAGTTCTGAGTCAGGTGAGGAGATACTGAGTCATGGCGAGGAGATACTTTGGTCCTCAGGAGGGCAGGTGGACTCATGAGCAGGTGGAAGGAGAATGGGGGTGAGTTCAGGATCCAGATCCTAAACCAAGTCCAGGGCAGTAATAAAAACATAAGAAGACCCTCCTTTGAATCAGGCTAAAAACCCATCTAGTCCATCATCCAGTATCTCACAGTGGCCCATCAGAATTCTCAGGGAGCATAGAAGACAAGATTCTTGCATCCAGGTGCTTAACCCTTCATCTGGTATTTTGAGGTTGCTTGGATCTACATCTATCTATGCACACACACAAACACCCACCCATCATAGCTTGTAACTTGTGACAGTCTTTTCCTCTAGGAATTTGTACAATCCCTTTTTAAAGGCTCTTGGATGATCAGAATTGTGAGACCTCTTTAGGTGGCAAGTAGCCAAGTAACAGTGCAATCTTAAGCATGTCTACTCAGAAATCCTATTGTATTCAATGGGGCCAACTCCCAGGAAAGTGTGAGAAACTTGCCCAAATTCACATTGGCCTACCTGTTAGGATGAGGATTGGGCTGTTAGAAGTTAGTAACGAAGAATCATAACTAAAGCTAAATTATCAAGGAAATTAACTGGTTAAAAGAGTAATGGCTCAATCTTATCCAACTTTCTAGCACTGATGCAGCCACAATGTAGTCCCATGGTAAGGCAACAAATCTTATCTTTTCTTAAAGAGGTTTCTCTGACTGCCCCCAACCACTATAGGATGCAGAATACACACATCCCAATGTTAAAGTTGCATCAGTGCTGGAAAGTTGAATCAGGGACCCAAAACAATAGACCGAAAAGGGGCCAATATTTAGTCAGCGGGTTTCTAGAAAATGATATTATAAAACTATAGATGGAAAGTTCAATCTTACAGAAGCACTTTCTCCTGTGAGAAATAATGCAGCACCCTACCTTATGTAAATTTTAATATTACATTTGTGAAATGACAAAAAGAAGAAAACCATAAGAGTCTTTCAAAATATTGTGGAGTTTATCACCAGCTCCTGACTCAAAGGAATTAAACATTTTCTTTTCTGAGCAATTCAAAAATACTGAATACCTGCTGA
Organism: Cryptoblepharus egeriae; assembly: GCA_030015325.1. Classification (NCBI taxonomy): domain Eukaryota; kingdom Metazoa; phylum Chordata; class Lepidosauria; order Squamata; family Scincidae; genus Cryptoblepharus; species Cryptoblepharus egeriae. Next base: position 77,576,947 of record JAREYC010000005.1, read on the forward strand.
GAAGAATGAAGGAGAATTGGATTTCAGTACACCTAAAATTGACTTTCAGAATCATAAAATCCCCAACAGACCCTACAATCCAGAGTAACTATGGGCACACGTAAGAGACATTATGTGCACCCATAATTACAGCACCACCTAGTGAAAACCTATGGGAAATTCATATTGCAATCCAGAACAAATTGTTCTTACACCGGAGCAAGGACTCCCCGTAGTTACTCTGGATTGTGTCCATAATGTAGCTGTGTTTGTTGCAAAGCTTAGCTATGTTGCCTAAAAGGGGAAAAAAGCAGAGAAGCTTAAATTTCTCACTCTTCCCTTCAATCAATATTTGAGGCAAGTTACATCTCTAGAGTCCTTAATGGCAGGAATTCCTGGAGCCAGCAAATGAGTAATGTTAAACCAATGATTAGATGATGAGACCATCAAAACACACTTAGATCCTAATGCTGCATTCCACTTTATCCTTGTGAACTGCAGTTTAAAGGAAGGGCACAGAAGAATGTATCTCTGAAGTTATTCCTGTTCTTTAGAAGCTGCCTAGAACAACTTGGTAGAAAATTCAACAGCCTTACTGCCTATATTGGAATTTCCTTGAACCTAGAACTTAATGGTTGCAAATTTTTCAAGCTCTTTGCATAAGTTTTGAAGCTCAGCCCCCCAGAAAGGATTACTGACAAGGATTGCTCTTTCCTTTTGGCCTTCCCTGGTGTACAGGGCAACAAAAAGGCATCAGTTTGTAGATTCCAAATGAAAGAAAAGCAGCCAATGGACTGGCAAAATGCAGGTAAGTAGGGAAAATATTTTAAATTAGCTGTAAGATATAATGACCTTCAATTCTAAATATGATTTAAGTGTTTTAAGAATTTGTAGATATATTTTGGCTATTTAAAAAAGGAGAAAAACACAGACACAGATGAGTATTCCCCAAATTAAGAGCAAATGCAAAGTTAATGGCTTACATTCACAGAAATGTCTTAAAATATCTGTTTCTGCACACATTTGCTATTTGGAACTTATTTCATGTAATGTATTAGAGCAGATGATTAATAGCTGGGAAAGATGTTTATATGTTTATTAGATTGATGACATATTTTATCTTTGAAAATATACTATAACGTTAAAATCTAATTACCCATTTACCATAAAACAAAACATCAATCCATACTTACAGCTTGCCTCTTCTGATCCACAACAATAAACCTTCACCTTCCCTAACCTTGAATGTCCTCTTCCCTCCCGTTCCTAGGTATCCTACGTAAGTCCAATTATATGGTCTCCAGTGTCATGCTTACACATACATCTAGTCTGCAATTTTCTACTGTATCTCATCTTAAGTTCATTTATCAATTTTGTATATTTTTGGATATTTGGCTTTGCATAGCATTCACCACAAGCGATAGTGGTAAAAAGAAACAAACAGAAGCACCGCCATGCTGATAACCAGAATCTAAAATGCCTAATACCGACATGAAAATTGGGTGTAGGGTCACTATGCTTTCAGTGTTCTCAGCTGTACACTGTTTTAAATCTCTGTTCTAAGAACCCTACCCCAAAAGGACATTTATTTCTAAAATCATCAGCACATAAATTACATGGTATGGAATGTGCCAAAACACAGAATCAAGCACCAACTGCTTATGTATGCAGGTGCAAGAGGACTTGTTTAATTATTTCATATCATTTAAAAAACAATGAAAGATGCATCATCATTCAAGCCAGGAATCATCTCACCTGTGAACAAAGAAGCATAACGAGTTCAACCACTGAAGTGCTTGACTTCATGCAAACTAGGCCTGAAACAAAAGTGAACACAAAGGTTAATTTTATAGATCAGTAACTGCAAAGCGTAACTGCTGTAGATCCCAATCCTATGCATGTCTACTCAGAAGTAACTCCAATTGTAATAGATGAGACTTACTCCTAGATAAATTTGGATTGGATTGCAGACTTAATTATGTAGCTATTCAGAATTAATTAAAGCTGCCATAGATTTATACCTTGGAATTCTATTTGCCTTAATCTTAAATTTATAGTAATTAATATCCTGCAGGCCTCCGTCAGTCTTGAAAGGCTATGGTATCTTGCTCAGCACTGCATACACTGCATGCAAAGCATGAAAGCCTGGGTTAGATTGTTATGGAGGATAGGCTGTTACCCAAGCAGAAAATTCCCCCTCTCCACGCCACTGAAATAGTCCAATGGAAAGGCAGAGCCAATACGATTGGTTCCAGCTGCGTCACAAAGCTGGGCTAAGGACAGGAGCTCACCCTGTCTTGTGGGGCTGACCCGGGATTCAAACGCTGGCCTGCTGGTTAACAGGCACAGTGTCTTAACCACATGCACCATCCACAGCCCTTACATCCTGCAAAAGTGTTCAAAGTGTTATATCCTGCAGAAGTGTTCAAATAAGGCATTAAGTGGGAAAATCATCTGCATGTTTAATTAAAAACAAGTTTGAATTCAGTGGTTGGGTTAAACAGCCTTAGGGCCCCATTCCTCAACATATCCACTCAGAATTAAGTTTCATAAGAGTATCTGTCTACAGTATTTATCTATCTACAATATTTATATAGCGATTTTCAACTAAAAAGTTCATGGGGTATATGAGTTTACTTCCTTTAAAGTCTGGATAGGATTGGGGTGTCAGACTTATATTGTTCTATAATACACATGCTAGAAGATAATTAAAATTCAATATATTTTAGAGTATTCAATATTTTTAATTACATTTTTGGACACAACATTTTCAAGATGTAAAGCAAAAATTGTTCAATTCTAAAATGATGTGGTATTGGGGAGAGAGGCAATAGACTGTAGGCAGTAGACCGAAAAAAACAGCCCCTTCATTTTTTCTACTATCAGATTTGTGCAAGCAAAACACTCTGGATTTGGTTTAGCTTGCCTTCTGCTCATCTCCTCTTATGCAGGGTGACCATATGACCGGGAATAAACCTGGATTTGTCCGGATTTTTAGCCCCCTGTGCGGGTGTCCTACATTTTGGCTTCATTGTCCTACATTTTGGCTTTGTTTTGAAACTTCGTGACAGTGCACAGTACCCCATCATGCCATATGTTGTTGGATTCGCATTGAAGCGCAGATTCAAATGCAAAAATCAGTTTTGAGATATCTCCTTCCTATCAAAGGTTATGGTCAAAAAACTGAAAAACAAAAACAAAAAATGTATTTTTTTGCAATTTTTAAAGCAGGTAGGAATTTTGGCCTGAGATTAGGAATTTTGGCCTTGGGGTTTTGGGTTTGGCATGTGGTCACCCTGGGTTGGGACCCCTGAGGTTCATGATCTTGGGTCAGGGGGGTTGCAAGCGGGTGCGATCTGCCATCTTGCAATCTGGCACTGGGCTTTCTTAGAATTAAGTCTCATTGAACACAATGGGACTTACTTCCAAGTAGACATGAAGAAACTCTTGCATCACAGTGAGGTCACACATCCCAGCAAGCTTAAAAGGGGGTCTCGGGTAGAGTTTAAATTTGAAAGGGGGTCCCAAGCTGAAACACATGAGTGAACCTGGTTTTCCCTAGTTCTAAGTGACTTGGATTAAGAGTGTTTTAGATTACAAGCATTTTTCCTCAGATATTTTGACTTGGTTTAAGAGCACTGTCTTGCAAGATGAGCACTTCTGAGGAAGTTTGGAACTTGAGCTGGGGTGGGGCCCTGGGCAAAGTTTGGAACCAGATTCCATGGCTAGGGAAGTCGGGGGGGGGGGGATCTGTGGAGAGCAGCCTGTGCCAGGTGCGTGTGGGATCTGTGTGTGGCTGTATGAAATTTGTGCCTTATCAAAGTTACAATGCTGCTCCCCTTCAGCACCATGGGAATGTTAAAGTTGCACAAAAAGACAAAGATTCCATTGAACCAATGGATAACAATGATTCAGTTAAAGTCATCCCACAAAATAAATCTCCTCCCTCTTACGTCTCTCACACCAGCCATGAAGTTTTTCAAAGATACAGTACAGGTTTTTTTCTTTATTACAGTGTTTTGTATTATATTACAGTGTTTTGTAATAATTTTTATATACAGTAAATATTTTTAGGTTGTGGAATCAATCGTCCGAGTTTCTGTTATTTCCTGTGGGAAAATCAATATTGGATTACAAGTGTTTCAGATTACAAGCATGCTTCCAGAACGAATTTTGCTCATTAACCAAGGCATGACTGTTCTCTTTTACATTAGATTGGCTTTCCCTTTCAGATCCTGAAAATTTTACTAAGACTGGAGAATCTCCTAAGGGACAGTGAAAATCCCAAACTCAAACATTCCACATCCATGTCTTCTTTGCTAGCTGATCATATAAGACAAATGATTGAAGTCTTGCTTGTTGGATGTTAATAAGACGTGACTTTTAAACTTGTGGGAGAGATATATGAATGTCTTCATTAGAGTTTAATAATAATCAGAATTTCTTGTATCTATTAAATTTACTCAAGTTCAATAATTTTTATTTTAATTCTTCAGATAAACGAACCCAAGAATTTTAAAACATATGATACAGCAATTCCATGATTTTATTACGAATAATGTAAGTCAAAACATGGTCCCATTAATAACAACATGCCAAGCATTTTTGCTCGATGATTGAGAGTGGCCACAATATTTCTCCAGTTACTTTCAACTTTCTCCTTACCAGGAAAATATATAGGTTGTAAAAAGACCATCAGCACAATCCTAACTTTGTCTACTCAAAAGTCAGCTCCACTGTGTTCAATGGGTCTTACTCCCAGGAAAGTGTTTTTTAGAATCGCAGCCCTTACCTCTTTTCAGTAATCATTGAGGTGTAAGATGCATTTCTTAAATTGATAATGTGTTTTGTTAGTCTAAGGGCACAATCCAGAGTGAAGACAGTGAGGAGTGCCTTAGCTGGGCTGCCCCAACTATTCTGAATCCAGAGCAGAAAGTTATGCTGCATCCAGAAAGTCAGGAAGCCTGGACTGCCCTAACTGCTTCTGAGCATGCTCAGTAGGCACCAAGTCAGTGACACCTGTGGAGAGCTTGCTCCTGAGGAGACCCCCCTCAGATCACACTGAACAAGGAACAGCTGTGGTGCCTGCCTTATAAGGAGTCCCTGATGAGTCTGCCAGTACAATCTACAGTGAATACAAGGGGCTTCTTGGAGTGGCCTATTGTGTCCTGAGGTTAGTGGGCTGCTGTAGTTGTGCCATATCCTGACTTTAAGAGGTAACGTTGCAGCTGGGCTGGCCAACTCACATTTTTGGTCAGCACTGCCATTCTTACTCGGCTTTATCATGTGTCTACTTATTACTATAACTGCTCCTGAGGTGGTATAACTCTGAGAAGCCGGAAGAGGGCATTTCTGCCCCTTGAAACAGGCTTTGGATATAGAGTTAACTACTCTGCCCTCGACAATGCTCAACATGACTCTCCTGAACTACCCAGGCTGTGCCAGTAAGGGCATGCCAGGTCCACCTCTCTTAGGGCAGCCTATGTTGCCTTAGGCTTCCCCAAGCCTTCTCTAGCATAACTGGGTTGTCCCATCTTGGACTTGAGCCACCCCAGTGATAGAGCAGCCCAAGTGCACTTCTGGATTGCTGCCTAATATAACATCCTTGCTACATCATTCTACATAACAGAATAACCTCTCAAAGTAGTGGCAAAATGCACTTGCTATTTCTTAAACAGACTGAGAGCACAATCCTAACCATGTCTACTCAAAAGTAAGCTCCATTGTGTTCGATGGGTCTTACTCTCAGGAAAGTGTCTTTAGGATTGCAGCCTTATTTATACCTGGGCTGTGGGTGGCACAAGCGGTTAAGACGCTGTGCCTGTTAACCAGCAGGCCAGGGTTCGAGACCTGGGTCAGCCCCACAAGACAGGGTTAGCTCCTGTCCTTAGCCCAGCTCTGCGACGACAGCTGGATCCAATCGTATCGGCTCTGCCTTTCTATTGGACTAATTCAGTGGCATGAAGAGGAGGGATTTGCTGCTTGGGTAACAGCCTATCCGCCATAATAATCCAACCCAGGCTTTCATGCTCCACATGCAGCGTCTGCAGCGCCAAGCACGATACCATAGTTTCTCAAGACTGATGGAGGCCTGCTTATTTATACCTAAAGAAAAATAAAAAGTTCTGTTGGGTTAACGTCCCATGTGTATATAAGATAACATTTAATTTGCAGAGTGCAAGCTGTTATCAAGAGGAAAATTAAATTTCAGCAGTGCCACTGACTTGGGTAGGCTAGTTTAAATAGAATAATTTCAAAACCATACATGAACAGTCCATAATTTAAAATGACAAGTGTTTTTAAAGCATAATTTTTTTCTATAAATGAGAAATTTCTTTAGCACAAATTATTGTCTAAAACCCTAGTTTTGAATAGATATGTTAATCAAATTGATATAAACAGGCATGAATAAAGACCCATTTGAGACAAAAGTGTTCCTGCACAATAACGTATATTTATTGCAAGTAATGGATAAATTCTCCTTTGTGCCCACTTTGATAACAACCCCATCTTATTGTAGACAGAACAAGCTGTAGGAAACCACAAGTATTCCACTCTATCAGATTTACAAGTGGACAGTTAATTAATGAAATAAGGGGTAGATGTAAAAATCTCATTTAAAGAGACAATGCATGTAATTGATCACCTTTTCTCAAGTGCTGGAGGATCAAAAAGATTAATGGATATATATCACCTGCAAACAACATCAACTACTAGATATTTGACAGAGGAGCAATTCAAGCACCCAAAATTACCATGGTCATAGCTGCCATGCAAGAGAGCTACCTTCAACAGCTTCATTCTGACTAATGGTATCGGCCAGACTAATCCTCTTGTCATTGTGTTTATCCTGCAGCTTTCCAGAGTCTTATGGAAAAAGCCTCCAGTAGCTTTTCTACTGACAGGCAACATATGAACAGGTTCCAGTGAGGCTACAGAATTAGTGGATGGTAGGCAATACCCATTTATTCAGAGAAAAAGTGGGATGTAAATTGTTTTGATAACTATGAAATTTGTAGCATGGCCCACCTTCCTATTTATAATTTGACATTTCAAACTTATATATAGGTGGCGAGATTACTAATGGCTGCTACAGTGGCCCTTAAATGTTACATTGGAAGAGCTTATTCTTTATTAGTTCCCACCCCCACCCCCCCACCCCCGAAAGCCGGCATCTCTAAACTCTTGGACCAAACTTGATTGATGAATAAATGAGCTCAAATTTCCTGCAAGCACTAATTTATAACACAGAAATAAAGAACACAGTTAGATGAACACCCCCACTCCCAACCCCACCATTACAGCTCCAGTTGTGTTTTGTCAAATGGGTCAGAGGCTCTTAAGAGTCCAGAGCCTGGCCATGGGTTGGTTTGAGATTTGCCACAGGCCGCTTCTGGCCCCCAGGCAGTGGTGGGCCCGGCCTGGTCCAAGAACAGGTTCCCCGGAAGTGGGCGGGGCCAGGCTGGGGAGGGGCCAGGGTCAGGGGCTGGGGCTGGGGCGAGGAGGTTTTTAATTTGAAAAATTAAAAAAAAATTAAAAAAATAAAATTGACTGTCATGGGACTTACTTCTGAGTAGACCTCCATAGGATTGGGCTCTGAGGCTGCAGTGCCAGTCACACTTTCCTGGAAGTAAGTCCAGGCACCCCAGAGAAGGGGGAGGTTGGCACTGGGCTGGGGAGAGGATATCCAGAGGAGATGTCCTGGAAAAGAGGACACAGGCACCCCAGAGGAGGGGGAGGTTGGCACTGGGCTGGGGAGAGGATATCCAGAGATGTCCTGGAAAAGAGGACACGGGCACCCCAGAGGAGGGGGAGGTTGGCACTGGGCTGGGGAGAGAATATCCAGAGGAGATGTCCCGGAAAAGAGGACACAGGCCCCCCAGAGAAGGGAGAGGCTGCAGGCTGCAGTGCCAGCCACTTTCCTGGGAGTAAGTCCCATTGACTATCATGGGACTTACCTCTGAGTAGTCATGCATAGGACTGGGCTCTCAGGCTGCACCCTGTCCACACTTTCCTGGAAGTAAGAGCCACCGAGCACAATAGGGCTTACTTTTGAGTAGACATGGTTAGGATTGTAGTCACCAGAAATAGGATCTATCCTGGAAAGGGGGAGGGAATCCAAATGGCAGTTTCCTGGGAGTAAGACCCATTGAGCACAGTAGGGCTTACTTTTGAGTAGACATGGTTAGGATTGTAGTCACCAGGCTAAGGAAAGAGGATCTATCTGGAAAGCAGGCAGGAATCCTAAAAACACTTTCCTGGGAGTAAGTCCCATTGACTGCCATGGGACTTACTTCTGAGGAGACAGGCACAGGATTGGGCTCTGAGGCTGCAGTCAAACAAATTTAGACAAGGCTGCTGAGACACAGGTGATAAGGCTGAAGATAAGGACAAAGTAAGATCAAGACAAGGAAAGTATGCAAAACAATAAGCAGAAGAGAAAATTAGGGAGCTGAAAGAATCATAAGACAAATGGGTGGAGAAACTAATGAAATTGGGTACTTAGTGAAAGACTGTAGAGGCAGCAAGCAGAACTGACTGAAATGACCTTTCTGATGCACAAGTTCTTGTGCACAGCCTTTCTTGATGGATTAATCTCATATGACAAATTTCTGTAAAAAGATATATCAGAAGGTAAAGAACAGGTGGATTTTAATTTGTGAGGACAGAAGTAGAGAACAGCTAAATCTTAGACATGAACTACCACTCAATGTTATGGCAAAGTGGATATTCCATTTGGTTGGCAGGAAATGATTAATACGACATTTTGCTTTCCATTTCTCCATTATGTAATTGAAGAAATGCAGTTAGGAAAGCCACTATGTATAAAACTCAATTATAAAACTGTTGAAAATGTATTGACTGAGTGCATTGTCCACTTTCCTATACTTATATTTTGATGGAATCTATACCAGGTGCATTATACATAATGTTTAACTTGTTTGAGCAAAGATACAGAAGAGATGCCAAGGATGAAGCAGGTCAAGAAAGCTATCCAGGTGATAAAGGTTCATTGCATTCCATTGATAATGTCACCAATCACCAATGAATAAAGATTCATTGATAATGTCACCAATTATTAAGTTGTGTTCCACCTATGGACATATTTTAGAGGATTACAACAATTAACATACTATTTCCTATTCAATATTCAGGTATATTTAGAGCCATATTATACATTAAATTTTTTTTCTGTGATGGGAAATGCAGCTGAATAGGGACAATTTTGAATAGAATAGAAAAATAGATGGACAAATAAGGGGTTAAGACAGTGGTTCCCAAAACTGTGATCTATGGCTCATTGCAGACCCATGGAAACCGGCCAGAGGAGCCAAGAATCCTTGCAAAAAACCTGCCACCCTGTACAGTGTACAGTGGACCCTCTATATCCATGTATTTGGGACCCAGAGATTTTATTATCTGTGGTTCTCCAGCCAACAGGTTGGACTCACATGGACCCTCTGGAGGCAAAGGAAGCTGTGCTCAATATTATATTATTATTATTTTGGTTCTCTGGTATGGAAGCTAATATGGGATTAAAAGTTGCATATTTTATAAGAAAATCAATTATTTTAGTTGAACTTTTAGATGAATTCCAGGTGGACCCATTGATATGTGGATCACTGCATCTCCTGATATCTCTATGTATCTCCATTCTGAGCAAAACGTCAGTTCAGGAACTGAAATTGGCCCTATTATTGATCGTTCATCAGAAATTGACCTTTGATCAGAGTTTCAAAGAATACATTGTCTCTTTACATCCTTTTATTGTATGTGCTCCATTTTCTCATCTAATAGTTTAGCCACCTTCCAAGCAAGATTCCTGTTTCAGTTACAGTGGCACCTCATGTAACAGAATTAATTCGTTCTGGAGGCAGTTTCTTCACGTGAAACTTTCTTTATGTGAAGCGGATTTTCCCATAGGAAATAATGGAAACGCAGAGGATTGGTTCCACAACCCCAAAAATATTCATATAAAAATATTAACTGGATGTAAAAATGATGACAGAACACTGGGATTGAATTCAAAACATGCATTCAATGTGCATGATCTTATCAAGTCTACTTAGGCTGCAGTCCTAAAGACAATTTCCTGAGAGAAATACCCATTTAACACAATGGGGCTTACTTCTGGGTAGACATGGTTAGGAGGCTGCAATCCAAGACACCTCCAAAGTGTCTCCCCACTTTCTCCTTCTCTCCATCCTGAGCCTCTCTCTCCCCTGTTCCCTTCTGGCCAGCCCTGAGCTGCTTCCCTCTTCTCCACTGCTCTTCTCTCCCTCTGCCCAGCGGACACCCGGCCACAGGAGGAACAGCATGGAAGTGTTGCTTTCACTATGGGCAGGTACGCTAGGCAGCCCTGACACTTTTTAAACATGTTGCCGGCCAGTGCGTCTGCCCCAACTGCCAACGAATGTTTTCTTTATGTGAAGCACTTTCTTTACGTGAAGCAGAATCCTAGAGAAATTTGTTTGTTACGTGAAACTTACTTTACGTGAGGCGCCACTGTACACTAGTAAGCATTAATTATTTATTTATTTGTTTATTTTTTATAGTATGCTTTTCATATTAATTTCACACATACTTGAAGCCACAGCTTGTCTTTCTTTTCATATTTATCATTTGGACAAGGTTCCCACTTTTTGGAGAATTACATCTCCTTTATCATTTTCTTGATTGCAGATTTAAATACCGTATTTGATGGCGTATAAGAAGCACTATTCCCCCACAAAGGGGGTGGAAATGTCTGTGTATCTTGTAGAGCGAAAGGGCCAATCCTGGAGCACCTTCTCCAGCAGTGCTCTGCTCCCCTCAGCAGAGCAATGGCAAGCTGTGGAGGTGGGACAGAGACTTCCCCACAGGCTCCTCTCCCAAAGAAATGAGAGCCAGAGAATCAGAGGAATAGCAAACCATGGAGGCAGGCATGGTTACCTGAATAATGGGGCACTGCTGGGAAGGGGTGGAGGAAGCAGCCCAGGAGAGAGAGTTCCCTACTGCTGCATGCCTGTGTATCCTTCCCTGGGTTGGAGACTTGCTCCAGAGTAGACATGCACAGTTGCAATCCTAAGCAGCCTTTCCTGGGTTGGAGAATTGCTCCAGAGTAGATGCACAAGACCTGGTCCCTGCAGCTGCATGCCTGTGCATCCCTCACCCTAACCTTTCTACCTAGATCCCTTCACCTTTCCCTACCTACCTGGATCCCCTCACCCCCAAATGAAACCCCCCTCCCCCAAATTTACCTGCCTTCCTGGCCCATTTGCAATGAGATTTGTGCAAAAGTCACAAATCACTGAGATGATGAGTTTTTGGGGTTTCCAGAAAATTAGAAGAGACAGTGATAATGGTTCTTAATACCACTGCTGACTTTACATGGTTGAAATATTATTCTGCTATATTTCGTTAAATATATTAGTACACCATTTGGTTTAGAATATTTTTCTTGTTTTGCTCCGCTAAACTTTGGTGCATCTTATGGTCCAGTGCATGTAATAAGCCAGGAAATATGGTACATCTTCATCCTCTTGGTTTGTGGTATCTTTTCTGCATGCTAGTATATACTGCTGTGAACTTATGTTATTGTGATTTTAAATAATTCCAAGTGCAGTGGTATCTTGGTTTACGAGCATAATTCATTCCAGAAGCATGCTTGTAATCCAAAATGCTTAATTATCAAAGTGATTTCCCATAAGAAATAACGGAAACTCAGACAATTCATTCCACAACCCAACAATATTCATATAAAAATGATTGCAATCTATATATATAAAAAAGTCACTGACTGACTCACTGACTCATCAAAGCACTGCCAAAACAGCTGGACCTAGAAGTGTGAAATTTAGGATGGGTGTTCCTTCCATGACCGAGGGGTGCACTAAGAACTGGTTTTCCAATTGGAAAGGGGTTAAATGGGGCGCAATGTACTTTCCTCCCTATACTTTGCACTGAGGAATCGGTGACTGAGGGATGTTCTGCCCCAACCTCTAGACCTAGAAGCATGAAATTTGGGGAGGGTGTTCCTTCTGTCACATGAACACCCACCAAGAACTGATGTGGAGAAATTTAACACTTAAGGGGGTGAAAAGGGGTGCAAGTATAGTGTTTTTGTCCTATACTTAACATGGAAGACTGACCAACCTCCAGCCAATTCGGAGCTCGGTGCCCAGTGCAGTGAGGGGGATTTTGTTCGGAGGGAGGGGTTGCATTGAGGAGGATGCTATGCATGGGGGGGTTGCACATGGAGTGATGTGCATGGGAGGTTGATGCGCATAGGGAGATGATGTGCATGGGAGATGCGCATTGGGACTGATGGGCATGGGGGATATTGCGCATGGGGGGATGTTGAGCATGGGGGAGATGTTGCACATGGGGGGTTGATGTGCCACGATGGGATGGTGTATAGGGGAATTTTACTCCCGATGCGTATGGGGGGATGTTGCGCATGAGGAGATGATGCACAAGGAGGACTGATGCTCATGGGGGAGTGATGCTCATGGGGGTTGTTGCGCATGGGGAGATGATGTGCATGGGGGTTGTTGCGCTTGGTTGGATAATACATGGTGGTTGTTGCGCATGGTTGGATAATGCATGGTGGTTGATGTGCATGGGGGGTTGATGCACGTGGGTTGGATGCACATGGGGCTAGATGCGCATGGGGGATGTTGCGCATGGGGGTTGTTGCACATGGGGGGGTTGGTGCACATGGGGGGGTTGGTGCACATGGGGGATAGTTGCTCTTAGGGGGTTGATGCTCGTGGGGTATTGATGTGCATGGGGGATGTTGTGCATGGGGGGATGGTGTATGGGGGAATTTTACTCCTGCAACGTGGGTACGCTTTTCGCTAGTACTATAATACGAAATAATAAGGAAAATACATAACATAAAGAAAAATACAACAAATTAGCCTGTACTTAAACTCTCAGGCTGCAATTTGCCCCCTTACACAGAATTGAGCCCCACTGATTATAATAGGTCTAACTTCAGAGTACATATGCAAATCTAGCCCTACAATCCAGAGTAACTACGGGAGCACGTAAGAGACTTTACGTGCACCCGTAGTTACTGCACCACCTAGTGAAAACCTATGGGAAATTCATATTGGAATCCAGAGCAAATTGTTCTTACACCGGAGCAAGGACTCCCCGTAGTTACTCAGGATTGCGCCCTAAGTCTCTCAGGCTCCTTTTCATTGTCCCCCTTACACAGGAGTGAGCCCCACTTATAATAGTGTTTGCTTTAGCATAGACATGCAAGGATAGGTCTCTCAGGCTCCTTTCCATTGCCTCCTTACACAGGAGTGAGGCCCACTGATAGGGCCTATTTCAGAGTAGACATGCATAGGCTGGTCAGAGGCTGAGCAGGTGCTAGCGGGGCACCAAAACTGGCTGTATTCTGGCCGGAACTATTTTTCACTTGTTTTTCAGGCTTTGCTTATATATCAAAATTTATTAGAAATGTTTGCTTGTCATGCAAAATATTCTCAATCCAAGTTACTCTCAATCCAATGTTTTACTGTATTCTTTGGAGATTTTACTCAATATAAATTTCCCATAGGTTTTTACTAGGTGGTGCAGTAACTATGGGTGCACGTAAAGTCTCTTACATTCTCCCATAGTTACTCTGGATTTGGGGGTTTGTCTGCAGATGATTTCTGTTTACACGTGGCACAATCCTAACCAATTTAGGCTAGCATAACTCTATAAATGGTGGTGTGGGGAGATCAGTGTATGCCTGTGCAATGGCAAAAAAACCCTCCCACTAGCAGGCCAGAAGTCCCTTAATGCACTTTTGTGACACCCGCAGGCCAGTATAGGTCAAAGTGGAGGTGAAGATTCCAACCTAATTCCCTTATTTTTGAGATTTTTAGGGTATGTTTGAGATGTCTTTACTTTTGAACTAAATACGACTCTGTTGGTCTTGGAAATTTTCACCAAAATATTCAGATATTCTGAATCAACAGCACTTTGGTCAGTTTTCACTTTACAGTGATCCAAAGTGATTTCAGTGTAGTGACTGTTTGGGCAACTGAATGCAATCATTTTGTAGCAGAAGTGGGTGAAAAGGGGTGAAATGTGTTTTTGACCCTATACTTAACACTGAAGATTGATCAACACCCAGACCCAACCTCCTGACATAGAAGAATGAAGTTTGGAGATTGTATTCCTTTTATGATGTAAGGGTCCACGAATAACTGATGTGGTGCCCTGTGGTGCCTATTGCTGCCGGATGGTGCTTGGTGCCTGGAGGCCAGCAGGGATGCCTGGTGCTTTGTGGTGCCTGGTGTCTGCAGGTGCCTGCTGCCCAGTGGTTCCCATTACCAGTAGTGCCTGGTGCTCAGTGCCCAGTAGGGATGCACAGTGCCAGATGTGCCAGGCACCTGATATCAGGTGCCAGGCACCTGAAGCTCCGGGCCTAGTCTACTACCTGGTACTGCCCTGTAGGAGTGCCTAGTGCTGGTTGCCTGTGGTGCATGGTGGTCCCCAGTAGAAGTATCTGGTGGTGCCTGTTACCTGGTGATGCCCAGGAGTGTGCACTGCCCATTGGTGTAGTGCCTGCTGTCCATTCATGGTGATACCTGATGCCCACCAGTACCCCCTGATACTCTCCAGTGTCTGGTGCCTATCAGTGCCCTTCTGGTGCCTGACACCTGGTGCCAGTGTCCAGTACCAAGTGGTACCCACTAATGCCCAGCTGTGCCCAGGTCCCACAAATATTAGTGAAATTTTACTCCTGCAACGATGTGTTAATTCCACTAGTTTAAATAAAATGTCAGGAAACCCTGGGTAGGGTTGGGGTTGATGAGCCCACTGGCTGGGCTTGGGGGTCACTACCCAGGTAAAGACCTCAGCTAGGGGGAGAGGTCCATGCCACCTCTTCCTTCTGGCTATGTGAATCATTGGCAGGTCTGTTAACCTCACAGCACCTGCCTCACACCCTCAGACAGCAACGGTCGGCCCCACTTCATCACACTTTCAGAAAGGTAGCCTTCCCTTCAGGGCTCGCTTCTTCCTCCTCCGGCATCCCTCAAAGGCTGCCTCTGGGCTCCACCACCTTTCCCATCCTGCCTGCCCCATCCTCTGGTTCCCTGAGGCTCCCACCTGCCTTTCTCTGCCTCATCACGTCTCTGTTGGGGACCGGACCCATGTCTCCCCTGGGCTTCCAAACTCTGGACAGCTGGGGGTGTGTTGGGGTCTGCTCATCTGGGCTGGCACTGGTTTTGCCCCCTGCATCAGGGGAGCCAGCAAGGTCCCCCAGAACTGCTGAGCGGCTCAGGCGGCAACCCAGACCCAAGCCCCTGTTTTCCCGCAGGCCAGGGCAGAGGAGCCCAAGCCTGTTGGATCCAGCTGCTGCTCTCTCCACTCATGCCTGCCTCTGGACTATCAGGTGAGACAGCCCCCCGCCCCAGGCACACCAGCAGCTGCTAAGTGCCTGTCACCCTACCTCCACAGTGACCGGTGGGTCTTTCCCTTTCCCTGACTCCCTGCCAAGTCCTGCTGGATTCATGCCACTTTGGGCCCTCCCTCGCCATGCTGGAGTAGGGTGGGCAGAGTAGGCAGTGGTGGGATTCAAATGAATTAACAACAGGTTCTATGTCCCATTCGTAACCGGTTCTTAGAACCAGGTGCTCATAAGCAAAGGGTTCTATAGAATCTGTGAGAACCCTCTGAAGCCCACCACTGGATATGGGCTTTTGGACCCCCTTACTGGTTCTGGGAGGTAAATCAGGGCCACTCCAGGGATGTGGGTCCTGACATAAATGTATAAAACATAAAAATGCACAGGATCTCAAGCTGTAGAAGATTTTAATTGTTTAAATACCCATATTTATTCAAATAAGCCATTGAATCTAATGTGCACCCTATACATATAATCAAAACTTGTATTTACTCAAATTTAATTAACCATTGAACCTAATGCACACTCTGATTTTGGAGCCTGAATTCAGCTGAAAAATGTGAGCATTAGATTTGAGTAAAAACAGTACTTAGATAGTGGCACATGTTAATAAAGTTTACCTTTCTACTCCGCAGGAAGACACTTTTCTGTCTCTTAACTACAAGGCAGATGCTCAAAGCAGATTGTACTGTGGCCAAAACAACAAAAGCCTCTTTTACCAACTGCTCTTTAGTTCATCCTGTGTAACGTATCCCCATCTCTCCTGTCAAACAGTATCTTCTGCCAAATGGCATGGAAGCTGTCAAGATTCTAAGCACTGTTTCCACTACAATGCAAGCATGTAAATGTCTGCTGTGAATATCTCTTTAACCTTTCATCATTCTCATTCAATCATTTCCTAAAACAGATTGCTGGCATACTTAATGTAATATGGCACCACTTCAGGTATATTTAACTGAACAAGATGTTGTCTATAGGAAGCATTCCAGTTAGAAAGGAAACAGAAGAGTCATATTTAGGTACACCATTTCAGCAAAACGTCTTTTATGTCAGCTTCTAGTAACACAAAGACAAATCTTGCAGAAGCTGTGTATCAAATTCCATTAACCTATGGGGAACAAATATAAACAAATTTTATTCCTATGTAGAGGATGTATGCAAATGATAATTAATTTCATAGCAAGTTTATGCTATCTGATCCCATTTGCAAAATTTAGTAATACAGTTAGCAGTAACTGCCATCAGTTCTCTATAAGGACAGATTTCAAAACTTTCAAAACTTAAGGACACAATCCTATCCAGTTTAGGCCAACATAACACAACTATCTCCCCATTCCTGTTTATTTATTCAAAGTACCACTAGAAGTAACTGGAAGTGACAACATCACCAATTACTTCTGGGTTGGGAGGGCAATGAGACACTACAGTAAGATGCTCAAGGTGGACCAGAAAGCTTTTTCAAATGCAGAAAGGCATTATTTGGAGTTCTGCTCAGTAAGCTGAGCAGAACTGCTGTTTGTTGAATTATGTTACTGTTTGTTGAATTATGTTATGTTAATTATGCTGCTGGGTGGCAGATGTCCTACAAAACCTACAAACACCTCACGTACAAACACCACTTTTGAGGTTGAGAAACACTGATTCAGTGACAATTGCATTGAATGTGGCACTAGCATAAAGTTAATTTCATTACATATTTGACAATATTCAGAGTACATAAATGCCTTTTATAAGTATCAGAACAGTGAATTACAACAGAAAGGACCATGGGGATGAGATAAAAATGCAGGGTACTACAATGTCAGTAAGTGAAAAGATTTGAACAAGGAATGTCTAGAATTCAGGTTTTCAACTGTCTTTGATGTTACCAAATGTCACAAAAATCAAGGCCTTTAAGAATCTATGCATGAGACTTAGGGCACAATCCAAAACACCCATTTTTGTCAGCAAAAATCTGTGCCTCAGTCAGAGCACCATGGAAGTGTCACAGACCACTTTCACACTACTTATTGATAAAGCAAGCAGGCCTCCGTCAGTCTTGAAAGACTATGGTATCGTGCTCAGCGCTGCATACGCTGCATGCGAAGCACGAAAGCCTGGGTTGGATTGTTATGGAGGATAGGCTATTACCCAAGCAGCAAATTCCCCCTCTCCACGCCACTGAATTAGTTCAATGGAAAGGCAGAGCCAATATGATTGGATCCAGCTGGCGTCGCAGAGCTGGGCTAAGGACAGGAGCTCACCCTGTCTTGTGGGCCTACCTGGATCTTGAACCCTGGCCTGCTGATTAACAGGCACAGCACCTTAACCACTTACGCCACCCACAGCACAGTTATATTGGATAGACAGTTCAGTAAACAGACATGAGCTGGCTTTCCAGCATTGCGGCACACATAGGAGAAGGATTAATAATGTGCTTGGCCAAGTTCAGCCTGTCCAGAAGTCTTGGGGGCATGGGGGTGACAGGGAGCAAGCCGTCTGGGACAGGAGCAGGGGATAGAGTGTTTCCTGGGTTTAGAGGGGCAGGGAGCAGGAGATTGGGCCAGGAACCAGCAGTTATACCAGGTCTTAGCCCCATTCCCAGCTTGGATTTGTACAACACTTTGTGGTGGCATCTTCATTGAGGCTTCACTGAAAATATATCTATGGGAATTTATAAGGGAAGTATCCCAAGACATGAAGATTTAAATACTCAATTATTAATCTTAAATAAATAAATAAATATAATAAATATAATTATAAATAATAAATGATAATTAATCCATAAAATATATTAATAATATAATTGATAAATTAATTACTTAATTAATTAAAAGCCGAGACATAAACAAAGATCCATCTAGTTAAAGCGATGGTTTTCCCTGTGGTAATGTATGACTGTGAGAGCTGTACCACAAGGAAGGCTGGCTTCTGAAGAATAGGCACCTTTGAATTATGGTGTTGGAAAAGGTTCTTGGACTGCAAGGAGATCACAACAGTCAATTCTCCAAGAATCCCTGACTATTCACTGGAAGGACAGATACTAAGGCTAAAGCTCTAATATTTTGGCCACATAATGAGGACTCTTTAGAAAAGAGCCTGATGATGGGAAAAACTAAAGGCAAAAGGAAAAGGGGGTGGCAGAGGATGAGGTGGTTAGACAGTGTCATCAAAGCAATGAACATGAACTTGGACGGACTTTGGTAGCTAGTGAAGGATAGAGTGGCCTGGTGTGCTGCAATCCATAGACTCATGAAGAGTCGGACACGACTTAACAAGTGAACAATCTGCCACTCTATCTGTAAACAAGCACCAGAATGAAGATCTTGAAAGGAAAGCAAAGGCAGGAATGCAGTTGGTGGATAGACTCAGATTGCCATTTGTGTTCTCTGCCACCCACCTCATCTCTTCAGGGCATGGATCTGCTCATTGGCTGTCTTCATGCTCAATTCCCTCTAGTGGCACCTAATCTACTTTTCTGTTAGCATTGTTATTATGTAGCAGTTTAGTAGACTAGACAAATTCTCAAGTAGACTATAAAAAGTGACATTCCATCAATCTTTAAACATTAAAAAACTTTTCTATTTGGAAACTTGAATTTACAAAGCTTGTAGAATAATTGCATGTATCATGTCACTAGCAGAGAAACATATAAGTAGTACAAAAGGTACTGGAGTCATGGTGGGTAAGTCAATAAAAAACATTGATCCAGTGTGCAGCAGTGGCAAAGATAAATTCCATCTTAATGGTCACTAAAAGGAATACAGAATAAAACTGAATATTGTAATGCTGCCATTGCCCCTTCCATGCCTGAACGCATAACATGGGATACTCCAATTGCACACGCTAGTGAGCTGGTGCAGATTCTAGTAAACCCATAAGGGCTTCAGGAGCACTACACAGGGTAAAGAGGCCATTGTTTCCATACCCTGAACAGTCCATAGCTGCTGCTCTATCCCTACAGGATACAGTAGCGCAGGGCTCAGGGAACTTTTATACCGTTTAACACAAAATATATTTAGATATGCTGATGTTAACCCCTTGATTTGAAAGGAAGGAAATCATATATTATTATTTGAATTCAAAATTTTATTGAATCAATTTTGGTGTGTGCCTATTTTGTGCAGGTGCTGCACACTGTACATCCAAGATAGTTATTTTCCTTCCCAGAAATCCCTTCTCAGATTTAAGTGGTTCTGGGAAGGGAACCTTTGCTGGCTAAGGAAACAAAAGTTCAACCCCAGTTCTGTTAGATTGGCAGAAGAAAAGTCTGTAGGCTCAGTCTCAGGATTAAGGTTAAGAACACTAGTTGCCTTAGACCAGTGGTTCTCAATCTTCCTAACGCCGTGACCCCTTTATAAGTGCCTCATGTTGTGGGGACACCCAACCATAAAATTATTTTCATTGCTACTTTATAACTGTAATTTTGCTACCATTATGAATCGTGATGTAGATATCCGATATGCAGGAAGTATTTTCATTGTTACAAATGAAATGTGTGTTCTATGCACACACTGAACACAATGGGATTTATTTCAGAGTAGGCATGCATAGGTTTGGGCCCTGAGGCTGTCAGTCAGCCCCAGTGTGCGCACAGCCATAGCCGGAGGTCTGGCAAGCCGGAGGTCTGGCCCCCTGCACCAGGGGTCTTTAGGCGACCCCCAGGAAAGCTCCCGACTCCCACTTTGAGAAGCGCTGCCTTAGACAATAATCTAGGGAAAATGTCCACAAAAAAGAGCCTATCTAAGGTATTATACACACTGGTGTTTTCTTCTTCTGACAGTTTTTTCCTTTTTGAAGAGGAGCTCTCTGAGGATTCCAATTCACAAAGCCACCCTTGTCCACCCCAGACTCCTTCAAGAAATTTCTGAGGGTACGTTCTGTGCTTAGCGGACTTCAAAAATGAGGAAGACTGATAGTGCAATTCCTCTGCAGGAGTCTGAAGAAGTTATTTAGATGACCAAGTGACTAAATGACTAGTCATTTAGATAACTCAGGGTGACTGAGAGCTCCTATGCAGGTTTTGCTGCAGGACATAATTTTTTTGTCACAGCCTTGTCTACCAGGTTCTGGGCCCACAATGTAATATGCGGCTGGGCTGAAATGGGAATCATAGAATCCTAGAGTTGGAAGGGATCTAGTAGGTCATCTAGTCCAACCCCCTGCCTGTAGCAGGAAATTCTCCTAGAGCATCTCTGACAGGTGCTCATCGAGCCTTTGCTTGAAGATCCCCAGTGAGGGACAGTCCACCACTTCCCTTGGCAATCTATTCCACTGCCAAACTGCCCTCACCATCAGGAATTCTTTCCAGATATCCAACCGGAATCTCCTCTCTTGCAGTTTGTACCCATTGGTACTAGTTTTGCTTTCAGAGGCAGCTAAGAACAAATGAGACCTTTCTTCCATATGACAGCCCTTCAGGTATTTGAAGAGGGCAATCATGTCTCCTCTCAGCCTTCTCTTCTCCAGGCTGAACATCCCAAGTTCCCCCAACCTTTTCTTGTAGGGCTTCCCTTCCATTCCACTGATCATTCTTGTCCCTTTCCTCTGGGCCTGCTCCAGTTTGGCTGCATCTTTCTTTAAGTGAGGTGCCCAGAAATGAACACAGTACTCAAGGTGAGGTATAACCAATGCAGAATAAAGAGGAACTATAATTTCTCATGACTTGGAAGCTACAGTCCTCTTAATGCAGCCTAAAATGGCATTTGCTTTCTTTGCAGACGCATCACACTGCTGACTCATGTTCAGCTTGTAATCCACGGCGACTCCAAGATCCCGCTCACATGTTGTGCTGCCAAGCCAAGTATCCCCCATTTTATACCTGTGTTTTTGGTTTTATATTCCCTAAGTGCAGAATCTTGCACTTCTCCCTGTTGAAATTCATTCTATTTGTTACAGCCCAGAATTCTAGTTTATCCAGATCCTCCTGGAGGTTTCTCCTGTCTTCTGTTGTGTTTGCTACTCCTCCCAGCCAATGAAAGGTGTCATCTGCAAATTTGATCAGGCTTTCCCCGTATCCCTTCCTCCAAGTAATTGATGAAAATATTAAAGAGAACCGGGCACAAGACAGAGCCCTGGAGGACCCCACTTGAAACCAATTTCCAGGTTGACACAGAACCATTTACTAAAACCCTTTGAGTGTGGTCATTGAGCCAATTGCAGATCTACTAACGATTGCCTTATCTAGCCCATATTTTTCCAATTTCCCAATTAAGCTGTCATGTGGGACCTTCTCAAATGCTTTGCTGAAGTCAAGATAAATGACATCCACAGCATTGCCACTGTCCAGTAAGCACATAAAAGGCTGATCAAAAAAGATCAGATTGGCCTGACAAGATTTATTCTTGGTAAATCCATGTTGGGTTCTTTTGATCACCGAGTACTTGTCTAGATGTGCACAAATTGTGTGTTTTATGATTTGTTCTAATATCTTCCCTGGAATTGAAGTCAAACTGACTGGTCTATAATTTCTCGTGTCTTTTTTCCCCCCTTCTTAAAGATTGGGATTACATTTCTCCTCCTTGGTATCCATCAGTCTTGAAAGACTATGGTATCGTACTTGATGCTGCTTGTGAAACATGAATGCTTGGGTAGATTAATATGGAGGATAGGCTGTTACCCAAGCAGCAAATCCCCCCTCTCCACGCCACTGAAATAGTCCAATGGAACAGCAGAGCCAATACGATTGTTTCCTGCTGCGTCACAGAGCTGGGCTAAGGATAGGAGCTCACCCTGTCTTGTGAGGACTCGGGTCTCGAACCCTGGCCTGCTGGTTAACAGGCACAGTGTCTTAACCACTTGCGCCACCCACAGCCCTGGGACTACATTAGCCCTCTTCCAGTCCAGTGGCACTTCTCCACTTCTCAAGGATTTCTCAAAGATGATTGACAGAGGCTCTGCAAGGACATCTGCAAGTTCCTTAAGAACTCAAGGATGCAGCTCATCTGGTCCAAATGACTTGAATTCATTTAGGCCAGTTAAGTGGTTCCGAATCAGTTCTCTGTCAATCATAATCTGCTATTCTGCACCATCCATGTTTCCATTACCTCTTTGGGGATGCAAGCACATCCCCGCATCAGCCAATGATCCTGCACCCCCGTTTGCACAGCCCTCCTTCCAAGAATAGACAGATGCAAAGTAGGAGTTGAGCAGCTCTGCTCTCCCCTGGTTTTCAGACACCTGTTGTCCATCTTTGTCCAGGAGCAGCCCCACCCCCTCGTTTGTCCTCCTGTTCCTTTGGGCATATCTAAAGAAGCTCTTTTTGTTATCCTTGACTCTCCTGGCCAGCCTCAGCTCATACTGAGCTTTAGCATTCCTGAACCCCTCCCTACAGGACTGGGCTATCTGCCTGTACTCCTCCCTGGTGACCTTTCCAGTCTTCCTTTGCCTATACTTCTCTTTCTTTAACTTCAGCTGATCCCCAAGTTGCTTGTGGAGCCAACCTGGTTTTTTTAGGGTTTTTCCCCCTTTCTTTTTCATAGGAATTGTTTTTGACTGTGCTTGTAGAAGCTGCCTCTTAAGGAGCTCCACCCATCTTGGGTCCAGTGGTGGGCCCGGCCTGGCCCAACAACCGGCTCGCCGGAAGTGGGCAGGCCAGGACGGGGTCAGGGGGCGGGGCCTGGGTCAGAGAGCGGGGAGGGGCAGGGGTGGGGCAGGGAGGGCCGGGGGGTTCAGGGGCAGGGCCGAGGAGGGAGAGGGGCGGGCCAAGGGGCAGGCCCCAACCCAGGCGCACTGCGCCTGCGCCAACCTTGGCGCAGGTGCAGTGCGTCTCCTCCAGCTGGTCGACGTGCAGGTTAGCGGAAACAGGTTAGCGGACACGCAGTGCCGCGTCCCCTCAAGCTGGTCAACCAGCTTGAGACGCACTGCGCATGCGTCAACCTTGTTTGGTTGGCGCATGCGCAGTGCAGTGGTGGGCCAGCCGCCGAACCGGTGCGGCCGGTTTTCTGCCCCCCCCCCCCATAGCTATCAGATCAGTAGCGGGGAGCCAGAAACAGGAAGCGGTTCAGGCGATCCGGCCTGAACCGGTCTGGGCCCACCACTGCTTGGGCCCCTTTTCCTGTTAGTCCATCAATCCATGGGATCCCACCTAGGACTCCTCTAAGCCTGTTGAAATCAGCCTTCCTGAAATCCAATATAAAGGTTTCAGTATAAATCCAATATAAATCTTCCCCAGAGAAATAGGTGACTCCCCTTGGCTTGGTTAAGTCTGAAAAGCCAAATTCACCCCTTTCCCTGATGTGATGGATGGCGAGCCTGCAGAGCCATATGAGGTCACTATTTTGCACCTATCTTAGGTAAAACGAGGGAGGTCATCCTTCAGGCCAACATGAAAGAATACATGAAACAACCTGGGCAAAAGGAGGCAAAAGTAGGCAAAAGGAGGCCTGTCAACTCCTTCACTTCTGCTTAAACAAGGCGCAAAGGTTCAGGACCTGTTTGGGTCATGGCCAGGGCGACCATATGTCCTGGACAGAGCCTCTTTCTTAGCCTTATGTTATAAAAAAAATTGCATTGTCCTCTTTTTCATTTTGAACAGAAAGCATTTAGCCTTCTTAGAATTCAAAAATTATATAAAATAGTTTTAAATTTAATCATAAGTAACGATGGACACAATCCACAGTAACTATGGGGAGTCCTTGCTCCAGTGTAAGAACAATTTATTCTGGATTGCCATATGAATTTCCCATAGGTTTTCACTAGGTGGTACAGTAACTACGGGCGCACATAATGTCTCTTACGTGCTCCCATAGTTACTCTGGATTGTAGGGATAGTGTTTAAAAGAACCACATGAAAGCAATATATATATGAGTGGTTCTTAGCTTTAATTTTGTCATATCTTACATTTTTCTTGGGTGTTTTACATTTTAGGAGAACCCTTGTCCTCTTTTTTTATTATGACATACGGTCACCCTGGTCATGGTGGAATGTGGAGAATGAGGCAGTTCCTACTGTGATTTTATGGTCAGTCACTGCCCTCACCATTTGATGACTCAACGGGGAAAAAGGGGGGTAGGAGCCAAAAATCTCCAGGCACAAAAGCACCTCATGAAAACATTTAAGCTCCACAACACCAGAGTGGAGCTCCTGAAAGTGTTTTACCACATTTTCCCTTCAGACCCTTATGGAACCTGTCCTTACTAAAGGGGAGAGGAGAGAGGAATACAGAAAAAGTATACCTTTTATAGTGAAAAAGGCAAGATTATAATAGCAGCACCAATAAGGGAGCAGCATGACTTGTGATCTCTCATGAGGAAGGCAAAACTGAACTGGAACACCAGAGCCCTCTGTCTGGAGGAGGTCATGTGCCTGGAGAAGGTCATGAGGCAAGGGATTCAACCTTGCCTTCTAGCAACATGGGCAAACCATGCTAAGAAATGAACCCTTACTCCATTGGAGAAAAGCATCTACTCCAGATGTGAACCTATTATTATTATTGGCATCCTTCAGTCTCGAAAGACTATGGTATCGTGCTCTGATTGGAGGTCCTGAAACAACATCTAGTGTGACTAAAGAGGCCAATTGGAGAGTGTCCATCCCTTCCACACTGAGGACAAATAAATTCCGTCCCCTGCCCAGGCTCCAGGTTTCGCTGCTTTCGGGTCTGTCTCTTTGCTTCAGCCTGCCGAACAAGTGTCTCTTCCAGTTGGAGAAGGCCATGCTGGGTCTTTTGCCTCCACGCTGAACGGTCAGAGGTCAGGGTTTCCCAGCTGTTGATGTCCATTCCCAAGGCCTTTAGATCCCTCTTGCAGATGTCCTTGTATCGCAGCTGTGGTCTCCTTCTGGGCGCTTTCCCTGCACTAATTCTCCATTTAAGAGATCTTTTGGAATCCGACCATCAGCCATTCTCACGACATGCCCGAGCCAGCATAGACGCCGCTGTTTCAGAAGTGTGAACATGCTAGAGATTCCAGCACGTTCCAATACTGTGTCATTTGAGACTTTGTCATGCCAGGTGATTCCAAGAATACGTCGGAGACAGCGCATATGGAAGGTGTTCAGCTTCCTCTCCTGCCATGCATAAAGGGTCCAAGACTCACTGCAGTACAAGAGTGTGCTCAGGACGCTATTACCATTATATTTCAAGACTATTAATTGTCAAACTGTGGGTCCTGGATTGGGTCCCACACCCAATCCCTGTTTTGGGTCCCACACCCAAACTGTGACCCAAGTTTTAGTGGTTCACAAACTAACAGAGTAGGGTAAGCAAGAAGCCTAGGGTAAACAAACACCTGGTTTTTTTTTTTTGGGGGGGGGGTGGGATTGCTGCAACAATCACTATTATAGTCACACTTTTGGCATTTAGAAATCAAGCAGCAGCCTCTAGGAACCACAGTTCTAGTCAAACATAATGAATATCTTACATGCAGAAGTTTCTCCTCTACTGTTATATCTATTTATCTATATCAGTGGTTTTCAATCTTCCTAACGCCGGGACCCCTTTATAAGTTCCTCATGTTGTGGGAACCCCCAACTATAAAATTATTTTCGTTGCTACTTTATAACTGTAATTTTGCTACTGTTATGAATCGTAATGTAAATATCTGATATGCAGGATGTATTTTCATTGTTACAAATGAAATGTGTGTTCTATGCACACATTGAACACAATGGGATTTATTTATCCCATTGTAGGCATGCAAAGGACTGGGCCCTGAGGCTGTCAGTCAGCCCCAGTGTGTGCGCAGCTACAGCCGGAGGTCTGGCAAGCCTGACGTGGCCCCCTGCACCAGGGGTCTTTAGGCGACCCCCAGGAAAGCTCTAGGCGACCCCCAAAGGGGTCCCGACCCCCACTTTGAGAAACACTGATCTATATATATAAAAGAGAAAAGTCACTGACTGACTGACTGACCCATCACCACCCTGCCAAGCCGGGCCTACAAGTGTGAAATTTGGGGTGGGTGTTCCTTCCGTGACAGAGAGGTGCACTAAGAACCGGTTTTTGGAAATTCCAACCTGAAGGGGGTGAAAAGGAGTATAACGCATTTTCCTCCCTATACTTTTCTTTGGAGAATTGATGACATTCCACCCCAACCCCCGGACCCAGAAGCATGAAATTTGGGGATGGAGTTCCTTCTGTCACATGAATACCCACCAAGAACCCATCAGGAGAAATTTAACCCTTAAGGGGCTGAAAAGGGGTGCAACGTGTTTTTTTTTCCTATACTTAACATGGAAGACTGACCAACATCCAGCCAATTTGGTGCTCAGTGCCTAGTGCACTGGGGGATGTTGTCCAGAGGAAGAGGTTGCGCTGGGGAGGATGCAGTGCATGGGGGGATGTGCATGGGAAGATGCGCATGGGGGAAGTTGTGCATGTGGTGTGGATGCACATGGGGTGTGGATGCACATGGGGTGTTGATGTTGATGGTGTGGATGCACATGGGGGGATGTTGTGAATGGGGGAAGGTGCGCATGGGGGACTGATGCGCATGGGGGATGTTGCACATGATGCGCATGGGGAGATGTTGCGCATGGGGGAAGTTGCGCATGGGCTGTGTATGCGCATGGGGTGTGGATGTGCATGGGGAAGTTGCGCATGGGGGAAGTTGTGCATGGGGAGATGTTGCACATGGGGAGACGTTGCGCATGGCGGACTGATGCACATGGGGGATGTTGATGCGCATGGAGAGAAGTTGTGCATGGAGGGAAGTTGTGCATGGGGGACTGATGTGCATGGGGGACTGATGTGCATGGGGGGATGATGCACATGGGGGGAAAGTTGCTCATGGGGGACTGATGCGCATGGGGGACTGATGCGCATGGGGTGTTGATTCGCCGTTGGGGGATGGCATATGGGGAAATGTTATTCCTGCAATGCAGGTACGCTTTTTGCTAGTTAATATTAAATGCCATGCTGTGCCTGTTAATCAGCAGGCCAGGGTTCGAGTCCCAGGTCGGCCCCACAAGACAGGGCGAGCTCCTGTCCTTAATCCAGCTCTGCGATGCCAGCTGGATCCAATCGTATTGGCTCTGCCTTTCCATTGGACTAATTCAGTGGCGTGGAGAGGGGGGATTTGCTGCTTGGGTAACAGCCTATCCTCCATAACAATCCAACCCAGGCTTTCATGCTTCACATGCAGCGTATGCAGCGCCAAGCACGATACCATAGTCTACCAAGACTGACGGAGGCCTGCCTACACACACATAAACGCACACACACACTCTGCATTAAAAAGTGATATTAAACTCTGCATTAAACTCTTTATATTAAAAAGCAGTTCCTACGTGACACTCCAAATGTTTGTATCTTAAATTACTATGAAAACACAATAATTATCAAGTATTACCTTCAATGAGGAGTTCTTGTCCATGACTGCCCAACAGTGTGCGAGACAAGAAAGGGGCAAAATCCACAAAGATTTCCCGAAGAAGTGGAGCTACTTTTTCCAAAGCTCTCTCAAGCTTTGCAGTTATGCTGTTGAGAACAAAGGACACTGGGTTAGAAGAAGCAAACAGGCGTCATTCCTCTACCACATGTTCTGAATTTTACTACAACTCCATCCTGGAATTTGGCTATTAACACTAGAATATGGCAATTGTTTCTGTTGTCAAGTGTTGCAATAGGCTTTGTCCCAATGGATACAATCTTTTAAGTACTAATGGAAAATATACTAATTAACAAGGCATCATTTTTTGTAGAGAAAACTAATGAGTTGAAACACTGCATAGCCAAGTTCATACAGAGACTGAGATTTAAAGAGCTACTCTATGAATTCCCAGCTTGGGTAATTTTTACTGATCCTGATGAATGGAAGATGCATGGAATGAAAGGATTTAGAAATTCACATCCACTTCAAAAGCTGTTGGTAAATAGAATTCCTAAAATATGGTTGCGTGATGGATCTAGTCTATTCTGCAAAATGTAGGTGAGCTTAACCTATACTATGATCACAGTAATGCAGCATCATATCAGAGTGAATATAAAAATTTTGTGCTATCTATCTAGAATCTATCTGTCATCTATCATCTATCTATCATCTATCTAATCTAATCTATTGGTTGTCTGGACAATTTGAATTTTTATTATCCAACTGTATTTTAATTTTCTAAAGCAAATGTTCTGTCACAACCTTGTATGAAGATAAAACTAATCTCTGTTCAGAAGTTCTAAAGATGTGTTCATGATTAAGAACATACAAAATGTTCAACAAAAATAAGATCCACTTAATACAGAACTCTCTGAGAACTCTGCTGCAAGTGTATACAAAGAGACCCACTAGAAACTGAAGTGTAGTATAGACTATGAAATATACCTCATGTTTTCAGCTGAATCCTCAGGCATTGGTGCAACTGTCTGAACAGCAGGGAGGTTCTTACTAGTAGCACCATTCACGAAACTAGATGAAGAGGAAGAAGAGGAAGATCCTGAATCCACTGCACCTATCACCAAACAGAGTACATTCCATCAGAAAGACAAACTTTTCTTAAAATAAGAAAAGCAACACTGGAAAACTATTTTTACAAACTTTATGCATGGAACAAAAATGAAAGGTAACATAAAAAGGAAAACACACAATATCCTGAGGTAAATTACAAAACAAATAAATTTAAGCACTGATTAATTCTAAGTACATAAATGAGATTCAGATATTCACAACAATATATTAATGCATCAATACTGTCTTATCCATTTTTTAACAGATATAATTTGTCTTCCTACTTTTTTGCATAATTCATGTATTTCTGCAAGAACGAGAAGAGGGGATTTGGGAGACATCTAGTGTCTCTACTTGATCAGCATGAAATCTTTTATTTGAAGTAAATTGCATAGAATTATGCATAGATTTAAGTAAAAATTTCTGGAAAATATTATAAACTGGACAGCATCTGGATGTACTGAGAAAGCCCATCTAAAACAGGATAAAGTTACTATAAGAATAATTGTAGTCATATGTTTGCATCTGACATACAATACATACAAAGAAAATAAAAGGGGGAAAGAAAAATATAATTTATCTCAATGTTGTTAGCTCTGAGAAAGCAATCATCCACAATTTTAATTAAATTTATGTACCATGTTCTTGATTAACAATTCTATTAATAAAGATATGCAATCTCTCAACCTGTGGTACTCAGTACTACAGAGATGTAATAGTAATAGAGGTGGTAACTGGTGTTATGTATGAGACCCTCAGACCCCCACTGCCTGGCAATAAGACCAACAAAGCAATGGAACAAGCTGGGGTAGGAAGTTCAATGGGCAGAGCTCCAGATTCTGCATATCTGGAAAAGCCTTCGCATCCATGCTTAGCTTCTTAACCAATGTTACTTACTTCCAGTAAGTGGGGAACAAATGTTGAGAAACAATGCAGATAATATTAGAGTGTATTTAGTGAGCTGAAGGTTGCAATCCTAACCTAGGATGGCACAATGTATTAGTTATTCCCATTCCCATGGTGATGTAAGGAGACAAGCCCATGTCTGTGCACTGGCCTACCCCTCCCCCAGGAGTGGTGCAGAAGTGACTTTTGTGAGATCCCCCAGGTCAGCACAGTACTTATGCCAAGGCTTAGGCTGGCCTAAGTTTAGGTTAGGATTGCAACCAGTTTCTAAATAGGAACTGAGAGAAACTGAATCTTTAATTATTCTCTCATAAATTAAAAAATGGTCCACACAGGTACAGTCAACATATATTAAATGCCTTACACATGTTGAATCAAAAAGACTGCTAAGGCACTTCAGAGGCATTAGGAGCAAAAAAAAACTGTTACAAAGTGTGCAACAGGATGTCTGTATTCTGGCTAAAGGCAGTACCCCACAAATTGCCCTGCTACTCATGACCAACTCTAGGGTAAGGTGCAGTGGTGGGCAGGCCCGGCCCTAACAACTGGTTCTCCGGAAGTGGGTGGAGCCAGGCAAGGTCAGGGGGTGGGGCCAAGGTCAGGGGCGGGGCCAAGGGATTTTTTTAAATTAAAAAAATTAAAAAAAATTAAGCATGTGGCTTACCTCTGAGTAGACCTGCGTAGGATGGTGCTCTGAGGCTGAAGTCCCCGACATGGCCTGGAAGTAAGTCCCATTGAATTTCATGGGACTTACTTCTGAGTAGACCTGCTTAGGATGGGACTTTCAGGCTGCAGTCCCAGCCACATTTTCCTGGGAGTAAGCCTTTGCTGGGACTAAGCCGGCGGGGGAAGGCTCTGAGCCCTCATGGCCAGCAGGGAAGGCAGGTTTTGGCTCCCAAAGGAGTGCACGATTGGTTCTCTGCCCTGCTGGGCAGCAGGAAGGCGGGCTTTGGCTCCCAAAGGAGCGCGCGATTGGTTCTCTGCCCTGCTGGGCAGCAGGAAGGAGGGCTTTGGCTCCCAAATGAGTGCGCGATTGGTTCTCTGCCCTGCTGGGCAGCAGGAAGGCGGGCTTTGGCTCCCAAAGGAGCGCGCGATTGGTTCTCTGCCCTGCTGGGCAGCAGGAAGGAGGGCTTTGGCTCCCAAATGAGTGCGCGATTGGTTCTCTGCCCTGCTGGGCAGCAGGGAAGGCGGGCTTTGGCTCCCAAAGGAGCGCGCGATTGGTTCTCTGCCCTGCTGGGCAGCAGGAAGGCGGGCTTTGGCTCCCAAAGGAGCGCGCGATTGGTTGAATTGAAATGGTGGCCGTGGTGGCCAAAAACACATGAATGACCCCCGAACCGGTTCGGCCGTTATGGCCAGCCCCCCAACCGGTGGCCTGATTTTAACAACAGGTTCGGCCGATCCGGTCCGAACCGGTATTAGCCCATGCCTAGTGAGTTACAATGTTGAAAAGACAGTGCTATCCAAAAATATCTGTTACAATGTTGAAAAGACAGTGCTATCCAAAAATACCTTCATGGTCATATGGCACACATGACTAAACGGCAAAGCGCACAGAATGGTGTTGAACTTATCATTACTTTCCCATTTCTATGCTAAAATACTGTTACTTTTCCATTTCCATGTTTTCAAACTGCTAGGTTGGCAAGAGCTGGGCAAGAAATGCAAATCACTACATCTTGCAGTACTCAGGTCTTGAACTACCGACCGGCCAACCTTCAGTTAGACATGCACAGTGTCTTAACTACAGAGCCACTGCAGGCTACCATTAACTAAATTGGTTTGTTGCTTAGAATAAAATGGATCTAATATGAAATTCAGCAAGCATCCTTATCAAAATGGTTCAAGTGGAACAGTGTCTCAGATTTTTTCCCCTGTGCATAGCTGGCAATCAGTTTTTACTACATTATATACAAAAACAATACAAAAGAAATGTGGAAAGAAATAAAAAGTTCACAAGAATATCTAAAGACAATACCTGTTGTATTAATCATACTTTTTGGTGTAGCTCCTGCAGCAGCAAATATATTAGGTGTAGTACTCGGAGGGAGTCCACCTCCAGTAGTGGCAGCTCCCACAGTGGTGACAGCTAGGCTTCCAGGAGGAGGTTTCTTCACTGGTACCACAACACTCCTGCATAAAAAGGAATTAGATCAAAATTAGAAAAGGTACATGTGGCAATAGTTTATCTGAATTCTCCTTTGGATTAGAAAAATACTTTTTATGGCAGCAACATACCATCTCACAAAACAGAAGGACTGACATTATGAATACACTATGACAGTGCTTCCCAAACTCCCACAAGACAGTTTGGAACCTGGAAAGTCCTTGCAGGGGTGGGGCAGGGAGCCAGTGACGGCACTGCAGTGGTTGCTCTACTACCAGGACCAACAAACTTTGAAACCTACATGGAAGGTTGTGCTGGCCTTTAGCGGGGTGTGGGAGGCTTGCAGTCCCCTCTGCAATCCCATTGCTGCAAATAGCTTCAGTTTTCTGTTGAAGAGTCCCAGAAGTAGGCTCTAACTGGCAATACTATTTGCAACAGTGCAGAGGCCCAACAGTGGACTGCAAAGTCTCAGCACTCTGCCAGATGCCAGTATAATCCCCCAGGAAGGTTTAAAATCCCCTTGGCAGTGGTGATATTTTGATTGCTGCAGCTCTGTTGGGGCACGCCTTTCTGAGCCACTCCCCTTAATCAAAATGATGTCATTTTCATTTCAGTGTTGTGGCTGAGTATATATAAGCTAAAAATAGCAATAATGATATTTGAAATTCTTAAACCCTGACCAATAGACCATAACGCAGTGTTTCTCAGACTTTGGGTTGGGACCCACAAGATGGATCACAATTTTAGGTGGGTCCCCATTAATTTCAATATTTTATTTTTAATATATCAAACTTGATTCTATAACAGGATGTGAATGAATTTGGGGAAATGTTAAAGTTTAACAGGCCACTACGTATATGCTGTTAACAATGATTGCAAACGAGACTTAGGGCATAATCCAGAGTTAATGCAGTGAGGACTGGGCTGCTCCAACTATTCTGAATCCAGAGCAGAAGGTTATGCTGCATCCAGAGAGTCAGGAAGCTTGGGCTGCCCTATCAGCTCCAGAGCATGCTAAATAGACATCAAGAAAGTAAAACCTGAGGAAGGCTTGTTCCCGAGAAGAACCCCCTCAGATCACACTGAACAAGGAACAGCTGTGGTGCCTGCATTATAAGGAGTCTCTGACAACCAGTAACATCTGCAGCGGGAGGGGGGGTGATGCAGGGTGGGGGGATGGTCTAAGGGGGGATTTTACTCCCGCAACGCAGGTACATTTTTGCTAAAAATGCTCTTATATACCTTTTGCACTTTTAACTTTGGAAAACACTGAAATTAATTCAGAGATATCAAGTAAGCTTACAAGCTCCGTCTCAAAATGCATTTATAATTAAGATAATTTCATTACAAATTTATATAAAATCTATTCTTTTGATATTGTTTTCAGAAATATTTAGGCATATTAGGTATGACCATGGTTATAATGTTGAGCTTAAACACTCACATGCCTGTAGTTTTGAGGACCTTATCAGGAGTTTTGAAATGCAGTAATGTTTTTCTGATGGCTAAGTATCTATATAGTTCGTCCTCAAAACATGGTTGGTTTGTATCCAAGAAAGTTAGCTAAGTAACATGCCCAGCTTGTGTCAATGCTTTTAATGGTGCTTTGTTACAAACTAGTTTTTTTTAAATACAATCTTACAATATTCTTGAATACAATTCAAAAATATTCTTGCTTTCTTTGAATAGAATCTATTTTTTGTAATAAAGTAAGATGCTCATGTCTCATGGTAGAAACTGAATGTTCTGCAATAGCTAGTACTGTTTTGGAGAAATTAATTCAGATTTTAAGATTGATGTAAAAGATACTTCTG
The DNA here is from genome assembly GCA_030015325.1 of Cryptoblepharus egeriae. Taxonomy (NCBI): domain Eukaryota; kingdom Metazoa; phylum Chordata; class Lepidosauria; order Squamata; family Scincidae; genus Cryptoblepharus; species Cryptoblepharus egeriae. Next base: position 77,610,500 of record JAREYC010000005.1, read on the forward strand.
GATTCAGATTTTCACTGAGTGTGTCTTTTGGTGGAGACCTATCAGATTTTAAAGACTTCTGTCTGAAAACTAAGCTTTCAAGTCAGGTCTTTGATCTCATAAGGCTGCCAGAATTTCAAACATCTGTTTGATTTTTTGAGTTACACATACACAGGTATCACATTCTAAATCATTATGGCATCAGTAGTATTCTAAATAATCATGCACACACTTAGCAATGATTCACTGACCACTAGGAGACCTTAATGGTCTATATTTGTGAACGTAATCAGTGTAAATATACTCAGAAACAAAAAGAATGAAAGGAGGGTTGTAGAAGATCTGTGTACTCTAAGTAATTAATTACAGAATGCAAAAAGGGCTATAGATAAGAGATATTATGGTAGGAGGCAAAGCCTTCAATTGCATATGTTTTGCAATGCAGCATAATGTAACTAAGGCTGCAATCATAAAGACACTTTCCTGGGAGTAAGACACTTTCATGGGGGATTACTTTTGAGCAGACATGGTTAGGATTGTGCCCATTATATCACAATAAGAAATTTGAGATCAAAGTAGCATTCAAAGCTTGCAACTGAAAATTCTAACAGAACAAAAAAAATGGATGAATGTAATGAGCCACACTAAAATACATGCAAGGAGCAAACTATGTAATGGCCACAACTTGAAGAAGTTATGCCTGTGTGCATCACTTTACCTCTGTTGACTCCCATCCCTATGCATTACAGCTGCTGGAATTCTGAGGTTCACACACAAAGTAATACATGGCAGAAGCCAAATTTCAAACTACGTGTGCTATCTGTAGAATCCATTCCAGGATCCCTGTGAATTTGTAAATCTGTGATACACAAATCTGTGACTACTACTGGTTTGCTAAGCAAACTGGAAGTGGTTTTCTGGGGCCATTAGGGGTCCATAAATCAGATTCAAGGATACTGGGCCCATACACAATAATTAGTAATGAATACTTTCCAGAGAGAGTAAGAGCACAATCCTAACCATGTCTACTCAGATGTAAGCCCCATTGTGTCCAATGGGTCTTACTCCCAGGAAAGTGTCTTTAGGATTGCAGCCTAAGTCTTTGAATAAATACCAACAAATTCAAAATTAGGTCAAATTAGGTTCTCTTGCCCTGCGGCAGCCTCTGTAACTGCCCCCCTCCAGGGGGGTCCCCAAGTGCACTTTCTCCCTTAATGACACACCCCTCACCTCTCCTCGCAAAGAATTATTTAGGGAATGAATCTCCGTAAAAGTCTGAGATATGCTGATATATAGTATGGCAGTGTTTCTTGATCTTCCTACTCCTACTACTGGTGCTACCTGAGGTCATGACTGGTGGTAATCATGACACCCCCGAACCTGCTACCTGGTTGTAAGACCAGCAGTGAAATGCAACAAGCAGTAGCTTAGCAGACAAAGCATTCAAAAAGTCCTCTCATCTACACTGAGCCTCTTACTTATGTTTGTTATGTTGCATCTGGCCTTCCAATCCAAATGTCAGTGACTTTCAGTGGTACTTCCAATACGTGGACCATCTAAGTGGTACAGCAGGGGACAAGTGTTATAAAACATTTGTACAATGGGAAATTTATCCCCTTTCTCCACCACTTTAAGATGACCTTAGAATTTAATCAACACTTTGGGGACGAAGGGCACAATCCAGAATAAGGGCAGTGAGGAGAGCCCTATCTGGGCTGCCCCAACAATTCTGAATCCAGAGCAGAGAGTTATGCTGGATCCAGACAGTCAGGAAGCCTGGGCTGCCTTAGCTGCTCCAGAGCATGCTAAGTTGGCATCAAGTAAGTGACACATAGGGAGGGCTTGCTCCCGAGGAGACCCCGTTCAGATCACACTCAACAAGGAACAGCTGTGGTGCTTGCCTTATAAGGAAGCCCAGAAGTTCCTGACAACCAGTATCAACTGCAGCATGAGAATGCAATACTGCAGTACTTCTAATAGAGGGTGGATACTTTGAGTGGTCTGCTGTATCCCCATGTTAGCAGGCTGCTGTAGTTGTTCCATATCCTAAGTTTGAGAGGCAGGGGTTGCAGATAGGCTGGCCAAGAACTCAGATTTTTGGTCAACATGCCATTCATACTCGGCCTTATCATGGACCCCTATGGGTCTACTCATTACTATACCTGCTCCTGAGGTGATATAACTGAGGAGCTGGAAGAGGGCATTTCTGCCCTGGAAACAGGCTCTGGATACAGAGTAACTGTGCCCTAGGCAATGCTAAACATGCCCTCAACACGACTCTCCTGAGCTGCCTTGGCTGTCCCAGCTAGGGCAGCCCAGGTCCACCTGTCTTGGGGCAGCCTATTTTGACTTAGGCTGCCCCAAGCCTTTTCCAGAGTAACTACGGTGGCCCATCTTGCAGTTGGGTCAGCCCAGTGATAGATAGGGTAACCCAAGTGCACTTCTGGATTGTGCTCTTATTGTAAGAACTAGTGAAAGGGAGACTACCTCTAAAGATCACATGCTAAATTTTTACTGTCTTCTCTTCTGGAAAGCTTTTGGGATAAAACAATCAACCCACTTAATAAATGCACAGTAGTTTGAAAAGCAGTTTGTAGACTGCCTGTCTTTAGGGAAACTCTTTAGAAAAAACCTTTGGTAATGACACCTTAAATCATAACCTTAAGCTACAATTTGTATTTCTTATCTCTGCAACAGTATGCCTATTGCATACCATTAATTTAATAGAATCCTTTTGAGAGGACATAGGCAGAATGCTGTAGCCTATTAGTCCTCCTCTAGTCCTGCAAAAAATATAAAATTTCAAGTTTTTTATGAAGATCTAGAATTTATAGCGTTGGTTAAAAATAAACTTGTAGAATACACTTGTAACTATTTACTCAGCCCTAAATGTGATACTGCCAGAAAACAGATATCAGTATTTTACTGTAAATGTTCTGTGCAGCTTTTTATCAAACAAAAATGAATACAAAATGGAATCTGCTACGTTCATTCTAGAATGGTTGCAAATCCGGAGCTTGTCATAGTCTTCTGCAAACATCTCCTAAAAATTATTTTCAAGAAATTCAGTATAATGTTAAGATTAGTCATAACTTAGCAAGCTCAGACTCCAGGGCCTGAGAAATCCGTTTATATAGCTTATAATGTAATTACAGCTTCCTTAAGACAGATGAGGCAGAAGGCAGCAATATATTGAAACTGATTGAAAAATGCAGTTGTCCAGAAGCACTTGTGGGGAAGAGGTCTCTGAAAAGCTGCTCAAAGCTTCAGAGTTTGAAGTGAAATTTTTGATGTTGTCACTCTCAATCTATTGAACGGCTGACGGACAATCAAACCCGTCTGGCTAGCTGGCAGCTCATTTTGCTGGCAGGTGGCAAACAATTAGACACACCAATTTGTGCCTCCTGATGACATTAAAGCATGAAACTAAGTTGTATGCAGGGCCTAGTGATTTGTGTGAAAGCATTTCAAAAATAATACTCTTTACCGTGGCAACTCATTTCAGACTGCCACCTTCCATTATGGCTTTGAGTAGTGAAGACGACAGACTTGAGTTACGTGCAGCGCGAGGGCGCTTCTGTTCAATCCGTCATCAGCGCCCCCCGAGACCTCAATCCCTCCTTTCATCAATATCACCTCATCATTTACATTTGATAGTACTTGAACTGCTGAATACATTAAACTACACAGAAGACCTATTTCATAAGATATGTTAAACATATTTTGTGCTTTTAACATTTCATTTACAATTCTAAATGCTTTAAAAATAAATTACATTATATCTTATATAGGACAGTATTGTACTATTTGATCATGCACCAACTTCTTCAAAATATTCTTCTTTTGGAATTGCTGCTATATAATCAGATGTGTTTATTTTTTGGGTGAAGTACACTTTTTATTTAGAGCACAATCCTAACCATGTCTACTCAACAGTCAGTCCCATTGTGTTCAATAAGAAAGTGTCTCTTACTCCAAGAAAAGTGTCTTTAGGATTGCAGCCTTAGTGTTTCTTATAAATATATAATTTAAAATGTATTAATATTTTAGCATGGTCAAATGAGTTAGTAACTGAAATATTTTGATAGTTTACTACAACAAAATAAGGTTTTTTTTTAAAAAAAACCTGAATGATGTACTGTATTTCCCGGCTTATTACACGCACCAGACCATGAGACACACCAAAGTTTAGAGGAGCAGCACAAGAAAAAAACTTCTGAACCAAATGATGTACAGTGGTACTTCACGTAACAGAATTAATTTGTTCCGGAGGCAGTTCCTTTACGTGAAACCTTCTTTACGTGAAGCGGATTTTCCCATAGGAAATAATGGAAACGCAGATGATTGGTTCCACAACCCCAAAAATATTTATATAAAAATATTAACTGGATGTAAAAATGATGACAAAAAACTGTAACTGAATTCAAAACATGCATTCAGTGGGCATGATCCTATGAAGTCTATTTAGGCTGCAATCCTAAAGACACTTTCCTGGGAGTAGGACCCATTTAACACAATGGGGCTTACTTCTGGGTAGACATGGGTAGGAGGCTGCAATCAAAGATACTTTCTTCTGTAATCCAAGACACTTTCCAAGTGTCTCCCCACTTTCTCCTTCTCTTCATCCTGAGCCTTTCTCTCTCTCTGCTCCCTTCTGGCTGGCCCTGAGCGGCTTCTCTCTTCTCCACTGCTCTTCTCTCCCTCTGCCCAGCGGATGTCTGGCCACAAGAGGAACAGCATGGAAGTGTTGCTTTCACTATGGGCAGGTGTGCTAGGCAGCCCTGACACTTTTTAAACAGGTTGCTGGCCAGCGCGTCTTCCCTAACTGCCAACGAATGTTTTCTTTACGTGAAGCACTTTCTTTAAGTGAAGCAGAATCCTAGAGAATTTTTTTTTGTTACGTGAAACTTACTTTACGTGAGGCGTTCTTTACGTGAGGCGTCACTGTACTAATATATTTAATAAAATATAGTGGAATAATATTTCAACCATGTGAAGTCAACAGTGGTATTAAGAACCATTATCACTGTCACTAACAAATGAGAAAGACTTTAAGCTCCAAGCACTCTTCTAATTTTCTGGTAATCCCAAAAACTCACCATCTCTAGTGTCAGTGATTTGTGACTTTTGTACAAATCTCATTGCAAATGGTCCAGGAAGGCAGGTAAGTTGGGGAGGGGGTTCTTTTGGGGTGGGGGGATCCAGTAAGTAGGGAAAGGTGAGGGGATCTAGATAGATAGGGAAGAGTGAGGGATGCACAGGCATGGAGTAGCAGGGACCACATCTTGTGCATGCCTACCTTGGAGCAAGTCTCCAAGCCAGGGAAGGCTGCTTAGGATTGCAACTGTGCCAGGGTGACCAGATGCCAAACCCAAAATTCCTGAACCCCAAGGCCAAAATTCCTAACCTCCCAAGCCAAAATTCCTACCCGCTTAAAAAAATTACCAAAAATGTATTTTCTTTTTGTTTTTATATTCTTGGTTTTTACTTTTTTGGCCATAACTTTTGATAGGAAGTAGATATCTCAAAACTGATTTTTGCATTGGATTCTGCTCTTTAATCCAAATCCAACGACATATGACATGATGGGGTAAGGTGCTCCAGGATTAGCCCTATCACTCTATTAGATGCACAGACATTTCCCCCCCTTTGGGGAGAAAAAAGTGCGTCTTATAAGCCAGGAAATGCGGTATTTAATAATAATGAAAAGATCTGCATAAATCTATCCTTGCTCAGTCAATAACTGAGTTGGAGCAAAAATAAAATTCTTAGTATATTTTTTTTGTGATATTCAACATAGAGCACAATCCTAACCATGTCTACTCAGATGTAATCCCCATTGTGGTCAATGGGTCTTACTCCCAGGATAGTGTCTTTAGGATTGCAGCCATAGTATATTTCTTATGAAACTGCAATCCTAATCCCTGGTTAATTGTTTAAAGTCCTGTGCTGGGCTGGGGCTCTTCCAAAAGTGCTGTAAAGCATTCCTGTACCACTCCAGAGGTGGGAGGGTTTAGGCCAGTACACAGACATGTGCCAGCTTCTCCACATCACCATGGGAATGGGGGGAGGGATGAGTTGTGCTGGCCTAAATTCTACCTCAGGGTAGAATTGCATCCTGAGTCATATTCCTCCTGCTTTATGGCAGGCCGATATCTTCAGTCATGTCAAGCACCCCACCGTTTTTAGGAATCATGAATGTATAAACTAGCAATTTTCAACCTTTTTTGTCTCACAGCACACTGACAAGTCACTAAAATGGTGGCACACCATAACTTATTGACAATTGACAAGACACACAATACTTTGGGTGAGACGTTCACATCCCTCATGGCCCAATTAATAAATTATATTTATTTAATTAATAAACACATTGTCCTAATTACGATGGCACATCTGTGAACCATGGCAAATGGCAATGTACAGCACATTGGTTGAAAATACCACAAATATTAGCTGTCTAGAAATAACTTACAAACTAGTAACTAGACTAATCAGTCTAGTTATAATTAATGTACTAATAACAAACTAATAAATAATGTATCTATTATTGCAGGAGTAAAATTTAAAGAATATCTGTGGGCACCAGGAACAGCTGGGCAACAGTGGGCAATGGGCACCAGTGGGCAGCAGGTAGTGATCATCATGGACCATTGGGCACCACCTGCCCGGACATCTCTACTGGACACCAGTGGGTAGTGGTTACCACTGGGCACTACATACCAATGGGCAATTCACACCAAGCACCCCCACCAAGCACCATTTTGCAGCTGGCATCCCTTTTGGGCACCAGACACCATCAGGCATCCCTTCCAAACACTGGGCAGTAGTGAGCACTGCCAGGAAGCAGTGGGCCCCAAACAGCTCTTAGTGCAGTGGTTCTCAAAGTGGGGGTTGCAACCCCCTTCGGGGTCGTACAATCCTTTCTTGGGGGTCACCTGTGTGGGGTCACCCTCACCTCCTCCTGCACCCTCCTGGCGCCCGCTCAGTAGGAGGCAACTGTGGAGCTGGAGAAGCTCCGGGCAGCCGAGGGCTGCTCCGCCCGCCTTCTCTTCGGCTGGGTTGGGCTCCACCTCCAGGGCTCCCCCTCCTGCCTCCCATCAGTTCCCAAAGCTTCCTGGAGGGTCTTGTCCCTTCCCCTCTCCCTCCTTCCCTCCCTCTCCCACTCCCCATCTTCTAGCACCATGCTCTGCAGTGATGGCAGTGCACTGAAGCTAAGCACGCCTGGGGCGGAGCCTGGATAGAGCCATTCCTCCTCCTCCTCAGCAGCAGCAGCCCATGTGCCCCAGAGGTAGGGCATGTGTGTGTGACTCAGGAAAGGCAGGCTGAGAGGATGCAAGGACACCAGAAGGGTCCTGATCCAATGGATGCAGCCCCACAGTCTCCCCAGAGAAAGTTCCCTCCTCCAAACTTGCACCGACTCCATTGAAACAAACTGCACAGCCGCCCTCACTCACAAGAAAGCAAACATTTAGGCTGGTGTGCAGGGGTGCAAGCCTTCCAGACTGGCCATGATCCCAGGCACCTGGGCCTTGAAAGTGCTCCAGAAAAAAGCCCCAGCAGGTATTCAAAAATAAATTTATTTCTAAAGCTGGTGATAGTCCTAACTTCTCTTCCCTCTCACTCAAGCCCCATTTCCTGTCCCAGCCACATTAGGGGTTAAGCCTGGTTTTTATTCTTTTTCTTTTTTTGCAGTACATGTCCTCCTTTTTGAGGCTTCTGTCCTGGAAATAAATCTCCATTTCCTTCCATTTCCATGTGAACAGGCATCCTGTAGCCAGGGATGTAATATAGGCTATATTACATTTTGGCTGCAATCCTAAAGACACTTTCCTGGGAGTAGCCCCATTGCATCTAATGGGGCTTGCTTCTGAGTAGAGAGGCAGAAAGAATTAGGCCCCTGGGAGAACCATTAATGCTCACTTTGGCCCTAAATATGAAATGAGTTAGACACCTTGCCCTACTCCCAGGTAAAAGTGAACAGGACATCACACTGCCCAGCCTTCAACAGCTTTACTCACAAGAAGCCCCATTATAGTCAATAGCTCTACTCCCAGGTAAAGGTGATCGTGCGTGGATGTGTAACTTCAGGCTAGCTTGAAGGAAAGGCCCATTGACCAGCATGGGACTTGCTTCTGAGTAGGTCATAGGATCTTGCCCTTGAGGTCCTCTATATGGCAGCCTGCACTGTGTGACAAGAAATCCCATTGGGGGGGGGGGAGAGAGGGTCACCATATGTCCTCTTCCAGGACACGTCCTCTTTTTAAGCCTTGCTTCTTGGAAAATCTTCACTGTCCTCCTTAACCTTGTGAGCAGGCAACAGGTAGTCAGGAGGACAATGAAGATTTATTCTAGAGCACAGGCTTAAAAAGAGGACACATCCTAGAAAAAGAGGACATATGGTCACCCTGCATGTAATTGATGACAAATAATTTCTTAATTACAAGAAGGCTACTTACAAGGAAAAAGCCTCCCACTTGCAAGGAAAAGGAGGACAATGAAATTTTTTCCCAGGATTTAAGACTTAAAAAGTCCTGAGAAAAAAGGATAGGATTGGACTGTCAGAGCCCAGTTTGCATATCTTCTGAGAAGTAAATTCCACTGTAGTCAATTCCACTTCCTCTTTCCTCTTTTTGTATGTGTGTATGTAGTGTTTATACCTTTTATTTTGTTATGTCCAGAGGTGGGCTGCAGCAGGTTTGCATCTACTCTATAGAACCGGTTGTTAATGAGAGATAGGACACATAAAGTTTAAAAATAGCCATTTAAAAGTGGCTGCCAAATGGGCATAGAACCGGTTATTGATTTCTTTGAATCCCATCACTAGTTAAGTCCTACATTTTTCTTGGGTGTCCTACATTTTGGGTGGGGCTTGTTATGACCTGTGATGACTTGTGATCATTCTGACTGAGCGTCACACTGCTATCTCTCTTGAGGGTCAGATCCTGCTGTTGCTGTATTAAAATATATCCTGCGTATCAGATATTCACATTACGATTCATAACAGTAGCAAAATTACAGTTATAAAGTAGCAACAAAAATAAATTTAGGGTTGGGGATCCCCACAGCATGAGGAACTGTATTAAGGGGTTACGGCATTCGGAAGATTGAGAACCACTGTCAGTGTGTCCTCACATCATAGAAAGAATATACTTCCCAAAATTCATGTTTCTAGGTTGGGGCTGGGCATTGATGAGTCAGAGAATCAGTCAGTCTTCAATATTAAGTATAGGGACAAACATATGTTGCTCCTTTTCACCCCCTTAGGATTTGAATTTGCATCGGGTTGGGGGGGGCGGTTCTGCACAGGGAATGCTGCATGTGCGGGGGGAGGGAGGTTAAGGGTTTTCAAGGGCACATTTCAAGGGCACAAATATTTCTGAAATTTTACTCCTGCAATGCAAGTACATTTTGCTAGTATATATGTAAACAATTCTGGAAAGTAATATCCTCTCAATTAGTTTGAGTGTCTCAAAAATTCAAACAGACCCTTGCATCAGTCATACTGCACTAATTACACAGGACTGTAAATTTGGGTGTCAGAAAAAAATTTTAAATTTATGGTGGTTTCATATGAATTTGTAGCTGCTGGTCCCAAAGCTGATATCAGTCTAGTTTTGGAGATGCAGCATAGCCTTGTTAGTTCTTCAAGCAGCTTCCTTGTGAGAAACCCTATGACATTGTTTCTTCACAAGGAAGCTGCTTGAACTAGTCACTAACAAGGCTGTGCCATTTCCTTGAAGTAATTGAGCAAAATTGATGTTGTTGTGTTGTTTTTTAAAATTTATCACCTCAAATTCATAAAAAACACCATTGATAAAACTACTACTTTCTATTGGGCAATGATGCAATTTTTTTGAATCAGTGCCCCAAATATATTCAGGAATAAGTCTAAATTTTAAGACAGCAGAATGTGTCTATGTTATCTAATAATATGTGATTATGGACTAACAGTGCAATCCTAAGCATGTCTACTCAGAAGTAAGTCCCGTTGTGTTCAATAGCACTTACTCCCATGAACATGTGGTTAGGATTGCAACTATAATCTCTTTGGTATGCTTTTCTATCCATATATGAGGTGTATCCAGAAAGGAATGAGAATGAAGTTCCTACACTCAAGAAGGGCCCTGTGAAGAGATAACCTGGCCAAGATCGCTTGGGGTAGAATGCCAAGTATATTTTAGAACTCTGATCAGTTGCATTCTATCCCTGTCAGTCAAGACATCCTTATTGACCCCAAGTGCCTCATATTAAGAAAAATGCAAGCAAGTTTGGGACAGTGGTATGAAATAAAATTTCATATGAATTTGAGAAAAACTGTATCAGAAACTTTGGAAGTTTCTGGAAGGATGAGACGTTATAGACAAACTGATCACAACTGAGAACAGACCTCACTGTATCCACATTCTTTTCCATTTTTATGAAGAAGGGCGTCCCAATCACTATTCTTCAAAACCTTCTTGTCCTTCCGTGAAGTTCTTGTGCCATTGGTACACTTGTACAGATGACAGAGCAGCTTCTTCATAAGCTTTCCTCACCACTTACAAAGTTTCTGATGCATTTTCATTCACACCAAAATTCATCGCATACCATTGTCCCAAATTCGCTCACATTTTTCTTAATACGAGGCATTTCAAAATGCCTCATGCTCATTGGAGGGATCACCTAGTCAGGCCAACATTCAGTATGGTGACAGTGATAGCATCCAAAGTGCCCTTAGAGTGCCCAGGTACACCACACGTTTCCAGTGCTAGGTTATTCCTCTGGGCACCCAGCAACTTGTAACCTGACATTGCTTTTAGTAATATAGTGAAGGTGAAAGCATATGGTAAATCACTGACATCACTACACTGCAGAGCTTGCTACCAGTCCAGTACAGTATTAAATAAATCAGCATTTTGCCAAATAGAGATAAAACAGTTAGGTAATGAATATGCTTCTGTGTCACTGTATGGATCAACATTTTCCAACCTTAGATTAATTAGGCAATATAGGCAATTGATTTCTTTAACTTTCCTTTGAATATTTATAGTATTTAGCTAATGTTGTAAAATTCAGTGAAATACAATTGTTCAATAAAAGGTAGGTTTGATCCACCCATCATACAATTATAATATCTGGGGGGAATTTCAATGATGAACTAATTTTGCTAAGGCAAATTATGTGTTAATTTATTTAACTTATTTAGAGAATTAAATTTGAAAAAACAGAACTTTGCTTTTCCTATAAACATTAACATGACAGTTTCTTAACAGTTCAGTCTAGCTGTTTTAAGTGGAACTACTCAAAATTAGCCAACTTTAATGTTATACTGAGTTTCACTATTCTTCAAGAGTTATGAACTTCAGGTAGACTGTTGTCTGTCACAAAAGCATTTCAGGATGAAAAGCACTGTTTTATATTGAGAAAAGTTATAACTTCACAAAGCAGATCTGTTCTCTGAATATAAATTACAGTTTTATTTGCTGGTAGAAGACAAAACCAAATCCAGATCTCTTTTTCATAAACAATATCATTTGTTTATACTAAGGCAGCACAAATGGATGTAAAGCTATATTTCTACAACAGTGTCTTCATTAGTATCTCATATACAATCTAAATGTTCAGATGTTATGATTAATATGACACTAAATAGCAAACAAATTATCCCATATACCTGTCAAAGGAGTGAAACTGCATTGGAAGAATAGGCTGGGCTTCTCTCTTCAGTGCAGGATCAGGATAAGGGATTGGATCAGGGCCGCATTCTGCAATTTCGACAGGAGCTGCCACCAGACTTTTCAATATTTCCTTGACATTGATGCCCTTGCTTTGACTGATACTTGATATGGAAGAAGCAGGTTTCAAAATTTCACTGGGACTCTCTGTTAAACTCTCCTGAGATTTCTTTACTTCAGAAGACAAAGTAGACAACAGTTCACTCATGGCATCAGGCCCTGTGCTTGTTTCTAAATCTGTCCCATTCAAAATACTGGGCACTTGTTCCTCTCCAATTCCAGAATCAGTATGAGGAATGGAGCTTTCCAGCTGAATATCTTCAACTGGTGTCAGTGTTTCCTTTTCCTTGACATTATCTGGAAATACAGCAGGAGTCTCTGCAATAGAAAAGTTGAAAAAAATTAATCTTGGAAATTAATACCATAATAACTTATAGAAATAAGTTACTTATAACTTATAAGAAACTTATAGAATAAGTTTATAAATAAGAAACTTATAGAAATATAATTTCGCTAATAGATTGGTAGAAGCCTCTTTCCACCAAACAATGGGGAGATACTTGGTAGTTATCCACCTCACTAGATTCTATCCCCTCTTGGACCCTGCTTTGGCAGTCATGGCTCATATGTACTCTCTGGGGTGGCTATTTCTGACTTTCTCAATGAGCCAATGCAATCTTAGGAGTGCCATGTTTATTCACACACATTTTGCATCATTGAAAAGCAACTGAAATGAGCAACCCAATTTGTTTTAGCACATTACATCTGTTTGTTATAACTTTGAGAGAAGCATTGTAAATTGTCAAAACCCTTCAGTTCATTATTGTGCTCAGACAAGCCAGTGGGCAAAGAAGGAGCATTGCTATGATTAGTGATTTTAACCTTCTCCCGGAGTAAGCATTTAAATGCCTGAAGCCTAATACTGTTTTTCATTGTAACTGAAGACTTTTTAAATGCTAAAATAATGAGTTCAGTTAAATAACATGATGACTGATGAACATCATTGTCACATTCAGTAACATGTCTTCGTTATTGTAATTAATGAATACACATGAATATGTTTGCCTGGTATGCAAGGTAATTGCCTCAAAATAGTAAATATGAAAATTATGTTTTCATATTTATCCAACACAATACCTATCCCACTTTGGAGATTAATGTCATCATAGCCCAATCCTAACCATGACCTGCACTGACAGAGCATGAGTTCTGTTAGTTCAAGGCTCAGGCTGCTGGCATAGCAGCTGTTACAATGGTGCATGGGCTGAGCCGCCAAAGCAGTCAGCTGACAGTTGATCATCTGCATGTCAACAACCTCCTGAGCCTGTACTTGGGCAGGTTAAGGATGCAGTCCTATCCACACTGGGATAGTCCTATCCACACTGCAGTCCTATCCACATGGCAATAAGCGCTATTGACTATGATGTGACATTTCTAAGTAGACATGCATAGATAGGATTGAGCTGTAAGTCAGCAGAGGGGGAGATTCTGAGAAGGATTGGGCAGGGATCAGAAGTGGCCAGAGGTATGTCACAGGTTGGCTGGGGTCAATATTGGCTGCAGCAGTGATGCTAATCCTATGTTCCTGGCTATAGCTCAAGACATCCCTTTAAATTCACCTGGATTTAAGCCAAACAAAGTTGGCATAGCTCTAAGTAAGTCCATTAAGGACAAGGCAATGGTGGAGTATGTAAGTAAAAAAAATTTTTTACTTACCTTTCCATTATTGTCTGGTCCCCAGCCAGCTCACAGCATGCAGTGGAGGCTGTGCCAGTGCCTCTGCACACTCTGGACCAGCTCAGGATAGGATTGGGTTGTAGGTATTATAGAATTATTTTGATACTTTTTGTTTCCTAATCCATACTATGTAAGAAAAGGGAAGAGAACCAATTAAGACTTCACACTCGCCTTCTTGCTCAGAAATTTTGTATTTACCTACGTGATAGGTATATAGGGCACATCAAAGCTTCATTAGGGCTGCAATCCTATATACATCCTTACTCTTATTGCAAACCTATATGCAATCCTTACTCTTTCCTGAGAGTAAGTCCCACAGAAGACAATGGGATTTACTTCAGACAAGGTTAGACATGCTTAGGATTGCTCCATACCAACAAGAAACTACTACTCAGAGGTCAGAAGTCCATCAGGATCCTGTGAGTCACAGTGAGGTGACTCATCCCTGGGTGTTGAACCATGTGATGGGCTAATGACTGATATAAAAAGGTAAAGTTGGCCCCCACATGTTATATTGCTGGTTCTGACCAACTGTAGAGTGCAATGCTCATCCCTGTTTCTAAGCCTTTAGAGCCAGCGTTGTCCCAAGACACTTCTGTGATCATGGGGCTGGCATGACTGCTGAAAGCACACAGAATGCTGTTTTGCCATCCCATCAAGGTGGTACCTATTAATCTACTTTCATGTGCCTGCTTTTGAACTGCTAGGTTGGCAAGACCTGGGTTAAGGACAAGAGCTCTTCCCATCTTGTAGGACCTGGGTCTCAAACTCTGGCCTGCTGGTTAACAGGCAGAGTGTCTTATCCACTTGTACCACCACAGCCCTATACAGTCCCTGCTGTAGATGCCATGAAATCCATATGGAACTGTATCAGCATGTTGATGTTAAAATCCCCAGGAAAAATCAAGGGGAGACAGAAGCATCTTTGAAATCACCCCAACTACTCTGAATCCCTTTTCTGTCTTAAAGCCCAATCCTAAGCTTCTCAGTGCCTGCTGGAGAAGCAATACCAAAGCAGCTACCATTGTTTCCAGGGAGTACTGGAAGCTGCCAGGAGTCTCCATGGGAGAAGGGGAGTTTTGTCTTCTTCAGCCAGGAAAAGCCCCATACTCCACAAAGGGGCTTCTCAAGTCTGCACTGGCTATTTCTAAGCCTGACACGGATTTGGTAGAACAGGGCTCATCTGGTGCTACCCTCTTTCTGCCCCGGTCCCACTGTCCCTTACCCCTCATAGACCACATAGCCCGGTGATAGCAGTGGTAGCTGCTAACTTAGACATCCTCACAATCCTAAGAAATTTAGGCCAGCCCAATTCACCTAGAATATATTTCTGTAGTAGCGTGGGGAGATCAGCGTATGCGTATACACTGGCCTAACCCCCTCAGGAGTGAGGCAGAAGTGCCTTATGGCACTTTTGTGACACCCCCCACCAGGTCATCACAGAACTTATGCAGGGCTTATGCAGGCCTAAATGAAGATGAGGATTGCAGCCTTATCCAGCAGGTGTTATGTTCTTCTCTTGCTGGCACTAGATGCGGCGCCTGATTGGTGTGGGCTCAGCACATGTACTCCCTTCTCACCAGGTGCCATAAAAATGCTTTATACTTGTTAGGTGACTGCCAGACAGAGACCTAACAAGTGAAGTGGATTCTTGACTACCATAACTCCTGTTCCCCTTGAATGTTTTAAATTCAATAAAAACATTCACAGTGACAACACAACAATAGCATAATGACATTGGTAAACATTTAAAGCAAATTTTAATAGAATAGTGTTTTGGTATTTTATTTTATTGGAATAATTTATTTTATTTTAAATAATTTTATTTTATATTATTTAGAAAAAACAGTCTATTAGCCTGACTTGCCATTCTGATGTTAAGGTCATACCATCATATTAGCACTTTGGCAGTTCAATCCTCAGCATGTTTAGTTCACATCAAATTCTAGAAGTGCATAAAGACATAAAATTCTTACAGCCCAATCCAGAGCAACTATTCCTTGCACATAAGAGGCCTTAGGGTGCCCTATCTACCACTAGGGTGGAGCAACTGCAAGATGCTCCAGCCCTGTTACTCTGGAAGAGGCTTAGGGCAGAGCAAGGCAACACAGGGTGCCCTAAGAGAGGTGGACCTGCTCTGCCCTAACTGGGGCAGCCTAAGCAGCTCAGGAGAGGCAAGTTGAGGGCAGAGCAGTTACTCTGTATCCAAAGCCTATTTCCAAGGGAGAAATGCCCTCTTCCAGCTCCTCAGAGATATACCATCTCAGGAGCAGGTATAGTAATGAGTAGACCCATAGGGGTCCATGATAAGGCCCGAGTAAGAATGGCAGTGTTGACCAAAAATCTGAGTTCTTGGCCAGCCTAGCTGCAATCCCTGCCTCTCAACCTCAGGATATGGCACAACTATGGCAGCCCATTAACCTCAGGATACAGCAGGCCACTCCAAGCATCCATCTTGCACTAGAAGAACTGCAGCTGTAACTGGTTGTCAGGAACTGCTGGGCTTCCTTATAATGTAGGCACCACACACTTCTTCAGTGTGATCTGAGGGGGGTCTACTCAGGAGCAAGCCCTCCCCAGCTGTCACTGACTTAGTATGCTCTGGAGCAGTTAGGGTAGCCCAGGCTTCCTGACTCTCTGGATGCAGCATGACTTTCTGCTCTGGATACAGAATAGTTAGGAGAGAGCAGTTAGGGCAGAGCAGGTTGAACTTGCTCTGGATTGTGCCCTTAGTAAATTTAGTTAGCATTCAGGCATACGTGGGGCATTTTCTGCCCAAGTTGAACCTGAAATCTTTTACTGGTATATATGTACCAATGGTATAAGGTTAAATCCTAATTCTCCTTCCATTCAAGGAAACAGCTATATTTACAGAAGGGGGGGATAGTGGTTTTCAGTAATCTCTCCCTCCACTGGAAACTTCCTACACTCTGTGAAATTCCCTTTCCACTTCACTCCCTAAATTGGGGGATGCTGAAGGAAGGGAAGGATGGTCAAAATTTTTTCCAAAATGAAAGCCTTATTTAGGATACTACTCATAGTAATAGAGGTTGTATACAATCCAATATCCTATAGGAGAGTCATTCTGAAAGATGAGCAAAAATGCATGATGTTGATCTTCATTAAGAGGTGCTATTGGAGTGGATGTTTGCAAATATGACTTATAAGATAGTATTTAATTAGACAACAATCACTGTTTATTCAGGGTCAGCTAGCAACAAATGAGTGATAATCAGCAACTTCAGATTTCTGGTCTTCAAGAAGAAGGCTGAATACAAACATGATGAGGAAATAATGTGTTTAGGATTAACCCAAGATATTGTTTACATTACATTATCATACTGTTGGTTATGACTACAATCCAGAGTAACTACAGGACCTTTTACATCGATGTAGTTACGATGCCACCTATGGGAAATGCATAGAGAAAGCCATAGTAAGTGCTTCTTTCCCGTAGTTATTCTGGATTTTAGGCTAACCCTACAATCCAGAATAACTACGGGAGCATGTAAGAGACATTATGTTCACCCATAGTTACGGCACCACCTAGTGAAAACCTATGGGAAATTCATATTGCAATCCAGAGTAAATTGTTCATACTCCGGAGCAAGGTCTCCCTGTAGTTACTCTGGATTGCGCCCTAAATCTTACATAATTTTAGTTCTGCACAGAGTTAATAAAAATTGTCAAATCCCAATATTTTAGGAAGAACCAAGCTAAACTGGTTTCTGAACTTCATTTTCTTTTCTCTTAAATAAAAATTGAACATTAGATTTTTGAACATTTTAAATAAACTTTTCAAAAAAGTGTTAAGTTATATTTTAAATTGTGCATTGTACAATATCTTTTTATCACAATTACCAAACTACCTCATACTACCTTTAATGTATTCAAGAAATAGTTGACTCAGTCCAAGAAATGAATATTATTGCCCCATATGGAACTCTAATCAAACTAATCAGTAAGTCCCAAATTCCAATCTAAACTAAAAAATGGCTACTGTTGTAGATTGTTTTAAGATGTTTTGCTTTACAGCACTACACTAATATGGCACTAGAATGGCACTTTTCAATTATATTAATGCTTATTTTTTATCCTTGCCTTACTCTTATGGGAGTTTTACAGCGACACAAGTATCAGCTGTATCAAGTCTGTTAACCGATTCCATTTAGTTACCACAGCTTCTTCAGTCCTTAGAGATGGCGCTTGTAGAACGGGCTAACCTTTCAACCAATACACTTATATACTTTATGTACCAAAAATGTATTTTTAAATGTTTGCATTTTTTTAACCTATCACTATTGCTCTAATGATAGTGTAAATATGTTCCCTGTTTTCTATATATTGCTCTTAAGACAGAATCTGCAGTCAGATAGTTTCCAGTGATTTCCAGTGATTTCTACTCTGGATCTACTCTGCCTTCCATTGTTCATTGTTAAGCAAGATAAAATTACAAGAATCACAGGAACAGAATGGAAGCCAGGATAGTGAAATCTGGAACACCACCACTGCTTCTTCTATAGCATACTAGAGAAGACATGATTCTTGGTATGCTCTTCATGTGGTTTTTACAAATCTAGAACTGCAAAACTTCCAAGTTTATTTAAAGGGACTCCCCATGTTGGGGGAACTTGGGATGTTCAGCCTGGAGAAAAGGAGGCTGAGGGGAGACATAATTGCCCTCTTCAAAACCTGAAGGGCTGTCATAGGGAAGAAGAGGCGCATTTGTTCATAGCTACTTCTGAAAGCAGAACTAGAACCAATAGGTACAAACTGCAAGAAAGGAGATTCCGGTTGGATATCTGGAAAAAAATTCCTGACGGTTTGGGTGGTTCGGCAGTGGAACAGACTGCCAAGGGAGGTGGTGGACGCTCCCTCACTGGGGGTCTTCAAGCAGAGGCTTAACAAGCACCTGTCAGGGATGATCTAGGAGGATTTCCTGCTGCAGGCAGGGGGTTGAACTAGATGACCTACTAGGTCCCTTTCAACTCTAGGATTCTATGATTCTATGATAAAAATGACACCCTGTCTGTGCAGTCCCCTGTAAATAAGACCAAAAGTACTACAATTCAGGTTTGTGAAAATCAGACTAAGATCAAGGTAAGGGGAAGGATAATGCATTTGCTGCATGAGTAGCTGTTTACTTCCTGGCTGTCTGATTTCAGAAGACATTAATGGAGGACTCTTGCTTGACTTTGCACACTTTTGGCTGGTGGCACAAACAGGACTGTCTCGCACATTGCTTGGCATCTATAGAAAACTGCCAGGAGAAATTATCAAGGGATTTAAGCTGGGTACCTTCAATATGCTGATGAAGCCCAGCTCTCTCTAAAACGCTTTCTATTTGCTACTGTTGATACTGAATTATTTTGCTAATTGTATTTTGTAGTTTGTGATTTCCTGCATTTTAATTTTATCCGTATTTACTATATTTTATATTGTATTCCACCCTGAATGCCTTGATCAAGCCTTGAGATTTGGCAGATCTCAATTTAATTTTTCTAATTTAAAAATATTATAATCCTTCATGACTATTTACTACGAAACAGAATTAATAACCTACATATGTTATTTGCTAGTAAATCTTTCCTGGGATAAAAGTAAGATTTTATTTATTTTATTTACTATATATCCTTTCTTCCTAAGAAGGGAAATCAAGATGGCTTTAAATCTGTTTTGGTTAAATAAGATCCCTAATATATGTTAGAGCTGTACTACCAAATATAGCTCTTCCTCCGGCAGTTCCTCTGGCTCTCAGGAATGTCCAATCCAAAATGCTCTCCAGAATGTTATGCATTTGCAGATCCTGCATAACATTCTGGATAGCATTTTAAACTTCTGCTTTCAAGATTTGCAGGAAGACGTTAAATGGGCCTGGATAGTGGGGTCAGACTCTTTTCCTATCTCAATCTTTGTTACCTTCTTCACGATGGTTGATGGAAGTAATCCTCTTTTAGCTAGCACAAGATAGGATTTACTTTATTTAAAAAGAAGAGAGAAGAATCCTTGCTGCTCTGGGAGATATATTTTTGGCTGTAAGGTGAAATCAATAAATTTTTGAAATGAAATTTAAAAAGTGAGTATGTGGATAGTTAAATACCTGTAATGTTTGATTAGGCAGAGAATGTGAAAAAATAATCACTCTCAACTGTAAACATGAAAGAAAATGAAGCCAAAAAACATTGCTAAAATAGAGGTAGATGGTTAAGGCAGGTGTGAATGTTCACATCCTATGTCATATTTTTAAATTCAACCGTTATCTCAGATATGGAGTAACACCTACTAGGCTACAAGAGATAAAAGATAAAAAAGTATGACAGTAAAATGAAGCTAAATACCTTTCTTATTAGAATTAGTTGTAAAAGCTCTATTTATACTGTAATGCTATAAATGGTACTCAGATCAAGCATTTTGTAGTTTACTTCTCATAGCATTATATTTTTATTACCTACAACTATCTCAGTAAATAAGATACCCCATTGAACCAGGTACCTTAGAAGACAAACACTCTAGGCAAATAATTTTCAGTTTTAAAAAAGGTTGATTTCTGTGCAATGCAAAACATATTTTCTATCAACAGCTGTGTTAAGAGTTAGGTTTGAATTGTATTACATGATATAATTACATCCCATGTTTATACATTATGCATTACATAATCATACCCCTAACCTCCCAAGTTAGGAGTTTACATTAGCGTTTATTACCTTTGTAAAATGAGTGTGTAAAGCTCTGTTCGGGGATTAACTTGGCAAGGAATCCATGGTTCAAACTTGGGTGTGGGATAGATGGTATGACCACAACTGTGGAGAAAATCATGGAGTCAGTTGTGAGCCAGCTACTTATTGCTTGTGGCTTGGTCCACTGTGGATCCATGACATAAGTCCTATCTCACAGAAACATGCAAACATGGCACTAACAATGTGTTTCTCAGAGAGAAATCAAGAGATAGGAAACATACCTGCAAATAATGCATTTTAGAAAACAACACTGATACAAAAAGACAGATATTCATACACCAGACAAGCACAGCTGTAATAGTTAAATAGAACCAGAAGTTTGCTACTCCAGCATTACAGCATAATACATGAATGGAAAAGACACACTAAATACAAACACAAAATTAGTACATTGCAATATCTAGATTAATTGGTTGAATTAAATAAATTATATTTTATTATCCACAAAGTTTCACCAATTAATCAGCAGCAGATTTTTTTATAACTATGTTAATTTTACCCTAAAATCCAGAGTAACTATGGGAGCACGTAAGAGACATTTACGTCGACATAGTTACGGCAACACCTAGTGAAAACCTATGGGAAATTCATATTGCAATCCAGAATAAACTGTTCTTATGTCGGAGCATGGACTCCCCGTAGTTACTCTGGATTGCGCCCTTAGTGGAAAAACTATAGGTAGTAAACTCCATTTTGAAGAGGCATTCTCCCTTCTCTTTCACACATGAAAATGCCCCGCAGATGGTATCTGTGACAACACATGCATCCATCTTCGAAAATTAAAAGTGTGCTTTATTTTTTAGAAGTATTGTTTTATTCATATGCCAAGTATATCTTGATTTCTTCAATTAATTAAATGCTAGAGCTTAAAAACTAAATACTAAATATTCAGCTAAGATTCAGGTGACAATTACAAAGAGAAAACAGTTCAGTTTTGTTAGAACACCTAATGCAATAATATTTATGTTATAGTTCACAATGAAGCAAGCTCTAACAGTGAATAACATCACTGTGATTTAGATCTTTCTGTGCCATAATTTGTATAAGATAGTTATGTAAACTATAAATAAACAGCAATTTTAGTCAAATGAAAAGCCTTTACAAATAATATGAAACATTATAATTAATTCAAAATGTATGCTTACAATTAAACAACTGTGCAAATATAATCTATTATTAGTGATCCCCCCCCATTATTTTATCTTAATGAGGTTGGCCCTAAATTAAATGATAAACATCCTTTAGACAGCAAAACAGCCTGCTTATCATGGTAACATGGCAAACATTTAATCTTCCTATCTAGGAATGAACAAGGCTTCAGACAGGTTCCAGCTCCTGTTTTGTTTCAGCTGACAGGTAGACCCCTCTCCTCCCCACCAGCACAAGCTTGAATATAAAGTAATAATCACTTCTCAACTGCTTTACAATTCAGTTCCAGGGGGAAGAGAAGCTTCTGCCTATGGTTTGAAGAGCTGAAATGAAGCTGTTTTAAGCTAGAGGAAAGGGAAAGCCTGCCTCTTAAACATGGTAAACCTTTTGTTTAACCTGAAAAATGGTATCCACGGAGGTTCCAGAAATGAAAGCTTGTGGATGCTGAGTTTCAAAGTCTGTATATGTATTAAAGAACAACATAGAAATTTGATACAGAAATATTCAGAAATTTGATCAATAACTTCTAAATAACTTTTGTTTGTTAAAAAAGATAGTTAGATATTTATTTACTGTATTTTTATCCTGCCTTTATCTCTGAAGAGAATATGACAATGTCAACCCAATCCAGAGAACTTTAAAAAGACATAATTGTCAGGCTGATAATGTAGACCAGCATGCTACAAACTACGACCCATTGGCTGGATCAAAACAACTAGATCCATCCATCCCTGTTCTGTGCAACAGCCTCACATATCAACTTCTGCTCTCTACTGCTGCCAGGCAGATTTCCAGGCAAACGGAGCTGCCCAGTGCAAGGTTCTGTAGTGATCAGACAGAGAGAAAAGATGCAGCATAGTTGAACAGTGCCATTCATACTGTATTAGGAAAAGGTTTTTCTTCCTGCAGCAATCCTGCAGTTTGCAGGGTGCTAAACTGTCAACAATGGAGAACTGTCTGAACTGAAAAGTAATAGGGTTCTTCAAAAATTAGCAATTCAAAAGGTTGGAGAACTGGTTTAATTGGTAAATTGATTAATTTTTTTAACTGAATAGATTTAATGCATGATTGCTTCTTTGAAACTATTCTATGAAAATATTAATGTTAAATGTTAATTTGCATGTGGTATTTGAAAACCATAAAACAAGGAGTTTAAAAATACCCAAGGAGTTAACAAGCCAGACAGATTAAAAACCAACTCCTGTGCATTCAAATATACTAGCTCCATATTGCAGTTAAGGAACAGAGACTAGATTGGTTTGGCTAAGGGCGAAATCCAGAGTAACTACAGGGAGTCTTTGCCCCGGTGTAAGAACAACTTACTCTGGATTCCAATATGAATTTCCCATAGATTTTCACTAGGTGGCGCAGTAACTACGGGTGCACGTAAAGTCTCTTACGTTCTCCTGCAGTTACTCTGGATTTGGGGGTAAGTCCACTTCCTAGGTTAGAGAAAATAGATAAAACAAAGAAAACCTTGATTAGCAGTTCAGTCTCTTAGTCACTATCCTAATATAAAAATCTTAGATCACAGAAAAATTAGACAAACATTGGAAACCATTCATGGAGTTTCTTTGTGAGAAAGGGATTGTGGGTCAAATGAATCACGCATTTGATGAGTAGATAATTATTACATAATTATCTCCTTTTTGCTTTTTTGTTGGAATTTTTAGAAAAGTATAGTTTCTTTACGACAGATTATTAGGTTATATGAATTGGTATTAGACTAAAGAAACGTTAATTTCATCTTCTGCGCTTGGCAAGTAATTTTAATGCTGTTTGTATTCTCTTTGCTTTATTTTTTTACTCTTTTTTCCTTTTCTTTTATATTTTACTAGTGAAATTTACTCACAATTGTGGTGAGTACTTGTGGCTCTGGGCATGGCTGAGCACTGGCAGGCACTGCTGGGCACCACTGGACACTAACAGACATTGGGCACCGGAGGGACCAGGTGGCAGTAGTGGGCAGCAGCACTGGCATCTTGCAACCAACAGATAGCAGGCACCACTGTGCAGTGGCAGCAGGCACCACCGAGCACCACCAGGCAGCAGGCACCAGTTGGAACCAGGCATCCCTACCAGGCGCTAGTGGGTAGCAGCAACACGGGGTACCAGTCAGCAGTGGCACTGGACATCCCTACCAAACACCGGGCATCCTTACTGTGAACCACCAGGAATCAGTGGACACACTAGGTAACACTAGGTAGTGGGTACCACCAATAAACCTTACTGAGCAGCAGACCTCACCAGGCAGCAGGTATGATGGGGTACCAGTGGGTACTGGGCATCCCTACCAAGCACCATGCATCTTTACTGGGCACCACTAGGCACTACTGTGCAGTGGGCAGCAGACAACACTAGGCTCTGGGCATTCCTACTGGGCACTAGCAGGTAATGGGCAACAGCTAGTAGCAGGAACCACTGGGCACCACCTAGCAGCAGGCAACACAGGGCACCAGTAGGCATCAGGCACTGAGCATCACTGAGCACTGGGCACCAGTGGCCAACAGGCAACACTGGATACCAAACTGGTTCTTAGTGAGTTCTTACATCATGCTTCTATGTCCAGGGGTTTGAGAAGGATGTTTTGATCAGTCAATCTTCAATGTTAAATAAAGGGACAAAAACATGTTGCACCCCTTCTCACCCCCTTAAGGGTTAAATTTCTAAAAACTGGTTCTTAGTGGGTGTTCACATCATGGAAGGAATATGCCCCCCAAATTTCATGCTTCTTAGTCTGGGGATTGAGGCAGGGCATTGATCAGTCATCGATTCTTCAGTGTATAGGGATGAAAACGCATTGCGCCCTATTTAACCCCATTCCGGCTGAAATTTTCAAAAATTGGTTCTACATCACAGAAGGAATACCTGCCCCAAACTTCACACTTCAAGGTCCAGCAGTTTTGTCGGGTTTTTGTTGATGAGTCAGTGACTCTTCAATCTTATATATACAGAAGATTAGTTTTATCAAGAAGGGAAGAAACAATTAAAAATGGAACAAAATTACAGTAGACAAATAGCTGCATTTTTAGGAACAGATAATGCATTTAGACATGCTGCTCAGAATAAAAAGTGATCTTTTCTCGGTTAATTTCCTATGACAGCTAGACTGAATATTTTGTAAGGTTTGCAATCCAGTCAGACTTTTCTTCTAAAACCATGTGGTACAGAAATAATTGATGTATCGAAATTAAATATGAAAACATAAATCTTGGACACAATTAATATGGGCGTACTTAAAGCATGAGGATAAAGTTTTACCAGAAAATATTATTTGTCCTCTGAGAGTCAGTCCTAAGATGGTTTGGTCAGTCACTGGTTATAAAAGGCAAACTATTGTTTCTAGGAAGCCAAGAAGCAGGCTTGCAAAAAAGGGAAAAAGTGGCTAAGAAATAAAATTGGGGCATATGTGAAACAAAACTGGGGAATACTGCAATCAAGTTTTGTTCTGGGCACCAACCTAACCAATGCATGCCAACATAACTCACTTGGCATATCTTCTCATGGTGCTTTGGCCGAATCCTCTCAGGAAAGGGGCACAAGTGCCTTATAGCACTTTTGTGACACCACCAGCTAAACACAGGACTTATGGTGGGGCTTATGCTGGCCTAACTTAGGCTTATGCTGGAATTTAGGATCGCAGCCTCACAGAACTAAAACCCATTACAACTACATACACAATCAGTCCAATTATGTTGTCTTTAAAAGTATTCTATGCAACTGTTTCTCAAGATTTGTCCTCCACAGTATCACTTTCACCTGGTCCATCTATTTGATATACCACTGCAAGTGACTGGTATTCTCTTGTCAGCACTACCAATTGAGCAGGAACAGGGACAAAGTTCTGTCTTTTCCATGTAGCTTCTGGGTACCACTGTGGTACAGACTGTGGTGCAATCTGCAGATTTGGCAGTAAAGGGCTTGATCATTCTCAGCCACCACTGAGAATCACCCTATGGTCAGGCACTTATGCTACACTTGAAGGAGTGCAAGTGCTATAGTTGTCTGGCTGGTCAGAAGTGCAACAAGGAAAATTGTTCTGCTCGAGCAGAATAGCCATGAACTTTTCCTTCAAATCTTGTTTAAAGGTAAAAGAAGGGGTCAAAACCCTAGAGATCAGTTTTGAAGGTCAGGTAAGATGTCCAAGAAAAAACCTAACCTATTGTACATAGAGGCAAGGTCAGATTGAGGAATCAAGGATTGAGGAATTAGGAAGACTTTGTAATCTGACTTGCCTCCCTGATCCCACCATGGAGATCCCACCAGAGAAGACGTAGATCCCTTCCCTACAAATGTCCTCTGTAGTCTTAGGGTCAAACTGCATGTTTGTTTAATGCAGGGTGACCATATGCCATAATAAAAAAAGGTCAAGGCCCCCAAAATGCCGGACATCCATGCAAAATATAGGACAAGATAAAATAAAAGCTGAAAACACTCAGATGCTGCCTTGTGGAATATTTGCTGAGCTCAAGGTGCACAGGACCACTCTGGAAGCTTTGCACTCCCTGGAATGACCTTCCTCACGAGCCAAGGCATGCTTGCTTACTCATAGGTAAAAGTGGCTGTGCAGTCTCACTTTCAAAAGAGTTCAACACAGTGGAGCTTGGAGGAGGGGTTTCCTTGTGGGGTGCCTGGTAAAGGCTGCATTCCTTGGATCAGGACCAGATTCCTCTCAGCCTGCCCTTTCCAAATATATAAGGTAAGTTGTCCACTTGTGAGTAAAGGCATGATATGGCTCCCTTTCAGTTCCCATAGAGATCAATGCAATTATCAGGGGCCTCCTTTTGGGGTGATTTGGAGGCTATGTTTCATTGGTAAATCAGGACACCTTTGGAAACCATTCTGGTGTCCTTGGATTTCTCTCAGCCTGGCCTGTCCAGTGGACTATGGCATGTTGGCCTACTTGTGAGTAAAGCCGTTATATAGTGCACTTTCACTTTCCCATAGAGCTCAATGCATATTTTTGATTTTTAGATTTTTTGGCCATAACATTTGATAGGAAGGAGATATTTCAAATTTGATTTTTGCATTAAATTCTGCTCTTCGATATGAATCCAGTAACACATGACATGATAGACACCCAGATAGAAGGCTAAAAAAGAGGACAAGCGCAGCAATTTCCAGTCATATGATCACCCTGGTTTAATGTAAATAGCAGGTGCAGCTCCATTTTTTAACTATACTCATGGTCCATATTTGAATTAAGAAACCCATGGTGATTTCTCTCAAGCTGGAAGCTTCCATTAGTATCACATTTATTATCACAACTAGATTACAGCCTTCATAAACTTTCATCACTCAGCAAGTTTCTTCTTGATTTCTTAGCTGGCACTTGGGGAACAGGTTGACTTCTCAACCAATATGCTGCTGGATCCATGTGTCAATCGTGACAATATTGATCACATTTGATTCCACCAGAAGTGGGCAAACATTTTGGCAGAAGAACCACATCTCTCCATCTTGGATACCTCAATCTTGGATCTCATGAGACTTTGCAAGATCCAAGAGGGAGGCCCATAACTGAGCTGAGAAGAAGAGGCCGAAGGTCCCCTGAAGAGGCTGAAGGTCCCAAAGGGGATGTTTGGGAGGGTCACCGGACTATTTCATGACTGAAACACTGTAGCTTCAACTGCCAGTTAGGCCAGTACAAGTCCCATGCTGGCCTGATGGTGCCACAAAGTGCCATAAAACACTTCTGTGGCACTCCTGGAAAGATTAGATCAGTGTTCAGACATGCACTAGACTCTCCACACTAACACAGGAATGGTGTGATGAGTTGTGCTGGCCTAATTGTTTAGGATTACGCCATCTGACTTAGGTTTCCTGTGCAAACCAATACCAGCTATTGAGACAGTGGAGAAGACATCAATCTTTGTACATGATAATTCACTAAGATGGATTATGTTTCCCTTTGCCATGTGAGAAAAGTTTAATTTTTCCTTGATATTGTGCCTTTTGATAAACTTAGAGCTTCTCATTACATACTAAGGGCACAATCCAGAAGAGCACTTGGGTTACCCTATCTATCACTGGGCTGCCACCCTAGTTACTTTGGAAAAGACTTGGGACAACATAGGCTGCCCCAAGACAGGTGGACCTGGGCTGCCCTAGCTGGGATAGCCTAGTCAGTTCAGGAGAGGCATGTTGAGGGCATGTTTAGCATTGCCTAGGGCAGAGCAGTTACTCTGTTTCCAGAGCCTGTTTCCAGGGCAGAAATGCCCTCAGAGTTAAACCACCTCAGGAGCAAGTATAGTAATGAGTAGACCCATAGGAGTCCATGAATAGGCAGAGAAAGAATGGCAGTGTTGACCAAAAATCTGAGTTCTTGGCCAGCCTATCTGCGACCCTTGTCTCTCAACCTCAGGATAGGGCACAACTATAGCAGCCCACTAACCTGTGTATGCAGCAGGCCACTCCAACAAGCCCCTTGCATCCATCCTCCACTAGAGGTATTGCTGTACTGGAGTCTCATGCTGCAGCTGTTACTGGTTGTCAGGAACTTCTGGGCTTCCTTATAAGGCAGGCATCACAGCTGTTCTTTGTTGAGTGTGATCTGAACGGAATCTCCTTGGGAGCAAGCCCTCCCCAGGTGTCACTGACATGGTGCCTACTGAGACTGGTCTGGAGCAGCTATGGCAGCCCAGGCTTCATGACTCTGGATGCAACATAACTTTCTGCTCTGGATTCAGAATAGCTTATTTCTGCTCTGAATTCAGAATCCACTGCCGTCACTCCTCCCTGCCCTAACTCTGGACTGTGCCCTTAATGTTCATCTTCAGTGAAAGTGAGTGGGTTCTTTGTTGTATTCAAGCTTGCACTGAATTTCAATATGTAAATATCAACTACTACTCTGTTATATATAGTAGTGGAAGAACTGTTGAAACTTCTTTCACAGAGAGAGCTGAATTAAAATTTAAAAATTTATTCAAATAAAATTAGAACAGGCAAACACTTCTCATCTCAAATACTTCTGCCTAAACACAAACTATCAACAGGTTAGATTAGTTAGTCAATTATCTGGTGCCTGTAGCAATAACAATTTTGACAACCAGTTTTCTATTATACAAGACTAAGACCAAGCCATTCTAGGAGTGAAAAACTGGCTCTGGATGGGCAAAAAAAGCAGTTGAGAAATAAAATAGCCACAAATTAATTAGATGATCATTCCAATTTTATTTCTATAGCTGATAATCTTACACATTATGCAACAAACTGAAAAACAAAGATACCTGTACTTGTTGGTGAATTTATTTCTTGCCTGATATTTCTACCTGCCTGGCTTCCAGACCTTGCAGTTTCTCGTTGAGGTTCGAGTATATCCCGATACTTGGAGACCATCAACACAGAAATGAAGTAGACCACAGCCAAAGCTAAAAACTGAGCCTGTTTGCTATCATCCTGTATAAAAGATTAAATAATACAATTTTTAAAACATGATATAAAATATGTTCAACAATCTTATCATATGTCCAATTCAGAACTTTACATTACTGATCATCTTTATACATTCACTTGTAACAAATTATTTGTGCAGGTGTGAATATTTTCTCTATGATATGCATGTATATCTCCATGTATATGCATGTATCTCTATGTATATACATGATATTCTGCATGTGGCTGTCACAAAACTGGCTCACCTAGGAGTGAAGGAATTTGAGCTCTCTTTTAAATAGCGTGTCCTCCTGCTCCTACAATCTTAATAAAATTGTACCCTTGATGAGAATGCCACACTCATTATGCTGGAAACACTGCTAGCACTAGTGATCTGGCAGTGCAAGATCATTTATGGAAGTTCTCAAAAGTGCAAACCAGACTGCCACAACAAGTGGTGATCAACTGAAGCCCTGCACTGACAGCCTCACAACAACAATAAACCAGGTTAGCAAACTATGGTCCAGGGGCAAAATCCAGACTGCCACAAGTTTTTATCCTGCCCACAACAACTTTGGGGGTTAGATCTATCACCTCTTTTATATATTGGAATGATTATGCTCTGTCTCCAACACTCTGGAATAATATCAGTGGAATTAATATGGGTAAACAATTTAGCCAACACTGGAGCCCACCATTCAATGTTATTTTTGAATACTTCAGGGGGAATCATATTCTCTCCTGGTGCTTTGTCTGTTGATGAGTTCACAGACTTCCTGAGCTGAATCAGGGGGCCATTCAGATATACTAATCATAGAAGATTGAGAACTGCAAGGGAGATTTGTCTTGGAGTTGCCATCACTATCAAAAATGCTACTAAAATGTGCACACCATGAGCTAGCAGCAATACAATGATTCAAGTTACTATTAAGACCTGAATTGGACAAAGAAATAAGTGACCAGAACTTTTTTCATTATTTTCCAAATTTGGCATCCATCAGTCTTGAAGGACTATGGCATCGTGCTTGACGCTGCACGCGAAGCACGAAGGACTTGGTAGATTGATATGGAGGATAGGTTGTTACCCAAGTAGCAAATCCCCCCTCTCTACGCCACTGATATAGTCCAATGGAACAGCAGAGCCGATACAATTGGTTCCAGCTGTGTCACAGAACTGGGCTAAGGACAGGAGCTCACTTGGTCTTGTGAGGACCCGGGTCTCGAACCCTGGCCCAGTTTACAGGCCCAGTTCTTAACCACTTGCACCACCCACAAGCCTTACCCAATTCCCTCCACTGTGCTAGCATATATCTGTTCCTTTTTTGCTTGAGGAGGTTCTTTCAAACTCATTTAGGTTTGAAATTGTCTTGTCTTCCTGGTCAAACACGCTTTGTTAGCTTGTCTACATTCTTTGTCGAACCAGCAGCCACTGTAAGAGGTCAGATGAGGCTTTTGTTTATTTCTTACTAAATACGGTCTTAAAGCTGCAATAAGATGGTTAAAACCTACCATGGAATCTAAAAGTCCCTGAACAATGACCCTGTGTAAGCCAGCTAGCTGGGTACTATTAAGTAGATCTCTGATTGATGAGTCCGCTGACTCAGACCATTTTAGACGTGAGCCCAAAACAATTGTCCTCTCCCCCAAGTCAACAGGTGGGGGAGGCAAATATGGAATTTCAAAAAATATGGAGAGAGATATTGGTAGGTGGTCACTTTCGGAGTGATTCTATATATCATAGGTTAAAAGATAGTAAACTTGGCAAGCAGAATATATAAACTATAACAGATATTGCTTTACTGTTTTTTTTAAAAAAGGTCAACTAGCTCTTAGAGATGTCCAGGGGGCTACTATGAAGGCATAAGAGTTGGAAGGATGTCATTAGCTATGCAAGCTTATTGGCTTGGGTGTTGACCAATTTATCTAAGGAAGAGTGATTGGGTAAAAAAGCTTCATTGTAACCAGAATCTGGATTTTTTGAACCCGAACCCACTCTAGCGTTGAAATCTCCTCATAAAATAGAGGCGGCTTTAGGATATTGAGTCTCGTAATAAAAAATGGCTTCTTCCAATTCCTTCCAGAAGGAAAATAAACATTTATGCATCAAGATTAATGCTTCAAGTCCAGTTCCCCATTTGCCTTTTAGTAAGACCATAGTATAAAATTAAAGGAGGGAGGAGGGAGGGAAGGGAATTGTAGTCTTTTCTCCTCTTACTCATGCTAAAGCACCTTTCCAAGTTATCAGTGGAAGAACTACATCTCTCAGCAGGTATTACACCAATTCCCATTATGCAGCCTGCTTCCCTGAGGACCATATAGGCCTCTAAGCAGCCATGGCTATTAAAATGGCTGTGCTTAGCAGTGGCTCCCAGTCCCTGCAGAAAAAAGAACTGTGGGAGGAAACTCTGCTTGCTGTTTGCTGCAAAGGAAGGAAGGAATGAGGTAGCTCAGCTGAGGCTGCTGTAGAGGAGCGCAGAAGAAGGAGGGAGCCTGGAAGTGGAGCTACTCAGAAACCTTGCAGTGGGTTTGGCTTTGGAGGGAAAGGAGGAGGAAAAATTAATTTTTTAAAAGCAGGGTTGCCAACTGATCAGAGAAACCCCAGCCTCCCCTGCTCCTCTGCCTTTGTAGATGGATCCACCAATATATACAACATGTTTTCCTCCCTTTACTTTCCATTAAAGAATTGGCGACTGATGGATGCTCTGCCCCAACCCCTGGACCGAGAAGCATGAAATTTGGGGAGTGTGTTCCTTCTGTGACGGGAACACCCACCATGAATCAATTTCTACAAATTTAACCCCTAAGGGTCTGAAAATGGGTGTAATGCATTTTCGGCCTATACTTAACATTGAAGCACTGATGCACTGGGAGGGAGGGTGCACAGAGGATGATGGTGCACATACGGAGGTCTTGACATGGGGGGTATTGCGCATGGGGGGTTGGTGCACATGGGAGGGTACTGCACAACAAGGGTTGATGCACATGGGAGGGTATTGTGCTTGGGGGTTTGATGTGCATGGGAGGGTATTGAGCATGGGAGATTGATGCACATGGGAGTTTGATGCACATGGGGAATGATACACAGTGGGGGTGTTGATGCGCATGGGTTGTTGGTACATGGGAGGATGGTGGGCATGGGGAGTCGGTGCACATGGGAAGGTATTGCGCATGGGAGAATGGTGCGCATGGGAAGGTTATTGTGCATGGGAGGTTGATGTGAATGGGAGGGTACCGCGCATGGGAGGATATTGCACATGGGGGATGATGCACATGGGGTGTAGATCAGTGGTGGGCTCCAGCAGGTTCGCACCTACTCTATAGAACCAGTTGTTAACAAGAGATAGGACATATAAAGTTTAAAAATAGCCATTTAAAAGTGGCTGCCAGATGGGCATAGAACTGGTTGTTAATTTCTTTGAAGCCCATCACTGGTGTATACAAGGGAAGATGGTGCACATGGTGCACCTGGGGGTTTGATGTACATGGGAAGGTATTGGGCATGGGAGGGAATTGCACATGGGGGGTTGATGCACATGGGGGGCTGGTGTGCAGGGGGGATTGGTGCACAGAAGGGGATGATACACAATAGGGGAGTGTTGATGCACATAGGATATTGATGCATGTGGGGTGTTAAAGCGCAGTAGGGGGATGGTGTATGGGGGAATTCTACTCCCGCAACAAGAGTACGTTTTCGTTAGTCTTGTATAAGAGAGATATGTTTTACTGAACATTTCAGATAAAATGTCATGACAATGATCTGTCTATTCCTAAAATAACCATAAATAAGGTTAAAATAATCTAAATAATGCTCTTGACCTCATTAGTTCTTGCTAAGCCGTCAGACACATTTTATTTAATAAAAAGTGAACTTACCCTACAATCCAGAATAAACTACGGGAGCACGCAAGAGACATTTACGTCGATGTAGTTACAACACCACCTAGTGAAAACCTATGGGAAATTCATATTGCAATCCAGAGCAAATTGTTCTTACACCGGAGCAGGGACTCCCCGTAGTTACTCTGGATTGTGCCCTAAGTTATTGTTAGGGCATTAGATTACATAGTTATTATTTACTGGATTTTTATCCCACGTTTCTCTGTACAGGTGCATTCAAGACGACTAACAAAGTAACCCAACAAGGATTAAAAACACATTAAAACAATACTACGGTATATTAAAAAACTTATCTATATAAACATAGTTACTAGTACAAGAATTATAAGAATAATTAAGTATAAAAATAATATAAGTAGTGTATATGCATAGGTACTATGTTAAATTAAACCCAAAATGCACATATGCAAACACTTTTTTAAAAAAGTTGCTGCAAATTCAGTACTTACCACATCACGAAACACTACTGCTCTCAGACGATTAATGTCAACATCCTGAAGGAGCCTATCTGGATCTTTAATAGGTGAGAGGTTACCAGGAACATTTTCCAATGGAGTCTAAACACACAAAAGACACAGTTTCAGAAAACTCCAGATTCAAAATAATATATATTTTATTCCTCAGTTCCTTGTAGTGAGATACAACGGACACACACATCACAAATAAAATGCAGCACTTGACCAATCCTATGCCCATCAGTAGGGCTAGACAAAACAGTACCAAAATGGCTACTGCTTCCTCCAGTGGCACTGCCAGGGCCACCAGAAGTCTTCTCAGGGGAGATTTTCTCCCTGTTGCCTCCCAGTAAATGTTCCAAGCCCTGCAATGGGGCTTTTCACATCTGCTTTGGCAATTTTGCTGGTGCAAACTCAAGGTGCAAGCCTAACCAACTCACCTGCCTCCCCATTCCTACTGAGGTGTGGAGACAGTGGCACATGTCTGTGGTGTGGAGACAGTGGCACTTATGCCCACCTAACTGGGGATTAGGATTACAGCGTCAGTATCTTCTGTGTCAGACTTTGCAGCCCAAGATGTGTTCAATGGGGCTTACTCCCAGGAAAGTGTCTTTAAAACTGCAGCCTCCTAAGCATGTCTACTCAGAAGTAAGCCCCATTGTGTTAAATGGGTCCTACTCCCAGGAAAGTGTCTTTGAGTGGTGCACAACTGTGGTCAAAGAGGCTATTAATGAGGCAATCAAGTGCCAGCACTGATACCAGGCTAAAGGGGGGTTAGGATTGCAGCCCTAATCACATAACAACTGAGATTGGAGAACACATCACTCTTGTTAAGTGGTGCACACAAAAGAGTCTTGTTTACATAGAAGAATTAAAATAATTGTTTCAATTGTAGGTAGATGTATCAGACTTTAAGTAGTGATAAATTTCTTTGAATTGCTAGACATTATGTGTGTAAGTACAATGGTATAGTGGTTGGAGTGTTGTACTTAGCCTAATTGAGGATCATGTTCAAATCTCTCTATTTTCAAAATAAATTTACAGATGACCATAGATCAGTTACAATCTCATACTCCCAAATCCAGTGTAACTATGGGAGCACATAAGAGACTTTACGTGCACCTGTAGTTACTGCACCACCTAGTGAAAACCTATGGGGAAATTCATATTGGAATCCAGAGTATGTTGTTCTTACACTGGAGCAAGGACCCAGTTACTCTGGATTTTGCCCTAAGCCTTAAATTTTTAGGATTATTATGAGGGTTAAAAGTGAACTACATATGGAAGAAGAATGAGATAGGATTCAGCTAGCCAAGCTACTCATTTTTAATCCTAAAGTATCTGGCATGCATGTTTGTAGTTTGACCCACTTTTACCATGGCAAGTGAAACATCATCAACCAAAGTTCACTTGCTCAAATGATATCTCTCACATAAATAAAGATAGAACCACCAACATACAGTATTTATCTAAGTTCAGACAGTGGAGAATAATAATATTTGACTGATGTTTGGTCAATATTAGTAAAATATTGTCTTTTAACTTTTCTTTCCTTTTTCTGCAAAATCATATATTAAATCTAATAGTTTACCTTAGTTGTAGTAGTTGCACTTATACCTTGAAGAGTCTCCTGAGTTTTACTGCTGATTAGCAACGTTTTATTTATCCTTTCTCTCTGTCTTTGTCGACATTCCAAACAGTTTCTCACAGCAACACAACAGACTAAAATGTTTAAAGAAATTACAGAACATCAAATCTCTTACATTGTTAATAAGATTTCAAAAGCCACAATTAAATATCAAAATATTATCAAATATTGAGTTTTAGAGGTCTGTGGTGGTTCAGGGGTTAGAACACAACCTGAATGTTAGGCAGATTGGCAGTTTAAGATCAAAGTTTCTAGACCCACAGTGCTGTAAGACGGAGGGAGCTCCTGTCTCTGGCCCAGCTCCTGCTAGCCCAGCAGTTCGAAAGCATGCAAATGTAAAGTAGAAAAATAAGTACCATCCAGGTGACAGACCCCTGCAACAGGCCAGCCAGATATCCCTATATCGTATCCATCATGGATTGGATAAAATTCCAATCCACAACAAGCAGACACCATCACCACACGGTACAAACCTCTTTAGTTTCAAATCTGTTCAAATGCTGCCTTTTTATTGAGTTTTGCCACAATATATCACATTTGCTATCATGTCTTCAGTACTGCAGCCATTTATAACATTAAAAATAAGTTCTGTACAATACTCAACTCAATTATGTGTTTTAAGACATGCTACTAGCAACAGAATTTATTTAGCAAAAGAAGCAATACAACCACCATAGTAGAGAATATAACTGAATGTTCTCCGAAACAGCAGTTTAGATGAAAACAAATAAACTCAGGACTAATATGTGAACTGGATTTGTGAACTCAAAGATTCAGTTTCTTCTATTCCAACTGAATCTTTGAGTTTACAAACGAAGATGCAAGCAAGGTTAAAGAAAGGATGCTTATTTTAAAATAGGGGTGTACAAACATTTTGGCAGGAGGGGCACATTATCTCTCTGACACTGTCGGGAGCCAAGAAATGAAATGATTTACATTTCAAATCTGAATAAATTGACATAAATTTACATATAAGACAGATCTGGAGGATTACAAGTCATGCCCAAGGGCTGAACAGAGGGGTCTTGTCGTGTGTCACACTGAGGCTTGCCATGGGCCCCATCTGGCCCCTGGACCAGGCTTTGGACACCCCCAGCATAAAGGAAAACATTTGAAATAGGGTGGAATGCCATTCTAGGCACAGGAAGATGTACAGATAGAAAAGAGGGCTGACTGTGAATAAGTGCCATACAAAAGGTTTGAAGTTATTTTCCTGGCATCTCCAGTTAAAGCGTAGCAGCCACTGCATCCAGTGCTCTGCTAGATGAAAAAATTTCTGACAGTATTAGATAGTTTCAGACACACAAACATAAGACAGACAGAGCAAGAAGAAAAGGAGAAACTTTTATCAGGGAATGGGGACTGCAATTTTGATGTAGATACTGTGACAAAAAGCCTAAGTTTTATCCTAAGTAACATTGTGCCATTCTGGTTGCTTACTTAAAAGACCTACAAAAGGGAGAGGCTCTCATAAGATGACCTTGAATTTACAAGGAAATGATATGCAAATCTCAATTCTCTCAGATTTTTTTTCTCAGCTTCCTCAGTGTCCCTCATTTAGCATAAGGGAACCTCAGCTTGCTCTATCACATTAATGCTGGGAAAATTCAGATGATTGCTAAAGTTTTAAGTAGGTCTACAGGCTGCTGCCTGTTTTACAAATGCCAAGGGATACGGCTATAATGGTGATTTGGCAGTGCTCCCATCCCAATAGAAGTTTGTTTAACCCTTGATGCACATAGCCTAATCTGTGCTGTCAGTTTCATGACCCACCAAAAATTGGGTCACAACCCAACTGTGGGTCATGGGCCAAGTCTCACAAATACTATTGCACTAGAGAGATAAATTTCTCCTCTCCAACATCTCTTTGTCCCAGTATTCCTGAATTAAAGACCTAGGAAGAATTATTTTATTATAAATTATAATATACCATATATATTCCAGTATAAGACGCTGTGCCTGTTAACCAGCAGGCCAGGGTTCGATTCCCGGGTTGGCCCCACAAGACAGGGTGAGCTCTTGTCCTTAGCACAGCTCTGCGATGCCAGCTGGATCCAATCGTATCAGCTCTGCCTTTCCATTGGACTAATTCAGTGGCGTGGAGAGGGGGGATGTGCTGCTTGGGTAACAGCCTATCCTCCATAACAATACAACCCAGGCTTTCGTGCTACGCATGCAGCGTATGCAGCACCGAGCATGATACCATAGTCGTTCAAGACTGACGGAGGCCTGCTTTTTTTAAGCCGACCCAAGTATAAGCCAAGGCACCTAATTTTACCAGAAAAAAACTGGGAAAACTTATTTAAAACTGGGCTAACTTTAATGTTAGCCGCCTTGAGCTCTCTCTTATGGGGGAGGAAAGGCGGGGTATAAATTGGGTAAATAAATAAATAAATACTGACTCGAGTATAAGCCTAGGGTGGGAAATGCAGCAGGTACTGGTACTGGTCCTTTTCCTTGTAGCCTTCTTGGAACTCATAGGCTGCAATTCTAAGCACACTTTCCTGGGATTAAGCCTCATTGAACTTAGTGGGGCTTACTTCAGAGTAGACATGCATAGAACAGGGTGACCAGATACCAAACCCAAAATCCCTGAACCCCAAGGCCGAAATTCCTACCCCCAGGCCAAAATTCCCACCTGCTTAAAAAAATTGCCAAAAATGTATTTTTCATTTTTATAGGTTTTTTTGTTTTTTGGCCATAAAGTTTGATAGGAAGGAGATATCTCAAAACTTATTTTTGCATTGGATGCTGCTCTTCAATACGAATCCAATGGTATATGACATGATGGGGTTTGAGCATGCCACATTTTTGTTCACCCAAGTATAAGCCGAGGGGGCTTTTTGGGCCCATTTTTGGGGACCAAAAAACTCTGCTTATACTCGAGTATATACAGTAGTCACTCTTCATCTTATGCAATGTTACATTTGAGACAACAGATAAAGTTAAAATCGCATCTACTCAAGAGTACCTTGAAAATCCTAGTATATACTGTTTCTTTTAAAAATATGAAATACAAGTAGGAACATCAGCTTTGTTGTTCAATCCTCCTTTCATGCATAGGCACATATTCGAAGTGGAACGGTGGGCAGAATCACCTGCACAATTTAAACTATTTTTTTTAGCTATCTATCACATTAAGTTGGATACCCTTTCATCTGAACCCGACAAGAGGTGACTGTAAAATAATTATAATATGTATAAAATAATTATAACATGAAATATATATCTGTAACTGATTATCAATGCATGAGATGTTCTGTGCGAACTTACCAAGTCTTAGACACTGCCGCATTAGGCCTCCAGAAGACATGTTTTTTTCTGCTTCAATTTCACTAAAATTTAGCGAGCTGGCAAATACTAGCACGTCAACCATAGCCATCAGACGACTGAGGAAAGTCACTGCTGTCTCTGCTGACATACCCTGAGTTACCTCAATATTCTCCAGTTCAGTCTTTAAAAGAAAAATATTATATTAGACTCCTAAACACATTTCTCTGTACAATTTGCATATGAAGAAACTGAACAACAGTATATGAACATGAGAAGAGGCGAGTTCACACTTGCATGCTAAACCAGGTAATATGAAAACTATCAGAAATTAATACTACTTATATGAGCTAATAAATATGGTAATATTGTTGTCAAAATGATTTCCATTTTTGCCTTTGTATACATTTGCCTTATGGTATTTGTCTCTTCCACCCACCCAATTCCAGGTTTGTTCAACAGAAAGATTTTTGATATAGGCCTTCTTTCTCACAATCCCATAAATTTCCCCTCCCAGGACCCTTTACCCATTTTGTTTTCTCCAGAGAATGGATACAGAGGTTTCTCTGCTTTCCCTAATGGGGAAATCCCACAATGTTATAGAAGCAGAGTTGTGAAGCACAAAATTTCCAGTGCTTATTGTCATGGATCAGTTTTTTATTGTTCTGGAAAGACTAAAATTGCCTGTTCTTGCTCTGTTACATTGTGATGGCTCCATGTTTGCATTAGGAAAGAAACTTCCTTCTACTCTCCTGTTGTTGTTGTTTCTTCCAGTTTCTCAAGAAAAGTGGAAGAAAAGGGGATCAGAAGAAGAGTGTGGATAGGAAGAAGATCTTATACTCCTTTCCTACTCAGATTAAAATCCAGGGTAAGGAAACATTTTTACATATTATGCTATTCTTTGCTCCACTGCAGATTTGAATTTTGAACTGTGTTCAAGTAAATTTTATCAGAGTTCTTATATACCTTTGAAAGTGAGCTGAGGTGTGCAAAAGCGTATACAGCAATAAATGTTACCCTCTAACTGGCCATAAGACTCGAATGAAATATATAATTTACAGTGACTTTTCCGACTGGGTCTATTAGTATGTATCACACAAGTTTCAATAGACTTAGCACTATGACCTCCCAAAATCAGTCCTGAAAGCAGAACATAACAAAAGCCTAAAATCCTGCTTACATGACCATTATTGAAAATTTCTTCTTTTTTGTCTCAGAAGCTATGGCATTGTTTTCAAAAATGCTGCAATCCTAAAGACACTTTCCTGTGAGTAAGACCTATTGAACACAATGTGGCTTACTTTTGAGTAGACAGGGTTAGGATTGTGCTCAAAAAGGGGTGTGCCATGAGCACAAACGATTGTATTTACTTTCACTCCAACTATTTATTTATTTAATCAATTTATTTGCTGAATGAATTTACATGCTGAATGTTGACATACTGGATAGTGTCCTAAGTAGTGTCCTCTGGCATCTCAAGTTTCCTCAGTGGACAAAAGCTGCATTTAGCTCACTTAAGGAGCAGGAAGATCCCTTGTGAGAGCAGAACACTCCTGTTTAACTTCTGATAATGAAAGCTATAAAGCTACCCTACCATATATAAGCAACAATACTCAAATTCAGATAAAAGTCTGTGATAGTGAAAGTCATCCCTCCTTTCTCTTGTCTCCCTCACACCAGCCACAAAGGTTTTCAAAAGAACAGTACAGTTCAGTACTGTACAATAATTTCTTTATTACAGTGCTTTGTATTAAAAATTCAGTGTTTTGTAATCATTTTTATATAAATTGTTTATTTTTTATTTTATATTTCTTATTTTTTAATACTTTTATATAAATATTTTTGGGCCATGGAACAATCGTCTGAGTTTCCAATATTTCTTATGGAAAAATCCACTTTGGATTACAAGCGTTTTGGATTACAAGCATGCTTCTGGAATGAATTATGCTCATAAACCAAGGCACCACTGTACTTAACGCTGAAGAAAGATGAACATCCCCCCAACTTAGAAGCATGGATTTGTTAAAATTCCCGATTCTAAAATTTGGTTATAAGTTAAGTTTGGCTGAATAGAACTCTCAGGATTTGACTGACAGCTGGGTGTGTCATCATCTGGAGAATGACAGAGTTCTATTTGGCAGTGGGTTTGGTCATGTGACCGCTGGTGACAGTTGGAAAACTGTTATGCAGTTGGAGGCTTAGCTGCCAATGAGGGCAGAAGCAAACTGTTTAGCACTGTGAGGTGTAAAGACTGAAGAATAGATTTAACATGAATGACCCAGACTGACTTGACTATTCAGTAGTGTAAATAAAGGTGTAAATAGTTAAATCCACTCCACTGTGTCTGTCATCACTCGGCAATCACAGGACACGGTAATTCAAATAGTCATCATCCTTACTATAACTCTCTGACAGAAATTTGAGGAGCTTACTCCTTCTGTGATGTAAGGACCCACTAAGCAGGGGCATTGCTAGGGTGGTGTGAATGTTGCACTCTACACTAGGTGGGCGCCCAAGGTGACGTGCACTGGGACACCCCCAAAAATGCAACTTCGCAATGGTGTGGGAAAACCCCATCATGTTGTATACCATTGGATTTGTATTGAAGAACAGAATTTAAAAGCAGGGGAGGGGACTACAGAATGATGGCCTCATGTTGTGTGCTCCCTGAATCATTTGGTGAGCCACTCTAAAACACAGGAATTTGGATGAGATAGGCATTTGGCCTTATCCAGAAAGGTTCTTCTTATGTTCATATGTTCTTGTGAATTAGTTCTAATTTTCAAAATAGGGCAACACGGTTAAAATGTTTAGGAACAGTTCACTATGCATTTTTGCACAGTTAAAATTATTAATTCACCAAATAGTCGAGTTTCAAATTTCAATTAGAGATGTGCCAAATCTTTGCTCTGAAAATTTGCAGGAAAAAGAAAAATACAATTTGAGTGGCATGAAGTCCCTTTAAATGTCCCCCATACAATATCTGAAATTCAGCCATTTTTCCTTCCAATGCCCTTCAAATGCCTCATGGAATTCTTCCTCACTGATGCAACTTCACTAATCAAGATTATTAAAGGAGAATAAGAAGAAAAAAGACCCACATCGCTGATGAAATTTGACTATGTGATGGCATCACCACTCCGAAACTGCCCTGTGCAGAACAGTATTGCTGAAATAGTCACCAGTGTGTCCTGCAGGGTCAGGGAAGCCACTCTGAGTCACCTCAGAGTGATATAACAAAATGTTCCCTTTATTCTATGTTGATTCCCAGGGTTGACAATGAATCTTCTCAGATCTGCACCTTAGTTTCTAGGTGGGAGAGGGAGGAATGGGATTTGGCAGCACAGTGTACCACCATCCCTGTGCCCCTGCCCAAATTCCAATTCATGCTTCAGTCCACCCTTATCCATATACAGTTCTGCCCTCCTCTCACCCTGAAAAGCTGGAGCGAAACTTATAATTAACTGCTTCAGCAACAAATCCTAACATCCTATCAACAAACCTGGCACAGAGGTCCAGCCCTGACTGGTGCTGGTTTCTCCACCAGTCCAAGTGTCAAACACTGGCTGAAAAGTTCACTAGCAGCCCTTTTTTTACTCTCAGCACCAGCACTGAAAGCATACCACCAGTGCCTTTCCCCCATAAAATTGGGCCCTTAGTTACTCTGGAATAAGCAGGAACAGGAACATTCCCATCATAGAGGCATCCATGCTTCTTCGGCAACAGAGCTGTGTAGAAGTTTCACAGCAGTATTAAAACAGCAAGACAGGGTGGGTACTGGTAGATTTTTTGTACAGTCGTTTGTCTGCTTGTAATTACACATTCAGATGTGCATCTTTCTCTACCTTTTGGCATATAGTTTCATAAGGGCTAAGGAACAGCATTCTATTTGTCTCCGCATTGCGGTCATATTCCCTCAAACTGACATACAATTTCCATGGCCTTTCCTGCTCCTAAAAGTAACAGTTGCTGGAGTATGGTATAAAAATGTCTGCAGACTGACTTGATCCTAGTTTTGTTCTATTGTTAATGTAGGTCATGATTTTCATATAAAATGTAAACATCAAAACCAGAAATAAATATTTTATAATGCAAATGCTAATGACCCAAGAAAGAAACTTAATGTGTTGTCTATCAACAAACCAAATTAATTCAGCCTCACCCTTGATATTTTTCCAATAAAATTAATATTTCGTTAGTTTAACAGCACTGGGTATTTTCTTGAAGTTATTAGCATATTTATCTAGAAAAATTGCCTTGATCCAGAAATTCCCTTTCTTATGTAGTAGGAATGTTATGCAAACCAGATGACTATTTGACACATGTTAATGTCCTGCAGGATCCCACTAAACACAAAAAACATGTAGGAGGAGGTGCTACAGCCTGTCCATCATTACGTGTCCAAATCAAAGTACTGAATGTGATGCCCTTTGAAAGTGGAATTTCTGGTACACAATTATTTAGCTTATAGTATGATAAATATTTTGAAACAATCTCATAAACTATATAAAATATATACATCATTCAAAAAAAATAACTTAAAAGTGCTCAAAAGAAAAAAAAATACATTATAAAAAGATAAGAACTGAAACTTGCAGCAGTAATACTAACCTTAGAACCCTGGACATGCAACAGACAAAGCAGACAACAGATCACAACAAAAAGAAAAAGAAATGTTACAGTCAAATGAAAATACAATGCAAAATTGAAACTAGCATCCTAACTTCATGTACTTAATCATCTACATTTTAAAAAATAATCAGTTGACAATAAGCTATATTTCAGGCTCCATGTTACAAATACATTATTATACAGTTACACAGTTCTTAACTGCAGAGAGAATAACATTACCAGAAATGTCTCTATTGGCAATAATTTATATAAAAGAGAAAAGTTAGATAATCAAAACTAAAAAATAGATTCAATATTCAGATTTGTGAAAGCTAACCAGGATTAAAGATTGATTTGGTCTTTAGGCACACTGAACCCTGCTCTTAAAGCATCCAAGTTGCACATGATCAAACATTTTGATACTTAGAAGTTTGCCAAGTATCAAGGACATCATGATTTGCTAGAAATTTTAAAAGTTTTATATAGGTGAAACCCCAGTATTGGAAATTTAGGATGTCACTATTTTAGGATAATTCTTATACCCCTTCCCCCACGAAATAAAGAAATCCACTGTTTTTGCCCTTTAAATCTGTCAGCCCCAGTCACCCTTAAAGGGTTCAGGTTGGACCGACTCTGGCTCAACAGTGATCCTGTGGACCCAGATCTGTGAATATAAAATCTATGCATAAAATAGCTCCACCTGTTTCTTGAAATATTTTATTATTATAAAAAGAATTCTACCCAGTTTTTCCCACTTTGAAACTCAACACAGCTTCCAACATGATAAAAAATCAATACAAACATTTAAAACAATAGAAACATATTTGTCCTCCCCCGCATCTGACATCGGAAGTAAAGAGTGTGCACATACCCACCATGGCTTAAAAGTTAATAATCAGAATTTTATTAGTATTCACCACCCTGAGTTCTTTGGAGAAAGAACAGGCTACACAATATTACATGCAGCTGAACTAAGGCTGCAATCTTAAAGACAGTTTCCTGGGAGAAAGACCCAATGAACACTATGGGGCTTACATTTGAGTAGACATGGTTAGGACAGTGCCCTAAATCACATAAAGTCCTGTCATCCTGTAAGGAAGATAGCTGTCTAGAAGACAGCTCGAATTTGAGCTACCCTACTGTCTCTCTTTTAGGAAGAAAGTTACTGATTTACATGATGGAGTTACCAAAAACTGGCTAGTATCCAAGACATAAGCTGGGGTCATATTTTAATCAGCTATTTTTTCCAAAAGGATATCTAAGAAATAGCGCATGTCACCTACTGCTTAGAACTGCAGCATGTCAGGAGTAATTTTCCACAGAGCTTTGTCATATCACAAGGAAAAGCTGACACTGCAAAGTATTCACTGATCAGCAGCAATACTTTAGAATGCACCTTGTCAGTAATTTGGCTGAGAAAACAACATGGTTATATAACACCACCCTACCAAAATAGCAGCTGTACATAAAGGAATACCGTATTTCCTGGCTTATAAGACGCACTTTTTTCTCCCCAAAGGGGGGAGATGTCTGTGCGTCTTATAGAGTGATAGGGCCAATCCTGGAGCACCTTACCCCATCATGTCATATGTCGTTGGATTCGTATTGAAGAGCAGAATCCAATGCAAAAATCAGTTTTGAGATATCTCATTCCTATCAAAAGTTATGGCCAAAAAACCAAAAACCAAAAATATAAAAACAAAAAAAATACATTTTTGGGCAATTTTTTTAGGCGGGTAGGAATTTTGGCTTGGGGGTGTAGGAATTTTGCCCTGGGGGGTTCAGGAATTTTGGGTTTGGCATCTGGTCACCCTCACATAGTTGCAATCCTAAGCAGCCTTCCCTGGCTTGGAGACTTACTCCAAAGTAGACATGCACAAGACCCGGTCCCTGCTGCTCCATGCCTGTGCCTCCCTCACTCTTCCCTATCTATCTAGATCCCTTCACCTTTCCCTACCTACCACCCAAAAGAACCCTCCCCCCCAACTTACCTGCCTTCCTAGACCATGTACACTTGAGATTTGTGCAAAAGTCACAAATCACTTGACACTAGAGATGATGTGTTTTTGGGGTTTCCAGAAAATGAGAAGAGTGCTTGAAGCTAAAAGTCTTTCCTCATTTGTTAATGACAGTGATAATGGTTCTTAATACCACTGTTGACTTTACATGGTTGAAATATTATTCTGCTATATTTCATTAAATATATTAGTACACCATTTGGTTCAGAATATTTTTTTTGCTCCTCTAAACTTTGGTGTGTCTTATCGTCCAGTGCATGTAATAAGCTGGTAAATATGGTATATCTGTATTTTAAACTGAATTTTAAAAGTCAGAATACAAAGAGCCATGAACAGGTATCCCTTGT
Organism: Cryptoblepharus egeriae; assembly: GCA_030015325.1. Classification (NCBI taxonomy): domain Eukaryota; kingdom Metazoa; phylum Chordata; class Lepidosauria; order Squamata; family Scincidae; genus Cryptoblepharus; species Cryptoblepharus egeriae. Next base: position 77,655,439 of record JAREYC010000005.1, read on the forward strand.
TATCCTCTAGGGTTCCATTCTGTAACCTCCCATGGATAAAAATAATGTGTATAAAGAAAATAATGGAAAACACTTCCAGGTTTCTTGCTCTTTTATTGTACCTATCTGAATAAGGTTGTGCCTCAGTATCTGCAGGGGTTTGATCCTGGGACTGAAAAATGGAATGATTGTTTGCATGACATGATTGCCTGCGGTAAAAAAGCAGTTTTTAAAATTGTGATTTACAATGGCCATTCAAGTTGAGGCAAATCTGTGTATAAAAAATCCATTTATAACAAGGTTGGACCTGTCAGTTTCTATGCTCAACAGAACATTGTACTTCTATCTGACAAACCACTTTTGAAAGACAAGCAAGTTTTCCAAAAGTTCTATTTTATTTAAAAAATTTCTTAGATGAGCATTCTATTCAAAGGCAAAAGGTCCCACGGGGATATCCAAGTAAAACATGGGTCATCATTCTCAAAACAGAAATCAGTTATTTCACCACATACTCCCACACTCATTTTCAAAATGAAGGAAAACAAACATTGTAATGGTGTCATACTGATGACATCTCCTAAGTAAACTCCTCCTTTGTGTCAAGTTGTATATTCAATTTCATGTCAGAATATTATGTTTGCAAGCCAGTGGCATTTTTAGAGGGGGGCTAGGGGGGACCTAGGTCCCTGGTACCACCCTCAGTGGGGTGATCAAAATTACAAAAATCGCTAATATTGTGGGAATCCTTTGCAGTAACCCCATCACGTCATATACCATTGGATGTGAATTTTCCAGCTGAATTCAACGCAAAAAAAATTTAAAATATCTCCTTATTATCAAATGTTATGGAAAAGAAAAAGAAAAAAAGAAAAAGAAATCTTTTTACAAAAAAGAAAATTAATCGAGGCCTATAGAAAATGAAAAAGGCCTTACTGTGCCTTTATTCAAGACAAATATTACTAAGACAAATATGCCTTTGTTCATTGGAAAGGACAGACTAAGAGGAGTTCAACAACTCCAGAATGGTCCTGATCCAATGAACTCAGCTCTCACAAATCAACCCAGAAGAAAGTCCCTGATAATTACATTGACCCCTATGGAAAATTGAACTGAGCTATGCAACCATGTTTATTTGTGAGAAAACAAGGTGCCTTGGCTTGTCTTCAGGTCAGACACAGAGGAATGCACACCAGAATTGTCTAAATACACAGAAAGTGGAGCTCAACAAATGCTTCAGAAGGCAACGCCGCCCCAAATAACAGATTTAATTACTAAGGTGATTTTTAAATATGAAAATATTAATTAATATCTAATTAACTGTATTAATTAATATTGATAATTAATTAAATAATTTTGACATATGGAGTGACAAAAAATTTGTGGGCCCTGGATGCCAAATGACCTAGATATGCCACTGTTGCAAGGCATCCTTGATTAAAATTCAAACTTGAACTTGAAACTTGATAAGATACTTGTTGTGGGCTGTGGTGGTGCAAGTGGTGCAAATCCAGAGTAACTATGGGAGCACATAAGAGACATTACTGCACCCATAGTTACTGCACCTCCTAGTGAAAATCTATGGGAAATTCATATTGGAATCCAGAGTAAATTGTTCTTACACCGGAGCAAGGACTCCCCGTAGTTACTCTGGATTTTGCCCTGTGTCTGTTAACAAACAGGCCAAGGTTTGAGATCCAGTTCCTACAAGACAGAGTGAGCTCCTATCCTTAGCCCAGCTCCAGACCCCATGACCACAGAAATGTCTTTGGACAACGCTGGCTCTACAGGCTTAGAAACAGGGATGAGCACCACACCCTACAGTTGGTCACAACTACCAGTGAAACCTGTGGGGGACATCTTTATGATACTTGATACTATTTATGACAGTTGACAAAAGTTACAGAAGAAAAACAGCTGCTCATTTCTAGCAAGCCCCTAGGCCTTGCACAAAGATATACCTCATGGAAAGTAATACCATTCCAGGTATGTACACTGATCTAATAAATGAGTCCAGCTTTCTATTACCTTAAATCTTTATTACCTAAAATCCTAAGATCATATCCTGTTACCTAAAATCCTAAGATCATATCCTTAACTGACAAGGCAGCTTAAAGCTTAAGAGGGATTTTCTTTCTTTCATTGACCATGAAAGAAACGCTGCCTCATTGCAAATACCAGTTTCTCCTCAATTTTTAGGAAAGGAAGTAGTGCTGCTTGCCTATAGATCAGAAAAAGTTGTCTGTTGTAGAGATAACACAAAAAATCCATAATCTAAGTACAGTAATATAATTTCTCTTTAAAATATATTAACTGGTTCTTGTTTCTTATAAAACATAATTTGTTTAAAATTAAGAATTTGCTTGAGGAAATTTAAATATTTCTTTTTAGAAAATGACTAAGGCTGAAGTCCTAAGAGCTCTTTCCTGGAAGTAAGCCCCATTGAACTGAGTGGAATTTACTTCTGAGAAGAGGTGAATAAGATTGCTCTGTAAGTATAGGAAAGATAACAAGGGACACATGTTAAGATCCCAGATAGCTCTCTCACAAGGTGGGAAGATGATACCTATCCCACTTCCATTTTCCAGGAAGTGCTTTAAAATGCTCTTCTCTGAACAATCCAAGCCTTAGAGCCTGCGTGCGAACATTCCACACCTCCTGTGATACACATAGAGTGAAAGTAAATGAAAGTACCTCTGTTAGCACCATGATCCTGGGGACTCTGTCACTGCCTTCCCCCCTTCCCTTGCAAAAAATTACTTAGGGATAAAGACAGCAATCCTATACACACTTTCCTGAGAGTAAGTCCCACAGTAGACAATGGGACTTACTTCTGAGTAGACATGTTAGGATTGCACCCTGAATCTCCCTAAAAATAAGTCTTTGCACAAGGCCAAGCCACTGTGTTAGAAGGAAAGAATTTATCTTCATTATTTTTTCTTACAACAGAATGTGTAAACATATATGAGCTGGGATCCAAAGGGGGCTGTTAGATTAGCAAAAATGTTTTCATGCATTTAGTGGAGTTTTTCATCTTCTATTTCCCTGCCCATCACCATCTTGGCCACACTATATATCTGACAAACTTTGTCAAGTTTCCCCCTCCCTCTTATTTTAGGATTACTTTTTAGGGTGCAGGACAAAAGGAGTTATAGGAAGCAAAGTTCCAAGAGCTCAGCTGCAGGTATGGAACACACATTTATTTTATAGAAAATTTAAAAAAAAAAACGTTCCTGACTGGGCCCATTCAGTTTGGTTTAAGTGAATTCTAAAAATCAATACTTACAGTAACAAAATGGTTACCCATAATCAAAAATAAAATGATCATCTGCTTCCTTCCAATTATGTTGATTTTCATTATGCATCTGGGTCTTCCCACCAGCACAACAACAGGTTCCATTTTTTATTCTTTAAACAGGCAGCGAAGTGCATTTGCCCATGGTCATCACTCCCCCACAATTATTAAACATAGGGCCTTTTCAGGCTATTCTGAGAAAAGTTTGGCAACCAAACAAAATAAGTTATTTTTTCTAACCATTCTGCACAATTAACTTACATCAATGATATTTGGGGATATGGTGTTTCGTACAAAAGAAACTCCGCCATTCCTGTGGCATTTCTAAAGTGTAAAAAGTAAAAAAGAAAAAATGACCCCTGCTTTTGCCTACACAAATTACCTGATTCACACATTACAAACATTTGTAGAGGAAAAACTCTACAGTATCTTCAGTCAGAAGAAACTAACAAAAGCAGATTTGATGTGTTACAGTATGCAGTTTTCAACTTGTCCACTAGATGGAAATATTGTACTTACAGTTGGGGATGTTGCTGCCGACAACAAAGGTAGAATTCCTCCACAAGCAATGATAATGTTGTCTACCATTTGGGAAATGAGATGTATAGTATTATGTACAAAAATAATATTTTCATTGCTGTTGACAAAGTCCATGACAGACTTTGTGGAATGGCTATAAAAAACCAAAGCGACAGTGTTAGAAAATATTGAAAGTACTGTAGATTACTAATTCAAATCAAAATCAATGATCAGGTTTGTTAATAGCAAGAAATCAAATCAGAAACTATTAAGAAATATGAAGTCAAGCTTGCAGATATATTTACATATATGAAACTATTCCATAAAATTGTTAAAAGCAGCACACTCCACAAACAGGTACTGTACACACTGTACCAATGTAAGCACTTTGTAACTGTTAATGGAAAGGACAAAAGAACAAACTAACGCTGTGTAGGTTGTAGGGGACACAATCCCTTCCACAGGCTTCCCTGCTGTTCCAATCAACTTCCTATCTCTGATAGTAACCCACTTCCAGTGTCACCACTGAAAACCAGAAGTTGGCAGCAATTTAAGATAGGAGCTGCTTAGGCTACAATCCAGAGTAACTATAGGAGCACTCAAGAGACATTACGTGCACCCATAGTTACTGCACCACCTAGTGAAAACCTATGGGAAATTCATATTGCAATCCAGAGTAACTTGTTCTTACTTCAGAGCAAGGACTCCCTGTAGTTACTCTGGATTGCACCGTTAGAGTAGTAGGGGGACTCACAAAGGGGACTGCAGTCACACGCACCCTCTGGATGGCCAGTGCTGACTCCCAGGTAATTTACTTAACCCCTTGATCACGACAGTAGCACAATCACTGGCGCATTCACCATCAGAAATGCTGGGCTACTGCCCATAAGTGGAATGGTCTGCATCTGGTTCTTCCCTTTGGTCATGACGCACCAGTTTAGGAATCACTCCATTAGAACAATGCTGCTCATTTGACAAAATTTTGCTTATTGTACAGTATGTTATTGATAATTTTTCACTTGGTTTTTGAAAATGCAAATTAATGGTGAAATAATATACAGCATTAAGGCTTCAATCCTAACCTCCATGTAGGCTGGCCTAAACCTCGGCATAAGTTCTGTTCTGACCTGGGGGTATCATAAAAGTGCATTAAGACACTTCTGCCTCACTCCTATGGGTGATGGGGTTAGGCCAACGCAGAGGAATAAGACAACCACTCTATTCCGTCTATTCATGGAAATATACACCAAGTGAATTAAGCCTGCCTAAATTTCTTAGGATTCCACCCTTAATCTAGAAGTAATTCAAATATGGTTAGTTCGATTTTTTTAAACGTAGAACAAGAGTTGTAGTTTGTTAGGATTAATATTGGTATTAAATGTGTTAATGAAACAGTTTCAAGTACATTTTGTAACATTTACATTTTTATACACTTATTTGGCAGTTTAGTTGTAAAAAATGTGACATATGGTTAACTATCTTGCATGAGAAAAATGAAAGAATGACACCATATTAGGGGATTGAAGAAGGATAAATTAATCTTTACAGACAAATTCTGAACTTGGTGATTGGCTTCAAGTAAGTCAGTTTCTAGTTCTTACTTAAAGGTAAACTGTATTTATTAATTCATTTAGTGCCTCTTTCTCGCCAAAGGACACCCAAAGAGACATAAAACAATAAAATCACATTAAAAATTATAGTTTACAATATAAGCATTAAACAACCTTAAAATATTACAAGTAAAATACAGAATGAAGCAACCACCTCTTAACAAACAGAAGGACTATAAAAATCTAATTCCACATGACATTCCCTCCCAACAAACCAAAGATATCTAATACTAAGAAAAAAAGGACTCAGAAGTCTTTCGGCCCAACTGGAAAGCTTCTAAGGAGGGAGTAGTTTATAAACGGAGGAGAGGGAGTTCCATTAGGTTAGTGCCATTACTGAGAAAGCCCTGTTTCTTGCTGCTATTCCTCCCCACCTGTATGATGGCCTTCTCTGATTATCAAAAGGGGTGTAATTATCAGATTACACAGATGGTGGTCTCTCAAATATCCTGACCCCAGGCCATATAGAGTTTAAATGAAAAAACCAACACACTGAATGATACCTGGAAATGCAATGGCAGCCAGTGTAGCCACTGAAGTTGCAGCCTGGAAGAGACGGATCACCTACCTCCAGCAATCACACAATTTGTTGCATTTGACTCTAACTGCAGCTTCAATGGCAGTGTTGTGTACAGCATATTACAACAGTGTGATATGGATGTCACTGTGGTATGGATTATTGTGGTTGGGCCGCATGATCAAGGTACAGTCTGATAGGGTTAAGTTCCTAAGAAACCCAGTGCATTATCCATATGAACAGATAGTGAATCATTAAGCCTTTGGGGAAAATGAGGTTAGGTTCCAGGGATCCTCTTCTCCATACAGTGTATGAATCTAAAGCTTAACTTGAAATCTATGTGATAGTGAGGCATCCTCAACATCTCCAATATCTGATACTTCCTCCTTGGCTGCTTGACTCCTTGAAGGATGCTGGTCCAGTAGTTAGGCCCAGTAATAAGGCCTCAGTAGGAAAGACTTTCCTCCTCCACCTGTCTTTTGCTTACCCCAGCACCACACCTCAAGAAGCACCTCAAGAAGCCAGTCACCAAGACTGTCAAAGTTCTGCTAACGTCCTTGAGGTGGCACGCAAGATAGTAGGGCAAGTCTCAAAATGGATATAGATGTGACAGATGATTATCCACAGGCCTATACCAATGTCTCTTTGATGTCTCTTTCAGGAAAGCTGATTTCAACAGGCTTAGAGGAGTCATAGGTGGAATCCCATGGGTTGATGATCTAATGGGGAAAGGGGCCCAAGATGGGTGGGAGCTCCTTAAGAGGCAGCTTCTGCAAGCTCAGTCAGAAACAATTCCAATGAAAAAGAAAGGGGAAAAAAACTGAAAAAACCAGGTTGGCTCCACAAACAACTTGGGGATCAGCTGAAGTTAAAAAAAAGAGAAGTATAGGGAATGGAAGACTGGTAAGATCACCAGAGAGGAGTACAGGCAGATAGTCCGGTCCTGTAGGGAGGGGGTCAGGAATGCTAAAGCTCAGCATGAGCTGAGGCTGGCCAGGGGAGTCAAGGATAACAAAAAGAGCTTCTTTAGATATGCCCAAAGGAACAGGAGGAGAGACGAGAGGGTGGGGCTGCTCCTGGACAAAGATGGACAGCAGGTTTATGGAAACCAGGAGAAGGCAGAGCTGCTCAACTCCTACTTTGCGTCCGTCTATTCTCGGAAGGAGGGCTGTGCAAACAGGGGTGCAGGATCATCGGATGATGCGGGGATGTGCTTGTATCCCCTAAGAGGTAATGAAAACATGGATGGTGCAGAACAGCAGATTAAGATTGACAGAGAACTGGTTCAAAACCACTTAACTGGCCTAAATGAATTCAAGTCATTTGGACCAGATGAGCTGCATCTTTGAGTTCTTAAGGAGCTTGCAGATGTCCTTGCAGAGCCTCTGTCGATCATCTTTGAGAAATCCTTGAGGAGCGGAGAAGTGCCACTGGACTGGAAGAGGGCTAATGTAGTCCCAGTCTTTAAGAAGGGGAAAAAAGAAGACCTGGGAAATTATAGACCAGTCAGTTTGACTTCAATCCCAGGGAAGATATTAGAACAAATCATAAAACACACAATTTGTGCACATTTAGACAAGTACTTGGTGATCAAAACAACCTAGCATGGATTTACCAAGAATAAATCTTGCCAGACAAATATGATCTTTTTTGATCGGGTTATGAGCTTACTGGACAGTGGCAATGCTGTGGATGTCATTTATCTTGACTTCAGCAAAGCATTTGACAAGGTCCCACATGACATTTTTATTGGGAAGTTGGAAAAATATGGGCTAGACAGGGCAATCGTTAGGTGGATCCGCAACTGGCTCGATGGCCGCGCTCAAAGGGTTTTAGTAAATGGTTCTGTGTCAACTTGGAGGTCGGTTTCAAGTGGGGTACCCCAAGGGACCGGTTCTCTTTAACATTTTCATCAATGACTTAGAGGAAGGGATACAGGGGAGCCTGATCAAATTTGCGGATGACACCAAGCTGGGAGGAGTAGCAAACACAACAGAAGACAGGAGAAACCTCCAGGAGGATCTGGATAAACTAGAATACTGGGCTGTAACAAACAGAATGAATTTCAACAGGGAGAAGTGCAAGGTTCTGCACTTAGGAAATAAAAACCATAAATACAGGTATAAAATGGGGGATACTTGGCTTGGCAGCACAACATGTGAGCGGGATCTTGGAGTCGCCGTGGATCACAAGCTGAACAGGAGTCAGCAGTGTGACGTGCAAAGAAGGCAAATGCCATTTTAGGCTGCATTAAGAGGACTGTAACTTCCAAGTCGCAAGAAGTTATAGTTCCTCTTTATTCAGCATTGGTGAGACCTCACCTTGAGTACTGTGTTCAGTTCTGGGTACCTCAGTTTAAGAAAGATACAGCCAAACTGGAGCAAGTCTAGAGGAGACCGACAAGAATGATCAGTGGGATGGAAGGGAAACCCTACAAGGAAAGGTTGGGGGAACTTGGGATGTTCAGCCTGGAGGACGCTGAGGGGAGACATGATTGCCCTCTTCAGATACCTGAAGGGCTGTCATAGGGAGGAAGGGGCTCATTTGTACATAGCTGCTTCTAAAGGCCTAACTAGAACCAAGAAACTGCAAGAGAGGAGATTCCGGTTGGATATCCGGAAAAAATTCCTGACGGTGAGGGCAGTTCGGCAGTGGAACAGATTGCCAAGGGAAGTGGTGGACTCTCCCTCACTGGGGATCTTCAAGCAGAGGCTCAATGAGCACCTGCCGGGGATGCTCTAGGGGGATTTCCTGCTGCAGGCAGGTGGTTGGACTAGATGACCTACTAGATCCCTTCCAACTCTATGATTCTATGTTGAAATCTGATCTAATCCAGACAACTTTCTTTAAAAGGAGCATAACAGACTGGATGCAATTACTTCAAAATTTCCCCCATTGACCCTGTACTGTATAGGTGCATCTTCTCCCCCCTTCAGGGCTCATGAGGAGGCCACTGTTTCTCTGTTGTAACCTCCCTCACCTCTACCAAACCACGCCTAGCAACAGTAAGCCGCCCCCACCCTGAGTGCTTGTTATAGCCAGAGTTGGTGCAACCTAAGTCTAGCCTAAAACCAAATTGAAAGGGATTTAGATAATTCTGTTTTATCCAAGACCTTCTGAAGTTGAGATGTCACCACCGCCTGACCACAATGCCCAAAAACAAGAGGTTTCATACTATCTGGTAAATTATCTAGCATAATGGATTCCAATGAGGGCTTTTTCTGAAGGCAGTGAAACATTTTCCCTGTCCACTTGGCCAGTACCTCTCAGGCAGATCTAATAAGCAATACTGCACAAAGATAAAGCAGGTAGGCTGATGGTCTCACACTCCAAATGAGACTACATCATCAGGCTGTACAAACTGAAAACAATACCACAAAACTGGTCTATCTGACATAAGGGGACATCACTAGACAAATTTGCTTTGGATTGCAATATGAATTTCCCATAGGTTTTCACTAGGTGGTGCAGTAACGACAGGTACACATAATGTCTCTTACGTGCTTCCGTAGTTACTCTGGATTGTAGGAATTGTCATTATAGAGTACAGGTTGTGAAGAACGCACACATTTTATCTATAAAATGCCTCACACATGTCTCCTCCTAATCTATTTGAGGGGACTGATGATAGATCTCACACAACATGGAACAATTCCACTGGACAGTTTTCTGCAGACATGATGGTAGAAATAAAGAAAATTCACTTTCCCACTATCATTGTGATGAAATTGGCTCTACAGTGAGCTCTAGCCCATGTTCAGTCGGCTTTAGCACAATTAATACATAATTATGGTTTCACTATACAAATAAAACAATATAAATCAGTTACTGTACTTCCTACCTTCTCCAAACATGCACATCAGTTTCTAAAGCAAACAGCAAATCCGTCAGTAATCTCTGGTGCATTGGGGACCATTTAAACTCTGGAATGCGAAACATGGTTGTTCGTGGACCTGGACTGAACTGTCGTCTCTGCTCTTCTGTCATTGGCATCCCTCGAAATCCCAAATCAACACGCAAGTCTCTATCCTGTTGTGTAATTGACCGACCTTGCACAGCCTAAACAGATAGTAAATTATATTTTCATCAATTTGAAGTACAAAAATCTCTGGAACAATTTAAGAGAAATTGGGATACACACAAGCTATACAGTTAAATATGACTATTTTACGTTGAAATCTTAAACACACATACAATTGTCCCTCGTTATCCACTACAGTTCCATTCCGGAACCTCCTGTGGATAAAAAAAAATCCGGGTGTAAAACAAATAGTGGAAAAGACCCACTCTAGGTCTCCTGCTCCTCCATTGTGCCTAATGGAGGCACAATGGCAGGGGGCAGACTGTAACTGTCTCAGTGTGGAAGGGATTGCCACTCTTGAATTGTCCTTTTTAGCATACCAGATTTTGTTTTAGGACCTTCATTCAGAGCATGAAACCATAGCCTTTTGAGACTGAAGGATACAAATGATGAATGATGATGATTGTGCCTAATGGAATAAGGTTGTGCATTAATATCTGCAGGGTTTATATGACTGCAGATAATAATATATATAATAATATTATTTATAATATCTGCAGGGTTTATATATATATGACTCATCAATGCCCAAGCAAAACCGCTGGACAAAGTAGTGTGAAATTTTGGAGAGGGCATTTCTAATGTGATATAGGCACTCACTAAGAATCAATTTTTGGAAATTCAAACCAGAGTGTGAGAAGAGGTGCAATGGGTTCCATCACGTTAGCACCTAGTAAGAACTGGTTATTAAAGAGCTCCTTCCCCCCTAAGAGGGTAAAAAGGGGAGCAATGTGTTTTTATCTCTATATTCACATTGAAGACTGATCAACATCCAGCCCCAACCCGATACTAGAAGCATGAAATTTGGGGAGCGTATTCCTTCTGTGATGTAAGGACCCATTAAGATTTGGTGCTCAGTGCCTGGTGGTGCCAAAAAAATTATTGAAATTTTACTCCTGCAACGGTGGATTCATTCTGCTAGTATTTTATGTAAATCGAAAGACACTTGAAATGTGAATGGAATGTTGACAGTTCTCCTCAGCCTTCTCTGTCTCTTAGTCACATGGAAATAGAACTCTCAGACTGCTTGACAAATGCAGTGTCACTTGTAGCTGCTTCAAGCAAACACTGAAGCATTTCGTCATTACATTACCTACATTACATTTCGTCATTACATACAGCGTTTAGACTGCAATCCTATATACACTTTCCTAAGACTTTGTTCCATAGAATACAATGGGACTCACTTCTGAGTAGACATGCTTAGGATTATGCCCTTAGTCATACAGTAGGCAATCCCTGGCATGGGTGCCAAAGCCAGTAATTGGAAAGGTGCTTACTGGCACACCTAGGTACCTCTGGCAGACACAGCCAGGAACACTGCCACTGCCCCAATGCTATTGATAAGTCAACAATCCTTCAATGTAAAAACACACTGCATCCTTTTTCACCCCCTTCTGGTTGGAATTTCTGAAAACTGGTTCTTAGTGGATCCCTCCATCACGGAAGGAATACACTCTCCAAATTTCACGCTTCTAGGCCCAGCGGTTTTGGCAGGGTGTTGATGAGTGAATCAGTCAGTCAGTCAGTCAGTGACTTTTCAGTTATATATATACAGAGAGAGAGAAAACGTACCTGCATTGCGGGAGTGAAATTCCCCCCGTACTCCATCTTCCCACTGTGCATTGTCCCTGCATGTGCATCATCCCCCATGCACACCATATGCAACACCCCAAGACGCATCTTCCCCCATTGCTTTATCACCCATGTGCAACACCCTCCATGCGCAATACCCCCACATAACATCTCCCATGTGCACCATCCCCCCATGCGCATCACCTCTCAAACGCACATCCCTCCATGCGCCCCATCTCTCCATGCACACCATCCCTCCATGGGCGTTATTCCCCCCATGTGCATTAACCCCCCATGCTCATCAATATCCATCCACAACAATCCCTCCAAGAGCATCATCCCCCCATGTGCAACATTCTCCATGCAAAACATTCTTCATGCACAGCATCCCCATGCACACCATCCACCCAGTCAACCATCCCTCCCAGTGCATCAGGCCCCATGCACCAAATTGGCTGGATGTTGTTCAGTCAGACTTCAGTGTTAAGGACAAAAACACATTGCACCCCTTTTCACTCCCTTAAGGGTTAAATTTCTCAGTATCAGTTCTTGGTGAGTGTTCTTGGTGGGTTCCACAGGGTGTCATGCTTCTAGGGCTGGGGGTTGGGGCAGAGCGTCCATCAGTCAGGAATTCTTCAATGGAAAGTATAGAGAGGAACATGTGTTGCACCCCTTTTCACCCCCTTCCTTTTGGAATTTCTGAAAACCGGTTCTTAGTGGGTGCCTCTGTCACGGAAGGAACACCCTCCCCAAATTTCACATAGGCCAGGTAGTTTTGGCTGGGCATTGATGAGTCAGTCAGTGACATTTCAGTTTTAGAAGACTAGCTTCTGGCGCAAGACTTCTAAGAACACCTTCTGCAGCCAAAATTCCCTCAGAGAATGCAGCAGAAGCAGTACTAGTGCCAAAGCATCAGTGCGTGGGGATTTAGATAGGATTCAGCTGCTAATAGGGATCCTTTTGAATTATCATAATAAATATATTAACTATTTTGATAACTAGAGACAATGCAAGCCATATGAAAGGGGCACAAAATAATTCCTTACATCCTTCCTCAAGAGAAGGCAGATATGAGATCAAAAGGGAATAAAAAGCTATCACCAAGAGAGCACAACAAACAATTGTTAAGTACTAGCTTTCTTTTCATTAACATAGCAGGCAGTGAATGAGGTTGCTACAAGTGCAACCTTATTTATTCTTTCTCCATGTGCACTTTAATTGTCAGCAAGAAAATGGTATTAACTACTCATCTCCATGGAAGCATACAGGTTTTTTATGTCTGGAACTGTTATGTCTGGAAACAATTTGATCACAGCTATAGAAAAGGGTTATTAGTGAAACATTTTTATACCTAACTTTATTGAAAAAGTATTATGTTCAAATAAGCAGCAGTTAGAGACCTGCTGGTAGTGAGAAAGAGAACAAGTAAGGAAGAGTGCAAACCAGAGTAACTACGGGAAGTCCTTCCTCCGATGCAAGAACAATTTACTCTGGAATGCAATATGAATTTTCCATAGGTTTTCACTTGGTGGTGCCATAACTACGGGTGCACGTAATAGCTCTTAAGTGCTCCCATAGTTACTCTGAATTGTAGGGTAAGTATTTAAGAAGGTGAAAACGGAGCAGTAGGCATCACCAAATTAACTGGGGGAAAGGACTTTACTTCCCCACTAGATAAAGTAATCAAATGGATCAGAGAACTGGGCTCAAGTAGTAATTCTCTAAGCAAAACAATCCATAACAAAATACCAATACTGAATCATAACAGTAGAGTTAATCAACTTCCGTCTGCTACCTAAGTTATAAGAAACAGATAATGGCAACTACTTTCCTAACTTCTCTGTACACATATGCAAAAAAAAGATAAAAAGTTTTAACAGCCCCATATTACTACGGTCCAAGAAATCTCATCAGTTTAAGTTGTTTGCTTTAAATGGTTGAATTCTCAGAAGAGTTTAACAGAGATAATTTTCTTGCTTTCAAATTTTTTAATTAGGAACAGAAGAAAAGCACTTCATAAATGACATGCCATACTTCCCCCACCCCAATTATTTGATAAAAGCAACCTAGATAGATAAAAATAAAGACACACATTATAGGTTCTGTAGAACGAATAAAATAATGTGATGCAACAGTTACAATGTGTAAGCTTACTTGTGTTGTTGTGGTAGTTTGGATTTTTCTTATTTCTTTCCCTACATCTTTCCCATCATCAGATCTTTCTGTATCTGAGATGATACTCCCTCCATCAACATTTGGTACAGTTTTACCCCCAGAAGACTCGGTCTCAAGAGTGGCAGCAGTCATTTCTGCATATTCTAAACCTTTTGATGATGAAACTAGCTCTCTCTCAGAAAGGGTGCCCATTGTATCCATAGTAGTATGAATCTTGAATTCCTTATCTTCTATTATGCTTGAACTACATGTTATGTCAGCAGTACTAGTCATATGGGCAAGAAGTCCAAGATCATCAGTCACACTAAGGTGCATTTGAGTTTCTTGCATGTTTGCAATAGAAATGTGATTGGTAGATAGTTCAGGGAGTAGTTTTTCCTCTTGACTGGGTATCTTATCAAAAAGAAATGAGGTATTGTTAGAAGGTTCATCTTTCTCATCAGCAAGTGTTATCAAAGGGCCATTGTCCTTTTCTTCACTTTTTTTAATGATGCCAACACTCCCATGAACATTGTTCTGAAGTTTCTCTACTGCAGCACTATATACATTGTCCAATAAAGATTCTACTTCCACAAGAGCACCATTTTCTCTGGTTACCAAAGTCTCCGGGGATAAATCCATGTCATCCAACTTTACTTCTGTAGCTTCCACCTTTTCTGCTTTTATATCAACTAATAAATCATGAACCTCGACGTGCACACCACTCCCGGGTCTATCTGAGTTTCCAAGAACATCATCAGATACTTTTGTTGCAATGAGTAAGTCCCTGGTATCAGTACTGACAGGGTAGTCTGTTTCACTTTCTGGGCTTTGACTTTGTGAAAGATCTTCAATTTCCCGAATCTCCATTCCACCTTTTGCTCCAGTTGTCTGAGATGAAAGGCCTGAGATAGTGCTCACATTCCCCTTTTTCCCCTTCTTTATATTCTCCTCTTCCTGCCTTTGATACTCTTCATACATTTTTGCCAGGTACTCCTTGTGAGCCTCATAGGTGACCTTAATGTAAGAAAAAACAATTTCAGAAAAAATTGATACATGTAACTGCTATTTAAAATGTAGCAGATAAATTGATAAGAACATATTATGTTTTCCTAGCGAACTACAATGAAAAGAATTCAAGCTATGTTATAAAGCATACCAACCACAAGATGGCATTAAATTTTTTCTATAACATAGTGCTGATTGTGAAGGTGCTGAAGTTGTTCAGAGAGTGACTCTTACCTTAGAATGGGCTATGGAAAGAGTATCAACCCAGACCCTCCATCCTCCCCATTCATATTTTATTGCATGGTACAAAAGAATGCGGAAGATGTTGTACACCATCTCTGTAATTTTCTGTTCTTCAGAGTTTTTAGGATTAATATATCCCAGAGAAAACATCCAGTCCTGCCATACTGAACACTGCAGTAAACATCTAGAATAAAATAATTACAAAAGTATTTTTAAAAATTCAATTTTTCAATTTCTAAGTACTGTTAAAACAAGTATCAACTCTTTGTGCAAATAGGCAACAAAATAAAAAATGCCACTGCCTGAATGTTGTGAGGGCTACAATGGGTCATTGATTATAATTCTGGGATTAGAACACAGTTTCACCAGAATTCCAATTAGCAGGTCAGAGGTTCAAGACCCGGATGCTGCAAGGCACATCCTTAGCCCAGCTCCTGCCAACCTAGCAGCTCGAAAGCATGCAAATGCAAGCAGATAAATAAGTAACACTTCTGTGGAATGCAATGTCCTGGCAATGGCCCCTGCAACAGGTTGGCCAGGTTTCCCTATGTCGCTTCCATCATGGATTGGATGATTCCAATCCACAACAAGCACACCCCATCACCAAATGTGACAGACACTGAAGTAGTTGACCTTTTTTACCACTGCCTGAACGTTCTCTTTTTGTTTGTTTGTTGTTCCACTTCATCTTACAAATCATTGCAAATTCGACACACGTACATTTCACACTTTTAAAAACATTTTAAATAATTATATTAGTGAATTTAAACTATTTAAATAGTGAATATAAACAACTGTGTATCCCCAAAATTATATAGAAACCACTAAATAATTTTGATGTTGTGGGTAAAAAGAAGAGGCACAAAAAATCACAAGATGGGTCAAGGAGACTGTGAAGTAAGCAGCATTATGTCAGATGTAAAACAATCAACAATTTTTCAAGAAATCAGAAGATAAAATTATGGTCCGATCCCCTAATAGGGCCTTACACTGCCACAATTAGTATTCCAGCATGGTAAAGCCTTTTATAGATATTGCAAAGTGTAACACACAATTCAGAATAACCTGGGAACTGCCAGAAGTGGCCAGGTCCACACATAAGTAATGTGGATGTCCCTGTTTCTCAGACCAGGTATGTCAGCACAGAGGCAGGAAGGAGGAAGATGGGAAGAAAGGGAAAGAGTTGGGTGAAGAAGGTGAAGACCAGGGTGGAGAAGAGTGTGGATTGAGGCTGAGGATTGTATCGGCAGCAGCACCACCAATATCCCTGTTTTCTGAGCCACTGACATCACAGCTATTTAACTGGAAAAAGTCCAAGTACACCCATTCACGCAGCAAGGACTTACCCACATGCAACAAATGTTTCCTTATTTAGAAGAGATCTCTAGAACCTGAAATTCCCCCTCAGGATATAACACATATCCTCTTGATGCAACTACATCATCACGTAAGGAATTACATTGGATTGGGCTATTTCTAAGGTACCAAAAGTGCAGAGGCATGAAGAATCAAATACTTCCCTTAATGAAAGGGAAGATGCAGGACAATGGCCTGGGATAAGGGGGCATCAAAAGTAGTTAAATTGGGCAAAAACAAAAAATGAAAAATTGTTAATAAAACTACCACACATGAGGTAGTCAGGAAGTCAGGAGGTGAAAGAAAAATTTCAGAGACATGACAGAGACTGCACCAGCTTCATTACATTCAGGGAGAGGTTGTGCAAGAACAAGATTATACAGGCATATCCTTACTAGTTTAAGGATGAGACACATTCAGGACCCATCCTTAAACTAAGAACAGGTCATACTAATTACATACATATTAGTATGTATGTTTAAAGTATTATAAAACATGAGCATTCATGGAAAAAAAGTTGATATCCTTTACATACCTCCTGTTTTCACGGCTATTACTGAAAAGTTTTATCATATCTGATAAAAATAAACGTCGAACTTCCATCAGTTCTGCACTTGGTGTTGAATTCTTTAATAAAGTTGCCACAACTTTAAGAATCACTTTAAGAGAGCAAATAGATTGATTATATTTATTAGAAATTAGGATGCAGTGTCACTGAATTTGATCCCACATTGTTCTAGCCACTGCAAAAAAGCAGAAAGGTGGTGCTTTCTAAAACCTATAACACTGGGCTGTATGGATAAACAGACAGGAAGCATTAGGGAATAACAGATTGTATGTGGAATCTCCCAAAGTCAATAAAGTAGTCACCATAGAAACTTCCCTGCATCCTCAAAAAACATGAGACTGAAGGGGAGGAATGTCACCAGAATCAGGCACAGAAACCTTCTGGGAGCAAAGGCCTACACACAGAAGCTGCATCTATTCATTTTTAAGCAATTCGATTCCTACTGAAGTTCCAACATCAATTGTAATAAGTTTCTGGAACATCCTCTGACTCTCAAGAGAGAATCTGAGGGGGGAATACTGGGCTTCTGTGTAGTAGAGCAGTGCTCTTCAAACGAGGGTTGCGATCCCCCTGCTCATGTAAAGGTGTTCCTGCGAACTACAACAGATGGAGCCTCCAGCTCTCTCTGCTACAGGGGAATAGGGTGGAGTTTTTTTTATCTCCCTAGGAGTCCTGCCAACTTGTATAGGAGTTGGGGGGACGGACTTTGCAGACCCCCCAATTCCCCGGTGCTTGGAAAAAGTGGAATTTTAGGTGTAATTCAAGTCTCAATCACCCCTAAAATATTTATTTTTTACAAGTCGGGGGGGGGGACCTGCAAAGCTATCTGCAGGCCCCGCAGACTCTGTACAAGCTGGCAAGACTCCTAGGAAGGCAAAAAAACCTTCCCTCCCATCCTCCTGCAGGGGTATGATCTGAAGGATCATGTCACTTAAGCAGTTCCTTCCCAACAAAAACTTAGGGAGAGAGTAAGTTTGAAGTCCACTGTAGTAGAGAATAACATTCTTAGAATCCAGGAACCCCCCTCCCCAATTTTCTGACAGTTCATTTTCTGATGGTTCCGCTCTTTCATCATCTTTCAATTATATCCAGAACTCATTCATTCAACACATGCTACATTCTTTCAACCTCTCTATGCTGGTCTAAAGGCTAAAATTGTCTTCTCTCTTGTTGATTTACATGTGACTTGGTGATCAAACTTTGTTGGCATTTCCTTATGACTTTCTTTGGTAAATATCATTCAAATGTATATAATATTCATTGCCCCCACATGCCTTTGTTCATTTTACTGCAATTGTTGTATATTTTGCTATGTGTTAATAAATATGTGTTATTTAAACTTTTGCAAGTAATATTTCTGTCTTTTTGGTGGCCATTTTGCTTTTGCAAACTGAAAAAGACTGAGTTCCACTTTTGGATGGTGCTCCAGTCCCTAACCTGTCCAATAAGTGGGGGTGCCTATATCCCTTTATGCCCAACTTTCACGGTGATTGGAACACAGAGAAAGGCTTGAACAAATTTGCAAAAGGAGTATTTGTCTTGCATGTAGACTTCTTGTTCTCCTGTAATCTTGGGAGAACATAAAAACATGAGAAAAGCTCTGTTAGATCAGGCAAAAGGCCCATCTAGTCCAGGTTCCTATATCTCACAGTGGCTCACCAAAAAGGAGGAGAAAAAGAAGAGAAAAATAAAAACAAAATCAATAAATAGGGGAGCACAAAAGGGAACTGTCCCCTACTCATATTCCTGACCCCTATTTTTTCCTTTTTCCTATATTTGGAGGCATTTCTAACTACAGTGGCGCCTCACGTAACAGAATTAATTCATTCCGGAGGCAGTTTCTTTACATGAAACTTTCTTTACGTGAAGCGGATTTTCCCATAGGAAATAATGGAAACTCAGATGATTGGTTCCACAACCCCAAAAATATTCATATTAAAATATTAAGTGGATGTAAAATGATGACAAAACACTGGAATTGAATTCAAAACATGCATTCAATGTGCATGATCTTATGAAGTCTACTTAGGCTGCAGTCCTAAAGACACTTTCCTGGGAGTAAGACCCATTTAACACAATGGGGCTTACTCCTGGGTAGACATGGTTAGGAGGCTGCAATCCAAGACACCTTCAAAGTGTCTCCCCCACTTTCTCCTTCTCTCCATCCTGAGCCTCTCTCTCCCCTGCTCCCTTCTGGCTAGCCCTGAGCTGCTTCCCTCTTCTCCACGGCTCTTCTCTCCCTCTGCCCAGCGGACACCCGGCCACAGGAGGAACAGCGCAGAAGTGTTGCTTTCACTATGGGCAGGTGCGCTAGGCAGCCCTGACACTTTTAAAACAGGCTGCTGGCCAGCGCGTTTGCCCCAACTGCCAACAAATGTTTTCTTTATGTGAAGCAGAATCCTGGAGAAATTTTTGTTTGTTACATGAAACATACTTTACGTGAGGCATTCTTTAAGTGAGGTGCCACTGTAGTATCTAGAAGTCCCTGTAAGGTTCGGCAGCTAAAAACTGCCGATGCATTATTTTGCAGCAACCTTTTGTCTAAAAAATGACAGTCTGAAATGGTCATGTGCTGAACAAAGATTCAAAATCAACCTCTTATCTGAGGCAGCCATTAGCACTTGAGAGCACTTGAGAACAATTAGCACCTTCTGCAGAAGGTCAGCTTGTTGTCTGCCTTGTTACAATGGTAAGTAATTGCCTTAATCAGTTTCTTGGACCCAAATGTTCCAAGGCTTTGCTCATTAAAAAGAGGGTCCACTAAAGAGGTCAGAAGGTCAGCCTCTGGAAAAGATGCAAAACCTTTTGCAACTTCTGCAGAAGATGACCTTGTCTGCTTTGTTACTAAATAGTACAGTAGTTAATCAGTTTCTTGGAACCAAATGTTCTAAGGCGTTGCTTGTTATTCAAGGCATTGCTCGCTATTCAAGGCAGAACTGCTTAGAAATTGTTGCTCGTCTTTCAAAGCACTCGTAATTCAAGTAAATCAAGGCACCACTGTATATGTATTTCATCTTCTACTAGGATAGAAATGGCTTGGGGCCCCAACAGCATCCTGTTCTGATACAACCTATGGGATTCCAAATTGGTAACATTCCCAAAGGAATTACTTACTTGGATTCTGAATTTTTACAGTAGAATCTGGCTCTGGATGTGGTTTATGAACAACCTGTGTACATACTTGTTCCGTCAAAATCTGCAACACAAAACAGTTAAATTTCCCATGAATACATGGCAGTTACTTATGTTTCTGTAGTGAGAAGGGGTGCTTAGCATTGGCTATTGGACATTGGCTCTGGCAGACCTGGATTAAGATATACTTTTGAAAAACCTATACATTTTCTCAAATTTAACAACCCTGTTCAGTTGTTAGTGTTAAGAATTACTCTTCCTAGAAAGCATACAACTTTATAAAAGGGGGTTTTTACACCTACAACTGGGTTGTTCATACATATGTTTGAAAACTAAATTTAGCAAGCACACTAATTTTACCGCCAGATTTGATGCTCACTATTTTCAAATCACCCTAATTTAACCACTGAAGGCATCAAGGTCATATTGTGATATTCAAAAAAGAAAATAGAGTACTAAGTATTCTCAAAATTGTATTATTGCAATTGAATGCTGACTGAGATGAGTACAGCCAATATGCCTCTATAGTTGTGAAAACAATAGACTTGTTGAGACTTGAAGGTCTACTGATGAAGTCTAGCTGCACTTTTTAGCACTAATGTCTTCACTTGGCATTCTTTATATTCTACTTGATAAATAAAACAATTAGTAGCATCTTATGTCATCCACAACTATCTTATGTCATCCACAACATTTTGGCCACTAGAGCAGAGGCCTCCAAGCATTTTGGCCAAAGGGCCACATCAAATATCTGACATGTTGTTGAGGGCCAAAAAAATTAAATATAAAATTTAAATAAATACATTAGAGATGAATCTCTAATTCTGAGGCCTTCAGAACACATTTTGGATGCAAAGATAGCACAGGTCTAGCTGTTTTCTCCTGAATGGGCCAGTAGATCTCAGTGGACCAGAGGCTGCCATGGGCCTTATCTGTCCCCCCCCTTTTCAGGCTGGGGGATAGTGATCAGGGAAGATTGCCCCATTTTTCTTGGGTATGCAAAGGGTGGCTTTCAACACATTACAAAATGCATAGAACTAAATATAGAAGAAGATTTTCTTCATACTGCTATGCATAGTGATAGTGGATTCATGTTGAATTCAAAAGAATACTGATTAATAATAAAATAGGTATTCATATACTGCCTTTCTTGGTCATTACAGTACTCCTTTGATGGACTACAATATTTTTACAAAAAGATGGTACCTCTGGAGCAGATTAAAAGAAGGGTACAATGTTAGTATTCATTTTGTTTGATTCACTTATATTCTGCTTTCAGTATCTTGGGCATTTTGTGAAGGTTCATATCAGCTTTTAAAATTAGAAATACTGCCCAATTCTAGAAATGTACTCGGCAGTTCCACAGTCCTTAGTTAGATTACTGTCAAATAAGAATTTATAAGGTTGCAGCCTTAAAATGTTAATAATACATACCTCATAAAGTGTGTTATAAGTTGTAATGGTTACAGTATTTGTATGCAACATCAACCTCTCTCCAAGAAGAGTGAATAGGCTGTGGGTATGCATGATTTCGACTTTTCGCCTAAAGGATACAGAATTTACCACATGCCGTTAAACAAAATTAGTTCAACAGTAGAGAGCAATTACCATTAGCTAACTTCTATTGCGATTAACGTTATTTTAAGTACTATTTACTCCAAACCTCAGGATGACTTGTCCCAGTGGCTTCATGTAGATGTTAAATAGAATGGAGGACAGAAAGGAGCCTTGTGGCACCCCACACTGAAGAGGCCAGGGTGCTGAACAAGCATCCCCCAGCACCACCTTCTGGAATCTGTTAGCCTGGAAAGAGCGGAACCACCACAAAATGGTGATTCAATCCCCAACTCAGCCAACCAACTCAGAAGGATACCATGGTCAATGGTGCTGAATGCTACTGAGAGGTCCAGTAGGACCAAATGGGATGCACTACCCCTGTCCATTCTCTGGCATAGGTCATCCACCAAGGCAATCAAGGTAGTCTGCATCCCAAACCCTGGCCTGAAATCAGACTGGAAAGGATCCAGAAAATCAGCTTTATTCAGGACTCTGTGAAGCTGGGACACCACCACCCAATTGACCACACTGCCCAGAAATATTTGAAACCAGCCAAACACTTTTCAGATTAGTGGGATCCTGGGAGGGTTTCTTCAGGAGGTGAACCACCACCCAATTCAATGCAGGAGGCAGCAACCTCTCCCTCGGAGAAGAATTCACCACCCTCCCTGTTCATTCAGCCAATCTACTCCAGGCCGATCCAAGCTAGGCTTGGGTCAAGCAGGCAAGAAGACAGTTTCAGATTCCAGAGAAACCTGTCTATTTCCTCAGCTTCTACAAGCTGAAAATACTGGTCTGAAGATAGAATGGTGAGGTGCACCAGGAACATCACTAGATACTGCTAAAGTGGTATCCAAGTCATGTCAGATCTGACTGACTTTATGAAGCGTTGGGCAAATGTGTTGGGCCGAGGCTGCTGAGGAGAAAACTCATCCAGGGCCCTACTCATCTCCATTTGCCAGAGAGCAACCAGGGAGCTAAATGAGTTGCCAGCTCTGGCAACAGGAAAGTCACCCAGATTATCATCAACAACAGAGTTGTGGTAGCCTTAACACAAGGTCCAACATGTGTCTTGCATCATGTGTTGGGGCAAATATACTCTGATACAGACCCAAGGTTGCCATGGTGGCCATGAATGCATGAGCTGCAGATATTTGGGGTGCCTTGGTGAGGTGAGGGCCCTCTAGCACCATACTCAAGAGGTATTACAAACATAATTCAGCAGGGCCAACCTTTACCTACTCACAAGGATTCATTTAAGATATAGATCTTCCAGTTATGTCCTTGATTCTTGCAGATGTTTTCACTTGCTAGTTAGGCTAGCGGGAGATAGATGAGTTGTGGTAGTCTAAATTGGATAGGAATGAGCCCTCAATCTTTAGCACAAAGAATATCTGTGTTAAAAAAATTGATTCACACCTGCTAAAATATGACCTTGGGACAGTCTCCCTCCCTCATACTTTTTGTAGGATTACTGAGAAGATAAAATGGGATTATCCCAAAGCATATCTTGAACTATAATTATAACACTACCCTCCCTAAAAGAAGCATCTTTTAATTGATGGTTATATGTAAACAAGGGGAAAGCAACTGTACCTTGTTCATCCCGCCATAGAAGCTGCTTGCTAATAACTTTTTAAAAAAATTGTGTGCCCCGTTGAACCAGTGAAAATTTTTTTCACTTTATTTTCTATGAAAATATCCCAACTAGATTTTCAGTAGGTATAGCCTACTTATAGTAGATATTAGGTAAAAAGATGATGAGTAATTATTTGTGTAATTTTTTTTATACAACCAAAGTATGTTTTGAAAAATTCACTAGCAGTTGAAACAGTGCACTTACTTGTGACCGAGATGTTTGAGAAAATATCCTAACACCTTCAAAGCCTGTACCCAGATGCTTTCACTTTTGGAAGCCAATAATTTATAAATCACTCTGAAGGATTAAAAGAAGGAAAGAGAGAAAATAAGACATTTTCAAAATTTGTTATCTTAACAAAAGCACATTGTTTTCAAAAGAACAAGGAAATAAATAATAGTTTTAAATACATTTTTATAAATGAATGTTTTAATTATACAATAGTACAGCTGAAGTCTATGAATCTACCTGCCAATTGTAATAATCTAGCAAAGCACTTTGATGCATCTTATCCTCTGGAACACTGTTTCTCAAACTTAGGGAGAGAACTCTCTCCTTAAATCATAGTGGTGGAGAAACTGGGGGAGGGATTTTCTGCCTCCTAAGAGTCCTGCCAGACTATGCCAGGGTCCGGGGATATTCTGAAGGTAATGCCTGGGGTAATCTGAAGATTGCCTCAGCTTGAATCACACCTTTCCCTTTTTTCTAACCATGAGGAGGTCTGCAAAGCATCTGCAGAGAGACAAGATCCACCCCAGACTCAGGGGGTTTGAAACTCCTCTGTTTGAGTAGCACTGCTTTGGAACACCACCAAGACTGGTTTGTGGACAATGTGTTCAAGTCAAACTTTTTCCAAGAACTGAACACAAACATAGGAGGTCAGATAACTATAGCAATGATAAATATGTATCTAAATAAATAAATATACTTTCATGAAAAAGGAGGTTCAGTCCAGAGTTAGGGCAGTGAGAATGACCCAGCTGAAATGCCCCAAGAAGGCTGAATCCAGAGCCGAGTTGTGCCAAATCCACAGGCTGCTGAGGTTGCTGAGCACCAAATAAGTGGCACCTGGGGAGGGCTTGCTCCCGTAGAGACCTACCTCAGATCACACTGAACAAAGAACAGCTGTGGTGCATGCCTAATAAGGAAGCCCAGGAGCTCCTGCCAAACAGTAACAGCCGCAGCATTAGACTACAGTACAGGAGTACTTGGAGTGGAGGATGGATGCAAGGGGATTGTTGGAGTGGCTGGCAATAACATGAGGTTGGTGGGGCTGTCCAAGTTGTGCCATATTCTGATGTTGAGAGGATGGGACTGCAATTAGGCTGGCCAAGGACCAACACTGCCAATCTTACTCTGGCTGATCATGGTCCCCTATGGGTTTACTCAGATTTATTCCTGTTCCTAAGGTAGTAAAAGTCTGAGGAGTTGGAAGAGGGCATTTCTGCCCTGGAAACAGAGTTTGGATACAGCCTGTTCTAGGCAATGTTCTAGGCAATGCTAAACATGCCCTCAATTTGCCTCTCCTGAACTGCCTAGGCTGCCTCAGTTAGGGCAAACCCATTTTTTTGGGTCAGCCTATGTTGACTTACGCCGGCCTAAGCCTTTCTGGTGTAAAAGGGCTGGCCAATCTTGGAATAGGCCAGCCCAAGTGCACTTCAGGATTGCAGCCTTACATGATTTTTAAAAATTTAATCTTACCGTATCCCATTTCGTTGATCAAATGCTGGTATCATAGATGCTGGATGTTCAGACATTAAAGCGACTAACAGCTGCAGTACATCATGAATATTTTCATCCTATATTTTAAAAGATAACATTAAGGCTATACTTTTTCAATGGCTGATTCACTTGAATAGGTCAATATTTATAATTATAATTGTTCAAGCCTACCTCGTGCATTGTTAGCAAGTAATTTAATATACTTTGTAGCTCATCTTCTTTGACACCTCGATCCTAGAGAAATTGATTTGATTATTCTTCATTATACTTCCACTAAATTTAAAACTGTATCACATTTTACATAATAGTAAATCTTTACTGAAAAACAGACACAGGAAATTCTTTTATACAGAGTCAAATCATTGGTCCATCTATGACAGGATTATGCATGTTAACTGGCAACAGTTCTCCAAGATTTTGGTTTTATCTGCATTCTTTCACTAGAAATGTCAAAGATTGAACCTGAAATACCATGCTTTCTTCATCCTCTCCCTCCCTTCAATCCAAAGAAACCCCCAGAATATTGAGCAGCTTCTGTTGTCTCTAAAAAGCATCCCTTATTTGTTTTGTCAATGTCTTCATGATTATACTTGTTTCAAAGCTCTGAACAAAACAGTTTGTAGGTCAGACCTTTATAAGTTGGGGAACTTCTGTTTTAATTTTTATTATGTTATTTTAAATAAATATAAAAGTTACTCAATAATTTGTTTAATACAGGCATCCCACAATTATTGAATGGGTTTGGGACCAGAGCACAGACCAAAAGTGAAAACCAATGAAAAGTGGAACCCAGTCTTTTTTAGCTTGAAAATGTAAAATGGCCACCATAAAAAGAAATATCGTTTGCAAAAGCCTAAATAATATATATTAATATGTAGCCAAAATACACAAAAAATTAAATTAAAATTTGTGTGGGCAATGAATATCTGCTGTATTTGAATGATGGTTATTTATAAGTATCTTTCAGTCTTCATAATTCACTGAATAAAATGAGGGCTTAAACCTGCATTATGTGGCTGATTTTCTACCTAACCTGGTCTTGCATCCATGAATTTAAAAGTTTTTCCATGACAGCAATTAGGCTGTTTAATTAAGAAGTTTAATTAACCTGAATTTAAACAAGTTTAATTAATCTGAATGCAGATGTACTTACAGCTTCTTGTAGCCTTGCCTGTTTCCCAGATGCCCTATATATACAGACTGGGAGCACTAAAAGCACTGGGAACGAAACAGTGTTCATTCACACAAATCACATCTGGTGATTTGATCATTCACACAAAGCACTTTTTTTTTTAAAATTGAAGAGAAGAAAAACAGAATTCTGGATATATACAGGAGTGATGAAAGAGCGAACAGAAAATGGTGTGGCAGAAAGCAGAGGATACTAGTAATAAGGATTATCACTAATACCTTTTAACTAACACTATTTCACTATATCACTAACGCTATTTACTGAATCAAGAATAAGGATTTCAACACAAAGTGTTACACTGTCAGAAGCAACCCCAGGCTATTTCTTTCATATAAATAGCATGTAGTCAGAAAAACTTAGTACATAATTATTCTAATGACCAGGCCACAAACTCAGTCCGATGATACATCCATATTTAAGGACAGCTACTGATCTACATAAAACTGCTACACTTCCTTGTTAGGATTCAGATTCAGGACAAAATGTGTAGCTATATTAATCTTAACAATACAGATACCAATTTCAGATCTTCAGATTTCAACTGAGACAATATTCAGTACTATTCTAAAACCATACCTTCAAAATAAGCTGTTTCAAAAATAGAAGCATAAATGCTCTTAGTGATATGATTTCTTTTTGGGAGGGTCGAGGACCTTCTGAAAAACAAGGAAAATAATTGCTCAGATTTAATAAATGCAACATATGTTAAATAATATTTTCTATAAACAAAAAACCAAATATTTATAGAATTCATACCCCTCTTTTCTAGCCCACTAAGGGCACTCAAGATATATTACAAATAAAATAATAAAACAAGGCAGTCATAGGACATAGTCAACTTGGATCACAGCCACCACCTATGAACAACTGAATATCCAGGAGAGTCCCTAAACTGCAGGCCCATTCAGCACAGGTTTTTTGTCCAATTTTGGACATGCACTTCAGGGCCAGGAGAATCTTCATCTTATTATGATCTTATTTAATTTCAGCATGTTTACCCCTATCTAGCCAAACTACATCCAGAGTATGATTCAGAATCTCAACTGTCTTCTCAGACTCAGGCTGAAAGGAGAAAAAAAGATGGGTTCCATCAGCATACTGATGGCATCCCATCTCAAATCTCAGAATGACCTCTACCAACTGATGTTACCAGCAGAATGATCTCTAACAGAATGGAGATTTACAGCATCCCACACCACAGGTAGGGTGCCAAACAGCATTCACCAGCATCACCTTCTGGGATCTGATAGCCAGGAATTACCACAAAAACAGTGCTTCTAAACCCCAACTCTGCAAGGCAACTCAGAAGGACACTGTGGTTGATGGTGTCAAAAGCTACTATGTAGAACTAACACACTCCTTGTCCAAACCCCAGTACAAATCATCCATGAAGACCATCTCTGTTCCAAACCCCAGCTGAAAACAGACTGGAAGGGATCCAAATAATCAGCCTCCTCTAGGACTCCCTTAAGGTGGGATTTCCACCTATTCAATTCAACCTACCTTGCCCCAAAACAGAATGTTTGTCAATTTAATTTCAGTTTAATTGATTTGACTTCAATATTTACTAGAAATTACATTCCTTACAATGAATTTCATGCTGGATAATACAGTCAGCATTAGATTACAGGCTGAACCTGTCACATTTGAACCTCCACTTTTGTTATACAAAAGGAACTGTTTATTATGGTAACAAGGAGGTAATGAATCAGTGTGAATCAATTTCCCTTTCCTTGGGGTTAAAACACCTTAGTTTCAGCTCAGAGGCAGAAGCTTCCCCTTACAAAGCAATTCAGAAGTGATTATCACTTTGTCTTCATGTGATAATCACATGGTGAAAGGGAGGGATCTCCTTTCCAGCTTTAACTGAAACTAAACTTATCCCTTTTTGAACTATTTCTTAGGCAAGCTTAACTGCTACATTACCATGGAAAGTAGGCTGCTTTTAAGCCATTAACTACTAGTTAAGTGATGTTTATCTTTGAATTTAAGACAAAATTGCTGATTAATAAAAGCTGACATTTAGGTTATACCTGTATGCTTACCCAAACCTTTAGGAGTAATGCCACTACTATCCACAGGATTAACTACCCAGTAGTAGTATTTTAGTGTGTGCATTAGCTGTAATACTGTTCCTACTCTTCGTATTGTAGTGTAGATTGTTGCAGTACCAATGAATTCAGCAGACAAATAGGTATACAGTGACAGTTGTACCTGAAAACATTAAAAATAAACATGAGTAGGAAAAGGATCCAATATTAAGTGTAACCTCACTCCTATGCAAATCTACTTAGAAGGCCCATTATCATCAGTGGGGCTTACTCCCAGATAATTATAAATAGGATTGGAGCCTCGGGGCACAATCCAAAGGCATCCTTGGGTCAATGCAGGCCCATGCGCCAGTAGTGTCTCAAAAACACTGGAAACTACTTTTACACCACATATAATTGATGTCCACAATTATACTGGTGGACATCAATGCACCAGCCTCCAAATGCCAATGCAGGCACAGGAAAAAAGGCAAGCTGCACTGGTGAACCTTGGCCAGCATAAGAATTTGGAAGGCTGGGAGGAAGGCAGGGAGGAGGCATGAAGAGCATTCTGGGGAAGGCAGGCAGAGGGTGTTCCTGGGAATAAGGAGGAAGCAGAAGGGAGGGCTGGGGCCCAGAAATATGCCCAACAATACCAACTCATTTCCCCAGGTGGCAAGGTGCATCCTCCAGCTGATCATGCCTCTGTGGTTCTAGACTACCTCCAAAGGCAGTAGAAAACTGAGTAGAGCCATTGGGCTCATGAAGCCCTACCTAGGGAAAGTAGAATTGTTTCTCCTCACACATGGTAGCATAGCAGCAGCACTGAAACTTGTGCTAGAGACAACACCATGTAAGCCAAACTGCCTGTACCAGAGCAAGTTAGGATTGCAGTTGTTTTGATTTAAATACCTTGTATAATGAATTTATGAGTTCTATTTTTTATAATTCTAAAAATAATACAATTTTAATAAAGATAACTCTTGTTAACTGAACAGAGAAAGTTCTTTCACTGGTTCTTCTCATGTATTTAACTAAGGCTGCAATCCTAAGTACATTTTCCTGGGAGTAAGATCCATTGAACAGAATGGAAGTTACTTCTGAATAGATACAGATATGATTGTGCCCTAAATAAACGAGGAGCACCACTGAAAGAACTTTCACTGCTCAACACAAATTATACTTTATTCCTGTCCAACTTGAACTGATTGGACCTAACCACATTAGTCAACACCTTGGTGACATCAAGATTTGGCTACCATAATGAACATGGATCTATATATACATATACATACTAATGAAAAAAACATATTCTGGTATTTTGCTTATTATGAGCCTTGGCAAAGGCAGAAACATAAAAGTTAACACTGCTTATCTTTACACCAATTTAGGACAATGCCAATGAATCAGTAAAATAAGACATTCAAAAGCATCATATGAACACTACACTGACCTTTGCAGGCGTATGTATCCAAATAGCTGGGTTGAAAAGGATATGATCACATAATTGCTTTAGTAAAGGTGCACCATGAGAGAGTCCATCCAGATATTTTGCAAAAGACAAGAACTGTTCCAATACCGCTCTTGTTATATGTACTCTGGATGACTGAACACATTACAAACAGAATTCCTTTGAGTATATATTCACTTTTACAGTATAAAAATTTTATAATCGTCAGCCTCATTTCAATAAAGTGGTGTTCAAGGAAGCTAACAATCACATAATAAAAGCATAGGTGAATGTATAAGGTGTCCCCTGCAGGTTGCACCAACACTGCGGGTGGTGCTCATCCCCGTAATAAGGCTGAAGAGCCAAGATTGTCCAAAAACATCATAATGTTCATGTGGGTGGCATGACTAAACAGAAGAGGGACATGGAACACTGTTTCCTTCCCACCAAAGTGGGAATCCTGTGAATCAGTGGTACCTATTTGTCTACTTGCATTTATTTGCATTTACATGCCTTTGAATTACTAGTTTGGCAGGGCAAATATGCAACGGGTCACTCTAGTATGGTACTCAGGCTTCCACTTGCCGACCTTCAAGTTGACTAGCAGAGACTTTAACCAAAGAGCCAAGCATAATTTCCACTAAAAACAACAACAAAACAAGATGTTGAGTCTATTACTCATGGTCCTCATGGATTTAACAACCAAAGGACAGCCACAGTTTTAAAAACCTGATAACCTTAAAAAGCATCATTGAGGGAGGGGAAACAGTTTTCAAGCAGCAACTGAACATTGTTAACATAGGAGCAGCGGACCTCCTATGGCAGGCAGTGAGTTCTAGGTGCTAGATGTCCACAGACATGTTACACTGAAGATTTATATAACATTGCTTTGGGCTTAAACTCAGTTTTATTTTATGTACATCAATGTTTGACATTTATGTACATCAATGTTTGACATTTGAAATGTGTGTATTTCAAAGACAGGTAGAATGAGCATTGTTTGTGGAACTGGCAGAATTCGGGTGGAAGTTCTGAATGCTGCCAGAAGTCATGTGATGATGTTGCACACTCCAGTCTCACTGATCTATGCAGTGAAGCAGCCAACACAATTAATGATGGCCAAGCCACATCAGAAAAGGTAATGTGGCAAGGGGGGTAGACAGAACAGGCGATTAGGAGGAGAATGAACAGTCAAGGGTGGGTCATGAAATGAAGGAAAAAGGGGAGATTTGGTGGCACAAATATGCAACCAAACTTTATTCCTCTCTCTGTGGCATTTACGTACCTTGATCCTGCACCATTAAATTAGCATGACTTATAGTACAGTATTAAGCATGTATGTTTCAATAGGACTTAATTAAATATGAACAGGATTGCAACTATAATACTATTAACAAAATTTGCACCACATACCTTTTCAAGGAGGTAGCCAATAACTAGGAATCCTTTCCCACCAAGCATTTGTTCCTGCATGGCTACTGAACTCTTAAGAAGTTCCACCAGAAAAGCCAAAAGGGTAGCACTGCATTTAAAGTACAAGCACCAGTTACTTATAAATTGTTCTGGATTTCGTTTTGTCATTACAGAAATACGTAAGATATTAGATCAATTTTAAAGCTAAAACTGGAAAGAGATTCTTTTACATTGTCGTATTGGCACATAATAATAATAATCAAACTCATCTGGGCCAGTACCTAATTCAAGCATAACTGCCTCAAGTTTAAACAGTTAAGACAATGAATTAGAAGTAGTAAGGCCTGGAGAAACTGCAAGTTACATAACGTTACAAATATTTGAACAGGTAAGTGTATAAATTTAACTCCACAATGTTTCTTCACCAAAAACATCTAGCTTACACACAAACACCTTCTTTTTTCTTTTCAAACGCAAATCTTCTTTTTACACACAATGATTTGCACCAATATTAATAAGAATTAGTCCAACAGTGAGAGAATAAAGAAGCAAGAAGCAAGCATAAAAATTAAGATAGGTCATTTTTTAAAATCAGCATCACTCTTACAGATGATGAGAATTTAGGAGGAGATGGGGCAAGGGACTGTATGCCCAAAACAGAAAGGGAATGCTATTAAATCCAAGTACTCTCTGGCTTGGTTTATAGAACAAGAGTCAAGCCATTAAGTGCTTCCAAACCTCTCATTACACAGACAATTTTCTCTGTTACTTCCTGGTTTGGGCAAAGCAAGTTATAGAAAAGACAATTTTAAAAAACAATATTTTGGTTTTCTATTACAAATGAATTTACAATGGATAGTTTCCAACTGCTTTTTCCCCTTAAAAATTGACACTTTTGTCAACGCATCCAACAGAACAGTCACTAAGGGTGCAAGCCAGAGTAACTATGGGGAGTCCTTGCTCCGGTGTAAGAACAACTTGCTCTGGATTGCAATATGAATTTCCCATAGGTTTCTACTAAGTGGTGCAGTAACTGCAGCTTTGCAAGAACTGGATGACGTACGTAAAACAGCTGTCATTGATATGGAGCTGAGTAGACTGGAGATGGACATAGTTGCCCTGCAAGAGACAAGGCTGTCATACTCAGGATCTATTAAGGAGAGAAATTTCTCATTATTCTGGCAGGGAAAGCCATCAAGTGAGACTAGGGAATATGGGGTTGGCTTTGCAGTTAGAAACACCCTACTTGGATTCATTATTCCACCTACTGAAGGAAAGAATTCTGTCTCTGCAGCGACAGTCATCAGTAGGGTTAGTCACTCTAAAAAGTATATATGCACCAACACTATCATCTTCAGCAGAATCCAAAGACAAATTCTATGATGATCAGGCTGCCACTATCAAGAAAATCCCTGAGAAAGAACCATTGTTTATTCTTGGTGATTTCAATGCAAGAGTTGGATCTGACCATAGTTCTTGGCCTGCTTGTCTAGGTCGTTTTGACATTGGGAAGATGAATAAAAATGGCCAACGCTTGCTGGAGTTTTGCTGCTATTATGATTTTTGCGTGAGCAATAAATTCTTTAACACAAAGCCTCAACACAGAGTGTCTTGGCGACACCCAAGATCGAAGCACTGGCATCAGTTTGACTTGATCCTCACCAGGCGCTCCAGCCTTCCCAGCATTAAGATCACACGTAGCTATTAGAGTGCTGATTGCAATACAGACCACTCCTTGGTGTGCAACAGAGTAAAACTACAAGCAAAGAGGCTGCTTCACTCAAAGAAGGAAGGAAGACCACGAATTAACATCAGCAAAACCCACAGTCTGGAAAAAGTGATGGAGTTTGACCAAGCACTTGAGGAAATTCTCCTGGGGCCGGCTGAGGTAAACACTTCTGAACGATGGGAACATCTCAAGAATGCTGTTTATACTACCGCCTTGTCAGTTTTTGGTAAGCAGGTTAGAAAGACAGCAGATAGGTTTGAAGCCCACTTGGAGGAACTGACACCAGCCCTTGAGGAAAAGAGGAGAGCTCTAATTGCATATAAAGCCTGTGCAACCTAATTGCATATAAAGCGAGTGCAACCTTCAAGCCCTGCAAGCCGCCCGTAGCAAAGTCCAATAGATGTGCTAACAATTATTGGCTGCAGCTTTGCTCTCAGATCAAGGGGATGTATGCTGGCATCAAGCAGGCCTTAGGTCCAACAGTGAGAAAATCTGCCCCGCTTAAGTCCGCTACAGGTGAGGTCATCCAGGACCGAGCACAGCAGATGACACGCTGGGTGCAGCACTACTCTGAGCTATACTCCAGAGAAAATGCAGTAACTGAAGAAGCATTAAACAACATTGAGTGCCTGCCTGTCTTGGAGGAGCTTGACAGTGAACCAACTTGAGAAGAACTAAACGAAGCCCTGGATTCCCTTGCTTCTGGCAAGGCACCCGGGAAAGATAACATCCCTGCTGAAGTTCTGAGGTGTTGTAGAGGGACCATTTCCACTGAACTGTACGAGATATTCTGCCTTTGTTGGAGGGAAGGTGGAGTTCCACAGGACACGAAGGACGCTAATATTGTCACACTGTACAAGAACAAGGGTGACAGGGGTGACTGTTGCCTGAGTCATACTGAAGAGGCTTCAGGTGCTTGCAGAGAGAATCTATCCTGAATCACAGTGTGGATTTCGAGCCAACAGGTCCACCACTGATATGGTATTTTCCCTTCGACAGTTGCAAGAGAAATGTAGGGAACAAAGACAGCCGCTCTTTGTAGCCTTCATAGACCTTACAAAGGCTTTTGATTTGGTTAGTAGGGATGGCCTTTTTAAAATCCTCCCCAAGATTGGATGCCCACCTCAGCTCCTCAACATCATCAGGTCCTTTCACGAGGACATGAAGGGCACTGTAGTTTTTGATGGCTTAACATCAGACTCCTTTCACATCCATAGTGGAGTGAAGCAGGGCTGTGTCCTCACACCAACTTTATTTGGGATCTTTTTTGCAGTCATGCTGAAACAGGCTTTTGGAAATGCAACAGAGGGAATCTATCTCCTGACCAGATCAGATGGAAAACTCTACAATCCTTCCAGACAAAAAGCACAATCCTAACCATGTCTACTCAAAAGTAAGCCCCATTCTGTTTAATGGTTCTTACTCCCAGGAAAGTGTCTTTAGGATTGCAGCCTAAGAGCAAAGTCCAAAGTCCAGCTGAAATGCTTGCGGGAGTTCCTCTTCGCCGATGACGCTGCTGTTACTGCTCACTCTGCCGAAGACCTTCAACAATTTAGGGACCGTTTTAGCAAAGCCTGCCAAGACTTTGTACTAACAATCAGCTTGAAGAAAACACAAGTCATGGGTCAGGGTGTGGATCCACCTCCCTGTATCACAATCTCTGAACATGAACTGGAGGTTGTCCATGACTTTGTGTACCTTGGCTCAACTATCTCTGACACTCTCTCCTTAGATACTGAGCTGAATAAACATATTGGTAAAGTGGCTACCACGTTCTCCAAGCTTACAAAGAGAGTATGGCTTAATAAGAAACTGACGGAACATACAAAGATCCAGGTCTATAGAGCTTGCGTCCTGAGCACACTCTTGTACTGCAGCAAGTCTTGGACCCTTTATGCATGGCAGGAGAGAAAGCTGAACACCTTCCATATGCGCTGTCTCCGATGTATTCTTGGCATCACCTGGTGTGACAAAGTTTCAAATGATGCAGTCTTGGAACGTGCTGGAATCTCTAGCATGTTCACACTTCTGAAACAGCAGCGTCTACACTGGCTTGGGCATGTCGTGAGAATGGCTGATGGTCGGATTCCAAAAGATCTCCTATATGGAGAATTAGTGCAGGGAAAGCGCCCAAGAAGGAGACCACAGCTGCGATACAAAGACATTTGCAGGAGGGATCTAAAGGACTTGGGAATGGACATCAACAGCTGGGAAACCTTGACCTCTAATTGTTCAGCGTGGAGGCAAAAGACCCAGCATGGCCTTCTCTAGCTGGAAGAGACACTTGTTTGGCAGGCTGAAGCAGAGACAGACCCG
The DNA here is from genome assembly GCA_030015325.1 of Cryptoblepharus egeriae. Lineage (NCBI taxonomy): Eukaryota > Metazoa > Chordata > Lepidosauria > Squamata > Scincidae > Cryptoblepharus > Cryptoblepharus egeriae. The sequence goes on from JAREYC010000005.1 coordinate 77,690,521, forward strand.
AAAGCAGCAAAACATGGAGCCTGGGCAGGGGACAGAATTTATTTGTCCTCAGTGTGGAAGGAATTGCCACGCTCGAATTGGCCTTTCTAACCACGCTAGATGTTGTTTCAGGACCTCCAATCAGAGCACGATACCATAGTCTTTCGAGACTGAAGGATGCCAATGATGAATGATGATGATGAGTAACTACGGGTACACATAATGACTCTTACGTGCTCCCGTAGTTACTCTGGATAACAGTTTTAAAAACTGTTTTAAAAACAGTCCCTTAAAACTGAATTTTTGTAAAGTCACAACAGAGTAATAGTATAGGATAGTAGAACGAAAATTTAAGTTTTATTTAATCTACACGATATAAGCATGATTAGCTGATAAATATATTCATTCAAGGGAATCTGAGATTTAAGACCAAGCAATCTGTACTAGTATGAAATAAATCTCAGAACACTGCAGGAAACAAATTCTCTTATCAACAATTTGATGCCTAAAAATGTGCATTGTAAAATCTAGATCCACAGTGTTTTTTTTCAGAATAGCTTTTGTTCTGCATATATCATCACAGTAATCATGTAAAACTACATATAAATCTATGGTGTGTGGGCAATTCTCCACTTGTTCCCTCATCAGGTACTGAGCAAGGCAATGATCCAATGCTATACTGACTCCTTAAATCTTACAATTAAAACAATACAGGTTCTCCAATTCTATCAACTTTCCATAAATTATGCCAAACAGGGCAGCACTGCATTCTGTGGAGACCTTCTTCACGGAACACATTCACAGAAGCCTCCTCAAGGAAAAAGAATATTTGTTTCATTAACTTCAGGGTGCAGTGCAGCTCCATCAGCACTTGAAATCTGGATAGGATTAAGCCCTAATGTACTGAATACATTGACTTGACTTGCCAAAGTTGCATAGACTCTAACACGACAGTGGCCCCAGCAGCCTTGCTACTGTTCCAGTGCATACCGTACTGCTCCAGTGCACCACATACACCAGGACAGTCCCGCTTACTGAGCTGGCTGCATGACTCTTGTCCATCCATTCTTGAGTATGAGAGAAAGGCTGCTTTTTCAGTTGCTGAAACCTTTGCCAGCTTAATTGATGGTGATTCCAGTCTTTTTCCTCACCAAATAATTTCTGATAGTCATTGGGAATGGTGTTAGGAAATGGAATGACACACAGGAACTGAGACTTGCACAACATTTTCTTCTTTCTTGCATTTACTGCTTTTTGGCTGATTGGCTTTCTTCCCAAGTCCCTCAAATTCTTAAAAAGGTCAAACAGAAACTCCACTGAGTTGGTGGGTATGGGAGTTGAGGAAATATTCATGCATATAAGACTCATTTGAGCACTTCCTCCTTCCATACCAACCAGTCAAATAAGGCTTTTTTGCTAGCACAGTTATAATGCTGGCACTCGCACAGTAGCTATATAACAACTTTAACATCAACATGCAATGGAAAGCTAAATGGGCTGCTGAACGTAGATGACCTTACATGAAAGGCAGCGGCAGCAAAATGGGAAGGTGCTTAAATGCTTGCAGGATAAAATAAAGCAAATTGCTACCTGCCCCAAAATAAAATTTTTAGCTATATATTAATTAATGGGACTGTCTATGACAAATCAAGAGAGAAACTTTGAGGTGCTCATGGACAGATCACTGACTATGTTGACCCAATGTGATATGAAGATAGTCAACTCCATGCTTTGGATAATTAAAAAAGGAACTGAAAATAAAACAGCCAATATTATTGTGCCATTTTACAAACTGATGCTAAGGCCACATCTGTAATACTTTTCCACTTCTCATCACCATATGAAGACAAACACAGTTGCCTCCCCCTAAAAGTGGGCCCCATATCTGAGGTTTTAATTACGGTATTCTAGTTCACAAATCCCTCCATTGCACTCAAATCCTTTCTCCTTCTGTGCTTCTGTTTTGTGTTCCCTTCTTGCTGGGCTCTACATTCTCCCACCAAATAATTTTCATATCAAGTTAATATCTGAATTAGAGAATAACTTTGAAATTGTGATGGGCATTTAGAAGCAATTCCGATGTTATCTGCAGCCAGTGAAGTACTGGCAGTCATCAAATACTTTGCAGCTGCTGAGTCATTGACCAAGAATGCTTTGGATCAACAACCATTAACAGTTTGCTGCTAAATTCCTGCTTTCTTCCTGTAAGTATAGGGTTTGCTTTTAACCAGTTTCAGGTATCCATGGAAGATACTGGAACATAAGCTCAATGGATAGTGTTACACATGCATAGTGGAACTGGAAAAGGAGAAGAAAGCATTCAGAAGATTAGAGAGATGCAACTTTTCCCTTATAAGGAAAGGCTACAGCATTTGGTCAAGTCTAGAAAGAAGATACCTGAAGGACATGACTGAGACAAGAAATTATGTGTGGGATGTTTAAACTGAATAGTGAATAGTTGTTTTCCCTCTCACAACAGAAAAACTAGGGCACATCCACTAAAACAGAGTGATTAGAAAAGACAAAATAAATATTTCTTTACCAGTGATTAATTAATCCATAGAACTCCTGCCACAGCATATTGTCATGGCACTATGCCTAGATAACCTTAAAAGGGGCTAATAAATCTATGGGCACAATCCTGAGTAACTACGGGGAGTCCTTGCTCCAGTGTAAGAACAATTTGCTCTGGATTGCAATATGAATTTCCCATAGATTTTCACTAGGTGGTGCAGTAACTACGGGTACACATAAAGTCTCTTACGTGCTCCCGTAGTTACTCTGGATTGTAGGGTTTGTTGGAAAAGTCTGTCACAGGTCACAAGCCATGAGGATATGCAACATCAAAGTTTTAATTAGGTTACCTCAGAATGCCAGATATAAGGAAGAGGCAATAGGGTATGGTAGTGTTTCCCAAACTATGGATTAGGACCTATCAGCGAGTTTTTTGGTGGGTTGCAAAAACCTTTTTAAAACATTAAAAAAACTGTAAATTCCCTTGCCTGATTGCAGAAAAAAATGTTGATTGGAATGCTAACCTGTGATCATAACCCAAATTAAAATGTCACATTTTTCCATTTCCTTTAGTAATTGGCATTCTGTAGATAACATCTAAACCCAGTTTCTGCCTTCTGCCTTCTCTCTGGCCTGAAAGTCCATAACAGCATATCTTGCTCTCCAGTTCTGTCTTCTGGATAGGCTGAAATGACTTTAAAGGTTTGGGAGGAAAGCTCTTGAGGTCCATTTCCAGGGAGAGTATTTCAGACAGGAACACAAACACAAAAACATAAGGTATCTAGAAGCCTTAGGAGCACAGGATCAGGATTATTAATTAATTACTGGCATAAAAAACAATTTTTCCAATGTCAATGACTGGATCAGCTATTCTGGACTGGAGTTGTCCAATCTGTTTTTATGTAATGATCCATGTTTGATGTGACGCTGAGAAAACTGGCTGGCCTGTCACAAAGGACCATTGGTTTTTATTATTATTGATTTTTGCAAAGTCTGTTAGTGATTGGTTTGTTTTATCAAGGTATCAGTCCATCCCAAGGACCTGTGGTGCCTGGTTTGAGATGTTATTTAGACATTATAAATAATGTCTCAAGATGTACATTGTCCCTAGTATTGCGTCGATGGTAATTTCTGTGGCCCCAATGTTGTTCAGCTGCTCCTCAAGGTGTTTTGGAATAGCACCAAGGGAGCCAATCGCTACTTGGATCACTTTGGTCTTATTCTGCCACAGCCTTTCAATCTCTATTTGCAGATGTTTGTATTTTGTTATTTTTCCCAGTTCTTTCTGTTCTAAGAATATGTCCCTGGTATCAATAGTTTCGACTTATTTTCTGCTTGACTACAGTTATATCTGGTGAATCGTGTGGCAGATGTTTGTCTGTAGTCGGAAATACAGTACCATAATATTTTAGCATCTACATTCTAAAGGACTTTTTCAGCCTCATGGTCCCACCAGTTTCTGGATGCATATAGCTTGTATTTTTTTACAGATGTTCTACTGGATCATGTTCCATACCTTACCTTATCATACCTTTATAGTCTGTGTGAACTTTTTACAGCAATTGATTAGGTACTTCACTTATTCATCTGCTTCTTTGCAGAGATGACACTGGCTGTTGTGCCTTTTTTTTTTACGTTTCCTTTCATTCTTAGTACCTCTTCTTGTGCAGCCATTATTAAACTCTCTGTTTCTTTCTTCAAGTTGCCTTTTTTAAGCAACAGCAAAATTTAGGTGATACTTGTTTTTCCAGTGAAATCTCTCAATCCCTGTCCATGCAGTGGCTTATTTTCCCACTTTTCTAATCGATTCCTGATATTTTCTCTCTTATAAGCCTACTTTGTTTCACTGTCATTGAATAGTTTCTCATTCTCATCCACTTTAAGTGCATCCTCTTGGCTGTCCTTTATGTATTCTTCAAGGCTCCTTTTTTCTTCCTCTACTTTTTGATGGACTTGCAGCATTCTTCATCTACCTTACCAGTGATAGATACATTCTGTCCACATCACTACGAGGGTGAAGATCATGGTTGATGGTAATTATCCTCCTGGTCTTACAATCTAATGTCTCTAGCTCGGCTTGTATGAAGGATTCACACTCAATTTTTTTAACTTCAGTAAGTTTGATATTATCTGCCTGAAGTATAGGGTTGCATCGGCTTAGTGGTTAAAGGTGCTGTTCCTGTCAATCTAAAGATTGGCAGGTCAGCAGTCAAAGATCCAATACTACAAGACAAGTGAGCTCCTTTCAACTGCCCACCTTCTGCCAACCTAGCAGTTTGAAAGCATGCAAATAAAAGTAAATAAATAGGTACCACCTCTGTGGGATGGCAACAATGTTCCATGCACCTCTGTGTATAGACATGGTGGCCACATGACCACAAAGATGCCTTCAGGCAGCAGTGACTCTTTGGCTTAGAAATGGGGATGAGCACCACATCCTACAGTCGGCCCAGATATTTATACTGTTCCTTTGCATCCAAGTTCTTAATACTATTTCCATTCAGCAATTCTATTCCTTCAGTTTTTATTATCTTCCCTCTATTCATTATTAATGTGGCACACTTAAGCTAGACCAAACTCCCATGAGATATCATTACTGTAAATATGAACGGTTTATCAATGATTCCATTTCTGACTGGGGCTTTCATAGAACTTCAAGTATCCATGTAGAGCAGTGGTTCTCAATCTTCCTAATGCCGTGACCCCTTTATAAGTTCCTCATGTTGTGGGGACCCCCAACCATAAAATTATTTTCGTTGCTACTTTATCACTGTAATTTTGCTACTGTTATGAATTGTAATGTAAATATCCAATATGCAGGATGTATTTTCATTGTTACAAATGAAATGTGTATTCTTTGCACACATTGAACACAATGGGATTTATTTCAGAGTAGGCATGCATAGGATTGGGCCCTGAGGCTGCAATCTTATCCACATTTACATGGGAGTAAAGCCCCCCCCTGACTATAATGGGATTTCTTTCAGAGTAGGCATGCATAGGATTGGGCCCTGAGGCTGTCAGTCAGCCCCAGTGCGCACACAGCTACAGCCAGAGGTCTGGCAAGCCTGACCTGGCCCTCTGCACCAGGGGTCTTTAGGCAACCCCCAGGAAAGCTCTAGGCGACCCTGAAAAGGGTCCCGACCCTCACTTTGAGAAACACTGATGTAGAGCAAATGTTTTCGACACTTGGTATTTAATATTTGGGAAAATGGAATCATGGCAATAACAGAGGTTACAGTGAGCCCCCTTGAAAAATGTCTCTTCTGATATTCACTTGACCAAGCATCTCACCGTTGATTGCTGCATGCTCCACATGCTCATTGCCTTTTTCACAAACGCTTGAATATTTTGCTGACTCCTGTAATTTCTAAGCATTTTAATATCTATGCACAAGGCAATGTCAGAAATAATGCTGTTATTGTTATTACCAGTTTTTTTTCTGGGGGAAAAGGTGCTAGAACTCACCACAGGTCATTCTCATATGACTAATTATAAATTAGCTGCTGGGATGGAGGAGATGGAAAAAAAGTGCTGGTACTGAGTACCTGGGAGTACCCCCAGAAAAAAGCCCTGGTTATTAATGTTATTATTGTTATTGTATATCACAGTCACCAGATGTTTGACTGGAATTGGGTCAATTGTAATTTAGTTCCTCTACAACAAAACAGGAATCACTAAAAGGTATCTCAACATGTGCGAAGTTCTCAGGACTGCTGCTTTTTATAACTGGGCAGTTGTTAACTTCTGGTGGCCCATTAAACCTACAATCCAGAGTAACTACATGAGCATGTAAGTGAAAACCTATGGAAAATTCATATTGTGATCCAAAGTAAATTGTTCTTACACCGGAGCAAGGACTCCCTGCAGTTACTCTTGATTTCACTCTTCGCTTAACTGTTCCTGGAGACTTGATGGAATTGCTCCAACAGTGCCTATTAATGGACACACCGTAGCTGTATTTCCCAGATTTTTTGAATTTCATTTTAATTTTTATACTGCTTGATTTTCTCATGTTCTTTTTCTTAAAGCCAAAGATATCTGGATATTGCAATGTCAATAATCTAGGCCTGTTTTTCTGTTAAAGTGTGCCCACCTTAAAGCAAGACTCAGGCTGGATCAGGTTCAGAAGTAGAAGGGATTTATTCCTGCTGCGCAGACAGGAGCTCCTTATGCGAATTACTTCCCATTATTATTACTGCCACATTTCCTAAACCACAGTGATGTCTGGTGTATTATGCTCCAAGTGGCAGTCGGTTTGAATATGAAAATCCTGACTCTCATAAGTGTTGCCTGCTTGGCTGGGTGGCTATTCTGGTTAGGGTTGCCATAGGACCAGGAAAACAGGGAGATACCTGGTTTCTGGCGTCATGATCCACCTAGGGTCATGACCCGACCAGGACTCAGGATATGGTCCCCTGGGGGCAGTGACAAGTGGTGCCCATGGTTCCCCAGCTCAGGGTCAGGTCAGTCAGCCCAGCAATGAGCTGGGGAACCTCTGCGCATGCGCCAAGCTGGCGTGCACAGGGGACATTCCCTCTCTTCAACACCAGGCTGCCAGCCAGATGCTAAGGAGAGGGACCTCTGTTTACACGCTTTCCATTACATATTCTGCCAGGGATTGTTTTCCTTCTTCAACTGATTGCTGGATTGAATCATGCCCTGTCCTCCTTCCTTGAATGGTTGATGAAATCTCTCTACATCACTATGTGGGTGTAGTGTATGATTAATGGTAATTATTTTCTGGGGTTTTCTATCCACGTCCTTTTAACTAGGTTTGATGGTATTGCCAGCATTGAGTTTCTATTTTAGAATTTTCCGTATTCTTATGACATATTCCTTGGCTACCCTGGTGTTGACTTCCACGTGACTTGACTTCACAGCTTGGAGTATGCCCAGGTATTTATAAGCTGTTTATGGTTCAAGACTTTTTATTTTGCTATTGTTTGGCATCATCACTCCATTCATAAACATATGTTTTCCTGGATTAACTGCCAAAGTTGTGCACTTTTCTAGACCAAATTCCACTGATAAGTTGGTGCTATAAATACAAAGTGTATATAGCAGTTATTCAGTTTAAGATTGCGACTTCCCATACAGATTAAGGTAATCTGTATAAAGTAGATGATCGTGTTTTGTTCATGACTGAGACCTGATAGCCATGGCCCATTTGGTTCTCTCAAAGGACAATGGTATTAATGCTAAACCAAATAGTAAAGGAGAAAAGAGTTCAACTTCAGTTTGTAAGCACCATTACTTTGTTATCTTCTACAACTGCTTATTTTGCAGTTTATATATCAAACAGGAATTGCAATGCTAACAAACCACACCTTTATTCAACAGTGGTCATATCTGGTGTGTTCTACGTATGTTTAGTGCCTATCTCTTTAGATTTTGAAGTCCCACAATATCTTGAACTTCTTATTTTCTAGTACTTGGTAGCCCCAATAATTTCCACTACATTCAAATCCAAACTGTGAGAATTTTCCACAATTCCCAGTGGATAATTTTAGCAATTCTATTGTGGTGTTGTTAGTTTGCAAAATTTTGCTGCATCCAATGATCAAGTGCTAAACTTTTTCATCCTTTTTTATTCCAAAGGCAGCACTTATTCTGGTCACAGGTTGAATCTTGGCTTTCCTACAATTTGTTGACAAAGCCTATTCCTGAGCTTTCAGAACAAAGCCTTCAGTTTCTTTTTTAAAAGCTCCTGATCTTAACCAACCCCACATAAGCCCTCTATCAGCTTTTCCTTCAATGACTTTCAGATATTAACCATGTATTGGAGATCAGATATTGACCAAGAGCACAATCCAAATCATATCTACTCAAAGGTAAGCCACACTATGGGTCTTACTCCCAGAAAATGTCTTTAGGATTGCAGCCCAAGCCAGTTAGAGATTTGCTTTTAAATTATTTGACTTTGTTACACTACTTTTTATCTTGTTGTTTTCAAGATAGTCCCATTATTTACCTCTTTCAATAAAGGCTCATCAGTTTCCTTGATGTAATCATTTAAACTATGGGCACAATCCAGAGTAAGGGCAGTGAGGAGAGCCCTAGCTGGGCTGCCTCAACTATTCTGAATCCACAGCAGAAAGTTATGCTGCATCCAGAGAGACAGGAAGCCTGGGCTGCCCTCACTGCTCCAGAGCATGCTACATCAGTGACAGCTGGGGAGGGCTTGCTCCTGAGGAGACCCCCCTCAGATCACACTGAACAAGGAACTGCTGTGGTGCCTGCCTTATAAGGAAGCCTAGCAGTTCCTGACAACCAGTTACAGCTGCAGTTCCGCTAGTGGAGGGTGGATGCTTGGAATGGCCTGTTGTATCCCCAGGTTAGTGGGCTGCCATAGTTGTTCCAGATCCTGAGGTTGAGAGGTAGGTTGCAAATAGGCTGGGCAAGAACTCACATTTTTGGTCAACACTGACATTCTTACTCAGGCCTTATTATGGACCCCTATGGGTCTACTCATTACTATACCTGCTCCTGAGGTGGTATAATTCTGAGGAGCTGGAAGAGGGCATTTCTGCCTGGGAAACAGGCTTTGGATACAGAGTAAGTGCTCTGCCCTAGGCAATGCTAAACATGCCCTCAACATGCCTCTTCAAAGCTGCCAAGGCTTCCCCTGTTAGGGCAGAGCAGGTCCACCTCTCTGGGCAGGTCCACCTCATAGGGCACCCTATGTTGCCTTGCTCTGCCCCAAGCCATATCCAGAGTAACGAGGATGGAGCATCTTGCAGTTGCTCTACCCTAGTGATAGATAGGGCAACCCAAGTAATACTCTGGATTGGGCTGTATGTTTTCCTCCTCTACAGTGTGTGTCACCTCTACCACCTTGAGCTCTTTGCAGGAATTGTAAGGAAACATCTCTGAGTGCAGGATATGGTGTACTGTCATTAATTTTCATCATGTTTTATCATCATTTTAACATACAGTTAATATTTTTATATGAATATTTTGGGGGTTGTGGAACCAATTATCTGAGTTTCCATTATTTCCTATGGGAAAATCCACTTCACTTAAAGAGTGTTTTACATAACATGTATGCTTCCGGAATGAATTAAACTTGTTATGTGTGGCAATACTGTGTAACCGAAAGAAAAAGATAGAGACAGACAGGCACACATTATTCCAAGGGAAGACAGCACAGGAAAAGTGAAAGGTAAAGATTACAAAGGTTGAATGAGAGAAAGCATAGTGGCACAGTTGAGGATTTCTTCCATTTGTTTCTGGAAAAGGTAGATTTTAAAGTAATTTGAGGATAATATATTGTATGACTGGTCTGAGTTCATATTAAAGCATTGCAGCATTAATACTCAAATTAAAGACTCAGAAATGGATAACAAATCAAATTATGTTTTCCCCAAGAACAGAAAGCCATACTTTACAAATAGAAAATAGGGCTGTAACAAATAGCTCTAACAAATAGGACTGTCGCAAATAGAATGAATTTCAACAGGGAGAAATGCAAGGTTCTGCATTTAGGCAATAAAAACCAAAGACACAGATATAAAATGGGAGATACTTGGCTTGGCAGCACAACATGTGAGCGGGATCTTGGAGTTGCCGTGGATCACAAGCTGAACATGAGTCAGCAGTGTGATGTGTCTGCAAAGAAGGCAAATGCCATTTTAGGCTGCATTAAGAGTACTGTAGCTTCCAAGTCGTGAGACGTTCAAGTTCCTCTTTATTCAGCATTGGTCAGACCTCACCTTGAGACTGTGTTCAGTTCAGGGCACCCTCACTTTAAGAAAGATGCAGCCAAACTGGAGCAAGTCCAGAGGAGAGCGACAAGAATGATCAATGGAATGGAAGCCCTACAAGGAAAGGTTGGGGAACTTGGGATGTTCAGCCTGGAGAAGAGGAGGCTGAGGGGAGACATGATTGCCCTCTTCAGATACCTGAAGGGCTGTCATATGGAGGAAGGGGCTCATTTATTTTTAGCTGCCTCTGAAAGCAGAACTAGAACCAATGAGTACAAACTGCAAGAAAGGAGATTCAGGTTGGATATCAAGAAATAATTCCTGACAGTGATGGTGGTTCGGCAGTGGAACAGATTGCCAAGGGAGGTGGTGGACTCTCCCTCACTGGGGATCTTCAAGCAGAGGCTTGACGAGCACCTGTCGGAGATGCTTTAGGAGGATTTCCTGCTACAGGCAGGGGGTTGGACTAGATGACCCACGGGGTCCCTTCCAACTCTATGATTCTATGATACTTTAGGGGTGAATTGGCACTTTTTATGAGTCTTATATATTTCCCAATATGTAAAACATCTACAAAACATGGAAGTGTTTTAAAATGGGTCACTATTGAACAAGTAATATTTCTATGGTCATCTTTCAAGCTGAACAGTTTTTTGGTTTTGTTTTTTCAAACAGAATTTAACTTACCAGAAACTAAAATGCATTGGACTGTTGCGGGAGTCACATAAAACTTGCAAAATTCTGTGTACTGCCATACAAAATTGCTCTCCATTGTTGCCTATTTCCAACTCCCCTAGACACAAAGGCAAATATAAAGGATACTTCAGCCCATTCCTATTATCTCCTCTATGCCATACCCAATAACAATATGTATATAAAGTAACAACAATAAACAAACACCACAGTGGTCGGGATATGAACGAATAACAGCATTAAAAGAACTCCCTCTAGGTTATAACTCAGATTTTTGAAGCCCTGAAAAAACAGAACTCTTTCCAAGAGTTTTACAATAAGGCCTGAATGTATCCATAACCCTCTTTGCCAGCAAATAAATTTACCCTTGTGGGATGTGGAGATCAGAAGCAACAACTGCTATTGATAACAGAGAGACCTTGTGCTACCATAAAAGCTTGTGCTATCATAAATGGTAACTCCTGAACTTGATCAGAAATGAACAGCTCCATTTTGGCTTAGCCTATTCTGCCACATACAGATACAAGATTACCACATACAGATACTGTACAGGCATATGGCATGAACATAATAGAACATAAAGGTGAGTTGTGCCTATATGTTTGAGTTTTTAACAAACAATTGCACACTCAAGCAGTCAAGATTATAGGATGAAAAGAATTTGAATGGACTAATCATATTCCGAACTAAAGAACACATGAAGCTGCCTTTGGTCTCTAGAAAGAAAGATGGGATATAAATACAGTAAATAAATAAGTTACTTTTCACTAGACCACATCTCAACTATGGACACAATCCAGAGCAAATTCAGCCTGCTCTGACCTAACTGCACTCTCCTAACTATTCTGTATCCAGAGCAGAAAGTTATGCTGAATCCAGAGAGTCAGGAAGCCTGGGCTGCCCTAACTGCTCCAGAGCATGCTAAGTAATTGACACAAGGGGAAGACTTGCTCCTGAGGAGACACCCCTCAGATCACACTGAACAAGGAACAGCTGTGGTGCCTACAGTGGTGACATGACTCTGCACATCACCTGGTGCGGAAGTCTGTGTGTTATCCCTGGGATGCGCGCCCCCGCTACCTGGACTGCGCAGTCACCAAAGTTGGTGCCTGCGCAGTTGTTTCTGAAGCCAACTGGCTTCAAAAAGAGTACTGCGCAGGCACTATCTCTGACACCTGCGCAGTACTTTTCTGAAGCCTTTTGGCTTCGGGGGAGACTGTGCAGGCGTCAGAGTTGGTGCCTGTGCAGTACTCTTTCTGAAGCCATTCGGCTGCCGCTCCGCCTCCTGAGTGAGACCGAATGGCTGTGCAGAGGCATGGACTTTCTCTGCTCTAAGGAAGTCTCCTCTGAAGCTGTTCGGCATGCTCAGTGTGTTTCTGCGCAGTGCACCTCAGATGGTCGTTCAGACCAGCTCCTCAGACAAGTGGCAGCTTCTGGCTGCTGCTCCGCCTTGGAGCAGGCCTGAATGGGGGTGCTGACGCCTGGGGCCTGCCAAAGGACAGTCAAACTCCTCCGGCACATCACCCCATACGGAGCGCATCACCCAATGCAGCCCACACCAGCCGCACCAGTCTGGTGACGCCACTGGGTGCCTGCCTTATAAGGAGTCCCTGATGAGATGCCAGTACATTCTACAGTGAATACAAGGGGCTTCTTGGAGTGGCCTGCTATATCCTGAGGTTTGTGGGCAGCCGTAGTTTGTTCCATATCCTGAGGTTGAGAGGCAGGGGTTGCAGCTAGGATGGCCAAGAACTCAGATTTTTGGTCAACACTGCCATTCTTACTCAGGCCTTATCATGGACCCCTATGGGTCTACTCATTACTATACCTGCTCCTGAGGTGGTATAACTCTGAGGGCTGGAAGAGGGCATTTCTGCCTTGGAAACAGGCTCTGGATACAGAGTAAATGCTCTGCCCTAGGCAATGCTAAACATGCCCTCAACTTGCCTCTGCTGAGCTGCTTAGGCTGCCCTAGTTAGGGCAGAGCAGGTCCACCTCTCTTAGGGCACCCTATCTTGCCTTGCTCTGCCCTAAGCCTCTTCCAGAGTAACTGGGCTGGAGCATCTTGCAGTTGCTCCAACCTAGTGTTAGATAGGGCAACCTAAGGGCTCTTATGTGGACAGATTAGTTGCTCTGGATTGTCCTGTTAGTTTGGGTCTAATTCCCAAATTTCTTACAATGCACTCATGCCAATGGGACATGCACTGCATCCAGATGGGAGGAAGCACAGAGGTCTGTTCAAGGGGCTGCATCAGCACTGATATGTTAAATAGGAGTTGACCCTGACACAGTTTGCCAGGATTTTTGCCCCACCTAGAAATGCCAGAGTGAATCTAGAATTTTCAGCATACAAAGCATGTGGCTTACCAATCCTATCTCTTCAACTTCTTGCCACAAATGGACTAGCAAACAGGCCAATGTGTGTCTGACTTTTCAATTCCTCCAGACTAGTACTGCTCACTTATTTACTTTCTCACGACTTCAGCCTGAAAATATATTTAACAGATTTATACCCCATTGTTCCCATGCCAAAGCAAATGCCAAAAGCAGCTTAAATTTTTTAAATCATTTTAGGAAAAAGAAAAAGGTCCAAGCCACACCTCCTGCAATGGTAACTGAGAAGTGGTGGTCCACCAGGTTCACACCTACTCTATGGAACTGGTTGTTAACAAGAGATAGGACATATAAAGTTTAAAAATAGTCATTTAAAAGTGGCTGCCAGATGGGCATAGAACTGGTTGTTAATTTCTTTGAATCCCATCACTACTGAGAGGGGACAGGTAGAGAGGTCATTCAGGGCAGAAGATGGTTCACTGCCCCCTTCTGACACGTATAGGTTGGTGTTGTCTCCCCCCCCCCCCAACATGCAGTTGTCCCATCATTGCTGCATTCCTCCTGCATCAGTTCTATTTCTTGTATGTCCTTCAACTCTTGGTCTTGCTCAATTTGTTTGGATTTATTTAATTCTAGAGGAACTTTATTATTTAATAAAGAGGAACTCCATCCATCTTAACATTGCTGTTTAGGTTTAGAGCATTTCTTGAACTTTTTGATCCATTTTTTCTAAGATTTTCTTCAAATTTCAGCAAGAGTAATTCAAAGATGTGCAGATCAAAAGCTATGGTGTCTGTTTTCAATCTGTGGCCAGAAATTTGGCTTTTGAACAGTCAGTTCAACAGTCAGTTCAAGTCAGTTGAACAGAAGAGTAATTCACACTAACAAAAATGTCTTGTATCTGTCACCAGAATACAATTCCCAGAATACTTTGTGGGAAAATTAGGAAATTCATTTCCTTATTTGGATAGTTGTATTATTGAGATTTTGACCACAGATAACCACAGACTGTATTACTCAATAATTTCAATTAAATCCAAATTCTTTATTTCTAAAATTATTTTCAATTGTTGCTAAGAAGTTATATTTCAAAGTAGTTGTCTGATGGTAGTTTATTGTCTGTAGATTCAGCAGCGTCTTTGTTTTGTGATCCTCTTTTAATTAATCCTTATCTTGTCAGGTCAGTCCAGCTTCATAAGTCATAAATTCGCTCCACTAATGGCTTTGAAATGTGAATAAAGTTGGGGGGCACTCAACCTTGCATCCGATTCCAAGAGAAAAGCGATGGTTCACCCCTCCATGGTCTCTTCATCTCCTTTGGTCTCTGGACAGCCTGCATACTGGCCATAAGACAATTTAGTCGTCTTCTTGGAGATTCTGGGTCTTCAGAGACCCCTTTTGGATTACAGAGACTGAAATTTCTCCTGGTTCATCCCTGATCAGAACTCCTGGTGAGAAGCCCTAGATCAGAGTTGTTAGCCGGCAATTACCCCAAGATCCGCCCCAAAATAATTTAAATTATTGATGAAATTTTAAACATTTTAATTAATGTCTGAACAAAACACAAATTGGGACAGATTTGTGGGATCTGGTCAATTTGTTTGACAACACTGAAAAACTTCCCAATTGATTATATTTAATCATGACATTCAGTTATATGCTACATAGACATACAAGTAGCTTTGCATAGAAGTACCTGGAGCAGTAGCTATGAATATATGATTGTAGGCATAACAAAATACATTAGTGAATTCAAACATATTCAAGCACACTGACCAAAGATCAGAGTCTATCATCTTTCATTGTGTCAGAATTAGACAGAGGTCTCATTAGACTGACACACACAAACATAACTTATCAGAAGCTTAAAGTGTACCTGGAATAACATTTTTTGTTAAGATTAAAATAAATTATAGCTTAGCCTTCAGACCAAGATTATATGCTATATTTTGCTATATTTCAGATTTTCTTATATAGGTAAAAGGTAAAGGTGCCCCCCGCAGGTTGTACTGCCAGTTGCGTCCAACTTCAGGGAGTGGTGCTCATCCCCATTTTAGGCCAAAGAACCAGCGTTATCCAAAGACGCTTTTGTAGTCAAGTGCCCAGCATTACTATATGCCGAGGTGCACAAAACACTGTTATCTTCCCACCAAGGTGGGACCTATTTATCTATTTGCATTTAAAAGCTTTTGAACTGCTAGGTTGGCAGACGTTGGGCTAAGGACAGGATCTCACTCTGTCTTGCAGTACTCGGGTCCTGAACTGCTGGCCTGCTGATCAGAATTCTGGTCAAGCAGTGTTCTAACCTCAGCTTTCTAACCACTAAGCCACTGCAACCCCCAAATATTGCTATATAGAAAATTATTATATAGATTATTGCTACATTTTTGTGTATTTCCTGTATTTCACATTTTCTAGTACATATTAACTTTATTGAATTTGGAGTGGGATCTAGTATTGCCAAAAAAAATTTGCAAGTACTATTGCAAAAAAAATTGCAAAAATTTTTTTTGAAAATTGAAATTTGTAGTTATGACGAGACGTACAAGATGTAACACCACATATTTAATGTCTTGATATGAATTTACTACATGTCTGATAAAAAATTATTTGATGAAATGGACAAACTAACCAAATAAATTTTGGAACTAATACAAAAGTGATAATCTCTAGTTTGAAATTCAGTACTGTCTTGAATTTCCTATAAATGTTAATTAAACTTTCCAATTTAGTTTGGCCTGGCCAAACCCCTCTTGTTGCGTGAGGTAAAGTGATATTCAAATACTTCCCATGATCCCACAAATGAGAGATGCATGCCCTTAATTATGTCTTTTTTTCCCCTCCTGGAGCACATAGAATATACCAGCTCTCCAGTTTCCACCAGAGTCTAGCAACTTCTATGCCCACCTCATTCCTTTCCTTTCTTGTTGCCATCACCCTTCTCCTCCAATAGCTCCGTTCCCATTTTGCAAAGCTAGGACAACAGGAAGAAAAGGAAAAAATAATATAGCAATGGCCATTCTACTCTTCCCCTCTTCTTTTTTCCCCAAAATTCATTTTTGCTGCAGAAACAAAGCAAAGGAACAGGAACATGCTTAAAGTGCAGCAAGGCAATGCAGAGCACCACTGCTTCACTCTGCTTTCCAAGTAAGCCAACAGTAACGTTTTCTTTATAACAAGTAACTCCTAACTGGATTCAACTTTTCAAGCTTATACAAGGTTTGAAGCAGAACAAGTGCCTGAGGCAACATGCCACAGTATACCTCAGTATGCTGCCCCCTTTTGGGCACAATCTATCTGTAGGTGCAATCCAGAGTAACCATGGGGAGTCCTTGCTCCAGTGTAAGAACAATTTACTCTGGATTGCAGTGTGAATTTCCCATAGGTTTTCACTAGGTGGTGCAGTTACCACAGGTGCACGTAATGTCTCTTACGTGCTTCCGTAGTTACTCTGGATTATAGGGTATTTCTGCCCATTGTGTTCAATAGATCTGACTCCCAGGAAAGTGTACTTAGGATTGACAGCCTTTATCTTCTCAACACTTTTTATTCCACTTTGTCCCTACTGTTCCTTTTGTCAATTCAAGGAGTGGGAGGAGGAGAGGCTGGTTGGGTGTAAGCATCCTTAGCCAATGTGCTGTCTGAGGTGACCAGAGGGCAATCATGAACAGACTAACCCTGATTTGGGGTTATGATGAGGGATGAGGGACTGATGCGCATGGGGGACTGATGCGCATGGGGGGATGATGCGCAGTGGAGGGATGGCATATGGGGGAATTTTACTCCCACAATGCAGGTACACTTTTCGCTAGTTACCATATAAAGAAATACTTGTAAGAAATATTTCCTGAGAAATTCACAAATAGCTGGTTCTAGAGCATATTTTAAAACATCTTGTGAAAGGGTAAAAAAATGGAGAAGCCAAAAAGTAAATGAATAGTGCCTAGCTCTCAGACAAACAACAAACTGGTTGTTAATCAGACTTCCACTGTGGCAGCTGAAGGAGAACAGAGAGGGAAGGCACAAGCATATACAAAGCCCCACTGACAGGAATGCCACAAAATGATCTCTATTGGACTTTATTTCAATGATAACCTAATCCCCCTGCTAGTGCAGCCATGGCAATTGAGAACACACTGTCTCATGCAAGTCCTGAAGGCCTCCTTAAGGTACAGTAATTTTTGTTCTTATACCATAGAATCTCCTTTGATCCACCATTTTGCTGATGCAGAACAGAGTAATGGAGATGGAACAGAGTTAGGATCTGGGTGCATACCAGTTCCTTCAGGTTCCACCCATTCCCTTCCAATTCAACCTTCCACCTGCAAACATCCTGCCCAGACATTCCCCCATTCCTTCCACTATCCAACCATAAACCTTCTCCTTCCTCTTCTACTAGAGGTATATGAAAATGTGGGGCTTTTTGTAGATGTTGCAATTTGGGAAATGTATGAAAAAGACAGAAAGCACTGTTTTGAGCCTTTATTCCACAATCTCATTTTAACACTTTAAAAGTGTACTAGGAAGTTAGGTAGGTTAAAATATTGTCAACAGCTGGAGCATTATTCATACCTGGCAAAGTAATATATTTTAATTTCTGAAAAAAATATCTTAAAATGTTATGTTCTGGGGGTTTTATTCAGATATTTTAAATATCAAATGAGGTGTTTTGTGTAGGATCTAAGATTCTTCTAGGCAGCTACAATCCACTGCTGTATGTTAATTTGAGGCCTAACGCAACACCTCTATCAAAATAGCTATTACTATTTTGCTAAATTTTGATAATCTTTTATGGAGCAAAGCCTCAGCTAAAATTCTGTCTACAAACGCTTCTGAACAGCACCATTGTTCTCTCAGCTGTGCCATGTTTTTACAGTATATCTGCTGAATTAGCTATATCAGAATATCAGCATTTGCTTAATTTGATATGTTTAGTAAACTTTAGATTTTCACTGGGTGGTGCAATAAGTACGGGTGCACGTAATGTCTCATATGTGCTCCCATAGTTACCCTGGATTTGGGGGTAAGCCTACCTGTATCCAATGGGACTTAGAGCACAATCTTAATCATGTCTACTCAAAACTTTAGTAAGTTTTAGTTACGATACTATCCTTTACTATTAACTCTCAAGGTCTCCCGAGTACAACTAATAATGGTGCAATCCAGAGTAAATACGGGGAGTCCTTGCTCCGGTGTAAGAACAATTTACTCTGGATTGCAATACAAATTTCCTATAGGTTTTCACTAGGTGGTGTAGTGACTACGGGTGCACATAATGTCTCTTACGTTCTCCCGTAGTTACTCTGAATTGTAGGGCAAGTAAGCAAACTGTTCACATTTACGAAAATAATTTAGAAATCAGTTATAAATGTCCACAACAAGAATTCCAGTATCACTGTTGTCATTACCAGTAAGTTTTGAAAACCACAAGTGTCCACAATTACTCTTCTTATTGTTCTCTTTCCATTATTTTAGGAACATTTTCAGGACAATTCTGATTTACTTATAATTAAATTTGTACACTGGAAAGAGCTGAAGCAGAAAGAATTTAACTGTCTTGAACAATATCTTGTAATCAAAATACTTTGATGAAGTTTTTGTAGATATTAGACTCTTTTTATCTTCCAACCCAAAACATTATATAGTTCCCTCCTTTTCTGATTTTATGGTTGCAGATTTCCTCCTCTCAGGCCACATGAAATTGGAGAAGGAGGTAGAAAAAGGGAGAAAGTTGCACAAATAATGAGAAAAGAACTCTTAACAGCAGAAACCTGTTATCTGTCTATTCAAAAGTAAGGGCAAATCCAGAGTAACTACGGGGAGTCCTTGCTCCGGTGTAAGAACAATTTACTCTGGATACCAATATGAATTTCCCATAGATTTTCACTGGGTGGTGCAATAAGTACGGGTGCACGTAATGTCTCATATGTGCTCCCATAGTTACCCTGGATTTGGGGGTAAGCCTACCTGTATCCAATGGGACTTAGAGCACAATCTTAATCATGTCTACTCAAAAAATATCCCATTGAATTCAATGGGTCTTGGTCCCAGGAAAGTGTCTTAGGATTGCAGCCATAGTCTCGAGTATGAATGTAGCAGCAATTTTCAACCTTTTTCATCTCACAGCACACTGAAAAGGCACTAAAATTGTCAAGACACACCATCCTTTTTTGACAGTTGAGAAGCCACAAGCAACAGCCCAACTAACAAATGATCTTCTCCCAAACTCCCAAACACCTGTGGACCATTTGCGGCATGCCAGTGTGCCACAGCAGACTGGTTAAAAATTGTTGATATATACAGAATTGTAACCTAAAGCATGCAATTCATATGTACCAAAATTAAGACAGTTTTGTTAATATATCTTTACAAAAATGAACTTACCACACAGTTGTTTCCACTTGACTGTCATGTAACTGCCGATTGTCTAACTGGGCGAAGAGTGGGAAAAGAACTTGGATGCCTCCTATAGAATGAATTGCACTGTGGATTGAATGTGTCACTATAGCTTTCACATCCTGTGTTTAAAAAAAATTAAATTTAGATATGTGACACTTGAGACAATAGATTTACAGCTCAATCCTAACCATGATGGAATGGGAAGGCCAGTTGGTCTTCCCTTATCCAGCACGGGGTTGGGGCTGGCTGCAGCTCAGCACAAGGTAATGGATGAATCCCCTTAAACCAGGTAATATGGCAAAAGCCCCAATTAATGAAGAGGTGGTGCAGATCTGAGAAGCAATGTATTGTGTTAGGTTGCCTAAGTGTTGGATCCAATCTACACCTCTTACTTGACTCCATGCTACCCACAGACCTGCTCCCATTCACCCTCCCAGCACAAATGCACCTTTTTCCTGAAGCATCAGGACCAGAGACTACCTTACAGAACTTTTGTGACACTTCCAGGACCACTATGGATTATGTTTGAACTGGCACAACTTTAAAGAATGTCTTTTTAAAAACAGTTGACATTTTTTCAACCAAAAATAACTAAATTCCATGTATTCCAAAACTGCTTAGTGTAATTACAGCTTAATGAAAATAAAGACTACACCAAGTTTCTCCACAAAACATCTTAAGTTAGAAAAAAAACGGAGGCAAGTTGATACTATTTTTAAATTTAACCGAAGAAATTTAAACTGATTAATTTTAGAATGCTATGCACATTTCCCTAGTTTCATGTAAAATCGTGCTTGATTTCAAACCCATGAGACACTGCATAATGCATCGGAATATTACAGCTAAACCCTTCTACTATGACAGATGATACAGATTTGACAAGCTTGCTCTAGTCTAGAACATATGTTGTACTCTGCCAAAAAAACCTTTGAAATTGTGACAGGCATTTTTGAGAATAATTAACACCACCAAGGTGATAAATTGAAAAGTTATAATGAAGAAACCATAAAATGTCAACATGTAAAAAATTAGACCCAAACAGAGAAACCACATTACACAAATGAGATATAGCCATTTCAGAATCGTAGGGTGCAATCCTAACCAATTTAGGTCAGCATAACTCACCTGGCACATCTTCCTATGGTGGTGTGTGAAGGTTTGCCTGTGTACTGGCCTAACACCACAGTAGTGGGAGAGAAGTACCTTATGACGCTTTTGTGATACTCTCAGGTCAGCACGGGGCCTATGATCAGCACAGCTTATGCCGGCCTAACTAGAAGTTAGGATTGCAGCCTTTGTTAAAACTTGGCAACTTTGAGGACTTTAGAGACCATTAATTGAAAACTTATAAAATAATAAATACAAACCTGAAGCATAAGAGCATGTGGGGAATGCACAAAAATTGAAGGATTTTCCTTTGGTGAAGATTCAAGGCATAACTGAGCATCGGTAGCCTTAGCATTATAAGTGAAGGCAATACTACTTGCGAGTTTCCCATCATAGAGAACCTGTTTGTGATGTTCAGCAAGATGAATATCACTTTCAGATTTGAATTTGAAAGTACTCTGGGGGAGAAAGCAAGGTTTAAAAAGTAAGTTATTACAATTTTAACATGACATAGCAGAACAAGCATTAAATGATATTTTGAATTTTCAATGTACTGAAATTGCCACACCAGAATAAATTTAATGTAGAGCACAGTCCTAACCATGTCTACTCAAAAGTAACCCCCCTCATGTTCAACGGGTCTTACTCCCAGGAAAGGGTCTTTAGGATTCCAGCCATATATAGTTAAATATGTATTATACAGAGATAGCAAATTATTTTTCCTTTCATTTTAAATAAAATATCTTTCTTGATACAGTCAATTGTCTTTTATATTTAGTTAAGAACATAAGAAGAGCCTCCACCTGATCAGGCCAAAGGCCCATCAAGACCAGCTTCCTGTATCACATAATGGCCCACCAGATGCCTCAGGGAATACATATGGTACCTGTATCCAGGTGTCTTCCCCTGCATATGGCATTTAGAGGCTGCCCATACTCCTCATGTGTGTGATAGTCCTGTGATAGTCCTTTCATCAAGGAATTTGTCCAATCCCTTCTTAAAATTATTGAGGATAGATACCATCACCACATCCTGTGCAGGCTGTTTCACAGATCAGCTACACGGTGGGTAAAGAAATATTTTCTTCTGTCTGCCCTAACTCTCCCAACACTCAATTTTAGTAGATGTTCCCTTGTTCTGGTGTTATGTGATAAAGAAAAGAGCATCTCTCTATCCACTCTATTCATGTCTCTCCTCAAGCAGCTCTTTTCTAAACTACGGGTCTTCAAACTTTCAGCTTCAGGGCTCTAGACCCTTAACAATTGCAGAGAGAAGGAAATTTCAGCAGGTGAAGCTTTTCATCTCAAAGATCACAAAGTACACTTGCTGAAACTTCCTCCTCTACGCAACTGTGAAAGGTCCAGGAGCCCTAAAGTCGAAAGTTTGGAGACTCCTGTTCTAGACTGAAGCTCCAAACGCTATAGCCTTTCCTCATACAGAAGGTGTTCCAGCCCATCAATCATATTAGTACCTTCATTCTAATAGGAGTTCTATGGGTATCGTACTATATGATGTGGGATTCCAAAGACAGACGAGAATGGCAATGATACTGCTCACGTATTTTTGTATGAACTTTTCATTATAATTTAATGCATCAATGCATACAATTTAATGCAGTATGTGCCTAGAGAAGCGTCAAAGTACACATAAGACCAGTCTAAGAAGTAATCTAAAGCATGGTTTAGAATTAGATTATTACAAATTAGTGAAATGAACCTTGAGATGCATGAATTTCCACATGTTCTGTATGGGAAAATCCAGAAGTGATGTTTGCAGATTCAGACCCCAATCCTTAGCTCTTTTGGTCTGGCAGTATGATCATATCACCACTGCTGGATATCGCAAATGTGCTGACACCTTGTGCTGAGTCAGCATCTGCCAGATCTGCCCAGAGCTAACTAAAGATCACCAGGCAGTGGAGAGGGATTTGGAGGCAGAGGAAGACGGGGGGAGGTGGGACATGGGAAAGAACCAGAGTAATAGCTGGGTGGGATCAGTAGAACAATGCTCCATTGGATCCTGGACTCCCAAACATCTGACACTTTTGCAAAAATGCCAGCGCAGGTCTGAGAAACCACATTCCTTTCCCTGAGGGAAGTGGATGAAAGGAAACCATGGCAGTTGCCATAGGACGCAGCAGTTGCCATTTTGATGTCACTGCACCTGGCTATGACTGCGCTTTTAGGATTGGGATAACAGTTGGCTCCCTCCACTTACAACAAAGTGCAGTTATTCTTAATTTAAAGTACATCTAAATTAGTTGTTTGCTATTTGGAAAATTATTTTTTATTCTTTGTCACCACTTTCATGGGTCTGAGTCAAGCTCCTGTTTGTTTTCAGAATCCAACATATGAGCAACAATTTCTAAGTTCCTATACAATCAAATTTGCAAGGTTTTTTCCAGTTGTATAATAATGTTCTCTTCCTACTTCACATCTCTCAAAATACTAAAACATACAATTAAGGAGGTAACCATATACAGTACTTAAAAAACCAGAAACATCTGTATGTAAAAAGTGATTTTTTTAAAAAGCTATGTTTGATACCATTTTACGATGAAGAGTTCAATGGTATATTTTGATTAATAGACTGCATTTTTAAAAGAAAGATGGCATGCACTCATAAACTCCATTTACCAGCAGAAACATAAGAAGTTATAAAGAGTCACACATTCTTTAAAAAGTAAATTTTTAAAAGTCTTTGGCTAAGATCCAAAGGGTTACTTGCAGGAGCCCAGTGGGATTTACTACTTTTTAATCTCTGAATATCAAAATCCCCATGCCATATAACAAAATATTTTAAAAACTCCTTTCAGGTTCTGAAGCAGTTTGTCACACAGCAGGGAGAACTACTGAAAAAGAACAAATCCAAAGCCCACCTGGGCATACAGAACAAGCTGATCAGCTCATTGGAACTTGACTTTTAACAATAAAAAAACCACCACAGGAAAATATAGTGCAATTCACAGCACTGTTTCATAGTCAACTGAATGAACACTTGAGTAAATATTTATCTCCTGTAGTAACTTTCTTCCTGTTACTATATGTTAAAATTTGTTAAAATATTCAACTGTGGAAGACAAAAATTTGTGGAAATAGTTTTGACAAAGACGTTAGCAACCACTAAATGAATATATTTCCAAGTCTATTTACGCTTAAAACACACTCCTATCAACACTAATAACTCAATAACACTAATAATACGAAAGTTAAAGTTATATAACTTTAATATAACACTAATAACACTAAAGTTAATAACACGAATAACTTAATAACTGTTTAAATATATATTCTTACAGTTCTAAGAATCATATTGCTGGTGCTCAGTCTAGTAGACTAGATGCTGGGAATATCTGATACTGACATGTGGATTTGTGAATGCCTAATGATTCTTTGCTGAGATCCTGAACTGATTGTTCTACGAAATGCTATTTTTTTACCAGTGTGTGTGACTGGAAGTTCAATATATATATTGAAAAAGTCACTGACTGACTCACTGACTCATCAAAGCCCTGCCAAAACCGCTGGGCCTAGAAGTGTGAAATTCGGGGAGGGTGTTCCTTCCATGATGAAGGCACCCACTAAGAACTGGTTTTTGGAAATTCCAACCAGAAGGGGGTGAAATGGGGTGCAACACATTTTCCTTCCTATACTTTACACTGAAGAATCCCTGACTGTGGGATGCTCTTTCCCAACCCCTGGACCTAGAAGTATGAAATTTGGGGTGTTCCTTCTGTGACATCAACACCCAACCAAGAACCGATGTTGAGAAATTTAACCCTTAAGGGGCTGAAAAGTGGTGCAACTTGTTTTTGTCCTATACTTAACATGGAAGACTGACCAACATCCTGCCAATTTGGTGCAATTTGGAAAACATGTTGCACCCTATTTCACCCCCTTCTGGTTGAAATTTATGAAAACTGGTTCTTAGTGAGTGCCTCCTTCATAGAAGGAACACCCTCCCCAAATTTCACACTTATAGGCCCAGCAGTTTTGGGTAGGCATTGATGAGTCAGTGAGGGGTCAGTCAGTGACTTTTCAGTTTTATACAGAGTGGTGCACAGTGGCGCCTAACGTAACAAGCGCCTCACGTAAAGTATGTTCCATGTAACAAACAAAAATTTCTCTAAGATTCTGCTTCACGTAACGAACTGTGCTTCACGTAACAAACATACTCATTGGCAGTTGGGGCAGACATGCTGGCCGGCAGCCCTTTTCAAAAGCATCAGGGCTATCTAGTGTGCCTGCCTATAGTGAAAGCAACACTTCTGCACTGTTCCTCATGTGGCCTGGCGTCCGCGGGGCAGAGGGAGAGAACAGTAGTGTAGAAGAGGGAAGCAGCTAAGGGCTAGCCAGAAGGGAGCAGGGGACAGAGAGGCTCAGGATGAAGAGAAGGAGAAAGCGGGGAGACACTTTGAAAGTGTCTTGGATTGCAGAAGAAAGTGTCTTTGATTGCAGCCTCCTAACCATGTCTACACAGAAGTAAGCCCCATTGTGTTAAATGGGGCTTACTCTCAGGAAAGTGTCTTTAGGATTGTAGCCTTAGTAGACTTCATAGGATCATGCACGTTGAATGCAGGTTTTAATTCATTTCCGGTGTTTTATCATCATTTTTACATACAGTTTATATTTTTATATGAATATTTTTGAGGTTGTGGAACCAGTCGTTTGAGTTTCCATTATTTCCTATGGGAAAATCTACTTCACGTAAAGAATGTTTCACATAACAAACATGCCTCCAGAACCAATTAAATTTGTTACGTGAGGCGCCACTATAGATAGATAAAATTGAGAAGTCACTGACTGACTCACTAACTCACTAAGGCCCAACCAAAACCACCAGACCTAAAAGCCTGAAATTTGTATTCCTCCTGTGATTAAGAACAGATTTTTAGAAATTCAAACCTGAAAGGGGTGAAAAGGGGTGCAACAGGTTATTGTCCTCATGAGGCTCGACATGCCTGTTTTATAATTCTCAAGTACAGTGATGCCTCAACATAATAAATTTAACTCGTTTGGAAGGCATGTTTGTTACGTGAAATGTTCTTTACGTGAAGCGGATTTTCCCATAGGAAATAATGGAAACTCAGACAATTGGTTCCACAACCCCCAAAATATTCATATAAAAATATTAACTGGATGTAAAAATGATGACAGAACACTGGGACTGAATTCAAAACATGCATTTGATGTGCATGATCTTATGAAGTCTACTTAGGCTGCAGTCCTAAAGAAACTTTCCTGGATGTAAGACCCATTTAACACAATGGGGCTTACGTCTGGATAGACATAGTTAGGAGGCTGCAATCCAAGACACCTTCAAAGTGTCTCCCCACTTTATCCTTCTCTCCATCCTGAACCTCTCTCTCCCCTGCTCCCTTCTGGCTAGCCCTGAGCTGCTTCCCTCTTCTCCACTGCTCTTCTCTCCCTCTCACAGCGGACACCCGGCCGCAGGAGGAACAGCATGGAAGTGTTGCTTTCGCTATGGACAGATGCGCTAGGCAGCCCTGACTCTTTTTAAACAGGCTGCTGGCCAGCGCATCTGCCCCAACTGCCAACCAATGTGTTCTTTATGTGAAGCAGAATCCTAGAGAAAATTTTGTTTGTTACGTGAAACATACTTACATGAGGCATTCTTTACGTGAGGCGCCACTATATATTACAAATAAGCTCATTAAAATTTCTTCATTTGTACAAGTTCTATCATGAATGTGTTCAATTATGTAATTTTTTCAAATTTGAAATGTACATTCCTGGCCCTCAACGTACTGTCAGAGATGATGTGCCAAAATGTTTGCCCATCCCTGACCTAGACAGACAGGATTTGGTTGCATAACCATTAGGTCAGTGGTCTTCAAAGTGGGGGTTGGGGCCCCCTTGGGGGGTCACAACCTCAGGTCAGGGGGTTGTGAGAGTATGGGATCCACCATATTGGAATTTGACACTGGACTTTCCTAAGATCAAAACTCACTGAACACAATGGAACTTATTTCCAAGAAGACATGGAGGAGCATCTCAGTAAGTTTGACAGGGGTCCTGGACTAATTTTTAAGTCTGAAAGGGGGTCCCAAGCTGAAATGCCTTAGTATGCTGAAATGCCCTGGCTGAAATGTCTTAATGCATATAGACAATCTCAATAGAGGGGGCTTAGTTACACCAGGCATAAAGAAGGAATGAAATCTATATATGTAAATGGCACAGGAAAAGTGGTTCACACAGAGAATATAGAGTGTTTCACAAACATGTCCAAGCATGTTCCGTCTACTATACTAGGACAGAATTTTCTTAAGGGCTACAACTGTACAAATATAAGCAAAACAGGCATTCATCACACATGTAGATCACATGAAGCTTTAGTTGTAACTGAAAAATACTCAAAAGGGTTGACCATATTGTACATTAAATTCAATAGTTTCTTAAAACAAAACTATATTATTACCTTATATCCAGGTCCTAACTGATGTATTGCAAATATCTGAGCTGGATTGAGAGCTTCAGTAAATACATATACTGCTCCAAGTTGACCACAGAACACTCTATTCGCATCAGCAGTTTCAGACGATCCCAGAAAGCACTTATCATAGCTCTGTGTTGTTGTTTTTTTAAAGTCAATATTTAAAACAGTGACAACGAAAAAGCAATTAAAACACACAGAAAGGAAAGTTAGAAACTGCATTATTAGATATGCAAAGCCTTCTAACTTTTTCCACATAAACATACTATGCTATTTTCCTACAAAAAAAATTACAAATACTATATGGTTTAAGTTAGACGTTTTGCTTAACTTTATGGTTTAAGAGTTAACTAGCTTATTTCTTACAAATCAGTAAAAGTCATTCTTTAAGGGTCAAGCAGATAAACTTTTCATATATTAAAGGTAAAAGTTATAAATATTTCTTGAATGGACTTTAAATTGTAGATGAAGCTTTCAGGTAAGCCTAAGGTTCTTTCTTTCCTAATATTACAAATAAGAAAAATAACTAACAAACGTACCCCCAAATCCAGAGTAACTATGGGAGCATGTAAGAGGCATTATGTGCACTCGTAGTTACTGCACCTCCTAATGAAAACCTGTGGGAAATTCATATTGGAATCCAGAGTAAATTGTTCTTACACCGGAGCAAGGACTCCCCGTAGTTACTCTGGATTTTGCCCTTAGAGAATTAAGTCAAAGTTCTGCTACTCAAGTCCAGAGGTACTGAGAGTCAAAGCATGGATTACATGGAAGATATGTGATTCAATTTCCTTTTTGACTTTTTGCTTAAAAGGCAGTCATAGGAGAGCCCACATTATACCTCAGCAATAACACTGGGCAATGTAAAAAATCTTGCCTTCTTGCCTTGCACCATTTTCTGTAGGAAGAATTAATCCCTCATTTTCCTGATATAAATCCCTCCCATACACAGCTGCATAAAGCATCCTCTGTTAAGAAAACATACAGGTATTTGTATGATTACTCTAAAGGACAATAAGTGGTTTTGGTGAGATTATTTAGATGTGGAAAATGGTCTATTCCCTTTCCCTTCTACTGCTACTCTAATAAGGACTGGGGCTTTCACCAATTATGTAAAAACAGGAGATCAGATCACTGATCTCATTGATTTGTGTAATTTTGCCTTGAAAATTCCTAAATGATCTCTCCCCAAAATACATAATCTGTTTGAAAAATAATACCATATTTACACGAATCCAACGCTGAGATTTTTCAGCCAAATTTAATTCCAAAATTGGGGTGCACATTAGATTTGAGTAAATATAGTACTTTGATGATAAGTAAAGGTCAGTATGTAGTTTAACAGTTTATTGTAATTGTAAAAACCCATTTTTGTATAAAGTAATGCTATTAGATAAAGATAGTAACATAAACCCATTGTCATATTGTTTATGAGTCATGTAACTCATTGTTTAATGCTGTATTATTAAATTTTGCACCTGCTTTGCAGATGTGCGTTATAATTGCAAGTAAACATTTTTTATCTCAAGTCTTTTAAAATCAGGTGCCCATTAGATTTGATGGAACATTAGATTTGAGTAATTATGGTAATTCCCTGGACTTGGGATTTGCTTTGTTTTTAAAAACACCATTCACATACTCTGGAATGAAATTAAAGAGAAAAAAACATACATCATTTGTGTTCACGTGCCAAGCCATGTCACCATAAGATACAAGCTGACCATTAACATAACAACGAATTTCACTGTTTCTCCAGCGATTGTAGATGTGTACAATACTAATCATGTACCACTAAAAAACAAAGAAAAATATATCATTAGTATGAAGCAAAAATATGCTACTCTTTTTTTAACAAATCACAGTATTTTTAACACTAATACAGTATAACAGCATTTTCTTGCACATATTACTCAAGCAATTAAACTGAATTTGATACAAGAAGATTGTAGCTACACTGAAATCTCTAGCTGAGATTAAAAGTTGACACTTTTAATTGAGAAGAACATAAAGTAAACCTGCAGTGCAATTTGAACTCAGAATTTATAGCTGTCATGACAGACTTTATATCTTGAGGAAAAAGAGATAGAAAAGGGTTGTTATGGATGTATGTAAGAAAATCTTGAATAAATTGTTTAAACAGAAAAAAAGAAAAAGAGATAGAAAAGGAAGAGAAGGGACAACAGTTACCCTAGCAAACTGGACAAAAAATTTAGAAACTGGGAGCAACTTCAAAACAATAATTGATAGTTTGGCCTGATGGTCTGCTGTTCAGAGAAAAATAGTCAAACATCCTTCTGGAGACTTTTAACACAGCAAGTATTCATTTAAATTTGTTGATGGGTTCATGAAAATGTAACTTTATGCAAAGTAACTTATAACAAACCAATTTACTATAAGTAGGCTCAGTAACACTCAAAAAATACTGAGTGCTTGCCAACTGCACTGCAAAGAATTGTCATGTCCCAGAATGCCTTGGGGTTGCAGCCTGACACAGCCTGGAAGCAGCTCCTGATAGCCCTACAATGTCCGCCTGCCCATCCATCCACAGTATTTATATATCGCTTTTCAACTGAACAGTTCACAAAGCGGTTTACAAGAAAATGAGAAAATTAATAGCTTATTAATAATAGGTAATGGGTCCCTGTCCCAAAAGGACTCACAATCTAAAATGCAAAAAGAACATCAGCAGAAGCCACTGGAACAGACATTGCTGGGGTGTGTAGAGCCAGTTACTCTCCCCCTGCTAAAAAAAGGAACACCCACTTGGAAGAGTGTCTCTTGCCCTGTTAGCAGCTATGGAGGACATAAAGTTCAGAACTGAAGACTGCTAACCAATGTTCATTAAACATTGTTTTGTTTTAAATAACTTTAACTCAGGACTTGATTGGATCCCAGCCATTGCAACAACTAGGCTGAAATGAGCTTTTACCTGAAAAGATTCTTCCCAACACACTTAAGGCTTTTTACCTTCCTTTACCTTTAATATGCAGTACAATATACACCAGCGTCGAATCTAAAATATTTTTCAGTTGTTTTCTTCAGGTAGCATCTTCATAAGAGACATGCTCACTGATGATACATACTGACAGTACCCATAACACTGGTATGAGTGGAGAGCAGAATTTAAATTAGAACACTGAGCAAGATGCCAGCACTGAAGTTTTTTTATTCTGCTGTGGACACAACTTTTCCGTGGTCTACAACACTAAATTTCTGGGGCTTTCATCAGACTAAAGTCAAGTTTTCCTTATTTCCCTGAGTCCTTGATCAGAGAGTATTTCTAATGCTTGACATCAGTATTTAATTTATAGATGCAGGACAAACACAAAAATCCTTTCTCCCCTTTTTGACAGGGCATTGATTACAGTTCCAAAGGTATAAGTATTTAAACAAACACTCTGGAATGTACAGTTTCAGAGTGCAAAAGCTAAATATAGCCACATTTATTATTACATTTTTCCTTGCAAATTGCTTGTTTATTTATTGTTCTTTATCCACAATTGCTGTTGAAGCACATTATCTCATTCTTAATGAGTAGGACAATAAGAAGCAACCTAATGTTCTAGAGCAGTGATTTTTAACCAGTGTGCCATGGCACACTGGTGTGCCGCAGTTAGTGCTCAGGTGTGCCACAGAAATTTGAGGATGGACATCTATTATAGGAAAACTTGGGGATTTGAACAACATGGTGTGCCTTGTCAATGGTAAAAACAACTGATAGTGAGCTATGAGATGAAAAAAGTTGAAAATCACTTTTCAAGATCCATGCTGCTCCACCATTAAAACATAAGGATTAACCTGGGAGCAAGAGAAACACAAGCTCTGCTGTACATATTTCTTTACTAACTCAGTGGGCAGGGGGCACCACTGGGTAACAGGCATTCTTACTGGGCAGGAGAGGACAGTACCCGGCAGCAGCAAGCACTGGGCACCACCAGGCACCAGTGGACACCGCCTGTTACCCATACTGAGCACTGGGCATCCAGGGTTGGGGGCTGGGTGTTGATCAATCTTCAGTGCTAAGTATAAGATAAAAACGTTTTGCACCCCTTTTCTCCCCCTTAGGGGTTACATTTTGAAAAGTTGGTTCTTAGTGGGTGTTCATGTCACAGAAGGAATACCCTCCCCAAATTTCATGCTTCCAGGTCTGGGGATAGGGGAAGGGCATTGATGAGTCAGTGATTCTTCAGTGTAAGATAGGGACGAAAACACATTGCACCCCTTTTCACTCCCTTCAAGTCTGAATTTCAAAAAACTGGTTCTTAGTGGGTGCCTCTGCTACAGAAGGAACAGCCTCCCCAAATTTCATGCTTCTAGGTTAAGCAGTTTGGCTGGGCGTTGATGAAAAAGTGACTTACTTTTCAGTTTTATATATATTGAGTAACTTACATTCACTGCAATAAAAATCAGACATGTGTAGACCTTTGGCATTGGATGTATCTGAGGAAAATGCTAAATAATGACATTGGCACTGGAAAATGTTTAAAATTCCTATGAGTCAGCATTGCAAATGCAGACTAGAAGCTAAGATTTTGTATGGACAAGTTGTGCAATAACTCATGGATGTGTTGCAAGATTACAGTTTAGCTTTCTGTAACTCTGTAATTCTCAAACCAAACATTATCACATTCACATAATAGAACTTTAAACAGAAGTTTTGAACACAACAGTCACAATAATTTTTCAGCTAATAGAGTATTTAGGACAATAAAAGAGAAAGGTGTCCCCTGCAGATTGTACTGCTAGTTGTGATCGACTTCAGGGTGCAGTGCTCATGTCTGTTTCTAAGCCAAGAGCCAGCACTGTCCAAAGGCATCTCCATGGTCATATGACCACCATTACTATATCCTGAGGCTCACAGAACACTGTTACCTTCTATATTTATCTACTTCCATTTCCATGCTTTGAAACTGCTAGGTTGGCAGGAACTGGGCAAGGGTCAGAAGCACACTCCATCTTGTAGCACCCAGGTCTCAAACCCCAGCCTGTTGGATGACAGGCACAATGTCTTAACCTCAAAGCCACTACAGCCCTTAAGACAAGACTTGGTATTTAATCAACTGCCAACTTATCCTTCAAATTACGCCATACTGAATAAAATAATGGGTGGTTCATTGAATGATGATTTATTTTCTAGTTTCAGATATTTTGTAAAGAGTAACAATTGTTTGGAAGAAATAATACAGCCTTTCTATAAGAAAAATGTTTCATAAAATTTCATTATATTCATTATTATTTAACATCCTTGTCATTTTAATGCAGATTAAAGCATAATCCTAGAAGTGATAGAATTTTGGTAATCCTATTTAGAATATCTTAACTTTCCACTTCATTTCTTTGAAAACTGGAAATGTCACTGAATACAGGCATACAACCAACATTCATGACTCATATTATGAATTCTATAATATGAAATCCTGCCAGGAACTAATACCCATATTTCTCCCTGCTTGCAAAAAACCTAAGATTACCTTTAAATGTCTCTCAACGATTCTGAAGATATACGATAAAAATTGACTGGGTTCAAGTGCAACAACCAACCAAGGTTTTTCATTATGAATATAAGCTAGTATGAGCCTTAGGCTCAAGCATGCAGGAAGAAGAACTAAAGCATCTATTACTTGTTTGTTAAAAACCGAAGTAAAAAACATGAGAAACTATGCTTTTTTATAAGCAGCAAAGAACAACAAACCAAACTTTTAACTCCTTTCTTTGTATGCTAACAGAAGGAGGGGCTAATATAACTTAAAAGTTTATGAATCTAAAAATAAAGAATAGTTTACTATTAAATCTGAACTTTGTCACTATTGAAATAAGTTTCAGAAAAAGTTAAAGAAATTCAAAATCTTAAGCTTTTCTGAGGTATAAAAAACATTTATGGGAAGACTCTTTGCTCATCATGTACAGTACAAAATAAGATAACTCTCTTATCTCATCTAAAAGATGTTCTCTCTTCTAGCCATGCTAATGATCTTAGAAAACATCTGAAATCTATTCATACTACTGAATTATTTATAAAATAATAAATTGTATTTGCACGGGGACCCATATCCACAGATCCACTTATCCATGGATCAGGTCTCCAGAATCTTTGACTCTCTCCAAAGGGAAGGGTAGCTCTATTCCCATTGCCTCAGGTGAGTTGTCTGAGTCCAGCAGAGGCTACATACATGGCCTCTGCTGGGCACTGAGAGAGGCAAAAACACACAACTTCTGGGTTTTCCAAAAAACTGGAAGTGATGTTTTAATGTCTTATGGTGGGATGCCCAAAGCCCAACCAAGGGGCCAGATGCAGATGTGGCAAGCATCCTGTCACTTACAGCAAGCTACCTTCATCCAGCTCATTGGTGAGCTCACCGCCAGAGAGTTTTCAGAGGACTAGGTATGCTACACACTCCTCAATCTGAAGTGTTTCTGTACTGGGATGAAGATCACCCCCTCAGTTTGTGTTAGAAAGTTTTTATGGCTTGAATATCACCCTCCATCTCAAACAGTCTTCATGAAATGATTTGAATTCATTCAGTCAGTCAGTCCTTCATATAAGTTCTGTGTCTGTTAATTTATTAAAATTTGAAATGTAAATTAATATTTTCCTGCCCCCTACTTGCAGAAAGTCTAAGATTACCTTTAAATTTCTCTCAAGTGTAGGGCAGGAACACTTGGTGTAGGGCCCTTGGTCATGCCCTTGGTGTAGGGAATGACAAAATAAATGCTAAAAACACTCAAATACGGTATATTACTTTTGTGGTTAATTTAAACACTATATTACTTACTATTAAATCTATATCTGTTACTTATAATTTATTATATATAAATAGGGATCTGCAATAAGCAAGGTTATTTTTCCTGATAAAGGGTGTTATCCTTTGGAAAAGGGGGCAATGAAAGTTTTTCCCAGGACACATCCAGTGCATGACCTGGAAAGGGAGGACACCTGGTCACTCTGTAAAAGGGGGCAATGAAGATTTTTTCTCCCCATGATACATGGATAAAGTCCAGGACATATCCTGGAAAAAGAGAACAGATAGTCACCCTGTTCTCTTGGAAGGAGGAGGTGGGAAGGAATGGAGGAAGAAAGGGCGGATACACTCTCGTTCTTCCTCTGTCCATCTTTCTCTGCCTCCCAGAGCAGTTGCCATTGGAGTGGGGAGAACAAGCTCTGGATCGAGCCTTTGCCCAGCTCTGGATCACCCCACCCCAGGCACTTGCATACAAGTCCGGTTGGAGGGCTGGGGCAGAAGTCCCTGGCTGGCAGCATCCCGCTGCCTGGCTTGGGGGAGAGGATGGCAGGACAGGCACCGGATTGCGCTGATTCTCTCCTTCCCCTTTCACTCTGCAGCAATTTTTTTACGCTGGGAAGCAGAGCGCACAGAGGCTTCCCAGGGAGAGGCAATGAAGCATCACAGCCCAAAGACTGCCCTGAGACACAGCCCAGACCGCAGCCCAGAGTCAGAGAGACTACCTACTTTCAGGGCTTCTGCTGGGCTTTGAGTGGGAGCAGAGCATATGGGTGCTCCTGGAGCACCCCTCAGGGGGACCATCTACTCTGCCTCCCTCCCAGCCTCTCCATCCTAGCTCCAAGGGACCTGGGGCAGCTGGCAATGGCGATGGCCCTGCTCTGCTTGCGCCTCTCTCTGCACCTCTCTGCACGTCCAGAATGAGCTGCCACTGCTGCTTCCATCCTCCGGCCAGCCTCTTGTATGGCCCCCCAAACAATGCGCCATCAAATCTAATGCACACCCCCAATCTGAAGAGTGAATTTGGCACAAAGGGGTGCACATTAAATTCGAGTAATTATGGTACTTTTAGCGCATGGCCTCCAACATGGATCTGTGCATCCTGACTTCCAGTGCCAACTTGCATGGTCTTTGATTTGTCAGTACTGATTTTCAGACCCACTTTGTTGGGAATATCTTCTAGTGATGTTGTAAGTATAACTGTAATGCAGTAGGCAAGTCTGCCAATAAAGCAATGTCATCTGCAAACTCCAGGTCTGTGAGCCAGTCCTCGTGTTAAGTTCCTCATAATGAAATCAACAACTAATAGAAACAAAAAGAGCAAAAGAATACATCCTTGTTGAATGCCCAACAAGGCATTGTTGATGTCAAAAAAGTCAATTATCTCAATTTCCGTCCTGACACAAAATCTCAAACCATCACATAGGCTTTGGGAGATGCCATGGTATACCATATGGTTGAACAATTTGCCATACTGACTCCCTATGTACACTATCAAATGCCTTCTTAAAGTCCACAAAATTACTAGCGGTCTATGAAATTCAAGACTGTTCTAGAATGTTACGCAAAGTGAACATTTGTCCTGAACACGATTGTCCAAATGAAAAGCCCACCTACTCACTGCAGAGTAGCTGATCTACCTTGGCTTATATTTGGTGTAAAATTACAGTGCAGAACACCATAACCGATATGGAGAGTAATGTGATGCCATGCCAGTTACCACAATCAGCCAAGATTCCTTTCTTGGGAAATTTAATAATTACACCATCTTTCTAATCTCTTGGGGTAGTCTCAGCAAGCCAGCATTCATTAAATAGGTCTCTAAGTACTTGTTCTACAACTGTCCACCTTGCTTTATTAGCTCAGGTATAATACTATCAAGGCCCTCCTGCCAAGGGTTGCCATATGTCCCAGAAAACCAGGACTGTCCCAGATTTGAGGGATCACGTTCACATACTATTCCACTTGATTCCAGGGGAGGTGGGTGTTAGCCCATATCTATGGTTTCATTAATCATGCAAACATTTTGCGCTTACCTTTCGTGGCTGAAAATCATACTTCACACAGTGTTGAAAACCTTTTCCTTTTGACTTCAGTGACGTGACTATTAAGCAGTTGCCAACAAAATGAGCAGAGTACCCAACACCTTTGCTAGTACGAAAGCTGAAACAGAGGATTTTTTTAAAAAAAAACTCAGAAAAAGACTTTTCTTTACTTAAAATACTAAGTAGGCTGCCTGCGTTATTGTGGTGCCAAAACAGCTGCTGCTGTATTCCACATGGGTAGAGAGGCAGCCACAGGTTTCCTCAAGGTAAGAGAACATTTGTTTCTTTATCCCATGTTGAACTTCAACTGCTTACATGAGTCTAACTGGAGCTGCCCTAGCTCAATCACTGGCACAGAACTTATGTAGGAGTTTTCAGGTTCCACTTCCCAGTGACTTACCCCAGTTAGCAGGCATTGTTCTGATGCGGCCTGCTTGTACTGGACTCTCCACTGGCAGGACTGGGCTCCACAATCACAACATTTATTTCCAAATATTTCCAAATCTGGCCATCACATCTACCCCCTTACTAGCTCATTAACTGAAGCTGAGTTCTAACGACTGCTCATGCACCACTTGTCACTCTATGACAGAAGAGGAATTTGAATCCACATGACCATAGTTTAACACTTTGGCCTGTTTTATCAATACCTCATTTTTAAAAAACCAAGCTTACTCAAGAGAGAGACTCAATTTTTCATCTATTCTTAAATCATGCAGCTTTTTAAAAAATTGTATACTGTGTTAAAATGTATTTATAATGTTCAAGTCTAAATCTGTCTTAAAAAGAAACAGTTCATGTTGTAATTACAAGTGATTATACTTCCACTCTCAATGTAGACTCAAAACTATTTTGAAGTATTTGCTATGTTATACATGGAATTTGAAAACATCATAGCAATGGTCATTCAGTAATTAATACAGTGAGATTCAAAGCACAAATATAGAAAAATGCTATGCAAATTTAGTAACATATCTATACCTAAAACATTTAAGGAGGGTTTTAATCTTACTGCTTATTGTAACACACATGAAGGGGAAATGGATTTCATATTTCTTCAAAAGGCAGGTTTAAGCACTTTCTCAGTTTTCATGATTTTTAAACTTATTTTAAAACAGTCAACTATTTTTTACCTTAGCTCCATAAAATACCAAATTGTAATAAATATTTTATGGATAATTAGATCTTTCTCAAAAATAAAAATGCAGCAGCTTCAAAATAACCTTTTAAATATCAAATTGTGTCACCTCTGATCATATATTGAGTGAGCTTTTGGGGAAAATGGAGGCAGAAGCATGTCCTCTGTTCACCTCAAAAAGTGCTGCTGAAAACTGACACACTGATTTATTTCCAAACACTGGAACAATCTCACTCCAGGATATGCAGCAAAATATCTAATTAAATAAATTGTCAACTTATGAAGAATTGCAGCATTTCCAAACAAGCAGCAGTCAAAATGCAATACCCAATACTGATATTTAGGGCTATCAATTTGCAGTGGTACCTTGAGTAAAGAGCGACTGGAATAAAGAGTGTTTTGTATAAAGAGCAAAATTTTCTCAGAAATTTTGACTTGCATAAAGAGCACTGTCTTGAGTAAAGAGCACTTCTGAGGAAGTTTGGAACATGCTTCCATGACAAGGGAACTCACAGGTGGGACAAGGGGACTAGCTTGAGCTACAGTGGGGCCCTGGGTAAAGTTTGGAATAGGCTTCCATGGCCAGGGAACTCATAGGGGGTCCGGGGGGAGCAGCCTGAGCCAGGTTTGTATGTGGGATCTGTGTGTGGCAGCGTGGAAGGTGTGCCTTATCAGTGTTCTAGTGCTGCTCCCCGTCAGCAACATGGGAATGTTAAAGTTGCACAAAAAGACAAAGATTTCATTGAGCCAATGGAGAGTAGTGATTCCATTAGTGATTGTGAAAGAGCACAATCCTAACCATGTCTTCTCAGATGTGAGCCCCATTGTGTCCAATGGGTCTTACTCCCAGGAAAGTGTCTTTAGGACTGCAGCCAAAGTCATCCCCCTCTTTGTCATCCTCACACCAGCCATGAAGGTTTTCAAAGGTACAGTCCAGTTCAGTACTGTACAGTATTTTCTTTATTGAAGTGTTGTGTGTTACTGTATATTACAGTGTTTTCTATTGTGTTATATTACAGTGTTTTGTAATCATTTTTATAATCATTTTTTTATAATCATTTTTATAATCATTCATTACAGTGTTTTGTAATAATTCTTATATGAATATTTCTCGGGTTGTGGAACCAATTGTCTGAGTTTCCATTATTTTGTATGGGAAAATCCGCTTCATGTAAAGAGCGCTACACATAACAAGCATGCCTCCAGAACAAATTCATTTTTTTACGTGAGGTGCCACTGTATATAAAATTGAAAAGTCACTCACTCACTCATCAACGCCCTGCCAAAACTGCTCGGCGTAGAAGCATGAAATTTAGGGTGGGTATTCCTTCCATCTCAGAGGGATCCACTAAGAACCAGTTTTCGGAAATTCCAACCAGAAGGGGGTGAAATGGGGCACAACATGTTTTCCTCCCTATATTTTACATTGAAGAATCCCTGACTGAGGGATGCTCTGCCCCAATCTCTGGACCTAGAAGTGTGAAATTCGGGGAGGGTGTTCCTTCCATGATGAAGGCACCCACTAAGAACTGGTTTTTGGAAATTCCAACCAGAAGGGGGTGAAATGGGGTGCAACACATTTTCCTCCCTATATTTTACATTGAAGAATCCCTGACTGAGGGATGCTCTGCCCCAACCTCTGGACCTAGAAGCCTGAAATTCTGGGAGGGTGTTCCTTCTGTGAAATCAACACCCACCAAGAACCGATATGAAGAAATTTAACCCTTACAGGGCTGAAAGGGGTGCAACGTGTTTTGTCCTATAGTTAACATGGAAGACTGACCAACATCCACTCAATTTGGTGCTTGGTGCACTGGGGGGAGGTTGTTCTGAGGGAGGGCTTGCAGTGGGGTGGATGCTGAGCATTTATTTATTTTTATTTAAAAAATTTATATCCCGCCTTTCTCGGGCAAATTAGCCCGACTCAAGGTGGCTGCCATAAAACATAATTAAAAAAATAAATAGAACAGTTTGATAAAAGCAATTAAAACATGGGGGGTGTTGTGCATGGGGGGAGATGATGGGAAGGGGGTGATGCATGTTGGGGAGGTGATGCACATGGGGGATGATGTGCATGGGGGGATGTTGCGCATGGGGGGATGATGTGCACAGGGTGGATGAACATGGGGGATGTTGCGCATGGAGCTGGATGCGAATCGGGGGGGTTGATGCACAGGGAGGGTGGCGTTTATAACTTTCAAAAGCTCTTGAAAGCTATTATAACTTTCAAATAATATGTACATGGGTTTAAGCTGAGAAAACACCAAGAAAAACTTAGTGTATAAGTGGCTCATCTGCAAGTGGCTCATCTACTCAGTGTCATCTGATGTCACATCCTTATCTATCTGATTGATTAATGTGATCTTTTAGAACTATCACTTTTATTAAGCATTTACTTGGCACCAAAAAAATACTGAGTTTTGTTCAAAGCATAAGAGGGTCAAATAATGCTCCTGAGGGTTAGCTGCACAAAAAGAGATACAAGCCAAGGAGCCACAGGTCCAAGTATTTGCAATAAACATGTATACATTACATGCATTTACAAACAAGGTTCATAACCAGTAAACTAACAGGTTTTGCTATATTATCATCAGAGGCTCTGCTTTGCGTAACTCATCACTACTGAAGGTCAGTGTGGTAAAGAAAAAGAATAGTACCAATCATGTAGACCAGGGGACTCCAAACTTTTAACATCAGTGCTCCAGGACCTTTGACAGGTGTGTAGAAGAGGGAATTTCTGTGTGTGATCTGTGAGATGTGAAGCTGCACCTGCTGAAATTCCCTCTTCTAAAGGTCCAGGAGCCCTATAAATAAAGTTTTGGAGACCCCTGATGTAGACAATAAACTCTTGTATAGAAGAACAAGCTATTACTAAAGTGTATAAAATATTTTTAAAATATTTGACAAGAGGAATACATTAAGCAATCTATGATGCAACAGGCAAGAAACACTGGCCATGACATACTGATGGTGTAATGGGAATATTGTGTATTGAAATTTACATAAATGTAAATAAAGATAATTTTTACAAAATGCTGTTATGACAGGGTGTCCAGATGCCCGGAAACCCCTGGACAGGTCCGGAAATGGGGCTTTGATCCAGTCCAACTGGACTCCTGTCTGGCATTCTGGGGGGGGGGTGGAAGGGTGATTGGGGGCACTGGGGGGTCATTCACATCAGTAGCGGATAGCGAAATATTTTTTTAAATAAGTGCGCATGCGCTCACAGCTAATCAGCGAGCAGGGGGAGATCCGCGTAGGCAGAGACCTCAGTAGAACTCTTCCGGCACGTGCCAAGTTAAAGTGAGGAAGAGTTCAATTGAAGTCTCCGCCTATGTAGAGACTTTCTAGGAACTCTCCCGGCCACTAATTAGCTGTGTGCACATGCACAGTTTTTTTTAACATTGCGAACGAGCCCCGAGTGCCCCCAATCACCTTCCCAACCCCCTGAACTGGCTCTGAAGAGCCCCCACTGTCCCCCAGTGCTCCCAATCACCCCCACCTCACTACAACACTCCCTAATTATTTTTTAAATGTAGGACAAAATGAAGGACATTTTGTCCTACATTGGTTTTTTAAATTGGCACAAAATTTCAATACAGTGGTACCTTGCTTAATGAGTGCCCCTCTTAACAAGGGATTTGCTTAGCGATGCAAAATTTCCCTGAGAGTCTGCCTTGCATAGCGAGCACTGACTCGCTTAGCGAGCCAGACCCTCGGGGAAATTGAAAAGAAAATGCCTCCACTTATCCCTTGGTGCAGCTGGAGGGGTTAGTTGAGGCAGGCTGGGGTGTCCTTGCCACTTCCGCAGCATTTCTAGCACCTCCAGGGGTTCCCCTGTGGCCATGGAGGGCTTAACCCAAGTTCAGGGGTTCCCTCAGCCCTCTGGAGCGAGCGAGCGAGCAAAGGAATTTCCTTATTTGGAAATGCATTTTCTTATTTTGAGCCAATTCAGAATGAATTAGGCTTTTTTTCCCAGGCATTTCCTGGTTGGAGAGCACATAGACTTAAGTCGCCTAAAGTTACCGTTCCCTCCAATGCACCTTTGACTGTTGCCTAATGCATTCTGAGAAGGCTCCAAATAAGGAAATGCATTTCCAAATAAGGAAATGCCTTCGCTCACTCTCTCGCTCCAGAGGGCGGAGGGAACCCCCAAACTTGGGGTAAGCCCTCCATGGCCACAGGGGAACCCCCAGAGGCGCTAGAAATGACATGGAAGCGGCAAGGACACCCCAGACTGCCTCAACTAACCCCTCCAGCTGCACCAAGGGGTAAGTAGCAGCAATTTTTGGGGCTCTGGAATCAATCACCTGAGTTTCCATTATTCCCTATGGGAAAACCCACTTCGCATAATGAGCTTTTCACATAATGAGCATGGCTCTGGAACCAATTAAACTCATTATGCGAGGCACCAGTGTATGTGCTTTCATTTTTATTTTGTTTTAAAATTTATTTTATTTTTTATTTTAGTTCTGTTTTTCTCAGTTTGTATTTGTTAATTTTTGTTGTTTTTAAATAAAAAAACAAAAAGAGTAGTGCCTATCATGATGTCAAGCAGAGATGAAGATCGGGGCAATATGGTCCTTTCCGAGACAACCATAGTCAGCAGCTCCAAAAATCTTTTCACCCTTCCATCTCACCATCATAGTAAAATTAGCTGCATTCACTTTAAAAAAGCTCCAGTGTGGTACCCTGCTAAGCATCCTCCCTCTTTCAGCCACTGTGCCTCCAGGTAATTCAAGATAGTTGGTAAAAGAGGAAAAGGGGAACAAATAATAGTCCCTCTTGTATTCTCTATATTCTCCTGGGACATCCTGGATTCCATGGAATATTGCCCAAACCAACACTCTACCACCACCCCTTCGGCATTGCATTCTAATGTAATCAGGTCCCTGATTCTGAAGGGGTAGAAGGGAAAGTCCTTTCCTCAGTGTCCTGGCACAGAGGCATAGGTGAGCAACCAAGACTGCTCAGTAGAGTACTAATTTCTCTGAACCCCAAACAGGTTTTATTGCTTTCACTTGTCCAGGAATTTGTAAGTAAGGAGGTCATCCCTCTCTGAAAGGGAGAATTCTCAGGAAGATGAAGAGTATGCACATTTTAAAGTAACATGAAAACAAAGTCTAACCCTTAGGCTGCAATCCTAAAGACACTTTCCTGGGAGTAAGATCCACTGAACACAATGGGGCTTACTTCTGTGTAGACATGGTTAGGATTGTGCTTTTACCCTATAATCCAGAGTAATTACGGGAGCACGTAAGAGACATTACGAGTAGTTACTGCACCACCTAGTGAAAACCTATGGGAAATTCATATTGCAATCCAGAGTAAATTGTTCTTACACCAGAGCAAGGACTCCATGTAGTTACTCTGGATTGTGCCTTTAATTTCTTAAGAGCTGTCCAACAGCTGTCCCTGACAGCTGAGAATTTGCATTTGTGGATTTGCCCTCTTTGAAAGCTTTCAAGCAGAGAGTGGATAACTATCTGCCAGGGATGCTGGAGCATTTACCTTCACTGAGCAAAGTGATTGGTACTTCAAGTTCCCTTTCAAATATAAGTGTTGTGTGAGGAAAACTGGAGGTAATATTTACCATAATAAACTACATTTACCATATCAAATTCTGGGGAGGCAAAATCAAACACACTTTTCACCAGGGTTTGATGAAGACCTAGGACATAAACTCAGGCTGCAGTCCTAATCTCCAGTTAGGCCAGCATAACCCTGGCATAAGTCTTGTGTTGACCTGGGGATATCACAAAAGAGCCATAAGGCACATCTGGCCTTCTCCTGGGGGGATGTTAAGTCACTGCACAGGCATATGCTGACCTCTCCATTCTACCATGAGAAGATATGCCAAGGTGAGTAAGGCCAGCCTAAATCTGTTATGATTGTGCCCTAATATTCAGAACAACATCAACAGCTTTTCAATAAAATATTTTCTCAAATCTATTAGCATAACAAAGAATGAGAAGGGGGTTAATGGTCCCAATGGGCTCACAATGTAAACAGAAATAAGGGAGATATCAGCATAACCACTTAAAAGAAATAGTATGCTAGCTTGAATTGTCCCAGTAGCTATCTTAGTGTAAATGATACACCACTTTTAAAAGGTGACTTTTTATCCAGTTAACACCTTATATACCGGTTAACTACGGTATATTTCAGAGTTATTCTTCATTTCTAAGCTGAATAAAATTATATACTGCATAATGGCAGGGAGGATATAAAACTCAACTTTCTAAAAAAAATCAGTTTAAATACATTAACTGAATACCTCGTTAGGACACAAGACATGAATTATACAAGGCATTTTCTGTTTTCAAGAACATTTCATGAGCAATCAACAATATCCTATAAGATCTATTTCATTTATCAGTTCAAAGCAGTTTTCTGTTACACATATTTAAAAAAGGATTAAAATGTGACTTGATTTTGTTCAATATGTTACTTACCAATAGAGATATGGTTTATCCTTATCTACATTAATATTATTCAACGGATCCATGCGAAACCAAGTGTTAAGCGTAAATCCATTTTGATAAGGCCACTTGGCAATAGGAGGCAAAGCAATTGCCTGTATAAGAAGAAAAAGAAAGGGATACATGGATTCTGTTGCAATTGCAATTTTAAAAAACAATTTTTCTCACCTTATAGTCTCGCAGCAGGGCAATTTTTCAAAATGAACCTGTCCATGCCATCATAATTCTCACAAGCATCATGGGGTATAGAAATGGATGGAACTTTAAAAAAACCTTCTTCTACTCTTTAGATTTTTCAATTTCCAAACCCTTCCTTTTGTATGTGTTACGAGCATAATAGTGGCATTTTATTACAGAAGTGAGAGAAGTGGAATCCACAGCACTCAGAGCAAGCAATTTTCACCAGAAAAATATATCAAAACAATGCAATCCCCTGGCACTAACGTACAGAACACAGAGTCAATATCATATATGTGAACAATTTACATAAACTATTTCCTCAAAGTCTGCAAACTTTATTTAGTAGTTAGAAATTCAGTTTACCAAAAAGAGATATATTGCCTAAAAACTTACTGCAGCACTGCAGCCCGGAAAGTTGAAAAAAGTGTCAGGACCATGTCTCTGTGGCATCTGATTAAGTACTGACAGCAGTTTGACTGCATGTCTCGGCTGTCATAAAAACAAAATAGTGGATATGTAAAATATAATCATGGCAATATCAGTACTACATTAGTTACTGGCAAATTTACCCTACAAGACCCCAAATTAATTTTGAAGTCAATATTGCAGTCACACAACTCTATTGACAAATAAATTAGGACCATGTTTTTATTTGTAAAGCTTACCCAGATTCCATTTTCACCACGAAGCATGCTGAACAAAAGCTTTAGCTCCTTGACAGTGATGCTGTAGCTGGCAAGAACCCCCAACATATCAACAAGAAGATCTTCAAGGAAAATTTAAAAAAAAAACTCATTCCAGTGTTTGAAAATAAATAGTTTACAAATGCATATTACACCAGCCATTAAAACAAAAATTTTTAAACAAGAGGTTTCTCAATCCTTTCCTATCTTCTGAAAAATAATGGATGGTGCTGACTTTTATAAGCACTCAAAATATTCCAAGTTTAAGTGCCTAAAGCAACCAAAACAAAGATTTTCTAGTAATGCTGCCTTATCCCTTGA
This sequence comes from Cryptoblepharus egeriae, assembly GCA_030015325.1. Classification (NCBI taxonomy): domain Eukaryota; kingdom Metazoa; phylum Chordata; class Lepidosauria; order Squamata; family Scincidae; genus Cryptoblepharus; species Cryptoblepharus egeriae. The sequence goes on from JAREYC010000005.1 coordinate 77,735,292, forward strand.
TAAACTGCAGAAGACTTACAAGGACCAGCCCTATATTTTGTATTCTTTCTCCTTCTTCTTCTTGCAGACACTAATGACAAGCTCTATTATAATAAATGCATGGGGTGTCCAAAACAGGTGATGTTTCTTCAAGCTCTCTTCAGCTCCAAATTCACATCTAGCAAAATAGATTACATTATGTATATGGTGGCATAAAAACAATGTACAGTGTGGTTACACAAGTTATACTGTGTGGTTTTTCACCCCTACCTAACATCATTGGCTGCTACTCATGGGGACAGCAAGCGGCTTTAGAATGCCATGATATAATACCAGGAATACTTCACTAATAATAAAATCTAAAACAATACACATTTTTTTCCTGAAAATAGGAACAACAGTGTCTTTGTAAAAAGCTTCTTGGTCCACTGATTCACTGCTGCATACTTTAACCTTTTCAGCCTCACTTCCTAAAACCGTTATCATAATAAGGTAACAGAATTTGAATTTGAGACTCTACATATGCAGTATGTATTTTACATTACAGGCACAGTCCCCTTCTATTTTCAGAGATAAATGATCTGATATTCAGCTACCATTATTTCTTTATTTATGTTAGAGACCTATGCATGTATTAGGAACGACTAATAGAACATACTTTGAGTGAAATTGTAAAAAGCAAAGTTCTCAGCTAAAGCATCACTTGTAAACGATAATTACATCTTCTATATATTGTATTTACTCAAATATAACACTCACCTTTTTCAGTTTACTTTTTGTAGACTGCATTCAGTCTACAAAATCAGGGTGCGCATTAGATTCAATGTTAATTGGAACTGAGTAAATACAGTATTTTGAGTGTGAGTCTAGTGTGCACATTATATTCAAAGGTGCATTATATTCAAGTAAATACGGTATATAAAATTGAAGTCACTGACTGATTCATTGACTGACTAACCAATGCCAAGCCAAAACCACTGGACCTAGAAGCGTGAAATTTGAAGAGGGTAGTCTTCCCATGATGTAAGCACCCCCTAAGAACCAATTTTTTGAAATTCAAACCAGATCGGGGTGAAAATGGGTGCAATGCCTTCTTGTCCCTAAACTTAACACTGAAGATTGACTGAGAACCCAATCCTAGGCATGTCTACTCAGAAGTAAGACCCTTTCATGATCAGTGAAGCTTACTCCCAGGTAAGGATTAAGGATAGGATTGCAACCTCATTCACTGACTCATCAATGCCCAGCCTAGACCCTTGGACACAGAACCATGAAATTGGGCAAGTTTATTTTTTCCTTGGTGGATTTGGATTGTGGATTTTGGATTGTGGTCTCTTAGCATCTGACTCATAATAGACCCTGGCCGCTTAATTATTCCTTAGGGCTGGTGGCCACTTAGACCTGCTTCTTTTCTGGGATGTTTTAGATTCTGTCTGTGATGAGACCTTTTCCCTGGAGCTGCTTTGTGCCACTTACCAGGCTTACAAGTAATAAATCATCTGTTATGGAAAAAGAAAGCACCATGCCACCCAGATTGTAGGGATCCGATTTTGTTGAGAAGGAGAATGTCAGTGAGTCAGACAGGATGGTTTAATTAACTATCCAACTTTTTTAAGCATATAAACACTTTGTGATCCTATTTATGTACCTACACACATCTACATTGATGTTAATTGTATTGTTTTGTATGCCAATAAAGGTTTCAGAATCAGAATCCTTGATGGAAGGACCCATTAAGAACCAATTTGGTGCCCAATAGGGATGCCCAGTCTCCAGTAGTGTCTGCTTCCTGGTGGTGCGTGGTGCCCAGTAGGGATGCCCAGTGTGGCTTGGAGGTGGTACATGGTGCCCAGTGGTGCCCAGTTCCAGGCAGTGAAGACCAGTCCCCAGTGGTTCCTGGGTCTTTGAGTCTGCTGGCCAGTAGGGATGCCCAGTACCCAGTGGTGTTACCAATACCCAGTGGCAGGGATGCCCAGTATCTGGTTGTATCTGGCACCTGGTGCCAGCTACCTGGCAGGGTTGCTTGGTGGTGCCTGCTACTCACTGCCCAGTGATGCCTGCTACCTGCTAGTGCCTGATAGGTGTGCCTGGTGCCCATCTGGAGTGCCCACTGGTGCCTGGTAGAACCTGCTGGTGCCCTCTGCCTGTGCCCTCTACCCAGTGCTTGTCAGTGCCCACTGCCTGCCAGTGGCTACCAGTACTCTGTGAATGCCAGTGCCCACCACTACCCAGTGCTACCACTATCCAGTGCCTAGTGTCAGTGCCCAGCAGAGCATGGTGGTGTCCAACCATGCCTGCCAGTGCCCAGACATGCACGCTGGCCACAAATATTCTTTAAATTTTATTCCTGCAACAACAGGTCAATTCAGCTAGTTACAGTGGCACCTCATGTAACAAATTTAATTCATTCTGGAGGCATGTTTGTTACATGAAACGTTTTTTATGTGAAGCAGATTTTCCCATAGGAAATAATGGAAACTCAGACGATTGGGTCCACAAACCCCAAAATATTCATATAAAAATATTAACTGGATGTAAAAATGATGCCAAAATACTGGAATTGAATTCAAAACATGCATTCAATGTGCATGATCCTATGAAATCTACTTAGGCAGCAATTCTAAAGACACTTTCCTGGGAGTAAGAACCATTTAACACAGTGGGGCTTACATCTGGGTAGACATGGTTGGGAGGCTGCAATCAAAGACACTTTCTTCTGTTATCCAAGACACTTTCAAAGCTCCCCACTTTCTCCTTCTCTTCATCCTGAGCCTCTCTCCTCTACTCCCTTCCAGCTAGCCCTGAGCTGCTTCCCTCTTCTCCACTGCTGTTCTCTCCCTCTACCCAATGGACACCTGGCCACAGGAGGAACAGCACGGAAGTGTTGCTTTCGCTATGGGCAGACGCGCTAGTCAGCCCTGGCGCTTTTTAAAAGGGCTGCTGGCCAACACGTCGGCCCCAACTGCCAACAAGTGTGTTTGATACATGAAGCACAGTTTTTTACGTGCAGGAGAATCCAAGAGAAATTTTTGTTACATACGTTATGTGAGGCGCTTGTTACGTGAGGCGTCACTGTATCTATATTTCTTCAAAGAACACACAGTTCCATTAATTGCAAAGGATTTAGACATTTGCAAGAACTAAGAATGCAGCTGATAAAACTAATAAGGCAATCATTTGCTAATTGTTTATGAGAGCCAGCTACTCTTATCTTTTTCCAACAAATTAAGACAACATGGCTTTGCTATAACAGAACAGTAAACTTGGAGCATTCAAAAATATTTAGGTTATATTCATCAATCTGTAACTTTATACCTGCAATCATATCATCCACAGTACTCATCTTCAGTAGCACTTGTTCAATTAAACCAACTTCTGTGCTGGTTTGTAAATTGCGGACACTTTTTCGAAGGATGGCGGTGAACATACTCCAGATTTCTGCTTGACATGTAACATCACAGTGTTCTAAGAGTTCTGACATGCAAGTAATGCTTTCTGCATCCTGGATTATAAAATTCATCTCTAGATCGAATTCTCCACCAACCAGCTGAAAAGAAAACCAAAAAACACAAAATGATATACAAAATAAATGTGTATTACACAATAAATGATAAATGATTCTACAAAATAAAAGTATTTTTAGAATACTTGTATATTACTATAACAAAAAGTAGTTCAGGAAGCAATTAACCTAGCAAAATTAATAAATGATTACTAAATAAGGTTGAGAAGATCCAAGAGGTTTATTAAACAGCCCTACTAGTAATTGCCTAACTAGAATTCTAGCAGCGAAGGGTACCTTACAGTGATACAAAAGTCAGACTGCAGTTATATTCTTATAATCTGTTGTTGCATAGGGCGAGAAGCATGGCAGTGGTTATGGTGAATTGCCTGATGGTTCCAATTGTCAATGATTCCTCTGATGATAGTGAAATTGGAGAAAGGACATGGAAAAGATGGGAGAGTAGTAGGGCATATTGGGAAGCAGCAGGGGACATGTTTGAGGGAGTGGATCTATCAGAAGCAACTTGCACCAAGAGCTTATCAGTTGGTATGGCTGCATACAATAATGTGGTGGGGAAATAGCCCTACAATCCAGAGTAACTACGGGACCACTTAAGAGACATTTACGTCAATGTAGTTACGGCACCAACTAGTGAAAACCAATGGGAAATTCATATTGCAATCCAGAGTAAATTGTTCTTAAGTTGGAGCAAGGACTCCCCATAGTTACTCTGGACTGCGCCCTAGGTTGGGCTGTATGTCACTTATGATCTTTACTAAATTGATGTTCAGTGAAAACTCTTATTTTTCCAGCCTAGCATTAGTTTATTGTTTACTATATTGAAATACTATATTTAAAATTGAAGTACAATGGTGCCTCACGTAACAAGTTTAATTCGTTCCGGCGGCATGCGTGTTACATGAAAAACTCTATGTGAAGCTGATTTTCCCATAGGAAATAATGGAAACCCAGACGATTGGTTCCACAACCCAAAAAAAATTCATATAAAAATATTAACTCTTTATAAAAATGATTACAAAACACTGGAATATAACACAGTACAAAACACTGTAATATACAGTAACACACAACACTGCAACAAAGAAAATACTGTACAGTACTGAACTGGACTGTACCTTTGAAAACCTTCATGGCTGGTGTGAGGGTGACAAAGAGGGGGATGACTTTGGCTGCAGTCCTAAAGACACTTTCCTGGGAGTAAGACCCATTGGACACAATGGGGCTCACATCTGAGAAGACATGGTTAGGATTGTGCTCTTTCACAATCACTAATGGAATCACTGCTCTCCATTGGCTCAATGAAATCTTTGTCTTTTTGTGCAACTTTAACATTCCCATGTTGCTGACGGGGAGCAGCACTAGAACACTGATAAGGCACACCTTCCACGCTGCCACACACAGATCCCACATACAAACCTGGCTCAGGCTGCTTCCCCCGGACCCCCTATGAGTTCCCTGGCCATGGAAGCCTATTCCAAACTTTACCCAGGGCCCCACTGTAGCTCGAGCTAGTCTCCTCACCCCGCCTGTGAGTTCCCTTGCCATAGAAGCCTGTTCCAAACTTCCTCAGAAGTGCTCTTTACTCAAGACAGTGCTCTTTACGCAAGTCAAAATGTCTGAGAAAATTCTCTTTTTTATACAAAATGCTTTTTATTCCAGTTGCTATTTACTCAAGGTACCACTGTACAGATAAGAAATAATTCCATGTACTGTATTCCTTTTTGTGTTTTGAAAACATACATGAAAAACTGCCATTAGGACATTAGAAAATGGCTGCAAGTTTATTATCTTTAATGTGAGTTCTCCATACATTAAAGATAATAAACTTGCAGCCATTTTCTTTACAGGCTACCAATATTCTCCAATCCAGGAGCTGTCCCGGTTTTTCCCTGCTTAGCTATCTTCAGCAGTCCTGTACTCAGCCACCAGAAGAAGATATGGATATGTATGCTGAAGATAGCTAAGCAGGGAAAAACCGGGACAGCTCCTGGATTGGAGAATACAGGTTGATAAAACAGTCATGAGTCATCTGAGCCAGAAGGTGTTGTCGCTTACAACTTGGCTGAGCAGAAAACTCCTGCTGGAAATTAGGAAGGCAGTTCGTAATGAGCATACCATGAAGGATTCCACCTGGGATAGACGAGTTCTGCTGTAGCTGCCTGTAAAATAACTACCTACCTCACAGGATTGTTTTGAAAAGAAAAACAAAGGGGGTACCTCAAAGTCTACTATGAAAATGACATTCCCAGCATTTGGGCATACCACAGGCAACATTGGAAACTCCACCACTGGCAAAATCCTTCCACCATCTAAAAACTTGGTAAATACCGTAAATATGATAAAGATCAATAATAAAGATCAACAAGTTAATTAACGTTTTTAAACCATAATCAGTGCACGGTGAAGCTATATGCCTATTTTTCATTATAATGTCACAGTACATATGAATTACAGTAGCCGAAGAAAAGAAAAAAAAAATACACTCACATTTGCTGTCATATAGTGTGTGAGGCAACCACAAGACATACGAGTTTCATATATAATGCTTAAGAGAGTTTCTTTAGAACACATTCTGATCTTTCAGCTTATCATGAAGTTATTAACTGCAGCTTATTTACTGGCCAGGCTATATTTTTTCTGAATGCTAACAGGGAAAAATAACTACATGAAGATAGGATCCTCAAAGGGTTGATTTCAGATGATGTAAATGCCAAGGTACAACTTTTTATAATTTCTATAGCAGACCAAACTGTACAACAATAAATCACTACTCTTTTATATAAGGATATATAATAAAATCCTTCACCAACATTATTTGTATACTAGATGAAATATTGTGTGTGACTAAACCCAGGTCTTTTCGATAATTGGGTATCGCAGCTGTGGTAAAATGAGGAAATGGTTGAGAAGTGGAACCAGGTCTTTTTTAGTTTACAGTTTTGTTTCTGATGTTCTTAGCTAGCAAATTGCAAATGCCCTTTTTATCTTGCAAATTCCTGCTGTCACACAAAGATTTCTGCAAATGAATTCTCATTTATTCTTTCTGAATGGAAATAGACTAGTTGCTAAAGTGACCATGTGTACTTTCTCTCACATACATAAATAGCAAAACAGTCTGAATCACCATGTCATAGGGGAAAGACAAAGGGGCAAATCAAAAGGGAAGAGGGCAATTTTAGCTTTTGAAACATCAGAGAGAGGTTGAAAGGGTGGAACATGTGTTGAATGAAAGTCTTCCAAATATAAATCAAAGGTGTTGAAAAAGTGGATTGTCAGAAAACAAACTGTCAGAAAGCGGGGGATACTTGTATTATGTCTTTTGATTTGCTACCCTGTGTTTGACTAAACTCATATCATCTTCTTTAATAGTCCTTTAAACTACATTGGTGTGTCAGATTAGCCCAGAGATGTCAAATTCTTTTGACATTTATGCTGTCTGCTGGTGCCTGGGCCATTAGTGACATCATTACTGGGCCAGTAGTGACACCAATTTGAATTGAATGTTCTTTTATCTGTTTTATTGCTGTATTAATTATTGTTTATGGTTTATTGTAAGTACTTATGTAGCCATTAGCTGAAGCCAAATTCCAAGTAAGGTATTCATACTTGGCCAGTAAATCAATCAATCTAGCAATCTATCTATCTATCTGGAAAAGATTTCATTACACAGATGATGGCCAGAAATAAGCACTTTGCACTCACATGAAAATTTATTTAAATTCATTCTCTTCTGTCAATGACAGAAGAGAATGCACATCTTGTTCCCATTTTCAAAATATGAGAGAGCCCAATTATAAAAGGGGCCAGATAAATTAGTGCAGGAGAAGGACCGTTTTCAGTCTGCAGGCCTTATGTTTGACATCCCTGGATTAGTCTTTTGTTTCAGGAGAGATAAGCAAGTGTTACCTATTTATTTATTTATTTATTTATTTATTTATTTATTTATTTATTTATTTATATCCCTTCTTTCTCAGGCCATTAGCATGACTCAAGGCGGCGGACATAAAACATAATTAAAGACATAAATAGAACAATTCAATAAAAGCAATTAAACCTATGTGTGTATTGGATAATTAAAATATATCTGAAGCTATGTTTTACCCATAGGTAAAAAATTACCTATGAACACTACTTAACCTGATAATTTAGGTTATAAAAAGGATATATTTTTATAAGAAATTCTTAAAATAGGCAAACAATTACAACATTTAAGTTGATGTCTTAAAGTTAAATGTGCATACTTTGACCTGCAACACCAACCAAATCAAAACTCAGCAGCACCAATCACTGTGGACAAGCTTACACAAGGGAGTATCTGCTTTTCTAATGTTGGTATCAATTATCAAAATTACTACAGAATTGTGGATAAACATTTACACTAAAGCTATAGCAGCATGGCCGCTATCTATATAGAAGCATTGCTCAACAGGAACAAAGCTTCTGATATTTCAACTGCAAATTTTGCAAACAAGATTTTAATGCAAGTAACATTCAGCTACTGTATATAAATAGAAACGTGGAAGCATGGAAACATGAAAAATGGAAGGAAAGAGTCGAAAAAGGTGTCTAGGTTCACTCTATTGTTTAAGTAACTAATGCTTTAAGTCCCTTGGCATAATGATGCAATTCTCCTGAGATGTCTGAGATCAGATGATATTAAGGAACTAACAGGAACTATTAGTGCAGCAAGCAACAGGATTTTAGGATGCCACAATATACATACATTTGAAGATGAATCTAGTTACCATGTATCACAATGGATTTTACATAGCTTCAGACATATTTTAATTATCCAATACACACTATACATAAATGCATTACAGTTCAGACTTTTGGCATACAAATGAAACTGAAGGAAAACTGGAACAACATTGATAACTACAACCAGGACTGTTTTCTAGGAGTACTCTGTACTGGCACCTTTTCCACCTATTCCACCCCCCTCCCAGTAGCTAATTAATTAGTCATACAGGGATGACCTGTGATGAATAGGACACCTTTTTCACCAGAAAAAAGTACTGACTACAATCTGTATACATATAAAACTGAAAAGTCATTGACTCACTGACTGACTGACTCATTAACGCCAAGTCAAAACCGCTGGGTCCAGAAGCGTGAAATTTGGGGAGGGTGTTCCGTCTGCAACCCACTAAGAACCGATTTTTGTAAATTCAAACCTAAAGGGGGCACAATGTGTTTTTATCCCTACACTGAAGAGCAAACAAAGGTAAGCAGGACATAACTAGAGGACTGAGAACACAATCCTGACCATGTCTGTTCAAAAGTTCAATGCTTCTCACTCCCAGGAAAATCTCTTTAGGATTGCAGCCTTAATCATTAGAAACATTTGTAACAGCCAGAAAAAAAATGTTCCTTCATGCCTGGTAACATAGGAACAGTAGCCATTAACTCAGGTACCCAATGCGGCCTGCAAGAAGACTCCTCCATACTACCCTCAAGCAAACCTGGTTAGGTTAGGTTAGAGTGAGTGAGTGATGTTTTTCTCTGCCACGCAGACCCAAGGTGGCTACAGCATGATAAAAACAACAGAATAAATAAAATGATAAAAACACAAAGAATTTAAAACTTAAAAACATTCCTGAGATCAATTAAAAGCCCTAGAGCATAGGAAAGTCTTTGACTCCACCAAAAAACTCATATCTTTAATACATTATTATATCTAAATATATGAAAATGAATTCAAATTTGAAATGCAAATCATTTTTCTTGCCCCCCCCCACCAAGTTGATGTAAGAAGGTACATTCATGTCAGCCAGGGGCACAAGGGTTTGGGAGGTATAATGGGGCACTTTAAGGTGGAGAGGTATGATAGTAGGCTGGAAGGCAGACAGGTTCTTGGAGGGGTGGGACTGGCCTCTGGCACTTAGGCAAGATCTTAACCCTTCTCTTGAGCATAAGAACATAAGAAGAGCCTCCACAGGATCAGGTCAAAGGCCCTTCTAGTCCAGCTTCCTTTATCACACAGTGGTCCACCAGATGCTTAAGGGAGCATATATAATACCTGCATCCAGGAGCACCCACCTGCATCTGACATTTTGAGGTAGTCCACCTCTACACACACCTCTCATGGCTTGTATCCCATGATGGTAGTTTCCTCTAGGAATTTGTCCAAACCCTTCTTAAAGGCACTGAGGCTAGATGCCATCAATGATACACTGTACTGCTTGGATAGCCACTAGCAAAATTGCTGGCACAGATCAAAGCAGACCCATTGAGGTGGCTGGAACATTGCTTGGGGTAAGGTAGTAATGGGGTAATATTCCCATACCTTAAACTTCACCTTACTGTGTCTGATATGGCACAGGCCAGCTGGCCTATCTATTCCAGCACTGGTTGGGATTGGGCTCTAACAAACTTACAGCACAATATTATGAATGTATATTCATTAGTTAGTAGCATTGTGTTCAGTGGTGTTTACTTTAAGGAAACTGTGTATAGACTGTAGCCTTACTGGTGCTTAAGGTTCTTGAGAAAATATTTCCTCTTAACGGTATTAATCAGCTTTGCAAGGTGAATAGTAAAAATCTTACATCCTTTCCCTGCTTCTGGAACATACGGTATGTCTGATGAAATTGTAGTCAAAAAAGCTTCTGTTCTATATATTAGCAAAATGTACCCGTGTTGTGGGTGCCCCCGTGCGCCACCCACCAAGTGTGCCATTTCCCGTGCACAACAAACAACCCCATGCACATCACCTCCCCTATGCGCATCACCCCCCTTTGCACCCTCCTTCCCAGTGCATCGGGCACTAGGCACCAAATTGGCTGGATGTTGAGTATAGTCTTCCAGGTTAAGTATAGGACAAAAACACGTTGCACCCCTTTTCGCCCTGCTAAGTGTTAAATTTCTCAACATTGGTTCTTGATGGGTGTTGATGTCAAAATAATGGACACCCTCCCCAAATTTCATGCTTCTCGGTCCAGGAGTTGGAGCAGAAGGTCCCTCAGTCAGGGATTCTTCAATGTAAAGTATAGGGAGGAAAACACATTGGAATTTCCAAAACCTGGTTCCAAAACCATGGTGCCTCCATCATGGAAGAAACTCTCTCCCCAAATATCACATTTCTAGGTCCAGTAGTTTTGCCTGGGCCTTGGTGAGTAAGTGAGTGAGCCAATCAGTCATTGTCAATTTTATATTATATCTATATAAATATAGATATATTTATATCTGACTGACTCACTCATCAGTGCCCAGATAATGCGCATGGGGAGGGGTTGGGTTGATGCACATGGAGGAATGTTGTGCATGGAGGGGTTGATGCACATGGGGAGATGGCACACAAGAAGAATTTTACTCTTGCAACGTGGGTACATTTCGCTAGTTATATTACAACAAATGTGTCTTTTAAGGTGCAACATAACTCTTTTTTGTTGCCACTGATTAATAAAAAGTACAACTGGAATTCAACAACTACTTTAAGTTATTTGCAACACTCCATACTTCTATAGACAACTTCTTCAGCATATGTCCCCATTGCAGCAGGGTCTGCTATTCTGGTATAGAGTTGTCTGATCCATTTTTTTAATGTGACATTAAGGAAACTGGCCAGCCTGTTGCCAGGTCATTGTCTTCCCACGTAAGTGGTATCTGTTTCTTTACAAACACTTCCATGCTTTTGGACTGTTAGGTTGGCAGGATATGGGACAGTTGATTGGAGCTCACTCCATCCTGTGACATGAGGGTCTTGAACTGCTGACATGCAGACCTTCAGGTTGACAAGTGCAGCATCTTCAGTCGCTGACCCACTGCATCCCCTCCTTTAAGAGAATAGATTCCTACAATAGAAATCTCCAATAAGAATTGGAGGGGACACTTTGTGTACATAGTTATCCAAATGGGAATTTATCAAGAACGCCCTTGCAATCATTAGCGATACTTGAAAGTATCCTGAGATTTAATTAGCACAAGGATGTAGAGGGGAGGGAGAGAGAGGGGAAGGGGGGGGAGAGATGATCACCTCTGCCACTGAAGAGATTTTCTACATCTATGGAAAAACTATAGGTAAATATGAGCAGAAATATGCAATAATAGATGTTTGATAGCTACCTAATTTGAAAAAATCTTAAAATATAATTCATTAGATCTACATAATTGCAGTAAAAAAATTTGTGTAATTTGCCACCTTTGGATCCAGCATCTGTGGTTTCAACTAACCATATTAACAACTATTAATATTTCTATTAATGTTCTAAGACACACATGCAAATCCCACCACTAGAAGAAGGGAGAAGATGAGCTGGAGACATGCTGGGGGAGGGAGATGGGACCAGTGAAGATCCACCTCTCAGATTCCTTTCCTCCGTTAAGATTTTTCCTTATGAATACAGAGGCTTTTTTTGTGGACCAGCTTGAGAGCTCGTGCAGAGGTAAATATACCTGAGGCAGATATTATGCAGTTGAAGGGATAGTGTGCTTTGCCTCCTCATACAACACTGTTACCAAAAGAAACATTTTTTCTCCCATGTGAATCGGAGAAAGTAAACGGAATTAAATCTGTTTGTTTGCTGTTATAATAAATTTCACCTACTAAAACATATCAGTTATCTGCATTACCTGAGACTAGTGTTGAAAGTGCTTGAACACAGTGAGCTTTTAGGAAAGGTGATGATGCAGGACTGCATCACAATTGAACTTACAGAATTTACACTACTGGAACTAGAGTTCTGGAGGTATAAGGTCCTTTAGGGCTGACACAAAAGGTGACCCAGTACCACAATATTTGATACCCAGTATCAAATACCCATTCCCAAAAGTTGGACAGCTGCTGCCAGTGAAGTCTCCATATCTTCAGGCAAGTCAGCAAGAGAAGGCAGGAAGGAGGCAGAACCAGGAGATCATGATAGAACAAAGTCTGGAGAGGGATAGTATTATTAACAGTGGTGCCACCAATATCCTCTTCCCGCTTCTAGACCTCAGGTTGCCTTCTGGGGTCCCAAAGACATCACCAGGGTAGTGTGGCTGTCACAAGTCTCATTGGGTGACGCACAGAGAAGTCTGACAAACCACCGGTCTCGCAGACCAGTCTGCATGCCCAGAACTCCAGGCAGATGCGCTGGTCTGGGAAGGCTCTGAGCCTAGTGCATATGCCCAGAACTGGGGTTATTAGGGGTTAGGATTGCACGGTCATTCATACACGTTCCATCTCTAATCATTAATGCGTATCCCTTGCTTTCTGATGGTTCATTTTCTGACGATCTGCTCTTTTAGCATCTTTCAGTTATATCCAGAAGTCATTCATTCAACAAGTATTCCACTCTTTCAGCCTCTCTCTGTTGTTCTAAAGGCTAAAATTGCCCTCCCCGTGTTGATTCATTTATGACACAGTGATACAGACAGTTTTTGACATTTGTGCGTTCATGAAAGAGAACAATCATGGCGACTTGAGGTCCTGATTTATTCCCATTCCCAAAAGAGTTGCGAATCCTTGTGCAGAAATCTTTGTATAACATCAGGAATTTGCAAGACAAAAATGGCATTTGCAATTTGCTAGCTATAAAAGCATTTGTAAACTTAAAAAAGACCAGGTTCCACTTTTCAACCATTTTCACAAATTGCTTTGCAATTGCTTATTTTGAACATTCCAGGCCTGAGGGAGCCCAGCAACAGGCTACATGGAGCTCCCTATAGCTCTTGGAGCCTCTGCAGGACCACCTACGTTAAGGTAAGTGCAAGCACCTCTCCTTGCCCTTTTTCATGATCTGATCCTGGGAGTCACTGCATTCAAACCTCCCCTACAAAGTTACTTAGGGAGTAAATCTTCCCAAAAAATTGAGAAATACTGGTGTAAACTGCTCTATTTTTTCACCCTTGATCCTACAAACATATTTCTTCTTATCAGTGTGAACCAAAACTATGTGCTCAGTATGCATCTTTGGTTAGTCCATACATTCTCTACTTGTGGCATTTCAATCTGGAGTGCATAGTTGCATCTGCTTGTAGAGTAGTGGCTGAAAAAACAGTAAACTCCAAAGGTACAACTTCTAGTATGATCTCCTCTACAACTCGGGAAAATCTCAAGAACCACAAGTGCCAATTTCCCCTGTTGGCTCTCAGTCTAGTCTCCCCAATCTCTCAATCTCCCCAGTCTCTCAGTTCCCTGAATTAAGTAGGAGTACTCTCTGGAAAAGTATGGGGTTTGCAGCTTAGCCTGGTGAAAAAACATGCTTCCAATGGTTGCTTGATTCCCCCAACACACACTCTCCCCCCACCCCATTTCCTCAGGAGAAGTAGATTAAGTAGTCTTCCTGTTATTAGTTGGAATGCTTGCATCCTAGTGCTGTGCCCCTGCTTATTTAAGTCCAGACAAGCTGATCAAATCAGGAAGCCACAGCTCTCAATCATAGCCTTTCTGTGCCCTCTCTTATCCTATTATTTGAACTTACTAGTTGATGCTGCAATGCCAATAGGAAATGGGTTTCATACTTTGGTTGGCGCATAGTTACAAAGTCTCCTCAAGGGGCTACATTGCTATTTGAAAATTGGGATAGGATTGAGCCCATAATCTATAATTTTGATTTGTAAACAGTCATTCACTTGGTCATCTGTAGCAAATAAGAACTGCCTCTGGATTACCAAACTATGTGAAAATTTCTGAAAAGCAAACATGAGTGCAATGAAAGACTACTAAATCTAGGTATGTGTAGGTAGGAAAGGAAAAGGTGTCCCCAGCAGGTTGTACTGCTAGTCATGACTGATTGTAGGAAGCAGTGCTCATCCTGTTACTAAGCCAAAGAGCCAGCACTGTGCAAAGACATCTCCATGGTCATGTGGCCAGCATGCTATATGCCGAGGCTCACAGAACTCTCTTACCTTCCTACTGAGGTGATACCTACGGTATTTATCTACTTGCTATACTGACATGCTTTCAAACTGCAACCCTGTTTGGATGAAAGGAATAGCATCTTAACCACTGAGCCACTACAACATATAGGCTAAGTAGTATAAGCATTTATTTACAAATGATTTCATAAGGATTTATTTGCAAATGATTTTTGAGCTAACTTTCAAAAAGACTTTTACTTGTAAGCTATTAAATAAACTCATCAATGACTCCTAGATCTTATTCATTCAATATGACGTGACCAACGCACTGGAAAATGCAACACCAAGTTCTATGAGTCAGGAGTGGACAGCAGAGTTAGACCAAGGGTGTAATCCTATCCAGTGTAGGCTAGCATATCTCAACTGGCATAACTTCCTGTGGTAGTGTGGTGAGGCTGGCACATGCCTATGCACTGGCCTAAACCCGCCAGGAGTGGTGGAGAAGTGCCTTATGGCACTTTTGTGACACCCCCAGCCCAGTACTAGAGTTGTGCTAGGACTTATACAAGCCTATCCTGGCATTAGGATTGTGCTGCAGGTGTTACAACAGTGATAGCTGAAAATGTCAGTTGGAGCAATGACAGTTGCTCTCTCCTTGGAAGCAGTGCTTCTTGGGCACCTGGTCAACCTTCATGAAACTTATCTCTGGTCTCAGCCTAATTTTTGTGTGGGCCTGAAAGTTACTAAACAGCCAGGGTGTGTGAGAAGGAAAGATTCCTAAGTCTCAGAAGGGGATCTAGAGCACAATCCTGACCACATCCACTCAAAAGTAAACCCCACTGTGTTCAATGGGTCTGACTTTCAGGAAAGTGTCTTTAGACTTGCAGCCATACTGTGATTAGTACTCTGCTAAAAATTTCTCATCCAACACATCACCACCAAAATATATAATTTCACTTTTATCAAGCCTCCAAACTTTTCTTACCAAACTGAACAAGCAGTTTCATCTGCTTCTATTAATTCTAAGGACTTCAACGTTTAAATAAAATAGTTCCACAGAAACTACACTACGCAAACATTTTTAAAATGCAGCAAACAATATTTACAGAAAATGAAATGCCTAATAAGTTCTGCCTTTTCTAACAAACTCTGTAATGGAGAAGAACCCTAATTTCTTGAATGGCACAGATACACATTAAACATATTGTCTCAGTTTATCTTTCATGACATTCTGCTTAGTTTGGAAGTATGAAGTTGCTCCTGATTTTACCTAGATAATATGAGGTTACTCAATCAGCTGGCGTCGCAGAGCTGGGCTAAGGACAGGAGCTCACCCTGTCTTGTGGGGCCGACCCGGGTCTTGAACCCTGGCCTGCTTGTTAACAGGCACAGTGTCTTGCGCCACCCACAGCCCAATTTATATCAAGATCCTTGATTTATATCAAGATCCTTGGAAACTACGATACCCCCATATCTGTGAATCTGATATCCATGGAGTCGCTTATAAAAGTTTTCTGTAATCAACAGGTCTGGATGACTGACATTGCAACAACCAGAGATTGTCAGCTTCAAGAGAAAGAACGTGAGAAGATCACGTGGTATAAGGACTTGCAAACAGAAATTAAAAGAATCTGGGAAAAGAAGGCCACTGTGCAGTGGCATCACTAGGGTTTGCATCACCCAATGCAGAAGTGATGTGGGTGGGGCAGTGGGTGGGGCAACACCCATGCAGTGGGTGGGGCAACACCTGGGTGGTAGGTGTGTTTATGTGCCATTGCTCTGCCTCCATTTGTTTTATGGCCACATGTTTTGACCGAATAAATATATATCAAAGTGGTTTGATCCATTACATTAAATTACAGATTTAACAGTATATAACATGATGGCATTATTTCTAAAAAACATGATTCTAAAAAACACTTTTTAGAGCAGTGATTCTCAAACTTCGTAATGCCATGACCCCTTAATACAGTTCCTCATGTTGTGGGGACCCCCAACCATAAAATTATTTTCATTGCTACTTCATAACTGTAATTTTGCTACTGTTATGAATAGTAATGCAAATACCTGATATGCAGGGTGTATTTTCATTATTACAAATTGAACATAATTAAGGCATAGCGATTAATCATAAAAACAATACATAAGATAGATAGATAGATAGATAGATAGATAGATAGATAGATAGATAGATAGATAGATAGATAGATAGATAGATAGATAGATAGATAGATAGATAGATAGGAGTGGGTGACTGGGAAAGAAAGAAAGAAAGAAAGAAAGAAAGAAAGAAAGAAAGAAAGAAAGAAAGAAAGAAAGAAAGAAAGAAAGAAAGAAAGGAAGGAAGGAAGGAAGGAAGGAAGGAAGGAAGGAAGGAAGGAAGGAAGGAAGGAAGGAAGGAAGGAAGGAAGGAAGGAAGGAAGGAAGGAAGGAAACCTGGGTGAGAGGATATCTCCATAGGATTGGGATCTCAGGCAGCAGAGCCAGCCACTGTTTCCTGGGAGTAAGTCCCATTCACCATCATGGGACTGACTTCTGAGTAGACATGCATAGACCTGGGCTCTAAGGCTGCATTCCTCCCCTCCCCCAAGGCTCCACATCATCTCACAGCTGCTCAGAAGCTCCTTCTCAGCAGCTTCTTCCAGCCGCAGCCAGCGTTTCTGCCAGGTCTTCCCTCCTGGCCCCTGCACCAAGAGTCTTTAGGCGACCCCCAGGACCCAAAGGGGTCATGACCCCCTACTTTGAGAAATGCTGTTTTAGAGGGACAATCTGTCCAGAATCCACCAAAAGTGAAGTGACATCATCAAGCAAATTAAAACAAATAATTATAAATATATTAACATGAACCAAGTGAATAACCTCAACCCTCCCCCCCCCCAAAAAAAAATTCAGTAACATTCTGACCATATGTTATGACTATATGTCATAACTGGACTGAAGAGAAGCCCCCCTAATGTAGGACACCCAAGAAAAGTGTAGAGTATAACAAAATATAGTAAAGCTCAAAACCCTTGTGTATACTGCTTTCATGTGCTTAAACACTATATTACTGAATACTATATTTAAAAATATTAAATATAATTTAACACTGATGAATTACAAGCACAAGACATGCTAACTGCTCATAAGGGAATGGAGATTTTTTCCTGGGACAGAAGCCTTAAAAAGGAGAACATATTCTACAAAAGAGGACATATGGTCCCCCTGGCTACAGGCTGCCTGCTCACAAGGAAAAGGCTACATGCTGCCTGCTCAAAAGGAAATGGAGGGAAATTGAGATTTTTTTCCAGGACAAAAGCCTTAAAAAGGAGGATATGTCCTGCAAAAGAGAAAAATAGTCAAAAACAGCCTTAAACCCCAGAGGGGAGGGGAGGGGACAGGAAATGCGGATTGAGAAGGGGGAAGAGAAGTTAGGACTATCACCCCGCTTTAGCAAAAGTTTCCCACTTTGCTAAAAGGTTAATGGCAGAGAACCAGAAATACTTTAACAGCATCTTCAAGAAGTTATGAAATTTAATACTCGTCCCTAATGTTTGTCTTCCCATATTACTTTCATTCTATTTCTATTTACACATACAGTGGTATCTTGAGTAAAGAGCAACTTGAATTAAGAGCATTTTGTATAAAGAGCAAAATTTTCTCAGAAATTTTGACTTGCGTAAAGAGCACTTCTGAGGACGTTTGGAACAGGCTTTGGTTTGGAACAAGGGAACTAACAGGCGGGGTGGGGGGACTAGCTTGAGCTACAGTGGGGCCCTGGGCAAAGTTTGGAATAGGCTTTCATGGCCAGGGAACTCATGGGGGGTCTGGGGGGGCAGCCTGAGTCAGGTCTGTATGTGGGATCTGTGTGTGGCAGCATGGAAGGTGTGCCTTACCAATGTTCTAGTGCTACTCCCCACCAACAGCTTTGGAATGTTAAAGTTGCACAAAAAGACAAAGATTCCATTCAGCCAAAGGATAGCAGTGATTACATTAGTGATTGTGAAAAGAGCACAATCCTAACCATGTCTACTCAGATGTAAGCCCCATTGTGTCCTCTTACACCCAGGAAAGTATTTTTAGGATTGAAGCCAAAGTCATCCCCCTCTCTGTAACTCTCACATTAGCCATGAAGGTTTTCAAAGGCACAGTCCAGTTCAGTACTGTACAGTATTTTCTTTATTGCAGTTTTGTGTGTTACTGTATATTACAGTGTTTCGTGATTTGTTATATTCCAGTGTTTTGTAATCATTTATATATAAGTTATATAAATTATATATAAATTATATATTTAATTATATAATTTATATATTATAAATTATAGTTATATAAATTATATATTTAAATATATATTCATTTATATATTTTTATATGAATTTTTTTGGGGTTGTGGAACCAATCGTCCCAATTTCCATTATTCCCTATGAAAAAATCTGCTTCATGTAAAGAGCGTTTCACATAACACGCATACCTCCGGAATGAATTAAACTTGTTACATGAGGCACCACTGTGTTAGAAAATTACAAGTCAACAAACACTACAATCCTAAACATGTCTACTCAAAAGTAAGCCCATTGTGTTCAATGGGTCTTACTCCCAGGAAAATGTCTTTAGGATTGCAGCCATAACAACCAACAACAGTGAACTAACAATGTGATATACTATTCCTGTGGTATATGATTTTGCAAAACAGTACTGAAATATACAAACGGTGTTTGACATCAGAAAGTCTGAACATGATATTTTGTATGAATTGCTTCAAATGCTGTAAGTACTCAGCTTAATGGCTGGCCCTATTTTTATGTGAAAGAAGTGTCAGAAATCACACATTTCTGGAGACAAGTTTTGTGCATAATTGTCAATACAGTTGAACTATGTTGTTCTGAAAGACCAATCATTGATCGAATGCAGGGGTGGCAAATATTATCCAGTCCCCATTATAACTAGGTTTTCCAACTGGGCTTGGAAACGAAGTTCTTGGAGAACATAGTAACTGGGTTCTCTCATAGGTTGAAATTTTCATATTTTCTTTTCTGTCAATTGCAGCTAATAAATTTTAATGTGAGAACAAAATGCTTACTTCTTCTGGCCATCATCTGCTTAATGATATCACTTCTGGCCCTCAGCAGCCACCATGAATGCAATTTGATCCACTATATGACAATGGTTTTGGTTGCAATCCTAAGGACAATTTCTTGGAAGTAAGACCCAATGAACACAATGGAGCTTACTTTTGAGTAGACATGTTTAGTATTGCGCTCTGTGACACTCTTGGTCTAAGCATGATATGAGCAACCAAAGTTAACAAGTTTCCCATCAAGTGAAATAGCTGCAAAGTAGAATAATAATGGAAGAATAATGTTCCAAAAAACAAGGAATTATTAAATGGTTGCATATTGTAGAGACAAACACACTGGAAGGAGGAAAGGAGGACACCAAGGAAAGGAGACACCAAGGAGTCATGTTCCAAGTTTTTGACAGAATACTGGTCTGAAGTAGAATTATTTTGGATGAATTTACACAAATGAATCAAACACTATCTCGATGACCTTTAAATATATTTCACTGAAAATATTAACATGCTTATAAAAGTGTTTTTATTATCACAAACAAGCCTTCTTCACTGTGAATATGTTCCAAATGCATCAATTTTGTTTATTTTTAAAACATATTTTCATATATTTTCCTTTTTATGGACTGACGATTTTCAAAACCAGAGCTTGGATTTTAATTTTGAGAACATTTCAAGCTACTTTTGAATGAAATGTCAAACAGAATTCTTGTCACATCCATGTATCCTTAGCAAGTTAGATAGGCTTTGTCACTTCTTATTCATGCTCTATGGTCCCAGTCTCTGTCACATATAGCACATGACATGAATTCTTGTTAAAGCGATACTTAAAATGTAAAATTAACAGTATACTGTTTGCTAAGATTTCGGCTGCTTCTCTGCTCAGATTTAGATTTCTTTAATGTAATTTGTTTTAAGAAAATATAAGAATTAGAAGTTTTATAGAAATTTGTGAAATGTTTAATTTCTTTTAGGGCATGGACTAAAAAAAGGGATGATGTTCAAAATGGTATGTGTATGTATTTGAATAACCATGGTTTAAATCTGAAGGAACAGGACTGCAAAGACTTGAAAAAAGATACTTCACATGATTCAACCAGTATATTCTTTGCCATCGTTACAGTAAGTTTGGCAAATCTGGTAACCAAGCATTTTCTGTTACTATCAGACATATCCATCCCACTTTCCAAGTCCTGTATCACGTCATCAAGCTTCAGAAAAGTCAGAAGCAACTTGCTATATTACAGCATCTGACACAAAGGACAAAACAATAATTTGGAATAACACAGAAGATTAGACGCCAACACGTTCCAAGCTGTCTACACAACAGCATACTAGTAAAGTGGTATACTAACCTTACATCTCAAAGTTTTATTTTTAAAATCTGCTCTTCACATCCTTTGATAATTATGCAAAAAAAGCTATCTCTCAACTCATGCTTGGCATGGAGAAAGGAGCATGATGCAATCGACAGAGCAAGTTGTGTTGTCAGTCCCACCTCCAATCTATCTACCCCATGGACAACAGGTGGCAGGCCTGCAGAGCAATGGTACTGTTGTCACTATTACTGCAATTTCAGATCTCTGTAATCCCCTCTTCTCAAGAAAAAATGACAGATCACAATCCTAACCATTCTTACTACTAAAAAGTAAGCTCCATTATGTTCAATGGGTCTTGCTTCCAGGAAAGTGTCTTTAGGATTGCAGCCTTTGTCTCTTTCTAAGAAGCAATGCTAGTTGGTTGTGGCAAAGGGTGAGTGGGAGGGACAGGTATTTCTTCTACCAAGAGTCAACACCACAAATATGGTGGGTAAATATGTGAAATTGAAGAAATATGGGCAAATATGTGAAATGAAAGAAAGAATGTAGTCTTTGTGGGCAACTCAATATCCAATCTAGAATGCTGTCTAGAGTGTGAGCTTAGCTTGCAATAAAAAGCACTGGAACGTGCTCATTTCCTAGATACCCGACTCCTAGAAAATCAGATCAGAATTCCAGTCAAGCAGTAAACCAACCCCAGCATTTTAACCACTGAGCCACCACAGGTCCTGTAGGCAGAAAAGTTCCCTCAAAGTTGACACTGGGTCTCTAGACCTGTTATTTATTGAGGTCATGGTACAAAAACATGGAAGACCAATGACCTAGGGAGCAGGGCAAAAATATATATAAATTTATGAAGTGACTAAGTGAGGCTCAGTCAGATCCCTTGCTTTCAAATACCAGAGAAACCAGTCAAAGAAACAAGTTTGCTTTTTAAATTGTCAGTCCCACTAAGGCTGCAATCCTAAATATACTTTCCGGGGAGTAAGACCCATTGAATACAGCAGAGCTTAGTTTTGAGTAGACATGGTTAGGATTGTGCTCATAATCAAGTTTAGGTACAATCTAAACTTGAAAACTTTCTTTAAAAATAACAAGTTATTATTTACTGTATTTCATTTTTCCTGTAAACTACCTTATGAACCTTTGTTGAAAAGCAGTATATAAATACTGTTGATTGATTGATCAATCATATATCACTTAAAGACATCAGCCTAGATTAAACCATTAATATTGGTCACAATGAGCTATTCAAATATGAATAACAACATGTACTCTTTCCAGTTCTCCACTATTCCAGATGAGCAATGTTATTCATGTAAATCCTCAAATAAGGCTTGGATACATAGTGGCAATTATAATATGTACGTAGAGCTCCAAACTATTAGCTTTAAGAACACAGATTTAAGAACACAGCATCTACAGAAGCTACTACTCTGAACACACATATTGATTTCTGTTAAATTTGCAACTTTGTATAACAGGTTTACGGAAGTAATGATTTAACCTCCAGATTCTATGTTATTACTACCCACCACTTCATAAACATACCTTCCAAAATTTGTTGGATTATGTTTCCAGCTCATTTTCTGATTTTTTGTGAAAAGGTCATTTCTTGTGAACTATCTAAGAGTTGTTGACGTAATGTCAAATTTTTGTTCTAGTATTGATCTTTTACCAATTCCAACAAAAACATTTCAAACAGAACATTGAAAAATTTGTATGTAATCAACAGCATAACTGAAGATATAATTAACACAGAGGATCTTCAAATAATCCAGAATACAGTGACATAGGACAAACACTCCATAATTATCCATTCATATTATGACTGTAGGAAATTCCATTCATAGTCTGATTCTAAAGGCTTTCCCATGCTCAGATTTGTACCTAGTTGGCTCCTCCTCTTATACAAACAGGTGACATTAAATTTCATATTAACTACACGATCCTAGAATAAATAATGCAGTAGCAAGTGACTTTTTGTTAGTTTGAAATTGGCCTTTATAATTTGCTTCTTAGCTTTCAAGCTACAGTGTGCATTCCTTAGAAGGAAGCTAGCTTTCTGTATATTTTCTCAGGAGAGTATTCACTGTACCAAAGATAAAACATCACAACCTTTTCTTACTATTTCCTGCACAGTTTCATAGTTGCTTACAAAACACTGCACCATGGACTTGCATGTTTTATGACAGCAGCTTCTAATTCCTTCTCATTTTAATGAAACATAAATCTTATTGAACACATACAAACATACATTCCCACAAAAAAAATTTCTTAAGAACTCTAAAAAAATCTAGGAATTCCATAAACAATGAAAAAAGACAAACTTCTGCAAAACTAGTGAAGATGTGTGTTTCGTGAAACATCAACAAGTTCCCTGATGTTTGTTTCTTTAATATACCAAAACACTTGAGAACACATGCACAAGTCCAGGAAACTGATTGAATTCTTTATCTTCAGAGCACATGTTTTACCCCAAACCTCATGATTAGATTTTTTAAAAAATTCATGACTTTATTTCCACAATCATGTTAAAATAAATGTCAAACACAAACACCAAGCAATAGAAAACACATTACTATTTGAAAGATGTTATGAAGTTAGGAAAAGATCAGTATGAACATCAAGGAACTGTTAACAGTTTATCTTTCATGAAGCCTCTTAAGCAGCCATCAGAGCTTCAATTCTTGTTCATCTCAAAAAGCCACAAATACAATACGGCCCATCTGTGCAATAGATATCCACCTCTATCAAATCAGGTCAATTTTAAACCAGACATCAAAAAGTACATCACAGTGCAACTATTTCAGTACCTGTATTTCCAAGAAAATCAGCACAGGCTAAGTTTTTTGCTATTAAGTCTACAATCCTATCCTCCAATTGTCTGGCCTAAGCCCATGCATAAGTCCTGTTCTGACTTCGGGGGTGTCACAAAAGTGCCATTTAAGATACTTCTGCGCTACTCCTGGGCTAGGTCAGTGCATAGACATGCACTTGCCTCCCTATATTACCACGGGAACAGAAAGACTAGTGTCTTGTGCTGGCCTATATTAGGATTGCACCCAAAGTAATTAAGCTGTATGCCATGCTTTACAATTCACTCTACACCTAAAACAGAATATTCCTATTCATTCAGCTCTTTCATCCATTTTGCAGCAGCAAGTCTGACATCCAAGTAAGGCACCAAACCAAACTGCACAATTGGAAAGAATTCATTTCAAGACCCTACATTTTTCCGATTTTGATTCCCATGCATTTCCCAATGTCTCACATAGGTAGTGCTAAATACTGCCATGCAGATCTGCAGTATTTCTTTCATAGTCTAAAACTATAGAGCTATATTTAACAGAAAATGTTGCATTTTCTGGGTACACACCATGAGGGGGGAGCATTTAGATATGCAACATAGTTTCCTGTCTATTTCAAACAATAAAGACAGCAATTAAGCCATCCAAAGCAACAGTAGTAGAAAAACCCTATCAATGGACTGTAAGGCACAAAACCTACCTTCAACACGTTAAACCCAACTGGTGGAAATACGTATAACAGGGTTACATATTCACACATTTCAGCCACAGAAGATAGACTAAGAGCACAATCCTAACCATGTCTACTCAAAAGTAAGCCCCATTATGTTAAATGGGTTTTACTCTCAGGAAAGTGTCTTTAGGATTGCAGCCATCATCTGGGGTTGTTCTTTAATCTTATACAATTAAAAATAGATGGCACAGTATTATCAAATACCTCTTTCTGGAAACAGCCTAAAGTTACAACGCCATATAACTATTTATGAGCACCTAAAGTTTAGAAATAGTTTCAATGAATAAGGGTGCAATACTATCCATGTCTACTCAGAAGTAAGCCCCATTGTGTTCACTGGGTCTTACTCCCAGAATAGTGTGCTTAGGATTGCAGCCTAAATTCAAATCAACTTAGTAGAAAGAGGCAACTAACAAAAAATAAGGTCCAATGAACAAAGAACAGTATTCCATGCATTTATCTACTCGGAGGCAAGGGATGAAAGCCTACTAAAATACAGCCAGTAGATTGGTTGGAGACAGCATGTATTACAGGAAGTTGAAGCGAGTGAAGAAGAAAAAAAACACGTGGAAGAGTCAAGGATGGCAGTCACCACTGCTTTACAGTAAAGAAAATTTTATATGGCACTTCTAGATTTGAGGGACCTGCCTAGTGTGCGTTGGGAAGGATCAGGAGGTAATTGCAGGAAGAGGGGGAAAGGAGGAGGTACCAAGGATGCTGAAAAGAGACATAAAAAAGGTTAGGAGAAAGGAAGGGCAGTCATAAAGAAAGTTCTCCAAGGACTAGTGAAAGATGAAAGGAGGCTTCCCAGTTTAAGGCAAATGACTCAAGACTCAATCCTATTCCAGCTCCACTACAGCCATAATGCAGCTTAAGATAAGGGAATGTTCCTATGGAGGCCTCTGTGACTGCCTCCCCACCACAGGAAGCAGTGTGTGCCCTACTAGCATGGCTGCACCAGCACTGGAAGATAAGAAAGCACTAGGCCCTCAAGCAACAATTCTATCTACTGTATATTTTACCTAGAAATAAGCTTCATTAACCATAGTGGGGCTGATTACTGAGTAAGCATGCACAGGATTGGGCTCTCAGGCTACAATCCTATCCAATCCTCCCTGGAAGTAAACAGAGGGCAAAATCCATAGCAGTTATAGGTCCATGCAGTTACGTCACCCTCATGTGTTATCTTTTGGAAAGTCATCTTAACTGCTGCAGAGCAAGGGGCTTAATTTCACTTTAGGATATAGGTCCTATTGATTAAAGTGGGACTTACTTCTGAGCAGACATGCCACAGAGCTACAGTCTTATCCACATGTGCCTGGGAGTAAGCCTCATTGACTATATTGGGACTTACTTCTGAGCCAGGGTGACCATATGGCATAAATGAAAAAGAGGATGATTCCCCCCAATGTAGTACAACTAAGAAAAATGTAGAACATAAGAAAATAAAAATACCAATATTTATTGCTTTTATGTTGTTAATTTAACCACTATTGCTTATTAGTTACTATGTTACTACTAAGTAACACTATGGGTGCAATCCTAAGAAATTTAGGCTGGCCTAACACACCTGGCCTATCTTTCTGTGATGGTGTGGCGATTTCAGTGTATGCCTATGCATTGGCCTAACCGCCCCCCCCCCCCCGGAAGTGGGGCAGAAGTGTCTTCCTACACAGGACTTATGTCAGGGCTTCACCAGGCCTCAGTGTAGGTTAGGTTTGCAGTCTATTACTTAATAGTAAATTAAAAACTAATATATAATTTTAATTATTATTAATTACAAGAAGGCCTACATGTTGCCTGTTCACAAGAAAAAAGAGGATAATGAAGATCCCCCCCCCCCCAAAGGCACAATTCTGAAAAAAGGACATGACCTGGAAAAAAGAACTGAGGGATAGGGCTGAGGTCAAAGTAACTCAGGAAGGAATAGCTCCCTGAAGAAGACTGGATCTCAAAACACAAAGAGGGTAGCAACCAAAGGAGGAGTTTGAGGGGAGAGGGAGGGTGGCAGAGATTGGGAGTGAGTGTGTGAGAGAGAGTATGAATGAGAGAGTGTGTGAGAGTGTGTGTGTGTGAGAGAGAGAGAGAGTGCATGAGTGTGTGTGTGTGAGAGTGTGTCAGTGTGTGGGTGAGAGTGTATGTGAGTGAGTGTGAGTGTGTCAGTGTGTGTGTGAGTGTCAGTGAGTGTGTGAGTGATTGTGCATGAGTGTGTGTGAGAGTGTCAGTGTGTGAGAGAGAGTGTGTCAGTGTGTGTGTGAGTGAGTGTGCATGAGTGTGTGTCAGTGTGTGAGTGAGTGTGCATGAGTGTGTGTGTGTGAGTGTCTGTGTGTGAGAGTGTGTCAGTGTGTGTATGAGTGAGTGTGCATGAGTGTGTGTGTGTGTGAGAGAGCGAGTGTGTCAGTGGGGGGGGGGAGCAAAAGTGAGAGAGAAAGACTGATGCCACCAGAGAAGTTGGGGACTTCAGAAGGGAGAGTGTCTTCCTGGTCTCAGGAGGGGAGGCGTCGGGGGAGGCTCCAGAGCGGAGATGCTGACGGGCACAGGAGGGACCCGCTTTTCCTCCCTGGAGAAGAGGGAGGCGAGGCGGCCCGTGTGGGTCAGTCCGTGCGCCCCTGGCGTTCCGTGCCCCGGAGGTGCGGCAGGTGTCCCTGCGAAGGGGAGGGGCGCCCGCTCTGCCCCGCAGCGTCCCTTACCAGGTTGAGCACGGTCTCCACGATGTCCCGGTTGCTGACCTCCCCGACCTGGATGAGCCCGATGAGGACGGCGAACTTCATGCGGATGTTGCGAAGGGGAACCGAAGGATTGATCATCCCCGACGGCAGGACCACTCCGGAGCCTGAGCCGGACGCCCGCAGCTCTCCCATCACGGCCGCAGAGCGGCTGCTGCTGATGCCTCCTCCACCGCCACAGGCGCCTCCGCTCGCGGCCGTCCCCACCGAGCCTCCGCCGCTGCTGGCCCCGACAGCGATGAGCCCCGCCGGCTGAGGCTGCGTCTCCGGCCCCGACGCCGGCTTCTCGCTCGCCATCTAGCCCCGGCTGCCGCCGCCGCCGCCGCCCTGGACGAGGAGCTGCGCATCCACCGCTGCGACACCCCCGCTGCAGAGCCCGTCGGGGCCGCAGAGAACGGACCCGAGAGTCCTCCGCCTCCGCGGCCGAGCGCCGTCCCTCCCTCGCTCTCTCCCTCCTTCCCTCCCTCTATAATGAGGGATTATTATGGGCGCCGCTGCCCCGTTAGCCGAAGCCGCTCCTCCCGCGGAAGCGCCTCGAAGCCCCGGGCCGCCTCAGAAGGGATGGCGAGGGGAGGGCCGCCCCACCGGAGAGCTCGCCTCGCGGTCCCCGCTGGGTTGTTGTGGAGGCTCCGCCGCCGCTACCGCCACCGCCGCCGCTCCTCACGCCGCCATGTTGCCGCCCCCTGCCTGCGGTACCCGCCAAGGCGCCTGCGCTACGGAGCCGGTGGGAGGAGTGGCCGCGCTCCCTCAGCAGCCCCTTCTCCCCCTCCGGGTCCCGCAAGGCCGGCCCGCGCCGTCACCGCCATCCCCGCTGCGGACCCCGCGCTGAGGGTCATCCGCACTACGCCACGCGCGCCCCTCCCCCACCGCCACCAACGGCTCCGTCTCAACCGTCACTTCTGACACAGCACCAAGACCTGGGCTGCGATGGGCCTCTGAGGGAGGATGGAGCACCCTATAGGGAGGCTCAGGCTTCTCTCCCATCCACACTTACCTGGGAGTGAGCCCCGTTGACTGTAATGAGGTTTACTTCTGAGGAGACACACGTCGGTTCTGGCTTCGGTCTTGTCCTTACCTGGGAGTGAGCCCTGTTGACTGTAATGGGGTTTGCTTCTAAGGAGACACGCTTCGGTTCTGGCTTCGGTCTTGTCCACACTTACCTGGGAGTGAGCCCTGTTGACTGTAATGGGGTTTGCTTCTGTGGAGACACGCATCGGTTCTGGCTTTGGACCTGTCCACACTTACCTGGGAGTGAGCCCCATTGACTGTAATGGGGTTTACTTCTGAGGAGACATGCGTCGGTTCTGGCTTCGGTCCTGTCCACACTTACCTGGGAATGAGCCCCGTTGACTGTAATGGGGTTTACTTCTGAGGAGACACACGTCGGTTCTGGCTTCGGTCTTGTCCACACTTACCTGGGAGTGAGCCCCGTTGACTGCAATGGGGTTTGCTTCTGTGGAGACGCGTCGGTTCTGGCTTCGGTCCTGTCCACACTTACCTGGGAGTGAGCCCCGTTGACTGTAATGGGGTTTACTTCTGAGGAGACACATGTCGGTTCTGGCTTCGGTCCTGTCCACACTTACCTGGGAGTGAGCCCTGTTGACTGTAATGGGGTGTACTTCTGAGTAAACACGAGTCGGTTCTGGCTTCGGTCCTATCCACACTTACCTGGGAGTGAGCCCCTTTGACTGTAATGGGGTGTACTTCTGAGTAAACACGAGTCAGTTCTGGCTTTGGTCCTATCCATACTTACCTGGGACTAAGCTCTAGGGACTATAATTAGATGTTTGACTGACGACACAATCCTAAACGATTTAATCCGGCATAACTCAGTTGACTCACTTGACTCACACCACTCCATGGTGGAGTGGGCTGTCCGGCTCATATCTGTGCACCATCTTAATTCTCCCAGGAGTGCCACAGAAGTGCCTTAAGACACTTCTGTGACACCAGCAGGCCAGCACAGGACTTGTGTGGGGCCTTATGCAGACTAACTATGGGTTAGAATTTTAGCCTCAGTAGACATGCACAGGATGGGGCTTTCATTCTACAGTTGTATCCATCCTTTTTTGAGTAAATACTATTGATTATACATATGATTATAGTATATGTGAGTAGACATGTCTAGGATCAGGGCCTCAGGTATTTGCCACTACCATTGTCAAACCATTGTCATCAAACAATCCTCATCATCAAACCACAACTTGCATGCGCAGCCATGTACAGTAGCAAACATGGAGCTAGCAGTGCTTCATAGAACAAAAATATGAATGCACATACAAAGCTGCCTTATGCTTCATCAAAACACTGGTCCACCTAACCCAGTTTTGCAGATACTGCAAGTGGCACTGAAATCTCTCCAGGGATTCAAACACACCAGGGATTCAAACACACCATTCTACTAGCCCTATTTGGAGATGTCAAGGACCTTCTGAATCCAAAGCATGCACTGACTGCTCTCAACCACTTTCTATCAGGCTTTTCATCTTGATAGATCCTTTTTATTCCTGGGGCTCCAGACCCATCATTACATCACACTTCTGTGTCATGGACAGCACTTTTAACAATGATGGATCCTCTGCTTTGTAGCACTGCCACAGTACATAAACATGGATGTGAGCCACATGGCATCCATCCCAATCCACCATGAAAACACAGTCAAAATGCTTTTTATTGGACTGGATTATAATCAATGAATCAACAGTCAATTTATATACTGCTTTTGAACAAAAGTTCACAAAGCGGTTTACATAAAAAATGAAATAACTAATGGTTAATGGCTCCCTATCCCAAAAGGTCTTAAAAGGTGCAAAAGAACACCAGCAGAAGCCACTATAATCCAGTTGCAGTATTTTGCAGTATTTTGTGACACATCCATGGTGCAAAAAAGGGATAATAGTTTTTACGTTGAAATACTTTAAGTCCACAAACATTTCATAAATACACACAGTATAAGGATTTATAGACACAATTATACAGTAGGCATAATAAAAGTGTTTCTCTCCCTTTCTATTTAAGTGCTCAAAATGGAAGTAAGAAAGTGCACATATATTTGGACCATTACATAGATAAGAAACAATTTAACTTTTCCAGACTTCTGTTATGAATTCTGTCTTTATCAAACATTTCCCCTGCAAGCCCACAGAGATAATGAAAAAAGATGAAGCAGTCACAGAAATGGCAACCAACATGATCAAAGGGTTGGAGTAACGTGAGAAAAAGTTCATTCATTTGGAGTTCATAAATAAAAGGATGATGGGGGTCAAGATTTATTAAATTATAAATTGCATACTATAGACCATATAAATAGGCACTTGTTTTTCAACCCTTTCCGATAATACAAAAATCCAGGGTCACCAAATAAACCTGGTAGACAATAGCATCAGGGCAGACAAAAGAAATTTTACAATGGATAACTGAATTACAGTCACTGCCAAATGTAAGGTAATTACCACTATCTTCAAGAGATTTCTAAAAAGATTAAACAAATCCATGGACAATGCACATTAGCTAGAATAGTTATATGGAATCTCCATTATTTCTGAGTGAAACTTATGGTATTATGTTAAAATTGTGTCATGGAATTACAGAAAATTCCCACCCCCAAGAGTGTTTGGAAGTATCGTTTTCTTTCACAAAATGCAGTCTTACCTTACAATCCAGAGCAACTACGGGAGCATGTAAGAGACATTACATGTACCCGTAGTTACTGCACCACCTAGTGAAAACCTATGGGAAATTCATATTGCAATCCAGAGCAAATTGTTCTTACACATCCGGAGCATGTGTAAAAACATCCAGAGCAAGGACTCCCCATAATTACTCTGGATTGTGCCCTAGAGCACCATCCTAAGATTGGGCTTACCCAATGTACGTCCCCTTTGCTGACTTTGAAGTGTAGATATTCTGTAAAGCATGTTTACACTGACTCAAGAGCAGGCTGTGTCAGCACAGATCCTATAGCTGCACCAGCCAAAGGAAGTAGGTTAACGCTGGGTTGCACATGGATTGGGGAGGATGGTGGGAAAGCATTCTGGAGTTGAAGATTCTTCAGCTGAAGAATGCTGAAGAACACTCTGGAGCTGAAGAGCTTTCTTGGACAGGGAAGGTAGATTGTGACAAGAAGAGGGGAGGAATTGGCTGTGACAGCATATGCTGTATCCACACCCCAGCAGTGGCCCCAGGCAGCCCTACACTGGCTGTTAAGATTTGTTCCCACTAAATAGCTGATGCAGATTCAAGTAACTCCACAGGTCATGCTGGGATGTTATAGAGGGTGAGGATAAAAATATCCCTTTTCTCTAATGTGATCTCTACCTAGTACTTAACCTGTTTTGGATACAGGTCAGGCCATGTGGTCTGGCTGTACTGGCACAGGTTAGGATTGACTGCCTATTGGGACATATGGGATTATTGGGACATTACTTTTTCATTCTCTATTTTGCTGTCCTTAAACAGCACAAATAAGACTTTGTGGGAAATTGTCCCTTTGGGACAAATAGCCAGTTAATGGTAGCTTTCAATAAGGAAAATGGTTTTCAGCAGTCTTCAGTTCACACATCTGCAGGTGTTGTCACACCCATAATTCAAACTATTTTCTTTTCCACTACTGTTAAATCTGGTGCATAATACCACAGGTGTGTATCTGTTTATTATTATGGTTTCTTACACAGTCAGATTCTGACGGAGATGCTTAGCAATCACCATAACCTTCTGAAGAACCAGCAGCAGAGGATCACCCAATTTCCTTAGATCTGCCCAGCATCTAAATGGAGGGGGTGCACAAAAGGAGTTGGGTTACTCAGAGGAGAGTGGAACAGTCAAATTGAAGGAGGGAGACAGGAGGAGTTGGGAGACAGAACAGAGGAAGGGAGGGAGGTGAAGGTGGAAAATGGAGAAGAGAGAGGAAGAGAAGGGGGGAGGAAGACCCACAGTTGTGCTCCTCTGCTGTATCTGTAAAAGAGTTTGTAACTAAGTGAAGTGCCTGCAAAAGCAAGAAACATGAAGTAAAATTACCAGTATTAGTTACATCAGTACTTAGCTAAATATTGATGGAAGAGTTTTATTCCGTTATCCTCTTCTGTCCACTGGAGGAGGACAACCTATTCAATGTTCGTTTGCCCACATGGCCCAATTCCAACAGACCTGCATGATACAGACATGTTATTGATTGGTACTGACTGGTGTCTGCTCCACTGGATCCAAAACTGCATTGGGCATCGCAGTCCAACACAGCTCCATTCTATGCTGGCTAAACAGCACATGCAGACTTGAGTAGTCCAACTGTAAGTCTTGTTCTCTTACCCAGGGGAAAGAGGACAAATGTCCCCTTTCCCTGAGGAACCACCAACTTCTGCCTGGTGAACACTAGTTGCTGCAGCAGCCATTTTTGCAACACTGCTCCCCTGTCCCCCAGACAGTTCAAGATATTCAAGACTGAACTGCCCAAAGCCAATCCTAAAGGGCCATAATGTCAGTGCCGAGCTCTATCCTTTGCTGAAGGAGTGCTGGCATTGGTTCAGCACCAGTTAGTGATGTACCCAGAACCAACTGTCTTGGGTGCCCTTTGAGGAGAAAGGCAGAGTACAAATCCAATAAATAAGAGCACAAGTCTAACCACGTCTACCAAAAAGTAAGCCCCACTATGTTCAATGGTTCTTACTCCCAGGAAAGTGTCTTTAGCATTGCAGCCATAGAGAAAGTAGCTGTGTGGCTGCAGGAACAAGGTGATAGTGCCAGCTGGCAATGTGGCCTTTCAGGGTAGGGGCATTCCAGGATGGGGAAAGAGTGAGGATTCAGAAGAGGGAGGAACCATCCTGGGAGATTGGTGGGACTAGAAGAGGATCAGAGCCTATCCTCTGTCAGATCAGATCCCACCAGATCCTATCCTCAGTCAGATTGAAAAAACCATCATGGGTTTTCAAGTCTGTGCTGGCAAAAAAGCTGGTGCAGGGGACAAATGTCCCCTTCTACCAAGGAGAACTTCAGCAGTTTCCATGGGGCTACTGGATGCAGTGGTAGTCCTTTTGATGCCACGGAACATGGCAGCACTGGCAGTGGTCAAAATTGGTCTGTCGAAATTGGTAAGTGTTTGATGTACTGTATTTACTCGAGTATAAGTCGAGTTTTTTGGTCCCCAAAAAGCCCCCTCGGCTTATACTTGGGTGAACTGAAAAGTGACAGGATCAAACCCCATCATGTCATATACCGTTGGATTTGTATTAAAGAGCAGAATCCAATGCAGACAATCAGTTTTGAGATATCTCCTTCCTATCAAAAGTTATGGCCAAAAACTATAAAAATAAAAAAAATACATTTTTTGGCAATTTTTTTAAGTGGGTAGGAATTTTGGCCTGGGGCTAGGAATTTTGGCCTTGGGGCTCAGGAATTTTGGGTTTGGCATCTGGTCACCCTGTCCTATGCACGTCTACTCTGAAGTAAGCCCCACTAAGTACAATGAGGCTTACTCCCAGGAAAGTGTGCTTAGGATTGCAGTCTATGAGTTCCAAGAAGGCTACAAGGAAAAGGACCAGAACCAGCTGCATTTCCCACCCTTGGCTTATACTCAAGTCAATAAGTCTTACCAGTTTTTGTGGTAAAATTAGGTGCCTCAGCTTATACTCAGGTTGGCTTATACTCGAGTATATGTCGTGCATTTGTGTGATATATATTCTTGTGAGTCCTTTGAGGTCAGAACTTCTAATACCACTGTACGCTTTTGGAACCATTGTTCTAGGTAGATAGAAAATCCATGGTATTTCTTTGCTGAAACAGAAACTCTGAGACTCAACATACAAATGAGCCACTATAGGAGCTCTGGGGAGAAGCTTATAAAGTGAGTCCAGCAAGGATAGGGGAAAGCTGCTTATGATGGATGAATGTTGTATTTGGTTTTTTTCAGGGATGGGCCCAGCAACCCCCAAGATCCGGTTCACAAGTTGGGGGCGGGTCCGGGGTCAGGGGATGGGGCAGGGGTGGGGCGGGGCGAAGGACGGGCCCCAACTGCGCCGCACTGCGCATGCGCCAGGCTTGGCGCATGCACAGTGTGTCTCCTGAAGCCGCGCTGGATGCAGGCACACTGAGTCTCCTGAAGCCAAGCTTCAGGAGACGTGGCAGCCACTGCCGAACCGGTCCCCGTGGTTCTTGGCAGTCGCGGTGGCCGGTTCGCCAGCAGTTGCCCCGTGGGAAGATCCAGTTCGGGCGAATAGGCCCGAACCGGCATCTGCCCACCACTGGGTTTTTTCATTTTTCTCCTTCAGGATGAAAAGTCATTTTAACATGCTAATTGGCATACAACACTGTACTAAACTAGTTTCTCCTCTCCTGCCATTCCCACAACAACCCTGTGAGGTAGGTGAGGAAGTCACCCAGAAGCTTCATTACTTTTTTTTCCAATTCTTGCAATACTATGGAAAAGAACAGGTTGAATAGAACTATATACTTAAAATCCTCTTTATTTTACAAAACAGTATGATCACTTTTCAGTTTTAAAATAAACCAAACATGATGTGCAGAAAATTCACTACTTGCCACATTTTTGAGCAATTGAGGCTGCAATCCTATGCACACTTTCCTGGGAGTAATAATCTACATTAAACACAATAGGGCTTACTTCTGAGTAGACAGGCAAAGGATTGCAAAGTAAAATGTAAGAATTTTTAAAAAAAATATTATCTACAAAGCTCTTAGGTGCTGTATAGAATGGAAAGGTTTCTTGAAAGTGCGGACTTGGGTATTGTTTGCTGTGGTTGTTCCTGCACCTGCCAACAGCTATCGGTTGTAATATTGTTTTCTTACTCAAGTTACATGTACTTTGTGGGGCAGAATCTTTCTTTTATTATGCATGATACCTAACTGGGAAGTTCTCCAAATAATCAAATAACACAACAGGGTTGTCATGGTAATGCATCCTGTAATAAAATACCTTTCAAATTGTAACATTTAAACATGAGTAAGCATATTTAAGGTCAGGGCCTTCATTACAGATTGATTCTTTCAC
Source organism: Cryptoblepharus egeriae (assembly GCA_030015325.1). Taxonomy (NCBI): domain Eukaryota; kingdom Metazoa; phylum Chordata; class Lepidosauria; order Squamata; family Scincidae; genus Cryptoblepharus; species Cryptoblepharus egeriae. Next base: position 77,770,216 of record JAREYC010000005.1, read on the forward strand.
ATAGAAAGAGAAATGCACTGAGATGTAGCAGAACATATTTTAGGATATATCAGGTCTGTAATAAATATCTTCAGCAGATATGGGGAGATTTCTGCACAAAAGAGGTGGCTTGCAGATCCTGAAACCCTTTTAACATGGTAGGTTAAATAGAGATGCTATACCATGGAGTAAGTGGACTGGAAGGAATGGAGGAGGAGTTAGCATTCATTATATTTGTTCCTTCAGCCAAACAGTATAATAGGTTTAAGGGAAGGTGTAGATTACACCAGTCAGCTATAAGAGGTCTTTCATTTTTCTTTGGAAACTCTGATGGCTTTGAAGAAAAAACATTCCCTTCTCATTCCCTGGCAAGACAATGGCAGGAAAATCTTTTGAATGAGTAGGAAGAGGATCCGGACAGCTTCAGTCCTAATGCCTTCCAGCAGGGGAAGGTGCCTCCATTGCCCTTTCCTTGTTGTCTCTGCTGACTTGGCTGCAGTTGCATGAGCATGGAGAGGCATGAAATAGAGATCCTGCCTCTTACCTACCCTTCTATATTATTTCCTTCCTTGTTGTCTGGATCGGGGGCTTCATTAAAATAAACAGCAATGGAGCAATCTGGACTCTTCTTGTTGGTTTTAAAGAAGTCTTGCCTGCAGTAGGAAGAAGGTGGTACAAAGAAGTTTATTTGAGTCCTAAAAATAATGCATTACTGTAATCTGGCATGGATGCTTCTGGGTCATGAATGACAATGGCAAGAACATTTTCATCAAAGACGGACGACAGTTGGCATATTGATCTGTGATGGTTGATGAATGTCCTTGTTTTTTCCTCTGATGTTTGCCTATTTTGCTGTCTTTTTGGATGCATTTTGCTCCCCAAGAGCTCATGTGCAGGATCAGCAGTCTTAGAGTTGCTGAAAAATCCTCCTGTATCACTTGGTTATTGTCTGCAAACACCATTATTCCATGTGCATATGTTGACTGCAGTCATGTTTTGTCTTCTCGTGTGGGGCAGCTATGCTGCTTAGCCTCCAAATTGCTTTGTTTTCTGAGTAGTAGATCTGTCTAGGTTCAAGAAGTAAAACAGGTACTTCAATGGGCAGTTTCAGTGGGTACAAACTATAAGAAAAGAGGTTCTGTTTAGATATCAGGAAAAAATTGCTGATGGTAAGGACAGAGCAGTGAAATAGATTGGCAAGGGAGGTGGACGACTCTCCCTTGGTGGGGATCTTCAAGCAGATGCTTGATAAGCTCTAGTTGGTGATGCTCTAGGAGGATTCCTGCTATAGGCTGGGATTTGGACTAGATGACCTATTAGGTCCCTTCCAACTCTATGATTCTATATGGGGTGGGATGGAATGGTTCAGGTAAGTTCCACTCCTCCCATCAGCGCAAAGTTATATACTTGCCAGCACAAGGGAAAATTTCATTATTCTCCAACAGTGTCAGTTACTAAATTGCTTTGTTAGGGATCACTATAACGGTTTGCTGTATTTTCCTTCTAGCTAACTTTTTGGCTAACATACAGTTTTACTGTATGTTCCTCATGATCAACTATGCTGCCTACCAGTAGCACTTTAGGCTGCAAGCCTAAAGACACTTTCCTGGGAGTAAGACTCATTGAACACTATGGGGCTTACTTTTGAGTAGTCATGGTTAGGATTGTGCTGTTAGTCTTGTTTGGAGTTTCTAAGCATTCTTCAGCGTATTACTGACTCCAGGTTCCTGTGTAGGAAATATAGTCAGACCTGAATTAGATGAAGAGGAGAAATATATCTGGATATCATCAGCATGCATATCTCATTCCAAATTCTTGTAATGACCTCACACAGCAGCTTCAAGCATCTTGTCTCAAATGAAGAGATCTGAGACTAATTGATAGCTGGAAAAAAATCACCCAAGTCAAAAGAGGATTTCTGCAGGAGTGGTGTCATAGGTCCTGCAAGGCAAAGGAGAATGATTTTTCTCAGCAAGCCACTCACCACTTCCTAGACTGAACTGACACTGGCTCAATAGCTTACACCCATTCAACACTCTCAAGCAGTTATTTTCATGGCACACTGACAAGGTACTAAAATGGTCAAGGCCATTTGTCAAGGCTATCAATTTTTTGACCATGGAAAAGGCACATCATGCCACTGGTAGGGGGAACCAGGACTCATGCTGCACCAGTGTGCCAAGACACAATGGATGAAAATCAATGCTCTAGTACAGCGTTTCTCAAAGTGGGGGTCGGGACCCCTTTGGGGGTCACCTAGAGTTTTCCTGGGGGTCACCTGAAGACCTCTGGTGCAGGGGGCCAGGTCAGGCTTGCCAGACCTCCGGCTGTAGCTGTGCATGCACTGGGGCTGACTGACAGCCTCAGGGCCCAATCCTCTGCATGCCTACTCTGAAATAAATCCCATTGTCTTCATTGTGTGCACAGAACACACATTTCATTTGTAACAATGAAAATACATCCTGCATATCGGATATTTACATTACGATTCATAACAGTAGCCAAATTACAGTTATAAAATAGCAACGAAAATAATTTTATGGTTGGGGGTCCCCACAACATGAGGAACTTATAAAGGGGTCACGGCATTAGGAAGATTGAGAACCACTGCTCTTGTAAGTGAAGCCTATACTATATCTGTTTCCTCACTGCAACTTAGGGACTGGGGCAATTTGGAGAGGAAAACTGACAAGAGAGCAAAGGCATCACTGTGGTATGGATGGTGTGGTCCACACTGGGTGACGCACCCAAGGGGTGACGTGCACAGGGGGACTTAAAAATTGCAACTTCATGATGATGCATCAAACCCCATCATGTCATATACCATTGGATTTATACTGAAGAGCAGAATCCAATGCAAAAGTCTGATTTGAAATAGCACCTTCCTATTGAATGTTATAGCAAAAAACCTAAAATATGCATTGAACTCTATTGAAAGTGAAAGTGACCCATATCACTGTTTTACTTAAGAGTAGACAAACATGCCATAGTTCATTGGAAAGGGCAGGCTGAGAGGAATCTAAGGACACTGGAATTGTCCTGATCCAATGAACACAGTTCCCCAAAATCACCCCAGAATGAGGTCCCTGATGATTGCATTGACATTCATTGAAAATGGATGTGAACTGCACAGCTGTGTTTACTGGCAAGTAAGCAAGCATGCCTTGGCTGGAGTGGAAGATGAGTCCAGGAGAGCACAAGACTTCCAAAATGGTCCCAATCAAGGACATTACTAGGGCGTTATTGTTGCCCCCGCCCAATGTATGGGGGTGATGTGCTGGCCTCCCACACTGGGTGACGCAAACCTTAGTGGTGCCTCTGCTGGAACCCAACCCCAATAAGATTTTTTCAAGAGGTGGAGCTCTGGTGGAGCTCTGCTGAAGCTCAAAGGAGGCAATTGTTTTGGGGGGACAGTTGGAGTTTCCTTCTTTGCAGTGCCTGCCCCCAAAAGAGGAGATCATGTGGAATTTTTTGTCTCCTGATGCCTGCCCAGTTCTGGATCCCGCTTGTTGGCCTCATGATTCTACAAGCAGTGGCAGTGGTGGGCCAGGTTAGAAGCTAATCCAAAGTGCTGGTTTTTATTTATAAAGCATTCAAGTACCAGGGACTTTGGATTAGCTTCTAACCTGGCCCCATACTATTCTGATATCCTTTCAGTTCAATTTTTTTTTAAAAGATACTGTTTTCCCTGACCTTTTCTGCAAGACAAAACAGATACTTTTACACAGCCTATCATGCTGATATACATGTGGATTTGTTATGTGACTTTTTAAATTTCTTTGTTGGATATTAGTGGATAGAAATGCCAATAAATACAATGAATAAAAATGATGAAATAAATATATTTTTATCATACACAAAGCTCAAAGAAAAAAATCAGAAATCTTTTAGCTAGGTCATTATTGATGCTGGGGCTAAAGGGGGCAGAGCAATCAGTTTTTGAGAGAGCCTACCACACCATGAAAGAAGCCTCTCCCTTCAGTGCCATTTCAGTCAGGAGGAAGCAAAATTGCCATATTTTAAGCCTTAAATGCTGCAATCCTAATCCCCAGTTAGGCCAGCCTAAGCCCCGACACAGATTCCATGCTGGCCTGGGGGAGTCACAAAAGTGCTGCAAAAAGGCACTTCTGCACCACTCCTGCGGGAGGGTTAGGCCAGTGCACAGACATGCATTTGACTCCCTACATCACCACAGAAATGGAAAGACTGATGCGTTGTGCTGGCCTAAGTTAGGATTGTGAAATTATAGGCACTGTAACATTGGGAGAACTTCACTATAATCTTTTCTCATTTCTGTGATATTTGTTATCGTATATATGGTTATCGTTATATGTTATTGTAATGATGTGAATATTGTATATCATTATATGTTATCGTATATATGGCAATATGTTATATTATCAACATAATTTCCTGAAGAAAAAAGCATTTAAAGCCCGTATAAAGTACTGCACGTATTACTTATAAACAAAGTACAGAAATTCACAATGTACAGAAATTCTTTTTTCTAAGAAACAGACTTAGCAAACACCATTATTCAGTCAGATTCTGAAACAGCCAATAGTGTTTTTGCTGTTATTTTATAATCTGCTTCTCACAGTCTGTGCAGTAAAAAATTGCCAGTGTGTATGATGGCAAAAAGTTTTGTAAAAGTACTAGGTTGTATGCTGTTCTTCTATTTTTGAATTATATTGCCTAAGATAAATCTTAGAATTTGTTTTGTAGCATTTTTGCAATGATGAAAGCTGAATGATATGAATTAGCTGTATCAAAATGCTATTCCTCCTCCACTGTGACTACAGCTGTTACTGCCTTTAACAGTATGAAAATTGTCATGTGGCTCCAATGGGAAAAACAGAACCTTAGTTTTTTGCTGGGTTAGGTATTGGGTTAGTTTTGCTGGGTTAGTTTTTTGCTGGGTTCTGCATATAACGTGCTTTAGCAAGAGATGGATGCACATATGCAAGTATGCTCATGCTTTCAAATCCTGTTTATAAAGAAAGGACATTTTGTACTTCCAGGAAGGTTCAGTACGAAGAGACAAAATGATAAAGTCAAGCACCAATAACACAAAACTCCTTGGGGCCCTGTCGTTCTGTCTTCACTTGTAGTATGTATGGGTACTAGCATTTGAGATGCTTATTATAGGCCACTTTAACCTGTTGGCCTCCAGCATGTCACTGAGACTAATGTTGGAATAGTTAGTGGTATCCTGCCAAAGCAGTGATCAAAACATTGATATAGATCAGTGATTTTCAGTCTCTATACAGTGGCACACTGGTGTGCAACAGATGGTCTTGCAGGTGTGCCATGAAGTTTGGGGAGGGCAATTTGGGAATTTGAGCTCGCTACCAGCAGAATGGTGTGCCATGTCAATGGTAAGAAAAAATGGATTGGTGTGCATTGAAAATTTTAGTACCTTGTCAATGTGCCATGAAAAAGGTTGAAAATGGCTGGTGTAGATGATTGGTTGGCATTGAGCAACAGTTCATACAACAAAACAGTTTTCCAAGGTGGCACGCAGCAAAGCAATAATACACCAGTACTTTGGTGATCACAGGAGGAAGACAAATCTCTGCTCAAAGACTCCAAAAGAGTAATAGGGGCTTATTCAAGAACTGAACAATAAAGGAACAAACATAACCTTCACCTGTTCAGGGCAAGTTGTATGATTTAGGGCACAATCCAGAGTAACTATGGAGGGTCCTTGCTCCAGAGTAAAAACAAGTTACTCTGGATTGCAAAATGAATTTTCCATAGGTTTTCACTAGGGGGTGCAGTAACTATGGGTGCACATAATGTCTCTTATGTGCTCCCATAGTTAGTCTGGATTGTAGCCTTAGACTGTAATCATATCCCCATTGAACTCTATAAGATTTACTTGTGAATAGACATGTCTAGGATTGTACCATATGGTATGTCCAATTGGACCACAAATGAAATAATCCTGCTTCAATCTTGATGGACGACACCAAGCTAGGAGAAGCAGCAAACACTACAGAAACAAGAGAAGCCTTCAGGAGGATCTGGACACACTGGAATATTGGGCTGAAATGAATGGAATGAATTTCAACAAGGAGAAATGCAAGGTTCTGCACTTAGGCAAAAATAACCAGATTCATGTATAAAATGGGAAATACCTGGCTTGGTGGCATAACATGCAAGCGGGATCTTGGAGTCGCTGTGGATCACAAGCTGAACATGAGTCAGCAGTGTGACTCATCTGCGAAGACAGCAAATGCAGTTTTAGGCTGCAATCCTAAAGACACTTTCCTGGGAGTAAGGCACATTGGACACAGTGGGGCTTACGTCTGAATAGACAAGTTTAGTCTGTATTAAGAGAACTGTAGTTTCCAAGTCGTGAGAAGTCATAGTTCCTCTTTATACTGCATTGGCAGGTCTTCCCAGGAGCAAACCCTCCGCAGGTGCCACTGACTTGGTCCTCAGCATTAGCTTAGCTTGACCTTTTCCCTCTGGCCTAAGTTGGGCTTGCACCCCTAGTTGCATTATAGGTCAGCCCATAGTATTAGTTACTGGCACATGAGCAAAATATATTGAGACAGATTATTTTTTACCTATTGTTTTTGCTTATGTGTTATAGAATTGCAAACAGTGGGAGATAATATATAAAGTTGCTTGCATCAGCCTTTCCCCCAAACAATTTCCATTAAATTACAGCTACCCTAAAATAACGTTTTACTACATGTAACTAGAAAATTTATAATTGTGAATAATCTACTTTGTATGAATAGATTAAAATTATTTATGGCTTTATTTTATTTTTGGTACTGAAGAACAATGACGTTGAATTGTTTGCAAGAGTACTGGAAGAAATAATACATTTTCTGCGCAATGTAGCAGTTTTTAATGAAGGTCCTAATCGTGCAGTCACTGTAGCTGATATTAAGCTGATGTAGCTAATATTCTTCTTTCCTTAATAAAGATCCCCTTTAAACAGAAACCTTTAAAGATTTCTGTAGTATACAAAATGTGGTTTAGATAGTTATAGGTAGTATACAGAATGCACCTAGGAAAAGGGATTCTAGTTCATATCACCTAAAATTTGATACATGAAATGGAAAGAATTTATAATGAAATGTTAAATCTGAACTTTCACAGTACCGTTTTAGTTGAGAGGTCTCTGCCAACACAAACATATTTGTGTACCACTGTAGCCTGTGCCCACACAGCTGGAGATATTTTGAAATTTGTTTTTTATTACATTTGATCAACAAATTAAAAAATAACTTACCAATTAAAATCAAATGATAATCTAGTAGTCAAACAGCCTGTTAAAAACCTTCATGAAATCCTGAGAATAGGAGCAAATATGTGTGCAACAAAGTGTTCTCTTTTTTACCTTAATAGTAACCTTTCTCCTCCCAATATATTGCAAGCAGCTTCTACAAACTAAAGAGAACTCCTTACTTTGCCCAAATCCTGCTCCAAATTGTGTCTGAAAACATTCACTTATTTCCAGCCATGGAGAGTTCTGCCAACAACCTGCAGGGCTCTCCATACCCTAGCACAATCTGCAAGGCCCTGGGGGGCATAAAATTGCCCCCCCCAATTCCCCTGTAGCAGTGCAATCTTGACACTTGTCCTGCCACTTTCCCCCTTCTCCTGCCCCTCAAAGGGAACAGTGGACTTTATACGATCCCCCTGTTTGAGTTGCACTGCAATAGATGATACAATGCATTTAGCCATTAGATAAGGTGAATAATGGAATATTAATCTAGTGGTTGAATCCAGTATAGCAAATACAGACTTGTTGCCCAAGAATGCAAGAAACTTCAAAGTGAGTTTTTAAAGCTATTTTTCCACTGATTTAGTATCCACTGATTTTTAAAATCTACTTGGGGTTTCAGAATAGAACCCCAGTGGATAACAAGGTACAACCTGTTGATACTCCACCTGAAATATGTAATTTTGGGGATTTATATTTTTTTGGTCTAGTGCATATTATTGAGCAAAGTCCTCCCCCCAACGGGTTGCAAAATGGCACTGTCAACTTTTCCCTGGCGATCAAACTGTATGCTTTAGCACCTGTTGAGTTCACTGGAAATACTCCAAACATGAAATCATAAAGAATTTGAGGAAGTATATTTGAGGAAGATGGGTCTTGCTTGTAACTGGATATTTGAAAGGGGGAAAAGCAATATCACAAAGTACCTGTTGTGTTTGCTAACTAGCGGATGCCTGTGTTTAATAATCCCCAGGAATTATTTATTGGTAACCTGCCAAGTTTCTGTTTGTAAACTGAATTAGCACAGTTTGTTAAGTGGGTGGGGGGGAAAGTAAAGCTTGTTAAGGAGGAGTGGAAATTCAGGTCTTGTGAAAGATTCTGTTGTTCTATAGCAATGTCTATTGACAAAGGGTTCAATTCAGAAAGCCTTATGCAATGGATGAAAGATGCTCAAGAACACAGTGGCACTTTTACATGGCCCACATTCACTTCCATGAGACATCCATCGGAGATTTTTCTCCAAAGATGGGCCCTTAAATTTTTTCAGTTTGCTAGAAATCCAGCATTTTTCCCAACAAACTGTTGGTCAGTTCCAATAGATCAAAAGTATGACCAACTCACTATGATAGAAGTAGTGTTTGGGGCTGACAATATTAAACAAATTTTAAAAGATCAATATTATACTTGCTTATTTGCAAGTGTATATTATATCCACCCACCACACCTCTGTCAGTGGGAGCCCAGAGCAGTGGACCTCAGATGTAGAGTGCAGTTCACAGACAGATTTATAGAGCAACAAATCTATTAGTGGCTTCAGTGTCAAAACCAACACTTTGAACTGAGCATGGAAACTTCTTGGTGAAGCTGGTGAAGGATTGTTCTGACCTGACCTGAATAAAACTCCATCAGTTGCATTTTTAGTCCATTCAGGTTTCCAGACAATCTTTCAGGGCAGCCCCACATGAAATGAATTACAGGTGAACCTCCCCATTCATAACATTTGGTTGCAAGAACCTGTGTGGTTAACTATTTTTGCATTGTACAAAGTCAATTAGTTACCAATGGCAAGCAATGAACCAAGATGAATCAAGTTCCCTTTGAAGTGGCTGCTAACCGCTCAGCCAACTGAGCACCTGCAAGCACCGGAGCTCTTGCAAAAATCTCACAAGCACATGCAAGCAATTTGCAAGTAGTTTCAGTTCTGAGCAATTCACAAGTGACGATTACTTGGAGGAAGAGACGGGCTCTGCCACCACTTGAATGGAAAGAAACTTAAAGTTCATGAACTTTACGAAGACAAGCTTAATTGCCTGCCACCTTGCCATGATAAGCAACCTGCCTTTAAGCCATTAACTGTGACTTAAGACTCAAAACCCAGTCTGCAGCTCAGCTGCTTGGCAAAGACTGGCTCGCCTCACAGCAGGGGCAAACTGCCTGCACAGTTTGACCTGGCCTCAAGACAGGGCCCAGGACGAACTGCACAGTTCACCTGACAGCCAGGGTGAACTGGGCCTGCGCAGTTCTGGGAGGAACTGGGAAAAGAACATCCAGCCTGAGCCATGGGAAATTTTTTCCCATTGTACCGGGACAAGGTTGAGGACCACTGACTTAATGGATGCTTATCTTTGAATTTAAAGGGCTAACCTCAGTTGCTTTGAGACAAAATTGCATATAGATTATATATAGTAAGGTTACACCTGTACTGTAATCCACTCTAAAAGTGATTAGAGAAGTGGTACTTGGGCATTTCAGCCCGGTTCCCCCATTCAAACTTAAAAATCTCTCTGGGATCCCTGCCAAACTTACCAGGATGTGACATCAACTGTGATGCCAGAGCTCCTCCATGTCTACTTATAAGTCCCATTGTTTTCAATAAGACTCTGAGGAAAGCACAGTACCAGATTACAAGATAGTAGATCCCACCCTTTCACAACCCCCTGACTCAAGGTCAGTTTTATAAAGGCACTACTGCCATAGGGTCATTCAGAAGCTGGTCTGGGCCCAGGCATACCCCTCATCTATTTCAGGGAAAGAACGAACTCAACCAGAACAGGCTACACTTCTCATAGGCCATCAGATCCCACTTAAGTAGGTATAATGAAGATTAAGTGGGTGCTGCTGAAAGCACCGAGTCTCCCTCCGTCTCAACCCTGCTAATGTCAACTAGGTTATACTATATGACATCATGCTTTACCAGCTTTGCAACTGAAGCAAATGAAGTAGTTCATGAGGGAGGGAGAAATCAGGACATAAAGGCATCTTGTTACACATTTTCATTTTCTTGATGCTGATGGTGAGCAAGAAAAAGGGAAGATACAGGGATGATCTCCCTAACATGTACTTTCAGCTTGACTATTGATTAGTACTTTTAAAATTCTAATTAACTGTTTTGACATCTTAATGAAGCAGTTGCCTTGGTTTTAACATTTAACAGAAACATCTAGCCTTCATCCAATTGCTTGCTTTATGGCAACTAAACAACCTTCCTAAAATCAGCTTTTGCTTGATCAAAATGTTTTTTAACATGACCAACTTTTTTTCCAGGCACAGTTCTTTTGTCCTTGACAGCAGCTGGACATGCAGTCATTTACAGTGTGAAACCTTTTCAGATGTGAATATAAAGATGGGAAAATTAAACCTGCTTAATATCTAGATGTCCAACTGCTGCTAAGCATCACTACCTTAGAATCTCCCTGCAAAATATTTCTTAGGGAGTGAAGCTCCCTTAAAGTAGGCAGGAACATAATAAAATATGATGACCATCCTTTAAAGGAGACTACAACTTTTTAAAAATCCAGAATAAGCAATGCCTCACACCAATGGTTCTCAAACTTTAAGGAGGCTTTAAAAGTAGAGAACCATTTGCATAAGGAATTGATTCTTCTGGATTTTTAAAAAGTTGTGGCCTCCTTTAAGATATCATATTTTTACCTACAAAGAACTTGGAACAGTGCTATGCCATGATGCAACATGGCATCATGTTATGTTAAAAAAAAATTAATGCTTACTATAAAATTAGTACCAAACAGAAAAAAGTGGACATAAAAACATATGCAGCCCAGCGTTAAAGGACAACATGAAGATACCAGCAGTTTAACCGTGGAGCAAACATTTTTATAGTTCACATGATAAATGGAACTATAGGGTTATACTGTTATGCCAGTTGGCTGCTGTTCTTTGTTTTTTTGGAAGAGTTTCTTACAAGGTGTGGAAGAATCTGAAATCATGGTCAGGTTTTTGAGTGCAGCTGAAACAAATTCACCATACTTATTGAACCTTTTTATAGCCCACAGGGATCTGTGAAATGGATTACATCTGAACCCTGCAGTAAACATCTAATGTGAGCAGCCTAGCACTACAAATAGTAGTGGAAATGGGGGGAAAGCATTGCATTTCAAACCAAGGACTGGAATAGAGCAAAGGCAAGAAAGATCTGTTTCAAAATTCAAATGTTTCAATATATTCATTAGCTGTGAGAGGCTGTGGAAAAATTAATGGGAAGACTCATTCCTGATTGTAAGGATGAGATAAAAAAGTGTCATTTTCCATGAATACCTTAAACTGAGTTTTGATTAGTTAGAAAAAGATTATCCCTACAGTCCAGAGTAACTACGGGAGCACGTAAGAGACATTACGTGTACCCGTAGTTACTGCACCACCTAGTGAAAACCTATGGGAAATTCTTATTGCAATCCAGAGCAAATTGTTCTTACACCAGAGCAAGGACTCCCCATAGTTACTCTGGATTGTGCCCTTAAGTCTTGTAGTTTAATTGAAAGTACATTTAATTTAATGTACTGTTAAGAGCTGAATAAGAGTTTTAGCTATTTGAAATAGGCAAATGTGACTTCTCAGTTATATGTAATCTCAGTTATGTTTATCCAGATAATGATAGTCCATATTTAAAAAAAAATTTATATCATCACTAGCGAAAATGTACCCGCATTGTGGAAGTAAAATACTCCCCATACGCAATTCCCCCATTGCAAATCAACACCTCAATGTGCACCATCCGGCCCTTGTGCATCAACACCCCCCCATGCGAATCAACCCCCATGAGCATCAACTCAGCATGCGCACCACTCCCCCAAGAGCATCAACCCCTCATGCATAACACCCCTATGCGCATCACCCGCACATGTGCATCACCCTCCCTTAAGGGTTCAATTTCTCAACATCAGTTCTTGGTGGGTGTTGATGTCACATAAGGAACACATTCCCCAAATTTCATGCTTCTAGGTCTGGGGATTGGGGCAGAGCATCCATCAGTCACCAATTTTTCAATGCAAAGTAAAGGGAGAAAAACTCGTTGCTCCCCTTTTCCCCCCCTTTCGGTTGGCAATTCCAAAAACTTGTTCTTAGTGGGTGCCTCCATCATGGAAGGAACATCCTCCCCAAATTTCACTCTTCTAGGTCCAGTGGTTTTGCCTGGGCGTTATTCAGTCAGTGACTTTTCAGTTATATATCTATCGATCGATCAATAGGTAGATTTATGTCACAGCTGAGTTGAATCTAGGAATTGCCAAAGTAGTTCACACCATTAATTCTTGTTTTAATATGAAATAACTCTCCATTTCAGCCCACCCTTTGTCTGCTTGCTTGATAAGCTACTATTTATTCCCAGGGTAATATCTGTATTTCTCTTTGAAGAAATCCTTGTAAAAATGCCAGTGTATTCATTAAATGTGTCACACAGACAGGCAAGGAGACTGGAGTCAATCATTATTTATGACATGAACTCAACTAAGACAATACCACATTCTGACAACATTTCACCACGGTGCATCAACTGTGACTTTGAAAGAATAGCTTACAAAGTGAAGTGAGGATGCCATGCAGTGATTCTCAAAGTGGGGATTGGGACCCCTTAGAGGGTCACAACTTCATTTCAGGGGGCTCTAAAAAGCACCATAATTTTGGAATCTAGTACATGGGAGCTGCCTTTTTGTAGTGGTGCACTCAGGTTACAATCCATACTTTCTTGGGAGTAAGTGTCACTGAACAAAATGAAACTTCTGAGTAGACCTGGAGGAGTTCTCACATCACAGTGATATCACTTATTTGATGTCACTTCTGGGCATGACATAACTTGACATTCCAGACATGACATTACTTTAGGGGGAGGGGAATTTCCTGGCCATTTTCAGAAGGGGGTCCTGGACTGAAATGCTGATGTAAGGGTGCAATCATATCCAACTTTCCATCACCTGAGGTAAGAGAACAAACATCCCCTTATTTTGAGGAGACTTCAGTGACTGTCCCCCAGGAATCCAAGGAGCTGAGTAGTAATGTGTGAATTCCCATTGGCTCAGCTGAGAAGTAGGTTCAAGCAGGCCTCTGTCAGTCTCGAAAGACTATGGTATCGTGCTTGGCACTGCATACGCTGCATGCGAAGCACGAAAACCTGGGTTGGATTGTAATGGAGGATAGGCTGTTACCCAAGCAGCAGATTCCCCCTCTCCATGCCACTGAATTAGTCCAATGGAAAGGCAGAGCTGATACATTTGGATCCAGCTGGCATCGCAGAGCTGGGCTAAGGACAGGAGCTCACCCTGTCTTGTGGGGCCGACCGGGTCTCAAACCCTGGCCTGCTGGTTAACAGGCACAGCGTCTTAACCGCAAGTAGGTTCAGCTAATGTGATTATTTCACAATCAATAAATCAACTGTGTTTTTTTCCTTGTAGTTGATTTTGAAAATTTCAGCACACTCCCAACAACATCATCTGGACCATAAAAGAGGTTCTTCTGTACCCATCATCTGGAGCAGAAAGAGCACCTTTGGAGCCTCTTCCAGGAACTCCAAATTCCCATCCATCTACACAGCCTTGTGCTCACCTATACATTTTTCACCAGCTAGAGAAGTGATTTAGAGAGGGAAATTGTTCAAGATAATTTCCTCCTTCTCCCCATCATTGTATCTCAATGCAGAGAAAAGCTACAGTTGCTGAATTTGTGCAACTCAAGCATCAAAGAGGCACAGAAGTAAGGCAGTGTAGGTCCTAGAAAGTGAAACAATGATTTGGTTGGTTAGTTTTCTGCTGTTGTGCAGAAATGGACTCTGATTTTATTTCTTATTGTTTATGGGCAAAATCCAGAGTAATTACAGGGAATCCTTGCTCTGGTGTAAGAACAACTTTGGATTCCAATATGAATTTCCCATAAGTTTTCACTAGGTGGTGCAGTAACTATGGGTGCATGTAAAGTCTCTTATGTGCTCCCGTAGGTATTGTGGATTTTGGGACAAGTCTTGTTAGCTGTCTTGGGCATTCTTGTGTAGAATTGAAATTCCACAACTTGGCATCCCTGAAACTCCATAGAAAGCTAAAGTGACATCTCTTAATGTAGCCCTTAGTTTAACAAAGTGCTATATTCAGAAGATTGTTATTACTTTCTAATCACTTCATAATTCCCTTCTTTACTTTTCCTCAATTAAGGCTGTATTAAAAGTGCTCATCAATAGCCCAGCAATCACCATTAATTTGTGTCCTCCTCTTTTACTCAAAAATGGCTTTTATCAACATTCAAAAATAATTCTGATTGTTCTAACTCCTTTCCAGTGCTTATCTTCTAAAAGGAAACAGAGTGAGGATTACTTTACTGCACTTGAAAGCCCCACAGTTTGCCCCTGGAGACCCTCTGTATAATCACCAATGGATGAGGAATGGTTGTAGTCATTCAGTGGTTAAGGGAAATACAGCACAAATGCTCTGAGGCATGCTCTTATAATTTCATTACATGTTTCAGCCCTGAAGCATATAAATAAATATCAAAAACTACCAGTGTTGCAGGAAAATTCCTCCCATGCACATCATGGTGTGTATCAACCCCCACCCCCGTGTGCACCAACCCTCCATCCTCACCACTCCCCATACACACCACCCCCCATGCCCACCACTTCAATACACACCACCACAACCACCCCATGCACACCATAATCTTCTGTGCACCCTCCCTCCCATGCATCAGCTGGATGTTGATCAATCAGTCTTCAATGTTACGTATAGACCAAAAATGCGTTGTACCCCTTTTCAGACCCTTAGGGGTTAAATTTCTAGAAATCAGTTCATGGTGGGTGTTCCCGTCACAGAAGGATCTCCCCAAATTGCAAGCTTCTTGGTCCAGGGGTTGGGGCAGAGCGTCCCTCAATCAGGGATTCTTCAGTGGAAAGTATAGGGAGGAAAATGCGTTGTGCCCCTTTTCATCCACTTCTGGTTGGAATTTCTAAAAACTTGTTCTTAGTGGGTGCCTCCATCATGGAAGGAACATCCTCCCCAAATTTCACTCTTCTAATTCTTGTTTTAATATAAAATAACTCTCCATTTCAGCCCACCCTTTGTCTGCTTGCTTGATAATTTATTCCCAGGAAAATATATAGGGAAAATGTGCAAATTGATCAGATTTTCATGTTTGACACCTGAATCAAGGGGTTCAGAAAACAGAGGAAGAGCACAATCCTAACCATCTCTACTCAAAAGTAAGCCCCACTGTATTCAATGGGTCTTACACCCAGGAAAGTGTCTTTAGGTGCAGACTAAGGCTACAATCCAGAGTAACTATGGGAGCACGTAAGAGAAATTACGTGCACCCGTAGTTAATGCACCATCTAGTGAAAACCTATGGGAAATTCATATTGCAATCCAGAGTAACTTGTTCTTACACCGGAGCAAGGACTCCCCGTAGTTACTCTGGATTGCACCCTAAGTTTCTATCTATCTATCTATCTATCTATCTATCTATCTATCTATCTATCTATCTATCTATCTATCTATCTCCACTTTTCAACTGAAAAGTTCACAAAGTGGTTTACAAGAAAATGAAAAAAATTAATAGCTACTGGTAATTAATAGCTAATGGTTCCCTGTCCCAAAAGGGCTCACAATCTAAAGTGCAAAAAGAACACTAGCAGAAGCCACTAGAACAGACATTGCTGGGGTGTGTAGGGTCAGTTACTCTCCCCCTGCTAAATAAAAGAGAAACACCCACTTGAAAGACTGTCTCTTGCCCAGTAAACAGGGGCAAGCTCATTTCTTTTGGTATTGTGATAAAGCTGCCTGGTGCAGACACAGAAACTCCCTCTGCTTGTACCTTTAAGTTTGCTGGAGAAACAACACATTAGTGTCTCCTATTCTAGAGTTCAGCTAGTCAGTGGTTTGGTCTGTCTGACCCTCTTCTGTTGCCTCCTCTAGAAAACGGCTTATTTTTCATCCCACATTAGAGCATCCCACATGCATCCCTTGTGAAACCAAAAGTGATGTTTTTCTCCTTTTAAGGCATTCTGAGGTCCAACTGGCTTCCTAGAGTACATAGGCTGCCTCTCCAGGCTTCAGAAAACCATTCAGATGAGGGCTTGTAGGGGTGAATATTGGTTGTCTGCAATAGTCAGTATCAGCAGGAGGTACAAGAATGGAAACTTTGTACCAGTGGTTTTTCACTTTTTTCATCTCATGGCACACTGACCGTGTGCTAAAATTGCCAAGGCACGCCATTCATTTTGGGAAAATAGATGAGACACACCTCAATTGATGGGGGTGGGGGTGGGAAGAGGTTCAATTCTTCAATAAGCCTATTAATAATGATGTTTGTTTAATAAATAAATAAATTTGCAAACTCTCATAGCACACCTGTGGACCACTCATGGCACACCAGTGTGGCATGGAACTCTAGATGAAAATCACTTCTCTGTACTGTCATATTATTTTTGCCACAGAACTCCTGAATCCACCTATGGATCTAATCCTGGAAAACCAACACATAAAAGGAAGAGGTTCACTAAAACCACCCAAGATGCAGCTAATGAAATTATTTTATACTTTAAAGTTTTCACCAATCCATTAAGGAAAAGGAGAACTGAATCATAGAATTGAAAGGGACCTCAAGGCCAAATCCTCCTAGAGCATCTCCAGGAGGTGTCTGTTGAACCTTTAGTTGAAGATGTCTAGGGACAGAGAATCCACCAGCTCCCTCAGCAATCTACCAAACTGCCCTCATCATTAAAGGATTTCTTCCTGATATCCAATCTTGTAGTTTGTTCCCATTTGGACAGATTGTCCCAATTACAAATACGTATTTTCCAATGATATCACAAAGAAGAAAAAATGATTCTGACACTGAAAAGGGAAGGAATGATGTTTGGTATATGACAGTAGTAAGAATTTTTGTGTCACAATAAACACCTGTCAGTCAAAATTCCACTTGAGCATCTGCAATCCTCATTTCTCTCCCCACACCCCAGTTTGGATATATCATGTCCAGATACTCAATATCTTTATAGATATTTTTGTACTATGGATTGAAATAAATAAATGAATAATTCTGTAGTCTAACTTTCATGGAAGTGTACCTGCTTTATATTCATGGACTGCAGATACACTTCTGCTATCGTCTACACGGGTAAATCCCATCTAATTCAGTAGGATTTATGAGTGAGAATAAAAGGCACAGAATTTTGCCTGTGAATGTACTGAAAGATTCTTCAGATCAAAGTTTCCTGAACTCCTAGTTAAACCAGTTCTGCATGTAACTTATATGCAGCTTCACCGCAGTGTTTCCAAACAAAATGAAAAGGCTTGCACAGTGATAGATATAAACTAAGACTGGGATTAAATTATTTTTTGAAAATGTCAATCAGTTAGCAAAAGACTTCATTTTTCCCCACTTCCTTACATGACCCCAGATCATGCATTTTCATGAAACATTTCTTTAATTAACAGGGAAGGGCTGCAATCCTAAAGACACTTTCCTGGGAATAAGATCCACGGAACACAATGGGGCTTACTTTTAAGTTAGGATTGTGCTCTCCTGTCAACTTTCTCACTCATTTGTGAGAAAGCAGTCTGTAGAATGATGGTGGGGTTGCTAACACAGTACCTCCTCCACCTTTCTATCACATGGCATACTGATGCTTATAGTGCTGACAGACATCAACTGTGCTACATGTAAATATCCATGCTATACGTAAATAGAGTTGGAACTTTTAATCCAGAGAAGACTTGTCATCCAGTTTTTATCTTGTTAAACTGTTCTAGATGGGGTTGTGTACAAGATTCTTTGGGGTGTTCTAAACAAGCATTGCACTTGGATGTCCAAGTTGCAGCTGTGGCACTAGTCCTATAGTCCTTTTCTGTCTCAGTTCAGATTTGACTATGGTTACTCATGCATTGTTTACATCATAATTAGACTATTGTTAAACTGATATGCTGTGTGTGGAAGTGTCCTGGAAGAGAACTGAAAACTAAGAATTGGTGAAGAATGCAGCCACATCAGTCTTGATTTGCTCAAAGGGATATGATCATGTCACTCCACTACTACATAAATTAGATAACAAAAGAATATACCAAAAGAACCACTTTCCCCTATATCAGTGGTCTTCAAACCCTGGCCCTGGAGCCAGATGCTTGCATGACCTTGGCAAGCCTCCATTTAGCCCTTGGCAAGCGCCCTCCATCCAGCCCTTGAATGAGCCCTGTAATCCTACAGAAGTGAGGGGAATTCTTATCTCCACACCCCAGAAGAGTATTTTGAGGGCTGGGAAGTCTGCACATACTTCCTCTCCCAATGTATGAAAGTGCTTATGAACTGGTATGTTGGAAAGTGTTTATGAACTGATTTGACTCCATTAATCCATTTAACTTATATTTAGTTAAATATGAACTGACTTGGTGCCTAAAGTTTGGAGGGAAAGGTGGGATAAAAATACTTTAAAACAAATAAAATTTGCTGGGTTTCAATGCTTGACTTCCTTTCCAATCAGCTAAATAAAGCAGGGTATCAGGAGCTTTCACATTACAGCAGATGGGGAAGGAGGGGGCATGAAAGGAAGGAATGATCTGGGAGGCACCACAACCTTTCCTATTGCTCACCTATTGTTTGAAGCAATGGTTTGTGAACCTCAGCCTAGAAACCTTTTTTGAAATATATGGCCAAAAAACGTACAAAGTAGTGAAAAACCTCTGACATGAAATGGCTACATGTACCAGTTCCTTATTAGGTTAAAATCACAGGTCCTCACCTATCTAGAAGAGCTTATGTTGTAAATGTCAGTGAAAAACACAGAATGTATTAGGCTTCAGACAAAAACACCAACCTGTCTCTACCATGCTCTCATTTAAAGTGATCCCTTCTCATGGTTTAGATATGAGTGTGATGTTTTTGTTCAATACACAAAAGAAAGTGTGTTTTCAGACTGATGCAGACAACTGGATTTCCAAATGAGTGCCTGTGTTTTGGAAAAGGCAAATATAATACTCATGGAAGCTAATATTCACATTTAATCCAACTTTAAATTCTAAGTATTACTAATATCAATTCTCAAAGATATTAGCAGGAAAAATTGATGCATAAACTCACATCTGCATAAGAAACTAGATAATGGCTATGAATGCTGTTCAACTTACACAGGGCTGAGGGAACAGGGAGGATGCATTGACTTGAAAAGTCACTAGTAGCCAGGGCAGTGTTTTTGACTGGAAGGAATTATCTCTCACAAAGTAATCTCAGGCATGTCTAAGAAGTATTTCCCATTCTATTCAAAGGGGCTTACTCCCAAGAACAAATGTATAGACTGCTGCCTTATTTTGTAGTATCCTGAAAGTGCCCAAGAAATAGTTAAGGACACTCTCTCTTTTTTATTACAAGATGTAGTAATGTAGTTCCTCTCATCAATAGCAATATTGAAAGGAAACAATCTATACATTGGATACATGCAATTACATATCTTTAATTACATTGATATCATCTTTGGAGAAAAATCTGATTGCAGTTTACTTATACAAAAAAAGGCATGATCTGAGATATGAGGAAATGCCTAAGATCTCCTAAGGGATATCATGAATGTTGTGGAAATCTAACTCATTTCAGATATTCCTCTGTTCATGTACAGCTCTTAGCTTATGCATATGGGGAAAGTGGGAACATGCTGTCAAGCTATGTTTAGAGCTAACTCCAGCTGTCATGTCCTTAGAATTTGTGAAGGGCAAAGCAGAACATGCAGAGGATACCTTCATGTTCCTGGGGTACAAAACTGCATGGAAGAGTTTGGCTCTTCCCCATGAAGACAAAAGCTAATGCTATCACCAGGGATATAGTCAGTGGACACTTCAGTGTCAAGAGGTACCTACTGTAATTGCATGCTTCTGATTCCAAATCCACATATGCAGGGAGAAGAAAGTCTGAAAAGGGCATCTGTCTTACAAAGCAATCCATTCATTTTCTCCAACTGATTTAAGGGTAGCAATTCATTTCTAAGGTCTAAAAGGGATAAAACCAAAGTGACCACAGATTGCATTCATTTAAGTCAGTGATTTTCAACCTTTTTCATCTCACGGCACACTTAACAAGGCACTAAAATTGTTTGGCCACACATTGACAAACCACACTGAACTGTTCAAATCCCTCAATTTTCCTTTTAATGAATGTCAATCCCCAAATTCCCATGGCACACCTGAGGACTATCTGTGGCACACCAGTGTGCCACAGCACACTGGTTGAAAATCACTGATTTAAGTGGTCACAGTCATACAAGTAGTCCTGAAACTATAACTAACTATAATGGCTCAGCCTTATCCAGTGATGTGTTGATATTGGAAGGTACAATTGGGGTAATATGTGTTTAAGAACATTCAGAGTTTAATTGCATCAAACCAATACTTCCACAGTTGATTGTGAGAGGAACCAAGGGCTTGTTATGCAAGAAACCTGGTCACATTTCTTTTTCCCCCTCATATTATTCATGTTAATAAATTTGGTTGAAATGCCTTGAATTTGGCATCACCTCTCACCAAGCAACACACCCACTACATGCCTTGCAGCCTATATCAATTCTCAAAGATATTAGCAGGAAAAATGCTTTTAGAATTACTTTCCACTAGAGACTGGAATTTTAAAAGTACCTTGCACAATTGCTTTGTATGATACCGCTATATACTGTGCATGTGGGAGCTGAGAGGGGAAGATAGAAGGGGAGGGTTTGAAGTTCAACCACTGTTTAAAAAAACAGCTCTCTAGATTCCTATTCAGTACCAGGCAGTTTTAAACTTCATGTTACTGGGCAAGGTAACTGACCAGGAAGTGATGGGTAGTTGCATCTGGATAGGTAGTGACATCTCAGCTCCAGAATTTTCTGAATGAAACTGATTTCTGTAACCTCTTTCAATCTGCCTTCACTTTTAAATACTGTAGACAGATAGACAGACTAATTTATGGAAACAGCTCTAGTCACCCAGGTAGATGATCTACATCAGGGACTAAACAGGAGAGAGTGTCCCTGATGGACCTGCTGGATCTCTCAGCAGCATTTGACACCATTGGCTATAGTGTCCTCCTAGGTTAATTGGCTGAGTTACAGCTTGGAGGAAACACTGCTTCACAGTAGCTCCAGCTGATAAAGCTACTAGAGATAGCTGGATATAGTTGATTCTAAGTGGTGTTACTGGTAAACATCTTGTTCTTTTCTGTGACCGTTGCCCTTTAGCAGCAGTCTCCAAAGTGTGCCAAGAATGGCTTCCCTGGCATGAACAGTGCTTATTGCATCCTGAACTGAGCACTGACTTGCATCTTCCAGGTTTTGTTGCCCCAGCAGCCATTGCATCTGGATATCCAGGCAGATGACAAGCTGGGGCACAATTTGCGGAAGATGGGTACTTCAACCATGAGGCCCCTCTGTAGAAAGGGAAGCACCATTCACACAAAGGAGGAATTTGGCAGAATTTGATCCCATAAATTTATGGCAAATAGAAGGAAAAGAAATGGAAGTTGTGACAAAGTTAATTTTTTCTGGGCTCTAAGATCACTGCAGACAGCAATTACAGCCAAGAAATTAAAAGACACCTGCTTCTGGGGAGGAAAACTATGATAGGGCTAGACAAAAATAAAGTCGAGACATCACCTTGCCAACAAAGATTCATCTAATTAAAGCTATGGTTTTCCTTGTGATAATGTATGGCTGTGAGAGCTCGACCATGCCAGGGAAGACATTCCTGGCACACTGCTGTCTCCATTGCTGGAGATGACTCTTGAGCAGCGTTTCTCAAAGTGGGGGCCGGGACCCCTTTGGGGGTTGCCTAGAGCTTTCCTGGGGGTTGCCTAAAGACCCCTGGTGCAGGGGGCCATGTCAGGTTTGTAGCTGCGCATGCACTGGGGCTGACTGACAGCCTCAGGGCCCAATCCTATGCATGCCTACTCTGAAAGAAATCCCATTATGGTCAGGGGGGCTTTACTCCCATGTAAATGTGGATAGGATTGCAGCCTCAGGGCCCAATCCTATGCATGCCTACTCTGAAATAAATCCCATTGTGTTCAATGTGTGCATAGAATACATATTTCATTTGTAACAATGAAAATACATCCTACCTATTGGATATTTACATCACGATTCATAACAGTAGCAAAATTACAGTTATAAAGTAGCAACGAAAAAATTTTATGGTTGGGGACCCCACAATGTGAGGAACTTATAAAGGGGTCACGGTGTTAGGAAGATTGAGAACCACTGCTCTTGAGAGTCCCTTGGACTGCAAGGAGATCAAATCAGACCATCCTCCAGGAAATCAACCCTGACTGTTCACTGGAACGACAAGCTGAAGCTTCAAATATTTTGGCCACATCATAAGAAAGGAGAACTCCTTAGAAAAGGAGTCCTTCCCTGATTTTGGGAAAAACTGATGGCAAAAGCAAGAGGGATGGCTGAAGATGAGGTGGTTAGATTGTGTCAGCAAGACAATGAACATGAATTTGGACAATCTTTAGAACAGTAATTTTCAACCTTTTTCATCTCACAGCACACTTAAGAAGGCACTCAAATTGTCAAGGCACACCATAACCCCCCATGAGTATCAACCCTCTGTGAACACCAACCCCCTGAGCACACTCTCCCATGCCCATCACCCCATGCACATCATCCCCATGCACACAAACCCCCATGTGCATCACCCATGCACACCAATGCACACCCCCATGCACACCCCCATGCGCATCAACCCCAATGAGCACCAACACCCCATGCACAAA
The DNA here is from genome assembly GCA_030015325.1 of Cryptoblepharus egeriae. Taxonomy (NCBI): domain Eukaryota; kingdom Metazoa; phylum Chordata; class Lepidosauria; order Squamata; family Scincidae; genus Cryptoblepharus; species Cryptoblepharus egeriae. The sequence goes on from JAREYC010000005.1 coordinate 77,793,164, forward strand.
ATCCCTCCCATGCACATCAACCACCACATGCGCACCACCCTCCCATGTGCATCACCAGCCCGCCGTGCACATCAACCCCCCAGGCGCCTCACCCTCCTGTGCACATCACCCTCCCATGGGCACCAATCCCCACATCCGCACCAATGCCCACATGGGCACCAACCCCCCATGGGCATCTCCCATGGACATCTCCCATGGGCATCAAACCCCCCATGCGCATCTCCCATGCATACCAACCCCCCCCATGTGCATCAACCCCTAATTTGCACCATCTCCCCCAGTGCAAAATCCCCCATGTGCACCATCCCCCCATTGCACTCTCCCTTCCAGTGCATCAGATGGATATTGATCAGTCAGTCTTCAATGCTAAGTATAGGACAAAAACATTTTCCACCCATTTTCATCCCCTTAAGGGTTAAATTTCACAGCATTGGTTCTTGGTAGGTGTTGATGTCACAGAAAGAACACCCTCCCCAAATTTCATGCTTCTAGGTCTGGGGGTTGGGGCAGGTTGTCACTCACTCAGGGATTCTTCAATGAAAAGTATAGGGAGGAAAATGCAATGTGCCGCTTTTCACCCCCTTCTGGTTGGAATTTCCTAAAACTGGTTCTTAGGTCTTGGTAGCGGGAGATCTTTTCCAGTTGTTTCTCCTCAATTCTGCTGTCACCTGGTATGGCGATGTCAACAACTCACACCTTACTGCTTTCTATGATGGTGATATCCGTCTGTTTCCTGAAGTCCCACAGAAGCTTGACTTGCTCATTTGCAACCACTTTTTCAGGCTTGTGGTCCCACCAGTTTTTTGCCACTGGCAGATGATACTTTTGGCAAAGATTCCAGTGTATCATCTGGGCAACAGAGTTGTGCCTCAGTTTGCAGTCAGTCTGCGCGATCTTCTTGCAGCCACTTAGAATGTGGTCAATGGTTTCATCCACTTCTTTGCAGAGCCAGCATTTTGGGTCATGGGCTGATTTTTCAATTCTGACCTTGATGGCATTGTCCTGATTGCCTGTTCTTGGGCAGCAAGTATCGGGCCTTCCATCTCCTTCTTCAGTGTTCCACTCGTGAGCCACAACCAGGTCTTATCCTGATCCACTTTTCCTTCAATCTTGGCAAGGAATTGGCCATGCAATACTTTATTCTGCCAACTGGCAGTCCGAGCCTGAATTACACTTTTGCGATATTCGTAGTTGGTCTGCTGCACTTTCAACAACTTTCTCTTGCTGACTTAGAGCAGATTCCTGGCTCTCTCGCACATAATCTGCTAGGACATGTTTTTCTTCTTCCACCGACTGCTTCACTTGCAAAAGTCCTCTGCCCCCTGATCTTCTAGGCAGGTACAGCCTATCAACATCACTACGTGGATGTAAAGCATGGTGAATGGTCATTAATTTCCTTGTTTTCCTGTCCAAGTCATCCAGTTCCTTTTGTGTCCAGTTCACAATGCCAGCAGTATACCTAACTACAGGTATGGCCCAATACCTAACTACAGTATTATATATAATACAGTAATACCTAACTATAGTATAATAATAATAATAATAATAATAATAATAATAATAATAATAATAATAATAATAATAATAAATACAATACCTGGGCCATACCTAACTACAGTTAGGGTACCAGGTATTTTTATTATTATTACTATTATTACTATTATTACTATTATTATTATTATTATTATTATTATTATTATTAATCTAGATAACTGGAATAACTGGATTAGGGTAGATGTACATGTCTTCATCATCGTAGCGCCCATTCCTGGCTTGATCGTATACAGTACAAAGTTTCTATACCATACCTTCTGCATGCCTAGAGATGAAACTAGTGTGCCCATAATTTTTTATTCTTGATCTTTCAAAAGTTTTTTTGTTATAAGTCTAAAATTCTCTTCAGCCCACTTAAGCTAGTTTCATTGAGAAGGAAATGTTTTGTAAGACAAATGGGCACTGCAGAACATTCCGTATTGCATATAATACAATAATGGTTTCTTAGTAACAAAGATATTACTTAGCAGTTTGGTAAATAAGGTAGAATTCAGTCTGCTGTAATCAGCAACTATTCAGCTTCAGTGTACAGATGTTAAAGCTCATTTAATCCCTCATTATTCTTTCTTGGTTTGCCAGGGCAACAAAACAAAATTTCAAAACCATTTTACTCCAACTATGTGAAAAACACTACATGGAAATGCGTAATATTCCTGAATAAAACAAATAGGCACAGACATTACAATTACATAAAGCTATATATGGGCTAAATAGAAGCCGTTTCTTTCATTTGTACATATATAGCTTAACCTTATTATGTTGCCCAACTGGTGTGTTCCATGTACTAAAAGCAGCCAGAGAGTGTACTCTGGCAGCATCCAGAGTAGCTTACAGCTGGGGAAGGCTGGACCACAGGCCACCAACCACAGCAGGGAGGTGGGGTGGTTCGGGGAACAAATGGGAGCAGGAAGTCTGTAAGAAGGGGTAAAACTGGCAGTGATGGTGTGTGCCAGAACCTGTCCCCTCTGTCAAAGCCTCTCTGTACCCTTTCTTGTCTCAGATGTATGCTGCAAAATTGCTGGGCAAGGCTGAGAAAACCCATTGGGAAGCAGGAAGCTTATGGAGAAATAAGGAGATTTAAATCATGTCCCTTCTGTCCCTTCCCTCCAAAAGCATGCACCTTTTTTTTAGCATAGCTGCACAGTTGGGGAAAAACGATAGAACTGGGCTGATCATTAGTCTTCTATTCCCTATGAAGCACAATTAAAAATTATAATGTAATCAATGGCCCAAACAGTCCTTTTTATATGTAGGATAAGGGCAATAATGCACAACAAATCCTCTTGCCACTTTGGGACTTAGAAGTCCAACATGGGGCTGCTCAGACTTGTGTCAGAGATTTTGCTAGCGCAGATCCATGTAGCCCTCACTGCACAGGTTGGGGCTTAATCAGGGGTAAGGAGATAACTGTCCCCTTATTTTACAGATACCTCCAACCTGCTCATTCGCAGGGCTGGATACAATGGCTGAACAACCCTGCTGTGTCAGTGCTAGATAGGATTAGGCTGCCCATCTAATTTCTGCTTAGTGCCTGTGAAATGTAAATATATTTAAGTATACAGGTGCCCCTCCTTATCCACTAGGGTTCCTTTCCAGAATCTTCCATGGATAGAAAAAAAATTAATGATTTTTTAAAAAAATCTTTATTGTAAAAGATAAAAAAAATTTAAAAGATTAAAAAAGGTGGAAAAATAGATTTAAACACCCCCTTCCAAGTTTCTTCTTCCTACATTGCTCCTAAAGGAATACGGTTGTATCTCAATTTCTGCAGGAGTCTGATTTTGGGACTCCCTTTTGATACCAAAAATGTGTTAAATCGAAGTATTTTTATTTAAAAAATAAAAAGTGTGTCTTTACAATTGTTTAAAAACAGCTTTTCTTCATACTGTTGAGAGGCAGTCAGTAATTAGAAATGCAAAAGACCCCCTGTCTTTGCCTGGTTCAGCTGAAGAATGGAATAACTACCTTCTACAACAGTAGAAATGCAGTTTTGAAAATTGTGATTTGTTGTGGCCATTCATGTTGAGTCAAATCCATGTGTAAAAAAATCCATGTATAGGGATGGACCTGTGCTTTCACTGAAAAGTGATGTTCTTCTCATGCTCAGACCAGTTCCATGCTACTTTGCTGTTCACTGTCACGTTTCTCTTTCCCAGAAGCAGACTGTGCATGATCTCTTCTGACAATGCCAAAGAAAAGATGCAGTGACTCCACTTTGCCTAGCTTGCTGCCCTCACCATTCATCTGATCAAAGCAGCTAACTTGCTATTCATTTATAATCCTAAAAATGTGCTCATAGACAAAAGAGAAAACACTCAATTCAGTGTAAAATATGTCATATAATATTTCATGCATATTTTGTGCACCTTTTTCCAGGTTGTACCCAAACCAACAGCCCCTCAAGCAGGGATGTCAATTATTAAACTTAATAGTTAATAGTTAATAGTTAATAGTTATACTACAGAGCAAACCCAAGCATGATCTTTGCATGACTGAAGCTGTGATAAAGAAAACAGTTCAAAATGTCTGGTATGTCTTTGCCTCACCACAGAACCCAACCGCAAATAAGGCCTACCTATGTGGGCAGAAACCACAATGTCCCTGAAGGCTGGAAAAATAACATTTCGCATTCACATGGGGCACTTTAGTTTGCTCACATACCCCCAAATCCAGAGTTCCTATGGAAGCACGTAAGAAACTTTACGTGCACCCGTAGTTACTGCACCACTAGTGAAAACCTATGGGAAATTCTTATTGGAATCCAGAGTAAGTTGTTCTTTCACCGGAGCAAGGACTCCCCGTAGTTACTCTGGATTTTGCCCATACTATCCTGACCTAATAATAATAATGACTCCCATCAAGTATAATAAGAACTCCCATCAAATAGGTCAGCTTTATTATCATCCCCATTTTGCTGATGGGGGTGTGGTGGTGCAAAGTAGAAGGTTGCCAATGCCCCCCTACTGAATTCATGACAGAGGCTGATTCAAGTTGGAGATTTCATAAGTCACAGGCTGCAAACCTAAACCCACTTTCCAGGGAGTAAGACACATTGAACACAATAGGTCTTACTTCTGAGTAGGCATGAATAGGATTGCACTGATAGGCTTAGAGCCATTCCGCTATACCAGCTTTTCAGCAGCTTCCTTGAAGCCCTGCATCCCCCCTACTTAAAATAACAACAAAAATAAAGAAGCAATAGAAAGTTGCCTTCAATATTTCTTTCCATCCTTTCCAGCTGGCAGTATTTCTTAGGTTGCCTTGCTGGCCGTCATTTTAGAGTAGGATTATTTGGAACAGCTTGCTTATTTGGGGTTGTTTCTGAGAGAAAGCAATGCTATTTTCATCTCTATACTATATCAACACTTAGAAACTTTCCATTAGTTTAATTGCAATTTCTAACCAAAACGGATATCGTTCAGCTGTCAGATGCAAAAACTTCATGTTCCTCAACCTGCTGAGTCACCCATCCTGGCTCCAGGAATTTTTCTCCTCATTGAACACTAATCATTCACGTTCATTATCAAATTGTTTTGCAACAATTCCTATAGTTCAGACTGGTTCATCCCATTTATATTTCACTAGGGAGGTAAACATCAGGAAAAGAGATTTCTTGTGCATAGGAAAGGTGGTATAGAAATCTTTTTTAAAAAATATTTTATTAACTAAAAAATTTAGGTGCAAGCACAATGTTATTGTAAAATATATTCCTTTTAGTTCACAACTGCTAAAAAGTCTTGGTGTTTATATATTCATTATGCAACTATTACTGAGAGTCAGCAGACTCACGATCATTCATTAGAATCACACGGCATTCCTCAATGTGTCATCTGATTGCATGTGGCTGCTGAAGGGCTCAACTTTTGGTTTGCCATTTAAAACATTATTTTGTGAGCATTTGCAGTTCTGTTGGAAAAGTTTAGTCTTATAGTGCTAGCGGCTGTATTGAATCATACGACTCTCATTTTATGACTAGCAGTATTTGAAAATATTAAGCCCATTGTGTTCATTAAGATGTAGAGTCAAATCCCATGCATGTCTACTCAGAATTATACTCCCTTTATAGTCAGTGGGACTTAGGCTACAATCCAGAGTAACTACGGGACCTTTAACATCAACATAGTTATGGTGCCACCTATGGGAAACCTATGGGAAATGCATAGAGCAATCTAGAGTAAGTGCCTCTTACATCTTCCATTCATAGTTACTCTGGATTCTATGGTTACTTTCAGGTAAGTATGAATAGAATTAGTGCCTTAAACTGTAATCCTATCTTACACACTGGAAATAAACACCTTGATTTATGACTATCAGATCCTGGTGGCATCTCAGCTTAACAATATAGTGCAGTGATGTCCAAACTTTTTGACAGGAGGGCCACATCATCTCTCTGACACTGTGTTGGGGGCTGGAAAAATGATTTACAATTCAAATTTGAATAAATTTACAAAAATTTATGTATAAGAGTTTATTAGAAACATTACAAGGCTTGACCGCAGGCCAGATTGGAGGGTCTTGCCAAGGGCCACATTAAGGCAGCATCCAGAGTTTGGACTCTGGGAAACAGGGAATATAGGGAAACAGTCCAAAGATTCAGAACAGACAGACAAGGCATATGAGTGACTCAGACAAAGGATGGGCTGTGTTCTGGTCTTATAGGGTAAAGTAAGGCAGGAGACTTATAGGGTAAAGTACTTATAGGGTAAAGTAAGGCAGGAGACTGTCTGGCACCATCTCCTGTAGATGAGAAGCTCAAATTGAAGAACAAACCCAGGTTAGAAGTTTATACATAGGCAACATGGACTTTATTGACGCTGCAGGTAATATTGGGTCTTCCTGGGCTGACCTGGCCAGCTGCGATTGCTCATTCTGCCACTGGCAGTGGTGGGGCACTGTGAAACAATATGGGTTAGGACCAACTTTGGATCAATAATATTTCTCATTGTGAGCCTGAGCCCTGCAGGACTATTTGGATCAGCATGGTCCCTGAATTGGTTGTGAATGTACTGTGTGCCCCTGGCACCTGAGTACAGGACCCACTGGAACCTGAGATACTGCAAGCCCAGAACTGCCTTTGAGAGGACATGCTGAAACAATGTAAGGCAACAATCTATATGGGAAATCAGGAGAGCCTGTGTTTTTGGATGGTCAGTAAAAGATGAAAGTTGCAGAATAGGAAGTTGTAACTCCATTTTAAATTATTGTATTTACTTAAATATAATGCACAGCTTTTTCAGCCAAATTCCAGGCTGAAAAGGGGAGTTTGCATTATATTTGATGGTGCATTATATTTGCAGACATAGGCGAATAAAATGGGCCATCCTTGAAGTGGGGGGAAAGGTGCCACCGCTGCTGCCTGCTGCCCGCCCTCCTCCTGCTCTGCTTCTCCTGCTCCTCCTGCTCTTCCACCTAGTCCAGTCAGGAGTAGGTGCCCTGATGGCACCTGATGGCCCCTTGCTGGAGCTCTGCGATCTGGTGCCCTGTGGGAGCTCCATTCACTGAGCAAAGAAGCAGAGAGGTGCAGGGACCAGATGGCCCCTCTCCAAGCATCCTGCACTTGGCCAGGCTCTTCCTGGCTCCCTCTGTCCTCATCCAGGCTGAGCAGAGTGAGCCCTGAGCCTTCCAGGCCCTCCAGAGGGAAATGGAGAAAATGGACAGGCAAGTTAAGGGTCACACATATTTAATTAATATACAGTATTAATATATATTAATCATCCACCATGCACATGGTTCCCCATGAGTATCATCCCCCATGTTCATCAACCCCTAAAGTGCATCAAAATTCCATGTGCCACACCCCCATTTGCATCAACCCACCATGCGTATCAAACCCCCATGTGCATTGTACCCCCCATGTGCAACATCCCCATTATGCATCATCCCCATTACACATCCACTCATGCACAACATCCCCCATGCTCAACATCCACCATGCGCATTAACATCCCATGCACATTAATATCCCTTGCACATCAACATTCCCCATGACATCAACATCCCCCATGCGCAACATCCCTCCATGTGCAACATCCCCATGCGCATCAACCCCATGCGCATCAACCCCCTATGCACATCAAGCCCCCATGCATATTGACCCCCATGCACAACATCCCCATGCCCTTTGCCCCCATGCGCATCAACATTCCATGTGCAACATCTATCCATGCACATCAACACCCCCATGTGCTTCAAACACCCATGTGCATCAACATCCCATGTGCAACATCCCCCATGCATATCATCCCCATGTGCATCAACCCACATGCGCATCAAAATCCCATGCACCACATTCCCATGTGCATCAACTCACCATGTGCAACACCCCTCTATGTTTCTTGGTCCAGCGGTTTTGGTGGGGCAATGATGAGTGAGTGAGTCAGTGACTTTTCAGTTTTATATAGAGAGATGATTACAATACTGTAATATAATACAAATAATACAGAAAATACAAAATAAAAATAAAACAAGTTAACCTGCACTTAGGCTTCAATCCTATACACACTTTTCTGATAGTAGGTCCCATAGAATACAATGGGGCTTACTTCTTAGTAGACATGCTTAGGATTGAACCCTAACCCCCAAATCCAGAGTACCTACGGGAGCACGTAAGAGATTTTACGTGCACCCGTAGTTACTGCACCACCTTGTGAAAACCTATGGGAAATTCATATTGGAATCCAGAGTAAGTTGTTCTTACACCGGAGCAAGGACTCCCCGTAGTTACTCTGGATTTTGTCCTTAGTCTCTCAGGTCTCTCAGGTCGCCATCTATCCCACTTACACAGGAGTGAACCCCACTGATTACTTTAGACATGCAAGGCTAGATATCAAAGGCTCCTTTCTATTCCCCCTTACATAGGAGTGAGCTCCATTGACTGTGATATGCTTACTTTAGAATAAACATTGGTCTAGCTGGAGAGGCCGGGCAGGTGCTGGCAGAGTGCTGAAACTGCCTTATCCCGGCAGGGACTATATTATTTCTGCTTGTTTATCAAAACATTGCTTGTATATCAATTTAAAATGTATTAGAAATGTTTGCTTGTCTTGCAAAACACTCAATATTCCAAGGTTTCACTGTATTTTTATACAGATTCCATATGCCTAAAAATTTGTAAAGCTTACAATTAGGTGTTGGGGTTGGATGGAAGATATAGATCACATGTACTAGACTGAATATATTGATGTAAGGCTTTTAAAAATGGTTTTCAATTTTAATCCATTTCAGTGGGGCTGGTATAGGAAAACTTCCCCATAGATTGTACCCTGTGTTTTTCAAAGACATGGCTAGATGTTTTTGTCTTAGTTTTATCTGCGGAGTGCAAAATCTCTTCTAATTTTCCATGAGCACAATCAAGTCGCACAACTGTTTCATATCACACATCATTGCTGGAAGCCAACCATTCAGATTGCTATAAACCAAACATAATGAATATAATTGGCTTTCCTGCAGAGCCAAGGTAAACGATTTTTTGATCTGTGAATCTTGAAAGAAGTTCCAAAACGATCCTCGAGAAAAGCTGAATATACACTATATGGCATTCTGTCGTAATATACCTTTCTCTGCTTGCTCAGGGCTGCAGCTGTTTTTTTTTTTAAGGTGAAGAGGCTCCAGTAATAAAAAAAAATAATCAAAGAAGAATAGCATCTCGAAGCATGCGATATTGCCTCGGAAGATACAGCCGAACTCTATGGCGAGTTAAGAGGTCACGTAAGTTAATTATGTCACTTCCTTTCCTATTTAATAAGAAATAAAGTAACCATGGAGACAGACTGGATTCTACTTTTGCTACAAAATAACGGCAAGGAGAGAACGAGGGGGAGTTACAGCCTTGTTACAGTTGTTGTTTTATACAATGCAAAGAGGACGGAACCTCAAGGACCACTTCACGAAGATACAAAAAATGTGAAACATTCTGGAAACAAAAACTAAAAAAAGTCGCCACAATATTCTGCGCTTAAGAAAGACATCGATCTCTGAATATATTTATTTGTACTTCCTAAAATCTCTGGTCACGAGGAAGAACCTCATCAATTTCGGACAGTGGCTGCTTGCATTGTACCTTTTTTCTGTTATAAGGGCAAATATCATTGTTTTTCAATGGTCTCAATGTATATTCACCTAACATCAGTATTTCGCTCAAGCATACATTTCTTGGCAGAAGAACTTTAGGCCAATTGCAGCAATCACATCAGATTTTTAATGCATTTCAGGTGCTTTCTCTTTGCTCTCCCAAGTTACCTATATCCAGTGGTGGGCTTCAAAGGGTTCTCACAGGTTCTATAAAACCCTTTGCTAATTAGCGCTAATAACCCTGTGCTAATTTATGTAGAGGAAATATATTTGCAATCTTATTCTAAAGCCCTTTCTTAACTTAAATTAGGGACCCTTTTCATTCCGAATATACGCTCAGACACAGAGAGAGTGGCAGAACCTCTTTAGTCCTTCCTGTTTTTTGTATTAGCATGCCCATGCGGGCAGAACTGGTTCAGATTTTCTTTTTCTCTAATGTAAGTTATGTTTATAATTTTACAAGATTTTGTGACTTTTTTCATATCCCTAGACAGTTTTAAATCCAAAATCATAAATGCTTTGACATTTTTATTTTTTCTGTAAAATCAAATTTTTACCAATTGTGCCCAGGCGGGCGGAAATCCAGAATTGGTCTAATGGAAGTTATGTTTATAATTTGACATAAATTTCTAATGTAAGTTATGTTTATAGTTTACAAGATCTTGTGACTTTTTCCATATCCCTAGATAGTTTTAAATCCAAAATCATAAATGCTTTGACATTTTTATTTTTCCTGTAAAATCAAATTTTTACCAATTGCGCCCAGGTGGGCGGAAATCCAGAATTGGTCTAATGGAAGTTATGCTTATTATAAACTTTATCCCTCAAATCCAGAGTAACTACGGGAGCACGTAAGAGACTTTACGTGCACCCGTAGTTACTGCACCACCTAGTGAAGACCTATGGGACATTCATATTGGAATCCTAAGTTGTTCTTACACCGGAGCAAGGACTCCCTGTAGTTACTCTGGATTTTGCCCTAAGGGCGCAATCCAGAGTAACTATCCCTACAATCCAGAGTAACTACGGGAGCATGTAAGAGACATTATGTGCACCTGTAGTTATGACACTTCCTAGTGAAAACCTATGGGAAACTCATATTGCAATCCAGAGTAAATTGTTGTTACACCGGAGCAAGGACTTCCCGTAGTTACTCTGGATTGCACCCTAAGTGGAGTCTTTGCTCCGGTGTAAGAACAATTTGCTCTGGATTGCAACATGAATTTCCCATAGGTTTTCACTAGGTAGTGCAGTAACTACGGGTACATGTAATGTCTCTTAAGTGCTCCCGTAGTTACTCTGGATTGTAGGGCCTGTCAGATATATGGTTAATCACTGTTTTGCAAGGTGTAATAAATCAAAATTCTTTGTTCCACAACACTTCCTAATAAAAAACGAAGTTATAATGAAACTTGAAGCAACATTTATCCATTATTTGAATCAACATTTATCCAAACTACAGTATTCGGAAGTATTCTGGCAATTCGCCCAAATGGACCCCGGTGATAGTGAAAGAACCTGGGCATCCTTGCCAGTTACAACAATTGACAAGGAAAGAATTACCAACAAGAAGCTGAAGAACCACATTTTCAGAAGGTGATCTGTAAAAGGAGAGAGAGGTGGAACTGACATCAAAAACATGGTTTGGCTACTATATGAACATACAAGCTGTCTTGTACTGAGTCATAAATTGCGTCGCTCAGCTCAGTATTGTCCTGATTGGCATCAGAACAGTCTTTCCTGGCAAGTCTGGCACCATAGTTTCAGTCTTTCCTAACCCTAGATTATACCAAAGATTACAACTGGATCATTTGCATGCGCAACTGCTACAGCTGTTCTTGAGGCGTCTGTCTCAGTTCCCCCTTCTTTATGTGAGAACTGCATGATTATTGCAATAATATTTGCCCAGTTTTATTTGGATGTAGAAAATGATGAGAGGAATTTTTTTTGCTCATTCAGCTCATTTAACCAGAGTACTTTGACAATAAAGTAATTGAAATCATTTTAATTCTTATCAGTTCTGTCAAAGAGGGAGTCAAATGTGCCTGTTTCATTAAAATCTGCAAATGATGTAGTGGACTAATTCATGCATTTTAAAATAAAATTAAGTTATCGGTCTACTGGTGATCTTTGCAAAAAAGTTAATAAGGGTACCTATGTTTAAAGAGAAAAGATGTAGATAATATTTCCACTGGAACAGGGAAAAAGATTTTAATTTAAGGCCATATAGCTTCTTTTAAATTGGCTAGTGGTGACCAAATAGCATGGATATGCATAGCCTTATGGCTTTTTCCATTGGCATTCAAGCCTTATGGCTCTTTCCATTGGCTATCTGTGTCCTCCAGGAAAAAAAATGTTCCTACACCTCTCATATCTTGTTGATATAAATGCAGTTGATTCTTTTAAGAATATTGGTTCAGTCATCTTGAATATAGTATCTATATGTTTGGCTTCAAATGAGAAATTTGAGATGCTCAGGTTATACAGTTAGTTTCTAATTTTTAGGTTTCTTTTTGTTCTGTTTTGAAAGCATGATAATCTAACTTTGCCTTCCTACTGAAAGCATTTTTTCAAGTGGCTGAAATTCTAAGCAGCACACCTGCCATTGCTTTTAACTGAAATCCTGTTGGCCTGCCAGATTTTAAGAAATAATGTGAAAAATTATGGATGCACAAATGGATTCTTGCAAGGACTAAAACGAGGATTGAGCATTGGTAAACTGACCAAACTAGGTGACCTTGAGCAGACATTTAGAGGAAAAACTTCAAAATTATTCTCTCTCTCTCTCTCTCTCTCTCTCTCTCTCTCTCTCTGCATATGTTTGCATGTGAGTAATTTGGAATACCAGGTTTTAATACAAAACCCCTCGAATTCTTTTAGGGTTTCTGGACCCATCTGTACATCAAGGCTTCAGCAGACTTTGAAATTCAGAACTGGCCCTTTTCCAGACAGGCTTGGTCTGTTTCTGCATGTCACTGTTTCTGCTTGTCTCCTATGCTTTTCAAGGTCACTCTCTTCATTCTCTCTTTAAGCACCTGCAAGCTCTTGGCACAGTGCAAAGAATTCATCAGCATGTATAAAACACAGTGAGCATCTTCCTAGCATTCACCAGAAGCAGTGGTGGGCTCCAGCAGGTTCGCACCTACTCTATAGAACCGGTTCTTAACGAGAGACAGGACATATAAAGTTTAAAAATAGCCATTTAAAAGTGGCTGCCAGATGGGCAGAGAACCGGTTGTTAATTTCTTTCAAGCCCATCACTGACCAGAAGGTGAAGCTGACTGGCCTACTGGTTCTATTAAAACAACTTTAGATTCAGCTGGAATGCTGCACTATCAGTTTGAATTAGAAAAGGGGTGGGTTTGTCGACACTTGTGATCCTGCAAAATGATACATTTGAACAACTGACTTTCCAGAGAACCATTCCAATCTTGCCTTTCAGACAGCAGATTTTCACTTTCATTCAGACCATCACTTTGAGAGTGTGCCAAGACCAGCAGCACCTCCTAGTATACAATGAAAAGAGCTAAATAAATCTTTTAGAGTGAAATGAGACTTGGAAAGGGTCAGCTTAAAGAACAGGATGTTGGGTGGTCCAGTTACAGAACATGCTGTAGTATGCTCACATGCTCACAGTATGACACATTCCAGCCAACGTTTCCAGACTTCTCCAGGAAACATATGCAATTAGTTGCTATAATGGACAAGTGGGATTTGCTTGGTATGGGCAATCTGGAGCTTTTTGTAAGCTGTTATTCCTTCACCTCTCCACAGCATTAAAAGTCAGAGGTGGAATATTAACCTATCTGTACATTTCAAGTGCTTGCCATAGAGGGATAAAGCAAGCAGGCCTCTGTCAGTCTTGAAAGACTATGGTATCATGCTCGGCACTACATATGCTGCATGCAAAGCATGAAAGCCTGGGTTAGATTGTTATGGAGGATAGGCTGTTACCCAAGCAGCAAATCCCCCCTCTCCACACCACTGAATTAGTCCAATGGAAAGGCAGAGCCAATACAATTGGATCCAGAGCTGGGCTAAGGACAGCTGGGCTAAGGACGTTGCAGAGCTGGGCTAAGGATAGGAGCTCACCCTGTCTTGTGGGGCCAACCCGGGTCTCGAACCCTGGCCTGCTGATTAACAGGCACAGTGTCTTAACCACATGCGCCACCCACAGCCACATTAGATGGATAATGGTGATATTTTCCATGAAACAAAACTAACAGAATGAGTTTTTCCTTGCTATACCTACTAGGTGGACTAGGATCACACATGCTTAGAAGAGAAATAGTGGATTGGTGGTAGAGAACATGTTTTGCATGCTGAAAGTTGCTTGTTCAAACCCTAATATCTGCAGGGTAGGGAACAGAAAAAAATTCTATCTGAAACTCTTGAGAGCTGCTACCAGTCATCAGCATGAGAGAACACAGCTAATTGGATCAATGCTTTAACACTATAAGGCAGTATTCTAAATTATATTATGCTGTCCTTGGACCAAGGACATATTATGCTTACACAGACAAAGGTATTATGCTGATTTATTATTATTATGTACCATTTCACAGTCATCAGGAGTTTGACTGGAATTGGCTCTGTTGTGATTCAGTTCCTATCCAAGGAACTAGGTATTATTATTATTATTATTATTAGTAGTAGTAGTAGTAGTAGTAGTAGTAGTAGTAGTACCCTTTTGCTGGGAGATCATGTTTAGCTAAGAAGCACATGGGGCAGAATAGTGCATGGTGAAGAGGTAGTAAACCATAGGGTTCATTCCCCAGTCCTTGCACAGTGTAAGGGTATGCCTGAAAAGAGGCAGGTTAGGTTGATAACACTCTCATCAGAATCAATGAACAGCCCCAGACAACGTCCTCAACCTTCTCTCTCTCTCTGCTTCCGCAACTGCAGTTGAGATCAGATTCTAAGTGACAGTCTCTGCAGCAAAGGATGGCAAATGACCAGGTAAATGACTGTAAGTCCTAGCCAGGAAACCCTTATTTCATACTAGCGAAAAGTGTGCCTGTGTTGCGGGAATAAAATTCCCCTGTATGCCATCCCCCCACTACGCATCAATCCCCCATGCACATCAATCCCCCATGTGCAACATCCCCCATGCACAACAACCCCTCATGCACAACATTCCCCATGTTCATCCCCCTGTGCACATCAACCCCCATGCGCAATATCCCAGCATGTGCATCAACCCCCCATGCGCAACATCGCCCATGTGCATCAATTCCCATGTGCATCAGTCCCCCATGCACATCAGTCCCCCATGCGCATCAGTCCCCATGCGCATTATCCCCCTTGCACATTATCCCCCATGTACAACTTCCCCCATGCGCATCAATCCCCCATGCACATCAGTCCCCCATGCGCCACTTCCCCTATGCACAACTTCCCCCTGTGCGCATCAGTCCCGCATGCGCATCATCAACCATGCACATCGTTCCCCATGTGCAACTTCCCCTCATGTGCAACTACCCCATGTGTATAATCCCCTGCGTATCATCCCCCCATGCGCCACTTCTCCACATGCGCCACTTCCCCATGCGCATCAGTCCCCCATGCGCATCATCCCCCATGCGCATCATCTCTCATGTGCAACTTACCCCATGGCGCAACTTCCCCATGTGTATCATCCCCCATGGGCATCATCCCCCATGCGCCACTTCCTCCATACACATCAGTCCCCCATGCACAATTTCCCCATGCTCAACTTCGCATGCGCAACTTCCCCCATGCACGTCAGTCCCGCATATGCATCATCCCCCATGCGCATCAAGTCCCATGTGTGTCATTCCCTCATGTGCATCAACCCCCCATGTGCAACCCCCCATGCACAGCATCCTCCCCAGTGCAACCTCTTCCTTCGAAGAACATCCCGCCCCCCACTGCACCAGGCGCCAAGCACTAAATTGGCTGGATGTTAAGTATAGGACAAAAACACGTTGCACCCCTTTTCAGCCCCTTAAGGGTTAAATTTATCCACATTGGTGGGTGTTCATGTGACAGAAGGAACTTCCTCCCCGAATTTCATGCTTCTAGGTCCAGGGGTTGGGGTGGAATGTTGATGAGTCATCAATTCTCCAATGCAAAGAATAGGGAGGAAAACATGTTGCACCCCTTTTCACCCCTTCTGGTTGGAATTTCCGAAAACCAGTTCTTAGTGCACCCCTCGGTCACGAAAGGAACACCCACCCTAAATTTCACGCTTCTAGATCCAGTGGTTTTGGCAGGGCGTTGGTGAGTCAGTGAGTCAGTGAGTGACTATTCTCTTTTATATATATAGATATCAAGACATATGGCTATATCGCTGGTTAAACTGTGCTTTGCATACAAAATTCAAAATTAATAAACACTGATGTCGAGAATCTGGTCTGCACAGGCCATCATAAATGATATACTATTCTGATCCCTGCCTGACTGCGTGGCACAAGGGCCTTCAGAAGGTATATATCCTATGTTAAAGATGGTGGTGCTCAAGGAGGTTGTCTTTATCTGAATGCAACTCTTCTTGAATAAACAGGAGATCAATTTTTTGAGTAATAAGTGAAGATCCAATCTACTGTGTCGCTAACTCTTTTCTGGTTCCTGTATTTATTGTCCAGTTTTATAACTGACCCCAAAGCAGGTTATAAAAATTAAAACACAGGAAAAACTCACATAGAGGACAGGCAAAATGTACCACCCCGATCAAGCCTGAGTTCTTGACAAAATGAGAACATTCACAGTTGACACCAGAACATCAAATGCAATGAAACAATGTGGCTCCCACATGGTAAGGAAAAATAAAGCCTAAAATCTTGAGATTAGGGGAAAACAACTCCTGCTTTTAAGGCTATAGTTGCATGTTTGCTCAGGAGGACATCTTGCAGAATTCAGTGAAGAGTGCATAAGACCATATCTGAGCTCATCTAGTGATTCCTGTAAATTTTAAAACAACTACACTTTCACCAGACAAATCTCTTACAAAAAAGAACATATAGTATTTATTAATTACATACACTTGGTTTCCTCTTGCATTTTCCATGAAATGCTTTAGCATTCCCAGCAGCTTCTCGTGGGAATAACACTTTTTTGGTCTTTTTAAAGAGATTTGCCAGTTCAGAGGGACATATATCAATATGTGCGTGGAGTTTCAAACAAACAGATGCATGTGGGAGCATTTTCTCGAATACTTGCTAATAGAGTGGCCACACCATGAGTGGCCATAGGTATGCCATGGGAGTATGGACAAGTATTTATTTATTAAACATAATTTATTATTGAAGAATTGAACTCCCACCCACCAGCAGCGTTGTATGCCTTGTCAATTGTTGAAAGATTGATGGTGTGCTTTGACAATTTTACCACTGGGTTGGTGTGCCAGGAGATGAAAGTCATTTTCTTGTGATTGTTGAGTGATGCTCTTGATCACAATTCTGAAACACCACCCTTTCCCCACACTACATAATTTAAGTAGAAGGCGACGTGGGAGTTATTTTATTATCCTTTTCTGGATTCTATTTCCTTTATTCAATTTAATTCATAAATTATATCTTCCCTGCTCAAATGAGGTTTCCATATTGAAAATCCTTATAGGAGTTTAGAGAGCTCTGCTCAATCATAAAGAATTTCTGTTTCTTCTGGCAAGGAAAACCCAAGTTTTTCCAGGATGCCCAATATCTTAATTGAAAAGGGAGCTATGAAAATGCATGCCTTGTTCTCCCAACAGTTTATCATGTAACATCAGCAGAGAAGCCATGTTTTTGTGAAGTGGTCACATAGTGGTTTGGTTTTTGGCAGAACCTCAAATCATCAGAAACGGATTCAGTTTCTGAATCAGTCCCATTCCAGCTGATTCCAGTCCCAGATACATACCACTGCCTTTGGCTAAGAACAGGGAAGCTGAATATTAATATTGAGTCACTACGGTTTCTATGCAGCTGCTCCATGCTGAGTTTTTTGTGAGAGGCCTCTCAAAATTAGTTTGTCAAGAAATCAAGAATTTTTGGTTTTTGGTGACTTTTTTTTAAAAAAAAGATGAGAATCTGGAAATCTGTAGAATGATCATAAGTGAAGGTATCTCTGCATTCCATAGTTGTTGCTAAATGCTACTACGCACAAAGCTTTGAAAGCTACAAAACTCAGTTGGCTTCCTCACTATATCAATTATTTTCTACCAGTGTGCCGTGGCACACTGGTGTGCCATGAGTGACCAAACGTGTGCTGTGGGAGTATGGACAAATATTTATTTATTAAACAAACATAATTTATGGAAGAATTGAACTCCCCTCCCCACCACCAGCATGGTGTGCCTTGTTAATTGTTGAAAGATTGATGGTGTGCCTTGACAATTATACCACTGGGTTGGTGTGCCAGGAGATGAAGAAGATTGAAAATCACTGTGTTATAGTATAGCCAAGTGTTGCTCACTTATCCTAACCTTCAATGATAACAGATATTTGCTTATGATCTACAAGTAGGATGTGCAGCCAGATGCCTTGGGGTGGGGAAGGCGGTTGCTAGCCAGTAAATCGATCTGCTGCTTTCCCTAGTTCCCTTGCCATCTGCTCTAGTTGAAGTGCAATACTGGTTTTCTATTAGAGAAGGTCAGGGCGTGGTTGCCTCTGTAGTTTCAGACCATATGTGATGATTCTTTGGAAACACCTGTATCATCTTACCAGGTCACTGGTTCTATATTCTGGTGGTAAAGACAGAAGTAATATATAGTGTAACCATATGTCTCGTTTTTCCAGGATCTGTCCTCTTTTTAACCTCATGTCCTGGAAAAATCTTCACTATCCTCCTTTTTTATGAGCCAGCAGCATGTAGACTTCTTGTGATTAATAAACAATATATAATAAATTATATGTAAGATTTAAAAATTCAATAGTAAGTAATATAGTGTTTAAATTAAGTGCATAAAAACACTACATACAGGAGTTCCTACCACCTTTTAAAAATTCCTTGAATAAAAGCATAAGTGATTGAATCTTGAGAACTAAAAAGGTATTCTTACTGGATTGGGTTAAAACAGTGGTTCATAAACTTCTTAGAGGTCCTAGATGCTGCTGTTTAATTCATGAATACCATGGGATGTGGCTTTCATGGTGTTTGGGCATCCATGCTCCACTCCACCCCCCCCCCCCCCCCCATAGCAGCTTTTTCATTCTTGGTGCACATAGCCTACTATCCTGCCAGTTTTGCAAATCACCAAAAAAGGGGACTTAACCCACTGGTGGATCCAGAACGCACACTTGGAGAACGACTTGATTAATGGGTCCACCTCAACTTACACTCATTTTCACTGTGATTAGTTGGAATAGTTAAAAATAAGGTGTTCAGGCCTCACCAGTAACTGGTGTACAAAGTATGATGTCAGTGTTTGTCTTCATTCCCTTACCAAAATCTGTAATGGTACCCCTTCTGGTTTGGAGTTTGGAGATAAGAGGACAAAAGCACAATCCCTTGCCTAGAGAGCCCAGTCATAGCATCTAGTCACTACAATTGTATCATTTATCTTCAAAGGTTATCATCTGATTGCTCCCAAGATTGCTTTGATATACCACTTCAATATGAATCTTTTACTCACAGTGATAGCCTATGTCTAGTTGTTTGGTGGACAAAGTACAAACCACCATCTTCTGTATGTTAAATTATTTAAAATAATTGAGAACCGCATCAAAATCATGAAACTGTAGCTCAGAAATGAAATAGAAGTCATAAGCCTTGCTGCTGACTGACAATTGAAGCACAGTTTGTAGCTTTTCAGAGGAGTGTTGAAATGTTCTTTTGAAAACACAAGTGTCTACTCACACATATGTGGATCCTAATGACCTTTTGAATTGCATGTAATACTTTAAAAGCCTCTGATCTTGAAATCAAGATGATAACTTAGCTCGGATCACATGGAATGATTGTGCAATGAATGATTGCACTAGCTGTGCAATTACTTTGCACATTGGTGTCATGTGTTCTGCTGCTTTTTATTTTTAAGATTTGCAGTGAATGGTTCACTACTAGAACAGGGTTTCATGAAAGACAGATCTATGCAGAGGCGTACCTAGGCAAAATTTCACCCGTGGCAAGGACTGAAATTTCGCCCCTATCAAAACAATTAGAAGGTATCCCAGGAGGTCATCTAGTCCAACCTTTTGCTTGTAGCAGGAGAGATCTCTGCAAAGGACTAGACTTTTGCACACACACACACACACACACAGATAGGTAGACAGATGAGGGGGTGACTGGGAGGCCACCAGAGGAGTGTCAGTGGCACCCCCTGGCACTCCTGGTGCCCTGTCGCCTGTGGCAGATCGCATCCCACGCTACTCTCTTGTTATGCCTCTGTGTCTAGGTCTAGAGGCCTAAGCTAAGGCTTGGCAATGTAATAATTGTGACACATGGGTTGCCTCTAAGAATATGCAAAATGAGTTTGCTTCACAAAGTGGTTACAACCAAGTCCAACAAAATTATGCCAAGACAAAAAAAGTTTTTGAATTGAACCTGTTACTTTAAAGCCTCTGGTGATGAAATCAAGCATTGGGAATACAGATGTAAACTCAGCTCAGATGACATGAAAATTAAGAGATGACCAATAACAAAAGATGTCTTTAAGCATGGGTTAATATTGGGATATTAAACGTGTTAGTGGTTAATATTGTGATTGTTGTGAGGTGCTTTTGATTCTTCTAGAGAGAAGCAGGATATCAGAATAAAAATGAACTTTAGAATCAGATTAGTTATAAGCATTTGATATCACCATGGTTATAAATTTACTGAAAATGTTCAGCATTTTAAAATGCTGACAACTCAGTCATACCTAAGCTGATTTTCCACATGAATATCCAATCTTCACAGTGGTCTATTATTACAAGAGCTTGTGACATTTTGTCTCCTGGCATAATATTGCATTTTTCAAACTTTTAAAAATCATTGGAACATTTTTGTTCTTTTTTCAATATATTTTCTTTAATTCTCAAAAAAGAAATTTTTTTCAGATGATGGGGCATTGACACAGATGCCATTTCTTGTGGACTGCTTTCAAAAGGTCATTCATCTAACAGCCTTCTCCTGTACTCACAGGCTAGTTCACACATGCATATATGTTACTGATTTCCATACGTACATGGAAGCTGAATGTACATACGGATTCATTTAAAACGAATTGTGTTTGCGGTAACATATGCCTGTATTGTATTGTACTGTAATGACCTTGCATTGCTGACAACCAACTAATCCAACTGATGTATGGCCTGGTTGTTTTAGAGCAAAATCCAACATATGTAATTCAATATCTGATGCGCTGTCTCCTCAGAAGCAACCCTGCTTTGTTCAGTGGACCTTACTCCAGAATTTCAGTAGTACAGGATTTCAGATTTCATCATTTTCTTAGCACTGTTCCCAATCATGGCATGGTCCACTAAGATGATTGATTTGAAATGGAGAAACCTGGCCAGCTTGTCACAGGGACCTGTCACAGGGACCTGTCACCAGGACATTGCTTTTTATTTCAGACTTACTCCCACTTAAATGTACATATGATTGCAGCATTAAAATCTTTTAGCAAGCGTATCTATAGAATCATAGGAAATTATATATTTTAGCACCAATCCTAATGCAATGCAACAGTACCTCTTTCAGTATTTGAATGAGGGTGGAGGATTATTTGAATAAATGATACTCCAAGTCATACACCATACATCATTCTCCCTGGCATTCAACCAGTCCCTTCATACATTCCCTCTCAAAAGAGACAATGCATGAAAGAGCATGTTTACATGATAGTGCTGTATGTGAGTGTTATTGTTACTTAATTGTTCAGTTGTGTCAGACTCTTCGTGACCCCAGGGACCACAGCATGACAGGATCCCTATCTTTCATTAGCTCCTGACATTTGTCCAGATTCAAGTTCATTGCTTTGATGACACTAACCACCTCATCCTATGTCGCCATTTTGCCTTCAGCTTTTCCCGTCATCAGGGTCTTTTCTAAAGAGTCCTTCCTTCTCATGATCTGGCAAAAATATTTAACCTTCAACTTCAGTATCTATCTTTCCAGTGAACAGTCAGGGTTGATTTTCTGAAGGATCCACTGATTTGATCTCCTTGCAGTCCAAGAGATGCTCTATAATCTTCCCTGGCACCATAATTCAAAGGCACCTGTTCTTCAGCAGTCCACCTTCCTTATGGTCCACCTCTCACAGCCATACATTACCACAAGGAAAACCATAGCTTTAACTATACAAATCTTTGTCAGCAAGGTGATGTTTTAACTCATAATGAAGTTGTCCAGTCCTGTTATAGCTTTCCTCCCTAGAATTAGGAATCTTTTAATTTCATGGTTACTATCACCATCTGCAGTGATCTTAGAGCCCAAATGACCTATATTTCTGTAATTTGGAACTTATAGCAAACTAAATAATACATTGTTTTCATAAATGAAACTTAGAATTGCTGTTGTAGCCACCACTTTTTCTTTTACAGTCCGATTGTTGATATAGAAAACTATTTAGGTGTCTATAATAGATGGATTTGGAGGAAAGGCGATAGGGGATAAATAATTCTGGCCACTGTAGGTTTCACTGCTCACAATCCCAAGTACTCTACCAGCCAGCACAAGTCCCTGTGCTGGCTGAGGAATGTTGCAAAGATGCTGTAAGACACGTCTGCGACAACTCAGGAGTTGAGGTGACTGGCACAAAAATGTATGCTGGCCTCCCCACACAAGACTGAGATATATAAAATCTATGCTATTTAAATGATTTTTTAAAATTCAATTTAACATACTACTATAGCATTTATGCAATTTTTAAATACTTTTTATAGCAGACATTATTAGGGCTGTTAGTTTGCTTAAAATAATCAGTTTCTTCAGGTGTTTTTCTTTTTTATAAGGAACGCAGATGGCAGAGATTATTCTCAGATCATTGTGGATAAATAGGGCTGGGATGGGCTTCAGGCAGAGGGTAGGTCAAAGCCAGGAAGGGGTGGTATTGGTGGCAACAGAGTGTACCAATATTCTAGCACCAATCCAGGCGTTCTTCCCCTGATCCACATGGACTTGCACCAGCAGCTATCGAACTGATGCAGATCTGAGTATTTCTTGCTTACTCTGGAACAATAAAACAAAGCTTCAGTTACCCGAAGAAGGACTCTAGAGTCCAAAACTTCCTCACCGGAAGCACCAGATAGCACCACAGTAGTCCATGGAAGTTAAATTGGGTTCATCTGTCTGGGTCCTATTGAAGGTAATGGGGCCTGAGTAGGGTCAAACTACTCATGATGTTAGGTCCCTAAAAAAGACACATGTTTAAAAGTGGATTTTTTTTTTTCAGAAAAAGCACTCACAGGGTCCGTGTGCATGCCAATGTAAATTAGGATCATGAAACCCAACAATGGGAGGTTAACACTCAAGTCATTTTCCAGATAAATTGCTCCCCTGAAAGCAACTTCCTGCTTTGGTTTCCCAAGTGGGGAAGGGTCTGAATGGATCTCAAAGGAAAGTAAGCATGATACACAAAAACAGGGCTCTGAAATGTGAGGCTGAGAGCACACTCCTAATAATGTCCTGGTGTTTTATGTCATTTGTCATTGGAATGGCCTTCCCGACATTTTCATTCAAGGAGCACAATCCTAACCATGTCTACTCAAAAGTAAGCCCCATTGTGTTCAATGGGTCTTACTCCCAGGAAAGTGTCTTTAGGATTGCAGCCTAGGGCTGTTTCCTAAACTATTATGCGTGATTAACCAGGATATGAACAATTACATTATTTGACAATGTGATCTAGTACAATGTTTCTTTTCATAGGTATATTTTAAAGAAATAACTTTGTAGAAAGATTATTCAAGGTGTCCATAATTATATGACAAAGTTCCTATTACAACACCATTGCAAATCAACTGACACTGTGCTTTCAGAAAAAAAATCTTTCTGGTCTTTTATCTGCTTCTGTGATCAATTGAAATTACATTTACCAGAAATAGACACAAGTTAATATTTACTAGTTATATTTTTATTTCCTTACTAGTAACAACCTGCAGCTCTTGCTTGAGGAGATACAATATAACAACTAAAAAACCCTATCTATCTATCTATCTATCTATCTATCTATCTATCTATCTATCTATCTATCTATCTATCTATCTATCTATCTATCTATCTATCTATCTATCTATCTATCTATCTATCTATCTATCTATCTATCTATCTTACCCTTTTGCCACCTTTCTCTTCAGTTGCCTCCCTAGTCTCTTCTCAGCCAGGCCTTCCTCACAGTTGAGGTTCTATTAGATTCCATAATTCACCCCATCACGTCACTGAATGCAGTATAGCACTGGACACACTAACACCCAAATAAAAGTTTTTACGTGGAGAGATCATTTCTCTAGATATTTCATGAAATAAAAATATTTTAAAAAGTATCACCTATTCTGACAACTTGGACGAAGCACGTATTCAGTGAAAAGGAACTGAGGTCTCCTAAAAACAGCTGCAAAGTGGTAGTGGAAGCAATTTGAAATGGTGAAGGAACAGAAACAGGGAAATGTTTAAATCTTCCTTATCTTGCTGCTTGTCTCTTGGTTTAAGAGCCTCGCCTATGCCAACTCTCCATTTGTGTCAAGCGGTTTATGTGCAGTCAGCTGCTCCACACACTAAATGCAATGTTTGGCCCAGGAAGGCAAACCACCCTGGATGTGGGTTGCACAGTGGTCTGCCAATAAATTGAATTCAG